>CM039733.1:43556852-45956852 GCA_022539455.1 Dendrobium nobile
GTTTCTTTAAATTCAGGCCATTCCAACCATGTTTTTCACCTCCACCACCTCCATCTGATGATCAGGGTCCCTAATTTTTCTAGTTTTTTATTTTCTATTTTCTATAGTTTATCTTGTAGTTTGTTTTAGTTTCTGTTGTGTGTCTAGGACCCTCTTTTTGTGATGACAAAAGGGGGAGTAGGATGTGGTAGGAAAAGTTGATATGTGTAACTTTGAAATTTTAATGAACTGCTATTTTTACTGAGATTTTCCTACTTGTGTTTGCCATCATCAAAAAGGGGGAGATTGTTATAAATCTATTTTCATGACTTATGTTTTGATGATTGACAAATACTATTGATTCTCTTGGACTGTCTGTTACTTCTAACTTTTCAGGAATCGAAGATCGGACGAACAAACGAAGCCAGTTCAAGATTGCGTAGGTTGGGGTTGAGTCTGTCTGTAATTTGCTTTTTCTCTTCTTGAGTCTATTTGTAATGTTCAAAGAGATTGATGCTAAGTAACCCTACACACACACTTGAGAAACTTAGAATTTCTATTTTTACTCACATCGGTCAGGACGATATTTGTATCGGCCTGGACGATCTAGTTTAAAATAGAGATTTTATTCATGATTCTTAATTAAGACATCCATCATTAACAGATCATCCTGGATGATACATGTATCGGCCAGGACGATAAGCTCAAAACAAAAAAAATTGCCTCCATAAAAAATTAAGGTATTCTATATTTTTGGCAATCGGCCAGGACGATCTTAGATCGGCCTGGACGATATTCACAATTATGCCTTAATTAATCAAACAAATCAAGGAAGTAATTAAGGATGATTGATACGATCATATCGTCCTGGATGATCTCAGGATCGGCCAGGACGATCTATTCAAAAACCATAGTTACTTTTGGAAGATAAATATCGGCCAGCACAAATTTCGATGCTCTAGACAATTTTCCTCTGATTTGAACTGATCAGCCTGGACGATCGTGAGATTGACCTGGACGATAAAGCCAATTTTAAATCGTCCATCTTGCATTCAGGGTGATGCTCTGGCCGATCTTCTGAGATTTGTACTGATCGGCCAGGACGATGTCCATATCATCCTGGATGATATTATCGGCAACATACAATTAATGAGCTCCTTTAAGCTCTTCTATTTAAGAGTTCTTGCTCAACGTTTTTAAAAAGCTTTTGCTGCTGCCTTGACCTGAGAAGACCTTGAGGGGAGAGAGAGAGAGAGAGAGAGAGAGAGAGAGAGAGAGAGAGAGAGAGAGAGAGAGGATCTTGTGAGGGGGAGCTTGTGAGGGGATTCACAAGGGTTGCTTTAAGGATCGCTCTGCTTCTTCTTTGTCTAGAGTTTCTCGTCCGTGGAAGGGTCAGTAGAGGTGAGGATTCAGCAACTAATAGTGGTTCTCTGCTAGCTTCAGGAGGAAGCTAAAGGAGATAGGTTCTCTACCTTGCTGAGGTGGCAAAAAGAAGTTCTTTGTAAAGGCTTCTCCACCTAGCTGTGGGAGCTAAAGGAGAGTGATGATTGTAGTGCAATACTCGGAGGGCACCTCTGGGGAGTGGAAGTAGGTCGAGTTGACCGAACCACTATAAATTTCTGTGTTCTTGTTTCTTGCTTCCGCACTTTAATTTCCACACTTATTTTTCTTGTGGTGTGATTTTACTTCTTTGTGAAACGAATTTTTTAAAACACCAATTCACACCCCCCCCCCCCCTCTTGGTTAGCTTGGGCCAGTTCTATAGGGCTTAACATCCCTAACGAACTTTCAGGAAGGACCTTATTCGACTGGCGACAGGGGTTGTAAAGACTTTTTCTGGCAACAAAGGTCAGAAGGACCGTAGTCGGAGGGCGATAAAGGCCAAAAATACTGTAGTCGGGTGAGGGTGGTCGGAATGACCATAATAAATGGGCGATAGAGTTTGGAATGATCATTGTCAGATGACTAAGGTCCAAAAGACCATAGTCAGTAGGCTACAAAGGTCAGAAAAATTGTAGTCAGGTGAGGGTGGTCAGAAGGACCATAACTAACCGGCGATGAAGGTCTGAAAGATCATTGTTCGGTGATGGAGAGCGGAGTGATTATAGTCGGCGATTGAGAAAGGTTGTAAAGATTGTTGTACATAAATTAAGGATGAAAGGATCATAGTTAGAGGGTGACAGTGGTAAGAAAGATCATTATTTGATGGAAGTCCATCGGTAATTAGATGCCCCGTGAAAGTCAAGTGTTAGTTGGTGGTCGAGTATAATTCCAAAGAAAGTTGGCAGACTGGAAGAACTTTGATTTCAGCCGATGGTCCAAAAGAAGAATGGTCAAAAGTTGGTGGTTTGGCAGGAATTTCATGTCAATCAGTGGTATGGAAGAAATCTAGCGTTAGTTCAAGGTCCAAAGGAAGTTTGGGCATTAGTTGCTAGTTTGGCAAAAATCTAGTGTCAATTAGTGGTCTGATATTAATTCAGTGTCAGTTGGTGGTCTGGCAGAAGTTTAGTAGTTAGTTAGTGGTCTGATGAAAATTCTGCATCACTCGATGGTCCAACAAAAATTTGGTGTCAGTTGGTGGTCCAACGGAAGTCCGGGCAGTGGTCAAGGAGGAGTTTGGTCGCAAGAGAAAATATCAGATTCCTTCTCTTACTTCTCTTCCTTGGGCCTTCCTTTCATAAGAAGTGAGGAGTTTATTTATAAATTTTGAGAGAGGCATGGCTAGTAAATATGAGGAAGATCAAGGGTAAATTGGGAGTGGTTTGAATGGACGACTGATATTGATTCCCATTATCAAGGACCATGTACTGGGCATTTGAATGCCTTAATGATATTAAAATTTAGCAATCTTAGGCTCATTAGATTCGTGTCATCTAGTCGCTCGATTTGAATGTAAGCATGTTATGTTTGGAAATCATTTAGTAACCATAACTATGGTTTTAACCTTCTAAATATGCTTTGGTTATTTGAATTGGACTCATTTCGGCTCGGATTAAATCGAATCTGGTGTCATTAGGTTCATATTAATAAGAAGTTCAATTTGACTATAAGTTTCCTGAAATTGGAGTTCACATGGTCCCAAATTTAATTCTCAAGTTTCCTACTTGATTTTGCCTCTTGATTCGTGCTTGATCAACTTAATATTTTGAAGATATATCAGTTCGCCCACTATTTTTGGATGTCGAAGCTCCAAAAGTCATAAAATACATATTATAGTTCCTGGGGAATTTTTATGCAATTTGAAACTCAAAAAAATTTTGATCTTGGGTGTAGAGGTCTCGAATAACTTTTAAAAGTGCTAAAATTAACTCTAGAATATAAAAAAACAATCTTAAGACCTTAAAAATGTCTTATTTGGCTTGTCTGGGCCAAAAATTTGGCCCAAAAATAAGCAAATATTGACTAGCAGCCGCTGCTGCCTACCTAGCTTTCCTGCGTATTACCATGCATCTTCCCGATCTTCTTGTGCTACCCGACTGCCTGTGTGCCTACCTGCACTGCCTAGCATAGATGCGCACATGTCCGTACTGCTAGGCACTAATACGCACCCACTCACACTGCCCAGGCATGGCTGATGTGGCCAACACTACTGCTAGTGTGGCTCCAGGTTGTGCGCCAACTACAGATGTTGGTTGCGATTAGCCGATAGTTTGTCTAACTGCCAGCTAACCATTGGCTAATAGCCATTATTTTTTTAACTCCTCCAACCAATAAATACGCAACCTAGGGTATGAATTTTGCACCTCCCCATCTTCTCCTCTCCTCAAGTTGAGGCCTTCCTCTACTCCTATAGAGGTGGCATCCCCTATCCAGTTCTAGATCCCCTCTCTACATATAAGGAATTCCCCTTCCTTCTACCCATTTCCCGTTCAAACCTCTTCCTATATGGAGGTTTTCTCCTATTTTAGATAAGTGGTACCCCATATCTAACTATTGGGTCCCTCCCTATATAAAGGTCATGATGGGTGATCACCCCTCTTCGAGATCTCAAATGACCAAGTGAAATCCATACTCTATTGCACAAAATGATGGTGAGTGAAGGCCCTGTAAGGCTACAAAGGCTAATGACATTATATCCACTGTTACTGGTGATTCTCTGATTATTCTTCATAAGAAGATCCATTTTGCAACAATGTTGTTGTGATGGCCCCTAAAAGATCTGATCTGGTGTCCCTTCCTCCTCCAGGATACTTGACCATTTATGATATCAATGTATGAGTATGGCTATGATTTCCACCTCCTCTTAAGTTTATCTACATTTTAACAAGGTATAGAGTAAGTTTATCCCAGTTTTTATATAGAGTCATGTTAGTGACAGTGGGACTAATTACATTATCTAGAGATCAAAGGGCTATTATTATGCCTGAAGGCTTTCGACGAATGGGCTGATTAGTTGTGATGCATAGGTAAATATAATATTTAGATCAAAATGGTTGGAAATTTATACACAAGATCTGTTGAAGAGCTAGGTCAGTGCATTTTTCTTTATAAAAAATGACTAGCAGCTTATAGAGAAATGGGGGAAGTGAAGGATCTGCCCACCCTTCACACATTGAAGAAGAAGATATAATAAATATTTACAATATTCCCGATGTCGAACATCTTTTATATGAGGTTTGTTACTTGGACAAATATATAGAAAAAGAATTTTTGTTTAAAGTTTGGTTGTCAATTCAAGTTGGGAGGCCCAATGCAATAATGTATAAGAAGTCAACTAGAGTTTAAGAGCCTCCTGCCCCAGCTTCAAAGGTTTTTACTCAGCGATATGGGAGGGACGATGATCCTAGGTTGTATCCAAAAAGAAGAAATTTGATGGGACTTCAGTGAGCACCAATAAATTTCCCCCATCTCCTCCCCTACCAAGTGGTATATTCCAGAGGATGTATTGAACCACCAGTGTGTCTTGCTTCGTCCAGCTGATGACTTCGTGAGTAGCTATTTCTTTTTTTATTCTTTCTTCTTTTTTTATATTAAGATTTCCTTTTATGCATATCCATTTATTTTTTAAGTTATCACAACACATGAATATTGAGTTCAATCTTACTTAGTACTTGAATGAATGGAACAACAAATTTATTAAAGTAAAATATCTTTATGGAGAGTGTAAGCAAAAGTATGACGATAAAACTAAAGAGATGAGAGAAGTAGAAGAACAGTTAACAGAGTGTAGAGCTGAGTTAGCAACCATATGATTAGCCATAAAATTTTAAGTTTTGACTCACTCCCTACATGTGTGTATGCACGGTTACCCAATTATAATCACACTCTTTCAGGCTCAAGAAAAATAAAAAAATTACTGACTTCATTACATGAAACCCTAATATATTTTGTCTTGAAGTCTTTAGCAGTCTAGAGTATAATTTCTCTGATATGTTAGTACCGATAAATAACAAATAGAAAATGTCAAATATATGATAGGAGAATTGATAAAATTAATATGATAGGAGAAATGATAAAATTAATAAAGCAATAATCTCCCCCTTTTTTTATGATGGCAAAAATAATTATTGTTTGAATTATAAATAAAATTATTTTCTCCTAAACTCCCTATCAATGAAGTTAAAAATAAACAACACGAAGATCATAAAAAGTTCATCCTATTTTTTAAAAATTTTGGTTTTATAAACAAACATAAAAATAAAGTACCTTAAATACAAGAAAACATAAGGAAACCCAACAAAACACAAGGAAACCAAAATCCATAAACAACCTCCGCCTGAGAACATGAATTCTAAACAAACATAAAAAAGGAAAAAAAAAAAAACCAAAAGACTTCAAACATAACAAACATAACACAAACAATAACTCGAATCAAAATACAAATAACAACTGGTATCTCTTCAAACAAAACAAAAAATGATAACTCAAACCAAAATATAAACAATAACTAGTATCACTTAAAATAGAACACAAACAATAACTCAAACCAAAATACAAACAATAACCTCCACATATTTTGTCATCAGAAAAAAATAATCCCCTGAAAAAAATAAGGAGCTATAGACAAATCTAATAGATGATAAAGAAGAAAATTTTAAATTATTTTGCTCATACAACATTAAAGTCCTGATTGGAAAAAGAAAGACTCAAATTTTAAATCAAAGAATAATTTAGATAAGAAAAGTTGAACTGGTTCGATGTTCACTCTAGAAAGCAAAAATATCAAATAGAATAATCATTGCAAAATTAATTAAATAAAATCTTATAGTTTGAAATTCAATAGTCGAAATTTTTATTAATGCAAGAATTTTTCGAAAAATTAAAGTATATGAAAGAACTAGATGTAGCGTTGGCTCATTTTATGCCTCCTTATGAATAAGAAATATTTTAGTGGCAAATATTGCGCATATTTTTATTTTGGGCTCATTTTGCGCCACTTTTCAAATTTGGCGACATTACGCATCTTTTGACATTTTGTTCTTTCCACAACCTAATTTAGAAAATATTAGCTTGTGTGATTATCTTCCAAATAAAAGAAAAACTTATCTCATATAAAGAAGAATAATCGACAAAATATAATCTTATTATCAAGTATAGAATCAACATATTGAATAATAAAATAAAAGAAACATAAGTCACTAATTTTGCAACAATTATAACTATAAGATACATATCTATTAGATCATTGAAATGATCTTATTTTCTAAACCTAATTATAAATTGATTTAAAGTTTGGGAAGTGAAAATAATTTTGCTAGAAAACTTAGTTATAGTGCAAAATATTTTAAAATTTTCTCATAAATTAATATTAGTTGTTGCATAATATAAACTTAAGAACAATTTAAGAGGATTAAAAACAAACATGCATTTCATTAAACATATAACCTAAATACAATCAATATAGAAAAATAAAACATCACATGAGTACATAAAGAAACAAAACATGCATCAAGTATAACAGTAAATGAAAACTAGTATGCCAAAGGATCTTGATCTGGAGGTGGCTGAGGAGAAGTGAACATAGAAAAGAAGCTGTTGATTGTAGCTACTTGAGTGCTCAGAGAGACAAACTGTCTTCCGACCTGACCAATATCTTCATTATATCTTGCATCATACTAGTTTAAGTGAGTCTCAATATGATCAAACTATTGATCAAAATGAGATTCAAGTCTATCAAATTGGTGGTCCATTTCTTGATAGAAATGATGCTCAAGTCCAGGAGCAGGTGCACGTGCATTAGCAGGTGCACGTGCAGGTCCTCCTTCTTCATCAAAATCTTCTCCCTCATCCCCATGGTCCTGGTTAAAAAGAGAACGAAAAGAAGCATTAGTAAAATAGATTGGAAGCTGAGTAGGTAGATCAGGATGAATCAAATTGTACTTGTTTTCAAGAATATAGGCAACTAAGTGTCCTAAAGCCACATTCTTCTTTCTTCTAATATTAGGAAGTCCAATATCAGTAAATTTATAGATGTAGTCCAGAATCAATTGGGTTTCATCTATTAGAGTGTTTGTCATAATAAGATATGTGATTGTATAAAACAAACGAGTTAGGTTGATATGATCACCAGGTTTAACAAAAATGGAAGTTCTTAATACATACTAGATGATCATGGCATTTTAATTCAAGGTGTACACATGAGATAGGTGATTGACTGAAGCAACACCTCTAAGGGTTTGAATAATGGTAGACCAGTCAAAATAAGGCCTAGAAGTCATTATGTGTGCCCTTATGTCTTCAGTTCTAGGTATAAAAAGGTGCTAAATCTTCCTTGGTGATATTTATTCTCTATTTAAAAAAATAAGATAACATCTTGGTATGGTTTTCATTCATTCTCAGATTGGCAAGGAAATAGTGAAATGTATCATGATAGAAAGCATAGATTAAGGTGAGTATGAAAGAGAATTGGGTAGAATCAAAAAGAGGCATTACATAAAAGTTAATGTCTCTTTGGATAAGGAGACGAAAAGGAGTCATTTTCTTCTCAAATAAATGCAGGTATGCTTCTTCATTCTCTTTGAAAAGGAAGTTCTCATCTAGTTGACTAGAATGAGAGGAAAATCCTTTGGAGGTTTGAGCCCACTTACTACTGCTTGCCATTTCGAGAGTTTGAATACAAGATGGTTTGAGATTGACAGAGATTATAAAGAAAAAATCAACGAATACCTTCCAATTTAAAGAAAATGACACGATCGTATAGTATATAATAGGGTTTGTATGTACAATTATAAGTTTTATGGTACAAACTTTTTCTTACATTCAAATGAAAATTGTCAAAAATGAAACAGCCTTTTGTAAACTGCCATTCCAGAGGTGTTATTTCATACAGCTTTTTGACCAAAGATCATACAGATGAATAAGTGTTCATCCGGAATTATCAGACAATAATGATCATACTCTACAAGTTAGGTTTGTCCACATATAGAATGACAACAAAATGGTACAGACGACTAGGTGTTCGTCCGGGACGATCTTCAAAAATAACTGCACTCAAATTTTCTCCCTATTCGTATAGACAAAAAATGAGGTATTCATATGGTACGATGACGTGCTCATATAATATGATCTATTTACAAAAACACATTTTTGTCTTACAAACTTAGAAAAATTATCAAGCAAAATCTAGTGATATCGTATAGTATGAAAGTGGTTCATACAATACGATGGAAAAAGACAATTTTAGATTTTCACATGATAATCATGACTCTTATCCAAAAATAAGTCAAAAAGGATTAATGAGACAAAAACAAAAATGAAAATAATACAAAAGATAAATCAAATCCAAAATAGAGAAAAACAAAAAGTCAAACAAAAACAAATCACAAATAATAAATAAAACATAAACATCAACAATGAGCTCATCATATATGAAATTTGTAAAATAACAATTCTCAAGCATGAATATTAATTAAACCAAATCTAATTCTTAAGGTGCTAAATGTTTCAGAAGCAAGTGTTTATGTAAAAATGTTTGCAAGTTTATTTTCAGTAGCTACATGATGTAGCTCAATTTCTCCTTTAGTCACATGATCTCTAACGAAGTGATGTCTTATATCTATATGCTTAATTCTATAATGTTGAATATGATTCTTTAAAATGTATATGGCACTTGTATTAACATAGAAGATTGGAATTGTAATAATAAAAATCCTAAATCTATAAGTTGTTATTTTAACTAAAGAACATGTGTCAAACCACTACCTAAGGTAATATATTCAACTTTAGCAGTAGAAAGAGCTACTGAATTCTATTTTTTACTAGACCAATAAACTAAAGAGTTTCCAATGAATTAATAAGTTCCTGTTGTACTTTTCTGATCAACCCTACATCCTAGAAAGTCTGAATCAGAATATCCAATGATTTCAAAAGATGAATTGTGCCTTGGATACCATATCCCTAAGTTTTGAATTCTAAAAAGATGTCTCATAATTCTTTTAATAGTAGTCAAATGAGATTTTTTTTCGATCATCTTAAAATTCAAAACAAAGATAAACAATAAACATGATATTCGGTCTGCTAGTAGTTAAGTAAAATAATGATCTAATAATTCCTCCAAATTTCTTTTGATCAACAGATTTGCCCTTAGAGTCCTTGTCTAACAGCATTAAGGAACTCATTGGTGTACTCTCCAATTCATATAAAAAATTCAATGTTTTATTTTAAAATATATTATTGACCTTATATTTGTATGGGGCATCATCCTAAACTATCTTGATGCCTAAATATCGATCTAGTTATTGACAATCACCTAATTGTCAATTATCTAGCAATAAATCAATTATCCAACACTACAAATAGTCAATCAAACATATATTTAATCACCACTTCAATTTTATTGTAATCATCCATGATAACCATAAATCTATCATTTGTAATCATCCAAACCTACAATCAACAAGTCTGCAATGAATTAATTAACAAGATTATAATAAATTGATTAACCATCTTATAATCATCAACCATTTAATCAATAAATAATTCTATAACAAATCAATCAATCATCTAGAAAATCAATACTTTAGTTGATTGTATAATAAATCAATCAATCTGCATTCACATGAAATTCTAGCCCTACACTGCAATCAGGTAGCTTAGTACACTGACTCCTTGACCTAAGTTATGGTTCAAACTCATTCTAGGAACTTCATATGATAAACCATCTGTCAAAAGACCCCTCATTAATTAATTGACTAAATTAACCCATTGTTGATAGCTCAGGTTTGCCTAAATGACCTACAAACTAATCACCTACAATTGAACTCCATACCATTTCTAATCTTTACTATACTTCTAAAAGTACCACTCCTAATGAAATGGACTCAAAAAGTCACCCTGGCTCAATCAATAATTTACTTGGTCAAGAAAACCTAAATCTTGTCAAATTATGCTTGATTAGGCCCAATTATTATATGTAATCCAATCAAGCATTTAAAAGACTCAAAACCATTCCATTAAACTCCAAACACCTCCCATGGACAACTCTACTCTTATTGGTTAGGTTTGATTTATTAAATTAGTCAAAATTATCAGAAGCCCTCAAATGGTCAAACTCCCTTATTCAAACTCAAATGTCTTTTCTTCACTCTTTTTAAAACACCTAACCATCACTCAAGAAATTCCCGACATGCCACCTCAATAGCCCTTGACTAGGTTAACTGGTCAAATGTTCAATAAAAGCTCAAATGAGCTCTAATGATCAACACTCCATTAAAAAATCATTTCCATTAAAAAAAAGCTACTTTAAAACCTCTAATTTAATTTTAAAAACATCCTAAATAGCTTCCAAGCTTAGCTTAGTCACTAATTTAGCCCTAAGCTATCCAATGGTCCCCTTATCTCATGAGAAGACAAAGTTTTCTTTACACATTATTGTCCTCGCTTTGTCCTTTTACTTACCTCCTAACCACCTGGGGACAAGTGTGTTACACATCCAAAAATGCTTCCAAATAGATCTCTGCCCTCCATTTGGCTCTTAGGGTTTGACTTGACCTAAGTGTGCAAAATGACACAATCAAGCTTTTAGCATTCTCATACTAACCTATAGCCTCCCTGTGCTGGTTTTGATTTCATTTTAGCTCCCAAGGACTTCCTCTACAATCCCCAAGTGAAATCCTTTCAATCGCTTATCACCTGCGGTAAACTTTTAGCTAACGTTGCTTATAGTCTATCCAACTTGAATAGTCGTTGATATAGAGATTCTCAAGTTTGGGCGTCATCTTGAGGATTAATCTAGACACCTAAATCTTTATTTATAATTTGGTAAAAATTGGTTCAATCGTTATTTCAAACGGGACTTTCTTCATCATTTATGGTTTAGATAAAAGATTTTTAAACTATGGAAAATATGGACCGTTGATCTAATGATAAACAGCACATATATTGTTACTTCAGCAGATATTCGAACAGCATTCTCTTCTGATCAATTGGATTTTCATACGTCGGCATCTCAACCATCCATTCTAAACCACGGATGATCAAGTGGCTCTACGACGATGCTAACATGGTTTAGTTGAAACCACATGTAAAACACTATGCTGCTGTCATCTAATGATTGGTGTTTATTGTAACGCAGCACTATCGATGCGTTTCCATCAAATTGCCAATGATTTCCAGTGGCACAATTATTGGTAATAAATGTGCCACTAGGCTAATTTATTACAAATTAATTCAAATACATTTTCGTCACATATTTGCCAAAAATAATAATAAATTAAATACTTAACTAAAAGTTACATATAATATATCATTTACTTCAGTTTAAACCCCTCTCTCAATTAAAAATAAAGCCAAGCCAAAATTCAAAGTACTTAATGAATTATTTCATTTATATGGATTTCTTAATTATTTAAATAATTCCTTAAATAGTTGTCTAATTTGGCTCAAATTTTATCACCATTAATTTCCTACTATATACTATTTTCAGTAAATTCTCTAGATTTATTTAAACATATTTTTAATGGCAGATAGAATTTTTAAGTTAATAAGACTATTTTTATTTATTTCATTTAAAAATTCATAATAAACCATCCGTTCATCAATTGCATGTATATGACCACTCTATGGAAATATTAAATAATGCTTAATTGTTAAAAATAATTTTATAGATGTTTGTTAGACATTTATAGAACAATTATATTGATAATAATTTTCCAACTTTTTTAAATTGTTCTCAAAATATCTAATGGATTGGTTTCAAAGAAGGTGAAATGATATTATGTCATATCCCTCATCTATTAGTGTCATTGGACTAATTTCAACACATGATTGTTTATTAGTTAAATTTCAAAATAATTAGGTTATAACTTAACTCTAATATTTTAGTATTCCATCAATTCATATCTCTTATATTTATTACACCATGATTAATGTGATTGTTCGTATGTGATAGAAATATTGATTATAAAACCATTCAAACTTAGTGATAATTAAGGATAACAATTAAGGACACCAACTTAGACAATTTTGGGATTCATACATACTAAATTTTTTGACATTAAATATTAAGGATTAATACACTCGCATTTGAAATTAAGTGATCTTCAAACAATAATTAATTGCAATTAACTATTCCTTAAGGGTTAATATTCCAAAATTAACAATAATTCAAATAAATTTCATAAACATACCCAACCACCTTTAATCAACTCTAAATCAATCATACAATCATTGAAAATTAAAATCCAAAATGAACTTTCATTTAAATTTAATTAATAATTTATTACCTTTAATTAAATTTAAATTAAATAAATTCATTCAAAAATCATAAATAAAAAATGAAATAAAATTAGAGATAATTAATTCAAATTATTTTAAACTAAAATTTATATTTAATTTACTAAATAATTAATGTTCTTAATATAATTAATAAAATATAATAAATAAAATTAAAAAGTATATTAAAAATTAAGTAAAATTATAAAAAAAAAATCCATAAATTAATAATTTGAATTTAAATAAATTTTTTGAATGAATGTTAATACTAATTCATTAATAATTAATTATTAATTGATTAAAATTAATTTAAAAATTTAAAACTACGAGATAATTCGATTAAAATAAAAACATTCAGCAAAAAAAAAGTAAATTAAATTAAAATTTACTTTTAATAAAATAATTTTGGTAATTAATCTCAATTAAATAATAAGACTTTTATGCTTGGTTTTTACTTTCTTTTGGAGGGAACTTAGTATTACATTTCAAAACCTTTAATGCATCCTAAATCACCCATGGTCCCTTTATGTGGTGCTTGACTTCTTTTAGGATGGCACTTCATATTTGATTAAGGGATTCAATAAATCTTAAATAACCAAAATAAAGGTTCATGCACCATGCTACCCTCCACTTGGGGAAGGCATGGGAGTATAAATTTTATAACCCTTAATCAAACATAATTAAATTTATATAGTGGACAAGTATGAATTTAAAATCTAGTGTGATACATTTCCTCGATGGACAAATGTTAGAATAATTAAGAAGATTGAGATAGAATACTTTCATGCCTAGACATAGGATAATTAGTATTCCATAGTCTAAGTAGATAGAATCATTATAGAAAGACCATAAACCATCCTTTACACCCTTATAAGCTTGATAGAGATCTAAAGGTATATATGCTCTAATTTATACCAATTGTAGATGAGTATTCCTAGGGAAATATAGGTTCATTTACTATCATTAGTCTCGAATATCTTTAATTCTGGTTATCTTCAATATTTACAATATTTCTCTGTAATGAAAGCACCTCACCTTTATTTTATTGTGAAGGATAAATTATGTAGCTATAGTAGACAGTGCAAGAGTTAATTGTAGCACACTTATTTCCTCGTGAGATTGACTCACGTCTCATATACTTTATTACATGATTGGAATGTACACTTACGTAGTTGGGAGCATATAGCACATGCATTCATAATATCAAGCAAGCTCTATTGTAAGAAAATGTAAAGTTCCCATTAAGTTTTAAGCGCCATTGCTAGGGAATATAACATGTGCTTTTGTAATTATCATTATATTATCCAAAAAGCTAGATACTTAATCCAATTTTATTTATTTATTTATTACTTATTTATATTGTTATTATTTATTATTATTGTCATTTATGAAGATATGAGCTTGTGATTGTTTAATAATTGTTAATTTTCAATTTATTTGATTGCATTTCATTCACTATTTTGATGTATGCATAGTAGATTTAGTAAGGACTCTTATTGTTCGACCTTAATGATGTGGAGTTAGTGATGTTAATGTTAGACTTCATTTATTTCCATTTTCTTTAAGGGACAAAGCAAAAATCATATAGAATTTCTTTTCCCTATCTCTATAATCACTTAGAATGAGTTGATATACAGTTCCTAACAAAGTACTTTTTACCTTCCAAAATTGCTAAGCATAAGATGTTGCAATCCAGGATCCCAAGTTTATGATTTTGACTATAACAAATATTATTAATTTCTCCTAGTACATATATTATATATCTTCTTTTGTGTGTACTAACATTTTAGGTACATCATACACCATGTAATGAAGATTCGGGGCACAATATTGGGTATAATAGATGATGTTTGCAAGAGTTCATAATTTTATATTTCTTGAGTCAAAGTTATATAAGAGTGTACACTAACTTGGGGACTGTGCACATACACATGGGGCAGTGAGAAAATGAATTTAAGATTTTGTAAGGTTTGTACTATACAATTCAATTTGTATTGTCTGGTTAATTAATTAAAAATTAATTAAAATGGCTAATTGACTAATTAATATTTTTAAACTAATCTTACTATACAAACCATATTATATAGGATGATTAGTTTAAAATAGAAACACTAGACATCAATCAAAGTTAGGCAAGTATTTTAATTTTTATTGTAGCGTATGAACCTTTTTGTATTGTAAGATATTTAAAATACTACCTAAACTAATCCCCATGATTAGTAAATTAAATCAAAGTTTTTTTTAATATTGTAGATTGTAGTGTATGACGTTGATTGTACTAGATGATTGGCTAACTTAAAAGTTAGATTTTTTGGAATCCTTTGTATTTAAACATATTTTATTATGATTAAGAGGTCCCCTTACCATTTTTTTGAGGGAGAGATTTTTTGATAAGGTTTTAAAGAGAGAATAACTTTGGAGAAAGAGGGTGGTGAGGTCTTGAGAGAGAAGATTCTTGTGGGACAAGAGGTGTGTGAGAGGGGTTTATATACAAGGTTGCTTGATGATCTTCCACCTTCCTCCAAGGTTAGCATCTTTGCATGAGGGAAACTCTGTGAAGTGTCTCTTTATGGGAAGGATACTATTTCTCTGACACATGAGGAAGGTGAAAGTGAGTGGGCTTTTCCGTCGTATCCAGAAGGTGAAAGGGATTCGACTACTCCATCACATCGAGGACTTAGAAGTGATTTGTAAGGGCTACCTTGATATGGCGACAAAATGAGAGTCACTAGTGTTAGTGCAATACATGGAGTGGAGGACTATGAGGAGTGAACGTAGGTCATGGTTGACCAAACCACTATAAAATTTTGTTGTATTTATTCTTGAATTTTTCTTTACTTTTTAGTATTTTTATTTCTAGCATCTTACTTATTGCATATTTGTTATATGCTAGCTCTTTGTTTTGAAAATGTTGAATATTTTGTTTTTTTGCTAAAAAAGAAAAAAAAATAGAAAGTATAAACCTAAAAAAAATTCTTCATTGCAAGTATTGCTTAAGGTCAAAATAAAGTTTTATTTAGAATGATATTGTCAATTTATTCGTTAAAGAAAAATCATTTCAAAAGGATAATTTTCTTAAGGGAATTTTTAAATACAAATTCACCCCTCCCTCTCCCCGTCAAACCTCTTGGAGTGTATTAGTAGTTCAAGTCGATCTAAAAACCCAAATTGAACTTTCTTAGGAATGATATTACATAATTTTGCCAATATGACATAGTTAATTTATGAGAATTGGAAAAGATTTAAGGAAATGTTCATAAAGCTACTACATCATGCTTTGCCTAATTGGTTGGTGATTCAGACATTTTATAATTAGCTAGTGGGATATCTTTGTTCTATAACTGATACGACAGTTAGAGGATATTTGGTGTCAAAACTTTTGATGAGGTTTACGCCTTGATTGAGAAAATGGCAACAAATAACTTATAGTGGCCTTCTGATAGGGTAAATCCTAAGAGAGCACTCAAAAATTTATGAGTATGACACTTTATCTATTTTGACTGCTCAGTTTGTAGGCATGTCTAAGAAGTTAGACAATCCTCAAATAGGTATAGTATCGGGATCACCTATGCATTTGGATGAGAATAACTTAAATTATGCTCTTGAGTTTAGTGCTCAAGGGAATAAAAATGTAAACATTATTGGAAGATCAAATAATTTCTATTCAAATACATATAAACTAAGTTTGAGGAACCAACCAAATTTAAATTAAGCTAATAATAATGGTAAAAATCAGTGGAATGCAAACTAATCTAACCTTGTAGGATCTTGGAATAATCTTCAGTAGAAGTAAACCTTAGACCTTCTTATCGCCCATGTTTTAATCAGAATAACTAATTCAAATATAGGAAAACACCTTTTGAAGGATTTAGTGCTTAAGATGGGACACAAATTTCAAACATATGCTGCTGCCACACAAACTTTGGAGAATCTATTAGGGAAGTTAGCAATTTCCTTTAGTAGTAGGCCCCATGACACAATATCTAGTACCGCTGAAATTAATCCTAAGGAATAACGAAAAGATAAAAGTTCAAGTCAAGTGACGAATACTAGTGATATGACAAAGCTAAAATGATAGATCTAGGCAAGTCTAGTTGAAGACTACAATACACTTAGCACTAATGGGAGGCAACCCAAATTTATTATGTTATTGTGTATTTTATTAGCCTTTCTAATTAGTTGCCTATTGAAATTGATTAGTTACATGTACACTTTACTATTTTGTTTTGATGTTATTTCCTAAAAATTTTAATTAGATTAAAAATTCCTACATGCTTGACTGTTGTGTGTTCCTTTAATAATTGCACTTTGATACTCACTTGAACAAAATAAAAATTGTAATTAAAAATGGGTTAAAATTAAGAATAATACTAAAACTATAGGTGCTTAATTGGATGAACAAAGAATAATAATTCTTTATTTAACAATTATCATCTAAGTTAATTCTTCACATTGAATTTAAATGCTATAACATGAAAGCATCGATTATTCGTTATAAGATTGAATAACTAAGTATATAAAAGGAAGTACTTAAATAAATTTATAAAATTCTATATAAACTTAAATATGTAATGAGTGAACTTATAATAATCCTTACATGATTCCAATTTTGGATTACTTAAAGGAATAAGGCAATCAGATATTCAAAATCATTACTTAATTACTCATTAAAGTTAAAAGAAATAAATGAAAAATAAGAAGATCAAAAGAAAATAGGAAAAGTAGAAAAAAAAAATTAGTACTAGAATGTTAAAAATTGGTATCTGATGATGTTGAATTCCTAAAGGATTATATTACATAATTTAAAAAGAAAAGTGTAATGTAAGCTAGTACCTATAGAGGTTTATAAATGAATTTCAAATTAACAAAGTACAAATAGTTCATAAATGATAAATAATTCAATCTAAATCAATAGTCGACATTGCAGATACACTTGTAGTATATGAGCTTAATTTGGATATTAATAAAGATGATTTATTAGTGTTCTTTGATCATGATTGCATAAATTAAAATTACCACACTTTGATCAATATAATTATCATCAAAATAGTGAAGTATTCTCTTATTTTTAATTCATTTCAGTTTACTAACTTTCTAGTTGGAACAATAAATTAAACAAAGGTGCGAAAACAATATTGGAGGACAAGCAATAGCTTAAGGCTGGGGAATTTGTTAAGTGAAATTTATGTTTGTTTTTATTGTGTTAAATTTCAATAGAAATGTGTTTTAGTTGATATTGTGTAAGAATATCTCAAGAAAAAAATCTTAAATTTGTGAAGTTTGAATCAGCACCGCAGTATCCCAAGCATCTACACTGTAGCATTTTCAATGACCTGACATCAAAATAGAATATCACAGCACTCTAGTTTTAATTAATTTTCCATTTAAGGTTGGGCCTCGATGGAATATCAAGCAATACTAGAGTGCTATGAGTTCCTTAGAGCCACAAAAAGAATTTTGTTGTGCTTTATCAAATTGCAAGTAATTCAATGCTAAAGCACCATCCTATGAAGCGTTACAAAACTAAAAGTTATGTTCAAGCACCATAGTGCAAGTTCTTCTGTAGCACCACGACAAAGTAGTTAGGAAAGGAAGTGTCACGCTGAGTTAACCATCCAGTCAGCCCAATGCCATAGTAAGGCCAACTAAGAAACACAGTTATTTCATCATTGTAACATTACAGTGGCACTCTATCAAGCATCAGGGTGCCTTTCCTTTTAAGTTTAGTAAAGAATTATAAGTACATTTATTTTGCTTTTCTTTTAAGAAAGACTAGGGATACTGAATTTATGTTTAGTGGAGTGGTTGGTCATCCTTGTAATGAGCAAAACACTGCTTATGAGTGGAAAAGAGTGCGGAGAGTGAAGGTGTAAGGAGAATCACTCCAAAAAGAGTCTATCTGTAAGATCTTTTTGGGATTCTCATCTTCGGGAGATATTTTTTTCATCTTTCTTTGTATCTTTTCTAAAATAAGTAATGAAATTTATATTGCTACAAATTAATTCTATGAACTGCTAACTTTTATGTTTTGGGCTGATGATAGGTTTATTCTTTATTTCTCCTTATAACAACTCTTACATGTAAATATGAATGATTATTCTCAATTACTCTTGAGCTTAATTTAATTTATGCAATGGCCATACATTAATTTAAAATCTAGTGTGATATATTACCTTGATGGAGGAATGTTTGAATAATTAGGAGGATTGAGATATAATATGCTTATGACTAAATATAGGATGATTAGGATTAGAGGGGTCTATGGGAAAGAGTCATTATAGAAAGTCCATAAACCTTTCTTTACATCCTTACACGCTCGACAGAGATCTAAGGTTATATATGCTCTAATTCATAACTATTATAAATGAATATGCTTGGGAAAACATAGGCTCATTCAGTATCATTAGTCCAGAATATTTTTAATTCTAATTATATTCATTATTTACTGGGTTTCATAGTAGTGATACACCTCACCTTTTATTTCATTGCGTATGATAAATTTTTAGCTTAAGTAAACAGTACTAAAGTTAGTTGTAGCACACTTAATTTCTCGTGGGAATGACACTCTTCTCATACATTTTATTACTTATTTAGCATGTGCACTTGCATAGTTGAGAGCATATAGCACATGCATTCATAGCAGCAAGCAGCTCATTTGCATAAAAAAGGTAGAGTTCTCATCAATAACCGCTTGAGTAAACACACATGTATCCTTCACATTTCTCAACTAACCTCTAGTATCATCACAGTTGTATTCATTGATGAAGTTAGAAAAATATTGATTAAGAGAAAATTGAGAGAGTAGGAAATGATTTTTAAGGGAGTGGAGAGAGTTAAAGGAGATATACTTGAGGGGATGATGAGATTAGATGGTTATTATAATAAGGAATAAGAGCCTAATGGGTAGGTTTAAATATCTAGCAAAAATTGGGTTAAGACTAGTTTCAAACTAACTAACAATTGTGATTTCCTTGTAGGAACTATATTGGTTTCATCAAACCATAATTACTCAATTATTTGGTTACAACCTTCTAAAAATTTATATGCATTAGTTATAATATAATATTCTAAGGTTTTTATAAAATGTCACCCTTTGATATTAGGAAATTTAACTTAGCATGAATCATAAAAGTAGAAATTAGGCAAATATGCCCACTATTTATTTTCTTGAAAAAATATGTCTAAAAATTTATTTTAGACTAAAATATCATTCCTATTCATCTATCACCACTATATAGGAAATACAACCCACCCATCACACTTTGGCTTTCTTTTTTGTTATTGCATCATAATTTTGTTTGATATTTCTTAGCTCAAGAGGTGTAGATGACCACACTAGTGAAATTCAGGATTTCTATGTTCATTGATGACTTTAGAAGACTCATTGTTAATTTTTTTTATACTTTAAAACATATATCATATTTTAATTTATTTTTATAGAGCAGTAATGCAAACTTTGATAGAATATCGAAGAGTATATATCAAAACTTGTGAGAATATATGTATTTGAACTATGTTTGAACCTTGTTCAAACCTTACTCAAATCATGTTATTTTATCATGTTCAAACCTTGTACAAATTTAGCTCAAAAAATGTTCAAAGGATATTTAAATATGTATTTGATAAATGTTCAAACATGGGTAATGTCATTTTCAAATATGGCTTGTTCCACGTTTGAACATGCTTGAATAAGGATCTAGTAACATAAAAGTAATATGTTTACCAGTTATCTTTTAAAGATGAATCAAGTATCAACATTGTTATACTACATGGAGAAGAATGATAAGAAGAAAACTAAGCAGTTGGATATTTACCCAAAAATAAAACAATGGATTAATAGTGCAAAGGCGTATTTCTCCTGAAAATCTCTTAGATCTTATATACAAAATCATAAAGATTGATATGAATGAACTTAGTTTGAAATCAAAGGTGATGTACTTCTTTGGAGGTGCATAGTCCACTATTGTATTTCCTTCAACTAAGCTACTAACAAACTATGATTTTTTTTTTTATTATGATATTTCTATATTCATTCAACACTAATCTCCTATATGTTCATTTATTACTCCCAACAAGATTTCCAAAATATTTTCTTGTACAAATGAGGATGGTATAATATCAATCAGTTCACATATTTTGTTGATGTAGGTAATGATGTGGACATACAAGCTATAGGCATACCAAATATGGAAGTAGATGATGCTATTGACATACAAGTTATATAGATGATGGTGGCTCCAATGATGCTTCAATATTAAGACGTTCAGTAAAGATTATAACAACAATTTATGATCCATCATAAAATAGTAAATTAACAAGGTATTTTAATTCTTTATGTATCTTAGGACTTAAAATAATGATTCAAGATATGAAGAGAACATTAATAATTCTTATCTTATAAGGATTACTATTTGAAACTATCTCCAATTCAATATATGCTAATATAATGGTTTCAAACTTGAATATTTCCTCAGTTCAAGTAGATGTTGGACAATTTTTTTGAGAATAAAGATGAATTAAAGAACTTGTTATACCTAAAAATGATAAAGAATAACTTTCAATTGAAGAGAAGAAACAATATAAAAAGGTATGACATATTTATTGTACTTCATGTAAATGCTCATGGAGCTTAGAAGCTACACAATTGGCAAACTGAAGTATGATGAGATCAAGAGACTTAAATTAGAATGCACTTGTACCATGGACGTTAAATGAAAGACCATTGATTAGCTCAACCATATCCTCATGGACATATAAGCAATAAAAAACTCAATGGATTTAATCCTAGTCTAAAGCTAAAGAAGAGTATGTCAAATGTGAAAATAGTCTACAATATTGATTTTTTTTTATGCGAGGGGTGGACGGTGTCAAGTACAAGTTATCACTTACAGAAGAGGGTAATCATAAGCATCATTTTAAAAAATTTCATCTTATTTGGCTATACTACATAGGAAAAATTCAAGGATAAGTGTTAATCATTAGCCTAATATTGAAGGGTAATTTTTATTCTTCCACTTTGTGATTTCTTTCCTAGAAATTGATACAACTTTCTTATAATTTTTTTTTTAGAAATTGCAATTGCATTAAAAAACCAAAAGAAGATAAAAATTATTCTGTGATAATAATTCTATCAGATTCCTCCCTTACCAAAGAAAAGAAAGGAGGAGGAACATTATTAAGACTCTCCCACAACAAATCACCCTCCATGGCCAAATTAGCACACAAATGAGCTAGTTTATTACAATCTCTATAAGCAAATAGAAATAAAAGACTCTCAAAATTCTTAAGAAAGGAGAAGTCTTCAAGATTTACCTCAGGATTCGGAAAACCCAAACATTCAACAGATTTTCTGAGATAATTGATAATGTTCCAATTATCACCTTCTATGACAATGTCATTGTAATCAAGCATCCAATCTTTGATTATAAACTTGATTTGCCAAAAAGCCAATAACTCCAATAAGCCATTGTCCCAATGAAAGCACTTATGACCAAAAGCAAGAAGCATTCTTCCTTTGTCATCTCTAACAACTCCACCGAGACCAACTCCATAAGATTGATTCAAGGCTGCATCTATATTAATCTTGATCCATCCGGATGGAGGGGGATGCCAAATTAAATTCAGCTTAGAGAGCTGGTTAGCATTCCAGTTGTCCGAATAGATAGCATTTTTGGAAGAGATAGATGCATAACAAATTGAATTGGAAACAATATAATTCAGTCCAAATTCTCTACCCTCATGAATAAATTGATTTCTGCTCTTCCAAATGAAGAAAATCAATGAGCAGTAGAGATGAGATAAAAAAAGGATTTGTTTTAACATTCATTTTCAAAAAATGAACACAATCCAATAAAGTATTGAACCTTTGAATACAAATGCCCCATTGATTGAGAACAGCCAAAGCTTCCATAATCTTGCATCATCCAGTAGATACATGTTCTGTATTTTCAATCATACCGCATCCTCTTGGACATTGATTATCATTAATTAATCTCCTTTTCATAAGAAAATCTGTGGGTGGAATAGCTTCTTTCAAAAGCCTCCACTAGAAGAAATCCACTCTTGGATTAAGCTTAAGCTTTTTCAACCATTTCCAATCCAAATCTAGATTATTCTGCTCTGTTAATTTTTGAAAAACTGAAGCAGCTAAAGAAGATCTAGTGAATTGTTTGATTAATTTCATTTCATCCTTCAAAATATTAGAGTAGATTTTGGTATCAATAATAATCTCTACTAATGAATTACCAAAATATTTCTCCAGCTCTTCCTTAATCCAAAAACCATTGGATATAAAATCTTGTAAAAGAGGAAATTCTATTTCTGTTTCAGGAACAGCAATGTAGGTTGGCCAATCTACCAACCTTTTATCCAATAACCAAACATCAGTAAGAGGATTCACATCAGCTCCTGAATGAATTTTCCATCTTAGACATGGTTTTAAAGCCTTAGCTCCACTACAAACAATTTTCCATGAAGCAGAAGTATTCTGTCTATATATATTAGACCAAATATCCATCCCATACTTAGCAGCTAAAGTTTTGTTCAACATTGTATCAGGATTTTTAATAAAATCCCATGCAAATTTGGCCCTTAATGGCCCTACCATATTAATCACAGAATGAATGCCTCTACCTCCATTTTGAAAGAAATTACACATCTCTTCCCATGGTATAAAATGCATACTGTGAGATCCATCCTTTTTATTCCATAGGAAATCTCTACAAATCTTCTCAATTTTTTTCAAGATGCTTAATGGAATGAGAGAGGCAGTGATATAGAATAAAGGAATGGAAATAAGAACAGATTTTACCAGTAAAATCCTCCTAGCAAAGAAAATAAATTTATTTCCCCAATTATCCAGTTTGGATGCTGCTCTCCCGATAAAACTGAGATAATCCGAAGCAATCTTTCTGTTTAAAGAAAATTTGAAGCCCAAATAATGTATTTCCTTTAATTCATTAAAGCCCAGAAATTTTGAAATATTTCTTCTTCTATTGATTTTGACAGCTTTGCCAAAGAGGATGGAAGATTTATTCTTGTTGAATGCTTGGCCCGTCCAGTTGCAGTAATCAGAAATAAGCCTTTTGAATTCTCTCAAATGTTCCCATTTGCCTTCAGAGAACAAGAGAATGTCTTCTGCTGTTCTGCAAATAAGAGATGAGAAATTCTTGGGGATGTAGGAGACACCTTAACACCCAACATGTGGCTTTTAGACAAAAAATCATTAGTAAGTAATTGGGAACATAAAATGAACGAAAAAAGGGCAGAGTGGACATCCCTGTCTTAGCCCACTTTTAGCCTTAATCCAACTTGAACCAACACCATTAATTTGAATTGAGAACAAAGGATCAACTACACACTCCATAATCAAGTTTGAGAACTTCCTTGAAAAACCAAAGTAATCCAGAATTTGATTTAGAGAATCCCATGAAAGGCTGTCAAAAGCTTGCTCCATATCCAATTTGATGGCAACCAAACATTTTTTTGTTTTAGAGGTCTTAAATTTAGGAAAGATTTCTTGAGCGAAGAGAACATGATTGAACAAGGATCTCCCCCTAATGAAAGCAACTTGAACTTCATCAATCAAAAAATGAATAACTTTGGATAGCCTATTTAGAATCATTTTAGCAATGATCTTATAAATAGTAAGGAAAAGGCTTATAGGTCTGAAATTGGAAGTGATAAGAGGAATGCTGATCTTTGGAATAAGAACCACCAATGTCTCCTTCCATTTGGAGCACATTTTACCAGAAGAGAAAAAAAGCTCAATAGCTTTCCAAACATCCTCTCCTATTGTCTTCCAACAAGCTTTAATAAATGAGAATGTTATCCCATCCACGCCTGGAGCAACATTGTTCCCAAGACCTTTAATGACTAGTTCCAATTCATCCTGCCAAAATTCAGAGTTAAGAAAAATAGATTCATCCTGACTGATGGTTCTCGGGTTAGAAGGCCAGCCTTGAAGACAACAGCTTCTAAGTCTCCATTTACTATTGAAGAAATCAATAAAAATTCCCCTGATTCGCTCCTGATCTTCAACTAGAACACCAGATACATCTTTAATTTGCTTGATAAGATTACCATTCCTACGCCCATTAGCAAAAGCATGAAAGAATTTTGAGTTAGTGTCACCTTCACTTAACCATTTAGCTTTTTCATTTTGCCTCCACCACGTATTCAACCTAGCCAAAGTACAATTATATTCAGTCACTTTGGATCTGAGAAGAAGAATTTTTTCTTGAGGAAAAACCTGCTCTCCCGATTCTTCCAATTGTAGATCTTCTATTTCTTTCTTTAAATTCACCTTCAACTCTTCAAGACTTTGATGTCTAGCTTTGCTCCAGAAGTACAAAGCTTTCAAAACCCTGTCAAACTTTTTATTCAGAATATCCATAACATCCCGTTTGGTTTGTTTACCCCAAGATTTCTTCACAACTGCAACAGCTGCTGGGTAAGAGAGCCATACATCCTAAAATTTCCTCTGCTTTTTCCTCTAGATCGTAGGCATGATGATTTTCAAAACAATAGGATTGTGATCAGAAGCTACCCTCGGCAAGTGTCTAACAGTAGCAAGAGGAAGCAATTCCAGAGCTTTGGTATTCAACAGACATCTATCCAATCTTTCATGGATGCGAGTCGTTCCATCCTTATTATTGCACCAGGTGAACTTGGGCCCAAGGAATCCCATGTCATGTAAATCTGCACAGTTCATAAAGTTCTTCATCCCCATTGGACCTTTAGAAAAAGAGAACCTCTTTTCTCCTTTTTTATCCTCTTGAGATAAGAGACAGTTAAAGTCTCCACCAACAACATAAGGATGATCTATCCTATGATGTTGCTCCAAAATCTGCCATAAATTTCTTCTAGTGTACAGATCTCTACCACCATAAACCGTTGAAATAACCCACATACCTTTATTGAAGATATTGGGTTCTCCCACAATACATTGATTTGTTGCTGCCAGGACAGAAAAAGAAGCCAGAACCTTCCTCCACAACAATCCCTCCAGACATTCCACTAGAGGGGAAGATAAAGAAATCCCATTCACCTCCCAAGAATTTATTAAATTCTTCCCTATAAAAGGACAAAATTTTTGTCTCCACCAATCCAAAAAATAGTGCATCCCATTCACTAACAACTTCCTTCAGATATAAGGAGGCTTCCTTCTTGTGAGCCCCCCTACAATTCCAAAAAACTAAGGAAGTCATTTGGATAAGAAAGGGAAATATCCCCCATTTCTTCTCTTCTTATCATTCAATTTGTTCAGTCTAGCTAAGTTATTAAGGGGACCAAGATTTCTAAGTTCTTTGGATAATTTCGGTTTGTTCTCTCCAATAACAGTTTTACCCAAACATCCCAGATCTTTATCAAATACTCCCACAGCAGATTTTGGAGTTGTTTCCATCTTTTCAATAAATGAATTTTCAACAGGAGCCTCCAACAATTCCCCTTCTTCCACCTCCACAGTCCACACAACTATTTCCCTCTTCATCAACAACATTCTATTCCATTATTGTATTAAGAATATCAAATTTATTAGAATCAGCACTAATAAAATTAGAAGCCAAAGAAAGAGGAATACTAAGAGCATCCTGAGAAGAAGCATTCATGAAGATTGACCTCTCTTCAGAAACCGGGTCATCAATAGTTCTGTCAGCCACCACCAATTCAGTTGTTTTGAAATTTTCTATCTTTGAAGATACCGCTAGTTTGATGCTATTATCAACAAATTTATCAGGATTAGTTCAATTATTTTTAAAGACCCCCACCACATTATCATCAAGAGCATTTCCTTTTGAAGTAGATAAAGGATCCACTCCACTACTGCTTCTAGCAAATCTAGGTTTATTGTCGACTCTTGATTTCCATTAAGCTCCAGTTTTAGAAATGGAAGAATTCCTTGGAGCTCCTGTATTTCTTCTTAACTTCTTCTTATTATTGACCAGAATCCACGAACCGTATGTCTGATCCTCCAAGGCTTCAGTTGGTTCAAAAGCTATTTCCAAATCATTACTGCTTCCACCTTTCTTCTCCATACAATTGGATGCATTGTGTTTCTTCAGCTCAGGACAGAATTCAGCCACATGTCCAATTTTACCACATTGGAAGAACAAAGAGGAAATCTTCTCATACTCAAATTTCTGAAAAAATCTTCCCTCACTTCCATCAACCCAAACTCCTAAGGGTAGTTTTTTATCAAGCTCAACTCGAATACAAATTCGTGCAAACTCCCTTCTTCCCCATTGAAACATATTGTCATCAATTAAGAGAGGTGTTCCAACCATTGAGGCAATTCTTGATACATTCGCTTCATCCCAACAATATAAAGGGAGGTTGGGCATTCTTATCCAAATCGGAGAAACCAGCCCTTTCAATGACACCAGATTGAATGAAGGATTCCACCTTTCCATTCCAACAATATGGTTATTAACAAACCAAGGTCCACCAGCAGATACCTTTTCCATGCTATCATTCAACAAGAAAGAACAAAGAACCCATCCAGATCCCAGCACCGTTAGATTGAATTTTCCAAAATGAGACCATTGTCTTCTCAGCTCTCCTGCAATCACCTAGGTAGGGAGTGTTCTGCCAAACACTTTAACTACAAATGAGGGCTGTAATTTCAACATGTTGTTTTGAGCATTAGGTTCATAAAGCCGAACCACATATCAATCTTCAGAATAACAATGATCAACATTCTTCATGTCCACCTTGATGTATTGACGCTTCAACCAAGGATTACATGTTCTTTCTTCAACATCCTCCAAATTGTTGCTAATAACTTCTTTAGGAGGAACAGGCACAGAAGCATTATCACAACCATTTGAAATACCACTTGGATTCTCAATGAAATTCATAGCCTTTATAGCCACTGAATCAGGTCTTGTGTTCACAAACCTATTCACGAACAACTTCATACCAGATGATGAAGAATCCATAAGAGAATTGCAACGAAAACCAGGTGAATTATTCAAAATCACCTCTTCCATAATCTGCTTACCTTTACCTTCTACCGGAGTAGAAATTAGAGCTCTAGCCTCAGACGATTCCTTAATTCGCAGAGAACCATATGATCGGAAACCACTTGGAACAGATAAGCAATTTGAATTATCAGGTTCAGGAATCAAATTCTGGCCATCACCGTCAGATGACGGAAGGCCGTCCATGACCGGCAAAATAACCGCAACGAAAAGTCGAAGATGAAATTTGAAAAACCGTTGAAAACCCTGGACCTCCTCTCTCTAACCTTCTCTCTCTAACCGTTGAAAATAAGGCTCAGTTTAACTTTCTTATAATTGATATGTTGACCCTTTTCCGTAAGCCAGCAGAACAAAGAAAAAAAAAAGAGGAAATAAAAATACCTCACCTGCCCTCTGTCCGGCGCCGAATTCAGCACGTCGCTGACATGTCCGTGTCTTTTCTTCCCACGACCATCCGCACGACTCATTAAAGTCGTTAAAGGCACGAAGCAACGGGGCCGAAGCTTTTTCGCTCGCACAACCTCTCCCGCTCTCTCCCTCTCTCACTCGACCTTGCCCCAGCAACGACGTTCCCTTCTAGGTTGGATCGGAAGCTACACACTTTGATCGGAGGCCACGACCGAAGCTAGCTTGCTGCGACGATAGCTTTCTCCCTTCCGCTCCTTCGACTCCAGCGTCGCTGTTCGACTCCGTACCATTGACGACTTTCCCTTCTTGTCGGAATGAAAGCTTCGACATTTTGGTCGGAAGCCATACAGGAGCTTGCTCTGTGAAGATAACTCCCTACCTTTCGTGTGCTTCTTCGGTTCTTCCGTGGCTGTCCGACATTGCTCCTTCTACGACCTTCCTTTCCTGTTGAATCGAAAGTTGCGACATTTTGAAAGGAAGCACGACAGGAGCTCGCTGTCTGACCTCGCTCCTCCGACATTCCCATCCAGTTGGATCGGAAGTTAACACATTTTGATCGGAAGTTACGACATTCTGATCGGAACAAGAACGGGAACCCGCTGGTAGGGAAGGTAACTTTCTCCCTTTGCTAGCTTCTTCGGCCAAAATCCCATAAATCCACTGTACCGAGGGTTTTATAAAAATATATATTAAATTTATTTAATTATAATGTATCTTAATTAATTTTAATTAATTATAATCATTATTTTTAATTAATTATAAATATTATGATTAATTATAATTAATTTTAACTAAATTATTATAATTAATTAAATTAATTATAATAATTTAATTAGAATTAATTATAGTTACTTATAATTTATGAAATTAGTTATTGTTAATTATTTTAATTAATTAGAAGTCATTAAAATTAATTAATGCTAATTAGTTATAATTAATTATAACTAACAAGTTAATTAATTTTAATAAAGTAATTAATTATCTTAATTAATTATAATTAATTATGAATAATTAATTAAAGATAATTTATTAATTAATTATAATTAATTAATATTAGTTATAATTAATATAAAAAAAAAAAGAGAAAAGAAAGAAATGCCTTCTCCCGCCTCGATCCACGAGCCACCGCCGACAGCCCGCTAGAGCCGTCAAGGTATAATTTCTGACTTAAATCCCGTTCTCGACGTTTGCAGCGGACTGGGGAACCACCTATACGCGCTCTTGTAGCACGGTAGGAGGGAGCCCGGTGCGAAGCATACGACGAGGCGGGTAAGCCCTATACACGCTCTTGTAGCGTGGTGGGGACGGTCCTCGACCTCGACACCGACACCGCCGACGACTGCTACGCAAAGGTATGATGTTCCAAAATCTCATTCTCGACGTTTGCAGCGGAACGGAGAACCACCTATACGCGCTCTTGTAGCACGGTAGGAGGGAGCCCGGTGCGATGCATACGACGAGGTGGGAGAGCCCTATACACGCTCTTGTAGCGTGGTGGGGAGTCACTGCTGTTCTGGTACGGGTACTGCTGAAGGCCCCATACACGCTCTTGTAGCGTGGTGGGATGAAATTTTGTACGGCCGCAGTGTCCAAGGACACCTACCATACATGCTCTAGTAGCGTGGTGGGAAGGCCCAGCTCCCCAATTTTCCCCCAAACGGGGGATATGCCGAGGTGCTGCCGAAATTTTCACTGAATGTACAAAGACTTGAACAATTAGAAGACCTTCTTGGACAACAATATAGAAGACCTATACTCGAACAAAATGTGCAGAACTTGAACTAAAATGAGCAGAGGGCTCGTACGAAGAACAGAGAACTTGTTGACTGAAACCTGAACAAAATCTAAATAATTTCTAAAGATCAAAATCAAATAAGTCAAATCAAATTGAACGAAAATTCAAGTCAATTCAAACACAAAATGGAATGTACAAGAACTTTAGAAGATCCTGAATAAGCACCTGAACTCAAAAGACTGCAGGGGCACTCAAATTTGTACTCTGAGCTCGGACTATATAACACCAAGTGGGGCTTATGAACTCAACGGACTCAAATCCAAAAGAAGCTAAAAATAACCTTGCATTCTGAGCTCACGAGAACTGGACTGGGAAGGGTTCATACTTGAGTCAGACTCGACACCAATCAAACTACAACACCTCCTACGAATATTTCCTAGAAGTTCGTAGCAGGTACAACGGTCTCTAACAAGTCAATGCACTATACTTGTAAGAAGCAATGGACAGTTGTGAGGTGTACGAATACTACCCATATGCAGCGATCAAAGATCTGCCACTACAAATCAAACTACCACCCGAGATTGGTGAAAGGGTGGATATGACGCAGAGACAATGGGTCTTCTACAAATATCTTCAGGAGATCGTAGTGGATACAGCGGTCCCCTACGAATGCACATGAATACTTGTGGATAACAACAGTGTGTTGCAAGTACAACGAACCACTGTGGGCACAAGTACATCTCCTGCAACGATCCCTACGAGGTCAAACAAGTACAACTACCACCTGAGATTGGTGAAAGGTGGTTCCAATGCAAAAACAAGGGTCTCCTACAAACAATTCCAGGAACTTGTAGTGGCTGTAACGGGTCCCCTGCAAATGGATACTTGTGGATAACAACAGTATGTTGCAAGTACAACGAACCACAGTGGGCACAAGTACAAATATCTCCTACAATAATTCTTGCAATGCCTGTTGATTGAGATGGCGATACGGGAGACCAATGATGGAGGATCTGCCCTCCTACAAACAAATGCAGCCCGACAAATACCACCCGAGATTGTTGAAAGGGTGGATTTGATGCAGAAGCGATGGGTCTTCTATAAATATTTTTAGGAGGCCGAAATGGATATAGCGGTCGCCTGCAAGTGTATACTTGTGGATAACAACAGTGTATTAAAACAATGAATCATTGTGGACACAAGTGCAGATATTACCTACAACGACGGTAACCAAGATCTACAAGTGCGTTGAGTACAAAGGCGACTCTATGTACGAAAAGAACACCCCTGGCAGAAAGGGGTGAAATGTTTGAACAAATTAGAACCAAACTTCCTGGTGTTCCAAAATCTCTTTTGGGTTCTACAATAAAGAAGAAAACAGTTCTGGTGCCCACAAACACCGGAAATAACATGTCTGCTATACTGAAGATCTAAAAGGAGTTCTTTCCAAATCAACAGTCATTGACTCCAAAGTCCAGAAAGATCTTTCTCCCCGGTGATTGAGAAAGGAGGAGTCAATATCAAAATCCAATGCCACCGGATCCGCAACACTCGTATTAGCGGACAGAAGGCGTGTATAAGCTTTCAAATGAAAAGTTGTGTGCATCCAAACGATAGTTATCTACACAACTACAAAATATTTTAAAGTACCCCCACATGAGTGCACCGTAGTTTGTATACACATAGGTATACAAGGGGTAAATACAATTATAACCCGCATGGGCCCCGACGAGCGTGTTATTGGTACACACGTGACGCCTAGGGATACTGCGCGGGTCGATAAGTGAATTCTAGTTCAAACCCGGTCCTTCTACATGGATCAATAGAAGTCGACAGGGTTCGAACCTTTAAACGAATACACGGTTGTGGCGATCAGTGTATTTGTTTCAATACATTCATATTCGGCCTTCAAGGCCTAAAATCAAAAGAATTCATTCAACAAAAGGCACAAAGCCTACAAGAGACCCGATCCTCTGTCGACAGCCCGACAGAGTTGACAAGGTTCAATCAATAAAAATAAATGACCCCCAAACACCCCGATGATGGCCGTGTTGAACGCTAATCTCAACCGGAGGGGTTCACGAATATTTTTAAATGTCCTCCAAGTTCCACCCAAAATTTCCAAAAATCTCAAAAATATTTAAAATTGAAATCTATCCATCAACGCTTAAAGCAAAATCCATCCACCCTCCGCAACAGTTTGCCGAGGTGGACAAATCTAAAATTACTTCAGCTCACAAAGAGCGAAATGCCTAGTCGAAAATATCACTAGGATCCATTCTCAACCAATCTTCTGCCAGTAAGGACGTGGTACGTGTCCTCTAACCGGCGGTTTAGCCGCCAAATGGCACCGCAGGATAAACGGTTATGACCCGGGGCCCTCTGAACCGAGTGGTTTTGCCGCCAAATGGCACCACGAAATACCGGTTATGGCCAGCGCCAATACGCTCCTTATTGGCATTAAATCCTTGAGATATGAATCAATAGGATATGATCGATAGGGCACAAAGCCCTCTGTTAGCTAAGGTGGATTCAAATTTGTCCCCTTAGACAAACATTCACCCCAGGTCTACAAGGTCCCCTTGGACGAAGCAACCCATGGCTGCCGACAAGGATCCTTCTGTCAGGTTGGGTCGACTACCTCCTCTGACTAAGTAGACCAGGGTCCACGATGGCCCGGGACGACGGAACCATGGGATCTTGATCGGGTCTATCATCCTTTCCCCCACCATCCGCTTTAAGTGCAAGATGGTGAAATTTCTTATTTTAAATATCCAATCTTTCCAATCTCAAATCCAATTCCCAAACTTCCAAACATTTCAAATATCCAAACCATTGCTGCTACTATATGCCAGATAACACGTATATTCTACGTATCTGATTGACGACTAGCCTTAATCGAAAGTTCTCTCTCGTGATCGGGAGGGGTAATTAACTATAGGGGCTTGCGCCTATAGGAAACCAGAACTCAGATCATAAAGTCCTCACAAAATGAGGGCGAAATCTCTGGGTAGTGTCTTATCTACAAACCCATCTGCCTTCCAAAATTTACCTCGGAACATATCCGTTAAAACTCCCCTCGCCGAAATAATAAAAAGACATCGCGCGGCGGGGAGGCCGGGGCCGAATTTTTGGAGCCCACAGATTTCTGACGACTCCACTGGGGAATGGTTTCTCTTTCCATCTTTGGCTAGTCGTTTAAATGCTATGGTAGCAGCAAAAAATGATGATCATATTGAGATCTATACGGTGAACATCAGGATGTGACATTTGGTCCTCTGATCCAAAAATCCATCACTGAAAGGTCCCGACAATAACAAGCAAATCAAATTTTAAATTTCCTGAAAACGAATCTTTTAAATAAGATCAATGGAAATTCAATTAGCAGGGTTTTAAATTCCATGCTAACTCTCCTGCTTCTATTATTTGTTCTGCGTTATTTCTTTGTTATGAAAGCGTGGGGTGATGTATTAATTCTGATCACTAACCCCTACCTTTCATTTTTGCAGAATGGAAATGCAGGACACACCGATGACCGTACAACTGGGACGAGGAGCCAAGATTCAGTTGGCGAATGCTGTCATTGAAACTGGAAATACTGGAGCCACCATCCACTTTGGTGGGCTCGAATTCTCAGCAGCTACTGCAAGGGCTGCAGCCGTCCCTGTGTACGGCATAAATTCTGAAGAGTCTTCTGAAAGATCCTATTCTGCAAGGGCTACTGCCAGGAATACTGCCCAAGGAAGAACTTCTGTATTCGAAAGATTGTCCCAACCTGAGACCCTTACTGCAAAAAGGGTTGTCAATGGAAGGAAAGTTTGTGTGGTGACTGCCAACACCACTAACCTGCCCAGAGAGACTATTGCATCTGGGAGGTATGATGCTGAGGCTTCCTCATCTGGAGGAAGGCTTACTATAAGGCAAAGGAGGAAGAGAAATGCAGAGCTGCGAGCTCAGCAATTACCTGTACCAGTTCATCCCTCCAATCTGCCAGCACAACAACCAGAAGTCAATATCCCCATTCAAAATAAATTTTCTAACTTGAAGTGGGTAAAGAGAAATAGCTCATCTGGTGAGCTTAAGCAATCTTTCTAGGAGCGTCGACCTGAAGCTCCAACTCCTCAGAAAATAAGAGAACCCGAACGTCTATCTGCCCGGGTACACCATGTACTGAAGACAATTAAGGAGAAGGGCTTAATAAAAAAGAAGTTCCAGAGGCCATTAATCGTTGAGGCCCGAAGAACTCCTCCAAGAGATAGACTATCATCTGTTGTGATAGTTGAAAGAAGGAATTACCGACAACAAGCTCCACGCGGTGAGCATCGGGGCGTGACACCTGAACCATATGTTCGGGGATCCGTCGCCGAAAGGTCCCGGTGGAAGGGCAAACAAGTTTGGAGGCCGAAGCCTCGAAAGGAAAAGGTCTTTGAAGAAAGAGATAAGTCAAGCGTGACATCCGGAACAGTCTACCGGAGATCCGCACCTGCCAACAGAACTCGTCAAAAATGGGTCCAAAAGAAGGCCCATAATGATGACAATTATAATGACGGTCGACATCCTGGAGTGTCTTTCAGGAGATCTCGTCATTCTCCTACTACAACCAAAGAGGAATTTCACTTTGATTGTAGTCCGCAGATCGAAGAAGTAATCATTCCAAGTCAAGAACCTGAAATTCAGTGGCGCCGTCGCTCAGAAATTCAGGTGCAAAAAGATGAAGAAGAATATGACAATGATGACACTATGGAGATCGAGGTGGTTCGTATGGTCAGCCACATTGATGTTGAAGATGATGATGGTGATGAAGAAGATCAACAATCACAGCCGCGCGTACGTGTTTATCGACGTCGTCACAGGGCTAGATCCATTGCCAACCAAAGTGCTCGCTCCTCAGAAGAAGGAGATGAGGAAGAAGAAGAGGTTGGAGAAAATCCCTTCGCTGGCGAAGACATCACACTCGCTGAAATGAGAAATCAAATGAGGCGACAGATGCAAAGAAAAGACAGAGAAATCTCTCAGTTGAATGATAAAATGACTGAGATGATGACTTAGATGACGGCCATGATGGAGATGATGCAGAAGACCACTTCTGTGGGCCCTGCACCGGCTCAACCCGTCAACCAAGCTGCTAATTCTCAAAACCCTCAAGCGCCACAAGCCTCAGGAGTGAAAGGTGTATCTGAGGGTGGCAAAGAGACTGATGGTCCAACCCGTCAGCGTACTCCACAAAATGTGGCGAGTGCCTCTGAACCTGTAACTGCAGCGCAGCTTGAGGGCTTAATTAGCGAAAAGATTAAGGCCATTATAGTTGTTGAAAAAGCAGAGAAGCTGGTAGGCAAAGGTCGCCCGTACCCATCAGAATACGATCAGGTGCCATATCCAAAGGGATATTCTGTGCCAAAGTTTAATATTTTCGATGGAAATAAAAATCCCAGGCAGCATCTCGCACAATTCAAAGCTACCTGTGGAAATACAAGAGGCAATGATGCTTTGTTATTCAGGCAATTCGTGAGCAGCTTGAGTGGAACTGCTTTCGAATGGTATGCCGAATTGCCGAATGATTCATTGAAAACCTTTGCGGAGCTGGAGGCCTTATTCGTAAAAAGGTTTGCCAGTGCAACAGAGAAGACTACCATTGCTGATCTTGCCCTTGATAAGAGGAGAAAAGATGAGTCAGTAACAAGATACATAACCCGCTGGCGCAATCTCAGTATGAAATGCGAGCAGCAGCTGGAAGAAGAATATGCAGTTCAACTACTGATGGGAAACATTGATGATAAAATGCAACCCTTCTTATGCATAGCTTCAATTACTACATTCCAGGATCTGTTGGATAGGGTGGCAAAATTTGAGAAGTTAAACTTATCAAAGTCTGAAAGCTTCCCTGATAAACTTAAAAAGGCCAAGGCGCCTGATGCTAGGAGAAATGATGTTTACTCCGCATTCCCTCCTAGACCTGATAAAAGTACAAGGGCAGTATATAATGTGGATAAAGGAAAGCAGCCTATACAGTATGAAGAAAAATCAAAATAGGCTTACAATCCAAATCCTCAGCCAAAACTAGTTCTTGGAGGAAATGACAAACCTCGAGCCTTTCCCGGTGGAGGAGAGCGTCAGAGGCAGACTGCAGGAACTGGTGATAGAACGTTCCCCTCCCTCAAGGAGAAAATGAATAAAGAATATTCATTTAAAAGGGAGAGTGTCGCTAAACTATTTCGACAAGCACTCAAGAACGGTCTAAAATTACCAGAATGCAAAAGACCTGAAGAGTCTAAGCACAGTGGCGACCCAAATTACTGCCCATATCATCGGGTAGTTAGCCACCCAATCGAAGATTGTTATGTCTTCAAAGATTGGTTGGAAAAGATGTACAAGAGGGGAGAATTAACACTATCAGATAATGTGTTAGTTCGTCCTAAAAAGGAATCCACCCGGGTGGTGACATCCTCTTCTGTACTCCCGCCTAAAGAAACAACAACAAAAGAATCTGTCCAAGAGAAGCAATGGGAGATCGTGATCTCCAAGAAGACAACAAAAATGCTGAAACAGCTAGAAGAAGTTCCTGGTGTCAAGTGGAAGTCTCCTACTGAGCCGGTACTGAACTTAAAATGGTTGCCTCTGTCACAAGCATCCACCTCTAAACAACAACCTGGCCAGGCTAGCTCATCAAAATCTGGAAAGTCAAAGTCAAAGTCTTCAAAGAGGAAAGCCAAGCTGAAGAAGCCTGAGGCAAAGAAGACTGCGACTCAAAAGGCTATTGATAGTTTGGGTGAATATTACCAGACTGCTAGGAGGCCTATTAAGCTCGGTGATTTTATGAAAGAGCTTAAAATAGATGAAAAGGAAGAAGAAGCTGAAGCCGAATCTCTTCCTACGGAGATATGCCGAGTCATCTCAACAACATCAGAGATATCAGATAGGGAGAAATACGCTGAAGAAGCGGCCCCTGAGTTCTGTCTAATGGTATCATCAATGGAATTCAGTTCAGATGATCTATGTTTTCCAGATGATGAAGATTCAGACCCAAGCATAGAATCGCAAATGAAATAAGTGAAGTTGGGAAATGATTCTGAGTCTACAGATGAATCTCCACACACAACAATGGTTGACTCTGAAGAGAATGCTTCATCAAACAAGTCTGAATCAGATGAGGTGGCCCAAGTACAATTGAGAAGTGGCAAAGTACTGCCGCCTCCACCAAAGAAAGGGACTCCTAATAAAGATAAGGGAAAAGAGATAATTATCAATGAAGATATTATCCCTAAAGATTTCAAGAAAAATGATACTTCTGTTAAGGGGATAGATTACAATATCTTATCCCATTTGAGGAAGATCCCAGCACAACTCAGTATATATGATGCCTTACTAATGTCTAAAGACCTTCGGGAGACTTTGATCCAAGCTCTCAAGGACCCTGAAAGATATGAGGCATATTTTGCTGAACGTAACTTGACTGAGGTTTTGCAAGCTCGAAATGAGCCCCTCATCACCTTTGCTGAGGAGGATATGATGCTTGGAACGCCGGATCACAATCGCCCTTTGTATGTTACGGCAGAGAGCGATGGTATGGTGATCAGTCGAATTTTGATTGATCCCGGATCTTCCGTAAATCTTATGAGCCTTAAGGCACTGAGATCCCTCTGCCTTGATGTGGAACATCTTGGGCAAGACAAGTTGATGGTGCACGGCTTCAATGAGAAAGGGCAGAAAACTCTTGGTTCGTTTATGCTTCCTCTTGTATTTGGGGAACTCCATACGGAAGCCAAATTCCATGTAATTGATGCGGACACTTCGTTCAAGGCATTATTGGGTCGCCCCTGGCTGCATGAATACGGCGTTGTCCCTTCAACATTACACCAGTGCATGAAGTATCTCAGAGAAGGAGAAGAATTCAGAATTTCTGGTGATATTCAGCCATTTGCGGTACATGAAGTAACAATTTATGAAGATGCTAAGTACTTCATGCCAAAGAAGTAAAAGTCGTCAAGTTCTCTTGAGGCTAAAGCATCAAATTCTAAGGCTGCAAAGAAATCCAAGCAAGAAGGTGAGAACAAGCAGGTGGGAAGAAAGAAGGCAGTGCCGACTATTCCCAAAGCGCCGAGCATTCCTAAAGAAAGGAAACATGTGCCTCACCTTGGGAGTGACACAGATGAAAGTGATGTCGCCCCTACAAAATCCAGAAAATTAGGCCAGTCTGCTTCCAAAAGGAGCCGGGAGGTTGAATACTCAAATGATGATCATGACTACGACTCAATCTACATGAATTCAGTGCAGAGTGTGTTCTCCAGAAGAATAGGCAGTCTGTCAATTTCAGATAGCGTACTCGTAGTCACACGTGTTCCCTTGCAACACTTCAAAGAAATCATTCCACGCGAGGTGCATAAAATTGAAGAACTTTCCACTCTTTATCTGCCTCCTCTAAAGAAAGGGACTGCACCTGGAAATGTATTGTATTCTACGGGAATACGCGAAGAGGAGAATCATGATTGGAATTGCATGCTCGTCGACTCCGAGGAATTATTTCCTACAAGGCTACCCAAGTTCAATACCAAAAATATTCAAAGAATGCTACGAAAGCAAATCAATATTCCTACTACCAAACGACAGCTCCGTACAAGTTTGGGCCTCTGGTATGGGAGGAATCCACGTCCGCTACGACGAAAGGATATAGATGCATATAAAGGCATCGGGTTCATCAAACGAAAATTCCTCCAGAAAGAGAATTGTCGAACAGTCACTTGTGAGGAAATCAAATCTGATAATGATGAAGATAAGGTATATGAAGCCAAAGCTTATGATGATAAACCCGTAGAAGCTGAGCCTGCACCAGAAGAACTGGAAGATGGTGGACAGGCTGCTACGATGGACGAGCTCAAAGAAGTCAACTTGGGAACTGAGGAAGACCCTCGCCCAACCTTCATTAGCTCTCTACTACTAGAAGATCAAGTAGAAGAAATAAAAGAGCTCCTCTGTGAATTCAGGGACTGCTTTGCCTGGACATATGCTGAGATGCCCGGTTTATCCCCTGAAGTAGCAGTTCACAGATTAGCAATCAAGCCTGATGCAGCACCCGTTAAACAAGCTCCAAGGAGAATGAGATTGGAGATTGAAGAGCAGGTGATCACAGAAACAAAGAAGCTCATAGAAGCAGGTTTCATTCGTGAAGAAAAATATGCCGACTGGATTGCCAATATCGTCCCTGTAAAGAAGAAGAATGGCCAGATTCGTATCTGCATCGACTTCAGGGACCTCAACAAGGCATGCCCGAAAGATGACTTTCCGCTTCCAGTGTCAGAGCTTCTAGTTGACAACACTTCCAACTATGATTTGTTCTCATTTATGGACGGATCGTCGGGCTACAATCAAATCAAAATGGCGCCTGAGGATGAAAAGCACACATCATTCAGAACACCCATCGGCATTTTCTGCTACACAGTCATGCCCTTTGGCCTGAAGAACGCTGGTGCCACCTATCAACAGGCGATGACTCGTATATTTGATGATTTGATTCATCAAAAGGTTGAATGCAATGTAGATGACTTGGTCATTAAAAGCACGAACCGAAAAGACCACATTGATGATTTGAGAATTGTGTTCGAGAGAATCAGAAAATACGATCTGAAGATGAACCCTCTCAAGTGTGCATTTGGGGTATCATCAGAAAAATTCCTGGGGTACGTTGTTCGACATCGAGGCATCGAAATCGACCCCAACAAGATCAAGGCAATCATGGAGATGCCACCTCCAAAGAGCCTCCGACAACTCCGTTCCCTGCAAGGTCAACTGGCTTTCATTCGAAGATTTATATCAAATTTATCGGGTAGGTGCCAGCCATTTTCAAAGCTGATGAAGAAAGATGTCGGATTCAAATGGGACGAAGAGTGCCAAGAAGCGTTTGACAGCATTAAAAGATATCTGTTAAGTCCTCCTATTCTCGCGGCGTCAATCCCGGGGAAGTCTCTTATACTGTATACAGCAGCACTAGAAGAGTCCCTCGGAACTTTATTGGCCCAACATAATGAAGAAAGCAAGGAGAATGCACTCTACTATATCAGCCGGAGGTTGATAGGAGCAGAAATCCGCTACTCTCCAATCGAGAAGCATTGCTTGGCCCTGATTTTCGCAGTTCAGAAGCTCCGCCATTATATGCTATCTCACAAAATCACCTTGATATCAAAGATCGATCCGCTGAAGTTCTTGATGACAAGACCAGCGTTGACAGGTCGTTTGGCAAGGTGGGCAGTTATTTTACTACAGTTTGATATCACATATGTCCCTCAAAAGGCAGTAAAAGGGCAGGTGTTGGCAGATTTTCTTGCAGCACATCCTATCCCTGTAGATTCACCGCTCAATGACGATCTACCTGACGAGCAGATTATGAATGTTGAAGAAGAGGAGATGCTACGAGTATGGGAAATGTACTTTGATGGAGCATCATCAATCAAACGTGCTCGGCCTCCAAATCTAGAAAAAGCTCAAGTCGGAATTGGACTAATTTTCGTCGCACCCGAGGGAGGCATAATGAGATTCTCTTTCAGTTTGACTGAACCTCGGACAAACAATGAAGCCGAATATGAAGCTTTAATAGCAGGATTGGAGATTGCAATCGATGTTCGAATTCAAAATCTTCAAATCTTCGGTGATTCTCAACTTGTTGTAAATCAAGTACTTGGAGTTTACAAAATCACCAAGTTCGAGTTGGCCTGTTATCACCGGCGAGTTCTTGAGCTTATGAAACAAATTCTAATTGTCAAGTTAACTCAAGTTCCTCGAGGTCAAAATGCCAAAGCCGATTCTCTTGCCAAATTGGCTAAAGAAATGACGAATATGGATGACTGGCCTATAATAATTATGGTGCATAATCGTCGGATCCTAGAGCCAGCATTATTACAATTCCCGCAGGCAGAGGGAATACCAAATTCAAGCCAGCAGGATGCAACCCCGGTTGATCCTCAATCTCCCAAACCAGTTGATCCTGAAGATCAATCTGAAGAACAACAAGTTCATAAGAAAAGACGTAAAGCTAGTCAAGCTTCAGAATCATGGTGGCATTGCCTAGATGTCGAGGAAGAAGACGACTGGAGACTGTCTTTCATTGATTACTTTAAAGAAAGTAAGTTGCCAACAGACAAATCACTAGCTGCTCAAATCAGGAAGAGAGCGCTACGATATGCATTTGTCAACAACACGTTGTATCGACGTGCTTTCGATCAAATGTGGCAAAGGTGCCTAGGGGCTCGAGAAGCTGACAAAGTGGTAGCAGAAGTTCATGAAGGACTTTGTGGAGCGCACCAATCAGGTCCCAAGATGGCAGTCAAAATCAAAAGAATGGGCTATTATTGGCCCACCATGGTCAGAGATTGTATCAATCATGCTAAAAGGTGCCACGAGTGCCAGATTCACGGTGATATTATACATCAACCGCCAAATCCGCTGCACCCTACAATAACATCCTGGCCATTTGAATGTTGGGGTACTGATGTTATTGGGCCAATAGATCCGCCGTCATCAGCAGGACACCGCTTTATCTTGGCAGCAACCGACTACTTCTCAAAGTGGGCAGAAGCGGCTCCATTCAAAGAAGTTACATCTGAGCACGTGATCAACTTCTTCACCCACAATGTTGTTTACAGATTCTGTGTGCCACGCCGCATAATCTCAGACAACGGACTGCTTTTAAGAGTACAAAAATCTATAAGTTCGTTGATCGACACAAAATTGATTGGCGGTACTCTTCCATTTACTATCCAAGAGCAAATGGCTTAGCTGAAGCCTTCAACAAAACACTGGTGAAATTGTTAAAAAAGATTCTCTCCAAGAACAAAAGAGAGTGGCATACGAAAATGGCAGAAGCGCTATGGGCGTATCGCACAACCTACAAAACGCCGACCAAAGCCACTCCTTACTCTTTGGTGTTCGGAGTTGAAGCTGTACTGCCACTAGAAGTTGAACTTCCATCCCTTCGAATTGTCGTCCAGAATGAGCTGACTCAAGAACAAAATGCTCGTCTAAGAATGGAGGAACTCGATGCGCTCGATGAAATAAGGTTGCAAGCTCAGCAGAACCTGGAGATCTACCGAGCATGAATGACAAAATTTTTTGATCGAATGGTGCGTCCTCGATCATTTCAAGAAGGGGAATTGGTCCTGGTGCAGAGAAGGCCAATCATCCCACACAGAAAAATCGGTGGTAAATTTGTATCCAACTGGGAAGGACCTTTCGTCATCGAGAAGGTATTTCAAGGAGGAGCTTATTAACTCATCGATCTGAATGGTCAAAGGCCCATGCCTCCGATCAATGGCAGATACCTGAAGAAATACTATGCATAAAATTGCCCCATAAAATGCTATGTCTAGTGTATCATGCTTTCATGTCTGTTTATTAGCATATACATTTCACATTTTGAAATTCTCTTCTATCATAAGAACGCATTTCAAAATTCCCCTGTTAGACTGGGGGCATTTTAAATATTTATTCGGGTCGACATCGCGCTGCGTGCCGAGATCCCCAAATAAATATTTAAAATTTCAAAATTCCAATTCTATTTTGCTCTAAAATGTCCCTGCGAGACAGGGGGCATTTTAAATATTTATTTGGGTCGACATCGCGCTGCGTGCCGAGATCCACGAATAAATATTTAATATATCCAAATTCTAATTCTATCCTGCCCTAAAATATCCCTGCGAGACAGGGGGCATTTTAAATATTTATTCGGATCGACATCGCGCTGCATGCTGAGATCCCCGAATAAATATTTAAAATTATCAATTCAAATGCTATTTTGTGCTAAAGAATACAAAGATCTTCTTTTTCAAAGTATATGCAGGTGACCTCTCAAAAGATCGAGACACCATCTCCAATAAACCAAGATTCAAAAGTCAAGAAAAGACTTTTGAAACTACACATTCCTACAAAATTGAGCCAGAAAAGCTTGAAGTCTTTCAACAGCCTGAAGCTTAAGGTTCGAATGGGTGTAAAAGGTCGGATCCAACAAGCCCAAATATGGCCGGATCGCTGGCAGCTCCGTCTACTCAACAAGCCATAAGAAAGGCCGTAGTAGCGGAACCCCCACTTCGTCAACCCGTCAGTAGGGACTGAAGAAAGTACGAAGGCAAATTTGACTCGACTAGTTCGAGTGATCATAGTCTGCAAAGTTCTCTTAAATGACTGGATAATCAAAGTTCTAAGGGAAGATGAGTCTCGAGCAACTAGTGAATGTTCGTAGACACCAAAATCTAAAAAACCATGAAGGATGACTCCAAATCTGTCAACTTCAGCAAAATCAGCATTGGGAAGCACAATTTCCATAGCTCAAGTCTGAAGCCTGAATGGGTGTATGAGGTCGGATCCAACAAGCCCAAATATGGCCGGATCTCTGGCAGCTCCATCTACTCAACAAGCCATAAGAAAGGCCGTAGTAGAGGAACCCCCATTTCAGCAACCAGAGGACGAAGAGCTGTCAAATCCCAGCTCTCCCGATCTGATGAACTCAAGTGATTCAGATTAAAGTCTTCTCAAGTGGTTAAGGATTAAGATAATACCTACGTTCGGTACTATGAATTGAATCCAGAACCTACAAATCCTTCAACAGATCCGTCAAGCACAAAGCGAGGATCAAAGGAATTTTTCTTCAACAAGTCCGCCAAAGCACAAAGCATAGGACCGAAGAAAACTATCCCAAAGTTCATGAAAAGCTTAAGGCTGAACTAAGAGGATTTCGTCATCAACAAGTCCGCTATACACAAAGCTCAGGACCGATGACTTCTTGCCACCGATCTAATATAAACCTAAAGGGTTTAGGTCACCGGCATTTACTCCTTCAACAAGCCCGCCAAAGCTAGAAGCAAAGGGCAGAAGGAATACAAAATTTCTGACAAGTTATCAAAGACAAATCAGACAATCCTTCACCAAGTCCGCAGCACAAAGCACAGGACAGAAGGATCAGAATCTCAGGGCTCTAGCTAAAGTTGCAGAATGAGTTCCCTGAATGACATCTACAAGTGTCCCTAAAGACTGGGGGCATTTTAAATATTTATTTGGGTCGACATCGCGTTGCATGCCGAGATCCCCAAATAAATATTTAAAAATTTCAACAAGATATCAACCATCTACGGGTAGATCTAAAAGAGTCAAAAAGAAAGAAGATTAGTGTGACATCCAAATAGAATTTTGGAGATCCACTAGAAGAAAATTTTAGTGTGACATCCAAACAAGATTTTGGAGATCCACTAAAAGAAAGTTAGTGTGACATCCAAGCAAAATTTTGAAGATCCACTAGAAGAAAATTTTAGTGTGACATCCAAACAAGATTTTGGAGATCCACTAAAAGAAAGTTAGTGTGACATCCAAGCAAAATTTTGGAGATCCACTAAAAGAAAGTAGTGTGACATCCAAACAAATTTTGGAGATCCATTAAATGAAACCCTAGTGTGACATCTAGAATAAATATCTAGAGATCCACAGGGTCAATTAGCATACAACAACGTGGCCCGCTCCAGACGCCTACCACATTTGTTGGGGGGCATTTGTTGACCCTTTTCCGTAAGCCAGCAGAACAAAGAAAAAAAAAAGAGGAAATAAAAATACCTCACCTGCCCTCTGTCCGGCGCCGAATTCAGCACGTCGCTGACATGTCCTTGTCTTTTCTTCCCACGACCATCCGCACGACTCATTAAAGTCGTTAAAGGCACGAAGCAACGGGGCCGAAGCTTTTTCGCTCGCACAACCTCTCCCGCTCTCTCCCTCTCTCACTCGACCTTGCCCCAGCAACGACGTTCCCTTCTAGGTTGGATCGGAAGCTACACACTTTGATCGGAGGCCACGACCGAAGCTAGCTTGCTGCGACGATAGCTTTCTCCCTTCCGCTCCTTCGACTCCAGCGTCGCTGTTCGACTCCGCACCATTGACGACTTTCCCTTCTTGTCGGAACGAAAGCTTCGACATTTTGATCGGAAGCCATAGAGGAGCTTGCTCTGTGAAGATAACTCCCTACCTTTCGTGTGCTTCTTCGGTTCTTCCGTGGCTGTCCGACATTGCTCCTTCTACGACCTTCCCTTCCTGTTGAATCGAAAGTTGCGACATTTTGAAAGGAAGCACGACGGGAGCTCGCTATCTGACCTCGCTCCTCCGACATTCCCATCCAGTTGGATCGGAAGTTAACACATTTTGATCGGAAGTTACGACATTCTGATCGGAACAAGAACGAGAACCCGCTGGTAGTGAAGGTAACTTTCTCCCTTTGCTAGCTTCTTCGGCCAAAATCCCATAAATCCACTGTACCGAGGGTTTTATAAAAATATATATTAAATTTATTTAATTATAATGTATCTTAATTAATTTTAATTAATTATAATCATTATTTTTAATTAATTATAAATATTATGATTAATTATAATTAATTTTAACTAAATTATTATAATTAATTAAATTAATTATAATAATTTAATTAGAATTAATTATAGTTACTTATAATTTATGAAATTAGTTATTGTTAATTATTTTAATTAATTAGAAGTCATTAAAATTAATTAATGCTAATTAGTTATAATTAATTATAACTAACAAGTTAATTAATTTTAATAAATTAATTAATTATCTTAATTAATTATAATTAATTATGAATAATTAATTAAAGATAATTTATTAATTAATTATAATTAATTAATATTAGTTATAATTAATATAAAAAAAAGAGAAAAGAAAGAAATGCCTTCTCCCGCCTCGATCCACGAGCCACCGCCGACAGCCCGCCAGAGCCGTCAAGGTATAATTTCTGACTTAAATCCCGTTCTCGACGTTTGCAGCGGACCGGGGAACCACCTATACCCCCTATTGTAGCACGGTAGGAGGGAGCCCGGTGCGAAGCATACGACGAGGCGGGTAAGCCCTATACACGCTCTTGTAGCGTGGTGGGGACGGTCCTCGACCTCGACACCGACACCGCCGACGACTGCTACGCAAAGGTATGATGTTCCAAAATCTCATTCTCGACATTTGCAGCGGAACGGAGAACCATCTATACGCGCTCTTGTAGCACGGTAGGAGGGAGCCCGGTGCAATGCATACGACGAGGTGGGAGAGCCCTATACACGCTCTTGTAGCGTGGTGGGGAGTCACTGCTGTTCTGGTACGGGTACTGCTGAAGGCCCCATACACGCTCTTGTAGCGTGGTGGGATGAAATTTTGTACGGCCGCGGTGTCCAAGGACACCTACCATACACGCTCTAGTAGCGTGGTGGGAAGGCCCAGCTCCCCAATTTTCCCCCAAACGGGGGATATGCCGAGGTGCTGCCGAAATTTTCACTGAAATGTACAAAGACTTGAACAATTCGAAGACCTTCTTGGACAACAATATAGAAGACCTATACTCGAACAAAATGTGCAGAACTTGAACTAAAATGAGCAGAGGGCTCGTACGAAGAACAGAGAACTTGTTGACTGAAACCTGAACAAAATCTAAATAATTTCTAAAGATCAAAATCAAATAAGTCAAATCAAATTGAACGGAAATTCAAGTCAATTCAAACACAAAATGGAATGTACAAGAACTTCAGAAGGTCCTGAATAAGCACCTGAACTCAAAAGACTGCAGGGGCACTCGAATTTGTACTCTGAGCTCGGACTATATAACACCAAGTGGGGCTTATGAACTCAACGGACTCAAATCCAAAAGAAGCTGAAAATAACCTTGCATTCTGAGCTCACGAGAACTGGACTGAGAAGGGTTCATACTTGAGTCAGACTCGACACCAATCAAACTACAACACCTCCTACGAATATTTCCTAGAAGTTCGTAGCAGGTACAACGGTCTCCAACAAGTCAATGCTCTATACTTGTAAGAAGCAATGGACAGTTGTGAGGTGTACGAATACTACCCATATGCAGCGATCAAAGATCTGCCACTACAAATCAAACTACCACCCGAGATTGGTGAAAGGGTGGATATGACGCAGAGACAATGGGTCTTCTACAAATATCTTCAGGAGATCGTAGTGGATACAGCGGTCCCCTGCGAATGCACATGAATACTTGTGGATAGCAACAGTGTGTTGCAAGTACAACGAACCACTGTGGGCACAAGTACATCTCCTGCGACGATCCCTACGAGGTCAAACAAGTACAACTACCACCTGAGATTGGTGAAAGGTGGTTCCAATGCAAAAACAAGGGTCTCCTACAAACAGTTCCAGGAACTTGTAGTGGCTGTAACGGGTCCCCTTCAAATGGATACTTGTGGATAACAACAGTATGTTGCAAGTACAACGAACCACTGTGGGCACAAGTACAAATATCTCCTACAATAATTCTTGCAATGCCTGTTGATTGAGATGGCGATACGGGAGACCAATGATGGAGGATCTGCCCTCCTACAAGCAAATGCAGCCCGACAAATACCACCCGAGATTGTTGAAAGGGTGGATTTGATGCAGAAGCGATGGGTCTTCTATAAATATTTTTAGGAGGCCGAAATGGATATAGCGGTCGCCTGCAAGTGTATACTTGTGGATAACAACAGTGTATTAAAACAATGAATCATTGTGGACACAAGTGCAGATATTACCTACAACGACGGTAACCAAGATCTACAAGTGCGTTGAGTACAAAGGCGACTCTATGTACGAAAAGGACACCCCTGGCAGAAAGGGGTGAAATGTTTGAACAAATTAGAACCAAACTTCCTGGTGTTCCAAAATCTCTTTTGGGTTCTACAATAAAGAAGAAAACAGTTCTGGTGCCCACAAACACCGGAAATAACATGTCTGCTATACTGAAGATCTAAAAGGAGTTCTTTCCAAATCAACAGTCATTGACTCCAAAGTCCAGAAAGATCTTTCTCCCCGGTGATTGAGAAAGGAGGAGTCAATATCAAAATCCAATGCCACCGGATCCGCAACACTCGTATTAGCGGACAGAAGGCGTGTATAAGCTTTCAAATGAAAAGTTGTGTGCATCCAAACGATAGTTATCTACACAACTACAAAATATTTTAAAGTACCCCCACATGAGTGCACCGTAGTTTGTATACACATAGGTATACAAGGGGTAAATACAATTATAACCCGCATGGGCCCCGGCGAGCGTGTTATTGGTACACACGTGACGCCTAGGGATACTGCGCGGGTCGATAAGTGAATTCTAGTTCAAACCCGGTCCTTCTACACGGATCAATAGAAGTCGACAGGGTTCGAACCTTTAAACGAATACACGGTTGTGGCGATCAGTGTATTTGTTTCAATACATTCATATTCGGCCTTCAAGGCCTAAAATCAAAAGAATTCATTCAACAAAAGGCACAAAGCCTACAAGAGACCCGATCCTCTGTCGACAGCCCGACAGAGTTGACAAGGTTCAATCAATAAAAATAAATGACCCCCAAACACCCCGATGATGGCCGTGTTGAACGCTAATCTCAACCGGAGGGGTTCACGAATATTTTTAAATGTCCTCCAAGTTCCACCCAAAATTTCCAAAAATCTCAAAAATATTTAAAATTGAAATCTATCCATCAATGCTTAAAGCAAAATCCATCCACCCTCCGCAACAGTTTGCCGAGGTGGACAAATCTAAAATTACTTCAGCTCACAAAGAGCGAAATGCCTAGTCGAAAATATCACTAGGATCCATTCTCAACCAATCTTCTGCCAGTAAGGACGTGGTACGTGTCCTCTAACCGGCGGTTTAGCCGCCAAATGGCACCGCAGGATAAACGGTTATGACCCGGGGCCCTCTGAACCGAGTGGTTTTGCCGCCAAATGGCACCACGAAATACCGGTTATGGCCAGCGCCAATACGCTCCTTATTGGCATTAAATCCTTGAGATATGAATCAATAGGATATGATCGATAGGGCACAAAGCCCTCTGTTAGCTAAGGTGGATTCAAATTTGTCCCCTTAGACAAACATTCACCCCAGGTCTACAAGGTCCCCTTGGACGAAGCAACCCATGGCTGCCGACAAGGATCCTTCTGTCAGGTTGGGTCGACTACCTCCTCTGACTAAGTAGACCAGGGTCCACGATGGCCCGGGACGACGGAACCATGGGATCTTGATCGGGTCTATCATCCTTTCCCCCACCATCCGCTTTAAGTGCAAGATGGTGAAATTTCTTATTTTAAATATCCAATCTTTCCAATCTCAAATCCAATTCCCAAACTTCCAAACATTTCAAATATCCAAACCATTGCTGCTACTATATGCCAGATAACACGTATATTCTACGTATCTGATTGACGACTAGCCTTAATCGAAAGTTCTCTCTCGTGATCGGGAGGGGTAATTAACTATAGGGGCTTGCGCCTATAGGAAACCAGAACTCAGATCATAAAGTCCTCACAAAATGAGGGCGAAATCTCTGGGTAGTGTCTTATCTACAAACCCATCTGCCTTCCAAAATTTACCTCGGAACATATCCGTTAAAACTCCCCTCGCCGAAATAATAAAAAGAAATCGCGCGGCGGGGAGGCCGGGGCTGAATTTTTGGAGCCCACATGATATTTGAGAGAGCTTCAACAATGTTATCTAAAATGCATGCTCCTATATACTAACTATTTTATTGGAGTGTTTTAGGCACACAATGTAAACATAGATCTTTAATAGATGTAATACAACAACCAACACGGAAATAATTTTGGCAAAGAAATTGAATAAGCCTTACAAAAGATTTTTGTATGCTTTTAACTTGAACATTGATCATAATGGTGACATTAATTTATGGGAGTGGGAATGCACGTGTAAACTTTCATGTTATGGGTTTCTCATGTAAATATATGTTAGCTAAAACATGAGACCTTGTTATTGGCTATTATAACTTATGTTCAAAGTCTTCTATGTATAAGATGCATTGTTCACTATATATGTTAAATAGAAATCAAGTTGACAATGAATACAACTAAGACGCTCAAAATGAGGTATATATAGTTATTTTGCTACCTACATTCGTGAACTGAAGAGTGGTTATCCAAAGCAAACTAACATATTTCTGAATATTTTATTGATAAGTGGCATATAAAGTTAAATTTCCCTTGATATTTCATCTCCTATAAGTAAATCAAATTAACATGTAAAATATTCATTATTTTATCTTCTTTAGCATCAAAATGAGAGTAACCCATCCATAAGTATTTGTATTCTTGTAGATAAAAAAGAATAATTTGATTTATTACGCTCATTCTCACTGCATGTCTCTTTAATTTTTTTAGGTTTTTTTTTTTGGGTAACATGTCTCTTTAATTTTACTCTCTAAAGTTATTTAAGTAATGTCTGCCTAAATTTTTTCTGTCAACCACCGCAGTCTATAAAGTGTCAGTAGGCATGTCACATCAAGCCCATTCGGTGAGCATGAAATAGCCTCAATAGACACAAAACTGTATAGAGTAACTTTTTTCTTTTTCTTTTTTGTGTGGAAAATTTTTGGGGTAGCACCTATTAAATTACTATGAGAATAAATACAATAAAGTAAAAGCAGCTACAATGAGAAAGAATTGCTACAAAAACTTCCAATGCCCAAAGCAATTACGAAAAAAAAAATTGAAAAACTAAACAAAAAAATCAAATGCTGGAAATTGAACTCATGGGCTACAACAGCTTCAAATGTACTCGATGAGATCATGGAACAAGGAGATCTCTCTGGGTGGCAACATATAATATCAAGATATGGTTTCCTAACATCAAAAACATGAAGAATACATAAACCAGTGGCTTAAACATGAATTACCATCCAATAAAGTTTCCAAACTTAGCACCACAAAGAGTGGCCTAAGAGTAGCATTCATCATTATCATGTAATTAAGCAAAAAATTTAATGGAAACTAGTACAAAAGAAAAGAAGCAGATGTAGATTTCCAATATCCAGAAAAATTGTTAGCTTAAATAGTGTAAGTCCTTCAAAATATGAAAAAGAATATCTAATCTAAACAAAAATTCCATGAGGAACAAAAAAATTTTGCAGATTATGAAAATTTAGCCACAGAACCAGCTAATTAGCATAGGAGGGGCAGAACATCTTCCATATGTTTCAAAATTTTTAAATAGCAATTATGTTCTTAAAGTAGATGGAGGCATAACTAAGAAAGGTATTGTCAAATCTTTTGGCATTCCTTTCTGTCAATAAATAGTATAGAGTGCAATGAATTGATAAATAAAGGAAGTTTTTCCCTATTAGTTGTAGATTTGTCATCTCATTAATGTGATCTAGTAGTTGTAACCCACATTTAAAAAAAAGGTGAATTAACAATTTTAGAACATGTATTACATAGAATGCAAAGATCAGGTACTACAATATTCATGCATATAAGTTGATATTAGGTTTTAAGATAACTAGTAAGATAAAACCTAGTGAAGGAGGAGAAGTGTATAGATTTTCTTGTTCCAGACTTATTTAGAGAAAGAGAAAGAGAGCTTATCTAAATAAAATTTATTAATGAGGGTATGAAAGTGGGGTTTTAACAGAACCATTCTAGGAGACCCCAAAATTCCCATCAGATATAGGGATGGAGAATATGACATACTCAACAAAAAGAGAAAGAACAGCATGTAAAGTCCAAGGACTATTAGAGATAAAGTAGGAAATAGAGTGAACTAGAATGGTGAGAGAGTAAGGAACCATTCATGAATAGCTTTGTCAGAACACCATGGATCTCAAAGGAAGAGGTGAAGCTATTTTGAGATATAGGAAAAGAAATTTTTGAATTAATTTTGTAGGCAACATCAATAGCAAACTCCATAGGGAGATGTAATAAGATTTTCTTGAATATAGAGGCATTTCACTTTAAAGGTTTCTATGGGGAGATGTAATAAGATTTTATCCATAATGAAAGAAAATTCCCTTGAGCAAATATCCTCAAAATAAGAGCACGATTGTAACCATATTGAATGGCTTGTATAGATCGGAAGCCCAAACAACCATTACTTTTGGGAGCACAAGTATTTTTCCAAGCCACCAGATGAAGCTTTTTGAGGTGAATGTTGTTATAAAAAAGAATCCTAGCACAAACTTTATCAATATATTTCTTGCAAGTTTTAGATAGAATAGCACCCCTTATCTAGTAGACAATAAAATTCCATATGAAAAATTAATGTATTGAATTTTTTCGTCAAAGAATAGTAATTTAGCTTTCCAGCCATCAATCATAGAAGTGACCTTCTAAAAAGGATAAAAATATGATATCAAAAGCCTTTTAGTAGAGATAGGAATACCAAGGTAATTGGAAGTAGACCCACCAACATTAATGTTAAGGATGCTACAAATAGCTTGGCAGTAAGGAGCGTTGGGGGAAAACACAATGTTTCTTTTGTTATTATTAATGAATAAACTAGAGCCAAAACCAAAAGTATCAAAAATATTAGCCAAAGTTGAAGAAGGGTAGAAGCATTACCAAATATGAGGAGGTTTCCATCATACATATGGTGAGAAAAATGAGTGCCTTTAATTTTAATTCCATAGAAAGGTTGAGAACATGTGGGTTTGTCTAGCATTGAAGAAAGAGAGTCCATTGTAATACAAAATAGGTAGGGGATAGGGGGAAACTATGTTTGGGGTCAGAAGAAGAGGAAAAAAAGCCCTCCAAAGAGCCATTGATACAAACAAAGAAAACCACATCTTCAATACAAGCCCATATCCATGAAATGAAAATTTTAGGAAAACCAGTTCAAAATTTAAGCCTCTATCAACTTTATCAAAATATTTTTGGATGCCTAATTTGCAACAAAAGAGCTTAGAAATGTTAGGTTTTTTTCAGAGAGATAAAAGTTCAACACCAAGAATAACATTGTTAGTAGCCATTCCATTTTGTATAAATCATGCTTGATTAGGGTATATGATGTGAAGCATAACCATTTTGAGATTATTAGCAAGAATCTTTGCAATGAGCTTGTAAAAGGAGTTACAGACAGAAATGGACCTAAAATTAGCGATGTTGTTTGCATGGGGGGTTTTGGGAATAAGAAAGATAGTAATGACTTTAGCTTGTTTGGGAAGGTATGATGTTGAGAAGAAGTTCCTTATAGCTTTTTCCAAAGATGAGGTTCAATAATATGCCAAGTGCTTTTAAAAAAAATTCAAATGTATATCCATTAGAGGACTTAGAGCAGAAGATTTTGGCACCGTAAAAAAGAAATGCTTAAATTCTTCATCAAAAATAGGAGCAACCAAAGAGGGAAAAAATGAGGGGAGATGGTATTCCCTTGAGGAGCAAAGTTAGGATTTCTATTGATGAGGGAGAAGAGTTAAAAAAGATCTTTGAAGTTCTGAATAATAACAAGGCTAATATCATCATGATTGACAAAAGATCCAAGATGGGATGAAATCTCTTTAATAGTGTTACAATTTTTCCTAATACTTATCTTGCCATATAAGAATTTTAGATCATCAACTTTATTAGAAAACCATTTGGCCTTTGCATAATGAATAATCCATGAGGCTCAATAAGACAATAGAGAGAGAAAGAGAGGAAAGTTTCACATTTATATCTTTGAGCTCAAGATTTAAAGCAAGATTAGTTGGATCAAAATCTACAAAATATAAACATCTGAGTTACTTGGCTTTCAAAGCATCAATAGAGGATAAAAGGAAAGAAGAGGAGGCCCATTTCTTAGTTGTTAACTTTCACTTTAGCCTGCCAAGTTTGTGATATAAGAGGAAATAGGATTTCCTGAGCAATGTGAGAAAAATACAGTAAGTAAATCATCCCAAAAAATAGGGAGCTTAAACCAATAGTTTTTTAATAGAATTAGGTGCTTTGTGGGTGCGGGGGGGGTTTGGGATGCCATGTATAGAAAAAAAACCTACAGAAGCATGATCAGTGAGACCATAATCAAAGATAAAGCTATTGAGAGCCCAAAAGTTGTTATTATGGAGAATTGAGCCACCAACCTTCTCATTAAAAAATCTACAATTATTGAAATCTCCCATAATAATCTAAGGTTCATGTATAGAAACATGTAGCTCTCTAATTATGTTCCAAAGCTCCTTTCTATCAACACTATTGTTGGAGGCATAGACAACTGAAATAATGCAAGATTTAGCTTTATAGGAGGAAATGCGACCTGGATGATTTGGCTTGAAGAATGTAAGGGGGTAAAGGAGGTGGTATGAGAGTTCCATTTTATCCATATGCGACCAGGTTGAGAGACATAAAAGTTGTGACAACTTCCTTCATAATCAAATACATCATGCGTAGCAAATAACTAATTATCAAAGACTGTATTAAGACTTACTTTAGCTTCTAAAATACACAACATGCCCAGATTTTAAAGCTTGGAGAAATTTTTGCACATAGAGACTTTTTCATGATTGCTGAAGCCCGCACATTCCACACTGCAATGGATAAGTTAGTCATTAAGATTTTTTGGGATGAAAGATAGGAGGGGGAGGATCATCACCAAAGCCTTGCACATTCTACACCGCAATGGATGCGTTAACCATTAAGACTTTTGGGAATGGCGGTTAGCCTTCTTGACTTTTTTTGATCAAGTATTCTTGGATACGAAAAATGAAGACTAAGAGGGAGAGGATCATCACCAACCCTCAAAGAGTCTAAATTAACAAGAGCATCAAACTTGTTTTTAATTTTAAGCGTTTGAGGAGAGGTAGGAATGGAGTGATTGGAGGTGGCTGGTTTTGTTGAGGAATTTAAGTTCGAGATAAGGGTGCCATCAGGGGGGAGGTTGATGTGGATGAATTTTTAGAAGTGGTTGCCTGAGGCGGAGGGAAGAGGAGGGATTGTGTCTTGATTATTAGTTGACTCTAGTGGAGGAGGAGGTGGGGGTGGAGGGGGCGGGGGAGGACACTTAGGGTTAGTAGGAGACCATTCTTGCTAGGGTTATGGTTAGAGCTTCTATAATGACAGTGATCAACTTTAGAATGGCCGTTATTATGTTTTTGGAGCAAATATTAGAAGTGTGAACATAAGATTTACAGAAATCACAAGCAGAGGGTTTCCAATCATTCACCACTTTAAGAAATTTGGATTTCCCAGCTATTGATATCTCAATAACATCAAAGGGTAGAATCAAACCCTAGCGAAGGTTAACCACTTTTTTTAGTCATGAGCTTGTCCACTGCAAGGGGAACACCAATGCAACTGGCATCTTAAAAATCCACTCTAGGTTCCAACAAACAAGAAGGAGATCTATGATCTTAATCCATAACAGAATGTACGAGAACTCTTCACGTATGAGACTAAACTATGGAGGTCATATTTGTAAAATTAAAGGCTTGCCTAGTAAGAACCAAGGGATGCCTGATCAGGCCATATCACAATGTTCTGGGGAGTAAACATTAGAGGAAAAAATTTATCTAAAAGGGAGAGCAGGTGGAGAGAACATTTAAGAGATAAGGTTTGACTGATGACAACAAGCAAAGATCCATAAGAAGGATGTCTTCCATTCGAATTCAGCTCCTTCAAAGATATAGGACAAAATGATGGAGACCATCTGCCCAAGAAAATTATATTTTCCCTCACATACCAAGGACCACTGAAGAAGACTGCTTCCAAAGTTTCTGGTTCATCAAATGCATAATGAACCTAGCCCAAACCCCACAAGCGAAAGCCCACAATCATGGGCTCCGGAAGAGATATCATCTTCCAGATTCTAAACCATACAGTACAATATCTCATATCCATGCTATCATGCTTGGTGACAACCAACTTAGGAACCATGTAGATCTATCCTTAAACCTATCACTTGCAAGTTGACTCTGACCCTCCAATTTGTTTGTTCTAGGTATGCTAAAAAATCAAACCAGATCAAGCAATTTAATTGATTCAACCATTAATTTGTTTCACAACTACTTCGATCCACAGTTGAAATTGCTTCAAATAATAATCTGATATAATTGACTATTAAACCAATCTTTAAAGCACCATATACTTGCGATCAATTTATTATTATTATTTTTTTTACCAAAAGGTTAAACCAAACCACAATATAAATTATTTTAAAGACTAATTTGCAAAATAAATTACAAATTTATAAAAAATTGGAAAACATACAAATTTACTAAATATAATATAAAAATTATAAGAATATCAATATAAAAGATTAATCACTTAAATAAAAAAATTCCATTTTATATTTCATAATATAATTCTTTTTTTGGTCAAATATTTACATTATTATTATAATATTTAAAAAATATTTATTTGTTTAAACTTCCTGTTTAACGACTCCTAGATTCTAATTGAACTTTTTTTCTGATTTTAGACCGATTGTTTATGTAATACTCTTTATAAAATCATTGCAAAAATTATTGCTAATAGGATGAGGCCTATTATGCCCTTGATTGTCAAGCATAATCAATCAGATTTTGTGAAGTCAAGAATCTCCATGGATAATATTCTTCTTGCTAATGAAATTCTAGACATGGCTCGTAAAAGAGGAGGTATTAAGTATTTTTGTGCAAAACTAGACATCCGTAAAGCCTTTGACAATGTATCTAGAGATTTTTTTATCTTTAGGATGATACATAAAGGCTTTCCTAGCACCTTTATGAGCTAGATTAAAGCATGTAATTCTGATGTGAACTTCCCTATTTTGGTTGATGGTGCACTTGAAGGTTACTTGACCTCTACTGCTGCCTTAAGACAAGATTAGTCCTTATCTCTTTTTCTTGGTTATGGATGCATTTTCTTCTTTGTTGGATAATGGTGGATTCAGAGGGATTAGTATGGATGGCTAATGTTTATCTCATCTTTTGTATGCGGATGATGTGTTAATTTTTGGAGAAGCATCTTTGGAGAATTGTAATAATCTGATGAACATTCTCACAACTTTCTCTAACGCTACTGCCCTTCACATGAATCTTGACAAAAGCTTTATCATGTTTCCAAGGAATGTGCACAATCAGGAAGATCTTTGTCAGGTGCTTTCTATACACAATATTTCCCAAAAGTTCAATTATCTTGGGAGTCCTTTGTCTTTTTAAAGATTAAAAGTTGCATACTATCTCCCTCTCACTAATAGTATCACTAAAAAGCTGTCTGGGTGGAAAGCTAATCTATTATCTTTTGCGGGCCGATTGCAATTTCTAAAATACACTATCTTGAACTCCATTGCTTATTGAATTCATGGTGCAATCTTGCCCAAAACTGTTTTTAAACACTTTAAGAAAGTCTGCTCTAAATTCATTTTTTATGGGGATTCCTCTGCTAGCAAAACAATTCACATGATCTCTTGGGATTCGGTCTGTAAACCCAAGCAATTCGGCGGTTTAGGTTTGCCATCCTTGCAAGCTATCCAATTTGCATTTAATTGCTTGTTTATTCTTAGAATGTATAACATTGATTCTCCTTTATCTACTTTATCTCACCTTGGTGCCCGATTTCACCTCTTGCTACCAGCTTCTGGAAATCTGTTTGCTCTACAACTGTTGTAGCAAAGGAAAATTTTTCCTTTAAGATCACTACTAAGGCCCCCATTTCCATGCATTGGGATCATTGATACAATAATGGTAAGCTAGAGGAATTTATGGATGGGCATCATTTACTGAATGCTACTAATTTTGACTCTTTAGTAAGAGACTTTATTTTTGGCAATAATTGGGTTTTGCCTGATTCCATACCACCCTCTGTCATTAATGCTATCTAGAATCTTTGTATTGTGGAGGATTCTTCCATTTGTCTTTTCTGGGGAAATCAATCTAGTAGCAAGCATGCTGATTTTATCAATGAGTTTTACTCACATCAATCTAGTTGCTCATGGTATAACTTGGTTTGGCGGCCCAAAAATGCTATGAGATATTCGTGCTACACTTGGCTAGCAATTATTGGGGGCTTGAAAACTGTTGATGAATTGCATAAAAGGAATATTTTTGTCCATGCTACCAGCAGTTTCTGTCATATTCATCCTGAAAGTGTGAACCATTTATTTTTTGAATGTTCCTATTCGTTTGCTATCCTCTCGGCACTTATTTCTGGGTCCTCGGGTATGCTTTTTAGACCCTCTATTCTTCAATTGTTTGAATGGATTGATGGTGAGCATAGTTTTCAACGAGGGGAAATAAATTTATTCTTTCTCATTTCCTGTTGTTGTATTTACTACATTTGGACAGAAAGAAACTCTAGGAGGTTTGGGAATAAAATTAGTAGCAGCACCACAACATCTTTATGCATTAAAAAAGTTCCTTTTGAGAAAGTCATTATGTGGAGGAACGCATCAAAATATTTGGTTATGTTATAGCTGGGTGACAGTTTGAGCTTCTGATTTACCTATTGTTGTTGCTCTGAATTATTGGTTTTGGGACTATATTGTTGTTCTCGTAGCCTACTGGATTCTAAGATATCCCATTTGTTATGGTTTGGCTTTTCTGGAGATGTTTTTCAGTTGGGAATTTATGGGGCTGAAGTTGGTGCTTTGAGCTGTTGACTGTTGGGTTTGCTGGAGTTTTTTCTCTGCAGGTTTTGCCTTGCCTGCGACGATGATGAGGCTCCACCTTAATGCTCCCCTTTGGACGGTCTTCGGGCAACCAGTGATTTGAGTTATCTGTGATGTTATGTTTTACCCTAAGTCCAGGAATTTCTAGCGACAGAGCTGATTTATTTTTTTTTTTTTTAATGTTTTGATTATCTTATTTTTTTGCAGTGATTTTTTTGAGCTCATTTTGAGCATGCCTCTTTATTTGTACGAGGCAATTGTGTTTTTTACTTACTTGTAACCTTTTTTCATATCTTTAATATACTGGCTAAACCCAAATTTTTCCAAAAAAAAAGAAAAAAAACTTTTTTTTCCTTCTAGTTCAATGCTAAATCTGATTTTAAAAACTTTGATTTTACGTACACGACAAAAAGTATATTTAATATAATTTTTAGACCCGAAATATGAGGATAAAATATAATCCAATAAAATTTATATGAAACTCGTATTGATTTCCGAGTTCTCTTCGCTTATTCCCAAGCTTACAACATTGTGTGCATTATCCCTGCAAAAGATGCTCATTAATCCATGCACTTATTACATTACTAAGCAATGGAAGATTTTGCTGGTTGATGATCAAAATCTGACAGAGAAAATCTTCTTTGATTTTTTTAATGATAAATGAAAAGGAAAAAATTGTTTGTTGCAAGGATGGTTGAATCTGGTTCACACTCTTGATGAAGGTGATTGGTGGTGGTTAAATAAGAAATTCTCTAAAGAAGAACTCAATTGGGTGATTGATCACCTTGGAAACAAATTTTTTCCGGGTATTGATGGTATTTCTTATTCATTCATTAAATATTATTGGAAAATTATTTATGAGGATGTTTGGAAGGCAATTTCTCATTTTTTTACTTATGGCAAGATGCCTTCTTCTTCTTGGAAAGAAACACTAATTATGTTAATTCCTAAAGTTAGTAACCCGTTGGCTCCCTCTAACTTTCGGCCAATAAACCTTTGCTTGTCCATATAAATTGGTGGCTAAATTGTTGTTGAATTGACTTGAGAAGGTTATTCATAAGATCATTTCAGAGGAGCAAGGGGCATTCATCAAAGGTTGATCCTTATCTGATCATGTACTTTTGGCTCAGGAGGTTTCAATAAATTCAAATTTTCAAAAGCAAAGAAAGGATTGGTGGCTTCAAGATTGATATGGAGCAAGCCTATGACAATATGGGTTGGTCCTCGCTAAGGCAAGCTCTGAGGTACTTCAAATTTCCTCAAAAAATCTTAGAATTACTTTTAGAATGTGTGGTGGATCCCAAGTATTCCGTTTTAGTTAATGGGAACAATTCTAATTGAATTGAAGCTAAATGTGAATTTTGACATGGTTGTCCCTTGTCTCCATATCTCTTTATTATTTGTTCTCAACTCTTATCTGATGCTTTCAAACTATAAGGAAGAAATCTTGGAATTAAAATTGCTCCATCTACTCCTAGAATATTTCACCTATTATATGCAGATGATATTCAAATATTTTCTTAAGCTAAGGTAAAATATGTAAAGAAAATCACATCTATTCTTTACAATGCAATTGGATGGGGCAAGTGATCAATGTGCAAAAATCGGTTGCTTTGTTTGGCAAAGCTGTCAAAAATAAGAAGAAGAAGAAGGCAATTTCCAGGATTTTGAATCTCAAAGTTGTTAAGGAGAAGAATTACTTAGGAGTCAAAATAGCTTTGAGGAGGCTTGTTGCGGCAGATTTTCAGAGCTTGCTATAGAAGGTGTTATCCAAGCTAAATGTTCGTAATAATAAGTTCATTTCATTGGAAGGACGGATGGTTCTTGTTAAATTGGTATTGCTTTCTATTCCAATTTTTTCAGCTTCTCATTCACTTGTTCATTGGGAGTTCTTTATGAAATTGATAAAACTTGTAGAAGTTTTATTTGGCATAAGATTGATGGCAAATTTGATATTCACTGTGGCGTGAGATGTGCTATGTAAACCAAGGAGCTATGGTGGTCAAGGACTTTATTCTTTAGTCTCTACAGTAGGTCCTATTCATGCCAAATTTGTATGGAATTGTATTGATAAGCCAGGATCACTTCTTAATCGGAATTTGAAGGCTAAATATGGAAATGATCTTTGGGAAGCTCAAATTAAACAAGGTATTTCAAGTACATGGAAGATTATTATGGATGTAGCAAACTCTTTGGGTCCCATTGTTAGATGGGAAGTTGCTAATGGTAAGTCAATCAAAACTCTTAATGACGTATGGATTCTGGATAGGAACTTGCTTATGTGGCCAACCTTTGTGGCTGATTTAGAAGAAATTGGTTATTAAGTTGAATGTTTTATCAGCAATGGAAAATGGGACATTTCAAAGTTGAATGTTTGTTTAGGTAAGCATTTAGTTGACTTAATTTGCAAAGTTTCTATTAAACCTGGTTTGATCCAAGATCAATTGGAGCTAAAATCAAAGATGGATGGGAAAACGATTGCTCGAATTATTACAGATAATATGGTTGACTTATTGGGTGAAGAGGTTCATTGGAAATGGATTAGAAAGTTAAAGCTTCAGCCTCGTGTGGATCTCTTTTGGTGGCGGTTGTTTTCAAACGCCTTACCAACCTTAGTTTTTTTAAACTATAGGAGGCTTTCTGATCAGTTAAATTGCCCAAGAGGATGTGGATTGATTGAAGATGAGAGCCATGTTGCGTTTGAATGTTCTATTCTGATTATTGTAATTAAGCTTCTCAATAAATGGGGCTTTCAAGTTCCTACTTTTTCTTCATTCTTTGAATGTATAAATAAGTTGAAAGGATTGGCATTCAATAATCATTTTTTGGGAAATCTTTATTACTCTACTATTTTTCTTTCTTGGAAAAGCAGAAGCAAACTTGTACATGTAGTTAAAGTAGATGGTTTGACGATGATTGCAGCAAATGCTTTGTATCTAGCTTCGGTTTCTTCTTTTACTTATATTCATTCGGACAACTGGGATGCTAACCAACTCATTCAGCTGCCTTCTACTTCTTGGCGTCCTCCTCCACCCGAGTGGATAAAAGTGAACATTGATTCTTCTCTTTTGAAGTCCAATAGTGCTGGTATTGGTGGGGTCATTAGAGATCGTAAAGGGAGGTGATAGGAAATACTTGAACCTTGATTTCAAGTATTTCCTAGCCAAATCAGTAGAAACAGCAACCAAACTGCTGTTTACAGCAGGAAAACAGCCACCAACAGTAGAAAAACAGATAAAACTGAGAGAAACGAGGGAGAAATCACACAAATAGTTGATTTTAATGATAGATGCAAGAAAAATAGCGAAGATACAGTAGATCCTCTATTCAAGAGGAGGATCTCACTCTCCCAATCTCTAGAAAACAATCTAGAGCCCTAGCCACAAAAGAAAACCCAAGAGAAGTTTCAGCAAATTTCATATAACCCTCACCCTAGCTTTTCCCCCTTAATGCATGAAATTCAAAATTAATACAAAAGGACCTAATTGCCCTTATTGCCCCCCCCCCCCCCCCCCCCCCCCTTTTGACTCCAAAATTGAATTTGAATATCAAGTGGACCCCACACCTTCCTCTCTCCTAGATGCCGTTGGCCCCCTCCTGTTGTAAATGAATTGAACCGGCCCAAGGGCTGGGCTGGCTAGACCGGTCCATAGAGCACTGGTGTAACATTACCGACCTCCCAAAGAACCACCTTGTCCTCAAGGTGGAAGTCAGGAAACTGTCGTTTCATCCGCTCGTGTGGCTCTCGCGTGGCCTCGTTGTCAGAGAGGTTCTTCTATTTGATCAGGACTTCTGTAGCTCCATCTTCTTTCTAACGAACCTCCATAAGCTCCAAAGGTTCCAATATCATTTCCATCTCATCAGTTAAAGTCCCTGGTAACTCCAAACTGGTAGCATAATCTCCAATGGCTATCCTCAGCTGGGATACATGAAAAACAGGGTGGATCGTTGCCGTAGGTTGTAGCTTCAAATGATATGCCACGGTTCCAATTTTCTCCAACACTTCATAAGTACCAAAGTACCTTGAAGCAAGCTTCTCATTCCTCCGATTGGCAGCCATTTTTTGTCAATATGGATGGAGTTTCAAAAACACCCTCTCGCCCACTTCAAACAGAATGTCCCTCCGATGCCCATCAGCTTGTTTCTTCATAATCTGTTGAGCTCTCAGCAGATGTCTTTTTAACTCTTCAAGTATCTTATCCCTTTCCTCCAAGTACTCCTCTACTGAAGAAACTGGAGTACTGCTACTCCCAAAATGCACCAAGTGGGGTGGATCCCGTCCGTACAACACCTTGAACGGGGTCATCTAAGAAGCTGAATGAAAAGAGGTATTGTACCAATACTCGACCCATGATAGTCATTTAGCTCATAGCTTGGGTGTCTGTGACTCAAAGCATCTCAGATAAGTCTCCAAGCTCCAGTTGACTACTTCTATTTGACCATCCGTCTGTGGGTGGTAAGAAGTACAACTTTTTAGCACAGTCCCCTGCATTCTGAACAATTCCTTCCAGAAATGGCTGAGGAACACTTTATCCCTGTCTGATACTATCGCTTCTGGTATCCCGTGTAATTTGACTCTCTCCCTGATGAATGCTGACGCTACTGTCACCGCAGTGTATGGATGGCGTAGAGGAATAAAGTGAGTATATTTTCTTAATCTATCTGTCACCACCAAAATCACAGTGAATCCCTCAGAGCGGGGTAGCCCATCAATTAAATCCATAGATTCCACCTCCCAGACTCGACCTGGTAAAGACAAAGGCTGCAGTAACCACCCTGGTGACATAGCTAGATACTTATTCCTTTGGCAAACCTCGCACCTGGATACTATCTCTTCCATATCTTTATGCATACCTTTCCAGTACATCTTTGCCTCCAGTCTCCTGTAGGTCTTTAGCACTCTTGAATGACCTCCCACTGCAGTCCCATGGAACTCTTGGAGCAAATGTGAAATGTGAATTTATGTTCTAGGCAATACAAACCACCCCTCGTATAACAATCTCTCCCCCTCCAATGACTACCCTGGATAGCTGCCCTCTTCCTTTAGTAAGTCAGCCCTGATCTTGCCTAGTTCTTCATCCCTAGCACTCTCTTCCTTGATGGCTTCTCAATCCAGCACATTGGGACTGATACAACCATCGTCTGCAGCTCCCCTATGCATCTGGACAAGGCACCTGCTGCCTTATTTTCTACCCCTAGCATGTACTGAATCTCAAAATCATATCCCAACAGTTTGGATAGCCATCTCTAATGCTCCTCTGTCACCAAGCGTTGTTCAAGTAAATATTTCAGGCTCCGTTGGTCGGTCCTGACGATGAAATGTCTCTCGAGTAAGTAGGGGCACCACTTTTGGATGGCCAAAATGATTGCCATTAATTCTCTCTCATAGATAGATTTCAGTCGGGCTCTTGCAATCAACACCTGACTGAAATAAGTAATGGGCATGTGACTCTGCATCAATACTGCTCCTAATCCATACCCGGATGCATCCGTCTCTACTATGAAGACCTGAGTAAAATCCGACAAAGCTAAGACCGGGACTGTGGTCAACTTCTCAAATGCTATCGTGGCTGCCTCCCCCCATAGGAACCCTTTTTTTTTAACTGCTCAGTGAGTGGTCATGCTATAGTGCTGTATCCCTTTACAAATCTTCTGCAGTACCCTGTAAGCCCTAGGAATCCCCCCAACTCCTTCAGATTTTTAGGCGGTGGCCACTTTAACATGGCTTCAATCTTGGACTGATCTGCTGCTACCCATTCCTTAGATACCACGTGCCCCAAGTACTCCACACTGGCTTTTGCAAAGCAACACTTCTTCAACTTAGCCCTCAACTGGTGCTCCTGGAGAACCTCTAACACCTTCAAATGCCCCCAATGCTCCTCCTTTGTTCTTTTATACACTAGGCTGTCATCGAAGAATACCAAAATAAATCGCCTGAGATACTATTTGAAGATCTTATTCATGAGTACCTGGAACGTGGTTGGGGCATTGGTGAGGCCAAAGGGCATCACTAGGAACTCATAGTGGCCCTCATGAGTTCTAAAAGCGATCTTGGGCACATCTTTCTTCATTCGAATCTGATGACATCCTGATTTCAAGTTGATCTTGCTGAAGATCACTGTTCCTCTCAATTCATCTAACAGCTCATCAATCACTGGTACAAGAAACTTATCAAATACAGTTTCCTTATTGAGTGTGCGGTAGTCTACACAGAACTGCCAGTTGCCATCCTTCTTCTTCACCAATAGAACAAGACTAGAGAACGGGCTAGTACTGGGTTGATGATCCCTGCTTCCAACATTTCTCTGATCAGCTTTTCTATTTCATCTTTCTGAAACTGAAGGTAACGGTAAGGTCGTACGCTGACAGGTGACACTCCCTCCCTCAATGTGATGGCATGCTCTTGCTCCCTGGGTGGTGGCAGCCCTAGAGGTGGTTGAAAAACCTCATAGAATTCTTGAATCAAAGGCTGTACAAAGAGGGGTATGTCTCCCCCTTCCTCCAAACTCACTCCCTCCAATCTATGTAATTCCACCAAATAGCCTTCCCCCTCCTCTTAAATTGTCTTGATTAGGGATTTGAGAGAAAACCCTACCTTGGCCAGCCCCGCATCACAATGAATAACCCTCTTCCTTCCTCCCTTTACCAACTCCGTCCTCAAAGTACCCCAATTGATCTTGGTTTCCCCCAAGGTCTGCAACCACTTCATCCCTAGGATGACATCCGTACTCCCCAATTCTAGGGGAAGGAAGTCTTCCTTCACTTGGATACCTTGGATCTTCAGCACCACCCCTCTACAGACTCCTCTTCCCATTTCTACCTTTCCAGTGCCCATCATCACCCCATAGCCTCCTGTATCCCCTAACTCCAACCCCAGCAACTCCATATTCTGAGTGAAAATGAAATTATGGGTTGCCCCACTATCGATCAACACCACCACTTCACGGTCAGCTATCTCTCCTTTCACCTTCATAGTGTGACTCGGAGTGAATCCCACTATAGAGTTAAAAGAGACTTCTGCCACATCTAGATGCAGCTTTTCCTCCACCTCAGAACCGCTTCCCCCTCCCTCTTTTTCTTCCTCATCTTCACAAACGAGGAGAACTTGAAGAGTTCAATCCTTGCACTTAGGCCCTGGCATGTATTTTTCATCACATCAAAAACATAGCTCTTTTGTTCTCTTCTCTTGCATTTCCTTCTTAGTAAGCTTCTTGAACTTCCCCCCTTTTCCTCCTCCAGTTGCTTTTTCCTTCGAAACTTCTTTCATCCCTCCTGTGGACGCTCCCTTGGAGGCTAGGTGGGTAGTCGTCCACCGGTAAGTGCCTCCTGAGCTGATGTTCCTAGCTCCCTTCTCTAGATTCTTTTGATTTTCGACCAGTTGTGCAAGCTTCATGGCCTCCCCTAAGTCCCTGGGCATCAAGACCTTCACCGCTGCTATAATCTCTGCCTTTAACCCCTTCATGAAGTTCCCCTCCAGCACAATATCGGACAACCACTCTACCCTGCTGGCCAGATGCTCAAATCTCTCTCAGTAGTCCGCCACAAACCCCTCCTGCACTAGGGCAAAGAACTGCTGGTAGAAGTCTCCTCCCCGGTCAGTTTGGAAATGCTCTATCAAACTGTCCTTGAATTCTTCCCAGCTCCGAATAGGTCTCCTCTAATCTCTCCACTGGTACTAAGAGAGTGCCTTCCCTTCCAAACACAAGCCCGCTGCCGATAATTTCTCCTCCTCTGTTAAGCCGTTAAAGGCAAAGTACCTCTCCACCTTGTAAATCCACCCATAGGCATCATCCCCTTCAAAAATGGACATATTTAATTTCCTCACTTTCTGATCCCCACCATTTCCCCATAATCCTTCATAGTTTCCCCTCTCCCATGTGCCTGGGCCCCCCCATGTCTCTCGATCTTCCCTTGCTCTACCGTGCCCCCATCCCCCTTCAAAATCCCCTCTCCGATCTTCAAAAACAGCCCCCCGGCGTCCATAATAACCCCCCCGGTGCTCCCAACCAGCACCTCTTGGCTCCACGCCTCCATAGCCTTGCCTTTCCCCATATCTTCCTCCTCTCTCCTCCATCTGGAAATTCTCCAGATGAGGTCTTCCCCTACTCCCTTCCACGATTTCCACTTCCTCTTCCTCTCGATGGATTTCATAGTTGGTGTTTTCGTTTCAGGCCCTTTTGCATCAGACGCCGCCGATTGAGTTTGAAACTCCAACATCTTCTTCATCATATCTCGTAGATCAGCCACGTGCCCTTCCATGGAAGAAATTATTTTCTCCACGGTCTCCTTGATTTGATTCATCTCTCCTTCAAGCCTCTCCTCCAAAGCATCCACCTTCTTAGCCGCCATCTCCTATGGCTTAAATTTTTTTGAGATGATCTCTAGATCTGAAAAAAAATTCAGTAATTTCCTCTTCGCCGGCACAAATTTCAACCGCTGAAATTTGTCAAAAAAACAGCCCACGATTGGCCCCAAGACTTGCTCTGATACAAATTTGATAGGAAATACTTGATTTCAAGTATTTCCTAGCCCAAATCAGTAGAAACAACAACCAAACTATTGTTTACAGCAAGAAAACAGCAACCAACAGTGGAAAAACAGAGAAAACAGAGAGAAACGAGGGAGAAATCACACAAATAGTTGATTTTAATGATAGATGCAAGAAAAACAACGAAGATACAGTAGATCCTCTATTGGAGAGGAGGATCTCACTCTCCTAATCTCTAGAAAACAATCTAGAGCCCTAGCCACAAGAGAAAACCCAAGAGAAGTTTCTGCAAATTTCACATAACCCTCACCCTAGCTTTTCCCCCTTAATGCATGAAATTCAAAATTAATACAAAAGGACATAATTGCCCTTGCCCCCCCCCCCCCCCCCCTTTCCTCTCTCCTAGATGCTGCCGACCCCCTCCTGCTGTAACCGAACTGAACCGGCCCAAGGGACTGGGCCGGCTAGACCGGTCCATAGAGGACCAGTCTAACAGGAGGTTCTTAATGGCGTTTGGTGTTATGGGTCTTCATTGGGATATAGCTCAAGTGGAACTTATGGCCATTCTTTTGTTGGAAAGGTTTATTCAAAATTGGATGCTTGAAGTTAAAGGGTTAATTATTGAAGGTGACAACTTTAATATTATAAATTCTATTCAAAGATCTTTTAAAGAGGGGAAAGCTTCGTCAAAGCAATTGTTGTATAGTCAATTCTCTTTTCTAAAGGATTTTGAGCAAGTCATTTTTAATTTTACCAATAGAAGTTGTGATAAGTTAGCAGACATTTGTGTTAGCTTTGCTTTATTTAGTAATTTTATTTGTAATGACTTTTCTAGTTGTGATATTCCTCCTTCGTTTGCAAAGTTCTTAAAGGAGGAATGTGTTTGATTGAATAAATTCGTTAGGTTGTAATAGCTTTTTATTTTTATCTAATGCTATGGGCATTTTCTCAAAAACAAAAAAAAACAAACAATAGAAGATTTTAATATATTCAAAACCAGGCTGAAAACAGTGCATCAAGAGTAACGGTTTGCACTGATGCTAGGAATAATTCCCAAAGCAATGTTTTAAATTCAGTAGACAAAAAACATAAAGAAACCTCATCCCTTCATACTGCCGCATGGAATTCAATGTTCTTCTATTTCTCTTGCGAGCTACTTTGAATGCAACTACAATTTCATTTGGGATGACTTTTTTATTGCTTCTTAAAGCATTTTTCTAGAACAAAAAATTTAATTTTTGTACTAAAAAGATGCTTTAAGAAGAAATAAAAAACCCGTCCCCAAACGAAACCTACGAGAATTAGGTCATGGGAGGGAGAGTATCTCCGTTATAGATCCTCCAAGGACCCCAATAGAATTTTGGCCTCATTAATGGCACAGCTTCTCCTGGATGATCTTCCCAGTATTTCTCCTATTTATAACAGAGATTAATAAGATTTAGCTATGCAAGTGATTCTCCCACAAACGTATGGGACAATAAATAGTTCAAATATATGCTGAGAGATAGTCTAACAGAATTAACGAAGCACATTGATGTTGAAATGTATTGAATCCTTTGTAATATTTTGTTCTAAATGATAAATGGAAAACAAATTATCAATGACCTACATGAAACAACAACAACATCAAGCCTCTATCCCACTATGCGGGGTCGGCTACATAAATCTTTTTTTTTTTCCTCCATTGTCCTGTTAAGAGTCAAATTCTCATTTAAATTTAATAAAGAAATGACATTTCTAATATTTTCTAACATCTACCTTTCTTAATATAAGTCAAATCAAATAGATGTAATTTCCTAACTGGGCAAAAGGCCGTTGTTTTATGTGACCAAACCATTTAATGTGACTCTCTCTAATCTTATCTTCCATGGGAGCTACTCCAACTTTTTCAAGTATATGCTCGTATCATGTCTCTAAGAGTAAGGTCATTCATCCACCTGAGCATCCTCATCTCTGCAACACAACTTAAGATTACGCTTCTTTTTTAATGCCCGGCATTCTATACCATAAAGTATTGCAGGTTTCACCACCATCTTATAGAATTTTCCCTTAAGTTTGAGGGAGACTTTTCTATCACACAACAAAACCGATGTATTCCTCCACTTCAACCATCAAACTTTAATTATACTAATAATATCCCCATTTATTTCATCATCACTCTGAACAATAGGCCCAAGATATCAAAATGTGTACTCTTATTAATGAGTGATCACCTAAAGTCACAAACCTCCCACTAGATCTATTATTACTAAAATTATACTCCATATATTCAGTTTTAGATCTACTTAAACGAAAGCCTTTAGACACTAACATTGACCTCCATAATTCAAGTTTACCTTCGACTCCCTCTCTCTAGTCTTATCAACAAGAAAGAAAATCATCGGCAAAAAGCATACACTAGGGTATCAATGGCCTAAATGGATTGAAAAAAATAAGAAACAATAGAACAAAAGACAAGATAAATGGTTAACCTTAATCAATAACTTATAATGCTTCAAATCATGGTCAAGTATGGTCAGAATCCGATCAGATCAGTTTCTGGGAAGTCATAACTCTGCTATTTTTCTGATTCTACCATATACTGAAAAATTTTTCATTTTTCTTTAGATTTCAGGACAAAAATTTGCTGGCTTTCACCCCATGTTAGGTCATTCTGGCTGAAATTTTTCCAGTATAGCCCGTCCTACATAATAAAAGCAGGGCAAAAATATTTTTCCAGTTCCACGAGAAATTGAAAGCTGAAAGGATTAGAAGTGATAATGGGAAATTAGATAATCAAAAGGCTTTCCAAAGAGTCAATCAACATATGAATACAATGTTAGATATTAAAAAACAATATAAACAATTTCTAACACTTCTCATTATGGCTGCTAGCTCAATATGAACATGCTAGTCATTTACTCTATTATATATGACATATATAGTTATAAGATTATATACATACTTCTAATTCTTTTATTTACAACAAATTTATTATTTTTAAATTTAAAACTTTTTTAAAAAAATATCTATTTTTTTAACTAACATCTTAAATGCATAAATAAATGATATAAAATAATAAAAAGTCAAGCTAAAACTAAACACCGAAACTGCAAAAATTATAGCAATTATCAAAACTAAAATGAAAAACATGAACGAAATAATAACCGAGTTTTAAAACCTTGCCTCTAACAAAAGTTGAAACTGCCCGTACATAACTAATGACTCAGATCGAGCAAAACATAGAAATTGGTCATAAATTTCAGTGTTTATCACAAGTTTTTACAAAATATCCTATCAGACGATTTACTGGAATCTAAATAAGTTTCACAGCCTTATATTTTGCCACGGATTAGGTCGGAGGTTTAAACAAAAAATCAAGTATCGCAGTTCAATATTTTGAAAAATGCATGAATTCTGCATAGAAATTCTCAAATAACTTAAAGCTAGAGATGTAATAAAGCTGGTCTCAAAATCAATTTATAATTTGCATACACAAGGTCTCTGCATCTGTTATATAATAGACTTATAGATTAAATTCATTTTGTTCTGAAGAATGTCAAAGAAAAGAACAATCAAAATTATATTTACCAGGAAGAAGTAAAATGGCTATGGAGAGTGCATTGTAATGAAACTGGTTCACAATGATGAAGAAAAAATGCTGATTAGTATACATAATGTTCATCCTGACAAAAACAAAATCTATCTACATCTTGGTACAGGGGGAGAGACAGATATGAGAAATTTTGGCAAATCGCATCAGATATATAGACACAGCTAGAACAACATTTTTTTTTTCTTTTTTAAAGTAGTTTTAACTCCACAAATATCACTGCTGGAACAACATGATATCACGAAAAGGCAAGCTTTAAGTGCATCTTCTCTATGAAAACAACAAAATTGGACAAGAGGAAGGGAGAGGAAAGAGGAAGAGGAGTATTATTGAGAGATGAAAATGAATTTCCTATATGTGGAGGCACATTTTAATATAACGAGCTGCATTAATTTCAAGAAAAATAGAGAAAAATTGCATTATATCCACACATTAGAATAGAATAAACCTCCGAACAAAAAGTAAGATATTTTTAATGACTAAATAGGCCAAATAAATTTAAGATTGTTCTTTTTATAGACCAACATTTCAATTGATCTTCAAGTATATATAGAACTAGAGATTCAGCAAACAAAATGCAGAGGTCTAGATTCAAATCCTTGAAAAAGGCATCCAGAATCCTAGGGCTCCGTCAGTGTGAAAACTCATCAACAATCTTTCTATCGAGAATGCACTCAAAAAATTCATGTTCGTGATGCTGCATCTTTTTTTTCATTTTTAAAAAGAATTGAAGCAGTAAACTTGTTTATTCATAGCAGGTGATTTTATTTTCCAATTTTTGGATTAGTGGTTTGCCAGAATATCAATTTCTCCTTATCTATTAGCAATCATCTCAAGAATCTGAATCGTCATTCATGACCCAACAATTGCTTCATGCTCATAAACCTTTCATTTTATAGAATTACTTCGAACATGACTAAAAAAGGGACATCTATCTATATATATGTTATAAAGTTGAGAATGTTATGAGAAAAGTCCGTAAGGACAGAACTTCGAATCTGCGCCCTCACAAAAAGAGCAAAATCATCAACCACAAGAGCAATCAAGCAAAAGGCCACAAAAGCACTTTTTTTCTTCTCCAATTTTAAATCTATAACATTTAAATTTTAAAAGTGCTCACAATATTACTCACCACTCTCTGCTTATCTAAAATGCATTTCCCTTCTTTTCAGGTTACCAAAGAAAAAAAAAGGAGAATAAAGTTGATAAAAGGGACTAGAAGTTTGAATTTCCAACTTAACCTGAAAAACATTAATTTTGGTAGGACTATACCTATAACATAAAAGCAATTATGGCAGAAAAAATGTATTTTATCATTTACTCAGATAAAAATTGAATGCCACACTATTCTCATGGATGCTTTTTTTAAGCCTAGTGCTTCTGTCTTAATCATGTTGGAACTTCATTTATACTATGTACACCCCAAATCACATGTGCCAAGCTCAAGTCAACCCGACTGGCTAGAAAAGTATGATCTCCCGAGTCAATTAAACTGAACTAGATCGATAGGTGGCAACATTTGTCAAATATAATATTTGGAAATTTTGATGCATATCTCATATAATTAACTAGATATAATTAACATTTCTTATTTTTTTATGATAATATTTCATTAGGTCATATTTGCATGTTTTGTACTTACCTTTAAAATAATAAATCCTTGCGCTACTCCCATCGATATATAGCAGGTCAAAGGGTAAAACTAAACACAACTAATTATATCGAGCTCTCTACTTTTTGGCAATAAAAAATCATAATGTTCTCCCTCCCCCTTTCTCCTTGGCTATTTGTTTTTTGTAGCCAAACTAACAAGTCCAGGTGTTGCCCATGAATAAATTTGAATTCAACATTCTCTAAGATAATGTGTGCATGGAAAAATGCAACTAACCAGAAGCCAAGCTTTGCAATAGCAAAACGGAGAACCAAAAAGGACAGTACTTGGAAAATTCAACAAATGCATGCAGAACTCAGTAAGTACTCGGGGAACTCGACAAGTACTTTGCAATATTAACATGAACTTTAGAATCTCAGTACTTGGAAAGCACTTTGTGAATTCTATACTCAACAACTACTCACCAAATACGTAGGGAATATAGTACTTAATCAAGTTGAATTTAAGAATTTGGCAAAATCATTCCTCTTTCGGAAATTTTTTATTTTTATTTAAGATAAATAGAAAAGAAGGAGAAGAAGGACATGCAAAAAAAATTATCAAAGAAGGTAGAACTAAAAAATCAAGAATAAACTTTTAAACTTGAAGTCTATCGACTTCACAAAATAGAGTTAGTATATTAACAACTAAAATCAATATTGAGAAACTTATTTCCCGAGTACAACTCAGTCAAATAAGTACAAGGTAAACTAACTTAAGCTTAGGATAAAAGTGATTTCGACTTAGCCTCAAATTTAAAAATTACTAAACTACTTACATGAGAGCTAAGACCGCAAGTAGAAGAAAAATCTACACTTAACGAAATTACCTTATGTACTTAATTTATAGCATGAATTTCACTCTAAGTAAATCTCTTATGAGCTTTAACAAATAATATCCTATAACTCTCAAATATTGGATTGAAACTCTTATTATTTATTAGAAAGAAAGTCAAGCCCTAGAACATGGACTATCTACTTTCGCGATAAGACTCACATTTGTTGACCCGTGTACTATTAGCAAACTGAAAAAACAAAAAAAAAACCGCTCGTACCCGTACGGTGCCGGATTGCACGTCGCGACAGTTTCGAACCCCTCTCCTTGCACGTCGCTCGCACATCGTTTGCACAAACTCCCCAATCCGCGATAAATAGCGGAGAAATGAGAGAGTCGGGGCTGCCTCTCTTGACTCCTCTCCCCGTCGCACACTTCTTCGGTTCCTTCATTGCTGATCGACTTCACCCCTTCGACGTCGTTCCCTTCTGTTAGATGAAAAAGGATTCATGTAGTCAAACCCACGTAGTGGGATAAAGGCTTAATGTTATTGTTGTATGATTAATTATCTTTAATTATAATTAATTATTTATTAATTATATATTAATTATAATTAATTAAATCTAATTATAATTGATTCTAATAAATTATTAATAATAATTAATTATAATTAATTGATTTAATTATAATAATACTTTTATTTAAAGAAGAAGATGAAAGTTAAACTTCTCTTACCTCGATCCACGAGCCGACACAGCCGACATAGTCGCCGATGACTCCTACGCAAGTATATGTTCCAAATCCTATCCTCGGTGTGTGTGACACCACCCATATATGCGCTCTTGTAGCACGGTAGGGAGAAATCTGATGCAACACAAACGATGAGGCGGGTAGGCCCTATACATGCTCTTGTAGTATGGTGGGGACAATTTTAAGTACCCGTACGCGCCTTATTGCCTGCGGGGAAAGAAAAGTGTGCATTTTTTTAACAGGTGCCGTGGAGACCCCATACACGCTCTTGTAGTGTGGTAGGATTGAAGACCATGACCGTGGTGTCTTAGAACACCTATCATACACGCTCTTGTACCGTGGAAGGAAGGCCCAGTTCACCACATTCCCCCCAAACAGGGATATGCCAGGATGTTGTCGAAATTTACAACAAACAGAGAATCTGTACTTGAGCAAAAAGACAGAAAATATCAATTGCAAAGGGAATTTAAATGAAACGCAGGAAACCAGACTTAAAGTGAACAGACAGGTGGTACCTCAAAGACCCCATACACGCTCTTGTAGTATGGTGGGATTGAAGATTATTGTCTTGGTGTCTCAGGACACCTACCATACATGCTCTTGTAGCGTGTTGGGACGAGCCCAGATCCCCACATTTCCCCCAAACGTGGGATATGCCGAGATGCTGCTGAAATTCAGGCTGAAATATACAAAACTTGAACAATAAAAAAGACTCCTGAGCAACAACACAGAGGACCTGTACTTGAACAGAAATGCAGAGAACTTGAACCAAGAATAAGGAACTGAAACCTGAACTGAACAAATAGGGGACTTGAGCTGAATAGCAGGGAACTAAACTCTAAAATACTAAAATGCACAGTAATAATCAAAATGCAAATGATAAATGATAGATTTGATTATTCAAACAAATATCAAACCATATTAAGGAGACTCGTGTTGGGAAACTTTCAAATGTAGCTGGTTTACAATCAACATCAGTCAACTACTAAATGCGCAAGTACCTCCCACATGCAGCAATCAAAGACCTATAATGCAAGCAATAGTTAGCCTGTAGATTGAAAAGGCAACACTGAAGATTGATGAAAGACAACCTATCATGCATACAAAAAATCACATCAAGACAGCAAACATTGAATACAATAATGCCTTGAAGGTCACATCAATAGCTTGTGTACAATTCGTCACAACAAACAAGTACCCCAAACCACCTATAAATGGTGAAGGTGGATATGATGCAAGTACAACAACTCTCCTATAAGTACATCCAGAAGATTGTAGTGGCCAGAAGATTGTCGTGAACATGAACATTCCCTGCAAACAGTGATAATTGATATGATACTTGTGGATAACAATAGTGTGCATATCGTAAGTACGACGAATTCCATGTGGACACAAGTACATACAACACCTAGAAACAACTGTTGGAGATATATACCTGCAATCAATAACGTGCACCAGTCAGTGTCAACATGCAAATGAATATACAAATCTACCTACAATTAATAGGTGATAACTAATGATAACCAGTGATGAATACACAAAACAATGTTCCCCCCCACGAATACCTACAACAACAATGATTGAGATGCTACAAATAGGGTAGATCCCTTATAAGCATAGAATTGGGTATAAAGAGAACTCGATGTGCGAAGGAAATTCGCTGGTAAATCATCGAAGAAAGACTCGACTGTAGTAGGAAACACAAAGAATTGAATGATTCTGTAGAGTCAAAGAATGATCAGTTGAAGAGGTGTTTCATCTTATGGCTCCTAATGAAATAACAAGGACTTTCGATTATGTGAGTACCTGCAAACTGCCGCAAGAAGCCTGTTAATTTGCTTTCAACGGACGACACTGTGATGCAAAGTCAAATGATTTTATGAATCATTCTGTAGAATCAAAAACTGAGCACTTAAAGAGAAAAAAAAAAAGAGAAAATATCTCGTTCTATCATCTCTTCTAAAATAACAAGGCTCCAAAAATTATACTGCACCATTCAAATGAAGACCCGAAGATCAAGTCCCTCAACTCAATGTCTCACCTTCGTGGCGAATCAAGGACAAAGCAATATAACAATGTACTAACTGAGCCTTTGGTCTCAGCAGCTTGTGATACATCATATATTGCAAAACGACCTCGTGTCGTTTAAATGTGTTTATCCAATTCAAACAAGGGCCAGTTGATTCACAAATCCAACATCTTGATAAATGAGAAAATGGAATCTACATCAGAACAATGAGGTATCTTATGGCATCTGGGTGGCAGCGCTACGAGTCATCTATAAGCAAAAATGGGAAATCAGTAGTAAAAGTTCATGAGCCGCTACAGCGCAGCGCCACGCCACCGGATCTGCAAATTTTGTACAAGCAGACATAAGATGTTAAAATAAAACCCCATGTATCTGGCAGTAATAGCCATTTATGCAGTCAGACACCACTTTGCAATGCATGCAAATATCTTAAAATACACCCCCTCATACATGCATTGCACTTGCATGATAATATATTGTATATGCATGTATCACAACCTGTAGAATGTATTACATGAGCATGTCATATGACATCAATATTACATGTTAAAAGAATCTCCTGCATAAGTAAAGGGTATCACTCTATTATATCATTTGACACTATAACTACACTTCAAAATCATCCTTCTGCATAAGCAGAGTGTTTCACTCTAGTATGTCATTTGACACTACAATTATATTTCAAAAATTATATCATGCATAAATGTGAAATGCATCCAATGGTTTATACCAACGTAGGCCCTACTGATCATGTTGTAGGTACACACGTGACGCCTGAGAATACTGCGCATGTAAAAGAAATAAATTTGGATTAGAACCCGATCCTCTGTCAGATAGTAGACAGAGTCAAAAAGGTTCAATCAATAAAATAAAATATTTATAAATTCTCCAATGATAGTTGTATTGAATGTAAATATCAACTAGATAGGATAAAATATTTTCAAATGCCTTCAAATTTTCATAAAATACAAATATTTTCAAATAATCCTATATTCCCCGATGATGGCCGTCTATAATGCACAGACACAGACACGGCGACACGGATACAACACGACACGGACACGGGACACGTCAGTTATTGAAAATATAGGACACGAACACGGGTTGGAAACAGTATTATAGTTTTTATAATTAAAAAATAGTGTATAAAAATTAAATAAATATAATTTTAAAAATAATTTGAAAATAATAAGTCATTTAACTAGAATTTATGCTTAAAATGATTAGTATTAGGATGTTCAAAGTCAGACGTCGATGTCATTTATCAGTCACCGAGAGAGGAGATGAAAATACCTTTACTGCCAAAAAGAAATGAAAATGAGAATATTCGATGATTAGGTATTAAGTGCGGATGTTGATTTGGTGTTGTGGATAGGAAATAAGAAATTTAGTTTAAATCCCGTCAAATACAAGAAATTTTATTTAAAAAAATTCATAAAATATTGAAGATACGCGTGTCGGACACGCGTATCCAATTTATATTTAATATTTTTTTAATTGGACACGTTTTCGACGTGTCTGACACGTGTCGGAGGAGTGTCGGACGAGTGTCGTGTCGGATACGGTGTCAGACACTACACGCCTCTTTGAGGAGAAGTGTCGGTGCATCATAGATGGCCGTATTTATAAAAAAATATCAACAGGAGGGAATCATATATCTTCAAATGCACCCAAATGCCCATAAAACTTCAAAAATGACAAAATTCATATATTTAAAATTAAAAACTAACCATTAAACCACTTAAAGTTTAAATACCCATCCACCATCCGTTAAAAATTATCGAGGTGGACAAATCTGAAAATTACTCCAACTAACAAAGAGATAATGTCTAGTTAAGAATATCACTAAGATCCATTCTCAATTTATCTATTGCTAGTAAGGACATGACACATGTCCTCTGACCGGTGGTTTCGCCGTCAAATGGCACCACACCTATGGTTTCGCTGCTAAATGGCACCGCATATAAACGGTTATGATTGGGACCCTCTGAACCGGGTGGTTCACCATCAAATGGTACCACTATATTACGATCATGGCGAGCGCCCGTATGCTACTCAATGGCATTAAATCATTGAGATATGAATTAATAGGATATAATCAATAGGGCACAAAGCCCTGTGTCAGCTACGGTGGATTCAGATTTATCCCCTTAGACAAACATCCACCCCATGTCTACAAGGTACTCTTGGATGACGTAACCCATGACTGCTGACAAGAATCCTACTGTCAGGTTGGGCCGACTACCTCCTCTGACAAAGTAGATCAGGGAACACAACGGCCCGGGACGACAGAACCATGAGATCTTCACCATTCGCTTTAACTGCAAGTTGGTGAAATTTTCAATTTTAAATATCAAACTTCTCAAATATCTCAACCCTATGCCACTACTATATGTCGGATACCGCGTATTACGGGTACGACGTATTCATTGATGACTAGCCTTAATTTAAAGTTCTCTCATTATTAGGAGGGGTAATTAAGTATAGGGGCTTGCACCTATAGGAAACCAAAACTCAGATTTTAAAGTCCTCGCAAAATGAGGGAAAAATCTCTGAGTAGTGTCATAATTATAATCTCAATCTTCCTTCCCAAAATTTACCTTGGAACTTAATCCGTTAAAACTCTCCCGAAAAGCAACAGGGAGGCCGGTGCCAAATTTTTGGAGCCCACAACATTGAGTAGTAGGAGGTACTCTTTTCTAAGTAATGAATCAAGATGATTACTTCCACGACGAAAAAAGGTCTAAGGGGAGGCCCATCTTAGGCATCGACAAGGTCAAATGACAAAAATAGCAAAATGCCAAATTACACTTGAAAAATAAATCTTCAAACTGGAAGCTATTCAACATATTTATAGACATTTCTACTCTGCACACTTTTGGATATTAGTTCATACAAGTTAGCTTTCAACTATTAATTTTCTTATTCATTTATGTTTCTTCAAAGACGTGAAAATTGGAGAACTAAATATACAACCCAAACGGCCTATGTTAAGCTCGAGTCAACTTTGTTTGGCTAAAAGAGATCAATCTCATGAGCTAATCAGATTGAACTAGATTGATTGATAACTTCATATGGGCCCTTATTTGAAAAACCTTAATACATGTCTCATGCAGTTAAAGAAATATAAGTAGTACTTCTTCTTTGTTATGACAAGACTTTATTAGGCCATATTTTTGCAAGTTATGTACTTATCTTTGTAGTAACAAAGTTTTGGCCCTACTCTCATTAATAAATAGGTGGTCATAAGGCAAGCAAATACACAACAAATTATCTAAAGTCTCAACTTTTTGGTAATGAATCATGAGTTCTTCCTCTCTCTCTCTCTCTTTTTCCCAATTTCCCTAACTTTTGTAGCCAATTTCATGAGTAAGGTCCAGGTGTCACCCACGGATAAATTTAAATTTAACAAAGCTAACATCAAACAATGAATACTAAGGAATAGTGCTTTAAAAATTATCATTAATCGCAATTCAAGTTAAAAACTATTAATTAAACATGTACATCAATGATTAAGTAGATTTTTTTTATGAGTGGTTCTTAAATTCTTCTATTTACATTTTTGCTAACAATTAGCAACTTCACATTGATTTTGGGAAAAACTTGAAAAGCAAATTGAACTTTTAAATAAGATCATCAATGGTACTTTTTAGACATTTAGAGATAGATTATCTTACATGAAAATAAAATAATTTAACTTTTCTAATAGGCATATTCATGTGAAGTTGCAAGGAATTGTCATTCTTAACTATTAATCAAGGGAAAATAATGTTCACTAATTTGACAATAAATATTTGTTAAATTATGTTGAAATCTAATTTATTTTTGATATATCCAAAATAATATCTTATAATGTCATTATCATAATTATACTCTATTAAATTTAGAGAATTGGAGAGGAAAAAGGCTTTTTTATCATACAAAACTATCCCTATATATAGATTTATACACGATGTCTTAATAAAGAAACAAATAACTACATAAGCATACATAATTGTCTTAATATAATCCTTCCTAAGTCAGCCATGCAAATATAGAATGAGATCAGCGTGATCCAGGAGCCTCCCAAAGATTCCCATGCTGGCCGTGGGATCAAGGGTTAAGGGACAATTGAGATTTAACAGCATGATCCAGGTGAGCCACCCACAAATTCCCATGCTAGCTGTGGGATCAAGGGCTAAGGGACGGTTGATATTTAACAGCGTGATCCAGGTAAGCCTCCCACATATCATCATGCTGGCCATGGGATCAAAGGCCAAGGGACGATTGGGATTTTAATACTGGCCCTCAAGCTGAGAATATAGATTGGTCATTCCTAGATTGGTAATTAGTCCCAAACAAAATAGTGTTATCAAGTCCCTTGGTGCACCAAAGAGTCCTCCATTTGGTCAAAACTTTGGAAGGAATTAGTTGCAGACATTGCAGAAGCCAATGATAGCAATGAATGCTATATAAATCAATCCTGCAAGGTCCAGGGCAACAATGAAGGCAGCGTTGAAGAGTAGCCCTCAAGATACCAGAAATAGCAATAAAGCACGGAGGTGGGACAACAGGAAAAGTGGATTAATTATCCTTCAGACCTGTGTACCTTTGGATTCTCGAAGGAAGGTAAGAAATTAAGGCACTACAAAGAAATAATATATATATAATTAGGGTTGAAGCAAGCTTTAGGGACAATAGCAGAAGAAAAAAAAAGCATATCTCAAGCACGCAAATCTCCTCTCGTTCGATCAATCCAACATTCAACCCAATGCAAATCAGTTGTCCAACTCCAACCAAACACTCTTGTTCGATCAACCCCATACAAGAGCATGCAACGCCTCTGATCCCTCTAGTTTGACCATAGGAAAGAGTGCAAGTCTTACACTCTTTCTTGTCCCGGCCCTAGACCCTCACGAGAGGGAACTCTCAACTCTTTCCATACGCACATAAGAGGAGGTCTTGTGCTCAACTAGTCTCGCTTCTGCTCGGTCGACTTGGGCGTCCCACATGAGGAGAGCCCTCCCACTCGATCTCTCCTAGATCTTGGGCACACAAAGGAAGTAGGAGTAATATTCCTTAGAATTTCAGCAATGAAGGCCGGTGAAAGGACTAATATTTCTCAACATTCCGGCAATGAAGGTTAGTGGTGGCTCATGCTGGCCATAGGATCAAGGGCTAAGGGATGGCTGAGATTTAACAGCGCAATTCAGGTGAGCCTCCCACGGAACCTCATGCTAGTCGTGGGCTAAAGGGCCAAGGGATGATTAGAATTTTAATGTACTCATAAAAATCATCATAATTGATATTATCATCATGCCAGGCTTATCAAATAACAAGAAAAGTTAAAAGAAATTCTTAATTGCATTAATTAAAAATATTTGCATGTATTAATTATGTGAAACAAGGATTATGTAATTTATAAAATCATCCAAAAGCAGGGCATATACATGTTCAGTAAAATTAGCAAGAAGGTGCAACCCTAATATACACACCTAAAGTTATCAATATAAACTGAAATCTGGCTAAAGTTAACACAGTAGCACAAAACGTACATGTACCAGATGAATGATCTTTCTAAATAAATGAATTTTTTTATCATATGCTAAAGTTATCTAGTTAATTTTTTTCATTTTTGTGCAACTGTAACTATTGTGGAAAGATATCACATTGAAGTAACCATTATGTATTTAGAGTTTATACTTTAGCCAATCTGATGCTTATTTAGATAAGAAATAGCCATACAACCATAATAAATAGATTAATTTTAATAAAAAAAACCACATGCAATTCAATTGCTAGACACAAAAAACATGCGATTAGGATTTTTCACTTCAGTGACACGAACCAATAAATATCAATTATGGTTAGGCCTAAATTCAATGGATGTTAAATTATACATTATTCCATTCAGTCATGGTTATAAATTCAATCTTTGATTTAATAATGTTACTTATTTTATGAAAGATAATATGAGAGTTAAGAAAATTCTCAATTCTTTAAATCTATTTCTAGCTCAGGATTTTTCCTTTCACTCACTTAATTGCAATACAGTGCAATCTTTTTTTCTTTCTGACTACTTGAAATTCAAATAAACTTCAAAAATCAAAATATTAAACATTCTCTAACAACACTGTTATCGCCATTTTTTGTCATTTTACTTATTTTTCATGTTTAGTACCCTTATTATTTTTCCTAAATAAAAAAAATGTTCCTAAAAGGAGGCCTAAGCTTAACAATGATGTAAAAAAATGCTCCCGATCAGATTTATAGTCTATCACTCATGCAACAAATTCTTTAGGATCATTCTTCATTTCATATCCACGCAGTTCAAATAAATAATGAAAGCAAAAAAGTTTAAACGATACATATGAAATAGTGGCAATAAAAATCATAAATACTGAGAAATAGCAGTGACGACGTAAGAAAGCTCAAGTACCTTATAAAGCTGTTCTGTTATTGCCGATCCAATAACACCAGTATAGAATGCAGCCACATAGATGATCGCAATAGGAGTGAAGGACTTGGGACGTCTGTAAGGCTCAATCATGTCCCACAGCACTGTCTTCTCACCCTTGTAATAGAGATAATTTGAATACATCTTCCACATCCGGCTCGTCATCTTGGTGTATTCAAGCAAAAACCTAATCAAGATAAATGTCCTCTATGAATGAAGAAATGTAACTCGATGTAAAAGCTAAATACACTTACGATTAATATTTTCAAAATTCTACTCTTCGAATGAAGAAAAGCAACTCAATGTGATGGCTATAGTCTTCTCTACAAAACAACAAAGGAATAGGAAAACAATTTAAATATGGAAAGTACAAAGGAGATCACCAGAAGCTTTCATGAATTTTAATATTCAGCTCATCATCAAACCAGCTGAAGTTCAGGATCATTATTGAGATATTCACATGTTATCAATCTTATTTATTTTTATCGTATAAAATCATGTTGCACTCCTAAAACAAGAATGTGAAGTATAAGGACAAATATAGGTAATGGACAATCCTATAATCTATGCCAACTTTGATCCTAAAGCACAAGCTCTACATGAAAATGCTTGATTTTTAGATGATGAGTTGTCAAATAAAAGGGAATGTGATTCTTTGGGGTAGCAACAAAATTTTGGTGACAACCATTCAAGGAAAAGCAAGCGAATGCATTCATCATTTGAAGAAAACATGATAATGAAACTGAAGGCAAGGAAGCCACTGATTAAGGATCTAGCTTGATAATTGTCATACCTAATCTCCTTGTTGAAATCTTTCTTCTCATGTAAAGGACCACAAACCTTCATGACCAAATTCAAAAAGACAAAAGAAGTTGCTATCTAATAGTGGGCTTGTTTTTATTACTTCAAAAATACAAAATTAACGGGTTAAGAAGATTTTGGATTTTAATACTGCTCCTAAGTGAGTTAATGTCAAGCCAATCACTGTCGCATAACTTACTGTTGAGCCTCCGACTAAGTTTTTAGCAGCGAAGGCATTTTCTCATGGAATGGAGCATGGGTTTTACTTTGTGGCCTATAGTGACAACTTGAGTTCAACATCCTCTTTATCTACAATTTTTTGCTCTCTGCCTAAGCTGAATGGATAAGATGAAAGTTGCTGGTTTCTAGAGTGGTCTACTTTACAATACATATTGTAATTCAACATACTAAGCTTATGCTAGAGATCATTAAGTTAGAGCACGATTGGTTGGCGATCACTATGATTTAGGAATTAATAAACGAACAAATATATATCTTGCATTTGATAATTGCAATCTTTTCATAGATGATCTCAATCCATGTAAGGTTTATCTTTCTGGTGCCATGAACAACTAAGCTCACAAATACATTTTTCAAGGATGAGGGATGCTTTTATTCATGCCACTTCAAAACTAAGTTGAATTTTCCGCAACCACACTCCATCATTAATATCCATAATAACCTCATGAAGGCAAATGACGAGTTGAAAATTGACTTCCAATGAAATTGATCTAACTGCCTTCAATTTCCTTAAAACCGAATGTTTAATTTAAGATGATTAAGTAAATTTCATAAGAGCAAGCCTTTGAGTAGTGGAAATTAACCCTTCATTAAGAAAGTCCACCTATAGCAACCTCTTAATTTAACCTTTAATGGTGGAAAGAAGCTCCATCATCCAGTTTTGCTGATGGGATTGGAAGAATAAATAAGGATTTCTTCCTCTCGCATGGAAGTTCGACGAAAATTGATCAAAAGACTAAGCAATGTTGTTAAGTTGAACAGATTGAACCATTGATTTGGGAGAGGGCCAAATAATACCATAAACATCCTTTATTTTCAGAAATAGTTTGTTTCTAACCTATTTTTATTAACATAGGTCTAGCCCAATCTTATACATGCACAGTCTACACAAGTAGCATGGATAAGGTTCCTTACCTGACGGCTAATCTTGGAAAATAAATGGCTTGGTTTGACATCAACTTCTTATTCCAAGCCAACATTAAAGACAAATACCCCGGAGGAGGCAGGGGTTTTGTGAAGGTACACACTGACTTCGCACATTACTAACTCCAATTGTTCTATTAGTCCTTTATCAAATGATGAATCGTCCAGTTATTATAGTCGGTCAGCAAAGTCTAAGTGGGCCTAAGTAATCCAATCTTTTAATTCCCTCAACTAACATCATGGAAAAAGTGTTGTGATGGAAAGATAAAGGGATGGAGACCACAATTAGATGTGCAAAATGATGCTTCTTTTCAGAACCTAGAGTCAAATGCCTTGTTCTATGGATAGGTGAGGCAATTCACTTGAAGGTTAATTAGGAAGTGATCAAGACATTGAAAATTATCCACAACTCATGCTTTAAAATGACGACTATGACATCAAGATACGAGGCCACTTATTATATGGAGCTGAAGCATGAAGAACATGTTCACAAAAGATATTTACCACAATCATTGTTGTATTCAAAAGAACCACTGCATTGTCAGAGAGGCTAACAACGGGACAATAAAAGGGTGGACACAAGAATAATGAGTATCCAATCCCACAGACATAAACTTGACACTCAACTACCAATCAAGAGCACAATGATCTTCGTAATTAAGAGTATTCTCAAGCATTAAGTTTGTGATGTAATTAACTAAGAGGATTTATTCCCATGAGCAAGGTTTAAAATTGCGTATTCGGGTATTGAGGCGTTTTTCGTTCGTGAGGCGAGGCGTAAGCATCAAGGCGATTTGAGGCGTAAGCCTCAAAATCGCAAAATTGCGTAAACATAAAATAATAAATTTTGTATATACTAATGAGTAAATAATATATAAAACATAAAAATGCACAAGAAAAATAGCAATGACATTAACATATCACATAAGAAGTTAGGAACTCACTAGTCATTAGCATTATCATCACTCACCAGTCATCACTAAGGGGGTCTTCATTTGAATCATCATTATGATGAGCTGCTCTCTCCTCTTCCCCCTCTCCTATAGAGTCCAAAATCTCCCAATCAGCTTCTTCTTCTTCATTATTAGTTATCTTCCTCTTCCCTAAATAATAAATATTTTTGAACAATATCATAATGAATAATAATGTAATACATTAATAAAAGTTTAAGAAAAGAAAACTATATTATTTATATACCTTTTTTGATTTGTTCTTGAGTTGTGGTGGATGTGGATGCTTTAAGACCATCAAAAAAATCAACATTTAAATCTTCATCTAGTAATTCAGACGGCATCACTTCAACTTTATCATCTACAAACCACTCATCATCAGATGTCACATCATCGCAAAGCAAAGGATCTTCATCATCTATTAATCCTTTTTTCTTCAAATTTCTATCTCTGAGTCTCCTATTGTACATAATGTACACCAGTGAGTTCATCCTCAATGTCGACAAGCGATTTCTCCTCTTTCTATGCACTTGGTTGTAGGTACTCCAATTCCTTTCACAGCCAGATGAAGAGCATGTCAAGCCCAAAACTTTTACAGCAAAACGCTGTAATTCTGGAGTCCCATCACCAAATTGAATCCACCACTCAACTGGAGATCGTTTGGCAATTGTATCTTTTGCTTGCTGTAATCCAAAAAAACCTTCTTTGTTCCTAAAAGGTACCAATCAACGTTTTAAAAGGCGAAATCGGGAATCGAGGCGTTTTGGCTAAGCGAGGCGAGGCGTAAGCCTCGAGGCGGATCGAGGCGTAAGCCTAAAAAATGATAAAAATAAAGCAATTAACAGTGCCGAGCATGTACCGCTCGGTGCCGAGCATGTACCGCTCGGTGCTGAGCATGTACTGAGCAATATCGAGCATATACCTAGTGGTACTGGCTTGGTACCGAGCGTGTACCTAGTGGTATCGAGTATGTACCGCTCAGTACCGAGCATATACTTGCTCGGTACCGAGCGGTATTGGCTCGGTACCGAGCATGCACTGAGCGGTACAAGCTACTCAAAAATTATTATTAATACTATTAATTATATTTTTAATAATATATATTTTAATTTATATTAACTAGGCTAATTATATTAATATTTAATTAATAATTATATACTAATTAGTCAAGTAATTTATGCACTAATTATACTATTAAGTATTTAATTAATTTGCTTAATTATTAATATTTAAATTATATTAATTAAGTTAATCAATAATAACTTAGCTGCGTCTAGGGTTTGCCTTTCATCTTCTCTTTTCGTCCTTGCTGTTCGGCTTCGTTGCTTCATAGGAGGTGTAGAGATTACACGCGTCGCTTCTTTGGCTCCTTTGTGGCTGTTCGACTGCGCTCCTTCGACGACTTTCCCTTCCTGTCGGATCATAAGTTATGACATTTTGATAAGAAGAAACAATGGGAGCTCGTTGGCTCGCTGGCTTTGAAGGTAACTTTCTCCCTTTCGAGGCACTGCCTCGATGCGCCTCGGCGCCTCACGTATTAAGGCGTACGCCTCCGTGGAAAAAGGCGTAAGCCTCGCCCGGACGTTCGAGGCTTAAGCCTCAGTTCGCCCGACCTCTGCCTCGATTCGAGGCGTGCCTCGAGGCGTCCGCCTCGAACGCCTTTTTAATCCATGGTACCAATTGCAAGTCAGCATTTGATCTTTCAGTTGCATCACTTATTAGACGATCCATGCAATGATATAATCCCAACTTTATTTCAGGGTTTGTAGATTTGTTCTCTGCATATTGATACTGAGGGTTTAGGTAGTAGCCAGCGGCATGCAAGTGTCGGTGAAGCTGTAGTTCCCACCTATCATCAATAATATTCCAAATTTCCCTAAAGCTTCCCTCACTGCCTCCTAAGTTGGAGGCAATTATCTCTTTGGCTTCATCCATAGCATTGTAGATGAAACCCATTGCAGGCTTCTTCTCAGCATCCACCATCCTTAAAACATGAACCAAAGGTCTAGTGGTTGTAATGGCATATAAGACACTTTGCCAAAATCTGTCATTTAAAATAATCTTTCTAATATCTTTTCCCTCAGCCTTCTTCGCCCAAGCACAACTCAACCACTGTGTAGATGTGAACATAGCCTCTAAAGGTTGTCTGGCATCCAGCATGCTCTCTAAGGTCAAGTATGCGGTGGCAAATCTTGTTACGGCTGGCCTTAGAATTTCTTTCTTCGAAAACTTTCTCATAAGAGCTAGAACCCAAGAGTGGTTGTAAATAAACTTGGTTATTTTTTTTGCTTTAGTGAGTACATTTTTATGTTGAGGTAGATCCCCAAGCTTCTCAAGAATCAGATCTATGCAATGTGCAGCACATGGAGTCCAATACAAATGTTTCCTCTTCTCCATAAGTTTATTACCTGCAGCCTTATAAGAACTTGCATTATCTGTCACAATTTGTACAACCAAATATTCTCCAACCTCATCAACAATGCTATCTAATAATCTAAATATGAACTCAGCATCTTTGACCTGGTCAGATGCTTCAATTGACCTTAAAAACACAGTACCATAAGGATTATTAATGAGGATGTTGATCAGACTTCTATGTTTGATATCAGATCACCCATCTGACATAATTGTTACTCCTGTTTGGGCCCAAGTCTTCTTAATTTCTTCGATGCTTTTATCAGTGCTTTCCAACTCCTCCTTCAAAATCCATGTTCTTAAATCATACATGGTTGGAGGTTTGAACCCTCTCCCAAATGCTCCAACTGAACGAATCATGTTGTAATAAGCAGGTGATGTTGCAACATTAAATGGAATTGCATTTTCGTAGAAGAATCTTCCTATATCCTTACACACTCTTCTCTGCGCCTCTCTTGCATTTTCTGGGGCCATCTTCTGTGTAGTAGAAGGCCTATCCTCTGATGTGTCAACCATATAATGATCCATAGGCCCTCTAGCACCCCTAGATGAAATGGGCTTCATAGAAGAAGATGAATCCCTGACGCTGTGCTCACTCCCGTAGTAAGATCCAGCATCAACTCTATCCTCAAATTGCTTCTGTACAAGATGTTTTGATGTGGTAGACTTATTCATGTATGACTTTATCTCATCCCTTACAGCATCAGGAACTTTGGAGCATGGAGCAACATTCTTGTGAGAGCCTAAAGGTGTTCCTTCATCCTAGTCACCTACCTTTCACAACTTTATCACAGTAATTACATTTCAGATAGACATATGTTTTACACTTCCTCCTACATCCACCTGAGTGCTATATTTCCATGCTGGATCTTTTCTATGACCTGATGCAGCCTTATCCTTATTTTGACCATCCTGATTGAGAGAAATTTTAGGAAGCAAACGAGTTCTTACTAATCTTTTATATGACCTAATGCAGGTCGGAGGAGACAGCAGCCTCGGAGGCTCGGACAGAAGCGTACGTTGGTCGGACGGAGAAGACAACAACCCAACTCGCAGTCTCGTAGTAGAAGAAACCTCCAAGCAAATAAGTTTAGGGTTTAATATGCGTGCTGGATGTGTTCAGTATTATATAATGTCGAGCCATCGTTAAAGCAGAACACTGCGTACTCTATGCGTATGTATGCGTATTATGTGCATACACTACCACCCACTAAGTCCCATGGAACTCATGGAGTCAAATGTAAATGGAATTTATGTTCTAGGCAATACAAACCACCCCTCGTATAAAATCCTCCCCCTCCAATGACTACCACTGGATAGCTGCCCTTTCCTTTAGTAAGTCACCCTGATTCTTGCTAGTTTTCATCCACACTCTCTTCCTTGATGGCTTCTCAATCCAGCACATTGGGAACTGATACAACCATCGTCTGCAGCGCCCCTAAAGCATTGGCAAGGGCACCTGCTGCCTTATTTTCTACCCCTAGCAGTGTACTGATCTCAAATCATATCCCACAGTTGGATAGCATCTCTAATGCCTCCTTCGTCACCAAGGTTGTTCAAGTTAATAATTCATAGGCTCCGTTGGTCGTGCCAGCGATGAAATGTCTCTCGAGTAAGTAGGGCAACCACTTTGGATGGCCAAAATATTGCCATTATTCTCTCTCATAGATAGATTTCAGTGGGCTCTGGCAATAACAACCTGACTGAAATAAGTAATGGCATGTGACTCTGCATTCAATAACTGCTCCTAAATCCATACCCGGATGCATCCGTCTCTACTATGAAGACCTGAGTAAAATCCGACAAAGATAAGACCGAGACGTGGTCAATCTTCTCATGCTATCGTGGCTTGCCTCCCCCCATGGAATACCCTTTTTTTTGTTAACTGCTCAGTGAGTGGTCATGCTATAGTGCTGTATCCTTACAAATCTTCCTGCAGTACCCTGTAAAATAGCACTAGAATCCCCCCAACTCCTTCAATTTTTAGGCGGTGGCCACTTAACAGGGCTTCAATCTTGGATGATCTGCTGCTACCCATTCCTTAGATACCCACGTGCCCCAATACTCCACACTGGCTTTTGCAAAGCAACACATTTCTCAACTTAGCCCTCAACTGGTGCTCCTGGAGAACCTCTAACACCTTCAAATGCCCCCAATGCTCCTCTTTGTTCTTTTATCCACAAGGCTGTCATCGAAGAATACCAAAATAAATCGCCTGAGATACTATTTGAAGATCTTATTTCATGAGTACCTGGAACGTGGTTGGGGCATGGTGAGGCCAAAGGGCATCACTAGGAACTCAGATGGCCCCATGAGTTTCTAAAAGCGATCTTGGGCACACTTTCTTCATTCGAATCTGATGACATCCTGATTTCAAGTTGATCTTGCTGAAGATCCACTGTTCCTCTCAATTCATCTAAACAGCTCATCAATCACTGGTACATAGAAACTTATCAAATACAGTTTCACCTTATTGAGTGTGCGGTAGTCTACACAGAGAACGCCAGTTGCCATCCTATCTTCTTCACCAATAGAACAAGACTAGAGAACGGGCTAGTACTCTGGGTTGATGATCCCTGCTTCCAACTTTCTCTGATCAGCTTTTCTATTTCATCTTTCTGAAACTGAAGGTAACGTAAGGTCGTACGGCTGACAGTGACAACTCCCTCCCTCAATGTGATGGCATGCTCTTGCTCCCGGGTGGTGGCAGCCCTAAGGTGGTTTGAAAAACCTCATAGAATTCTGAATCAAAGGCTGTACAAAGAGGGGTATTCTCCCCTCTTCCTCCAAACTCACTCCCTCCAATCTATGTAATTCCACCAAATAGCCTCCCCCTCCTCTTAAATTGTCTTGATTAGGGATTTGAGAGAAAACCCTACCTTGGCCAGCCCCGCATCACAATGAAAAACCCTTCCCTTCCTCCCTTTACCAACTCCGTCCTCAAAGTACCCCCCAATTGATCTTGGTTTCCCCCAAGGTCTGCAACCACTTCATCCCTAGGATGACATCCGTACTCCCCAATTCTAGGGGAAGGAAGTCTTCCTTCACTTGGATACCTGGATCTTCAGCACCACCCCCTCACAGACTCCTCTTCCCATTTACTCCTTTCAGTGCCCATCATCACCCTTAGCCTCCTGTATCCCCTAACTCCAACCCCAGCAACTCCATATTCTGAGTGAAAAGAAATTATGGGTTGCCCCACCTATCGATCACCACCACCACTTCACACGTCAGCTAATCTCCTCTTTCACCTTCATATGTGACTCGGAGTGAATCCCACTATAGATTAAAAGAGACTTCTGCCACATCTAGATGCAGCTTTCCTCCACCCCTCAGAACCGCTTCCCCCTCCCTCTTTTCTTCCTCATCTTCACAAACGAGAGAACTTGAGAGTTCAATCCTTGCACTAGGCCCTGGCATGTATTTTTTCATCACATCAAAAAACATAGCTCTTTTGTTCTCTTCTCTTGCATTTCCTCTTAGTAAGCTTCTTGAACTTCCCCCCTTTTCCCCTCCAGTTGCTTTTTCCTTCGAACTTCTTTCATCCCTCCTGTGGACGCTCCCTTGGAGGCTAGGTGGGTAGTCGTCCACCGGTAAGTGCCTCCTGAGCTGATGTTCCTAGCTCCCTTCTCTAGATCCTTTTGATTTCGACCAGTTTGTGCAAGCTTCATGGCCTCCCCTAAGTCCCTGGGCATCAAGACCTTCACCCGCTGCTATAATCCTGCCTTTTAAACCCCTTCATGAAGTTCCCCCTCCAGCACGAATACGGACAACCACTCTAACCCTGCTGGCCAGATGCTCACATCTCTCTCAGTAGTTCCCCCCGCCACAAACCCCTCCTGCACAGGGCAAAGAACTGCTGAGAGAGTCTCCCTCCCCGGTCAGTTTGGAAATGCTCTATCAAACTGTCCTTGAATTCTTCCCAGCTCCGAATAGGTCTCCTCTAATCTCCCACTGGTACTAAGAGAGTGCCTTCCCTTCCAAACACAAGCCCGCTGCCGATAATTTTCACCCTCCTCTGTTAAGCCGTTAAAGGCAAAGTACCTCTCCACCTAGTAAATCCACCCATAGGCATCATCCCCTTCAAAAATGGACATATTTAATTTCTCACTTTCTGAATCCCACCATTTCCCCATAATCCTTCATAGTTTCCCCTCTCCCATGTGCCTGGGCCCCCCCATGTCTCTCGATCTTCCCTTGCTCTACCGGCCCCCATCCCCCTTCAAAATCCCCTCTCCGATCTGCAAAAACAGCCCCCCGGCGTCCATAATAACCCCCCGTGCTCCCAACCCAGCACCTCTTGGCTCCAGCCCTCCATAGCCTTGTGCCTTTCCCCATATCTCCTCTCTCTCCTCCATCTGGAAATTCTCCAGATTGAGGTCTTCCCCTACTCCCTTCCACTATTCCACTTCCTCTTCCTCTCGATGGATTTCATAGTTGGTGTTTTCGTTTCAAGGCCCTTTGCATCAGACGCGCCGCCGATTGAGTTTTGAAACTACTCCAACATCTTCTTCATCATATCTCGTAGATCGCCTCGTGCCTTCCATGGAAGAATTATTTTCTCCACGTCTCCCTTGATTTGATTCATCTCTCCTTCAAGCCTTCTCCTCCAAAGCATCCACCTTCTTAGCCGCCATCTCCTATGGCTTAATATTTTGAGATGATCTCTATGATCTGAAAAAAAATTCAGAAATTTCCCTTCGCCGGCACAAATTTCAACCGCTGAAATTGTCAAAAAAACAGCCCACGATTGGCCCCAAGACTTGCTCTGATACAAAATTTGATAGAAATACTTGATTTCAAGTATTTCCTAGCCCAAATCAGTAGAAACAACAACAAACTATTGTTTACAGCAAGAAAACAGCAACCAACAGTGGAAAAACAGAGAAACCACGAGAGAACGAGGGAGAAATCACACAAATAGTTGATTTAATGATAGATGCAAGAAAAACAACGAAGATACAGTATATCCTCTATTGGAGAGGAGGATCTCACCTCCTAATCTCTAGAAAACAATCTAGAAGCCCTAGCCACAAGAGAAAACCCAAGAGAAGTTTCTGCAAATTTCACATAACCCTCCCCTATAGCTTTCCCCCTTAATGCATGAAATTCAAAATTATACAAAAGGCATAAATTGCCCTTGCCCCCCCCCCCCCCCCCCCCCCTCCTCTCTCCTATATGCTGCCGCCCCCTCCTGCTGTAACCGAACTGAACCGGCCCAAGGACGGGCCGGCTAGACCGGTCCATAGAGGACCGTCTAACAGGAGGTTCTTAATGGCGTTTGGTGTTATGGGTCTTCATTGGGATATAGCTCAAGTGGAACTTATGGCCATTCTTTTGTTGGAAAGGTTTATTCAAAATTGGATGCTTGAAGTTAAAGGGTTAATTATTGAAGTGACAACTTTAATATCTATAAATTCTATTCAAAGATCTTTTTAAAAAGAGGGAGAAAGCTTCGTCAAAGCAATGTTGTATAGTCAATTCTCTTTTCTAAAGGATTTTGAGCAAGTCATTTTTAATTTTACCAATAAAAGTTGTGATAAGTTAGCAGACATTTGTGTAGCTTTGCTTAATTTAGTAATTTTTATTTGTAATGACTTTCTAGTTGTGATATTCCTCCTTCGGTTTGCAAAGTTCTTAAAGGAGGAATGTGTTTCGATTGAATAAATTCGTTAGGTTGTAATAGCTTTTTATTTTTATCTAATGCTATGGGCATTTTCCAAAAACAAAAAAAACAAACAATAGAATGATTTAATATATTCAAAACCAGGCTGAAAACAGTGCATCAAGAGTAACGGTTTGCACGATGCTAGGAATAATTCCCAAAGCAATGTTTTAAATTCAGTAGACAAAAAACATAAGAACACCTCATCCCTTCATACTGCGCCATGGAATTCAATGTTCTTCTATTTCTCTTGCGAGCTACTTTGAATGCAACTACAAATTTCATTTGGGATGACTTTTAATTGCTTCTTAAAGCATTTTTCTAGAACAAAAAAATTTAATTTTTGTACTAAAAAGTGCTTTAAGAAGAAATAAAAAACCCGTCCCCAAACGAAACCTACGAGAATTAGGTCATGGGAGGGAGAGTATCTCCGTTATAGATCCTCCAAGGACCCAAATAGAATTTTGGCCTCATTAATGGCCCAGCTCTTCCGGATGATCTTTCCTAGTATTTCTCCTATTTATAACAAGATTAATAAGATTAGCTATGCATAGTGATCCCCCACAAACGTATGGGACAATAAATGTTCAAATATTTGCTGAGAGATAGTCTAACAGAATATAACGAAGCACATTGAATGTTGAAATGTATTGAATCCTTTGTAATATTTTGTTCTAAAATGATAATGGAAAAGCAAATTATCAATGACCTACATGAAACAACAAACAACATCCAAGCCTCTTACCCACTATGCGGGGTCGGCTACATAATCTTTTTTTTTTTCCTCCATTGTCCTGTTAAGAGTCAAATTCTCCATTTAAATTTAATAAAGAAATGACATATTCTAATATTTTCAAACACTACCTTTCTTAATATAAGTCAAATCAAATAGATTGTAATTTCCTAACTGGGCAAAAGGGCCGTTGTTTTATGTGACCAAACCAATAATGTGACTCTCTCTAATCTTATCTTCCATGGGAGCTCTCCAACTTTTTCAATATATGCTCGTATCAGTCTCTAAGAGTAAGGTCATTCATCCACCTGAGCATCCCATCTCTGCAACACAACTTAAGATTACGCTTCTTTTTTAATCCCGGCTTTCTATACCATAAAGTATTGCAGGTTTCACCACCATCTTATAGAATTTTCCTTAAGTTTGAGGGAGACTTTTCTATCACACAACAAACCGATGTATCCCACTTCAACATCAAACTTTAATTTATACAAATAATATCCCCATTAATTTCATCATCACTCTGAACAATAGGCCCAAGATATCAAAATGTGAACTCTTATTAATGAGTGATCACCTAAAGTCACAAACCTCACCCACTAGATCTATTATTACTAAAATTATACTCCAATATTCGTTTTAGATCTACTTAAACGAAAGCCTTTAGACACTAACATTGACCTCCATAATTCAAGTTTACCTTCGACTCCCTCTCTCTAGTCTTATCAACAAAAAAGAAAATCATCGGCAAAAAGCATACACTAGGGTATCAATGGCCTAAATGGATTGAAAAAAATAAAGAAACAATAGAACAAAAGACAAGATAAATGGTTAACCTTAATCAATAACTATAATGCTTCAAATCATGGTCAAGTATGGTCAGAATCCGATCAGATCAGTTCTTGGAAGTCATAACTCTGCTATTTTTCTGATTCTACAATACTGAAAAATTTTTTCATTTTTCTTTAGATTTCAGGACAAAATTTGCTGGCTTCACCCCATGTTAGGTCATTCTGGCGGAAATTTTTCCAGTATAGCCCGTCCTACATAATAAAAGCAGGGCAAAATATTTTTCCAGTTCCACGAGAAATTAAAGCTGAAAGGGATTAGAAGTGATAATGGGAAATAGATAATCAAAAGGCTTTCCAAAGAGTCAATCAACATATGAATACAATGTTAGATATTAAAAACAATATAAAACAATTTCTAACACTTCTCATTATGGCTGCTAGCTCAATATGAACATGCTAGTCATTTACTCTATTATATATGACATATATAGTTATAAGATTTATACATACTTCTAATCTTTTATTTTACAACAAATTTATTATTTTTAAATTTAAAACTTTTTAAAAAAAATCTATTTTTTTAACTAACATCTTAAATGCATAAATAAATGATATAAAATATAAAAAGTCAAGCTAAAACTAAACACCGAAACTGCAAAAATTATAGCAATATCAAAACTAAAATGAAAAACATGAACGAAAATAATACCGAGTTTTTAAAAACCTTGCCTCTAACAAAAGTTGAAACTGCCCGTACAATAACTAATGCCTCAGATCGAGCAAAACATAGAAATTGGTCATAAATTTCATGTTTATCACAAGTTTTTACATAAAATATCCTATCAGACGATTTACTGGAATCTAAATAAGTTTCACAGCCTTATATTTTGCCCGGATTAGGTCGGAGGTTTAAAAAACAAAAATCAAGTTATCGCAGTCAATATTTTGAAAAATGGCATGAATTCTGCATAGAAAATTCTCAAATAACTTAAAGCTAGAGATGTAATAAAGCTGGTCTCAAAATCAATTTATAATTTGCATACACAAGGTCTCTGCATCTGTTAATAATAGACTATAGATTAAATTCATTTTGTTCTGAAAATGTCCAAAGAAAAGAACAATCAAAATTATATTCCCAGGAAGAAGTAAAATGGCTATGGAGAGTGCATTGTAATGAAAACTGGTTCACAATGATGAAGAAAAATGCTGATTAGTATACATAATGTTCATCCTGACAAAAACAAAATCTATCTACATCTTGGTACAGGGGGAGAGACAGATATGAAATTTTGGCAAATCGCATCAGATAATAGACACAGCTAGAACAACATTTTTTTTTTCTTTTTTTAAAGTAGTTTTAACACCACAAATATCACTGCTGGAACAACATGATATCACGAAAAGGCAAGCTTAAGTGCATCTTCTCTATGAAAACAACAAAATTGGACAAGGAGAAGGAGAGGAAAGAGAAGAGGAGTATTATAGAGAGATGAAAATGAATTCCTATATGTGGAGGCACATTTTAATATAACGAGCTGCAATTAATTTCAAGAAAAATAGAGAAAAATTGCATTATAACCACACATTAGAATAGAATAAACTCCGTCACAAAAAGTAAGATATTTTTAATGACTCAATAGGCCAAATAAATTTAAGATTTGTTCTTTTTAATAGACCAACATTTCAATTGATCTTCAAGTATAATAGAACTAGAGATTCAGCAAACAAAATGCAGAGTCTAGATTCAAATCCTTGAAAAAGGCATCCAGAATCCTAGGGCTTCCGCAGTGTGAAACTCATCAACAATCTTTCTATCGAGATGCACTCAAAAAATTCATGTTCGTGATGCTGCATCTTTTTTTTCATTTTTAAAAAGAATTGAAGCAGTAAACTTGTTTATTCATAGCAGGGATATTAGTTTCCAATTTTTTGGATTAGTGGTTTGCCAGAATATCTATTTCTCCTATATCTATAGCAATCAATCTCAAGAATTCGGAATCGTCATTCATGACCCAACAATTGCTTCATGCTCTATAATAACCTTGCATTATAAAGAATTACTTCGAACATGACTAAAAAAGGACATCTATCATATATATGTTATAAAGTTGAGAATGTTATGAGAAAAGTTCCGTAAGGAACAGAACTTCCGAATCTGCGCCCTCACAAAAGAGCAAAATCATCAACCACAGAGCAATCAGCATAGGCCACAAAAGCACTTTTTTTCTTCTCCAATTTTAAATCTATAACATTTAAATTTTTAAAAGTGCTCACAATATTACTCACCACTCTCTCAGCTTACTAAAATGCATTTCCCTTCTTTTCAGGTTACCAAAGAAAAAAAAAGGGAATAAAGTTGATAAAAGGGACTAGAAGTTTGAATTTCCAACTTAACCTGAAAAACATTAATTTTGGTAGGACTATACCTATAACATAAAAGCAATTATGGCAGAAAAAATGTATTTTATCATTTACACAGATAAAAATTGAATGCCACACTATTCTCATGGATGCTTTTTAAGCCTACTTCTGTCCTTAATCATGTTTGGAACTTCATTATACTATGTATACACCCCAAATCACATGTGCCAAGCTCAAGTCAACCCGACTGGCTAGAAAAGTATGATCTCCCGAGTCAATAAACTGACTAGATCGATAGGTGGCAACATTGTCAAATATAATATTTGGAAATTTTGATGCATATTCTCATTAATTAACTAGATATAATTAACATTTCTTATTTTTTTATGATAATATTCATTAGGTCATATTTGCATGTTTGTACTTACCTTTAAAATAATAAATCCTTGCGTCTACTCCCATCGATATAATAGCAGGTCAAAGGGTAAAACTAAACACAACTAATTATATCGAGCTCTCTACTTTTTGGCAATAAAAAATCATAATGTTCTCCCTCCCCTTTCTCCTTGGCTATTTTGTTTTTTGTAGCCAAACTAACAATTCCAGGTGTTTGCCCCTTGAATAAATATGAATCAACATTCTCTAAGATAATGTGTGCATGGAAAAATGCAACTAACCAGAAGCCAAGCTTTGCAATAGCAAAACGGAGAACCAAAAAGGACAGTACTGAAAATTCAACAAATGCATGCAGACTCAGTAAGTACTCGGGGAACTCGACAAGTACTTTGCAATATTAACATGAACTTGAATCTCAGTACTTGGAAAGCACTTTGTGGAATTCTATACTCAACAACTACTCACCAAATACGTAGGGAATATAGTACTTAATCAAGTGATTTAAGAATTTGGCAAAATCATTCCTCTTTCGGAAATTTTTTATTTTTATTTAAGAATAATAGAAAAGAAGGAGAAGAAGGACATGCAAAAAAAATTATCAAAGAAGGTAGAACTAAAAAATCAAGAATAAACTTTTAAACTTGAAGTCTATCGACTTCACAAAATAGAGTTAGTATATTAACAACTAAAATCAATATTGAGAAACTTATATCCCGATACAACTCAGTCAAATAAGTACAAGGTAAACTAACTTAGCTTAGGAAAAGTGATTTCGACTTAGCCTCAAATTTAAAAATTACTAAACTACTTACTGAGAGCTAAGACCGCAAGTAGAAGAAAAAAATCTACACTTAACGAAATTACCTTATGTACTTAATTATAGCATGAATTTCACTCTAAGTAAATCTCTTATGAGCTTTAACTAAATAATATCCTATAACTCTCAAATATTGGATTGAAACTCTTATTATTATTAGAAAGAAAGTCAAGCCCTAGAACATGGACTTATCGACTTACTTTCGCGATAAGACTCACATTTGTTGACCCGTTACTATTAGCAAACTGAAAAAACAAAAAAAAAAACCGCTCGTACCCGTACGGTGCCGGATTGCACTGTCGCGACAGATTTCGAACCCCTCTCCTTGCACGTCGCTCGCACATCGTTTGCACAACTCCCCAATCCGCGATAAATAGCGGGAAATGAGAGAGTCGGGGCTGCCTCTCTTGACTCCTCTCCCCGCGCACACTTCTTCGGTTCCTTCATTGCTTGATCGACTTACACCCCTTCGACGTCGTTCCTTCTGTTAGATGAAAAAGGATTCATGTAGTCAAACCCACGTAGTGGTAAAGGCTTAAGTTATTTGTTGTATGATTAATTATCTTTAATTATAGATTAATTATTTATTAATTAAATATAAATATAATTAATTAAATCTAATTATAATTGATTCTAATAAATTATTAATAATAATTAATTTAATTAATTGATTAAAAATAATAAATACTTTATTTAAAGAAGAGAGAAAGTTAAACTTCTCTTATTACCTCGATCCACGAGCCCACACAGCCGACAGTAGCCCGATGACTCCTACGCAAGATATGTTCCAATCCTATCCTCGTGTGTGTGAACACCACCCATATATGCGCTCTTGTAGCACGGTAGGGAGAAATCAGATTCAACACAAACGATGAGGCGGGTAGGCCTATACATGCTCTTGTAATGGTGGGGACAATTTTAAGTACCCGTACGCGCCTTATATGCCTGCGGGAAAGAAAAGTGTGCATTTTTTTTTAACAGTGCCGTGGAGACCCCATACACGCTTTGTGTGTGGTAGGATTGTAAGACCATGACCGTGGTTCTTAGAACACACTATCATACACGCTCTTGTACCGTGGAAGGAAGGCCCAGTTCACCACATTCCCCCCAAAACGGGATATGCCAGGTTGTTTTCGAAATTTACAAACAAACAGAGAATCTGTACTTGAGCAAAAAGACAGAAAATATCAATGCAAAGGGAATTTAAATGAAACGCAGGACACAGACTTAAAGTGAACAGACAGGTGGTTACCTCAAAGACCCCATACACGCTCTTGTAGTATGGTGGAATGAAGATTCTGTCTTGGTGTCTCAGGACACCTACCATACATGCTCTGTAGCGTGTTGGGACGAGCCCAGATCCCACATATTCCCCCAAACGGGGATATGCCGAGCATGCTGCTGAAATTCAGGCTGAAATATACAAAACTTGAACAATAAAAAGACTCCTGAGCAACAAACACAGAGGACCTGAACTGAACAGAAATGCAGAGAACTTGAAACCAAGAATAATGACCTGAAACCTGAACTGAACAAATGGGACTTGAGCTGAATACGCGGGAACTAAACCTAAAATACTAAAATGCACAGTATAATCAAAATGCAAATGATAAATGATAGATTTGATTATTCAAACAAATATCAACCATATAAGGAGACTCGTGTTGGGAACTTTCAAATGTAGCTGGTTAACAATCAACATCAGTCAACTACTATGCGCAAGTACCTCCCACATGCAGCAATCAAAGACCTATAATGCAAGCAATAGTTAGCCTGTAGATTGAAAAGGCAACACTGAAGATGAATGAGAAGACAACCTATCTGCATACAAAAAATCACATCAGACAGCAAACATTGAATACAATAATGCCTTGAGTAACATCAATAGCTGTGTACAATTCGTCACAACAAACAAGTACCCCAAACCACCTATAAATGGTGAAGGTGGTATGATGCAAGTACAAACAACTCTCCAATAAGTACATCCAGAAGATTGTAGTGGCCAGAAGATTGATCGTGAACATGAACCATTCCCTGCAAACAGTGATAATTGATATGAACTTGTGGATAACAATAGTGTGCATATCGTAAGTACGAACGAATTCCATGAGTGACACAAGTACATACAACACCTAGAAACACCTGTTGGAGATATATACTGCAATAAATAACGTGCACCAGTCAGTGTCAACATGCAAATGAAAATACAAATCTACCTACAATTAATAGGTGATAACTAATGATAACGCAGTGATGAAAACACAACAATGTTTCCCCCCCACGAATACCTACAACAACAATGATTGAGATGCTACAAATAGGGTAGATCCCTTATAAGCATGAGATTGGGTATAAAGAGAACCGATGTGCGAAGGAAATTCGCTGGTAAATTCATCGATGAAAGACTCGACTGTAGTAGAAACACAAAGAATTTGAATGATCTGTAGAGTCAAAGAATGATCATTTTGAAGAGGTGTTCATCTTATGGCTCCTAAGAAATAACAAGGACTTTCGATTATGAGTAACCTGCAAACTGCCGCAAGAAGCCTGTTAATTTGGCTTTCAACGGACGACACTGTGATGCAAAGTCAAAATGATTTTATGAATCATTCTGTAGAATCAAAAAACTGAGGCACATAAGAAGAAAAAAAAAAAAGAAAAATATCTCGTTCTATCATCTCTTCTAAATAACAAGGCTCCAAAAATAATACTGCACCATTCAAATGAAGACCCGAAGATCAAGTCCCTCAACTCAATGTCTCACCTTCGTGCGATCAAGGACAAAGCAATATAACAATGTACTAACTGACCCTTTGTGCTCCGCAGCTTGTGAAACATCATATATTGCAAAACGACCTCGTGTCGTTTAAATGTGTTTAATCCCAATTCAAACAAGCCAGTTGATTCACAAATCCAACATCTTGATAAATGAAGAAAATGGAATCTACATCAGAACAATGAGGTATCTTATGGCATCTGTGTGGTGGCCCGCTACGATCTCAGCTATAAGCAAAAATGGGAAATCAGTAGTAAAAGTTCCTATAGCCGCTACAAGCGCAGCGCCACCCACCGAGATCTGCAAATTTTGTACAAGCAACAGACATAAGAGTGTTAAAATAAAACCCCTGTATCTGGCAGTAAAGGCCATTTATGCAGCAGACACCACTTTGCACATGCATGCAAATATCTTAAAATACACCCCCCTACTATGCATTGCACTTGCAATGATAATATTTGATTGCATGTATCAACAACCTTAGAATGTATTACATGAGCATGTCATATGACACAATATTACATGTTAAAAGAATCTCCTCGCTGCATAAGTAAAGGGTATCACTCTATTATACATTTGACGCCTATAACTACACTTCAAATATCTCCTTCGCATAAGCAGAGTGTTTCACTCTAGTAGTCATTGACACTCACATTATATTTCAAAAATTATATCATGCATAAATGTGAAATGCATCAATGGTTTTATACCAACGTAGGCCCATACTGATCATGTTGTAGGTACAAACACGTGACCCTGAGAATACTGCGCATGAAAAGAAATAAATTTGGATTAGAACCCGATCCTCTGTTCAGATAGTAGACAGATCAAAAAGGTTCAATCAATAAAATAAAATATTATAAATTCTCCAATGATAGTTGTATTGAATGTAAATATCAACTAGATAGGATAAATATTTTTTCAAATGCCTTCAAATTTTCATAAATACAAATATTTTCAAATAATCCTATATTCCCCGATGATGGCCGTCTATAATGGCACAGACACAGACACGGCGACACGGATACAACACGGACACGGACACGGGACAAGTCAGTTATTGAAAATAAGGACACGAACATCGGGTTTGGAAACAGTATTATAGTTTTTTATAATTAAAAATAGGGTATAAAAATTAAATAAATATAATTTTAAAAATAATTTGAAAATAATAAGTCATTTAAACTAGAATTTATGCTTAAAAATGATTAGTATAGGATGTTCAAAGTCAGACGTCGATGTCATTTATCAGTCACACGAGGAGGAGATGAAAATACCTTACTGCCAAAAAGAAATGAAAATAGAGAATAATTCGATGATTAGGTTATTAAGTGCGGATGTTGATTTGGTGTTGTGGAAGGAAATAAGAAATTTAGTTTAAATCCCGTCAAATACAAGAAATTTATATTTAAAAAATTCATAAAATATTGAAGATTACGCGTGTCGGACACGCGTATCCAATTTATATTAATATTTTTTTAATTGGACACGTTTGTCCGTTCGTGTCTGACACGTGTCGGAGGAGGTCGGACGAGTGTCGTGGTCGGAAACGGTGTCAGACACTACACGCCTCTTTGTAGGAGAAGTGTACGGTGCATCATAGATGGCCGTATTTATAAAAAAATATCACAGAGGGAACATATATCTTCAAAATGCACACCAAATGCCCATAAAACTTCAAAATGACAATTCAATATTTTAAAATTAAAATCTAACCATTAACCCCACTTAAAGTTTAAATACCCATCCCCACCTCCGTTAAAAATTATCGAGGTGGTACAAATCTGAAAAATTACTCCAACTAACAAAGAGATAATGTCTAGTTAAGAATATCACTAAGATCCATTCTCAATTTATCTATTCTAGTAAGACATGAACGGCAATCACGGTCCTCTGACCGGTGGTTTCGCCGTCAAATGGCACCCACCTATGTTTCGCTGCGTAAATGGCACCGCATATAAACGGTTATGATTGGGACCCCTCTGACCGGGTGGTTCACCACTAAAATGGTCCCACTATATTACGATCATGGCGAGCGCCCTATGCTACTCAATGGCATTAAATCATTGAGATATGAATTAAATAGGATATAATCAATAGGGCAACAAAGCCCGCAGTGTCAGCTACGGTGGATTCAGATTTATCCCCTTAGACAACACTCCACCCCCATGTCTACAAGGTACTCTGGATGACTAACCCAGCTTCAGACAAGAATCCTACTGTCAGGTTGGGCCGACTACCTCCCTCTGACAAAGTAGATCAGGGAACACAACGGCCCGGTGACGACAGAACCATGAGATCTTCACACCATTCGCTTTAACTGCAAGTTGGTGAAATTTTCAATTTTAAATATCAAACTACTCAAATATCTCAACCCTATTCCACTAACTATATGTCGGATACCCGCGAAATTTACGGGTACGACGTATTCATTGATGACTAGCCTTTTTTAAAGTTCTCTCATTATTAGGAGGGGTAATTAATTTAGGGGCTTGCACCTATAGGAAACCAAAACTCCAATTTTAAAGTCCTCGCAAAAATGAGGAAAAAATCTCAGAGTATGTCATAATTATAATCTCAATCTTCCTTCCCAAAATTTACCTTGGAACTTAATCCGTTAAAACTCTCCGCGAAAAAGCAACAGGAGGCCGGTGCCAAATTTTTGGAGCCCACAACAATGAGTAGTAGGAGGTACTCTTTTCTAAGTAATGAATTCAAGATGATTACTTCCACCGACGAAAAAAGGTCTAATGGGAGGGGCCCACTTAGGCATCGACAAGGTCAAAGACAAAAATAGCAAAAATGCCAAAATTACACTTGAAAAATAAATCTTCAAACTGGAAGTCATTCAACATATTTATAGACATTTCTACTCTGGCACACTTTTGGATATTAGTTCATACAAGTTTAGTTTCAACTATTAATTTTCTTATTCATTTATGTTTCTTCAAAGACGTGAAAATTGGAGAACTAAATATACAACCCAAACGGCCTATGTTAAGCTCGAGTCAACTTTGTTTGGCTAAAAGAGATCAATCTCATGAGCTAATCAGATTGAACTAGATTGATTGATAACTTCATATGGGCCCTTATTTGAAAAACCTTAATAACATGTCTCAGCAGTTTAAAGAAATATAAGTAGTACTTCTCCTTTGTTATGACAAGACTTATTAGGCCATATTTTGCAAGTTATGTACTTATCTTTGTAGTAACAAAGTTTTGGCCCTACTCTCATTAATAAATAGGTGGTCATAAGGCAAGCAAATACACAACAAATTATCTAAAGTCTCAACTTTTTGGTAATGAATCATGAGTTCTCTCCTCTCTCTCTCTCTCTTTTTCCCAATTTTCCCTATCTTTGTAGCCAATTGCATGAGTAAGGTTCCAGGTGTCACCCACGGATAAATTTAAATTTAACAAGACTAACATCAAACAATGAATACTAAGGAATAGTGCTTTAAAATTATCATTAATCGCAATTCAAGTTAAAAACTATTAATTAAACATGTACATCAATGATTAAGTAGATTTTTTTATGAGAGGTTCTTTAAATTCTTCTATTTACATTTTTGCTAACAATTAGCAACTCACATGATTTTGGAAAAACTTGAAAAGCAAATTGAACTTTTTAAATAAGATCATCAATGGTACTTTTTAGACATTTAGAGATAGATTATCTTATCACATGAAAATAAAATAATTTAACTTTTCTAATAGCATATTCATGTGAAGTTGCAAGGAATTGTCATTCTTAACTATTAATCAAGGGAAAATAATGTTCACTAATTTGACAATAAAATATTTGTTAAATTATGTTGAAATCTAATTTATTTTTGATATATCCAAAATAATAATCTTATAAATGTCATTATCATAATTAATACCTATTAAATTAGAGAATTGGAGAGGAAAAAGGCTTTTTTATCAAAAAAACTATCCCTATATATAGATTTTATACACGATGTCTTAATAAAGAAACAAATAACTACATAAGCATACATAATTGTCTTAATATAATCCTTCCTAAGTCAGCCATGCAAATATAGAATGAGATCGCGTGATCCAGGAGCCTCCCAAAGAATTCCCATGCTGGGCCGTGGATCAAGGGTTAAGGGACAATTGAGTTAAACAGCATGATCCAGGTGAGCCACCCACAAATTCCCATGCTAGCTGTGGGATCAGGCTAAGGGACGGTTGATATTTAACAGCGTGATCCAGGTAAGCCTCCCACATATCATCATGCTGGCCCAGGGATCAAAGGCCAAGGGACGATTGGATTTTAATACTACTGGCCCTCAAGCTTGAGATTAGATTGTCATTCCTAGATTGGGTAAATTAGTCCCAAAAAATAGTGTTATCAAGTCCCTTGGTGCACTCAAAGATTCCTCCATTTGGTCAAAACTTTGGAAGGAATTAGTTTGCAGACATTGCAGAAGCCAATGATAGCAATGAATGCTAATAAATACAATCCTGCAAGGTCCAGGGCAACAATGAAGGCTAGCGTTAAGAGTAGCCCCAAGATACCAGAAATAGCAAAAAAGCACGGAGGTGGGCACAACAGGAAAGTGGATTAATTATCCTTCAGACCTGTGTACCTTTGGATTCCGAAGGAAGTAAGAAATTAAGGCACTACAAAGAAATAATATATATATAATTAGGGTTGAAGCTCAGCTTTAGGGACAATAGCAGAAGAAAAAAAAAGCATATCTCAAGCACGCAAATCTCCTCTCGTTCGATCAATCCAACATTCAACCCAATGCAAATCAGTTGTCCAACTCCAACAACACTCTTGTTCGTTCAACCCCATACAAGAGCATGCAACGCCTCTGATCCCTCAAGTTTACACCATAGGAAAAGTGCAAGTCTTACACTCTTTTCTGTCCCGGCCCTAACCCTCACGAGAGGGAACTCTCAACTCTTTCCATACGCACATAAGAGAGTACTTGTGCTCAACTAGTCTCGCTCTGCTCGGGTCGACTTGGGCGTCCCACATGAGGAGAGCCCTCCCACTCGATCTCTCCTAGATCTTGGGCACACAAAGGGAATAGTGAGTAATAATTCCTTAGAATTTCAGCAATGAAGGCCGGTGAAAGGACTAATATATTCTCAACATCCGGCAATGAAGGTTAGTGTGCTCATGCTGGCCATAGGATCAAGGGCTAAGGGATGGCTGAGATTTAACAGCGCAATTCAGGTGAGCCTCCCACGGAACCTCATGCTAGTCGTGGGCTAAAGGGCCAAGGGATGATTAGAATTTTTTAATGTACTCAAAAATCATCATAAATTGATATTATCATCATGCCAGGCTTATCAAATAACAAGAAAAGTTAAAAGAAATTCTTAATTGCATTAATTAAAATATTTGCATGTATTAATATGTGAAATCAAGATTATGTAATTTATAAAATCATCCAAAAAGCAGGCAATAACAGTTCAGTAAAATTATCAAGAGGTGCAACCATACTATACACACCTAAAGTTTCAATATAAACTGAAATCTGGCTAAAGTTAACACAGTAGCAAAAACGTACATGTACCAGATGAATGATCTTTCTAAATAATGAATTTTTTATCATAATGCTAAGATATCTAGTTAATTTTTTTCATTTTTGTGCAACTGAACTCATTGTGGAAAGAATCACATTGAAGTAACCATTATGTATTTAGAGTTTATACTTTAGCCAACTGATCTTATTTAGATAAGAAATAGCCATACAACCATAATAAATAGATTAATTTTAAAAATAAAAAAACCACATGCAATTCATATGCTTAGACACAAAAACACAGCGATTAGGATTTTTCACTTCAGTGACACGAACCAATAAATATCAATTATGGTTAGGCTAAATTCAATGGATGTTAAATTATACATTATTCCATTCAGTCATGGTTATAAATTCAATCTTTGATTTAATAATGTTACTTATTTTATGAAAGATAATATGAAGATTTAAGAATTCTCAATTCTTTAAATCTATTTCTCTAGCTCAGGATTGTTCCTTTCACTCACTTAATTGCAATACAGTGCATCTTTTTTTCTTTCTGACTACTTGAAATTCAAATAAACTTCAAAAATCAAAATATTAAACATTCTCTAACAACACTGTTATCGCCATTTTTTGTCATTTTACTATTTTCATGTTTAGTACCCTTATTATTTTCCTAAATAAAAAAATGTTCCTAAAGGAGGCCTAAGCTTAACAATGATGTAAAAAATGCTCCCGACAGATTTTTAGTCTATCACTCATGCAACAAATTCTTTAGGATATCATTCTTCATTTCATATCCACGCAGTCAAATAAATAATGAAAGCAAAAAAGTTTAAACGATACATATATAAGTGGCAATAAAAACATAAATACTGAGAAATAGCAGTGACGACGTAAGAAAGCTCAAGTACCTTATAAGCTGTTTCTGTTATTGCCGATCCAATAACACCAGTATAGAATGCAGCCACATAGATGACCGCAATAGGAGTGAAGGACTTGGGACGTCTGTAAGGCTCATCAGGTCCCACTCACTGTCTTCTCACCCTTGTAAATAGAATAATTTGAATACAATCTCCACATCCGGCTCGTCATCTTGGTGTAATCAAGCAAAAACCTAATCAAGAAAAATGTCCTCTATGAATGAAGAAATGTAACTCGATGTAAAAGCTAAATACACTTACGATTAATATTTTCAAAATTCTACTCTTCGAATGAAGAAAAGCAATCTCAATGTGATGGCTATAGTTTCTCTACAAAACAACAAAGGAATAGGAAAAACAATTTAAATATGAAAGTACAAAGGAATCACAGAAGCTTTCATGAATTTTAATATTCAGCTCATCATCAAACCAGCTGAAGTTCAGGTCTATTAATGTAGATATTCACATGTTATCAATCTTATTTATTTTTATCGTATAAAATCATGTTGCACTCCTAAAACAAGAATGTGAAGTATAAGGACAAATATAGGTAATGGACATTCCTATAATCTATGCCACTTTGATCCTAAAGCACAAGCTCTACATGAAAAATGCTTATTTTTAGATGATGGATTGTCAAATAAAAGGGAATGTGATTCTTTGGGGTAGCAACAAAATTTTGGTGACAACCATATCAAGAAAAGCAAGCGAATGCATTCATCATTTGAAGAAACATGATAATGAACTGAAGAGCAAGGAAGCCACGGATTAAGGATCTAGCTTGATAATGTCAAACCTAATCTCCTTGTTGAAATCTTTCTTCTCATGTAAAGGACCACAACCTTCATGACCACATTCAAAAAGACAAAAGAAGTTGCTATCTAATAGGGCTTGTTTTTATTACTTCAAAAATACAAAATTAAACGGGTTAGAGAAATTTTGGATTTTAATACTGCTCCTAGATGAGTTAATGCAAGACCAATCACTGTCGCATAACTTACTGTTGAGCCTCCGACTAAGTTTTTTAGCAGCGAAGGCATTTTCTCATGGAATGGAGGCATGGGTTTTACTTTGGTGGCCTATAGTGACAACTTGAGTTCCAACCTCCTCTTTATCTACAATTTTTTTGCTCTCATGCCTAAGCTGAAGGATAAGATGAAAGTTGCTGGGTTTCTAGAGTGGTCTACTTTACAATACATATTGTAATTCAACATACTAAGCTTATGCTAGAGATCATTAAGTAGAGCACGATTGGTTGGCGATCACTATGATTTAGGAATTAATAAACGAACTAAATAATATCTTGCATTTGATAATTGCAATCTTTCATAGATGATCTCATCCATGTAAGGTTAATCTTTCCGGTGCCAAGAACAACTAAGCTCACAAATACATTTTTCAGTGAATGAGGATTCTTTTATTCATGCCACTTCAAAACTAAGTTGAAAATTTTCCGCAACCACACTCCATCATTAATATCCATAATAAACCTCATGAAGGCAAAATGACGAGTGAAAATTGACTTCCAATGAAATTGATCTAACTGCCTTTCAATTTCCTTAAAACCGAATGTTTAATTTAAGATGATTAAGTAAATTTCATAAGAGGCAAAGCCTTGAGTAGTGGAATTAACCTTCATTAAGAAAGTCCACCTATAGCAACCTCTTAATTAACCTTTAATGGTGGAAAGAAAGCTCCATCATCCAGTTTTGCTGATGGTTGGAAGAATAAATAAGGATTTCTTCCTCTCGCATGGAAGTTCGACGAAAATTGATCAAAGCCTAATGCAATGTTGTTAAGTTTGAACAGATTGAACCATTTGATTTGGGAGAGGGGCCAATAATACCATAAACATCCTTTATTCAGAAATAGTTTGTTTCACCTATTTTATTAACAATTCTAGCCCAATCTTATACATGCACGTCCTACACAAGTAGCATGATAAGGTTCCTTACCTGACGGCTAATCTTGGAAAATAAATGGCTTGGTTTGACATCAACTTCTTATTCCAAGCCAACATTAAAGACAAATACCCCCGGAGGAGGCAGGGGTTTTGTGAAGGTACACACTGACTTCGCACATTACTAACTCCTAATTGTTCTATTAGTCCTTTATCAAATGATGAATCGTCCAGTTATAATAGTCGGCAGCAAAGTCTAGAGGGCCTAAGTAATCCAATCTTTTAATTCCCTCAACTAACATCATGGAAAAAGTGTTGTGATGGAAAGAAAAGGGATGGAGACACAATTAGATGTCAAAATGATGCTTCTTCAGAACCTAGAGTCACATGCCTTGTTCTATGGATAGGTGAGGCAATTCACTTGAAGGTTAATTAGGAAGTGATCAAGACATTGAAAATTATCCACAACTCATGCTTTAAAATGACGACTATGACATCAAGATACGAGGCCACTTATTAATGGAGCCTGAAGCAGAAGAACATCCACAAAAGATATTTACCACATCATTGTTGTATTCAAAAGAACCACTGCATTGTCAGAGAGGCAACACGGGACAATAAAAGGGTGGACACAAGAATAATGATATCCAATCCACAGAGACATTAACTTGACACTCAACTACCAATCAAGAGCACAATGATCTTCGTAATTAAGAGATATTCACAGCATTAAGTTTGTGATGTAATTAACTAAGAGGATTTATTCCCAGAGCAAGGTTTAAAATTGCGTATTCGGGTATTGAGGCGTTTTTCGTTCGTGAGGCGAGGCGTAAGCATCAAGGCGATTGAGGGGCGTAAGCCTCAAAATCGCAAAATGTGCGTAAACAAATAATAAATTTTGTTATATACTAATGAGTAAAATAATATATAAACATAAAAAATGCACAAGAAAATAGCAATGACATTAACATATCACAATAAGAGTTAGGACACTCACTAGTCATTAGCATTAATCATCACTCACCAGTCATCACTAAGGGGGTCTTCATTTGAATCATCATTATGTGAGCTGCTCTCTCCTCTTCCCCCTCTCCTATAGAGTTCCAAAATCACCCAATCAGCTCTTCTTCTATCTTCATTATTAGTTATCTTCCTCTCCCTAAATAAAAAATATTTTGAACAATATCATAATGAAAATAATGTAATACATTAATAAAAGTTTAAGAAAAGAAAACTTATTATTTATATTAAACCCTTTTTTGATTTGTTATCTTGGTATTGTGGATGGATGTGGAATGCTTTAAGCCATCAAAAAAAATCAACATTTAAATCTTCATCTAGTAATTCAGACGGCATCACTTCAACTTTATCATCTACAAACCTACTCATCATCAGATGTCACATCATCGCAAAGCAAAGGATCTTCATCATCTATTAATCCTTTTTTCTTCAAATTTCTATCTCTGAGTCTCCTATTGTACATATTTACACCATGAGTTCTCCTCAATGTCGACAAGCGATTTCTCCTCTTTCTATGCACTTGTTTGTAGTTACTCCATAATTCCTTTCACAGCCAGATGAAGAGCATGACAAGCCCAAAACATTTACAGCAAAACGCTGTAATTCTGGAGTCCCATCACCAAATTGAATCCACCACTCAACTGGAGATCTGTTGGCAATTGTATCTTTGCTTGCTTGTAAACCAAAAAACCTTCTTTGTTCCTAAAAGGTACCAATCACACGTTTAAAAAGGCAAATCGGGAACGAGGCGTTTTGGCTAAGCGAGCGAGGCGTAAGCCTCGAGCGGATCGAGGCGTAAGCCTAAAAAATGATAAAAATAAAGCAGATTAACAGTGCCGAGCATGTACCGCTCGGTGCCGAGCATGTACCGTCGGTGCTGGAGCATGTACACGGCAATATCGAGCATATACCTAGTGGTACTACTGGCTTGAGTACGACGTGTCCTAGTGGTATCGAGTATGTACCGCTCAGTACCGAGCATATACATCTCGTACCGACGGTATTGGCTCGGTACCGAGCATGCACTGAGCGGTACAAGCTACTCAAAAATTATTATTAATACTATTAATTATATTTTTAATAAAATATATTTTAATTTATATTAACAAGGCTGAATATATATTAATTTCTATTAAACCTGGTTTGATCCAAGATCAATTGGAGCTAAAATCAAAGATGAGATGGGAAAACGATTGCTCGAATTATTACAGATAATATGGTTGACTTATTGGGTGAAGAGGTTCATTGGAAATGGATTAGAAAGTTAAAGCTTCAGCCTCGTGTGGATCTCTTTGGTGGCGGTTGTTTTCAAACGCCTTACCAACCTTAGTTTTTTTAAACTATAGGAGGCTTTCTGATCAGTTAAATTGCCCAAGAGGATGTGGATTGATTGAAGATGAGAGCCATTTTGCGTTTGAATGTTCTATTCTGATTATTGTAATTAAGCTTCTCAATAAATGGGGCTTTCAAGTTCCTACTTTTTCTTCATTCTTTGAATGTATAAATAAGTTGAAAGGATTGGCATTCAATAATCATTTTTGGGAAATCTTTATTACTCTACTATTTTTCTTTCTTGGAAAAGCAGAAGCAAACTTGTACATGTAGTTAAAGTAGATGGTTTGACGATGATTGCAGCAAATGCTTTGTATCTAGCTTCGGTTTCTTCTTTTACTTATATTCATTCGGACAACTGGGATGCTAACCAACTCATTCAGCTGCCTTCTACTTCTTGGCGTCCTCCTCCACCCGAGTGGATAAAAGTGAACATTGATTCTTCTCTTTTGAAGTCCAATAGTGCTGGTATTGGTGGGGTCATTAGAGATCGTAAAGGGAGGTGATAGGAAATACTTGAACCTTGATTTCAAGTATTTCCTAGCCAAATCAGTAGAAACAGCAACCAAACTGCTGTTTACAGCAGGAAAACAGCCACCAACAGTAGAAAAAACAGATAAAACTGAGAGAAACGAGGGAGAAATCACACAAATAGTTGATTTTAATGATAGATGCAAGAAAAATAGCGAAGATACAGTAGATCCTCTATTCAAGAGGAGGATCTCACTCTCCCAATCTCTAGAAAACAATCTAGAGCCCTAGCCCAAAAGAAAACCCAAGAGAAGTTTCAGCAAATTTCATATAACCCTCACCCTAGCTTTTCCCCCTTAATGCATGAAATTCAAAATTAATACAAAAGGACCTAATTGCCCTTATTGCCCCCCCCCCCCCCCCCCCCCCCCCCCCCTTTTTGACTCCAAAATTGAATTTGAATATCAAGTGGACCCCACACCTTCCTCTCTCCTAGATGCCGTTGGCCCCCTCCTGTTGTAAATGAATTGAACCGGCCCAAGGGCTGGCTGGCTAGACCGGTCCATAGAGCACTGGTGTAACATTACCGACCTCCCAAAGAACCACCTTGTCCTCAAGGTGGAAGTCAGGAAACTGTCGTTTCATCCGCTCGTGTGGCTCTCGCGTGGCCTCGTTGTCAGAGAGGTTCTTCTATTTGATCAGGACTTCTGTAGCTCCATCTTCTTTCTAACGAACCTCCATAAGCTCCAAAGGTTCCAATATCATTTCCATCTCATCAGTTAAAGTCCCTGTAACTCCAAACTGGTAGCATAATCTCCAATGGCTATCCTCAGCTGGGATACATGAAAAACAGGGTGGATCGTTGCCGTAGGTTGTAGCTTCAAATGATATGCCACGGTTCCAATTTTCTCCAACACTTCATAAGTACCAAAGTACCTTGAAGCAAGCTTCTCATTCCTCCGATTGGCAGCCATTTTTTGTCAATATGGATGGAGTTTCAAAAACACCCTCTCGCCCACTTCAAACAGAATGTCCCTCCGATGCCCATCAGCTTGTTTCTTCATAATCTGTTGAGCTCTCAGCAGATGTCTTTTTAACTCTTCAAGTATCTTATCCCTTTCCTCCAAGTACTCCTCTACTGAAGAAACTGGAGTACTGCTACTCCCAAAATGCACCAAGTGGGGTGGATCCCGTCCGTACAACACCTTGAACGGGGTCATCTAAGAAGCTGAATGAAAAGAGGTATTGTACCAATACTCGACCCATGATAGTCATTTAGCTCATAGCTTGGGTGTCTGTGACTCAAAGCATCTCAGATAAGTCTCCAAGCTCCAGTTGACTACTTCTATTTGACCATCCGTCTGTGGGTGGTAAGAAGTACAACTTTTTAGCACAGTCCCCTGCATTCTGAACAATTCCTTCCAGAAATGGCTGAGGAACACTTTATCCCTGTCTGATACTATCGCTTCTGGTATCCCGTGTAATTTGACTCTCTCCCTGATGAATGCTGACGCTACTGTCACCGCAGTGTATGGATGGCGTAGAGGAATAAAGTGAGTATATTTTCTTAATCTATCTGTCACCACCAAAATCACAGTGAATCCCTCAGAGCGGGGTAGCCCATCAATTAAATCCATAGATTCCACCTCCCAGACTCGACCTGGTAAAGACAAAGGCTGCAGTAACCACCCTGGTGACATAGCTAGATACTTATTCCTTTGGCAAACCTCGCACCTGGATACTATCTCTTCCATATCTTTATGCATACCTTTCCAGTACATCTTTGCCTCCAGTCTCCTGTAGGTCTTTAGCACTCTTGAATGACCTCCCACTGCAGTCCCATGGAACTCTTGGAGCAAATGTGAAATGTGAATTTATGTTCTAGGCAATACAAACCACCCCTCGTATAACAATCTCTCCCCCTCCAATGACTACCCTGGATAGCTGCCCTCTTCCTTTAGTAAGTCAGCCCTGATCTTGCCTAGTTCTTCATCCCTAGCACTCTCTTCCTTGATGGCTTCTCAATCCAGCACATTGGGACTGATACAACCATCGTCTGCAGCTCCCCTATGCATCTGGACAAGGCACCTGCTGCCTTATTTTCTACCCCTAGCATGTACTGAATCTCAAAATCATATCCCAACAGTTTGGATAGCCATCTCTAATGCTCCTCTGTCACCAAGCGTTGTTCAAGTAAATATTTCAGGCTCCGTTGGTCGGTCCTGACGATGAAATGTCTCTCGAGTAAGTAGGGGCACCACTTTTGGATGGCCAAAATGATTGCCATTAATTCTCTCTCATAGATAGATTTCAGTCGGGCTCTTGCAATCAACACCTGACTGAAATAAGTAATGGGCATGTGACTCTGCATCAATACTGCTCCTAATCCATACCCGGATGCATCCGTCTCTACTATGAAGACCTGAGTAAAATCCGACAAAGCTAAGACCGGGACTGTGGTCAACTTCTCAAATGCTATCGTGGCTGCCTCCCCCCATAGGAACCCTTTTTTTTTTAACTGCTCAGTGAGTGGTCATGCTATAGTGCTGTATCCCTTTACAAATCTTCTGCAGTACCCTGTAAGCCCTAGGAATCCCCCCAACTCCTTCAGATTTTTAGGCGGTGGCCACTTTAACATGGCTTCAATCTTGGACTGATCTGCTGCTACCCATTCCTTAGATACCACGTGCCCCAAGTACTCCACACTGGCTTTTGCAAAGCAACACTTCTTCAACTTAGCCCTCAACTGGTGCTCCTGGAGAACCTCTAACACCCTTCAAATGCCCCCAATGCTCCTCCTTTGTTCTTTTATACACTAGGCTGTCATCGAAGAATACCAAAATAAATCGCCTGAGATACTATTTGAAGATCTTATTCATGAGTACCTGGAACGTGGTTGGGGCATTGGTGAGGCCAAAGGGCATCACTAGGAACTCATAGTGGCCCTCATGAGTTCTAAAAGCGATCTTGGGCACATCTTTCTTCATTCGAATCTGATGACATCCTGATTTCAAGTTGATCTTGCTGAAGATCACTGTTCCTCTCAATTCATCTAACAGCTCATCAATCACTGGTACAAGAAACTTATCAAATACAGTTTCCTTATTGAGTGTGCGGTAGTCTACACAGAACTGCCAGTTGCCATCCTTCTTCTTCACCAATAGAACAAGACTAGAGAACGGGCTAGTACTGGGTTGATGATCCCTGCTTCCAACATTTCTCTGATCAGCTTTTCTATTTCATCTTTCTGAAACTGAAGGTAACGGTAAGGTCGTACGCTGACAGGTGACACTCCCTCCCTCAATGTGATGGCATGCTCTTGCTCCCTGGGTGGTGGCAGCCCTAGAGGTGGTTGAAAAACCTCATAGAATTCTTGAATCAAAGGCTGTACAAAGAGGGGTATGTCTCCCCTTCCTCCAAACTCACTCCCTCCAATCTATGTAATTCCACCAAATAGCCTTCCCCCTCCTCTTAAATTGTCTTGATTAGGGATTTGAGAGAAAACCCTACCTTGGCCAGCCCCGCATCACAATGAATAACCCTCTTCCTTCCTCCCTTTACCAACTCCGTCCTCAAAGTACCCCAATTGATCTTGGTTTCCCCCAAGGTCTGCAACCACTTCATCCCTAGGATGACATCCGTACTCCCCAATTCTAGGGGAAGGAAGTCTTCCTTCACTTGGATACCTTGGATCTTCAGCACCACCCCTCTACAGACTCCTCTTCCCATTTCTACCTTTCCAGTGCCCATCATCACCCATAGCCTCCTGTATCCCCTAACTCCAACCCCAGCAACTCCATATTCTGAGTGAAAATGAAATTATGGGTTGCCCCACTATCGATCAACACCACCACTTCACGGTCAGCTATCTCTCCTTTCACCTTCATAGTGTGACTCGGAGTGAATCCCACTATAGAGTTAAAAGAGACTTCTGCCACATCTAGATGCAGCTTTTCCTCCACCTCAGAACCGCTTCCCCCTCCCTCTTTTTCTTCCTCATCTTCACAAACGAGGAGAACTTGAAGAGTTCAATCCTTGCACTTAGGCCCTGGCATGTATTTTTCATCACATCAAAAACATAGCTCTTTTGTTCTCTTCTCTTGCATTTCCTTCTTAGTAAGCTTCTTGAACTTCCCCCCTTTTCCTCCTCCAGTTGCTTTTTCCTTCGAAACTTCTTTCATCCCTCCTGTGGACGCTCCCTTGGAGGCTAGGTGGGTAGTCGTCCACCGGTAAGTGCCTCCTGAGCTGATGTTCCTAGCTCCCTTCTCTAGATTCTTTTGATTTTCGACCAGTTGTGCAAGCTTCATGGCCTCCCCTAAGTCCCTGGGCATCAAGACCTTCACCGCTGCTATAATCTCTGCCTTTAACCCCTTCATGAAGTTCCCCTCCAGCACAATATCGGACAACCACTCTACCCTGCTGGCCAGATGCTCAAATCTCTCTCAGTAGTCCGCCACAAACCCCTCCTGCACTAGGGCAAAGAACTGCTGGTAGAAGTCTCCTCCCCGGTCAGTTTGGAAATGCTCTATCAAACTGTCCTTGAATTCTTCCCAGCTCCGAATAGGTCTCCTCTAATCTCTCCACTGGTACTAAGAGAGTGCCTTCCCTTCCAAACACAAGCCCGCTGCCGATAATTTCTCCTCCTCTGTTAAGCCGTTAAAGGCAAAGTACCTCTCCACCTTGTAAATCCACCCATAGGCATCATCCCCTTCAAAAATGGACATATTTAATTTCCTCACTTTCTGATCCCCACCATTTCCCCATAATCCTTCATAGTTTCCCCTCTCCCATGTGCCTGGGCCCCCCCATGTCTCTCGATCTTCCCTTGCTCTACCGTGCCCCATCCCCTTCAAAATCCCTCTCCGATCTTCAAAAACAGCCCCCCGGCGTCCATAATAACCCCCCCGGTGCTCCCAACCAGCACCTCTTGGCTCCACGCCTCCATAGCCTTGCCTTTCCCCATATCTTCCTCCTCTCTCCTCCATCTGGAAATTCTCCAGATGAGGTCTTCCCCTACTCCCTTCCACGATTTCCACTTCCTCTTCCTCTCGATGGATTTCATAGTTGGTGTTTTCGTTTCAGGCCCTTTTGCATCAGACGCCGCCGATTGAGTTTGAAACTCCAACATCTTCTTCATCATATCTCGTAGATCAGCCACGTGCCCTTCCATGGAAGAAATTATTTTCTCCACGGTCTCCTTGATTTGATTCATCTCTCCTTCAAGCCTCTCCTCCAAAGCATCCACCTTCTTAGCCGCCATCTCCTATGGCTTAAATTTTTTTGAGATGATCTCTAGATCTGAAAAAAAATTCAGTAATTTCCTCTTCGCCGGCACAAATTTCAACCGCTGAAATTTGTCAAAAAAACAGCCCACGATTGGCCCCAAGACTTGCTCTGATACAAATTTGATAGGAAATACTTGATTTCAAGTATTTCCTAGCCCAAATCAGTAGAAACAACAACCAAACTATTGTTTACAGCAAGAAAACAGCAACCAACAGTGGAAAAACAGAGAAAACAGAGAGAAACGAGGGAGAAATCACACAAATAGTTGATTTTAATGATAGATGCAAGAAAAACAACGAAGATACAGTAGATCCTCTATTGGAGAGGAGGATCTCACTCTCCTAATCTCTAGAAAACAATCTAGAGCCCTAGCCACAAGAGAAAACCCAAGAGAAGTTTCTGCAAATTTCACATAACCCTCACCCTAGCTTTTCCCCCTTAATGCATGAAATTCAAAATTAATACAAAAGGACATAATTGCCCTTGCCCCCCCCCCCCCCCCCCCTTTCCTCTCTCCTAGATGCTGCCGACCCCCTCCTGCTGTAACCGAACTGAACCGGCCCAAGGGACTGGGCCGGCTAGACCGGTCCATAGAGGACCAGTCTAACAGGAGGTTCTTAATGGCGTTTGGTGTTATGGGTCTTCATTGGGATATAGCTCAAGTGGAACTTATGGCCATTCTTTTGTTGGAAAGGTTTATTCAAAATTGGATGCTTGAAGTTAAAGGGTTAATTATTGAAGGTGACAACTTTAATATTATAAATTCTATTCAAAGATCTTTTAAAGAGGGGAAAGCTTCGTCAAAGCAATTGTTGTATAGTCAATTCTCTTTTCTAAAGGATTTTGAGCAAGTCATTTTTAATTTTACCAATAGAAGTTGTGATAAGTTAGCAGACATTTGTGTTAGCTTTGCTTTATTTAGTAATTTTATTTGTAATGACTTTTCTAGTTGTGATATTCCTCCTTCGTTTGCAAAGTTCTTAAAGGAGGAATGTGTTTGATTGAATAAATTCGTTAGGTTGTAATAGCTTTTTATTTTTATCTAATGCTATGGGCATTTTCTCAAAAACAAAAAAAAACAAACAATAGAAGATTTTAATATATTCAAAACCAGGCTGAAAACAGTGCATCAAGAGTAACGGTTTGCACTGATGCTAGGAATAATTCCCAAAGCAATGTTTTAAATTCAGTAGACAAAAAACATAAAGAAACCTCATCCCTTCATACTGCCGCATGGAATTCAATGTTCTTCTATTTCTCTTGCGAGCTACTTTGAATGCAACTACAATTTCATTTGGGATGACTTTTTTATTGCTTCTTAAAGCATTTTTCTAGAACAAAAAATTTAATTTTTGTACTAAAAAGATGCTTTAAGAAGAAATAAAAAACCCGTCCCCAAACGAAACCTACGAGAATTAGGTCATGGGAGGGAGAGTATCTCCGTTATAGATCCTCCAAGGACCCCAATAGAATTTTGGCCTCATTAATGGCACAGCTTCTCCTGGATGATCTTCCCAGTATTTCTCCTATTTATAACAGAGATTAATAAGATTTAGCTATGCAAGTGATTCTCCCACAAACGTATGGGACAATAAATAGTTCAAATATATGCTGAGAGATAGTCTAACAGAATTAACGAAGCACATTGATGTTGAAATGTATTGAATCCTTTGTAATATTTTGTTCTAAATGATAAATGGAAAACAAATTATCAATGACCTACATGAAACAACAACAACATCAAGCCTCTATCCCACTATGCGGGGTCGGCTACATAAATCTTTTTTTTTTTCCTCCATTGTCCTGTTAAGAGTCAAATTCTCATTTAAATTTAATAAAGAAATGACATTTCTAATATTTTCTAACATCTACCTTTCTTAATATAAGTCAAATCAAATAGATGTAATTTCCTAACTGGGCAAAAGGCCGTTGTTTTATGTGACCAAACCATTTAATGTGACTCTCTCTAATCTTATCTTCCATGGGAGCTACTCCAACTTTTTCAAGTATATGCTCGTATCATGTCTCTAAGAGTAAGGTCATTCATCCACCTGAGCATCCTCATCTCTGCAACACAACTTAAGATTACGCTTCTTTTTTAATGCCCGGCATTCTATACCATAAAGTATTGCAGGTTTCACCACCATCTTATAGAATTTTCCCTTAAGTTTGAGGGAGACTTTTCTATCACACAACAAAACCGATGTATTCCTCCACTTCAACCATCAAACTTTAATTATACTAATAATATCCCCATTTATTTCATCATCACTCTGAACAATAGGCCCAAGATATCAAAATGTGTACTCTTATTAATGAGTGATCACCTAAAGTCACAAACCTCCCACTAGATCTATTATTACTAAAATTATACTCCATATATTCAGTTTTAGATCTACTTAAACGAAAGCCTTTAGACACTAACATTGACCTCCATAATTCAAGTTTACCTTCGACTCCCTCTCTCTAGTCTTATCAACAAGAAAGAAAATCATCGGCAAAAAGCATACACTAGGGTATCAATGGCCTAAATGGATTGAAAAAAATAAGAAACAATAGAACAAAAGACAAGATAAATGGTTAACCTTAATCAATAACTTATAATGCTTCAAATCATGGTCAAGTATGGTCAGAATCCGATCAGATCAGTTTCTGGGAAGTCATAACTCTGCTATTTTTCTGATTCTACCATATACTGAAAAATTTTTCATTTTTCTTTAGATTTCAGGACAAAAATTTGCTGGCTTTCACCCCATGTTAGGTCATTCTGGCTGAAATTTTTCCAGTATAGCCCGTCCTACATAATAAAAGCAGGGCAAAAATATTTTTCCAGTTCCACGAGAAATTGAAAGCTGAAAGGATTAGAAGTGATAATGGGAAATTAGATAATCAAAAGGCTTTCCAAAGAGTCAATCAACATATGAATACAATGTTAGATATTAAAAAACAATATAAACAATTTCTAACACTTCTCATTATGGCTGCTAGCTCAATATGAACATGCTAGTCATTTACTCTATTATATATGACATATATAGTTATAAGATTATATACATACTTCTAATTCTTTTATTTACAACAAATTTATTATTTTTAAATTTAAAACTTTTTTAAAAAAATATCTATTTTTTTAACTAACATCTTAAATGCATAAATAAATGATATAAAATAATAAAAAGTCAAGCTAAAACTAAACACCGAAACTGCAAAAATTATAGCAATTATCAAAACTAAAATGAAAAACATGAACGAAATAATAACCGAGTTTTAAAACCTTGCCTCTAACAAAAGTTGAAACTGCCCGTACATAACTAATGACTCAGATCGAGCAAAACATAGAAATTGGTCATAAATTTCAGTGTTTATCACAAGTTTTTACAAAATATCCTATCAGACGATTTACTGGAATCTAAATAAGTTTCACAGCCTTATATTTTGCCACGGATTAGGTCGGAGGTTTAAACAAAAAATCAAGTATCGCAGTTCAATATTTTGAAAAATGCATGAATTCTGCATAGAAATTCTCAAATAACTTAAAGCTAGAGATGTAATAAAGCTGGTCTCAAAATCAATTTATAATTTGCATACACAAGGTCTCTGCATCTGTTATATAATAGACTTATAGATTAAATTCATTTTGTTCTGAAGAATGTCAAAGAAAAGAACAATCAAAATTATATTTACCAGGAAGAAGTAAAATGGCTATGGAGAGTGCATTGTAATGAAACTGGTTCACAATGATGAAGAAAAAATGCTGATTAGTATACATAATGTTCATCCTGACAAAAACAAAATCTATCTACATCTTGGTACAGGGGGAGAGACAGATATGAGAAATTTTGGCAAATCGCATCAGATATATAGACACAGCTAGAACAACATTTTTTTTTTCTTTTTTAAAGTAGTTTTAACTCCACAAATATCACTGCTGGAACAACATGATATCACGAAAAGGCAAGCTTTAAGTGCATCTTCTCTATGAAAACAACAAAATTGGACAAGAGGAAGGGAGAGGAAAGAGGAAGAGGAGTATTATTGAGAGATGAAAATGAATTTCCTATATGTGGAGGCACATTTTAATATAACGAGCTGCATTAATTTCAAGAAAAATAGAGAAAAATTGCATTATATCCACACATTAGAATAGAATAAACCTCCGAACAAAAAGTAAGATATTTTTAATGACTAAATAGGCCAAATAAATTTAAGATTGTTCTTTTTATAGACCAACATTTCAATTGATCTTCAAGTATATATAGAACTAGAGATTCAGCAAACAAAATGCAGAGGTCTAGATTCAAATCCTTGAAAAAGGCATCCAGAATCCTAGGGCTCCGTCAGTGTGAAAACTCATCAACAATCTTTCTATCGAGAATGCACTCAAAAAATTCATGTTCGTGATGCTGCATCTTTTTTTTCATTTTTAAAAAGAATTGAAGCAGTAAACTTGTTTATTCATAGCAGGTGATTTTATTTTCCAATTTTTGGATTAGTGGTTTGCCAGAATATCAATTTCTCCTTATCTATTAGCAATCATCTCAAGAATCTGAATCGTCATTCATGACCCAACAATTGCTTCATGCTCATAAACCTTTCATTTTATAGAATTACTTCGAACATGACTAAAAAAGGGACATCTATCTATATATATGTTATAAAGTTGAGAATGTTATGAGAAAAGTCCGTAAGGACAGAACTTCGAATCTGCGCCCTCACAAAAAGAGCAAAATCATCAACCACAAGAGCAATCAAGCAAAAGGCCACAAAAGCACTTTTTTTCTTCTCCAATTTTAAATCTATAACATTTAAATTTTAAAAGTGCTCACAATATTACTCACCACTCTCTGCTTATCTAAAATGCATTTCCCTTCTTTTCAGGTTACCAAAGAAAAAAAAAGGAGAATAAAGTTGATAAAAGGGACTAGAAGTTTGAATTTCCAACTTAACCTGAAAAACATTAATTTTGGTAGGACTATACCTATAACATAAAAGCAATTATGGCAGAAAAAATGTATTTTATCATTTACTCAGATAAAAATTGAATGCCACACTATTCTCATGGATGCTTTTTTTAAGCCTAGTGCTTCTGTCTTAATCATGTTGGAACTTCATTTATACTATGTACACCCCAAATCACATGTGCCAAGCTCAAGTCAACCCGACTGGCTAGAAAAGTATGATCTCCCGAGTCAATTAAACTGAACTAGATCGATAGGTGGCAACATTTGTCAAATATAATATTTGGAAATTTTGATGCATATCTCATATAATTAACTAGATATAATTAACATTTCTTATTTTTTTATGATAATATTTCATTAGGTCATATTTGCATGTTTTGTACTTACCTTTAAAATAATAAATCCTTGCGCTACTCCCATCGATATATAGCAGGTCAAAGGGTAAAACTAAACACAACTAATTATATCGAGCTCTCTACTTTTTGGCAATAAAAAATCATAATGTTCTCCCTCCCCCTTTCTCCTTGGCTATTTGTTTTTTGTAGCCAAACTAACAAGTCCAGGTGTTGCCCATGAATAAATTTGAATTCAACATTCTCTAAGATAATGTGTGCATGGAAAAATGCAACTAACCAGAAGCCAAGCTTTGCAATAGCAAAACGGAGAACCAAAAAGGACAGTACTTGGAAAATTCAACAAATGCATGCAGAACTCAGTAAGTACTCGGGGAACTCGACAAGTACTTTGCAATATTAACATGAACTTTAGAATCTCAGTACTTGGAAAGCACTTTGTGAATTCTATACTCAACAACTACTCACCAAATACGTAGGGAATATAGTACTTAATCAAGTTGAATTTAAGAATTTGGCAAAATCATTCCTCTTTCGGAAATTTTTTATTTTTATTTAAGATAAATAGAAAAGAAGGAGAAGAAGGACATGCAAAAAAAATTATCAAAGAAGGTAGAACTAAAAAATCAAGAATAAACTTTTAAACTTGAAGTCTATCGACTTCACAAAATAGAGTTAGTATATTAACAACTAAAATCAATATTGAGAAACTTATTTCCCGAGTACAACTCAGTCAAATAAGTACAAGGTAAACTAACTTAAGCTTAGGATAAAAGTGATTTCGACTTAGCCTCAAATTTAAAAATTACTAAACTACTTACATGAGAGCTAAGACCGCAAGTAGAAGAAAAATCTACACTTAACGAAATTACCTTATGTACTTAATTTATAGCATGAATTTCACTCTAAGTAAATCTCTTATGAGCTTTAACAAATAATATCCTATAACTCTCAAATATTGGATTGAAACTCTTATTATTTATTAGAAAGAAAGTCAAGCCCTAGAACATGGACTATCTACTTTCGCGATAAGACTCACATTTGTTGACCCGTGTACTATTAGCAAACTGAAAAAACAAAAAAAAAAACCGCTCGTACCCGTACGGTGCCGGATTGCACGTCGCGACAGTTTCGAACCCCTCTCCTTGCACGTCGCTCGCACATCGTTTGCACAAACTCCCCAATCCGCGATAAATAGCGGAGAAATGAGAGAGTCGGGGCTGCCTCTCTTGACTCCTCTCCCCGTCGCACACTTCTTCGGTTCCTTCATTGCTGATCGACTTCACCCCTTCGACGTCGTTCCCTTCTGTTAGATGAAAAAGGATTCATGTAGTCAAACCCACGTAGTGGGATAAAGGCTTAATGTTATTGTTGTATGATTAATTATCTTTAATTATAATTAATTATTTATTAATTATATATTAATTATAATTAATTAAATCTAATTATAATTGATTCTAATAAATTATTAATAATAATTAATTATAATTAATTGATTTAATTATAATAATACTTTTATTTAAAGAAGAAGATGAAAGTTAAACTTCTCTTACCTCGATCCACGAGCCGACACAGCCGACATAGTCGCCGATGACTCCTACGCAAGTATATGTTCCAAATCCTATCCTCGGTGTGTGTGACACCACCCATATATGCGCTCTTGTAGCACGGTAGGGAGAAATCTGATGCAACACAAACGATGAGGCGGGTAGGCCCTATACATGCTCTTGTAGTATGGTGGGGACAATTTTAAGTACCCGTACGCGCCTTATTGCCTGCGGGGAAAGAAAAGTGTGCATTTTTTTAACAGGTGCCGTGGAGACCCCATACACGCTCTTGTAGTGTGGTAGGATTGAAGACCATGACCGTGGTGTCTTAGAACACCTATCATACACGCTCTTGTACCGTGGAAGGAAGGCCCAGTTCACCACATTCCCCCCAAACAGGGATATGCCAGGATGTTGTCGAAATTTACAACAAACAGAGAATCTGTACTTGAGCAAAAAGACAGAAAATATCAATTGCAAAGGGAATTTAAATGAAACGCAGGAAACCAGACTTAAAGTGAACAGACAGGTGGTACCTCAAAGACCCCATACACGCTCTTGTAGTATGGTGGGATTGAAGATTATTGTCTTGGTGTCTCAGGACACCTACCATACATGCTCTTGTAGCGTGTTGGGACGAGCCCAGATCCCCACATTTCCCCCAAACGTGGGATATGCCGAGATGCTGCTGAAATTCAGGCTGAAATATACAAAACTTGAACAATAAAAAAGACTCCTGAGCAACAACACAGAGGACCTGTACTTGAACAGAAATGCAGAGAACTTGAACCAAGAATAAGGAACTGAAACCTGAACTGAACAAATAGGGGACTTGAGCTGAATAGCAGGGAACTAAACTCTAAAATACTAAAATGCACAGTAATAATCAAAATGCAAATGATAAATGATAGATTTGATTATTCAAACAAATATCAAACCATATTAAGGAGACTCGTGTTGGGAAACTTTCAAATGTAGCTGGTTTACAATCAACATCAGTCAACTACTAAATGCGCAAGTACCTCCCACATGCAGCAATCAAAGACCTATAATGCAAGCAATAGTTAGCCTGTAGATTGAAAAGGCAACACTGAAGATTGATGAAAGACAACCTATCATGCATACAAAAAATCACATCAAGACAGCAAACATTGAATACAATAATGCCTTGAAGGTCACATCAATAGCTTGTGTACAATTCGTCACAGCAAACAAGTACCCCAAACCACCTATAAATGGTGAAGGTGGATATGATGCAAGTACAACAACTCTCCTATAAGTACATCCAGAAGATTGTAGTGGCCAGAAGATTGTCGTGAACATGAACATTCCCTGCAAACAGTGATAATTGATATGATACTTGTGGATAACAATAGTGTGCATATCGTAAGTACGACGAATTCCATGTGGACACAAGTACATACAACACCTAGAAACAACTGTTGGAGATATATACCTGCAATCAATAACGTGCACCAGTCAGTGTCAACATGCAAATGAATATACAAATCTACCTACAATTAATAGGTGATAACTAATGATAACCAGTGATGAATACACAAAACAATGTTCCCCCCCACGAATACCTACAACAACAATGATTGAGATGCTACAAATAGGGTAGATCCCTTATAAGCATAGAATTGGGTATAAAGAGAACTCGATGTGCGAAGGAAATTCGCTGGTAAATCATCGAAGAAAGACTCGACTGTAGTAGGAAACACAAAGAATTGAATGATTCTGTAGAGTCAAAGAATGATCAGTTGAAGAGGTGTTTCATCTTATGGCTCCTAATGAAATAACAAGGACTTTCGATTATGTGAGTACCTGCAAACTGCCGCAAGAAGCCTGTTAATTTGCTTTCAACGGACGACACTGTGATGCAAAGTCAAATGATTTTATGAATCATTCTGTAGAATCAAAAACTGAGCACTTAAAGAGAAAAAAAAAAAGAGAAAATATCTCGTTCTATCATCTCTTCTAAAATAACAAGGCTCCAAAAATTATACTGCACCATTCAAATGAAGACCCGAAGATCAAGTCCCTCAACTCAATGTCTCACCTTCGTGGCGAATCAAGGACAAAGCAATATAACAATGTACTAACTGAGCCTTTGGTCTCAGCAGCTTGTGATACATCATATATTGCAAAACGACCTCGTGTCGTTTAAATGTGTTTATCCAATTCAAACAAGGGCCAGTTGATTCACAAATCCAACATCTTGATAAATGAGAAAATGGAATCTACATCAGAACAATGAGGTATCTTATGGCATCTGGGTGGCAGCGCTACGAGTCATCTATAAGCAAAAATGGGAAATCAGTAGTAAAAGTTCATGAGCCGCTACAGCGCAGCGCCACGCCACCGGATCTGCAAATTTTGTACAAGCAGACATAAGATGTTAAAATAAAACCCCATGTATCTGGCAGTAATAGCCATTTATGCAGTCAGACACCACTTTGCAATGCATGCAAATATCTTAAAATACACCCCCTCATACATGCATTGCACTTGCATGATAATATATTGTATATGCATGTATCACAACCTGTAGAATGTATTACATGAGCATGTCATATGACATCAATATTACATGTTAAAAGAATCTCCTGCATAAGTAAAGGGTATCACTCTATTATATCATTTGACACTATAACTACACTTCAAAATCATCCTTCTGCATAAGCAGAGTGTTTCACTCTAGTATGTCATTTGACACTACAATTATATTTCAAAAATTATATCATGCATAAATGTGAAATGCATCCAATGGTTTATACCAACGTAGGCCCTACTGATCATGTTGTAGGTACACACGTGACGCCTGAGAATACTGCGCATGTAAAAGAAATAAATTTGGATTAGAACCCGATCCTCTGTCAGATAGTAGACAGAGTCAAAAAGGTTCAATCAATAAAATAAAATATTTATAAATTCTCCAATGATAGTTGTATTGAATGTAAATATCAACTAGATAGGATAAAATATTTTCAAATGCCTTCAAATTTTCATAAAATACAAATATTTTCAAATAATCCTATATTCCCCGATGATGGCCGTCTATAATGCACAGACACAGACACGGCGACACGGATACAACACGACACGGACACGGGACACGTCAGTTATTGAAAATATAGGACACGAACACGGGTTGGAAACAGTATTATAGTTTTTATAATTAAAAAATAGTGTATAAAAATTAAATAAATATAATTTTAAAAATAATTTGAAAATAATAAGTCATTTAACTAGAATTTATGCTTAAAATGATTAGTATTAGGATGTTCAAAGTCAGACGTCGATGTCATTTATCAGTCACCGAGAGAGGAGATGAAAATACCTTTACTGCCAAAAAGAAATGAAAATGAGAATATTCGATGATTAGGTATTAAGTGCGGATGTTGATTTGGTGTTGTGGATAGGAAATAAGAAATTTAGTTTAAATCCCGTCAAATACAAGAAATTTTATTTAAAAAAATTCATAAAATATTGAAGATACGCGTGTCGGACACGCGTATCCAATTTATATTTAATATTTTTTTAATTGGACACGTTTTCGACGTGTCTGACACGTGTCGGAGGAGTGTCGGACGAGTGTCGTGTCGGATACGGTGTCAGACACTACACGCCTCTTTGAGGAGAAGTGTCGGTGCATCATAGATGGCCGTATTTATAAAAAAATATCAACAGGAGGGAATCATATATCTTCAAATGCACCCAAATGCCCATAAAACTTCAAAAATGACAAAATTCATATATTTAAAATTAAAAACTAACCATTAAACCACTTAAAGTTTAAATACCCATCCACCATCCGTTAAAAATTATCGAGGTGGACAAATCTGAAAATTACTCCAACTAACAAAGAGATAATGTCTAGTTAAGAATATCACTAAGATCCATTCTCAATTTATCTATTGCTAGTAAGGACATGACACATGTCCTCTGACCGGTGGTTTCGCCGTCAAATGGCACCACACCTATGGTTTCGCTGCTAAATGGCACCGCATATAAACGGTTATGATTGGGACCCTCTGAACCGGGTGGTTCACCATCAAATGGTACCACTATATTACGATCATGGCGAGCGCCCGTATGCTACTCAATGGCATTAAATCATTGAGATATGAATTAATAGGATATAATCAATAGGGCACAAAGCCCTGTGTCAGCTACGGTGGATTCAGATTTATCCCCTTAGACAAACATCCACCCCATGTCTACAAGGTACTCTTGGATGACGTAACCCATGACTGCTGACAAGAATCCTACTGTCAGGTTGGGCCGACTACCTCCTCTGACAAAGTAGATCAGGGAACACAACGGCCCGGGACGACAGAACCATGAGATCTTCACCATTCGCTTTAACTGCAAGTTGGTGAAATTTTCAATTTTAAATATCAAACTTCTCAAATATCTCAACCCTATGCCACTACTATATGTCGGATACCGCGTATTACGGGTACGACGTATTCATTGATGACTAGCCTTAATTTAAAGTTCTCTCATTATTAGGAGGGGTAATTAAGTATAGGGGCTTGCACCTATAGGAAACCAAAACTCAGATTTTAAAGTCCTCGCAAAATGAGGGAAAAATCTCTGAGTAGTGTCATAATTATAATCTCAATCTTCCTTCCCAAAATTTACCTTGGAACTTAATCCGTTAAAACTCTCCCGAAAAGCAACAGGGAGGCCGGTGCCAAATTTTTGGAGCCCACAACATTGAGTAGTAGGAGGTACTCTTTTCTAAGTAATGAATCAAGATGATTACTTCCACGACGAAAAAAGGTCTAAGGGGAGGCCCATCTTAGGCATCGACAAGGTCAAATGACAAAAATAGCAAAATGCCAAATTACACTTGAAAAATAAATCTTCAAACTGGAAGCTATTCAACATATTTATAGACATTTCTACTCTGCACACTTTTGGATATTAGTTCATACAAGTTAGCTTTCAACTATTAATTTTCTTATTCATTTATGTTTCTTCAAAGACGTGAAAATTGGAGAACTAAATATACAACCCAAACGGCCTATGTTAAGCTCGAGTCAACTTTGTTTGGCTAAAAGAGATCAATCTCATGAGCTAATCAGATTGAACTAGATTGATTGATAACTTCATATGGGCCCTTATTTGAAAAACCTTAATACATGTCTCATGCAGTTAAAGAAATATAAGTAGTACTTCTTCTTTGTTATGACAAGACTTTATTAGGCCATATTTTTGCAAGTTATGTACTTATCTTTGTAGTAACAAAGTTTTGGCCCTACTCTCATTAATAAATAGGTGGTCATAAGGCAAGCAAATACACAACAAATTATCTAAAGTCTCAACTTTTTGGTAATGAATCATGAGTTCTTCCTCTCTCTCTCTCTCTTTTTCCCAATTTCCCTAACTTTTGTAGCCAATTTCATGAGTAAGGTCCAGGTGTCACCCACGGATAAATTTAAATTTAACAAAGCTAACATCAAACAATGAATACTAAGGAATAGTGCTTTAAAAATTATCATTAATCGCAATTCAAGTTAAAAACTATTAATTAAACATGTACATCAATGATTAAGTAGATTTTTTTTATGAGTGGTTCTTAAATTCTTCTATTTACATTTTTGCTAACAATTAGCAACTTCACATTGATTTTGGGAAAAACTTGAAAAGCAAATTGAACTTTTAAATAAGATCATCAATGGTACTTTTTAGACATTTAGAGATAGATTATCTTACATGAAAATAAAATAATTTAACTTTTCTAATAGGCATATTCATGTGAAGTTGCAAGGAATTGTCATTCTTAACTATTAATCAAGGGAAAATAATGTTCACTAATTTGACAATAAATATTTGTTAAATTATGTTGAAATCTAATTTATTTTTGATATATCCAAAATAATATCTTATAATGTCATTATCATAATTATACTCTATTAAATTTAGAGAATTGGAGAGGAAAAAGGCTTTTTTATCATACAAAACTATCCCTATATATAGATTTATACACGATGTCTTAATAAAGAAACAAATAACTACATAAGCATACATAATTGTCTTAATATAATCCTTCCTAAGTCAGCCATGCAAATATAGAATGAGATCAGCGTGATCCAGGAGCCTCCCAAAGATTCCCATGCTGGCCGTGGGATCAAGGGTTAAGGGACAATTGAGATTTAACAGCATGATCCAGGTGAGCCACCCACAAATTCCCATGCTAGCTGTGGGATCAAGGGCTAAGGGACGGTTGATATTTAACAGCGTGATCCAGGTAAGCCTCCCACATATCATCATGCTGGCCATGGGATCAAAGGCCAAGGGACGATTGGGATTTTAATACTGGCCCTCAAGCTGAGAATATAGATTGGTCATTCCTAGATTGGTAATTAGTCCCAAACAAAATAGTGTTATCAAGTCCCTTGGTGCACCAAAGAGTCCTCCATTTGGTCAAAACTTTGGAAGGAATTAGTTGCAGACATTGCAGAAGCCAATGATAGCAATGAATGCTATATAAATCAATCCTGCAAGGTCCAGGGCAACAATGAAGGCAGCGTTGAAGAGTAGCCCTCAAGATACCAGAAATAGCAATAAAGCACGGAGGTGGGACAACAGGAAAAGTGGATTAATTATCCTTCAGACCTGTGTACCTTTGGATTCTCGAAGGAAGGTAAGAAATTAAGGCACTACAAAGAAATAATATATATATAATTAGGGTTGAAGCAAGCTTTAGGGACAATAGCAGAAGAAAAAAAAAGCATATCTCAAGCACGCAAATCTCCTCTCGTTCGATCAATCCAACATTCAACCCAATGCAAATCAGTTGTCCAACTCCAACCAAACACTCTTGTTCGATCAACCCCATACAAGAGCATGCAACGCCTCTGATCCCTCTAGTTTGACCATAGGAAAGAGTGCAAGTCTTACACTCTTTCTTGTCCCGGCCCTAGACCCTCACGAGAGGGAACTCTCAACTCTTTCCATACGCACATAAGAGGAGGTCTTGTGCTCAACTAGTCTCGCTTCTGCTCGGTCGACTTGGGCGTCCCACATGAGGAGAGCCCTCCCACTCGATCTCTCCTAGATCTTGGGCACACAAAGGAAGTAGGAGTAATATTCCTTAGAATTTCAGCAATGAAGGCCGGTGAAAGGACTAATATTTCTCAACATTCCGGCAATGAAGGTTAGTGGTGGCTCATGCTGGCCATAGGATCAAGGGCTAAGGGATGGCTGAGATTTAACAGCGCAATTCAGGTGAGCCTCCCACGGAACCTCATGCTAGTCGTGGGCTAAAGGGCCAAGGGATGATTAGAATTTTAATGTACTCATAAAAATCATCATAATTGATATTATCATCATGCCAGGCTTATCAAATAACAAGAAAAGTTAAAAGAAATTCTTAATTGCATTAATTAAAAATATTTGCATGTATTAATTATGTGAAACAAGGATTATGTAATTTATAAAATCATCCAAAAGCAGGGCATATACATGTTCAGTAAAATTAGCAAGAAGGTGCAACCCTAATATACACACCTAAAGTTATCAATATAAACTGAAATCTGGCTAAAGTTAACACAGTAGCACAAAACGTACATGTACCAGATGAATGATCTTTCTAAATAAATGAATTTTTTTATCATATGCTAAAGTTATCTAGTTAATTTTTTTCATTTTTGTGCAACTGTAACTATTGTGGAAAGATATCACATTGAAGTAACCATTATGTATTTAGAGTTTATACTTTAGCCAATCTGATGCTTATTTAGATAAGAAATAGCCATACAACCATAATAAATAGATTAATTTTAATAAAAAAAACCACATGCAATTCAATTGCTAGACACAAAAAACATGCGATTAGGATTTTTCACTTCAGTGACACGAACCAATAAATATCAATTATGGTTAGGCCTAAATTCAATGGATGTTAAATTATACATTATTCCATTCAGTCATGGTTATAAATTCAATCTTTGATTTAATAATGTTACTTATTTTATGAAAGATAATATGAGAGTTAAGAAAATTCTCAATTCTTTAAATCTATTTCTAGCTCAGGATTTTTCCTTTCACTCACTTAATTGCAATACAGTGCAATCTTTTTTTCTTTCTGACTACTTGAAATTCAAATAAACTTCAAAAATCAAAATATTAAACATTCTCTAACAACACTGTTATCGCCATTTTTTGTCATTTTACTTATTTTTCATGTTTAGTACCCTTATTATTTTTCCTAAATAAAAAAAATGTTCCTAAAAGGAGGCCTAAGCTTAACAATGATGTAAAAAAATGCTCCCGATCAGATTTATAGTCTATCACTCATGCAACAAATTCTTTAGGATCATTCTTCATTTCATATCCACGCAGTTCAAATAAATAATGAAAGCAAAAAAGTTTAAACGATACATATGAAATAGTGGCAATAAAAATCATAAATACTGAGAAATAGCAGTGACGACGTAAGAAAGCTCAAGTACCTTATAAAGCTGTTCTGTTATTGCCGATCCAATAACACCAGTATAGAATGCAGCCACATAGATGATCGCAATAGGAGTGAAGGACTTGGGACGTCTGTAAGGCTCAATCATGTCCCACAGCACTGTCTTCTCACCCTTGTAATAGAGATAATTTGAATACATCTTCCACATCCGGCTCGTCATCTTGGTGTATTCAAGCAAAAACCTAATCAAGATAAATGTCCTCTATGAATGAAGAAATGTAACTCGATGTAAAAGCTAAATACACTTACGATTAATATTTTCAAAATTCTACTCTTCGAATGAAGAAAAGCAACTCAATGTGATGGCTATAGTCTTCTCTACAAAACAACAAAGGAATAGGAAAACAATTTAAATATGGAAAGTACAAAGGAGATCACCAGAAGCTTTCATGAATTTTAATATTCAGCTCATCATCAAACCAGCTGAAGTTCAGGATCATTATTGAGATATTCACATGTTATCAATCTTATTTATTTTTATCGTATAAAATCATGTTGCACTCCTAAAACAAGAATGTGAAGTATAAGGACAAATATAGGTAATGGACAATCCTATAATCTATGCCAACTTTGATCCTAAAGCACAAGCTCTACATGAAAATGCTTGATTTTTAGATGATGAGTTGTCAAATAAAAGGGAATGTGATTCTTTGGGGTAGCAACAAAATTTTGGTGACAACCATTCAAGGAAAAGCAAGCGAATGCATTCATCATTTGAAGAAAACATGATAATGAAACTGAAGGCAAGGAAGCCACTGATTAAGGATCTAGCTTGATAATTGTCATACCTAATCTCCTTGTTGAAATCTTTCTTCTCATGTAAAGGACCACAAACCTTCATGACCAAATTCAAAAAGACAAAAGAAGTTGCTATCTAATAGTGGGCTTGTTTTTATTACTTCAAAAATACAAAATTAACGGGTTAAGAAGATTTTGGATTTTAATACTGCTCCTAAGTGAGTTAATGTCAAGCCAATCACTGTCGCATAACTTACTGTTGAGCCTCCGACTAAGTTTTTAGCAGCGAAGGCATTTTCTCATGGAATGGAGCATGGGTTTTACTTTGTGGCCTATAGTGACAACTTGAGTTCAACATCCTCTTTATCTACAATTTTTTGCTCTCTGCCTAAGCTGAATGGATAAGATGAAAGTTGCTGGTTTCTAGAGTGGTCTACTTTACAATACATATTGTAATTCAACATACTAAGCTTATGCTAGAGATCATTAAGTTAGAGCACGATTGGTTGGCGATCACTATGATTTAGGAATTAATAAACGAACAAATATATATCTTGCATTTGATAATTGCAATCTTTTCATAGATGATCTCAATCCATGTAAGGTTTATCTTTCTGGTGCCATGAACAACTAAGCTCACAAATACATTTTTCAAGGATGAGGGATGCTTTTATTCATGCCACTTCAAAACTAAGTTGAATTTTCCGCAACCACACTCCATCATTAATATCCATAATAACCTCATGAAGGCAAATGACGAGTTGAAAATTGACTTCCAATGAAATTGATCTAACTGCCTTCAATTTCCTTAAAACCGAATGTTTAATTTAAGATGATTAAGTAAATTTCATAAGAGCAAGCCTTTGAGTAGTGGAAATTAACCCTTCATTAAGAAAGTCCACCTATAGCAACCTCTTAATTTAACCTTTAATGGTGGAAAGAAGCTCCATCATCCAGTTTTGCTGATGGGATTGGAAGAATAAATAAGGATTTCTTCCTCTCGCATGGAAGTTCGACGAAAATTGATCAAAAGACTAAGCAATGTTGTTAAGTTGAACAGATTGAACCATTGATTTGGGAGAGGGCCAAATAATACCATAAACATCCTTTATTTTCAGAAATAGTTTGTTTCTAACCTATTTTTATTAACATAGGTCTAGCCCAATCTTATACATGCACAGTCTACACAAGTAGCATGGATAAGGTTCCTTACCTGACGGCTAATCTTGGAAAATAAATGGCTTGGTTTGACATCAACTTCTTATTCCAAGCCAACATTAAAGACAAATACCCCCGGAGGAGGCAGGGGTTTTGTGAAGGTACACACTGACTTCGCACATTACTAACTCCAATTGTTCTATTAGTCCTTTATCAAATGATGAATCGTCCAGTTATTATAGTCGGTCAGCAAAGTCTAAGTGGGCCTAAGTAATCCAATCTTTTAATTCCCTCAACTAACATCATGGAAAAAGTGTTGTGATGGAAAGATAAAGGGATGGAGACCACAATTAGATGTGCAAAATGATGCTTCTTTTCAGAACCTAGAGTCAAATGCCTTGTTCTATGGATAGGTGAGGCAATTCACTTGAAGGTTAATTAGGAAGTGATCAAGACATTGAAAATTATCCACAACTCATGCTTTAAAATGACGACTATGACATCAAGATACGAGGCCACTTATTATATGGAGCTGAAGCATGAAGAACATGTTCACAAAAGATATTTACCACAATCATTGTTGTATTCAAAAGAACCACTGCATTGTCAGAGAGGCTAACAACGGGACAATAAAAGGGTGGACACAAGAATAATGAGTATCCAATCCCACAGACATAAACTTGACACTCAACTACCAATCAAGAGCACAATGATCTTCGTAATTAAGAGTATTCTCAAGCATTAAGTTTGTGATGTAATTAACTAAGAGGATTTATTCCCATGAGCAAGGTTTAAAATTGCGTATTCGGGTATTGAGGCGTTTTTCGTTCGTGAGGCGAGGCGTAAGCATCAAGGCGATTTGAGGCGTAAGCCTCAAAATCGCAAAATTGCGTAAACATAAAATAATAAATTTTGTATATACTAATGAGTAAATAATATATAAAACATAAAAATGCACAAGAAAAATAGCAATGACATTAACATATCACATAAGAAGTTAGGAACTCACTAGTCATTAGCATTATCATCACTCACCAGTCATCACTAAGGGGGTCTTCATTTGAATCATCATTATGATGAGCTGCTCTCTCCTCTTCCCCCTCTCCTATAGAGTCCAAAATCTCCCAATCAGCTTCTTCTTCTTCATTATTAGTTATCTTCCTCTTCCCTAAATAATAAATATTTTTGAACAATATCATAATGAATAATAATGTAATACATTAATAAAAGTTTAAGAAAAGAAAACTATATTATTTATATACCTTTTTTGATTTGTTCTTGAGTTGTGGTGGATGTGGATGCTTTAAGACCATCAAAAAAATCAACATTTAAATCTTCATCTAGTAATTCAGACGGCATCACTTCAACTTTATCATCTACAAACCACTCATCATCAGATGTCACATCATCGCAAAGCAAAGGATCTTCATCATCTATTAATCCTTTTTTCTTCAAATTTCTATCTCTGAGTCTCCTATTGTACATAATGTACACCAGTGAGTTCATCCTCAATGTCGACAAGCGATTTCTCCTCTTTCTATGCACTTGGTTGTAGGTACTCCAATTCCTTTCACAGCCAGATGAAGAGCATGTCAAGCCCAAAACTTTTACAGCAAAACGCTGTAATTCTGGAGTCCCATCACCAAATTGAATCCACCACTCAACTGGAGATCGTTTGGCAATTGTATCTTTTGCTTGCTGTAATCCAAAAAAACCTTCTTTGTTCCTAAAAGGTACCAATCAACGTTTTAAAAGGCGAAATCGGGAATCGAGGCGTTTTGGCTAAGCGAGGCGAGGCGTAAGCCTCGAGGCGGATCGAGGCGTAAGCCTAAAAAATGATAAAAATAAAGCAATTAACAGTGCCGAGCATGTACCGCTCGGTGCCGAGCATGTACCGCTCGGTGCTGAGCATGTACTGAGCAATATCGAGCATATACCTAGTGGTACTGGCTTGGTACCGAGCGTGTACCTAGTGGTATCGAGTATGTACCGCTCAGTACCGAGCATATACTTGCTCGGTACCGAGCGGTATTGGCTCGGTACCGAGCATGCACTGAGCGGTACAAGCTACTCAAAAATTATTATTAATACTATTAATTATATTTTTAATAATATATATTTTAATTTATATTAACTAGGCTAATTATATTAATATTTAATTAATAATTATATACTAATTAGTCAAGTAATTTATGCACTAATTATACTATTAAGTATTTAATTAATTTGCTTAATTATTAATATTTAAATTATATTAATTAAGTTAATCAATAATAACTTAGCTGCGTCTAGGGTTTGCCTTTCATCTTCTCTTTTCGTCCTTGCTGTTCGGCTTCGTTGCTTCATAGGAGGTGTAGAGATTACACGCGTCGCTTCTTTGGCTCCTTTGTGGCTGTTCGACTGCGCTCCTTCGACGACTTTCCCTTCCTGTCGGATCATAAGTTATGACATTTTGATAAGAAGAAACAATGGGAGCTCGTTGGCTCGCTGGCTTTGAAGGTAACTTTCTCCCTTTCGAGGCACTGCCTCGATGCGCCTCGGCGCCTCACGTATTAAGGCGTACGCCTCCGTGGAAAAAGGCGTAAGCCTCGCCCGGACGTTCGAGGCTTAAGCCTCAGTTCGCCCGACCTCTGCCTCGATTCGAGGCGTGCCTCGAGGCGTCCGCCTCGAACGCCTTTTTAATCCATGGTACCAATTGCAAGTCAGCATTTGATCTTTCAGTTGCATCACTTATTAGACGATCCATGCAATGATATAATCCCAACTTTATTTCAGGGTTTGTAGATTTGTTCTCTGCATATTGATACTGAGGGTTTAGGTAGTAGCCAGCGGCATGCAAGTGTCGGTGAAGCTGTAGTTCCCACCTATCATCAATAATATTCCAAATTTCCCTAAAGCTTCCCTCACTGCCTCCTAAGTTGGAGGCAATTATCTCTTTGGCTTCATCCATAGCATTGTAGATGAAACCCATTGCAGGCTTCTTCTCAGCATCCACCATCCTTAAAACATGAACCAAAGGTCTAGTGGTTGTAATGGCATATAAGACACTTTGCCAAAATCTGTCATTTAAAATAATCTTTCTAATATCTTTTCCCTCAGCCTTCTTCGCCCAAGCACAACTCAACCACTGTGTAGATGTGAACATAGCCTCTAAAGGTTGTCTGGCATCCAGCATGCTCTCTAAGGTCAAGTATGCGGTGGCAAATCTTGTTACGGCTGGCCTTAGAATTTCTTTCTTCGAAAACTTTCTCATAAGAGCTAGAACCCAAGAGTGGTTGTAAATAAACTTGGTTATTTTTTTTGCTTTAGTGAGTACATTTTTATGTTGAGGTAGATCCCCAAGCTTCTCAAGAATCAGATCTATGCAATGTGCAGCACATGGAGTCCAATACAAATGTTTCCTCTTCTCCATAAGTTTATTACCTGCAGCCTTATAAGAACTTGCATTATCTGTCACAATTTGTACAACCAAATATTCTCCAACCTCATCAACAATGCTATCTAATAATCTAAATATGAACTCAGCATCTTTGACCTGGTCAGATGCTTCAATTGACCTTAAAAACACAGTACCATAAGGATTATTAATGAGGATGTTGATCAGACTTCTATGTTTGATATCAGATCACCCATCTGACATAATTGTTACTCCTGTTTGGGCCCAAGTCTTCTTAATTTCTTCGATGCTTTTATCAGTGCTTTCCAACTCCTCCTTCAAAATCCATGTTCTTAAATCATACATGGTTGGAGGTTTGAACCCTCTCCCAAATGCTCCAACTGAACGAATCATGTTGTAATAAGCAGGTGATGTTGCAACATTAAATGGAATTGCATTTTCGTAGAAGAATCTTCCTATATCCTTACACACTCTTCTCTGCGCCTCTCTTGCATTTTCTGGGGCCATCTTCTGTGTAGTAGAAGGCCTATCCTCTGATGTGTCAACCATATAATGATCCATAGGCCCTCTAGCACCCCTAGATGAAATGGGCTTCATAGAAGAAGATGAATCCCTGACGCTGTGCTCACTCCCGTAGTAAGATCCAGCATCAACTCTATCCTCAAATTGCTTCTGTACAAGATGTTTTGATGTGGTAGACTTATTCATGTATGACTTTATCTCATCCCTTACAGCATCAGGAACTTTGGAGCATGGAGCAACATTCTTGTGAGAGCCTAAAAGGTGTTCCTTCATCCTAGTCACCTACCTTTCACAACTTTATCACAGTAATTACATTTCAGATAGACATATGTTTTACACTTCCTCCTACATCCACCTGAGTGCTATATTTCCATGCTGGATCTTTTCTATGACCTGATGCAGCCTTATCCTTATTTTTGACCATCCTGATTGAGAGAAATTTTAGGAAGCAAACGAGTTCTTACTAATCTTTTATATGACCTAATGCAGGTCGGAGGAGACAGCAGCCTCGGAGGCTCGGACAGAAGCGTACGTTGGTCGGACGGAGAAGACAACAACCCAACTCGCAGTCTCGTAGTAGAAGAAACCTCCAAGCAAATAAGTTTAGGGTTTAATATGCGTGCTGGATGTGTTCAGTATTATATAATGTCGAGCCATCGTTAAAGCAGAACACTGCGTACTCTATGCGTATGTATGCGTATTATGTGCATACACTCTACGTGAACATTGCGTGTTTTGGAGCAGATGTAATTTAAGGTATGATTTTGTATTAATAGTTAATAAAACATGATTTTCTGGGTATAGTTTGAGTACTGGGAGTGTTAATTATTTTATTGTGCATACATTATGCGTATCCTATGCGTTATATATGGATAAACTATGCGTTCACCATACATTGTTTGTGCGTGGTCTCTGCGTCAACATTGCGTATCTTTAAATACAAAAAAAAGAACATTTAATGACTATGTACAATATAAAAAATATAAGAACAAATTAAAAGAACATTTATAACAAATACAATTTTACAAGAGACCCTAATGTACATCTTCAACAAGACAACAACATCAACTTTCCTACAGGAATTATGATTGATGTCTTGTCCAATATAAATCACCTTGACAACCAAGCCTTCCCTCCATCACTGCGATACTTATCCTCCTCCAATGTTCCTGATGCCAATAACTTGTTAACATAAACCTGGTCAAGATAGAGAGGTTTATGTTTACAAGTTATTGGCATCAATTTCATAGGAGGAGGATAAGTATCGGAGTAATGAATGGAAAGCTTGGTAGTCAAAGATAATTTATATTGGACAATACACAATCATTCCATTAAAAATATGATTGTCAATCAGAAGTAATGCAGGCTTAACAGAATGTAAGATTTTTTACAAGAGAAGCTTGCTTTGATGTTTACCTTCTGTCAAGCCTGCATTAATTATGTTTGAAAAAACCATGCGTTACTATAAGGCAAGCGTTCCAGCATTATATAGAGAAAAATTTAATGTTGAGCAATAGTAAGTAATAAATTGTAAATAAAGGCTCATAAAAATTCAACCCACCCTCCCAACCATATCTGTCACCCGTCAGTCCACAGCTACCGAAAATTATTATTCATGTCACGGCCCCTCAGTCCATACTCCATACTAAATGTAAGTAACCAAAAACATTTAATAGAATATGTGCGTGTTTTATGCGTACTATATGCGTAATGTATGAGTTTGCTGTGCGTGTTTTAAGCGTATGTTATGCGTATTTTATGCGTTCGTTGTGCGTAATATTTAAAACATTTCAAAATCATTTATAAAATTTTTTTTTTTTTGCTTTAAAACAAATAAGAAATTCAAACACTAATTTTTGAACGAAATTGCCAAACATAAACTTTCAAACAAACATCATATTCCTTATTTCTCTTCCCTAAATACAATCCAACAAGAGCCATAAACTCTTTGTACTTGTTCAAGTATCATATTCAAGACTAGAAAATGAAATCATAAAAATCTAACAAGAGCCATAAACATCATATATTCATATTCCTTATTTCTTCATCATTTTAATGTAAGTAACTTACAAACAAAGATATATATTAATTAAAATATTTAATAGAATTTTATAAATAAAATTTACTTCGAAAGGGTGCGTGTATCATGCGTGCGTTATGCGTGTATCATGCGTACGTTGTGAGTTCGTTATGCGTATGATATGCGTTCATTGTGCGTACTATGTTTAATTTATGCGTATTATCATTTAATATGTAACTTTTTACTCAAACCAATGTAAATAACATTTATACATAGAATTGAAAGATATATTCTTTAATGGTTACATCATGAGTTAACATTTTCTTCAAGTGGTCTCGCATTATATAGTAAAAATATAAATGTTGAGCAATAGTAAGTAATAAAGGCTCATAAAAAATCAACCTACCCTCTTATCCTCCCAACCATACTTGTCTAAAGGCTCATAAAATATATAATAGAATTTTATAAATAAAATTTACTGCTTATGTGTGCGTGTATCATACGTGCGTTATGCGTACTCTATGCGTTCGTAATGCGTATTTTGCGAGTACTGTATGCGTATTTTATGCGTTCGTTGTGCGTACTATATTTAAATAAACATTTATACACATAATCAGAATGAAAAACATTTATACACAGAAGCATTTATACACATAATGAAAAACTGTTATTTTGACAACGTTCTATAAAGTATTTCATATGCATATTCTGCCATATACTTTGACATGTCTTGTTGCCAACTTGTACTATCAGTCCAATCAGTGTTGCCTTCAAGAATTATTCTTTCCATATATTTACAGACATACATTCCACAATCAAAAGAGTTCTCCTGTTTTGGTATACCTTTAATGGTAGAAAGCTTCCATTTTTTGATATCACTATCAAAAGCTCCTTTCGTGTCAGAATATAGGGCTCTAAGCTGAAATATACGTAGAGCAAGGATTAGTTTGTAAATTTTTTAAAAATTGAAGAGTTCATGTTCATCTAATGACCTAAGTATCTAACAGACTAACACTTATGATTTTTGGAACAACAAGCCTATGCTCTTTGACGCGGTAAATCAATGAGTCATAAAATTTCCACTTATGTTCTTTCAGCAAACCAACCAGGAGGGTAATGTGATTGGATTCAATGATTGGTTGTAATAAAACATCATTTGAAGTAACAGAAAGCTCGGTTATATGATCGATTTGTAATTTGGACAATTTTTCCCTTCCTTTGTTATTCTGCAAGTACAAGTAGTAAATGTAAGAACTAAGAATGGATACAAAGTTACTAATCTAATAGTTAAACTGATAAATTGAATACTAAGTTACTAACCGAATAGATTGGAGAGATGTATAGAAATTTATGGTACTTGTTTGGCATTAGGTTACACTTCTCATTTAAGAGATAGCCAAAAATATCTACATGTTCATAGCCTAAATAACTGTCGCTTAATAACTCATCAATCTCAGCTCTGGTAATAAGAATGTTAATAACAAACAAGATACTATCGCTCCTGCCAAAAAAAAAATATTAAATACGCATTTCATAAGCATAACCCACGCATATCATACTCATAACACACGCATATCATACGCATACCACACGCATACAATAAGCATAACCCACGCATATCATACACATACCACACACATATCATATGCATACAGATCTTCAAACAAAAATAAAGTTGCAATTTTTTACCTTTGAGAGTACTTTTTCAAACATTCTAGCACAAAATTTCTCTTCTCAGCAGTCAAACACATAAGTCCTTTGTAATTTTCTATTTCAGCTGCATAAACATAAGTTACAGGTTTTATTTGAATGTTATCTACTGGTATTGGTTCATTTGGATTTGTATATGGAACAAGTTGCATTTCTGCTGGGACTGATTCATTTATTGGGATTGGATCTTTTGGTGGGATTTGATCTTTTGCTGGAATTGGCTCATTTGGTTCATTGGAGCTGTGGGGTGGGATATCTGATCTCTGTCTCTTATTGGAAGATGAAGAGTAGCTAATAGATCTTTTCTGAGAAATTACTTTGCTCTGATCAATGTAATTATTGAGCTTGACCTCAATAACTCCAACTCTCTCAGTAAGATCTTCAAACTTTGTGCTCAGCCTGTCTTCAAATTTTCGGAAAAGTTTTGTGCATGTTTCTTAGCAAGGATTTCATGATTGTTTCTTGTATAGACTGAAGTGCTTCAGCAGAAAAACTTAAATGTGGTTGCTGAGGAGATTGGTGGTGCTCTTTCTGAGGAGGTGGGGTATGATGGGGAGATTAGGGGGTTGTTTTGATGGGTGGATATGTCATGAGGCGAGGTGGATATGTCATGAGGGGAATCAGGGGATGTTGGGCAGTCTGGTGGATATTTCTCGACATTAACCATATCCATTTCTTCCTGGGAAACTGCCTGTAGGACATTACAAATCTGACTTTTCCTTATATTAGCAAATAAGTTCGTGATCACCTCTGAAGTATATACAATATCATCGGCCCATCGAAGAAAACGGGGCCTTTTGTCAGTATACATAGGAGCATGAATAGTAGTATGCTCCAGGAACCAAATCTGCATAAGATGAAAGAAAATTTTAGCACTCACATTGAGCCAAAAAAATTTTGAATGAATTTAGCAGTTAGCACTTAGCACTCACAATTAACAGAGGTACAAAACCGTTGATGTAATATGCTGGCTTCTTATTTGAAATCTTGGAGGATGCCTTATTAAATTCTCCAACTAAAAACTCCCTAATTGAACTAGCCCAGTTTATTGACAAAAAAACATCTGGATTATTTGCTATTATTTGAATCAACCGAGGGGTTTTGAAGTTGTTAAGTTGAAAAAGTAAATTTGAACATAAATACATGATAAACGTTCTTAACATAGTCTCCGGGGGGGTTTGTTTGTTCAACTCCGTCATGTCATTCATTATTTTTGTTGATGTAACTGAAGTATGTGCTAAGGAATGCCAGGATATTTCTTCTCCTTTATTTGGCAAACCAGTAAGAAGGGTCACTTCATCAGCAGTGAAAGGAATAGGTTGACCTTTTATAACAAAGCATTGTTTTGAAATGTCCCACCTTGAGATCAGCTCATAAATAAGAGGGACATTTTGCTCAAACCCAGGAAATTCCAAAAACTGTATCACCTTTAAATGTTTCAATGTGTCCTTGACTTCAGGAGTAATTTGCCGAGCAAAGTTATCACAGATTGTTCGAAACGAAGAAACATAGCATCTATAGGTAATTGGACGAACATATATTTGAAAATTGTAAAAGAAATGATAGATTAAAAATAAGTAAATGAGATACGCACAAAAAACGCACAATATAAGCAACGGTCACGCACAGTGAACGCATAACATACGCATATATTACGCACATCACATGCACATTGTAGGAAACATACAGCAAAATATACGCACGCATAAAGTACGCATAGTGCAAGCACTAAGTAAGCATTGTGTACGCATCGTGTACGCATAGTGTACGCACAAATGACGCATTTCGTACGCACAGTCTAATCATATTTACTCGATGGTTAAAATTTGGTTAGGTTTTATGTTTCAAATTTCAACATAAATTTATCATAAACCCTGAATACAGAGAAAACATGATGGCATCACAGTATCAAACATTTAAAAAGTTTCGAGAAGTCATGCATACGCATAGAATAAGCATAAAATCGGAAGATCTTCAGAGCCTTTAACGCCAACGCATAACATAACCATAAAATACGCATTACGAAACAGAAAACATAGCATTAAGTTACCTTTTTCTTTGGGGGTGACGCCATCTTAGAAGAAACTGAGTGAAGAATGCTTGAAATTCCTCCGGGTGAATGCTTGAAAGTTCGAAAGTTTACTGTAACTTGAAAATCGAAACGTCGACTCCGCCATTCGACCTTTACAAGGGTTTAAATGTTGATGCCACGTCGACATTTCACTAGGCGCGCCACGTCGGCAACTGGGGGTCCGAACTGAAAAAAAAAATAGGTTAAATTTTAAAAAGGCGACGCCTTAAATATATGAGGCTAGGCGAGGCGCGCCATAGTAAACTTGAGGCGTAAGCCTCATAAACTAAACTTATTGTGTAGGCTTTGAGGCTTATTTGGTCGAAATTGCGCTGAGTCGCGCCTCAAGGTGTGCCTTTTATTGCGCAATTTTAAACGTTGCCCATGAGAAACTACAATCCCCATTACTACAATAAACCTCAATCAATAGGATCAGCCAACCAAGGAAAAACTCTAGGACCTTATCTTAAAATGCTTTTGAAACTCCATGCTACACAGCGTTCCTTTTTCAAGACGCCAAAAGAGATGTAGGAAATGGATGACATCACAAGCTCATAAGCTCCATTATATGATGCACGGACACAGACACGACGACACGGACACGGGACACGACTTTTTCTGAAAATATAGGACACGGGTACGGCGCGGACACGACAATAGATTTTTTATATAGTGTATATATATTAATGTAATATCATATTAAAAATGACAAACAATAATAAATGAATGACATGATAACTTGTCTAGCTTATAATATAAAATATTTAGTGCAAAATATCTAGTACAACCACAAAAAAATAAGCAAATAATCACTTACTACAACAGCATGCATTCAAGCTTCAACTACTAGGATTAAGTTTAGAGGTTTAGTTTTGTTTGGCCTTCAATATCATCATCATTGAATATCACTGCTTTTAACTCTGGTTCAACAAGAGAAATATTTGTATTTGTGCAAAAAGAGAGGAGATGAAAATACCTTCACTGCCAAAGAGAAATTAAAATGAGAATATTCGATGAATGGGTATTAAATGTAGACGTTGATTTGGTGTTGTGGATAGGAAATAAGAAATTTATTTTAAATATCGCCAAATATAAGAAATTATATTTTAAAAAAATTATAAAATATTTAAGATACGTGTGTCGGACACGCATGTCCAATTTGTTTTTAATATTTTTTTAATCAGACACGTTTTCGGCGTGTCCGACACTGGTCAAATGAGTGTCGGACGAGTGTCGTGTCGGACACAGTGTCGGACACTGCACACCTCTTTGAGGAGAAGTGTCGGTGCATCATAGGCTCCATTTAAAGGCTACAACTATATGCTCAATGGGTGTGTTTCTAGAATTAAATAACAATAAGGCAATTCCATGAAAGCATGATAAGAAAATCATTAAAAAGTTACAATACCAATGCTACAGAGTAAACCTATAGAATATACACCCTAAAAATAGCACAAGTTGGATCAAAAATTATTCGTGGATGACAACCGATGGACTAGCAAGCCAACCTGGTGAGCTAATATTTGTGAGAATGGAAAGTGAAAAGAATAGATGGAAATTTATAGAATGCTCAACAAATTATGGGTCTCAAAATTGACAAAATATCCACTATATTAGTCAATAAGTCCAACATAAGGTCCCAATTTGTTCCTCATCTCCTCATATTTATACAGTTATGACGACTACATCAAAGAAAATATAGAGAAAAAATAAAAAATACAATGCTACACAAATTAACTAATACAACACTGCACACTACTCTAGACACGTGTACCCCCGATTGGTTAATTGAGAAGAGTGGGGGTTGCTGAGTTCAAACGATCTGTCTCTAGGTGAGATTAGTAGTGTTGAATAAGCACTGGGCAAGCTCCATAGCATGGTTGAGCTTATTAGTGCCAAGTAGGAGTGGGCGAGCCTATGAGCAAGCTCCAAGGAGGTGGTGCTTGAATGTTCTGGAAACTACTGGAAGCCTGTGCTAAACCTTGGATCGACTAAATGAAAGGATGAGTGATTCGTGTGATTATGGACAAGAGGGGCTCAATGATCGATCGATCGTGGTAAGGAAAGTTGACGGCAACCTGAGTTGGCGTTTTCCTGTAGCAAGGTCTGAAAAAGATGGTCTCCCTGAAAGAGAACGAGTATCTAAAGTCACTTAGAAGAGGAGCGAGTGACTGACGTGATCCAGGCATGTGGTAAGTTGTTAGCCAGGAGAGAAATCCTCAATTCGCCCCACAGAGAGCAAGCTCCATGGTAGGCCAAAGTGAAAAGTGCCTAGTAATTACCCTAGGCGAGTCCCCAACAAGTTTCAAGCGAATTGTGCCTCTTGTTGGACGAGTTTTGCCTGTGGGCCCTACTTGAGGATGAGTTCCCCCTCATAACCTGCGAGCTACCTATTAAATATGTCTGAAAGTATATACAAGTATACATTTAGTTTTCGTATTCAATTTTCCCTTTGACAAGTGGGTGGCAAAGAGAATGAGTGAATGAAATATTAAATGCGACTACCAAACATGAAATAGGAAAGTAAATGCAAAATTTGATGCCCTATTTTCACTCTAGTCTTAATGGGTGTGTTTACCTACATTAATGATAATGACGTGATGCCAGCCTACATGTTATTTTCAGAGAGCTCTCCATTGGAGCGCTGCAACACTAGAATGAGATCTGGTTTTGCAATGCTAGATTTATGGCGCTACGGCGTTGGTTCAATTTTCATAATTTTGTACATTGCTTCTTGTACAAAACATAAGAATTAAAAGCAAAAATAATCATAATATAGGCAATATGAAATTAATAATTTTTATCTTATTAATTTATCTCAAACTTTATGATATTATCCTTAAGTAATTTATACACACTGAGATAAAAAATATCTTTTTCATTGAATATTAAGTTTTCAAAAAAATAAAATTAATAATCTAAATAGTTATTAAGTACATAAGCTGGAAGATTTTTCAATAAAACAATTTATAACATCTTGATCTTTCATTTTAAATTAAACTCACGTAGGTGAATAACTTTGACCAACTTAGTTAACCTTACTGAATTTTTAGGATTTAATGAAATTTCACATTTAATTAACCCTTAAATCTACCTATAAGCTTTCCTTAAGTATTATGATTTCAATAATTTCTTTAGAAGCATAAAGGTAATAGCCTTCCACGTTTGACAATTTATTCCTTCCTGGTTTTAGTAGGCAATTAGTTTTCCGTAAATCTAATATAGGAAAACTTTTTTGTGTAGTGTTGTTTAATGTTTGCTTTGCAGTTGTTAAAATTGGTGCAAAATAAAGTTATTATCATCAACAGGTTTAAGTATTTCTACTTAGAAATAGTTTAAATTTTGAAATTTTCTCATTGATTTTAACATTGTGATCATAAGTAGTAGAACAGAACCCTCTACCAATCATATTGTTCAGTGTTGGAAATGGTTTTATTTAGATTTGTTATTTATAATGATATAAATCTTAGATAGCATCCCTACCAACAACAAAATATAGAACATGCATGCTTCTTGGCAAAGATGGGAGGATATGACACTGTTATATTAAGTTTGGCTTCAATTCTACCTATGATCTCCCTAGGTTTTAAATTAAAATAAATCTACACAATCTGATTTCATGGCTCTTTGGATCCCATAGCCACTTAGCTTTAAACCTCTTCACGACCATTTCTTCTTTGCTTCGCATAAAGAACATTTTTGAAAGAGTCATTCATCTTCTTGTATGACACTGTTCCTATTCAATCAGAAGTGCTCGTGGCATAGTTCGCATGAAGAAGAGTACTGAAAGAGTCACTGAAGAAGCTTCTTCGCCTTGTTCTAAGAAGTTGTTCCTGTTGGATAGGAAATCGTGATGAGAGTTTACCACGAAGGTAATTAACTTTTTCTCCATTTCTCTATAATGCACCAACACTTCTCCTCAAAGAGGCGTGAAGTGTCTGATACGTATCCGACATAACAAGCGTCCGACACACCTCCGACATGTGTCGAACACGCCAATAATGTGTCTAATTAAAAAATATTAAATACAAATTGGACATGCATGTCGGACACACATGCCTTAAATATTTTAAGAATTTTTTAAAAAAAAAATTCTTGTATTTAATTTTTTTTATTTAAAATATAAAACTAAAACTTTTATTTCCTCTTCACAACACCAAATCAATCGTTTGCACTCAATACCCCATTTATCGAATATTCTCATTTTCATTTTTACAACAATAACATTTCAAAACAATCTCAACATCAAAGTCTGACACTATCTTGATATTGATGCTCGATGCTAGGAATTTCTATATCCACAACTTAATAGCTCATCTTTGTCCGATGTTGTTGACCTCGTTTTTGTTAACTTCTTTTTATTATTATTATTATTTTTTATTTGCCCTCGAGCACGTTCGATTGAGTTGAGCCAACCTTGTTGAGCTCGATTCGAACCAAATCGGCTTCGATTTGAGTTTGATTTTTATTGAATTAATTTGGTCGGGTCGAGTAAAGTTATGCTCAATTTGAACCTACTCGAACCCAAACCTAGCTCGAATTGAGTTGAAATGGGTTTTGATTTGAACTAAATTTCAGCTCATTAGGCCCATCTAAATTTTAACTAAAACTTGATTAACTTTCCAAGCCATTTGAATCCCATGGTCAGATTAAGAAATTTGATCTAACGGCTCTGATCTCCCCAAAACCCGAAACCTATCGTGGACAGAGATCTCAGTCACGGGCCTTCTTATTTCGGTATTTGCTTAGGCATCGGCCATCGAAGCCTAAGCGGGGCAGAACATTTTTTGTGTTTCGAGCGGGGCAGAACATTTTTTGTGTTTCGAGCGGGGCAAAACGTCGGGTGACATTTAGAAGGATTTGACGAAGCCTTGGATTTTGGCCATTCGCGCCCCGTTCCCTCTCTCTCTGGTTCACAAGCTCCAGGCAACGCGAGTCCCCCCTCTCTCCCATAGCGGCTGTTCGCGAACCCTAGAGAAGACCAATGCCGGTCTCACCTCTTTGGAGCCCTCTTCCCTCTCTCCCGTCTTTGGCATTCGAAGGCCCGAGCTCTCCCTTTCTCTCCCACTGGTTCGTGAATCTCAGCAGAAGAACCGAGGCACTCTCCTTGCTCTCCCGATGCTTTCTCTCTCGCGTAAGCCCCAGGTAGCCGATCCAAATGGAGCTCCTCTGTCACCCGTCGCCTTCTCCTGTTTGAGACCAGAGGCTGGAAGCCCGGTCTTTCCTCTCTTTCTGGTCGGAAGCCCTAGCAGACCCCTGCTCCTCCGCCTCTCTCGCCTGAACGAAGAGAGGAGGAAGTCGAAGCCCTCTCCATTAACCTCTTTCCGAACCCGACACCAGATTCGCTGGCCTCTCTTGTGCGACCCGAAGCTTCTTCTTCTTCCCTAGGACAGGTGATTTCTTTCTTCTTCTTCTTCTTCTTCTTCTTCTTCTTCATATCTTTTCTTTCCTTTCTTTGGGGACATGAGCAACAAGTTTGGTTTCAGATTTCTCAAAGTTTTGTTTTTTTTTTTAAGAAAATATTTTGATCTTCAGTTGGATAATGATATGTGAATGTGTTGGGTATTACGTTTTCTGCTATCCAAGCAAAGTTCTCAATGTTTCATATTGTAATTTTCATCTAGAATGGGTATTTGCATGAGATTAGTATGCTGCGACCTCTATGAATGCTTACTTGCCATTGTCCTCTATATTAAATTTTGTTGGATTAGTTAATGCTTATTTTAATGGGATGGTGGGGTGAGTGGCTTCATGAGATGCAGATGAAGCTTTCTTTGTTGATTTCTACATTGTAAAAAAAAAGGAAGAACACTTCGCGTGTGAAGTTGGCATTCGTTTATGATGCATGTTATGTTATTCAAATATTTTATGTATGGGTTGTGAAAGGCTACGAGAATCCATACTATTTCTTTATAAAAAGATATAAGTATATGCATACGAGATGTTTGATGAAATGCCTCAAAGAGACCTTTTTTGTATTGAAGCTTTGTTTTAAGAAAATTTGCGTGGTTGAGTTTATCTTGATTGTGATGAATTTAAGAAAGCACTTGTAGTGGCAAACTAGGGAGATATGCTCCTCTTGGGAAATATGGAAAGGGAAATGGGTACTTGTGTTGACTTTGAATAATACTTACTTCGTCTTCTCGTTGTGATTTGTATCATGTTGTTGCAAGATGGATTTTCGTTATGAGAAAGGAAAAAGGAATATATTGCACTTCTTCCTTTCAATCTTAAATGATAGTTTGACGCACTTGGCTTCAAATCATTTGGATTAGGAGATTATTTTGTCACATAATTGGGTCATTTGTCTTTGATATATTACTGAAACAATTGACATTTTGAAATGGCATTTATATGTGGAATGTATTGTTTCCAATATTTTGGGAAAGTGGATTGGCAACAAACTAGTCTCTTCTTAATTGCATTTGGTTCATATTAGATTGGAACGAGATAATGAGCTGTCTTTATGCCTTTATGGGTTTGTTGAATTTTATGTGAAAAATCATATTGACAATTGTGGTGGAATATTTCTTGAGCATTGGTGAGCAAATTTGGCATCAAATAATCTCTTTTCTTCTCCTTACCAATAACATGATAATTGATTTTGAGTCCTTTGGCGAAATGTCGTGTATTTGGCATGAGAGCAAATTCATGATTTTGGGATAAAGGTTTATTTGGATTTTTTTTTTGGTGGCATACAACATGAAGGTGGAAACTTGTTGGAAGATAGGTATGCATTTTATAGATTTGGTATGATATTACTTGTATCACATTGTTGGAGTATGGTTTTTAACCTTTGGGGAAAGTAAGTTGATATCAAAACCTCCTTATAATGGTTGCATTTTCACTCAATTGTTGAGTTTCAAGCTTATGTTGGGTAAGAGTGGTCTTTGCTTATTGCTTATGGTTGGGAGACATGCTTTGTCATAAAAAGTTGATAGATGATGAAATATTTCCATGTCTTCTTGAAACTTGTTCCTTCCCTATTTGCTTGAGTTTATGCAAAAGATAGAATTTTGGCAAACATGTGTTAAGTCTCTTATCCACCTCCCCCCAACCCTTTTCTTTTTTTTTTTACTACTTTTCTTACTTGCGCTTTAAGATTGAATGCTTACAAAAATGGAAAGCTATTATGATCTATTTTATGGTAGATAATCATGCCTCTTATACTTCTTCTTATTAGGGTACTTTATGATTTGCTTTATGATTAAAAAAAAGATCTACGAGCTATTTTACGTTGAAGGTCTCATGAATGATTTTGTGTTGGAAAAATTTAATGAATGTTTTATAATGAAAAGGATTTGCGAAGTTTTCTTATTGAAAAATTTTGATAGTTCTACCCCACATCAAACATAAAAGCACTTGATTGTTTTTATTTGAAAGTTTTTTTTGTGTTTTGTTTTCTTTTCGATAAAGGGTTTCATATGTCGTTTCATATGCAGATTTCATTAGTAAATTTTGGGCTTTGGAGCTTTATGATTAGCTTTGAGTTGAAAACTCTTTGATGTCTTTTTGGAATAAAAATGATCTTTCTTATATGAATTGGCTTTCTTTAATGTTTGCTTCTAAGGTTCAATTTTGGAAAAATGTGAAAAAAAAAAAAAGAGAGACTTGTTTTGAGTTTAGTTTTAGGAACTCGTTCCCTTCGCTGCTTGGGGCTTTATTTAAAGTGTATTTTGGGTAGTCGAGTCAAATGTGTCAAGTGCTTTATTTGGAATCGGGGAGAAGGTCGCTTTAGAGGCACACTTGGCTTCAAAGAAGTGTACCCAACAATAAAAATGCCTACACTCCTTTATTATTTTGTTTTTCATCCTTTCCTTTCTTTTTGACATTTTATCATTTCTCTCTTTACTTCTCATCCTTCTACTACTTTTATACCTATTGTTTTATTTACATATCCCTAAACTTATTAATACATGTATGAATGTTTAAAAGGATTAGAAAAATATTACCTTTCGTTCCCCATAACACTAGTGACATCTAAGGACAAAAATTAAGAATCGAATCTTAGATAACATGGACTTAGGATGCATGCTCCCTATAGGATTGAGACGTTAGAACATAAATTTAGTTACACTTTTCCATAAGTTTAGTGTGCCTTAATCTGTTAATAACCAACCAATCAAATCAATCATAATCTAACTCTTAAAATGTATTAAAAATATTCAATTCTTAATTAAGCTATTATTAACATTTACAATTATTAAATTGCAAGCTTAAAACACAAATCTAAATCAAATTTAACCAATCTAATAATAAACTCCTAACCAACTTAAAGTTTAAAAGATGTAGATTGAGTTAGGAAAACAAACATAAACTAAAACTCATTAAGTTAAAAATCTTCTAAAACTCAAAACTCACTAACTCACCTAAAACTCAATCAAACCCTAAGCTAATCATCTAAAATCAATCAACAAACCCCTTAATACATAACAACCACTCCAAAAATAAAGTTTATTGGATGGACTACTCCAAGCTGCGGGGCAAAGTATCCTAAAGAGGCCTGGTTCCTCGAGCCCGGTGGCACAACGCTATGAATGGACTTAATGGAGTGATAAAACTTTAAAATTAATTGATTATTAATGATTTGAATCAAACCTCAATTGATAATAAATCATTTAATTCACCTTTTTTTTTAATTTACAACCAATTAAATAATTCATCAAAATTGGTTATCACTAGGTAACCCAAGACTACAAGGCTATTAAGTTAGCCCCAATGAGGGTGAAATAAATCTCACGGCCTCAGTGAGAAATAAAGGTGGTAATCAATTAAACACTAAAATAAAACATCTAAAATCAATCATAAAATACTAATATTTAAACTTAAACAAAACTTCTCTTTTGGCCCCTTAACAAATTAAAAAGACAAATAACTTTAACTAAATTATCCTGTATAGGACCTATCCAAAATTACACATCTTGTGGTTTGTTAGGACACAACTTCTAGCCCTAGGTTAGGGTGATATCTTTTTTTTGTTATTCAGTGTTTATTACATGCACATGTTATATAAATGATATCCTTAAATTACCTATTTGTTATATTTTTATTTACCTGCATTTATTTTCTGAATGACATCTACGCTCATATGTACATTTCTTTTTTATCTTATTTTGCGAGGTATATCGAGTCTTGCACGGTCAAGAATCAAGCGACATCATTTGCTTAAGAGCTTGTAAGTGGCAGTGCCACAGTCAGAATCAAGCAACATCATTTGCTTAGGAGCTTTTAAGTGGCTGCGCCACAATCAGGTATAATTTCTGCAACTTAAACTCCTAATTATATATCGAAACTGCTATACATCACACACATCTTGTTGATAGTTATTCTAGCATGTTTAGGTAGTTGGTCATAGGTTAGTGCACTAATAAAGCTTTGACCTTATAGGTCAAAGCTTGCCCCCTTCTGTGAGCCCTAGAGTCCCTTATGGTCACTTTAGGCCTGTAGTGTAGGCCCATCCATTTGTGCTATATGCATCGTTATTTTCCCACACGAAGTAGACACCGTTAAGATGTTCCATTTTCTCTCGGTTTTGGGTATGATACCCCCCCCCACCTTCTATAAGCCTTAGAGACCATTAGGGTCATTTAGGCCTGTAGGATAGGCCACCTATTTGTGCCATGGGCATCGTTGTTTTCCCACACGAAGTGGGCATCGTTGTTTTCCCACAGGAAGTGGGCACCGTTAGGATGATTTTCTATTATGATATGATGCGGGTACTTTGCCTTGAGGGTACCCTTGGTGTATTTATTTATTTTTTCTGTACTCTAGATGTCATGCATGTATTTTTTTATACACTTTACTTCACAGTGCACCTTACTTACATGCATGCATTACATCAATAGAACTAAGGATATTTTTACTTATACATTTGTTTCATGTATCATACACGACGCTAGGTATATTCCTTTGCATATTACAGAGTCTCTGATTTAAACATTTTAAATTACAAATCCTTGATTCCTTAGAATAGAGCTTTCCTATCTTGTACACATATAGGACGATTGGTTGTGTTTAGGATATTAGCTAGCGGCTCACTCCAGGCAAGCATAAGCCCAGGTCGTATACCCCTTAGTGTGTCTTTCACTTCTGGTGTGTTTTGAGTCTGTCATTTCTTTTATGATAATAATCTGATCTTGGATCTTTTAAACTCAAAATCTTAATCACATCTTTATTCATTTAAAAAGTCTAATCATCGCTAAGGATAAAGAGAATAGTTTGTTTTCTTTTAGAAAGAACTTAGGAACTTTCTCTGCGCACCAAATTAAGAAGAGAATAATACAACACCCTTAATCAAGAGTTTTCCTAGGTCAAAGCTTAAGATGTAATTAACTACGGGGGCTTGCGCCCGTCCCCACATCAAATAAACCCCATTCGAGCTGATGTATCGAATGGGGGAAATCTCATGCCTTTTGGGTTATACATATTATTATCCATCGAGGTGTGTAGATGAAAGCTGCTATCTTCCATGGCTAATCGTATGTATAACATTATCTGCTCTTCCATCGGCCAGCTTGTGTCGAGTGTAAAGGCCTATGATCGTTTTGTTTTTTGGGCCTTCAATGATCATCTCCATCCCTCCTTTGATTTGAAATTTTTTTGTCACATCGGCCTGGCCAATGTTTATATCGTCCTGGACGATCGGCTTTCCGTGCTTCAAAAAACTCCATCTGCTGAATATTGACTTTTGCTCTAATCGTCCTGGACGATACTTTATCGTCCAGGACGATATGATCGAACTCTGCTACAATCATCTTGATCGTCCTAGCCGATACATTTTTTGTCCTGGACGATGCATTTATTGGTTATCGTCCCGACCGATACACCTGTTCGTCCTGGACAATACACGTGTCGTACGTTTAAAATCTATAATTTCGCCCGGGACGATCCATTTTTGCACAATCGTCTTGGACGATCCACTGTTCGTCCTGGACGATACACGTGGCGCATGATTTAAAACGTTTTAAATTCGACCGGTATGATCCATTATTGAGCATCGTCCTGGACGATCCACCTAATCGGCTTGGACGATCTGCTTTTCAACGGTCATCCAGCCTCACTCCTCGGGACGATCATCTAATCGTCCCGGCCGATGTCTGATCGACCCGAACGATCGAACCGCCTTTTTGACCAATCAGACTGTTCACAATAATTGCACCGGATCGTCCTGGCCGATCCGGCCGATTCTTTAAATTCAGAGCCTTCCAGCCACTTTCCTCACACCAAACTTCCTCTCCTTGCTTGTTTGCTTACTGATTTTTTGCTATGGCTAGAGGAAAATGTGTTCAACAAACCTCTGGAAGCTGCTCGAGGGTCACACTGGACCCTCGTTTCCGGGAGGCAGACGATCAAGCTGCCTACCATAGATACAAGTCTTCTAGCATCACCCTCTCCCGGACAATCAATCCAGTCCATCTTTCCTATCCGGTACTGGATCTTTTCACTCACACCTCTCTTTGCTTTATTCTCACTCTCGCTGTCTCCTTTAAATCTAAACTTCTTTTTGAATTCTACGTAAACCTCCACATAAATTCCTCCTTCACTGCTCTCACTTCTTATGTGAATCGACGCCTTGTCGAAATCACATATCAGGATTGTGCTGAGCTGTTGCAGCTGTCCATCACTGGGGACAAGCTGCATACCCTTATCTCTGATCCTGACTTTGACTGGTACACTGCAAATCATTTTCTTAGTCATACCAATACACCATTTTATGTTAGAGATACTAGCTCTTTACTCAAAGATGCTAGGACAATCCAGCATGTCCTTCGCACTTCCATTATTCCAAAAGCCGGGGACCGAGTCCACATCACTCCACTTCTTTCACTTACTTCCTTCTACATTCTAGCCCATAGGGAGTTCAATGCTATTGACCTGATTTTTCGCTATATTGAGCATTTGACAACAATCTGCGATCCAGGTCATAAGAGGAAACCCAATCTAGCTCTAGGACACCTCATTGCTTAAGTTCTAGAATCAAAATACCAGCTTCAATATCCTGCTCCTCCCGATCTTCAGCCACCCTTCTACTCGAACAGCTCCTTCAATGTCCTTCACAGTACTCGTCTCCACCCAGGGGATGGGGAAGCTCAAAGGGCAGAGGAGGAGGAGGCTCCCGCTCCCGCTCTTGTTCCTAAACCTGTTCCTCTCCGCCAGCACTCTCAGCTGGATCAGTTGGTGGAGAGATTTGATCCATTGGAGACCCGCTTCGACACGTTCATAGCACAACAGCAGTAGCAGCAGCACGCTGAGGACGTGGCACAGTTCGATGCCTATGTTGCACACCAGCAACAACAGTACGACCAGGACATGGCCTGGTTTGGGGCACAATTTGTCATGTTTTCCACTTTTTTCCAGCAGCCAGCACCACCACCACCTCCGTCTGATGATCAGGGGCCCTCGTTTCATTGATTTTCTTTGTGTTTTTCTAAGTTGTTTCTCTTCTAGTTTTAGTTTCAGTTTTATGTTTTGTTTTAGTTTCTGTTATGTTTTTATTTGTGTTTCCCTCCTTTTTGTGATGTCAAAAGGGGGAGTAGTATGATGTATCTTGTACTTTGAATTCTGGAACTTAGTGAACTATTGTTTTACTAAACTGCCATAACTGTTTACTGTCACAACTATTTGGAATTCTCTGTTTATGTTGTCATCATCAAAAGGGGAGAGATTGTTGCGAATCTGAGATTATGGATTAGACTTTTGATGATAGCAAACATTCATGTTTTTTCTACGACTGATTTGCCTACTAATTTTCCAGGATCACACAATCGAATTCAACTCAAGCCAGCTCAAGATCGGGTAGATTTAGGTTGAGTCAAGTCTGTATTTTTTCCTTTCTTGAGTCAATTGTAAAAGTAGTTCCTGATGCTAAGTAACCTTGCACACACACACATTTGAGGGGTTTTTTGAGTTTTTCTGTTTTGAGTACATCGGCCTGGACGATGTTCCTATCGGCCAGGACGATTCAACTAAAAACAGAAACCCTAATTATGGCATCTTGGTTAAGCAGCCGTCATTAAGCAAATCGTCCTGAACGATACTTGTATCGGCCAGGACCATAGGCTCAAATCAGAAAAAATCAGCCGCCATGATCATATTAGGTATTCTTTATTTTAAATTATCGGCCCGGACGATCTCCATATTGGCCTGGCCGATACAGCATAAGTATGCCTAAATTAATCTGGCAATTATGGAAAGCAATTAAGGCTGATTGATACAATCACATCGGTCGGGCTGATCGCAGAATCGGCCAGGACGATGGACTGGACGATTGACATCGGCCAGAGTCTGTTCAGGACGATTGCACTCGAATTTGAACTGATCGTCCAGGACGATATTGTATCGGCCTAGACGATATAACCAATTTTTCTTCTGATCGTCCTGATTCGTCCCGACTGATTGAGCTTATTTCGTACTGATCGGCCAGGACCATATTCCTACCATCCTGAACGATAATATCGGTTCTTGAAATTCCATTTAAAAGACCCGAATTTTCTCATGCAAAAAGACCTTGAGTGCTGTTGTCTTGACCTGAGAGAGCCTTGGGAGAGGGAGAGAGAGAGAGAGAGAGGAACTTGTGACCGTTTGTGAGAGGGTTCACAAAGATTACTCCAAGCAAGGTTCCAAGTCATCGTCTCCGTTCTTCGTCCTTCGTCCTTGGGAGGTTCTTGGGATGTCTACTTCAACTAAGCTTGTTCTCAATCTTCCCCCACTAAAGCACCCCACCAAGAGTGTGAGCGAGGGACCCAAGGTAAACAAATCTATTTGTTAAACCGTGGATTAGTGTTTCTTTGCCGTAACATTACTTTCTCTATTTTATGTTGTTAAATTGTAAGCATCCTGTTAATCTAGTTGTAACTGCATGCCTTACATAATTTCTACTTGATAATTCTAAAAGCCTAATTTGGGAGAATAAGAAGTATATAACTAGTAAAGCTTTAGTAATCAAATATTAACATCCCTAAGCAGTTCTTCTTTACTTGCATGGTCTCACATCATCTTGGTATCGGAGAATGGTTGCTCTTGCATGTGTTAGGTTTCAATTAGAAGTTTCAACTTGTCATTGTTAGGCCTAACTAGTTGTTCTAACATTGCAATTATATCATTTAATACATTGCATGTTTGCTGTCCTTTAAAATTCTGCACCATTTAGAGGCCTTTAGGTGAGTGTAACCTAGTGTTTAGGTGCTGCCTACATCCTAGCAACCCACCCAAACATCAAGGCAACCTAACCCATTGTTTTAGTTTGCTGTTTTTGTCATTTCTGCATCATTTAGTTGCATTGTAGGTGTGCACATTTAGTGTCTTAGTGTTGTCTGAGCCATAGCAACCTTCCTAAACGCCTAGTGACTTAAACCACTAGTGTAGCTTGCTGTCCAAACCATTCTTGCACCATCTAGTGACCTTTAGGTGAGTCTGGTTAAGTGTTTAGGTGTTGTCCTCGACCCCACAACCATCCTAATTGCCTAGATCAATTAAGTCTCCCTTGTAGCTTGCTGTCCAGTAATTTCATGCACCATATAGCGTGTCATAATGGTGTTTTCTCCTCGTAGAGTGTTGTCCCTTACACCCAATCTTCATTAGGCATCTTAGCGCTTCCCAATGGACCCGATGGGACTTTAAAAGAAGTTAGATTACCTCGTTAACCTAGTGGGCTCTATGATTAAAACTATGAGGGAGAAACATGTTGACTCTCCCCACGCTAGGTACGTGCCCCATTCGTTCATTCATACTAGTCGGAAAGTACCCCATTCCACTTATCAACCTAGACCTAGCGTAAGCCACAACAATCTCACTTAAAGTCACATTACTGTCTACCCACCTTTGATGGTTCCTCGGACCATTATTATTTTAGGTAATGGGTTGGACAATTAGAAGACTATTTGAATCACATGATATCCCTTGCGGAGTCTCACCTGAGCGGTAGTGCTAGCCAATTTTGGATGAGGATGGAAGATCATAAGACTCTCGTGGCGAATACCCTACTTCCGATTGGAAAAACATGAGACGAGAACTTGGATTAAAATATCTTTCCCCTACTTATGTCCACCCATCCTTTAGTAACACCAGGGTTGCTGCCCCACCCAATAGGTCTGCACCTAACTTTGATGGCCGACCCTCTATTGGGTCTTCTGTTGGATCGGTCCCATATGACTCCCCACTTGGGCTGACTCCTAGCAATCCCAGTCAACTTTGTCTGAACACGAGTCCTCTCTGCGTGGTGAATCCCGATTCACCTCGCCACGAGTAACTTTACCACCTTTAAAATCAGTAAGAATTCTAAGGCTATCCAACCTTTGGTAACTCCAATCCTTGACCCTGCAAGTGTAATTATACCCAAAAGAATCACTGCAAAGGATAAACTCCCTGAACCTGTGACTGAGTGCATCCGTTTCGTGTATACTAATGATATCACTGACAATGAGGAATTCTTTGAGGATGAAACTGAAGTGATTGAATTTGACTCCCGGCATGACTTATACCTTGATTTAGGAAATTTAAAACCTTTGAACATTGATACCTTAACCTTTCCTTATTCTAATCCCGTCAATGATATCCCATTGGATAAGGTCTACCTGGATGATATTAATTTGATCTCGAAAGGAGCTGATCTGACCGTGAACACATTGAAATTAAATTCGGAAGGTTCTGACTTAATCGTATCTCCTACTGAGATGACTCTGAATAATTCTGATTTAATTACGAATTCTGATGGTGATGTGGATAATCTCGAGTTAGAATTGAGTCCATTGAATTTACTACCTGAATTAAACCCCGATTTAATTGACCATAAATCCATTGATCTTAGGGTTATAACAAAATCTGATTCTATTGAGGATAATAATATGATTTTGGAAAACAGTACTTTGAGTTTGAAAATTTCTGAGCCAAATTTGAATAATGAGCCTTCTCTTATTTTATTGGAGTCTATTTTAGGAGTTGCTCCTCTAGATTTACATTTGAACGAGTGTGTCTTTCTTGATTGGACTTACCTCTCCATTCTTCGTACCGACATTAATGTTAGAGAGAGTTTTAGCCCATACTCTCATGACATCTCTCTAACTGTTGTGCCCACATCTATTTTGGACACTCTACCCCATCTTTTGAGTCTCATACCTGCAGGTGACTCTTTGGGCTATCCCATTATGGTTGTGAGTCAGGACCCATCATCTTATCTTGTTCTTGATTCATTCATTTTGCCCGCTATATTCTTGTCCTTCCATGTTAAGAACCATCTCTCTCCTAGTTAGAAGAATTTGCTAGATTACACTACTACCCCTAGGAGGCTATCTACGACCCTAGCTGAAACTTCCTATAGAAATGCCCTTGTAGCTAAGGATGTCTTCAGTGCTCCTCCTACACCAGTTCCCTTAGACTTGAACACTTTATATCCTCTCATTTTGTGACTAATCCATCTTTATTTCATCTATGTTTGCTTGTGAGTCTGTATGTTTATGTGTCTGTTTTCTGTCGAAATTGTCTCTATTTAAAACTTATGTAAGCTCACAGTTCTTGTCATTCATCATGCACACCGAGGCTCTTGCATCCACATTTGCATTTCATCTTCAAGAATTGCATAAGGATATTAATACAAAGATTAACAAAAGCAATGCTAGTTATAAACTTAATGCTGATCTCAAGAGACGGTTAAAAAAATTTGATATTGGAGATTTCGTAATGGTTCGGATTCGTCCGGTGCGGTTCCCACAAGGGACCGTTAAAAAGTTACATGCTAAAAACGCTGGACCTTTCAAAATAACAGCAAAAATAAATAGTAATGCTTATGTGTTAGACCTTCCTAAACGTTTTAACATTAATCATTATTTAACATCGAAGATCTTGTAGCCTTCGAGGGTCCAGAGTTTACCCTCCAAATCCACTAAACTATGATGCACCGACACTTCTCCTCAAAGAGGCGTGCAGTGTCCGACACCGTGTCCGACACGACACTCGTCCGATACTCCTCCGACATGTGTCCGACAAGCCGAAAACGTGTCCGATTAAAAAAATATTAAAAACAAATTAGACACGCGTGTCCGACACGCATATCTTAAATATTTTTTAATTTTTTTAAAATAAACTTTCTTATATTTGGCGAGATTTAAACTAAATTTCTTATTTCCTCTCCACAAAACCAAATCAACGTCTGTATTTAATACTCATTCATTGAATATTCTCATTTTCATTTCTCTTTGTCAGTGAAGGTATTTTCATCTCCTCTCTTTCTGCACAATTACAGATCTTTCTCTTGTTGAACCAGAGTTGAAAGCAGTGATATTCAATGATGATGATATTGAAAGCTAAAACTAAACCTCTAAAGCTAATCCTAGTAGTTGAAGCTTTGAATGCATGATGTTGTAGTAAGTGATTATTTGCTTATATTTTTGTGGTTGTATTAGATATTTTGCACTAAATATTTTATATTATAAGCTAGATAAGTTATCATGTCATTTATTTATTATTATTTGTCATTTTTAATATGATATTACATTAATATATATACACTATAAAAAAATGTATGGCCTTGTCCGCGCCGTATCCGTGTCCTATATTTTCAAAAAAAGTTGTGTCCCGTGTCCGTGTCGTGTCGTGTCCGTGTCGCCGTGTCTGTGTCCGTGTATCATAGCCACTAAATAATGAGCCTTTTTTGAACCCACCTAGTGAGAACCCCAACCTACCTGATACCTCCACTCTCAAAAATTACCTATTTTACCCAATACAGAGAAGATTGAGGCAATACTTAATAATGAAATCATTTTCACTAGAAACGGTGATCAACAAAGGTATCTAATTCAATGAGCAGGGAAACCAGAGGCGGAGAACACATGGGTTGATCGTGACGAGCTGCAGCGATTGGACCCGGACTTACTAGAGTAGTACGAGAGCTCCAGAGATGATCACTCGACAGGGTTGAGTTTTCTCCCACATGGGAAGAATGATGAGGATATCAGTCAAAGATTTTGACATGTGTACCATCGGAGTAATCGAAGATCGATGGCTACGATTCGGAGCATATATTTTTGATTTATTTCCATGTATCGTTCTATTTGATATTTTCAGTTTACTAGTTTACCCTTATGGGGTGTTGAGTCTTTGTTGTAGCCCATGGGGCATATGAGTCCTTTTGTTTTCTTTTGTTAAGACCTATATATAGAGGTCATTTACTTTGAATGATGATGATTATTGATATGAAAAATTCAGCTTTTGCTCATGATCTCTTCGTGAGTTCTCGAGGAGAGGAGTAACCTAGGAGAGGCTCACAAGGATTACCAAACAGCCCCCTTCGTGGGAGCTCTTGGTTCTTTTTTTTTTTTCTTCCCCTTTTCTCTTTTCTTCTAGCCGTCCCCACCTCCCAACCCGCCTAATTGCCGCAAGACAACACCCCCCCCCCCCCCCCCCCCCCCCCCCCCCGCTTCGCCCACTGGATCCCCTTTCCCCTCACCCGTCCCACTAAATCCCTCCCACCTCCCTTCCACCGGAGCCAACACCAAAGCCGTCGGCTCCATTGGAGCCCCACCCACCGGCCAATCCAAGGCTAAGCCTTTGAGTTTGAATTTCAAATTCAAGTAAGCTTTCATTACTTTCCTAAATTAACCCCTTGTTATTTAGAAAGTTTCCTAATTGAATTCAATTTGAAATTTAAATTTCAAATACCTTCCTAAGTGATGAAACCCAATTAGGAAACCATTCATATCTAATCAAATATAAATTTAATTCAGAATTTGATTTAATTAAATATTCAATCACTTGGGCCCCACTTACATTGAACCTAGACACAATTTTAAACCCCCATAGGGCCGGCCCCCTCTCTCTCTCCACTTTGCCACCTAAGCAACAATTAATCCCCTCCTAAATTCCCTAATAGCCGCCAGCCCCATTAACCCCTTAATTGGGTTGATTTGAATTTAATTTTGGCTCCCCCTCTCTAAAGAAAATCTGAAATTCAAAATTCAGATTTTTCTTCTCACCTTCCCCCCCTCCCCCACCACTTGACTTAACCCAAAGGAAACCCTAACCCTAGCCGCCCCTCACCCTCCTCAAGTCATCTTCCACCATCCTCTCCCCTCCTCCTCACAAATCTCAAGATTGTTCTTCTCCAACTGCGACCATCGCTGTGCATGGCCGATCCGGAATTCGATCATGGCTTCTTATATGATGATCAAGGACGAACAAGTATTATCGGATTTTCTTTCTTTGACATAAATCCCGACGCAGACGATTCCGTGGAGAATTATATCTTACGTAAGGATCACATTCTCTTACGCTAGGACCTTCTATCGAGGAGCGCCTTCTTGCTAGGCGTTGGATACTCACTAGTCAACTCGTGGATTCCCCACCGCCGGCCACCTCTCCAACGAACTACACCTTGGGCGTCATTTGTCTTCTATTGGATCGCTAAGCTTGTTCTCAATCTTCCCCCACTAAAGCATCTCCACCAAGAGTGTGAGTGAGGGACCCAAGGTGAGCAAATCTATTTGTTAAACTGTGGATTAGTGTTTCTTTGTCGTAACATTACTGTCTCTATTTTCTGTTGTTAAATTGTAAGCATCCTGTTAATCTAGTTGTAACTGCATGCCTTACATAATTTCTGCTTGACAATTCTAAAAGCCTAATTTGGGAGAATAAGAAGTCTATAACTAGTAAAGCTTTAGTAATCAAATATTAACATCCCTAAGCAGTTCTTCTTTACTTGCATGGTTTCACATCAGTTAATTACTTTTATGCAGGTTTTATTTATGCTAAGATGATACTATTTCATCTACTCTTGGTATCTAATTCTCCTCTACCTTAAGGCAGTGAATGAAGAACATCAACCTATGCAAGTATTGTGCTATTTGCATTAATTTGTATAAAAAGCCTCAGCTTACATTCTTTCTTTGTCATGTTTGTGTGCTTTCAATGGTTTGTTTATGTTACTGTAGCTGACAGAAAATTGCTTGTTGCTATAGATTATTTTCATGGCAGTCTATTATATTGATGTTTTTAGCTAGTTTCTAAAAATAAGGCTTCTAATTGACAATAGATAGAAGTTTTATTCTAGAAATTAAATTATCTTGATGATTACCATGATTCTGCTAAAAATATCATCAATCAATGCTACAAAGAGATTAAAGGATAGATCTCAAGAAATGGTTAAGTTTAGTCAATTGTGATAAATGACATGGAACAAAAAAGGACATTTTGTAATAGTGAATTTGACTGACTTCATGCTGACAGGGTTAAGCTGCAAGAATGTATGAGTACATCGATATTAACCGTATTAGGACAACAATCTTGTAGTAATTCATTAAAAAATTCCATAAGAAGAATACTTTATCACCCTTGCATTGTAATTTGTGTTCACGTGTCTCTAAAATTGACAGAAGCTAATGTTAAGATAAAAAAGAACTTCAAAATAAAATAAAGGGTCATAAAGTATTCCTTACATAAAATTTTGTGAGTTCCTTGTATGACGTTTGTCGCAGTTTAGGAGTTTCTGTATACTACTTCGTCATAAATTCGATAAGTAAAATCTTCGGTTTTGCCTCTGATAGAAATTAACTGTATCTGATTACTTCAATGTACTATGATATGTTTGTCTCACGTTCATTCATGCTCCTCCTAAGAGTCAGTTGGACTGTAGGTGCGATGATTTATTTAATGAGTGGTCTAGGAGGATTAAATTAGCCAGTCCATCAATTTAGGCTGGCAAATGGAACTGTTAGGGCCCTCTAGGATTTTGACGGGCCTATAATGGTTGGATGTTTATTTTAAATTTGATGATCTATCATCTCTTATCATTACAGATAGTTTAAAATAATCTCCTACTACTTAAGAATTAGGTTATACTAAATTAAGTGTTGCAGAGATGAGGATGCTTAGGTGGATGAATGGCTAGACCCTTAGAGATAGGATACGAAATGAGCATATACGTAAAAAGGTTGGAGTAGCTCTAGTTGAAGATAAGATTAGAGAGAGTCGCCTTAGAAGGTTTGGTCACATTAAACGGAGGCCTGCCAATGATCCGGTTAGGAAAGTTGAGGTATTAGATTTGATTTATGTTAAGAAAGGTAGAGGTAAACCTAAAAAGACTTGGTTAGAAAAATATTAGAAATGATCTTTCATTATTAGATTTAAATGAGAATTTGACTTTTAAACGGACACAATGGCGAAAAAGGATTCATGTAGCCGACCCCACGTAGTGGAACAAAGGCTTGATGTTGTTGTTGTGATTGTTGTACTTAAGAATTAAGTTCCTTTCAGTTATTAAGAAGATGGATAGCTATTTTTTAAGAGTTCTTATATTTTATATTTTGTATCTATTTATATCTATTATGAATGAAACAATAGTTGATTTTTCCAAGCATATATAATTTTTTTCGTTCATATATTTGTTGTGAACGCAACCCCTTCTCACTTTATTTTCCTTCTTTCGATTGATATAAAAAACAAACAGAGCTTGTTTCTAGCAATTGCAGGGATCTAAAAATTTGCTCGAGTCAAGAACACAAGGATGACAATAGTTTTTCGTAATTAACTTTTTCTTTCTTTTCAATCCAAATCTATGATGAGAAGAGGATAATGTGACAGGATAAAAAGGGAGGTATAATGTCTTAAATAAGCGAATTCAACAGTTATATAACATTCATTCTCAATCCTCGAAGAACATTATGACTTACTCCAACTGCACATAATCACAAGGCTAAAAAAAACACTCATTCTCAATACATCACAGTTAAAGCGATCGACCTTAACACATCACCTACATTTTTGAAGAAACAAGGACAATAAATTTCAATATCAGTTCTCGCTATCGAACTCGATCAGAACATCTAAATTACAAAATAATGCAAATCAAAACAACTCCTACAACGTAATATCAAATAAATGAAACTGCAATAGATGGATAAAAACCAAAACTGATAGGTAATGTAAAACAGTAAAGTTTCCGGCCAAAAGAAGGAGGAGGATTCAGCCATGTCGGATACAGAACAAAAAGCAGATCCTTTCAAAAGCGACCAGAAGAGAGAAAGAAAAAGTAAGAGACCCAAACATTACAGCCACAATAAGAACCCAGGTGAACTGTGTGAAAAATATCCAGAGAATTATAATCACTCCAAAAGATGTTCAATTGCATTCACAACTTTAGACGAGGGCTCTCAAACCGCACGTGAAGGGAGGACTTTTGGCGGCCAGCGGCAAGCTCACGCCCAGGTGGGTTCTCACGCGAGAGGGAGGGCTTTCGGCGAGGACGGAAGGCCAGAGGCGAGCTCACGTGAAGTTGGTTTCTGACGCGAGAGGGAAGACTGTCCGGACCGTGGCTGCTTGGTTCGCCTCTGGAACGCAAGAGGGGCGCCTTCTCGTATACAGGGAACAGGAATAAGAATAGTTGCAATATCTTCTGTTGGCTTTTCTGAAGTGCCGCATGAACGGCTCAAAATTAATGAATCATATGCTATATTTAAATATTCATAATTTATTTAAACTAATTAATGTATATGACTTGTTCGCAAATTTTGCCATGATTATTAAGCAGTGTATTATTCCCTCTATTAACCAAATGATTATAATATCATATTTATTTGTTCATACATATTTAATCATAATTAGTTTATTCATTAAGCGAAATCTAACTGTACTTTTAATAGGGCTGCAAATGAACCGAGCCGAGCCGAGTATGTGAGTGTTCATGTTTGTGTTCATTTAATATCAGCTTGTTCAAGTTTGGTTCATGTTTGTTCGAGCTTTAGCGTTTGTGTTCATGTTTGGTTCATTTAAATTAAGGGGTGTTCATGTTCGGTTTATGTTCGTTCGTTTAGTGTTTATCGAGCTTGTTCGCGAACATATTTAACGAATTTTTTTAACTATCAAACAAATACGTTCATGAACATATCTATGAACAAACACATTTATAATAAAAGTAATTGTTTATGTAACAAAGATAATGATTATTTATATTTATTAATTTTATAGTCAAATATTAATTATTTTTATCGAGCTTATTCACGAGTTCAAAATCGAACACGAATTGAGCTTCTTATTGAGCTTAATGTCAAGCTTGTTCATGAACTTCAAACGATGTTGTTCACGAACATAAATGAGCCGAACGCATTAGTGTTCAAGTTTGTTTATTTAAGAATCGAGTATTTAAAATATTGTTCAAGTTTGTTTGTTTAGTTAATTAAACGATCGCACACGAGCTTTAATCGAACCGAACAACGAGTAGCTCGTCAAACGTTTGGTTCGCTTGCAGCCCTAACTTTTAAGTAATGTAAAGTTGAGCATCTAAAAGAGTGAAAATAAAACTTTATGTAAGTACATAAAAGTTGATTGAGTGGCAATATCATTGATTTTTCTCTTGATAGTTGTAATCCTCTTAATTAATTCTCTTCTACTCAAAAAATCTATTCTCTTCTACTCAAAAAATCTGTGATAATTTATTATATTATTCTAAAGTAATATTATTTTGAAGTTCAGATGACTTTTTATGAACTTTTTTTTACAGGAAAATTCACAGACGGGCCTAAGCATTAATATAAAAAATTAAGAACAAAGTCCTTAAAGGGATCTCAAGCTCAATAATGCTCAAAAGAGTTACAAAAAGAAAATAAAAAAAACCTAGGAACTCGAGTTATCTATTACGCAAAATTAAAAAATAGCCTATGTATAATCTACGGTGCACAAAAAAGGGAACCCAAAAAGGGAAAAAGCCAAAAATCAGCAGTGAGCTTCATCTTCCCATCCAACAAAAAACAACTACGAGCACCTGCACTAAAAAGCCCTTGCAAAAAAAGTTGGAAGCCAAAGTGGAAATTGCACAAATAAAAGCAAAAAAAGTCATGGTGATATTTCAAGCAATTATCCACCGAATAAGTAACATAAATAGAAGAGAACTCTTTCAGACTTCAAATTCTCCATCTATCAGGAAAATAGGAAGCATAAGAATACCACAAGAAATAGGGCACAAAACCAAAGCTACAAGGAACCAAGAAAAGGATTTATAAAACCAACTCACAGTCAAATTAAACAAGTTAGCCAGCTTATCCATAGAAATGCCACAACTCCCATGGAAAAACTTGAATAAGCCAAAGTTTCGAATAGAACAACCAAACCAATAGAGAGAGCACAGGCAAAGCAGATACAAGGAATAAAGGTCCACCCAGCCGAAATGATTAGAAACACAAATGCCAGCAAATTCGCAATTGAAATGCCACTCCAGCTTAATCCCAGTCAGAAGATAGCGCACTGGAACCATGCCAAGGAAAAGGCAGTAAATCGAATGAACAAACCCACACCATAACTAAACAGCGCAACTCCATAAACCAAACAAGTAGAAACCAGAAAAAATCATAACATAATAGGTCCAAAGAACAGGCACCAGCACAGCCCCAAACATGCCTATCCATAAGATAAATAAAATCAGCCCACAGGGAGCCTTACCACCAACTAGTAGCCTAGCAAAATAGGGCCAAAAAACAACCTCCAGCACACCCCCAACAATGCCCAGCCACATGAAAGAGGCAATCAATCCACAAGGACAAATCATAGCAGAAAAGGTCCAAAGAACAACCACTAGCACAACCCCAAACAAGCCCAGCCACAAATTACAAAAAAATAGCCCACATGAAACCTTACCAACCTCCAGCAGCCCAGCAAAATAGCGCTAGAAAACAACAACCCCAAAATTGTCCAGCCATAGGAAAGAGGAAAGTAGCCCACAATAAACCAAACGAACACACCAGAAGCTTAGGACAAGACAAACAGCATAGGGAAAACATATTGGCATCAAAACAGAAATAAGAAAAACAAGAAAAGCAGAAAATAGAGGAATCCCACAAGCACGAGAAGGCAACCCCTAAACCAAGCAAACCAAATCCACAACTAAATTCTAATATAGGGAAGACCAATTTTTCCTAATCTTAAGAGCCCTTTTAAAGGAACCGGAAGGTTAGAAGCAGTGAAATCAATAAAATAATCAAAGTTACACCCCAAATTGGCAAGCCAATCAACACAGACATTCCCCTCACTATACACATGAGAAAGGGAGTAATTAACAAAAATCAGCAACTGCTTAATGTCCCTAACAAGATAAAAAAGATCCCGGTTGCACACAATTTCATCAACATTACTTAAACAATGAATATTGTAAGTAGCGTCTATTTCAATCCAAATGTTAGAGATGCCAAGAGAAACACATAATTTAATCCCCTGCAAAATAGCAGAAAGCTCAGCAAAATTCATAGAGCAATTATGGAAGGGACTGGCAAAAGCCATGATGACATTCCCATAACCATCCCTAATAAGGCCACCATAACCCGAACTAAAACCCTTGACAACACCATCCATATTAAGCTTATTTGAATTATTAGGAGGTTTGATCCAATAAACAATCCTAGGTTTAGTAGAGCGATGCTCACCCTCCATCATGATACCCAAATCAGAGGCCATAAAGTAATAATTCTTAAAGTTCTTAACAGAGAGCAGATTAACACAAAAAAGCCGCATAACCTTATCTTTCACATTCTTAATAATCATATGATGATTCATTTTAATACATTAAAAAGAGAATTATTTCTATCCAGACATAAATACCATAAAATGAGGGAATAATACTAGGAATGTGACCTTTAAACTTAATAAAACAAGAATTAAGCAAAACATTGATAGACAAATTAGCATTAAAATTTTTAATCTAAAAATATCATCAAAATACACCCAAGTTTTAATAGCTAAAGGGCCTAAAAGAAAGACATGATGCATATTCTCCACATAAAAGTAGCATTGAAACTTGGACGGTAAGATAAAGCCTTTTTTAATTAAGTTATCATCAGTAGGGATGAACTTATGCAAAATTCTCCATATAAAAGTAGCAATAGCGGTAGGAATGCTTTTATGCCAAATCATAGAGAAAATAGTAGAGATATCATTCTTAGCTCTGATGGCATGCCAAGCATCCTTTAATTTGAAATTCCCATCCTTAGGCAAATTACATAGTTTTAAATCATCAGAATCCATGTTAAGAGGAAGGTTCATAATTTTATTAATAATAGAATCAAGAATAACACTAGCAAGTTTATCATAATCCCAATAGTTTTTAGAAATGAGATCAACATAATTGTTGTTGTGGAAGTGTTATTTACGATGGAATATATAGAATGAGATCCCAATCAATGGTCCTACCAAAAAAAGATGTTACCACCACCTAGCCCCAAAAATAATTGGGGTTCAACCACCCATTTATTCTTATAAAGTCTCTGCCACACTTTAGAGTTCTCCTTATTATAATAACAAATAGTAGGGTGTTTACCCAAACAATACTTAGCAAACATAAACTTAGCCCAAAAACTCACTTTAGCAAAGAAAGAATACAATAATTTAAAGAAAAATGCATAAGTCAAATAAAACATACTCTTACAACCCAAACCACCTTTATTTAAGACACCACAACACTTATCCCAAGAGGACCAGATAATTTTAGAATTGACATTGGTCCCTTTAAAAAAATTATTGAGAAGTTTATCAATTCTATTACACACCGTACGAGTAGGTTGTAGAGTTTAAAAAGTATAAACAGGGAGAGAACAAAGAACACTTCTAATGAGAGTTAATCGACCCCCAAAACTCAAAAAATTAGACTCCTAAGATAAGATCTTATTATGCACAGAAGTAATTAAGTCATCAAAAAGAAAATTTTTCTTTCTGCCTTTAAAAAGAGGAACCCCAAGGTACTTAATAGGCAAGTGACCTGGGCACAAAACCAAAAAACTAGGAATAGTATGACCAGCAAATAATTTCAAAACAACAGAATGAAGATCATTACTAATACTAATCTATGTTTTCTAAAAAAAACTTAGTAATAAAACCAACAGGACCGGCCATAGAATCAGCATTCATACTATGAACAATCTCTTTATTTCCTTTATAGTGAGGATTTTAGAAAGGCAATCATTATCATCTTCAGAAATGAGGTTATGTATAACACAAGGGTTATCAATAGTTTCAGGAATAAAATCCTTGTTGAGGTGATTATGAAAATGTTGAACCACCAAATTAGCAATTTCCTCAACATCCTCAGTAACAGAACCATTATCACGAGTAATTTTATTAATGGAGTTTTTGGTACGAATCCTCTTAACCAACATATGAAAATATTTGTTATTATTGTCACCATCAACAAGGTGCTTACCAGCTGCTTTTTGTCTTGAAAAAGCTTCCTCTTGAGCTTGTAACTTAAAAAGGTAATCTTTAGCACCCCTAAGCAAACTAAAGTTATCATCAGAAGGAAACCATTGACATTTAAGCTCAAAAGTGTTCACTTTATCTTCAACATTCAAGATACTGATGAAAAGATTTTTAATGACATTTTTATTACACCAATTAATTTTCTGCTTAAGTATTTTCAGTTTAAATCAAAACCAATTCAAGCCAAAGATAGAATTATCAGGGTGCAAAGGGGCCTGCCAATATTCCTATGAACTTGTGTCTACAAGAATATTGCATTGTTTTGTAAATATTTGTTAGAATATGGGCTAAAATAACTGTTATTTTTTTCCTTTAAGTATGATATATTCAATTATGTAACTTTTTATCCATCATATATTTGTTATTTTGTTATTTATAATGTGCTTACTAATTATAAATTAAATTCTGAAATAACTATGGCCTGAAATATTTATACTTTAAGTGCATTAGGAATTGCATGAAATGATTTTATTAATTGCACATATTTTCTTTTAGTTGGCTAAGGTACTTTTCCTATAATGAGTTATAATAATAATTTGATAGATAAATGGCTTGTCTAGGGTTGGTTGTTTAGCTATTCTTTAATTGGCTATTTGTTCTCAATGCTATTTCACAACAAATTAAGCATCATAAGATGATGCTCAATAGCATTATATACGTTAGTTCCATTAGTTTTTTTTTCAAAAATTCCATTATTTCATATGATTTGATTGCACAAAATTTAAGTTCAACTAAACTACCAACTCCTTTTGCAATCCAAGCAGAATTGTTATAGTAAACTATTTAAGAAAACTAGCACCTATTAGAGTTATTTATGAAAGTTCAACAGATGGTTGTAAGACAAATTATACTATAGAATGACACACAAAGAGAGGTGTGAATTGGTGTTTCAATATCCTTTTCAAAACTTTTTAAAAATTTTAAAATTAATAAACTAAATTCAGATTTTTTAAATGTGGAATCAAATAACAAAGCTAATACTTATTTTGTTTATGATTTTATAGACCAAATAAAAAAGATTTTGTTCTTTTTTATTTTTCTAATTTTTTTATTCTTTTTGGAACCAAGTGTAAACTTCAATCAACCACAAATTTCTTTGTACCACAACAATAGCCAAACTCAAACCAAATTACAATAAAGTAAATATGCAAAAAAAAATATTTGCAAGAAGTAAATGCGGAAAATAAAAAAACACAAATAAGATTTTATAGTAGTTCAATTAGCTTCACCTACATTCACTCCCCAAATTTCTCCTCTTTGGGAGTTGCACTAAATAAATAGTGACTCTCCTTCAAGCCTCACGACTAGATAGAGAAGCCTTACATAGTCAGTTTTCACCAACCCTGTGAAGTGAAGTAGCCAAATCCCTTTCATCAATCTGGAGCGGCGGAGTAGCGGGAATCACCCCCCCCCCCCCCCCCACTCCTCTAGTGTGATAAAGTAGATAGAATCATTGTCACCCGCCTAGTGTGGTGGAGTAGTCGGAATCAATTTCGCCCTCCTAGTAAAGAAGAGTAGTCGACGACCCTTTGACACCAAATGGGTATTACTAAAACTTCCCTCATGATGAAGAATGACTCATGGAGGAACTCATGTATAAGTTGACCAGAGCAACCACTTGGATTCTGTTCTCTCACAACCTCACCCTTCCTCTCCCTTTTCTCAAAGCCCTCTCTTCAATGCTCTCTTACAAAAGACTTAACCCTCTGAATGCCAAAGACTTAATAAAGCCTAATAAGAAAGCCTAAATAATAGGCTTCCAAAAACCCTAATAATTCATTTCTATCGACTTTGTTTGTACAATACGATAAAGGGATTTAATAATACAATTAGTTCAACATCATCGAAGATCATCTGGTACAATTAGAAATAGCCCAGTATTATTTGAAATTATCCAGTACAATCATTTCAAATTAAATATCAGATTATATATGACGAGTCAAATTTCATCTAGAGAATGTTCAAGTGATTCATGTTCTATGATACATGATCGTCTAGTATAATATGTAATTAATTCATATATGATTTAGTTCCATAATTATCATACTTAAATTAGGCAATATTTTAAAAGATCATACAATATGAATAGGTTTGTATGGTACGAATAGTTAAATATTTAAATTCAAATTTGCCTATTTTAGATAAGTTGGATTCGATGGTAGGGTTTCCCATAATAATTGATCATCCAGTATGATGTGTTGTTCAGAACGTATGATTAGTTATAATTTAACTTTATTCTTCTCATTTAAAGCAAATATTTTAATAAATTTATATTTGAACGGATAATTAGTACAATTTGGACCATATAGTATGATTAAAATAAAAATTATTAAATATTACATTTTCACTCTCCTTGTGTGTATGCATGGTTACAAAGTTGTCATACACCTTTTACATATATTGACTCAAAAAAAAAAAAATACAAACACTTTCAAATAAGTCTAACCTATATAACTCATTCTTCAGCTCTGATTCTCTAACTATATTTATGTATGCTAAACATGAAATGTTAGTGAACAAATACAAAAAAAATATATAATATAGAGAGTAGGAAAAACTATATAAACATTCAATAATATTTGTAATGATCAAAATACCATTTCGAACTACCAAATTGTAATAATCTCCTACATTTTGATAATAACAAAAGAAGATGGATTGAAGGAGATAACTATGGAAGTTATTCCTAAAAAAAGGCATGACAAATCTGAGAAATTCCATGAAGTGGTAGAGGTGAATTCATTGAATTCTGAAAACACTTTCAGCAATTCTGCTGAACTGATAGCAGAAATCATTTCTGCTGTGGAAGTGCCGGTAACTCTGGAAAGAAAAAACATGTTCTCAGTACTTCAAACAGTTAATGATGATGGTAAGGTTGGTACTATTGAAGATAAGTCTTTGGTTGATAAAGAAGAAGGTGAAATGGAGAAGGATGAAAAATCTATTAAAGAAATGGATAGCCGAAAGGGCTTAGTGAATATCTCAGAACATGGTGAAGTTAAGTTCAAATTGCAAAAAGAACTTAAGGCCTTGGGGAATTATTCATTGAAGTCTAAAACAAGGAAGGGTGAAACTAAAGTTATTTGTGGTGGGTCTATTCCCACTTCAAAGAAGAAATGAGTTCCCTTATCTTTTGGAATTGTAGGGGGGCAAGGAAGGTGGAAGCCTCCAGGTATTTGAAAGAGAGTGTTAAAGATACCGAAGCTTTGTTTGTAGGGCTGGTGGAAACTAAAGTATCTGTAATGGATACTGTGGAAGTAAGAAAATTCATTGGAGAATTTTGGGATTTTTTTATGTATCCTGCAGTAGGTCTATCAGGTGGTATTTTGGTATGTTGGAGGGCTGACTTGTCGTCATTTGAAGTTATTGAAGGCAATGAACATGTAGTGGTGGGAAGGCTAAAAATTAATAACAATCATAGCTGGATGATAACAACGATTTATGGGAGTAGGGAGAGCAGTAAAAGAAGGCTCCTTTGGAGATAATTGGAAAATAATTATGATACTAATTTTCCATGGATTATAGAGGGAGATTTTAATTGCATAATATCTCAAAGTGATAAAAGAGGTGGGAAGAAATTTGTACATTCTCAAGGTTCACAGGACAGCTTCTATTTAGGGTGATGCTTTGGATGATATATACTAATTTGAACTAATCATACAGTACAAAATACTATCATCCTGGATGATATGAACAAAAACTTTATGATCATTCCAAATCATCCTAGCTAATTGAGCTTAATTTGCAATGATCGTACAGGACGATAATGTCGGTTTGTTGTAATTAAGAGCTTGTTTGGAGATCTTCTATTTAAGCTTTGACAAGGGACTTTGTAAGAGTCGTTGGCAGCCATTGATGATTCATTCTTCTAGAGGAAACTTGAAGAGAGAGCTTAAAAGGGAGAGAGGAAATGGTGGAGTTTGAGAGAGGGAAAAGATCCTTGGAGGGGGTTTCAAGGGAGTGTGGAGGGGGTTCCACACGGTTGCTCTGGCTAGCTTGCACCTTAGTACCATCAGATTCAAGGCTCATCTTGAGAAAAGTTTTGGGAAGAAGAAGATCTCTTTGGTGTCAAAGGGCCCGGCTACTCTGCTACACTGGAGAAGGTGGAAGTGATTTTATAAGGGCTTCTCTGCCTTGTTGTGGGGGATAAAGGAGTGACACTATGGTTAGTGCAATACTCGGAGGGTGCCTTTGAGGAGTGGACATAGGTCAAGGTTTGACCAAACCACAATAAATCTGGTGTGTTCTTTCTTTTTATTGCTTAAGCATTTAATTTTCGCACTTTGATTTCTGTGGTGAATCTTTGTTTTGGATGTGATTGTGTTTTTAGTTAAAAAAGTTTTAATATCCAATTCACCCCTCCTCTTGGTTAGTCTTGGGACTAATTCATAAGGGCTTAACATCCCAAATGAACTTTCTAGTGCCATCAGAACACTTTCAAGTGGAATCAGAGCGGGATTCATAAAAATGAGTTTTTGAAAACTTTTGAATTTTGATCCATGGCTAATTTTTTTAATTGTAAAATTACAAAAGGTTATTCAATCACCCGACCACTTTTGTTTGAAAATATAACTTTTGATTTTTAGAAAATTTGCATGTCTACTTTCTTGTAATCAATTGATTTTTGAATATGACAAATGCTTTTAACTAGTTATTCTGTACCGTCACGTGTTATAGATGGAATTAAAAATGATATTCCTTTTATTAAATGGATTAGAGAAGAACAAATCAATGCTAAATTGAATGCTAAATCATTAAACTATTTTTATGTGCTTTAAATTCTGAAGATGTATGTTTGTTTCCACATGCACTACCAGCAAGGAAATTTTGGATAAATTACACACTATAATACGAAGGCACTAGTAAAATAACGCAATCTAGGTTGAATACTTTAATGCATGATTATGAATTATTTTGCATGAAATCTTATGAGATGATCTTAGACTTGTATACTAGGTTTATTCAAATTATGACATCATTACATGTTTTAGGTAAAGAATTTTTAAACTTTGAAAAGGTTAATAAAATTCTATATTGTCAACTTGATAAGTTTGATGCCAATGTTGTTTCTATTTGTGAATCAAAAAATTTGAATGAATATTCTATTGATAATTTGATTGGCTACTCATTGCCTATAAGCAAAGTTTTGGCCAAAGACTTTTGGATGCAGGAGAGATGATAGTGCTAAATGCTGAAAACATGGATAAAAGTGGCTTAGTTGGTGACAAAAGTGATGACTTATCAAGCAAATTAAAAGGCTCACCAAATCATAAGCATCAACAAAAAAGGAATAAAGATAAAAATGGTAAGAATGTTAAGATTTCTTCTGACTTTGTTTGCTTTGGATATAGGAAACTTGGGCATATGAAAAATTAGTGCCCTAATTTGAGAATTCTTCCTGCAAAAGAAAAGACTAAAGCTAAGAAAATTGTAAAAAAGACAAATAATGAAAAGCAAAAAATTTCCTGGTAGAGCTTGCTTCTGAATCATCTTATTAAGAGCAAGATTATGCTTAAACCCTTGTTTGCATATTTATGTATGTTGTTGTTCATTATTTTTTGTTTGTTTTTTGTGATTTCTGTAGGCTTATTTATTTATTTGTTTATTTTTTGTTCTTCTTCTTTTATGTTATAATTTTAAATTTGTATTTACTTTTTCTTTTAATAAAGTTCTCTTTGATCAACACAATTTTTTACTTTTCTAAAAAATGAAAAACCTACCTCCTATTTTTTTTTAATTCTTATGTAAGTTGTGGTTGATTTCTCTAAAAATAGTCAAATGAAGAAAAATCATGATTTTGTCTCTCTATCTCTTTTTTTAAAGAGGTTATTTTACATTTGATTCAAAATCTTCTTCATATTATAAATTGGATTTTAAAATTGATCTTTTCATCTCCCTACATTTTATTTATCGCATAGGGATTTTTTGCAAGTTGTTGAATCTACCTCATAATTTTCTTAATCATGTAGTTCATTTTATCAATAGAATGGATTTACTTTTGTTTTTAAAATTTTAGAAAGGTAGCATATTAAAAAAAATGACCAATAACGCCAAATCAAAAGATATGCAATGACGCTAAAATTGAGAAAGATACACAAAGTGTATAAAAAATTAAAAGATGCACAAAGTGTATCCAAAACTTGATAAGAGGAATAAAATGAGCCCACAAAAAGTAATGCTTATCTTTCTTGTACTTCTTAAAGCTTAAGAAAGCCCTTGATATTTTTGATACTTGAGCTTGAAAATCATGATTTCTGATTCACCAATTTTTGCATTAAGCTTCTATTCGATATGTTTTATGAAAGGAGTTTTGAAAAAATTAGTGTTTCTTTTTTTAATTTGTTCCTTGATTTAGATATTGGATTAACAAGTTTTTGAGCCTTTTAAAGAACTTGAGCTTGGATTAACTATTTTTGAATTTTTAATCTTTTCTGGATTATGAGTATCAATCCATTCCTTACTAAATTTTAGAATAAAATCAAGATGTAACTTTCTCATTTTTAAAGTTTTTTTTATCAGGGTTCATTTTGTTTGTTTGTGCCCCTTCTCTTTTTGATAATGTCAAAGGGGGAGAACTTATTATTATATTTGTATCTTGTTGTAACTTCTTTTCAAAAAAAATAAAAATAACAAAAATTTGTCTTCCCCTATTTTTAAATTTTTTTAGTGAGGTGGAGATTAGGAGAAAATATTTTCAATTTTATAAATTTAACCAGTAATATTTATCATCATCAAAAAGGGGGAGATTATTGTAACTCAAGCTTATGAGTTTATGTTTTTGATGATAACAAATATTATGACTCACTTTCTATTGTCTACCTATATTTGCAATATATTTATATTTACTAACTTTTCAAGATTATAATGCACCTTGCAAGGCTCAAGTTTTGGCAGAACAAGTTCTATTTGTAATTTTCTTATTGTTATTTTTTTTCTGTAAGGGTGTATGATTGCTTGTAACCTTACTCAATTATTTCTGGTTTAGAGTTCTCTAATTTTGGTCACATCGTCTAGGACAATCCATTAATCAGCCTAGATGATAAGTTGAAAATAGAAATCCTAATTAGAGCATCTTGGTTAAAGCATCCATCTTTAAGCTCATCGTCCTGGATGATATTTGTATCAGCCGGGACGATAGGCTCAAATCAGAAAGAATTAGCCACCATATCTATTTAGGTATTATTTATTTTTTGGAAATCGTCCAGGACATCGTCTTAGACGATGCAACACAATTATGCCTAAATTAATATGATAATTAAGAAAAGCAATTAAGGCTTAATTGATACATTCACATCATCCTGGACGATCGCAGGATCAACTGGGATGATCAATTTAAAAACCTTAGTTATTCCTGAACGATCACATATCACACAGCTTCTATTCAGGGCGATGATCTTGACTTTATGTGCTTATTTGAACTAATTATACAAGATGATATACTCTCTGCCTGGATGATTTGAACAAAAACCTTCTAATCCTCCCAATGTTGCAGATCTGTTTTCATGATTTATGATTTTGATGATAACAAACACTTCTATTTCTCTACGATGGCCTTATTTACTAATATTTCAGGTCCACATGATCAGACTGTAATTTGGAACCAGCTCAAGATTGGGTAGACTAGGTTTGAGTCAGTTTGAACACTTTTTTCCTTTCTTGAGTATGTTGTATTTGGTGTGGCTCTTGATGCTTTGTAACTTGGAAGATTTTCTGACTATTCCCTAGAGTTTACTATTTTTGGTAACATCGTCTAGGATGATATTTATATCGGCCTGGACGATCTGTTCAAAAGCAGAAACCCTAATTAGGGCATCCTCATTAAAGCAGCCATCATTATGCAAAACACATTGTCCTGGATGATTTTGTATTGGCCAGGATGATAGGCTCAAAACAGAAAAAATCTGCCGCCAGATCTATTTAGGAATTACTTATTTTTGGACATCATCCATGTGGATCATCCAGGACTATAAAATATCATCCAGGATGATCCAGGACAATTTTTTCAAAATTTCTATAGAATTTTAGGAAAGCAATTATGACTTGATTGCACGATCAAATCATCCTGGATGATCGCCCGATCATCCTGGCCGATATGCTGGACGATTGGACATCGGATAGCTCTTTTCCAGGGCGATATTCAGGATGATATTCCATAATTTATACTAATCATCCAGGATGATATATTATCATCTTGGATGATAAGAACAAATTTCTTCTGATCGTCTTAAATCATCCCGGCTGATTGGGATTAAATTGCACTGATCGTACAGGACGATATTAGTATCATCCTGAACGATAATATCGGCAACTTGCATTAATGAGCTCATTTTGAGATCTTCTATTTAAGCTATGACATGACACTTTATAAGTATCTTTGGTAGCCATTGTAGCTTCGTTCTTTTGGGGGAAACTTGAAGAAAGAGCTTGAAAGGGAGTGAGGAACGGGTGAAGTCTGAGAGAGGGAGAAGATCCTGTGAGGGGGAACTCAAGGGAGTGTGGAGGGGGATTCCACACGGTTGCTCTGGTAGGCTTACACCTTAATACCGTCAGATTCAAGACTTGTCTTGAGGGAAGTTCACCAAAGAAGAAGATCTCTTTGGTGTCAAAGAACCTGGCGACTCTGCCGCACCGGGGAAGGTGGAAGTGATTTTGTAAGGGCTTCTCCACCTAGCTGTGGGGATTAAAAGAGAGACACATAGTTTAGTGCAATACTTGGAGGGTGCTGAAAGTTTGTTAGGGATGTTAAGCCCTATAGAACTGCCAAGCTAACCAAGAGGGGGGGTGAATTGGTATTTTAAAAAATCTCTTTTCAACAAAAGCAATAAGATCACAAACCAAAACCAAATCACACCACAAGACAAAAACAATGCGGAAATTAAAGTGCGGAAGCAAGAAACAAGAACACGAAAATTTATAATGATTCGGTCAACTCGACCTACGTCCACTCCCTGGAGGCGCCCTCCGAGTATTGCACTACAAATGTTACTCTTCTTTAGCCCCCACAGCTAGGCGGAGAAGCCTTTATAAAGAATCTTCTTTTCGCCACCCCGGCAAGGCAGAGAACCTATCTCCTTTTGGTTCCTCCTGAAGCTGGCAGAGAACCACAACAAGATGCTGACTCCTTACCTTTACCGACCCTTCCACGGACGAGAAAATCTAGACGAAGAAGAAGCAGAGCGATCCTTGAAGCAACCCTTGTGAATCCCCTCACAATATCCTCTCTCTCTCCCTCTCTCTCTTTCTCTCCTCAATGCCTTCTTAGATTAAGGCAGCAGCAAAAGATTTTTCAAAATGTTGAACAAGAGCTCTTAAATAGAAGAGCTTCAAAGGAGCTCACTAATTGCAAGTTGCCGATAATATCGTCCAGGCCGATATAGACATCGGCCTGGCCGATCAGTACAAATCTCAGAAGATTGGCCAGAGCATCGCCCTAAATACAAACTGGATGATTTAAAATTGGCTTGATCGTCCAGGCCGATCTCACGATCGTCCCGGCCATTCAATTCAAATCAGAGGAAAATCGTCCAGAACATCGCCCTGAATTTAAGCTGGCCGATATTTATCATCCTGAAGTAACTAAGGTTTTTGAATAGATCATCCTGGCCGATCCTATGATCGTCCAGGATGATATGATCGTATCAATCATCCTTAATTACTCCATTGATTTCCTGATCAATTAAGGCATAATTTGTCAATATCATCCAGGCCGATCAAAGATCGTCCTGGCTGATTATTAAAAAATACATAATACCTTAATTATCTATGACGGTAATTTCTTTCTATTTTGAGCTTATCGTCCTGGCCGATACATGTATCGTCTAGGATGATCGGTTAATGAAGACTACCTTAATTAAGAATCCTTATTTAGACTTTCTGTTTTAAGCCTGATCGTCCAGGATGATGTAAATATTATCCTGGCCGATATGAGTAAAAACAAAAATTCTAAGTCTCTCAAGTGTGTGTGTGTAGGGTTACTTAGCATCAGTCTCTTTGACCATTACAAATAGACTCAAGAAGAAAAAAAAAAACAAAGTGCGGACTGACTCAACCCTAGACCTACGCAATCTTGAACTGGCTTCATTTCTTCATCCGATCTTCGATTCCTGAAAGTTAGAAGTAACAGGCAGTCCAAGAGAATCAATAGTGTTTGTTAATCATCAAAACATAAGCTATGAAAATAGATTTGCAACAATCTCCCCCTTTTTGATGATGACAAAATACTACGAAGGTAATTAACAGTAAAATATTAGGATTGACAAGTGTAAAACATCATAAACTTCTCCCCCTTTTGACATATCGAAAAGGAGGAGGGAACACAAAAGAACAATAGCAAATCACAACAATATTTTTTTTTAACCAAGGCATAAAAATGATGTAGTAATCTATGTGATTGATTTAAAAACTTGTGGGTTAATGAGTTAACAATCCCAACAATCCATAGAATAGTAGAATATCCGGTCATGATTACCCTTAACTCAGACGTTTTCTTAGGGTAGAATCGTCTTTTTAAATCAATGACCTAACTCAAAGAATTAATTGGATATGAGAAAAAGAATCCATCCATCACTTGGTTTATGAAAAAACTATCTTTATAAAATAATGAACCAAAGTAAATCTGTCATAATCGCAAAACAATCGAAATCAAGTCTTTGAGGACCAAAACTTCTAAGTTCTAAAAGATTTAAAAAAAGAAAATAGCTTGCTTTTGAGTGGGCTCATTTTATGCCTGTTGTCAATTTAGTGGCGCTTTGTGTATCTTTTTATAGATTTTCAATTTTGGCATCTTTGAGCTTCTTTTGTTGGCATCATTGGCCACAATTTCTTTATTTTTTTATTTTTTTTATTTTTGCAAGCTACATTCTCTTTTATAACCTCTTAAAAAAATTCTTAGTTGTGAGTATATCTTCTTAGATATTAGAGAATTGGAGCTCTCTCTCTAACATAAGGAAGAATTACCACAAACAGAATCAATAATCAAAAGACAAGAGTAACAAGGGGTCTTGATGTGACAAAAAGACTTTAAATATTATAAATACAAGATAGATTTGCTTAAGCAAGCTTAAGAAAAGATCTTAATTTCATACACAATCTTTAATTTGAATAGATTTTTTATTAGAAAAGAAAATTATGCCACTAAAATAGGTTAGAGAAAGATACACAATCACAAAATATTTTTACCATCTAATAGATTGAGAGATGAAAAACACATTGACTACAAATATTCAAAAACAAAGGCATGGAATATGTTATCATTTCAGCGATGATTTTGAAAATTAGGTAAAAGAGAAAAAAAAGGCAAAAGAAAGTAAAACACCCTAAAAACTAAAAAATAAAAAACAAAAGCAAAATAAAGTAACTAAAAGATCAAGTTTCATGCATTTATGTTAATCACACCCAATCTGGTCCTTAAATAACTGAAAGTGTCGAAGGCCAGTGGTTTAGTAAAGATGTCAGCCAATTAATTTTCAGTTATCACATGGTGTAACTCAATGTCTCCCTTAGTCACATGATCTCTAATGAAGTGATGCCTAATGTCAATGTGCTTAGTCCTTGAATGTTGGATAGGATTTTTAGAGATGCATATGGCACTAGTGTTGTCATAAAAGATTGAGATGGTGCCTACAGGTAATCCTAAATCCAATACCTGTTGTTTCAACCAAAGGACTTGCGCCACACAACTTCCAAGAGCGATGTACTCAGCTTCAACAATGGAAAGTGCAATAGAGTTTTGCTTCCTACTAGACCAAGAGACCAAAGACTGTCCAATGAATTGACAAGTTCCTGAAGTGCTTTTTCTATCCACCTTACATCCTGCAAAATCAGAGTCAGAAAAACCAATAATCTCAAAAGAAGTATTATGTCTAGGGTACCAAATCCCTAAGCCTTGTGTCCCCAAAAGGTATCTAAAAACTCTCTTAACAGCAGTCAGGTGAGACTCCATAGGGTCAGCTTGAAATCTAGCACAAAGGCAAACACTAAACATAATATCAGGTCGGTTCGCAGTCAAGTACAGTAAAGATCCAATCATGCCTCTATACATCTTCTGATCAACAAACTTACCACTTGGGTCCTTATCCAGTGGAGCACTAGAAGTCATGGGAGTGTTAATTGGCTTGGCTTTGTCCATCTCATACTTCTTCAAAATGTCCTTTATATATTTTATTTGATTTAAAAATGTTCCATCCTCCAATTGTTTTATGCTAAACCCCAAAAAGTAGGACAACTCTCCCATCAAACTCTCTACTCATTATTTTAGAAAAATCATCACACAATTTCTTATCAGAAGATCCAAAGAGTATATCATCTACATAAATCTGAACAATGAGTAAATTATCTCCAACTCTCCTAAGAAAAAGGGTGGTGTCTACGCTCCCCTTGACAAACCCCCTCTCTAGTAAGAATGTGCTAAGCCTCTCATACCAAGCTCTTGGTGCCTGCTTTAAACCATACAAAGCCTTTTTTAATTTAAAAATATGATTTGGAAATTGGGAACTCTCAAAACCTGGGGGTTGTTCTACAAACATATCTTCTTTTATTTCCCTATTGAAAAAGGCACTCTTGACATCCATTTGAAAAATCTTAAATCCTTTATAACAGACAAAGGCTAATAGCACTCTAATGGCTTTCAATCTAGCTACAGGGGCAAATGTCTCCTCAAAGTCTATCCCTTCTATTTGGTTATACCCCTTAGCCACTAATCTTACTTTGTTCCTAACCACCACTCCTGAATCATTCACCTTGTTCTTAAAGACCCACTTTGTCCCAACTACACTTTGTCCCTTAGGTCTTTCTACAAGCTCTCAAACATCATTCCTAATAAATTGATTCAATTCTTCTTGCATTGCTAAAATCCAAAACTCATCAGTAAGGGCTTGGTTAATGGTGGTGGGTTCAGTCTTTGAGATAAAGGCAGAGTGGTTCACCTCCTTGCTAAGTCCATGTCTAGTCTTAACTCCACTAGAAGGGTCTCCTAAGATCAAATCCTTGGGGTGACTTGTAGAGTATCTCCAATCTCTAGGTAACGCGTGTGAAGGTCCAACCCTTTCATCCAAATCAAAATTTTCTACTCCTTGGGTGACTTCTCCTACTCCTTCATTATTTTGGTGTTCTATCCCCTTCCCCAAATTTTCTACTCCACTTGTAATCTCTCCAACATCATCATCTTCTACTCCATACTTCTTAGGATCAGACTCATCAAATACTACATGGGTTGTCTCTTCCACCATCAAAGTTCTCTTGTTAAACACCCTAAAAGACTTCCCAACACTAGAATATCCCAAGAATACTCCTTCATCAGATTTAGGATCAAATTTTTCCAAGTGAGCATTCCCATTGTTGTGAATAAAAACCTTACAACCAAAGACATGAAGGTGGGAGAGATTGGGTGTCCTACCCTAAAGAATCTCATAGGGTATCTTTTCTAATTTGGCTCTAACATTCACCCTATTCAATACATAACAAGCTGTGTTAACCGCTTCAGCCTAAAAGTATTTTGGAAGTGAATACTCAGCAAGCATGGCTCTAGCGGCTTCCACCAAGGTCCGATTCTTCCTTTCAGCTACCCCGTTCTACTGAGGGGTCCTAGGAGCTAAAAAATTGTGGCTAATCCCCTTGTCCTCACAAAAATCTCCAAATCTTTCATTCTCAAACTCTCCCCCATGATCACTATGGATGGTCAAAATCTCATAACCAAGCTTTTTCTGAATCCAAGTAGAAAATGTTTTAAACTCCTCAAAAGACTCATTTTTATGTGAAAGAAATCTAGTCCAAGTGAACCTCAAGTAGTCATCAACAATCACAAATCCATAGACTTTCCCTCCCAGGCTGGCAGTGCTAATGGGTCCAAACAAATCCATGTGAAGGACTTCTAAAGGTCTAGAGGTGCTAATGTCTTTAATGGGGTGAAAGATGGAGTGGACTTGCTTTCCTAGTTGACAGGCATCACAAAGGTGGTCTTTTGAAAACTTGAGTTTGGGGACACCTCTAACTAGGTCTTTTTGGGCCACTTTCCTAAGGGTTTTCATACTTGCATGATAAAGTCTCCGGTGCCACAACCAAGAATCATCAATCACAGTTTTTAAGCAAAATGAAGCAGCATATTCAATGTTATTTAAATCAAGAATGTAGACGTTGTAGAATGCAATGCATGTGTGGTATGCTGTGGATCATACACCTTAAGTCTCCACACCCAATGTGTACTATGGTGAACTGTGCAAGTGTGTGAGATGTGTCCTAGCATACCACATGAAAAACATCTAACTCCAGAAAAGGGATTTCTTAAGTGGTTTGAGTTATAATGCCTCTTCCTAGGTTTTGGCAATTGATCAAAAGTAGGTGTCATCCTAGGTTTCTTACATGTTTCTAATTCCTTTTGAATCTTCAAATTAGTGCTCTTTAAGACTTCATTTTTAATCCTCAAAATTTTCTCCATCTCCTTAGACTTCTTAAAATCAGATTCAAGTGATGTGTATGAAACTTTTAATGCATCATGCTTTTCAACTAATTCACAATGATTTTTATTTAACTCATCAAATTCATCAAGTAAAGTCATATGATTTGAATCAATCATTTGATGGTCTTTAATCAAAATTTCATGCTCTTTTCGTAGATTTAAAAATTCTAATTTTAAGCTAGCATGTATTTTCTTTAATTTCCTATATGATGCATGAATTTTTTCAGAAACTTCAAGAAGTTGATCGTAGGAAAGTTCACATACCTCTTCTTGGTCAGGATTGTCGTCTGCCATCAAGCACAATTTTGATGTCTCATCTTCTAGTTCCGTCTCCGATGAGTCCGATGCCGAATCCTCCCAAAATACTTTTTGTACTCTTATCTTATCCTTCCTTAGCTTGGGTTTCTCCTCACCCTTTCTTTTGCTTGAGTGATCTTTAATTGTAGGGCAATTAGTTCTCATGTGCCCTAGTTTCCTGCATTCATAGCAAACAATATCAGAAGATCCTTTAGAATGTTTATGATCCCTACCTTTTCTCCAATGATGCTTTTGCTTCTTCCTTAGAAAGCTTTTGAATTGCCTTGTGATGAAGGCAACTTCATCGCTTTCAGACCCGGGAGATTCAGAATCTGGTTTGTGCGCCTTTAGTAAAACTATTTTCTCCTTCTTCTTCTCACCTGCATTAAGATTTCTTTGATTCACCCCTAGCCTGTAAGAAATGAGTGAGCCAAGTAAGTTATCGATAGAATAAGTGTTCAAATCTTTAGATTCAGTGATTGCAGTGATTTTAGCATCATATGACAAAGGCAAGCATCTCAAAATCTTGTTTACTTTTTCAAAGTTTGAAAGTTCTCTTCCTAGTGCATGCTGTGAAGTAACTATCTGAGTAAACCTAGTATACATGTCAGAAATTGATTCACGAGATTTCATACAAAAAAGTTCATAACCATGCAAGAGAATGTTCAAACAGGATTGTTTAACCTCATTAGTGCCTTCATAGGTGATACACAATTTATCCCAAATTTCTTTACCAGTTTTGCAAGTAGAGACACACATGTAATCGTCAGATTTTAAAACATAGAAAAAATAGTTCAAACATTTTGCATTCAATTGATCTAAATCTCGTTCATCGAAAGTCCATTCAGTAAAAGCAACTTCAGTTTTAACACCATTAAATTCACGAGAAGGTGGAGAATAACTTTCTTTGATAAGCATCCACATGCAATAATCAGTAGATTGTAAAACTGTTGACATGCAGGTTTTCCAGAAATCAAAAGGTGAGTTGTTAAACAAGGGAGGTCGTGTAATTGAATAACCTTCCGCAGTGTTACAATTCCCAAGGTTAGCCATGGATCAAATTTCAAAAAGTTTTCAAACTCAGTTTTTATGAATCCCACTCTAATACCACTTGAAAGTTTGTTAGGGATGTTAAGCCCTATAGAATTGGCCCAAGCTAACCAAGAGGGGGGATGAATTGGTATTTTAAAAAATTTTCTTTTCAACAAAAGCAATAAGATCACAAATAAAAAATAAATCACACCACAAGACAAAAATAATGCGGAAATTAAAGTGCGCAAGCAAGAAATAAGAACACGAAAATTTATAGTGGTTCGGTAACCTTGACCTACATCCACTCCTCGGAGGCGCCCTCCGAGTATTGCACTACAAACGTGACTCTCCTTTAGCCCCTACAGCTAGGCGGAGAAGCCTTTACAAAGAACCTTCTTTTTGCCACCCCGACAAGGCAGAGAACCTATCTCCTTTTGCTTCCTCCTGAAGCTGGCAGAGAACCACAACCAGATGCTGACTCCTTACCTCTACCGACCCTTCCACGAACGAGAAACTCTAGATGAAGAAGAAGCAGAGCGATCCTTGAAGCAACCCTTGTGAATCCCCTCACAAGCTCCCCCTCACAAGATCCTCTCTCTCTCCCTCTCTCTCTTTCTCTCCTCAAGGCCTTCTCAGGTCAAGGCAGCAGCAAAAGATTTTTCAAAATGTTTAACAAGAGCTCTTAAATAGAAGAGCTTCAAAGGAGCTCATTAATTGCAAGTTGTCGACAATATCATCCAGGCCGATATAAACATCGGGCTGGCCGATCAGTATAAATCTCAGAAGATCGGCCAGAGCATCGCCCTGAATACAAACTGGATGATTTAAAATTGGCTTGATCGTCCAGGCCGATCTCACGATCGTCCCGGTCGATCAGTTCAAATCAGAGAAAAATCGTCTAGAGCATCGCCCTGAATTCAAGCTGGCCGATATTTATCGTTCTGAAGTAACTAAAGTTTTTGAATAGATCATCCTGGTCGATCCTGCGATCGTCCAGGACGATATGATCATATCAATCATCCTTAATTACTCCCTTGATTTCCTGATCAATTAAGGCATAATTTCTGACTATCGTCCTGGCCGATCAAAGATCGTCTTGGCCGATTATTAAAAAATACATAATACCTTAATTGTCTATGGCGGTAATTTTTTTTTGTTTTGAGCTTATCGTCCTGGCTGATACATGTATCATCCAGGATGATCGGTTAATGATGGCTGCCTTAATTAAGAATCCTTATTTAGACTTTCTATATTAAGCCTGATCGTCCAGGACGATGTAAATATCATCCTGGTTGATATGAGTAAAAATAGAAATTCTAAGTCTCTCAAGTGTGTGTGTGTAGGGTTACTTAGCATCAGTCTCTTTGACCATTACAAATAGACTCAAGAAGAGAAAAAAAATAAAGAACAGACTGACTCTACCCTAAACCTACACAATCTTGAACTGGCTTCGTTTGTTCGTCCGATCTTCGATTCCTGAAAAGTTAGAAGTAACAGGCAGTCTAAGAGAATCAATAGTGTTTGTCAATCATCAAAACATAAGTCATGAAATTAGATTTGTAATAGGTGCCTCTAAGGAGTGGACGTAGGTCAAGGTTTCACCGAACCACTATAAATCTTGTGTGTTCCTTCCTTTATTACTTCTGTATTTAATTTTCGCATTTGATTTTCTTTGTGGTGATATTGGTTTTGATTGAAAGATATTTTTTACCAATTTACCTCTCTCTCTTAATTTGCTTTGGGCCAGTTCATAGAGCCTAACATCCCTAATGAGCTTTCAAGTGGTATCAGAGTTTTTTCAAGTGGTATCAGAGCAGTTTTTAAAAATAAAGTTTCTAAAAGCTTTTGAATTTCGTTCCATGGCTAATTTTTTAAATCATAATATTGCGAAAGGTTATTCAATCACCAGTACTTTATTTGAAAATATCTCATTTGATTTTTTGAAAACTCGCATGTCTATATTCTTGCAATCAATTGATTTTTGCATGTGGCATATGATTTTAACTGGTTATTCTTCACCATCATATGTTATAGATGGAATTAAAACTGATATTCCTTTTAGTCAATGGAATAGAGATGAATGAATGATGCTCAATTGAATGCAAAATCTTTAAATTGCTTTTTCTGTGCTTTAAATTCTGAAGATTTTATGTTAGTATCCATGTGCATTACTGGTAAGGAAATTTGGGATAAACTACACACCATATACGAAGGCACTAGTGAAATCAAGCAATCCAAGTTGAATATGTTAATGCATGATTATGAACTGTTTTCCATGAAATCTTATGAGATAATCTTAGAGATGTATACTAGGTTTATCCAAATTGTAACATCATTGCATGATTTAGGAAAAGAATTTTCAAATTTTGAAAAAGTTAACAAAATTCTTCGTTGTCTACTAAATAAGTTTGATGCTAAAGTAATTATTATTTGTGAATTAAAAGATTTGAATGAATATTCTATTTATAATTTGATTGGCTCACTCATTGCCTACGAGCAAAGTTTGGGTCAAAGACTTGTGGATTCAGGTGAAACGATTGTTCTAAAAGCTGAAGATATGGAAAAATATAGCTTAGTTGGTGACAAATGCAATGACTTGTCAAGCAAATCAAAAAGCTCACCAAAGCATAAGCATCAATAAAAGTGAAATAAAGGTAAAAATGGTAAGGATGTTAATATTTTTTCTAACGTTATCTGCTTTCATTGTAGGAAGCCTGGTCATATGAAAAATCAGTGCCCTAATTTAAAAATTTTTCCAGCAAAAGAAAGGGTAAAGCGAAGCAAATTTTAAACTGGGGAGATAATGAAAAGAAAAAAATCTCTTGGGCAGACCTAGTTTCTGAAGCATCGGACCAGGAGAAAGATAATGATTAAAAGTCTTATTTGTGTGTTTGTGTTATGTTTTGTTTTTAGTTATTTTCTTTTTTTGTTTATTTATTTTGTTTCAATTTTTATTTTGTGTTTTTGTTTTTGTTTATTCTTTGAATTTTTTGTTTCGTGAAAATTTTTCTCTGATCAACACACACATTTACTTTTATAAAAATAAAAAATCTACTTCCTACTTTTTCTTGAAATCTTTAGTAAGTTGTGATTGACTTCTCTAAAATAGTCAGAGGAAGGGAACTCATGATTTTGCTTCTCTTCCTCTCTTCTTAAAGAGGTTATTTTACTTTTGATTTAAAATCTTCATCATATTTTAAATTGGATTTTGAAACTGGTTTTTTTTCATCTCCCTATATTTTTTCTATCGCATAGGAATCTTTTGCAAGATTGTTGAATCCACCTTAAAATTTTCCTAAATTAAGTTGTTCATGTTGTCAATAATTTTGAGTTTACTTTAATTTTGAAATTATAAGAAAGAAAGCATATTTTTTGAAAATAATATAAAAAAATAGCCAATGATGCCAAACCAAAAGATGCGCAATAACGCTAAATTAAAAAAAAATAATACACAAAGTATATTAAAAATCAAAAGATGCTCAAAGAGCCATTCAAGTGATAAAGGGCATAAAATGAGCCCACAAAAAAATATATGCTTATTTTTTCTTATACTACTAAAAGCCTAAGAAAATTCTTGATATGTTCAAAACTTGTGCTAGAAAATCTTGGTTCCTGATTCAGCAATTGATCTTCTATTAGATATGTTTTATAAAAGGAGTTTTGAAAAATTAATGTTTCTTTTTCTCATTTATTCATTCATTTGGATATTGGATTAAAAATTTTTGAGCCTTTAAAATAACTTGAGTTGGGATTATCAAACTCTGAATTTCTAACCTTTTCTGGGCTATACGTTGTCAATACAGTTCTACTAAGTTTTTGATTCAAACCATGAGGTAACTTTCTCATTTTAAGAATATTTGTTTTGTTTACTAGATCAGGGATTGTTTCTATCTTTTAATCATTTTGTTTTTATGCCCCTTCTCTTTTTGATAATGTCAAAGGGGGAGAACGTATTGTTGTTGAATTTTTGTACTGTTGTTAAATTTGTATCTTTTTTTTTCCTTTAAAAAAAATTAAAAATAAAAAAATATTTTTATATCCCCTATTTTTAAAGTGTTATTCTAGTGAGGGGGAGATTAGGAGAAAACATCCCTTTTTAAAATTCAAATTAAACTGTTTGCATCATAAAAAAGCGGGAGAATATTGCGGATCTATTTTCACGATTTATGATTTTGATGATAACAAACACTTCTATTTGTCTACGACGGCCTTATTTACTAACATTTCAAGTCCACACGATCAGACTGTAATTTGGAACCAACTCAAGATTGGGTAGACTAGGTCTGAGTCAGTTTGAACACTTTTTCCTTTCTTGAGTCTATTATATTTGGTGTGGCTCCTAATGCTTTATAACTTGGAAGATTTTCTCACTATTCCCTAGAGTTTACTGTTTTTAGTAACATCATTTGAGATGATATTTATATCATCCTGGATGATCTATTCAAAAGCAAAAATCTTAATTAGGGCATCCTCATTAAAGCAGCCGTCATTATGCAAAATACATCATCTTGGACAATTTTGTATCGGCCAGGACGATAGGCTCAAAAGAGAAAGAATCTGTCGCCAGATCTATTTAGGAATTACTTCTTTCTAGACATCATCTAGGTGGATCGTCTAGTACTATAAAATATCATCCAAAATGATCCAGAATAATTTTCCAAAATTTCTTTAGAATTTAAGGAAAGCAATTATGACTTGATTGCACGATCAAATCGTCTTGGACGATAGCAAGATCATCCTGGCCGATATGCTGGACGATTAGATATTAGATAGCTCTTTTTTAGGGCGATATTCAGGATGATATTCCATAATTTATACTGATTATCCAAGATGATATGTTATCATCCTGAGCGATAAGAATAAATTTCTTTTGACTGTCTCAAATCATCCCGGCTGATTGGGCTTAAATTACACTGATCGTACATGACGATATTAGTATCGTCCTGGACGATAATGTAGGCAACTTGCATTAATGAGCTCATTTTGAGATCTTCTATTTAAGCTATGACATGACACTTTGTAAGTGTCTTTGGCAGCCATTGTAGCTTCGTTCTTTTGGGGGAAACTTGAAGAGAGAGCTTGAAAGGGAGTGAGGAATGGGTGAAGTCTGAGAGAGGGAGAAGATCCTGTGAGGGGGGACTCAAGGGAGTGTGGAGGGGGATTCTACACAATTTCTCTGGCAGGCTTGCACCTTAATACCATCGGATTCAAGGCTTGTCTTGAGGGAAGCTCACCAAAGAAGAAGATCTCTTTGGTGTCAAAGGACCCGGCGACTCCGCCGCACCGGAGAAGGTGGAAGTGAATTTGTAAGAGCTTCTTTGAAAGTTCGTTAGGGATGTTAAGCCCTATGAACTTAGTCCCAAGCTAACCAAGAGGGGGGGGGGGGGGGGGTGAATTGGTATTTTAAAAACTCTTTTCACAAAGAAAGAAAATTGCATAAATCAAATCACACCACAGAAATAAATGCGGAATTAAAAAGCGCGGAAGCAAGAAAAAGAACACAGAAATTTATAGTGGTTCGGTCGACCTGACCTACGTCCACTCCTTATAGGCACCCTCCAAGTTTTGCACTACAAAACGTGACTCTCCTTTAGCCCCCACGGCTAGGCGGAGAAGCCCTTACAAGAACCTCCTTTTTGCCACCCCGGCAAGGCAGAGAACCTATCTCCTTTTGCTTCCTCCTGAAGCTGGCAGAGAACCAAAACCAAAAGCAAACTCCTTACCTCTACCGACCCTTCCACGGATGAGAAACTCTAGACAAAGACGAAGCAGAGCGATCCTTGAAGCAACCCTTGTGAATCCCCTCATAAGCTCCCCCTCACAAGATCCTCTCTCTCTCCTCTCTCTCTTTCTCTCCTCAAGGTCTTCTCAGGTCAAGGCAGCAGGCAAAAGTTCTTAAAAACATTGAACAAGAGCTCTTAAATAGAAGAGCTTCAAAAGAGCTCATTAATTACAAGTTGCCGACAATATCGTCCAGACCGATCTGGATATCGGCCTGGCCGATCAGTATAAATCAAAGAAGATCAGCCAGAGCATCGCCCTGGATGCAAAACTGGACGATTGAAAATTAGCTTGATCGTCCAGGCTGATCTCACGATCGTCCAGGCCGATCAGTTCAAATCAGAGGAAAATCGTCCTGACAATAGCCCTGAATACGAGCTGGCCGATATTGATCGTCCTAAAGTAACTTAAGGTTTTTGACTAGATCGTCCTGGCCGATCCTGCGATCATCCAGGACGATATGATCGTATCAATCATCCTTAATTACTCCCTTGATTTCCTGATCAATTAAGGCATAATTTGGTAATTTCATTTAGGCCGATACGTGGATCGTCCTGGCCGATAATTTAAAATTACAGTATACCTTAATTGACTATGGCGGCTACTTCTTTCTGTTTTGATCTTATCGTCCTAGCCGATACACGTATCGTCCAGGCCGATATGTTAATGACGGCTGCCTTAATTAAGAATCCTTACTTAGACTTTCTGTTTTAAGCTGATCATCCCTGACGATATAAATATCGGCCAGGCCGATGTGGGCAAAAACAGAAATTCTAAGCCCCTCAAGTGTGTGTGTGAAGGGTTACTTAGCATCAGTCTCTTTGACCATTACAAGTAGACTCAAAAGGTGAAAGTCAAAAGTACAGACTAACTCAACCTTAAACCTACGCAATCCTGAACTTGGCTCCTTCTTAATCGTCTGATCTTTGATTCCTGAAAAGTTAGAAGCAACAAGTAGTCCAAGAGAAATAGTGTTTGTCAATCATCAAAACATAAGACATGAAAAAGTAGATTTGCAACAATCTCTCCCTTTTTGATGATGGCAAACACAAGTAGGAAAAATATCAAAAAACATTCATTAGATTTTCAAAGTTACAAACAACCACACCTAAACAACTTTTCCTACCACACCTACTCCCCCTTTTGACATCACAAAAAGAGGGTCCAAAAACAAATACGACTAAAAGCAAACAACAGGAAATAAAAAACACAGACTAAAAGAATGAGGGATCCTGATCATTAGATGGAGGTGGAGGAGGTGGCTGCTGAAAGTAACTGGCAAGCGTGGTAAACTGAGCATTGAACCAGGCGATGTCTTGGTCATGCTGCTGCTGCTGATGAGTAAGGAAACTGTCAAATCGGGCTAAATCCTCAGCGCAGTGCTTTTCGTAACGGGTAATATCCTTAAAGTGTTGCTGCTCCTGTGCAGCAACGTAGGCGTCAAACCGAGTCTCCCAACGATCAAACCTCTCAATCAACTGATCAACCGGAGAGTGCTGGTGGAGAGGGACAGGATCAGGAATGAGAGCGGGGGCGGGAGCCTCCTCCTCTCTCACCCCCTGAGGTTCTTCAGGGTGGAAACGAGTACTGTGAAGGGTGCTGAAGGAATTGTTTGAGTAGAAGGGAGTTGGGAGGTTTGGTGGAATAGGATACTGAAGTTGGTATTTGGTTTCAAGGACATAGGCTATGATGTGTCCTAAGGCTAGATTAGGTTTCCTTTTGTGGCCTGGATCACGGATTGTGGTTAAGTGATCAATGTATCGGAAAAGTAGGTCCACAGTATTAAATTCCCTATGAGCCATGATGTAGAAAGTAGTGAGTGAAAGTAGAGGGGTGATGTGGATTCGGTCGCTGGCTTTTGGAATTACGGAGGTGCGAAGGACATGTTGGATTGTCCTTGCATCTTTGACTAAAGAGCTAGTTTCTCCAACATGGTAAGGTACATTGGTCTGGCGAAGGGAATGATTCACCGTGGACCAGTCAAGATGAGGGTCAGGGGCGATTAGGTGCAGCTTATCCCCGGTGGTGGATAGCAGTAAAGGATCAACACAATCCTGATATGTGATTTCGACAGGGCGTCGATTCACATAGGAGGACAGAGCTGTGAAGGTAGGGTTGATGTGAAGGTTTGCGAAAAACTCTTGAAGAAACTCTGAATTGAAAGGGAAAGCAAGAGACAGAATGAAGCAAAGGGAGGTATGAGCGAAAAGATCCATTACCGGGTATGAGATGTGGGTAGGATTGATGATTCTTGAGACAGTGATTCCACATTCTTTGTAACGGTGGTAAGCGGCTTCATCTTCTGCTTCCCTGAAACGAGGGTCAATTCTTGCCCTCGAAGAACTCCCAAAAGTTTGTCGGACGCGTTTCCCACCAGCCATAGAGAGGACTAAGCAAAAACACAAGAGGGGAAAGGATAAAGAGTGAAAAAGCATGGCTGGAACGGCCTGAATTTAAAGAAACGACCATATCGTCCTGGCCGATCGCAGAATCATCCAGGTCGATATGGTTCAATAATTACGTACAGGCTGATTGGTCAAAAAGGCGGTCCGATCGTCCAGGTCGATCAGATATCGACCAGGCCGATTAGACACAGGCGATCGTCCCGAGGAGTCAATCCGGACGACCGTTGAAAAAGCAGATCGTCCGGGCTGATTAGGTGTATCGTCCAGGACGATGCACAATAATTGATCGTACCGGCCGAAGTTAAAATATTTAAAATGCTTGCCACGTGTATCGTCCAGGACGAACAATGGATCGGCCCGGCCGATTGTCCAATAATGGATCGTCCGGGGCCGAATTTAAAGATTCAAACGTTCTAACATGTGGATCGTCCAGGACGATCGAGTGTATCGGCCAGGACGATGCACATAACATGCATCGGCCAGACGAAATATTCCATCGGCCAGGACTATCATCAGAGTTCGATCAAATCGTACAGGACGATATCGTATCGTCCAGGACGATGAGTTACATCAAGCACAGAAAAGTTCAGCAGATGGATTTTGAAGAGAATTTGTCCTATCGTCCAGGACGATAAAAATATCGGCCAGGACGATGTGACAAGGAATTAAAAACAAGAAAAAGATGGTAATGATCAAGTCCCTCAAAAATAAATAAAAAAAACAGTCAAAACACAAAAAAAGAAAAACAAAAATAACACAAGGAAAAACGAATATTTTCGAATTTTAATTTTTCTAATATTTTTTTGATTTAAAGAGGCATCATATGATAATTCTTTTCAAAAAGTTAAACTTTTAGTGTTCCAAGAGATCAAGAAGTTTAACAAATTTTAATTAGAAGAGGGTAGATCATCTGATTCTGTTAACCCTAGATCGGACATCCTTCAGGGTACACAATTCTTTTGGAAAACAAGAATCCAACTCAGAATAACTAAATAGGATAATAAGATCCATTCAAGACTTGTTTACAAATAAAATATCTCATATGTAATGAACCAAAGTAATTTTTCTCAATCATGGAAATTGAAATGAAGTCTTTGAAAGTATCACATAATCAATGAGTTTTTCTAAGTTTTAAGAGTTTTACCAAAGAGAGGATAGCTTGCATCTAGTGGGCTTATTTTATGCCTCTTGTCATTTTGATTGGCTCTTTTGAGCATCTTTTGATTTGAATACACTTTTGTGTATATGGCTTTCTTTTCAATTTTGGCTTCATTGGCCTCTTTCCCTTTTTAACTCTTGCAAGCTAAAAACTCTTTAATATACCCTTAAAAAAACTTAGTTGTGAGTATATCCTCCAAATATTAGAGAATAGGAGCTCTCTCTCTAACATAGGGAAGAACAATCCACAACACAAAATTAAAATTATGTGATAAATGTAATGACAAGATTTCAAAAGCTTGAATGGTATCTAAGAACTTTGGCTATTATGCATAAGATAAATTAATATAGCAAGATAAGAAAAAGATCTTAAATGAAAAGCCATTGGTTAAACTGAGTTTAGACTTTTGTTTAGAGAAGAAAATCATACCACTAAACAAAGTCAGAAGAAGGGAAAATATCAACAGTTTACTCCCTTTAACCAATTTAGAAAAAGCTAAACACTATCTCTAAAACTCCAAAATCTAAAGGCTTGAAAAGATTCATCATATGAAAGACCAAGTTTAAAGAGCAACGCGAAGACAGAAAAGACAAACAATAAGAATGAAAACAATGCACACTAGACTACCACCAAGTAAGCACAAAAACTAACACAGAAATAAAATAAGAAGAAACACAAAAACTTAACATTTCAAGTACGTGATAAGGCAGCGAGTTTAAGCAATTTTGAGCTGCAAGACTCCTTATGTCCAGTTATCCTATGCTCCCACGAGGACTTTGGTGAGAGCACACCTGCACAACTCAACATCAGTCAGATTTAGGAACCCAAATAGGTTTGGGATCCTTCTTAGGAAAAGTAGAATACAATGCAGGTATGGTATGATGTGAATCATGCATCTTAGGTCTCCACATCCAATGTGTACTACGATGAACGGTGCAAGTGTGTGAGATGTGTCCTAGCATGCCACATGAGTAACATCTAACTCCAGGAAAAGGGTTTCTTAAATGGTTTGAGTTATAATGCCTCTTCCTAGGTTCTGGCTTAAGATCAAAAGTGGAAGTCATCCGATTTTTCTTATATGTATCAAAATCATTTTGAATCCTCAAGTTAGTTCTTTTTAATGCATCATTCTCCATCCTCAAATTTTTCTCAATCTCTTTAGATTTCTTAAGATCAACCTTAAGTGAGGTGTGTGAAGCTTTTAATGCATTATGTTCATCAATTTCTTAAGATCAACCTTAAGTGAGGTGTGTGAAGCTTTCAAAGCTTTTAATGCATTATATTCCAAATGCTTTTTGTTCAACTCATCAAATTCATCAAGAAGAGCCATGTGATTTGAATCAATCGTTGCATGATCTTTGAGAAAAACTTCATGCTCTTTTTGTAGATTTGAATGTTCTAATTTTAGACTAGCATGAGTCTTCTTAAGTTTTTTGTATGATGCATGGATTTTTTCACAAATTTCAAATAATTCATCATAGGTTGGTTTACATACCTCTTCCTCATCACTTTGATTTTCTCCCATGAAACACAAGTTCGTAGTTTCTTCCTCTGGTTCAGTCTCAGAGGAATCAGTACCAGATTCTGCCCAAAAACCTCTTTGGATTTTCTTCTTGTCCTTCCTTGACTTGGATTTCTCCTCACCTTTTTCCTTTTTTTTGCTTAGGTGATCTTGAAGTGTAGAGCAATCGGCTCTCACATGTCCAGGTTTCCTGCATTCAGAACAAACAACATTAGAAGATCCTTTAACATGTTTATGATCCTTACCTTTTCTCCAACTTTGATGATGCTTTTGTTTCTTCCTTAGAAAGCTTTTGAATTGCCTTGTGATGAAGGCAATTTCATCGCTTTCAGACCCGGAAGATTCAGAATCCGATTTGTGTGCCTTCAATGCAATTGTTTTCTCCTTTTTTTTTTCACCTGCATCAACATTTCTTTGATTCACCCCTTGCTCGTAAGCAATAAGTGAGCCAAGTAAGTTATCAATAGAATAGGTGTTCAAATCTTTAGATTCAGTAATGGCAGTAATTTTTGCATCATAAGACGAAGGCAAGCATCTCAAAATCTTGTTAACTTTTTCATAATTCGAAAGTTCCTTTCCTAGTGCATGCAATGACGTAACTATCTGAGTAAACCTAGTGTACATGTCAGAAATCGATTCATGAGGTTTCATACGAAAAAGTTCGTAGTCATGCAAGAGAATGTTTAAACGGGATTGTTTAACTTCATTGGTACCTTCATAGGGGATGCACAATTTATCCCAAATCTCTTTACCGATTTTGCAAGTTGAGACACGCATGTAATCCTCAGATTTCAAAGCACAGAAAAAACAGTTCAAACATTTCGCATTTAATTGAGCTAAATCACGTTCATCAAAAGTCCATTCAGTAAAAGCAACTTCAGTTTTCACACCATTAATTTCACGAGAAAGTGGAAAATAACCTTCTTGAATAAGCATCCACATGCGATAATCAATAGATTGTAAAAATATTGACATACGAGTTTTTCAAAAATCAAAAGATAGGTTATCGAACAGGGGAGGTCGGGTAATGGAATACCCTTTAGTGTTACGATTCCCAATGTTAGCCATGGATCAAATTCAAAAAGTTTTCAAACTTTAATTTTCGAATCCCGCTCTAATACCACTTGAAAGTTCGTTAGGGATGTTAAGCCCTATGAACTTAGTCCCAAGCTAACCAAGAGGGGGGGTGAATTGGTATTTTAAAAACTCTTTTCACAAAGAAAGAAAATTGCATAAATCAAATCACACCACAGAAATAAATGCGGAATTAAAAAGTGCGGAAGCAAGAAAAAGAACACAGAAATTTATAGTGGTTTGGTCGACTTGATCTACGTCCACTCCTTGGAGGCACCCTCCAAGTATTGCACTACAAAACGTGACTCTCCTTTAGCCCCCACGGCTAGGCGGAGAAGCCCTTACAAGAACCTCCTTTTTGCCACCCCGGCAAGGCAGAGAACCTACCTCCTTTTGCTTCCTCCAGAAGCTGGCAGAGAGCCAAAACCAAAAGCAAACTCCTTACCTCTACCGACCCTTCCACATATGAGAAACTCTAGACGAAGACGAAGCAGAGCGATCCTTGAAGCAACCCTTGTGAATCCCCTCACAAGCTCCCCATCACAAGATCCTCTCTCTCTCATCTCTCTCTTTCTCTCCTCAAGGTCTTCTCAGGTCAAGGCAGCATCCAAAGTTCTTAAAAATGCTGAACAAGAGCTCTTAAATAGAAGAGCTTCAAAGGAGCTCATTAATTACAAGTTGCCGACAATATCGTTCGGGCCGATCTGGATATCGGCCTGGCCGATCAGTACAAATCAAAGAAGATCGGCCAGAGCATCGCCCTGGATGCAAAACTGGATGATTGAAAATTGGCTTGATCATCCAGGCCGATCTCATGATCGTCCTGGCCGATCAGTTCAAATCAGAGGAAAATCATCCTGACAATAGCCCTGAATACGAGCTGGCTGATATTAATCGTCCTGAAGTAACTTAAGGTTTTTGAATAGATCATCCTGGCCGATCCTGCCATCATCCAGGACGATATGATCGTATCAATCATCCTTAATTAATCGCTTGATTTCTTGATCAATTAAGGCATAATTTGGTAATTTCGTCCAGGCCGATACGTGGATCGTCCTGGCCGATAATTTAAAATTACAGTATACCTTAATTGACTATGGCGGCTACTTCTTTCTATTTTGAGCTTATCATCCTAGCTGATACACGTATCGTCCAGGACGATACACGTATCGTCCAGGCCGATATGTTAATGACGGCTGCCTTAATTAAGAATCCTTACTTAGACTTTCTGTTTTAAGCTGATCGTCCCGGACGATATAAATATCGTCCAAGCCGATGTGGGCAAAAATAGAAATTCTAAGCCCCTCAAGTGTGTGTGTGAAGGGTTACTTAGCATCAGTCTCTTTAACCATTACAAGTAGACTCAAAAGGTGAAAGTCAAAAGTACAGACTGACTCAACCCTAAACCTACGCAATCCTGAACTTGGCTCCTTCTTAATCGTCCGATCTTTGATTCCTGAAAAGTTAGAAGCAACAAGTAGTCCAAGAGAAATAGTGTTTGTCAATCATCAAAACATAAGACATGAAAAAGTAGATTTGCAACATTCTCCACCTAGTTGTGGGGGCTAAAGGAGAGACACTTAGTTTAGTGCAATACTTGGAGGGTGCCTCCAAGGAGTCGACGTAGGTCAAGGTTTGACTGAACCACTATAAATCTGGTGTGTTCCTTCCTTTATTACTTCCACATTTAATTTTCGCATCGTTGATTTCTTTGTGGTGATTTTAGTTTTGATTTGTGTTTTGATTGAAATTTTATTTTTTACCAATTCACCTCTCTCTTTTTATTAGCCTTGGGACTAGTTCAATAGGGTCTAATATCCCTAACGAACTTTCACCCAAATCGTCTTAGCTGATTGAGCTTATTTTGCACTGATCGTACAGGGTGATATTCATATCGTCCTGGACGATAATATCAGTTTGTTGCGATTAAGAGCTCGATTGGAGCTCTTGTATTTAAGCTTTGACAAGGGACTTTGCAAGAGTCTTTGGCAACCATTGAAGCTTCATACTTCTGTATGAAATTTGAAGAGAGAGCTTAAAAGGGAGAGAGGAAAGGGTGGAGTTTGAGGGAGGGAGAAGTTCTTTGGAGGGGGTTTCAAGGGAGTGTGGAGGGGGTTCCACATGGTTGCTCCAGCGAGCTTGCTCCTTAGTACCATCGGATTCAAGGTTCATCTTGAGGGAAGTTTTGGGAAGAAGAAGATCTCTTTGATGTCAAAGGGCTTAGTTCCTCCGCTGCATCAGGGAAGGTGGAAGTAATTTTATAAAGGCTTCTCTGCCTTACTGTGGGGGCTAAAGGAGAGACGCTGTGGTTAGTGCAATACTCGGAGGGTGCCTCTGAGGAGTGGATGTAGGTCAAGATTTGATCAAACCACTATAAATCTGGCGTGTTCTTTCTTTTTATTGCTTCTGCATTTAATTTCCGCACTTTGATTTCTATGGTGAATCTTGGTTTTGGATGTGATTATTTTTAGTTAAAGAAGATTTAATATCAAGTTCACCCCCCTCTTGGTTAGCCTTGGAACTAGATCATAAGGGCTTAACACCCTTAACAAACTTTCTTGTTCCATTAGAGAACTTTCAAGATGCTATTATATGCTACAGCTCCCTTATATCTTTCTTGTGGATGACATATTAGATGTGCAACAGGTCTCTTTTAGCGGGTCATAGACATTTACATTTGCTGTAGTCATCTACTATTTTCTTCATAAATGATATTTTATGTACACAATGGGTCTCTTACAGGTTCCTGTATTCATTCCTAATTTTCCTGTATATGCAGATTGATGAACTACCCCATTCACTTACATATCTTCTAGTGTTCGTAGGGACTACCTTGCTCATAAGCAATCATATTCATAACTTATGAATTCTTGTGTGCATATTATATTTTCTATATATTGTTTCTCGTTACTTTGGCATGCCAGTTCAAGTGTTGATTTTGAATGGTCGGCATTGCTGCACTTGACACCAGTCCCTTTATACATGTTACTTGACAAATTACTTCATGCATTCGTGATCTGGTTCGATTTGTTCATTTGTAAACTGGTGCTGACTATTGGGAGGATTACATTTGTCATCAGTTGCTTCATGCATGTTGATTTTTATTGACCACAAGCATATCATATTCATCATAATCTCCCCAAGCATATTTTGTTAGTGGCTTACCATCCCCGTTTTATTTTATAATTCGCAATATCAGATATGCTCACTGGTATTTTGATATTCATTTGAGGACACAATCATGCTCACCATAGTCGTCCCCCCTTTGCAGGAGAACTTTGACACTTAAGCATGAATCATGTTTGTGCTTAGGATCACATGCAGCCGACTACATCTCCTTATGCACATATCTTTCTTCTTATGTAGTGAATATCTGAACTGATTTGATGACCTCCCGATGTTGATTGGAAACCCATCGTTGTCTTAAAATATAACTTGTAGTTCATAAAGTATTTGTTTGGGGAAGCTCACATTTCAATTAACATGATGACTTCATCATAAATTTTGTATTGATTGCTTGAGACTACATTCAAAACAAGCTTCCCTTTCCTCATGTGTCCCTCACATCTCAATCATTTGTGTGCCACCCATCCAACTTTTTCACTTATTTGGGAGCAATTTTTAGGTACATTATTTACATTCATGACATACATCACAATTGATTCAATTGATTTTTATTGCAAGAAATGTGATTGTATTGTCCATAATTCATCACTACAAGTAGTATTTGCAAATTTAAATTTCTATATATGTTCTTTTGCATCCAATTTGTACTTTGTTATCTTTAAATTGCAACTTCATTTTGAGTGTTATATTAAATTCCTTATTATTTAATTTGCAATTTTTATTTATTATCATTTTGATTTGAATTAATTCAAGTTTGATTTAGGCTCAATTTTATGTTCAATTCATTGTCTAAATCAAGTTCCCTATTGTCCAACTCAAGTCTTTGCTTGAGTTCAAATGTTCAAGTCATGTCCAAGAAGAGTTCAAGTTCATGTCCGAAAATTGTCCAAGTCATGTCCCTTGTCCACTAGAAAATTCGATAGCCTCCCGGCATCTCCCCCATTTAGAGAAAACCACAGAAAATATGGCCATCCTACCACGTTACTTCAGTGTGTATGGTAGGTATCAGGGGTTACCGAGCCATACTTCTTTCATCCCACCATACTACGTGAGCATGTATGGGGTGTTCAAAAGTATCCGTACAAAGAACAAAGTGGCTCTCCCCTCCCCCAAGCTATAAGAGCGTTTATAGATCTTACCCACCTTTCCATATGCGTCACATTGGGCTCCTTCCCACCATGCTATGATAGCACATATAAGTGGTTCTTCGGTCCATCGCAAATATCAAAGGTGGGATTTAAAGTGGTTACCTGTCTCATCATTGGCATCACACCGGGCTCCCTCTTACCATGCTACAAAGATCGCATATAGGTGGTTCTTCGATCCACAACAAATACCAAAAATGGGATTCTAGGTGATTACCCACCTCGTCATTAGAGCCAGACTGGGTTTCCTCTCACCGTGCTACAAGAGTGCATATAGGGGGTTTGCTGGTCTGCAAAAAATAATGAAAATGGGAACCTGAGTTAAGGAGGTTATACCTTGGTGGTTGACGATGTGATGGCGACGATGGGGCAGCAAAATATTCAAAAATATTTCCTTCCCTTCCTTTTTTTTTGTGGAAACTTTTTCCCTTCTCTTTTTTTTTTTCTTCTTTTTTTTAAACTATCTCCCTTTTTTTTGCAACTTCCCTTTTTTTGCTTTTTTTTGTTTTCTTTCTCATAAACACACACACACACACACAAATATATAATATAATAATAACAATAATAATAATAATAACAGTATTAAAATAATTATAATAATTAATCATAATAAAAAATATTAATATTAATAATAATGACTAGTATTAACATTAAAACTATCTTAATACATATTACCTCACTTGAGCAAAGACGAATAGGTGACGGGTGGCAATCAGGCCGGCTGAGTCATGGAGATCAGCTTGAAGAGAAGAGCGAGCTTGGCATTGGAGGGAAATCAAAAGACAGAGATGGGAGCTAGTTCAGACTAGTATAGGGCAGGTAGAGGGAGGAAGAGGCGGAGGGAAGTGTCAACCTTGGCTTAAGAGACTTCGGTGGTTTCAAATCTCTCGATCTCTCTCTCTCTCTCTCTTTCTCTCTCTAAATGGACAATTTGTGAACAGGGTAAGGGCAAAATTGTCGGGTGAAGGTAGAGGGTAGAGATTTGTTATAGAGAAATGGGGAAGCCGGAGTTTTTTGCATAGCAGGATCATGGGCTTCGTCTTGAGAAGACTAGATATGTGTTCAGAGCTTGCGAATGAGAAAGGAGAGGTAATCACCACCTTTTGGACTGGGAGGAATTTGATTATATGGTTTCAAATTCCCATTTTTTACATTATTTTACTTGTATATGGGATAGGGAGCAGCTAGCAGAGATTTCGAGCAAGATTTGGGTGATATCTTAGCACATGTAATGATCAAAACCCCAATTTTATTATTTTTTTATATCTTTTCCTTTTAGCTATAGCCTATGGATCAACAAATGCCCCCCCCCCCCCCAGAAATCTGGTTTGCGTCTAGAGAGAGTCACATTTATCATATACTGATTGATCTTGTGGATCTTCAGATATTTGCTCTAGATATTACACAGAGATTCTCATTTAGTGGATCCCCAAAAGTTTGCTTGGATGTCACACTAGGATTTTCATTTTATGGATCTTTAAAAGCTTATTTGGATGTCACGCCAAGACTTTGATTCTTTAAATATTCAAGAGTCTATCTTGGTGCCTTCATAGATTTTGTATATGCACTTGTAATCCTCAATATAGGTTATATGATTGCTCTTGATCAAGTAGAGATCCATAGGATAGTGATAGAGTATTTCATACTCAGATCCCTAGAGTGTTACTTTATAGATAAATGATACTAGTTTAACATTGCTACCTCTTGCTCTACTTTTTCTTTCACTATCATTGTAGTTTTCAACATTTTTGCATATGTTCCATATTTACTTTGCCGTTATCATACACAGATGTAGTATTTCTATTGTATATTACTGATATTGTTTAAGATTTATCAAAATTTTGTAGATTTATCAATTGATGGGACTTTGTTATTCTCTTGTGCTGATTATGTCTTGGTCAATTTATACTTCTTGTTAATGACACATTCAGTTTATGGAGGATCTTCCATTCTTCCCTCCTTTGGCTGCATTATGGCAAAAAAATTTAAATATTTATTTGGGGATCTCGACATGCAACATGATGACGGCATAAATAAATATTTAAAATGCCCCCAGTCTTCAAGGACACTTATAGATATCTTCTAGGATACTTCGTTTCATAGCTTTAACTTGAGTATTAAGATTTTGTTTTCTCCTTCATTGATCTTTGTGCTTTGGAAATTAGAAGATTACCTGATTTATCTTTATTGACTTGGTAGGTGATTTTTTGTACCTTCTGTCCTATGTTTCTTGCTTTTTTGGGCTTAATGGAATGGATGTCAGAGATCTAAACCTTTTAGGTTTGTATTAGGTCAATGGTGAGAAGTCATTAATCCGAGGCTTTGTGCAAAACAGACTTGTTGATGATGATAAAATCCTCTTAGTTTAGCCATAGACTTTGCATAAACTTTTAGACAATTTATTCAGTCGTTTGCTTTGTGCTTTGACAAACTTGTTGAAGAAAAATTCTTTCGATCCTCATTTTGTGCTTTACAGATTTGTTGAAAGATTTGCATGTTTTGGATTTAGTTGATAGTACCAAATGTAGGTAGTATCTTAATCCTTAATCACTTGAAGAGACTTTAACCTGAGTCACTTGAGTTTATCATATTAGGAGAGCTAGGATTTGATAGCTTTTCATCCTTTAGTTGCTGAGATGAGGGTTCTTATACTATGATCTTTCTTATAGCAATTGAGTAGATGGAATTGCCAATGATCCAACCATATTTAGGCGTATTGTATCCGACCCTTTACACCCATTCGAGCTCCAAACTTGAGCTACAGGAAATTTTATTCCCAATGTTGAATCTACTAAAGTTGGTAGATTTGGATTCATCCTTTGTGGTTGAAGATTTAGAGCCTACATAAACTTGGTAGTTGCTCGCAACTCTTCTTTCCTATTGAAACTTTGATTTTCCAGTTGATTAGAAAAATTTTGTAGACTACGATCAGTTGACCTTATCGAGTCAAATAAGCCTTCATACTTCCTACAATCTCTATTGACGAAGTGGGAGTTCCTCTACTATGACATTTCTTATGACTTATTGAGTAAAAAGAGTTGCCAGTTATTCGACCATATTTGGGCATATTGTATTCGGCCTTTTACACCCATTCGGACCTTAAGTTTCAAGCTGTTAAAATACATCAAGCTGTTCTGGTTTAATTTGTTAGAGTGTGTAGTCATAAAATTCTCTTTCTTAACTTTCAAATCTTGGTATGTTGGAGAAGGTGGTGTCTCAAACTTTTGAAAGATTACGTGTATTTACTTTGAAAAGAATTCGTTGTATTCTTGAGCATACAAGAATATTTGTTTTAATAATTTAAATATTTATTTGAGGATTTCGACATACAGTATAATATCGATCTGAATAAATATTTAAAATACCCCTTATCTCGCAGGGATATTTTAGGATAAAATAAATTTAAAATATTAAAATTTTAAATATTTGTTTGGGAATCTCGATGCATAGCATGATGTCAACCCAAATAAAAATTTAAAATACCCCAATCTTGTAGGGAGATTTTTGATAGGATTTATATTTTAAGATTTTAAATATTTATTCGGGGATCTCAACATGTAGTGCGATGTTGACTCGAATAAATATTTAAAATACCCCTAATCTTATAGGAAATTTTGATAAGCATTCTTGTAATACAAAATAATTTCAAAAAATGAAATGTATATGCTTATAAATGTGTACGAAATATATAACACATTAAACATAGTATTTTCTTAGGTAATTTTAAGTGTGTTTCTTCTTTGAATACCGACTGTTGATCGGTGGCATAGGCCTTTGGCCTTCCAGGTTGATTAACTGATAAGCTCCTCTTTGAAATACCTTCTAGACAACAAAGGGACCCTCCCAATTGGATACAAATTTACCACTAATTTTTTTGGTTTGTGATTATTGGTCTTCTCATCACCATGACCAATTCCCCTTCTTGAAATGCCCAAGGGCGCACCATACGATCAAAGGATTTTCAAGTTTTATTGAGCTCTCAGTCTAACTTCATCTAGTTCATCGAGCTCCTCCATTCTTAGGTGAGCATTTTTCTCTTGAGTGAGATAATTCTAGATTGCTACTCAGAGTGATGATAGTTCAGCTTCTAGTGGCAATACTACTTTAACTCTGAATACTAGTGAATAAGGAGTACCTTTGGTTAAAATTTTATAAGATATACAATACACTCAAAGTGCTTCCACCATCTTTATATGTCACTCTCTTTTATTTTTGGTGAGTATCCTTTCAATAATTTCACCAACATCTTTTTGAACGCTTCTGCCAAGCCATTTGCTCTTGGGTTATATATAGATGAATACTACCAATCAATTTGGTGCCGATCAATGAACATGTAATTTTTTGTATTTTTTAATGTAGTATCATTGTCTGAGATTATGCGATATTGCACATTAAATTTGTAGATGACATTATGCCTGAAGAAGTTGATCACATGCTCGGATGTGACTTCTTTGAATGGAGCCACTTCTACCCACTTAGAAAAGTATTCTGTTACTGCCAAAATAAAGTGGTGTCCCACTAAAGATGGAAGATCTATCAACCCAATTATATCTGTGCCCCAGCATTTAAATGGTCAGGATGCTACTATTGGGTATAAAGGATTTGGTGGTAGATGTATAACATCATCATGGATCTGACATTTGTGGCACTCTTTGCATGGTCAATACAATCTCTGACCATGGTCGGCCAATAGTAACTCATTCTCTTAATTTTAGCAGCCATTTTTAGGACTTGACTGATGTGCACCATAAAGTCCTTCATGGATTTTTGTTACTACTTTATCAGCTTCCTTGGTCCCTAGGCACCTTAGCCACATTTGATCAAAAGCTTATCGGAATAGCGTATCATTGACAAATGCATATCGTAACTTCCTTTTTCACGTTTATGCAACTAGAGATTTATTTATCGGAAGTTTACTTTCTTTAAAATAGTTGATGAATGCTACCTCCAATCATCTCCTTCCTCAATATCTAAGCAATGTAGCCACAAATCTAAGCATCTGCTGGTTTTATGTCTCTTTACTATGTGGCATTTTTCTAGTTGATTTTTAAGAGCTACTTGTTGGGGAGGTTGAGGATCAACTGGGGTTGTATCTTGATGGCTTGAATTTAGTATTCCATCTACATGTAAGAATTATAATATTACTAGCTCAAAGACCTGACGGGCGTAAACCATAATTGGTATAGGCATCTCCTCATCGGTATTCGCCACATCCTTGGCTAATTTGGTAGACAATATCCCTTAGCATTCTGACCTCATGGAACTCAAGCTATTTTAACGTTTGGCACTTATTTCAGAAGCTCAAGAGCTCACTGGTGATAATGGGCCAATTTAAGTTTGCCAACCTTATAAATGTCGAGCACTTGATTTATCACAAGTTGAGAATCGCCAAAGATTTGGAGATTTTGGATTCTAACATTGATTGAAATCTTTAATCCTGCTATTAGAGCTTTGTATTCAGCTTCATTATTGGTCTGAGGTTCAGTCAAACTGAATGAAAACCTCATTATACCTCCCTCAAGTGCTATGAAAATGAGACCGTTGCCGGCTTAGGCTCATGCAATATTTAAAGATCAGTCAGGTTTAATCGATGATGCCCCATTGAAATACATCTCCTAGAATGATAGCTTTTCATCTTCATCAACCCTCATGATTTTCTTGTTGGGCAAATCATCATTGAGTGGAGAGTCTGCCGGGAGTGGATGCATGCCAAGAAAATCTGCCAAGGCTTACCCTTTCATCGCCTTTTGTGGTATGTACATGATATCAAATTATAGTAGTATCATTGCCCACTTGGCTAAATAACATGTTAACACTGGCCTTGTCATCAAGAACTTTAACAGATCGATTTTTGATATCAATGTAACTTTGTGAGAGAGCATGTAGTGGTGGAGTTTCTAAACTATAAAAATCAACGCTAGGCAATACTTCTCAATTGGAGAATAACGAATTTCTACTTCGATCCACCTTTGGCTGATACAATATAGCATATTTTCCTTTACTTCTTCATTATGTTGGGCTTATAATGATCTGAGGGACTCTTCTAGTAATATTATATATAGTATAAGAGGCTTCACCATAATTGGCGCTATGAGGATGGATGGATTTAACAAATATATTCTAATACTATTGAATGCTTCCTGACAGTCTTCATCTCACTTAAAATGAACATCTTATTTCATTAATTTGGATAATGACTGGCACTTACCTGACATATTTGATATGAATCCTCGAATGAAAGCCAGTTATCCTTGCAAAGAATAAAGTTGGCGAAGATTTCTAGGGGCATCTCCATAATTGATTTGATCTTATTGGGGTCAATCTTGATACCTAAATGATAAAAAAAATACCCCAAGAATTTATCGGAGGAGACACCAAAATCACATTTGAGAGGGTTCATCGTTAGATCAAAATTTCTAATTCTCTTAAATATAATTCTCAGGTCACTTAAGTGGTATTTGCGATCCATGCTCTTAATAACTAGGTCATCAACATAACACTTAACCTTCTGGTGTATTAACTCAATAAATATATGCATCATTTCCCATTAATAGGTGGCACTAGTGTTCTTCAGGCCGAGGGGCATTACCGTGTAATAAAAAATACTGATGAGTATTTTGAATGATGTGTGTTTTTCATCCTCATATGTCATCTTGATTTGATTATATCTTGACGATCTATCCATGAAGGAGAACATGTCGTAGTTAGACATGTTATCTAATAGTAGTTTTGATACACAGAGTGAAAAGTCATCTTTTGGGCATGCCTTGTTGAGGTCCCAAAAATCAATAAAAATATGAATATGACTGGTCTTCTTCTTTATCAAGAAAATATTGGCAATCCAATAAGCATATTTTTCTTTACAATTAAAGCCTGCATCTATTAGCTTCTTCATCTCTACAATCACCTACAATTCAATCTTCAATCTCATTCTCCTTGGAGCTTGCTTAATAGGTGATATGTCAGGCTTGATGGCTAATTTACGACCTGCTACATCAAGGGATAAGCCGGACATCTAAACATATATCTAGGCAAAAAAAGTTCCTGAATTCGCAAAGAAGTTTATTTATTTCTTCTATTTGCTCCTCGAGTAGGAGAGAACTAATGAATGTTGGGCGAGGGTCTTCCTCAGTTCCCAAGTTGACTTCCTTTAGCTCATTCATAGTGGCTGCCTGTCCACCATCTTCTAGTTCTTCTAGTGAAGGCTTGGCATCTATGGGTTGATCATCATAATTGTTAACTTCATATGTCTCCTCAGCGTCAACATCATCTTTTTCAATTTCCCTGCATGTGATGGATCGGTAAGTCTCTTTCTAGAGGAATTTTTACTTGATGAATCTGATACCCTTATATGTAGCTATATCATTCTATCGTAATGGACATGGATTCCTTTCATACTAGAGGCCCAAGCTTGTACGAAGTTTTCATTTAGTGGTAGGAGTATTGATTTGCTTTCGTAGCATTCTTTAAATACCTTTGGTATTAAACCTGGATAGCCTCATAGGTAGTTACTCTTCATAATCGAGAAGTATACAACACCAATCATTTTTCTCTTCTTTACACATTCCCACAGAATATAGAATATTCCCTAGCGCAATCCCATTTTTAAGGGGAGGCAGATAAAGGGTGGCGAGTTCTTTAACCTTATGCACCTCATGCAGAATGATTTCTTTGAAGTGTTATAGGGGGATACATATGACTACGAGTATGCTATCTAAAATCCACAATTGTCTATACTTCTATAGAATACACCCTGCACTGTATTCATGTAGATAGTCTCATAATCTTAATCATCATTTGAATGTTCCACCTCCCTACTCCATTCGACCGTAGACTGTCATACTCTTTGAGATTTTGTTCGAGTGACATCATCTTCATCTGTGTCACTCACTAGATGAAGCACATGTTTCTTTTCTTTGGAAATGTTCGATACCTTGGGAAGAGTCAGTGTTGTCATCTTTCTCCCCACTTGCTTTTTCTCACCTTCCTATTCAAGTTGCTTTACAACCTTTAAGCATGATGCTTTAGCCTTGACAGAACTCGAAGACTTTTACTTCTTTGGCATGAAGTACTGTGCATCTTCATAAACTATTACTCATGAACTATAAACGGCTGAATGTCACTAGAGATCCTGAATTCTTCTCCATCTCTGAGATACTTCATATACTAGTGTAATGTTCACAGGACGATGCCATATTCATGCAACTAGTGGTGACCTAGTAGTGCCTTAAATGAAGTGTCTGCATCAACTATATGGAATTTGGCTTATTTACGAAGTTCTCTAAATATAAGAGGGAGCATAAATGATCCAAGGGTCTTCTACCCTTTCTCATTGAAACCATGCACCATTAGCTTATATGGCCTAAGATGTTCCACATTGAGACAAAGTGATCTCAGTGCTTTAAGGCTCATGAGATTTATGGAGGATTCAAGATCGATCAGGATCCGACTAATTATTATCTTATCACTCTCTACAGTAACATATAAAGGGTGGTTATGATCTGCCATTCTGAGCATCATATCCTCTTTGGTGAACGTGATGAATTGCTTATTATAGGCTTGCAAGACTTTAATCATATTACATTCAACAAAATATGTTTCATATCTTTCAGGGTCTTTGAGAGCCCAAATAGTCTCCTAAAGGTCTTTAGACATTACTAGAGTATCGTATATGTTGAGTTATGTTGGGATCTTTCTCATATAGGATAAGATGTTATAATCTATCCCCTTTACTGAAGTATTCTTTTTCTTAGGATTTTTAGGGATACTATCATTGTTGATGATTATTTCTTTCTCCTTATCTTTGTTGGAGACCCCTTTCTTTGATGGAGATGGCAGTATCTTGCTACTTTTCAACTATAATTGAGTGATCTCCTCTAATTTAGACTCATTTAACGGTGCATTTTCTTCAGCATTAGCCATTATTGCGTATAGGGATTCATCAATTAATTTAGAGTCACCACCCAGGTTTACATGTCCCATCCATGACACTATATCAGGGTCTGACTCATCTATCTTTAAAAAATATAAATCCTCTTATGAGCTATAATCCATTAATGTCACCATCATACAGGATTCAAAAGAAGCTCCCTACATATATCCTTCTTTCATCAACGCATTTAGTGCCACTAAGATGACCTGACATACTTCTACGAGAAGTGAATTCTCATCACCTTCTTCAACTTCATCTATTTTAAGCTCTGACATGAAGTCAATAAGCATAATAGGTCATCTCACAGTCTGATAGTATTCATCTAAATTATTGATAACCCTTTGGGTTGCTATCTTTTTCTCCTTGGGCATTATTAGTTTGGTCTTCTTCTTAGAGGGCTTCACATTTCCAGATTTTAAAGTATCAGCTTGGTTGAGGAATTATTTAGAAGTATATGCTTGGACCACAGGCAGTGTCTTGGGATCTATCACCGGCTCAGTGGGAGACTTCCATTTCACACCTGAGACTCCTTCAAGATGTCTTAGCATTTTTACAATTTTCTTAGAGACCGCAATCTCCCATTATTCTTCTTGAATCAGCTCCTTTTCCCTTTTTTCTTCAACCGAGGGTACGGAAGAAGTTGTAACTACCCGAGTTAATTCTTATCTGGGATTAGCCAACACATTATCTGACAATGTGAGCTCTCCCTTCTGGTACTTCCTTTCTAACCAATCCTAGAATATATATCAATCTTCAATAAGATGGTTGATTACCCGATAATATATGCAATAATTTGGGTTGCTAGTATGTTTTCACTCCTTAGGCCTCTTGCATTCTAACGTTCTAATCCTGCTTTCAGCACCTATCGAAATAACTTGATGACACTATCTCTTTTAAATGAATATTCTTTATTCATCTTATCTTTGAATGAAGTGAATGTTCTATCACCAGTTCCTATATCTTTCCTTGGGCGTTCTCCTCCAACTTGGAAGGTTTATGGCCTATCATTTCCCCTGAGTATTATCTTCGATTGGGGGTGAAGGTTATAGGCCTTCTTGGGATTTTCTTCAAACTGCATCAGTTGTTTTCCTTTTTCTACATTATAAACCAATTATTTTTCTTTGTTAGCTCTAGAGAAGAATGTAGAATCAGCATCACCTCTTCTAGCACTTAAGGCTTTAGCCTTATTGGGCATATCAGTGTGACTCTCTGATTTTGATAAATTTAATTTTTTTAACTTGGCCACTCTTTCCAGTAGATCATGAAATATGGTTATGATAGCCATACATAAAATTGGTTGCATCTTATCATCAATACTTCTTATTAACAAATACATAACATGCTCTTCTTCATGTTATTGTTCATATTTTATACCTAGGTTGCACCAATGAGTGATGTATTTAGTCACTAATTCTTCTCTTTTTCTCTTATCCAGAGTGAGGTCAGCAATGGTGATCTTCTCTATCATGTTGGCAAATCTTTTCATGAATATAGCTTCCAACTATGCAAATGTCAGAGTCATTTGACAATTCAGCATACCATTTGAAACTAGTTGCTATCAAATTATTGACGATTTATCAATGAGTAAGGTGTTGTTTCAACATATGTTCTTGCATGTGGCCTTGAATTATGCCAAGTACTGCCTGGGGTTTTTAGTATCATTGAAAGTGTTGAATTTTGTTATAAAATATCATTTTGGATACGACACTTGATCATATTCAGCGGGATACGGATGACCCTTGCCCACTAGTTTCTCTGCTTGATCAACTACTACGAAAGCCTTCATCTTCTATGAAATTATTCCTTTGAGCTGGGTAGCAGTCAAAGTCTTAGAGGTATTGTCAATATTCTACAAAGTGGGTTGGTGGGTGATGTTATTGACTTCATTACCACCTTTAGAAGCACCCCGTATTCCTGAGACTTGGGGCATTTAAAAGTTTGGAGGATCAGCAGGAGGATTAGGCATGACACTAACAGTGGCAGTTCACTATATCATCTTCATCATTGCCCCCATCTATGCCATCATCTCAGTCATCTTTTTATTTAACTGAGAGATATCTCTATCTTTGGCTCTCATTTATCACCTCATCTACCTTCTCATGTCAGAGAGTATGGTGTTTTCATCATCAAGGGGATTCCCCTCTACTTCCTCCACTTCATCCTCTCCTTAGGAATGACCACCTTTTCTAGTGGTGGACCCAACTTCATGGAGATGCATGTGTACTTGCCTAGGTGGAGGTTTCCAATGATTATTTCCTTCAACATCATCATAGTATGCTTCATCATTGATGTTAGTGTGCCTCATCATGTATACAACCTCCATATTTTTAGCATCATTCATTTCTTATTCTTTTATATATTCTTCTTTTTCTATGTCTTCTTATTCTATGTCTTCTTCTTCTTATTCTTCTAGGACTCAGATCTCCAAGTGGCAATGCCACTGGATCTCCAATTCCTGATTTAGTAAGAAAACTTCTTTGACCTAGGGGCTGCGTCAAAGTTGGCTAACTCTTTGGGTGGAGTTAGTGAGTGACGGGATCCGCTTGAGGGTCTCTAAGGTGTCGACCGTCAGAATGGGTGCTAACATGGGCCTTCCTTGGTGTTGAAACTTGTTGAATATGAAGTAGGCTGTTAGACCTAAGCTTATGTCCCAAAGGCTAACCAAGAGGGGGGTGAATTGGTAATTTAAAAACTTAACCCTTTCTTGGATTTTAAAAAATCAAAACTGTTTTAATAAACTAAGTAAGTTGATTTTAGAATTCTTTTTAAAAAAAATTTCAATCATAAAAAAAAATGCAAAAATTAAATAGCAGAAATAAAAAGAGCAAAGATTTATAGTGGTTCAGTCAAACATGACCGATATCCACTCCCTGAAGTCTCCCACTTCAGGTATTGCACTATTACCACAAGTGTCTCTCCTTTTGCTCCCACAGCAAGGCGGAGAAGCCTTCATAAAACTCTCTTCCACCACTACCCTTGCGGTAGAGAACCGTCATCCTTTTATACCCTCTAAGTGTCGGCAGAGAACAGTCGGCTGTTCACACTCTCCAAGTGTAGACAGAGAACCTTTATCCTTTCACACCCTCCAAGTGTAGGTAGAGAACCTTCTGCTGTTCACACTCTCCAAGTGTAGGAAGAGAACCATCATCCTTTCATATCCTCCAAATATAGGCAGAGAACCTTTGGCAGTTCACACTCTCCATGTGTAGGTAGAGAACCCTCAGCTGTTCACACTCCTCGAGTGTCGGTAGAGAACCAGATCTTCTTGAAAGATCTTCATACTAGAAATCTAGAAGGACGAGAGAAAAGAGTGAAGTAAATATAAAGTACACACAAAAATCCCTACCCTTGAGAAACTAAGTGAACTCTTCATGCTTCAATAGGAAGAAATCTCCTTCAAACACTCTATCTCACTCTCTCCTTCAATTTCTCTTTACCATTCATGAAAACCAAGTGATAAAAAGATAAAATGATAGTCTTAAGTGGACCTTATATAGAAAAGACAAGAAAAACCATCTAGAAAACTATATTTTTCAAATTTGACAGTTCACGATCATCTCGTACGATTGAATTTGATATGTACGAATAGTTTAAAAACTGTTGTGTACGAACTCATTATAAATAGGTACAAACTATATTTGTACCCGATCATTGTCTGTACGAAGTATGTTCGTCTAGTACGAACAAAAATTTTAAAGCACGTATGTACGAATGTCTGGATGAAAACTCAATAGAGCCCATCATCCCAGTATGATCGAAAAATATCATCCATACGAATAGCTTTAGAGGACAAAATAGAAAAGATCATCTTGGTACGAACTAAAATTATCGTCTGTACGATCTTCACATTCGTCAAAAAATAGAGAAGATCGTTCCTGTATGAACGAAAAATATCGTTCGTACGATCTTCACATTTGTCAAAAATAGAGAACATCATCTTGGTATGAACATAAAATATCGTCCGTACGATCTTCACATTCATAAAAAATAGAGAAGATCGACCCTATACGAATGTAAAATATTGTTCGTACGAACTTCACTTTTGGCAAAAATAGAAAAGATCATCCTGGTACGAATGTAAAATATCATCCGTACGAACTTTACAATTGGAAAAAATAGAGAAGATCATCCCGATACGAAAGTAAAATATCATCCGTACAATCTATACTTAGAAAATCTTTTTTTTTTTACCATTTTCTATTCGTTCCATTGCTCATTGGGGAAAATAACTAACCAGATCGTCCGGTATGAAATGGTATCATACCGTACGATCAGTTTAAAAATTACAAATTTTAAAAACTCTCCCCCAGTATGTGTGTACTTAGTTACTCAATTATAATCTCACTCTCTCAGACTCAATAAAATAAAAAATACAGACTTCAATTTATAAAATATTCTAAGCTGATCTTGATTTAAAGTCTTTAATAATCTGGAGTATAATTTCTCTGAAATGTTAGTACACACAAGAGCAAAAACAATACTTCCCAAATATGTTAGAAAAAAATAATAATCAAAATAATAATATTTGGAATCATCAAAACATACAAGTTGCAAGAATGTCAAACATGCAAAGCTAAGTAGCAACTATCAAAATAATCTCTCCCTTTTTTATGATGGTAAAATAATTATTATTTAAGTACAATTGAAGAGACTAAATTTCTCCTTAACTCCCCCTGAATGAATAAGCATGTGAATATAAGGAGTTTTCTATTATGAACAGTTTAAAAATTTTTAAGTTTTTTATCACACAAAGCACAAACAAATAATATTTCTCCCCTAAACATGATAAAAAAAATACAAAAACACATAAAACTTCAAACAATATTTCTCCCCCATTTTGACAACAATAAAAAAAGAAGAAGAAAAAGACAACATAAATAAAAGAATTCATATAAGAAGCCTTTGATAATTGATCCTAAAAAAGATAGAGTTATAATTGCAATAACAAGATTAATGTTCATTAAAAAAAATTAAGAATCATATAATTTAAATTAAGATATAACAAAGACAATATAAATATATCAAGGTCATGAATCAGTCTAAACAATTGGATAAGAAAAATTATTGCAAAAGTGATGAAATGAAAATTAATGTAAGTAAATTTCCAATACAAAATATAATTGAACATTCGATTGATTTGAAATTAAAGATTAAAAGATAAAAGAAAGAACATATACTTGTGGCGATATTGTGCATCTTTTCAATATTTGTGGCACACTTTATGCATCTTTTTTATATTTGGGCTAATTTTGTGCCTCTTTTCAAGTTGTAAACTATTGTGCATTCTTTAGATTTTTGTACACTTGTACATTTTTCAATTTATCAAATTGAACTTTTCAAAATCAATAATCTAAAAGCTCAAATTTTTCTAAGTACAAAGATAATTATATTAAAAAGAGAAATAAATAATAATAAGACATTAAGATTGCAATAATAATATTAAAAAAATTTATGCCTAAAAAACATATGATATTGATATCCTTAACTTTATCGAGTTATAAGCTAACTTAAATTTATGAAAAATTATATTTTTTAATGAAGTTAATTTTTGTATTGCTTATCAAATTATACCACTTTAAGATTAATTAAGTTAGGATTATCATATAAGCAAACAAATATTTCAACTAACAAACAAAATCAAGTAAATAAAAATAGGACATGTTTTATTGATATCAAAATAAAGGATAATACATTGGAGCTCAGTTGATATATATTTACAGCGGATCTTTTAAAATATAAAAATTAAAACTAAAAATAGTCATAAAAACTACCTAAATCATCACATCAAATCCCAAGTGCTGGCAAAGGAAATCAAAAAAGAAGTATATTTTTTATTCTAAGGGGCCCTGGTCTGGAGTTGGTAGCTGGTTGAAGAGATTAAAATAACTATTTATCATAACCATGTTGGTGTTGATCGAGTCGAACTGACCTCAGATCCAACCCATATCCTGCTGATATTTATAATCCAGCTGCTATAGATGAGTCTCAATTTGATCAAAGCATCGATCAAAGTGGCTCTCAAGACGATCAAAGAGCTGGATCATGTCCTGAAAGGCTGGTCCTTGAGCAGGCTCAGATGTAGATGTTGGTGCTCCCCCTTCTTCCTCAGAATCCTCATGTTTACCTCCTCTCACAAATATTGCTCAGAATGAAGCATCAATAAACTAGTTAGGAGTTTTTAGATGACGATCAGGGTGGACTAGGTCGTACTTCATCTCAAGTATGTATGTCACAAGGTGTCCTAAGGTTATATTCTTCATTCTCTTATAGGAGACATGGCCAATTTCAGAAAGCCCATGAATATAGTCAAGGATGAGTTGGGCTTCATCTATAGGTTGACCAGTCATAATAAGATAGGTTACAGTGGAAAGAAGAGGTGTGATATTGATATGGTCACCAGCTTTAGGAATTATAGCAATTCTAAGAATGTGCTGGATGATCCGGGCATCTTGGTTCAAAGTTGACACCTTAGGCAAATGGTATACTTGTCTAATTTCTCCAATCACTTGACTTATTGCTGTCCAGTCATAGTCAGAAGCAAAAGTCAAGGTGGGGGCTCTTATTCCTTCAGTCCTCAAATTAAAAAATATTCCCATATCCTCCTTAGTTATTTTAACTCTTTTCTTCAGAACATAACTGCTAATCCTAGTTTGATCAGTGCTAAGAGTCATATTGGAAAGAAAATAATGGAAAGTTTCCTTATTGTAAGAGTGAATCAGAGTGAGGATAAATGCGAATTGGGTAGAGGCAAAAAGTGGCATTACTTGATTGATGATATTTTCTTACAAAAGAATTATAGGAGTGATTTTTGCTAAGACAAACCTAGGAAAAGATTCTTCGCTTGTTTTGGACAAGAAATTTTCTTTGGCATTCCTAGAGGAAGGTCCCTTAGTCGGTTCCTTAGCCAATCTACCCCTTTTGCTAGAGTTTGCCATTGAAGGATTTGGAAAGATGAGAGGGTTTAGAAAGGCTTTCGAAGTATATAAAATTAGAGTTTTAAAGCCTTCTATTTAAAGAAAAATATTCTTTCATACGTATGAAAAGGGCTTCGTACCGTACGATGCTTGAAGTCATACGTACGAAATAAAATTTTGTATGTACGAATGAATGTGTCCAAAATGAAACTACTTTTTGTAATCATGCAAGTTTCGATGTGTCCTTTCGAGCAGACTTTTTGACCAAACGATCATGCAGATGAACAAGTTTTCGTCTGGGACGATAAGTTATTTAAGATTATTTTTATGATGGTTTGAATCATCCCCCACTCAGAATGCCATGTGTTCGTATGTATGAATGCAAGGTTTGTACGTACGATCAGAAAAAATATATGCTCATATCTATATAACCGTCTACATGCGTACATACGAATGAATACACATCATCCAGATGATCTATGGATCGTATAGTGGAACTGTAATGATACTAAAAAAACTATAGGCATTTTGTTCTACCAAATGATCGATTCACTACAAAATTCATCTAGTATAAATTGAATTTTGTATAGTATAAATAGAACACTTAGAAAATTTTGTTCGATTGATCAAAAACATGAATTTCAATATGAAAATATTTTGAAAGCACACAAAATAGAAAGATAAAAATCACAAAGTAAACACACACATAAAATGACAAAAATAGAAAAACACACAAATAAAACAAAAACACAAAACACACTTACAAAAATACATATCAAGGTTGCAGAAACTTTAATTAAGCATTCATATCAATCACACCAAGCCTTATTCTCAATGTACTGAAAGTATCAAAGGCTAGTGATTTTGTAAAAATGTATGCAAGTTGATTTTCAGTTGAAACATGATTGTGTTCAATTTCTCCTTTGGATACATGACCCTTATGAAATGATGTATGATATCAATATGTTTGGTTCTTAAATATTGAATAGAATTTTTTGTAATGCAAATGGCACTAGTGTTATCACAATAAATGAGAATTTGCCTATTATTAATCCTAAATCAATCAACTGTTATTTCAACCAAAGTACTTGTGCCACATAACTTCCTAAGGTAATGTATTCAACTTCTGCAGTAGATAGGGCTACAGAATTCTATTTTCTACTAGATCAAGAGACTAAAGAATTTCCAATAAATTGACATATTCCAGAAGTACACTTTCTATCAACCCTATAACCTACAAAGTTAAAATTTGAATATATAATTATTTTAAATGAAGAGCTAAATTTATGATATCAAATCTCTAAGTTTTGAGTTTCCAAGAGATATCTCAAAATCCTTTTCAATGCTGTCAAATATGATTCTTTTGGATCTGACCGAAATCTAGCACACAAATAAACACTAAACATAATATCGGGTCTGCTAGTAGTGAAATAAAGCAAAGATCCAATAATTTCTCTAAGTTTCTTTTGATCAACAAATTTTTCCTTTGGATCCTTATCCAACTAAACTGAGAAACTTATTGGTGTACTAACAGGTTTAACATTGTCCATTTCATACTTTTTGAGGATGTCATTAACATACTTCGACTGACTAAGAAATATACCCTCCTCAATTTGCTTTATAGTAAAGCCTAGAAAGTAAATCTAATCTCCCATTAGGCTCATCTTAAATTTACTACTCATTATTTTAGAAAATTCATCACAAATATTTTTATTAGAAGATCCAAATATGATGTCATCAACATAAATTTGTACAATGAGTATATCTTCTCCCAATTTCTTCAAAAAAAGAGTGGTGTCCACACTTTATTTTTTAAATGATCTCTCAATTAAGAAGGTGCTCAACCTCTCATAGTAAGCCTTAGGTGCCAGTTTCAATCCGTATAATGCCTTTTTAAATTTGAAAACATGACTTGGTATTTTGAATTTTTTAAGCCTGGAGGTTATTCCATATAAATATCCTCTTGAATCACCCCATTCAAAAAGGCACTTTTAACATCCATTTGATATAATTTAAATCTTCTAAAACAAGCAAAAGCTAACAGAACCCTAATTGCTTCAAGTCTAGCTACAGGGGCAAAAGTCTTCTCCAAATCAATTCCTTCAATCTGATTATACCCCTTATCCACCAATCTAGCCTTATTTCTAATGCCTACTCTTGAGTCATTCATTTTGTTCTTGAATACCCACTTAGTCCCAATTACATTGTGATTCTTTAGCCTTGCAATTAATTCCCAAACTTTATTTCTTACAAATTGATTTAATTCTTCTTGCATTGCCAAAATCTAAAATTCATCCAAAAGTGCTTGGTCAATATTTGTGGGTTCTAACATAGAAATAAATGCTAAATGGTTGACTCCTTTGTTCAGCCCACGCCTAGTCCTAACGCCCTCACTAGGTTTACCTATAATCAATTCTTTTAGGAGGTTTTTAGAAAATCTCAAATCTCTAGGCAATGGTTTTTCTATCTCCAAATTTTCTTCCAAATTAACTTTCTCAATCTTTTGGGAGTTTATTTCTATCTCTTCCTTTTCAATATTCGACACTTCCAAAATACCATATTCATAAAAAACAATATGTGTGGTCTCCTCAATTATCAAAGTTCTTTTATTGAATACTCTATAAGATTTTCCAACACTAGAGTATCCTAGAAACATTCTTTCATCTGATTTTGGATCAAATTTTTCTAAGGTAGATTTTTCATTGTTATGTATAAACACCTTGCATCCAAAAACATGCAAATATGACAAATTAGGTGTTCTCCCCTTAAGTAACTCATAGGGTGTTTTATTCAAGTTCGATCTGATGTTCACCTTATTATGAACAAAACATGTCGTGCTAATCACCTAAGCCCAAAAATATTTAGGAAGTGAATATTTTGTCAACATGGCTCGAGCTGCTTCAATCAATATTCTATTCTTTCTTTTGACTACCCCATTCTGCTGAGGGGTTTTAGGTGAAAAACATTTATGATCAATCCCTTTTTCCTTATAAAAATTCTCAAATTTTTTATTTTCAAATTCTCCATCATTATCACTTTGGATTATTAAAATTTCACACCCTAGTTTCAGTCAAAAAATCTCTAAACTCCTCAAATAATTCACTCTTATGATATAAGAATTTAACCCATATAAATCTAGAAAAATTATTCATAATCACAAATCCGTATACCTTCCCTCTTAAACTTGCAGTTCCAACTGGTCCAAAAAGATCCATATGCAAAATTTCTAATGGTTTACTAATTCTAAGATCTTTATTGGACTGAAAAGAGGACTTCACCTATTTTCCTAATTGACATGCATCACAAAGGTGATCCTTAGTAAAGTCTAGTTTTGGTATACCTCTCACTAAGTTCTTTTGGGTAATCCTCCTAAGGTTTTTCATGCTAGAGTGACAAAGTCTCCTATGTCAAAGCCATGATTCATCATAAATAGTTTTTAAACAAAAAGCAGTAGGAGTTTTTATATAATTCAAATCTAGTATATAAACATTATTTACCTGTATGACATGCAAAATATCATTACTATTTAGGCTTAATATGTAGCTAGTAGGAAAAAATTTAATATAATATCCTTTATCACATAGTTGACTAATACTCAAAAGATTATGCTTTAAGCCTTCAACTAGTAGTACATTCTCAATAAATCTTACCTGATCCAACCACCTTCCTTGTGGTGTTATCTCCATGTGTAATCTTGCTTCCATTCTTGGCTTCTAACGATATGACTTGTGCAGTATCTCCAGTCATATGATTTGAGCAACCGCTGTCTAGGTACCATATGCTCTCACGAGGCCTTGTATGAGAGCGTGCCTGCAAAATCATCAAAAGTTAGACATGGGAATTCAAATAAGTTTGGGTTCACCTTTTGGAAACTTTAAAACATATGCCTTTATGATATGTATAGATTTATGCATTTTTTGTCTCCACACTATATGAGTTTTTCTATCTAAAGTACAAGTGTGTGTAATATGACCAATTATCCCACATCTATAGCATTTAACTTCAGGAAATGAATTTCTTAACCTTCTATAACTATTCTTATTCTTCCTGATTTGTAAGAATTTTGGATATAAAATAGGATTAGTAAAATCTTCAAGTCTTGGGGGTTTTTTATTTTTCTCGAGAGCTTTTATTTTCAATTTCAAAAATATGTTCATATCTTCCAACACATTATTATTATATTTCAACTGATATTTTTCACTCTCTGATTCATCCTTATAATCTTTAAATTCTTTTTCCAAATATGTATAGGATGATTTTAAATTCTCATTATTCTTATTCAAATCATTGAACTGATCAAGTAAGCTCATGTGGTTGTTATCAACTAATGCATGATCTTTCCTAAGGATTTCATGTTCTCTCTACAGTTCTTATAATTCTACGTTCAGACTAGCATACATTTTTTTTAACTTCCTATATGCATCTTGTATTCTTTCAAAATCTTTAAAAAGCTCAGCATAGGTTAAATCACATACCTCGTCTTAATTTGACTTATCAAGATTATCAACCATCAAGCACAAGTTGGTGACTTCTTCCTCCTTTTCAGTTTATGATGAGTCTGAAGCTTAGTCCGCCCAGAAAGCTCTTTGGAATTTCTTATTCCCCTTTTTCACATTTGGTTTCTCCTCTACCTTCTCCGTGCTAGGAGTGACTTTAAGCTTTGGACATTTTAACTTAATGTGTCCAGGTTTCCTACACTCATAGCAATTCAAATCATTAGAAATCTTGACATTCCTATTGAACATACCTCGATTCTATTGTTGGCATCTCTTTTGCTTCCTCTTCAGAAAACTTCTAAACTGTCTAGTCATCAGAGCGATGTCATCCTCATCCTAAGGATGTGATAGATCACTCTCCGACTCCTCCACTTTCAGTGATATGCTCTTCTCCTTTTGTGGCTCTCCTACATCAATCTTTCGTTGACTCACTCCATATTCATAAGCAATTAGTGATCCAAGAAGATTATTAATAAGGTAAATATTTAAGTCTTTTGACTCTATAATTGTAGTTATCTTAGAATCATATGCAGTAGGCAAACAACAAAATATATTATTAACCATTTTAGCATTTGTTAGTTCCCTACCCAATGCATGTAAAGAAGTGGCTATTTATGTGAATCTTGTGTACATGTCAGAAATAGATTCATTGAATTTCATGTGAAACAGTTCATATTCATGCAACAAGATACTAAGTCTAGATTGCTTAACTTCATTAGTCCCTTCATAGGTTATACAAAGTATATCACATATGTCTTTTCCACTTTTGCAAGTGGAAACCCGTATGTAATCTTCAGATTTAAGTGCACAAAAAAAACTATTCAAACATTTTGCATTATGTTGTGCTAATTCACATTGTTCTACAGTCTAGTCTGCAAAGGGAATTTCAACTCTAACTTCGTCAACTAATCTAGTTGCTTTTGTATACTCTTCTTGAATTATGATCCCTATACGATAGTCTAATGACTGTAAAAATGTTGACATCCATGTTTTCCAAAAATTGAAAGGAATACTATCAAACAAGGGAGGTCTAGTTATAGAGTAACCTTTTGGTGTGTTTTGATTTTCAAATATAGCCATGGTCGTTAATCGAAAAGTAGTCTAAACTTATGGTTTTGAAACAAAGCTCTGATATCGCTTGTTGAAACTTATTGAATATAAAATAGGTTGTTAGACCTAAGCTTATGTCCCAAAGGCTAACCAAGAGAGGGGGTAAATTGGTAATTTAAAAACTTGACCCTTTATTGGATTTTAAAAATTTGGAACCATTTTAATAAATTGAGCAGGTTGATTTTAGAATTTTTTTTAAAAATAAATTTTCAACCACAGAAAAATAAAATGTAGAAATTAAAGCAGCGCAAATAAAAAGACACAAAGATTTTTAGTGGTTAGGTCAAACATGACCTACATCCACTTCTTGAAGTCTCCCACTACAGGTATTACACTATTACCACAAGTGTCTCTCCTTTTGCTCCCACAGCAAGGCGGAGAAGCCTTCAAAAACTCTCTTCCACCACTACCCGATGCGGGCGAGAACCGTCATCCTTTTACACCCTCCAAGTATCGACAGAGAACCGCCGGTTGTTCACACTCTCTAAGTGTATGCAGAGAACATTCATCCTTTCATACCCTCCAAGTGTAGGCAGAGAATCTTCAGTTGTTCACACTCTCCAAGTGTAGAAAGAAAACCCTCGTCCTTCCACACCCTCTAAATGTAGGTAGAGAACCTTCGGTTGTTCACACTCTCCAAGTGTAGGAAGAGAACCCTAGGCTGTTCATACTCCTCGACTGTCAGCAGAGAACTGGATCTTCTTGAAAGATCTTCACACTAGAAATCTAGAAGGACAAGAGAAAAGAGTAAAGTAAACATATAGTACACAAAGATATCTTTACCCTTAAGTAACTAAGTGAACCCTTCACGCTCCAATAGGAAGAAATCTCCTTCAAACATTATCTCTCACTCTCTCCTTCAATTTTCCTTTACCATTCACAAAGACCAAGTGACAAAAAGATTAAATGATAATCTTAAGTGTACCTTATATAGAAAAGATATGAAAAACCATCCAGAAATAAGTATTTTTCAAATTTGACCATCCACGATCGTTCCGTACGATCAAATTTCATGCGTACGAATCTTTCAAAAACTATTGTGTACGAACTTATTGTGAATAGGTACGAACTATATTCATACTCGATCATCGTCTGTACAAACTATGTTCATTCGGTACAAATAAAAATTTTAAAGCACGTCTGTACGAACGTTTGGACGAAAACTATACAGAGCCCATCGTCCCGGTACGATCGAAAAATGTTGTCCATACGAATAGCTTTAAAGGAAAAAATATAGAAGATTGCCCTAATATGAACTAAAAATATCATCCGTATGATATTCACATTCATCAAAAATAGAGAAGCTCATCCCGGTACGGATGAAAAATATCGTCCTTATGATCTTCACATTCATCAAAAATAGAGAAGATCGTCCTAGTACGAACGAAAAATATCATCCGTACGATCTTCACTTTTGTCAAAAATAGAGAAGATTGTCCCAATACGAACGTAAAATATCATCCATACGAACTTCAGATTTGGCAAAAATAGAGAAGATCATCGTGGTATGAACGTAAAATATCGTCTGTACGAACTTCACATTTGGCAAAAATAGAGAAGATCGTCCTGGTATGAAAGTAAAATATCATCTGTATGATCTATACTTAGAAAATCTTTTTTTTTTTCATTTTCTATTCATTCCATTGCTCATTGGGGAAAATAACTAACCAGCTCATCCTTTACAAAATGTTATCATATCGTACGATCATTTTAAAATTGAAAATTTTAAAAATTCTCCCCAATGTGTGTGTGCTCAGTTACTCAATTACAATCTCATTCTCTCAGACTCAATAAAATGAAAAATACAGACTTCAATTTACAAAACATTCTAAGTCGATCTTGATTTGAATTCTTCAACAATCTGGAGTATGATTTCCCTAAAATATTAGTACACACAAGAGCAAAAACAATATTTCCAAAATTTATTAGGAGAATAATAATCAAAATAAGTAGCAAGTATCTCAACACTTGGGACCCATTTCTGATGTTATTTATTGTTGGGGGCGGATCTCCAGGAAGCGTCACCAGATTTCACACCCATATAAACGCTCCTTTCTTTTCTTTCTTTCTCATTTCTTCGTGGCTTATTTTCCTTTCTATCGGGACGCTTCCTGGAGATCCACCCCCAACAAGAGAATTTTAAAAATTTTATTTACCTTCCTTATTATTTAATTTGCAATTTTTATTTATTGTCATTTTGATTTGAATTAATTCAAGTTTGATTTAGGCTCAATTTTATGTTCAGTTCATTGTCCAAATCAAGAAAATGCTTGAGTTCAAATGTTCAAGTCATATCTAAGACGAGTTCAAGTTCATGTCCAAAAATTGACCAATTTAGGTCCCTTGTCCACTAGAAAATTTAATAGCTTCCCGTCTCCCCAATTTTTTATTTATTTGGTTTTGATTTTGATTTTATAAGTCTCATCAGAAACTGTATTGAAGTATCCTATTTTTCTATTATTGTGAATGACAAAAGCTCTAGTTTTTTAAATCCTCTCATGGCTTATGATAGGGTGATCCTATCTCTCCTGGCCTTTTCATTATTGTTGTTGAGTATTTATCTAGAGGCCTTACCAACCTCTTTGGGAATCACCATAGCCTCTATTTTAGAACTTTGGGTGGTTTTCCTATTTCCCATTTATGTTTTGTTGGTGATTTTATCATTTTTATTAATGCTTATTTAAATAGGATTAACATACTTATGGGCTTATTTCATAAGTTTGAAAATGTTAGTGGGCTTTCTCTAAATAAGCATAAGAGTTATTTTATTGCCTCCAATAAAATGCCTAATGATCACATTTTTGCTATCAAAGGCCATACAGGTTTTGTGCAAGGTCACTTGCCTATTAAGTACCTTGGGGTTCCTATTTTTAAAGATAGGAAGAAAACATTTCTTTTTGATGACTTAATTACTTCTATGCATAACAAGCTTTTATCATGGGATTTTATTTTTTTGAGTGTTGGCGGCAGATTAACTCTCATTGGAAGTGTTTTTTGCTCTTTCCATGACTATGCCTTCCAAACTCTTCAACCTACTCATGTGGTGTGCAATAAAATTGATAAACTTTTTTTTTTTGAAAGGGACCAATAACACTTCTAAAATTCTCTAGTCCTCTTGGGACAAATAATGTGGTGTCTTGGATGAGGGTGGCTTGGGTTGTAAGAGTATGTATGATTTGGCTTATGTTTTTTCTTTACGTTGTGGTACTCCTTTCATGCTAAAGTGAGTCTTTGGGCTAAGTTTATGTTTGCTATGTATTGTGTGGGTAAACACCCAACTATATGCTTTTATAATAAGGGTGATTCTAAAATGTGGCATAGACTTTGTAATATTAAATGAGTTATTGAGCCCCACATTAGTTGGGGGCTTGGTGGTAGGAACATCTTATTTTGGAAAGATCATTGGTTGGGAACTCATTTTATTGATTCCATCATTAATACCACTTCCACTGCGGTGGTTAAGGTAAACTATTTTATTATTGAGAATTTTTGAGATTATGATAAACTAGCTAATGTTATTCCTAATTCTATTATTCAACAAATTATGAACCTTCCCTAACACTAATTCTAATTATTTATTATTATGCAATTTGTCTAAAGATGGGAATTTCAGATTAAAGGAAGCTTGGCATGCCTTCAGAGCTAAGAATGATGTAACTAATATTTTTTCTATGATTTGGCATAAAAGTATTCTTTTTGCTTTTGCTATTTTCATTTGGAGAATTTTACATAAGTTCATCCCTACTAATGATAACTTAATTAAAAGAGGCTTTATCTTATCGTCCAAGTGCCAATGATGCTTTCATATGGAGAACATGCATCAAGTCTTTCTTTCAGGCCCTTTAGCTGCTGAAACTTGAACATATTTTGATGATATTTTTAAAATAAATTGCTTTAATATTAAGTTGTCTATTAATGCTTTACTTAACTCTTAGTTTAATAAGTCTAAAGGTCATATTATAAATGTTGTTCCCTTTCTCATTTTGTTAAATTATGGCTGAATAGAAATAATTCCCTATTAATAGTATTGGTATGAACCATCATAGGATTATTAAGAATGTGAAAGACAAGGTTTTGCGACTTTTTTAAATCAATTTGCTCTCTATCAAGAATTTTAAGAATTATTTCTTTGTGGCATCTAAATTGGGTATCATGTTGGAGGGTGATCATCCTTTTACTAAACCTAGGATTATTTACTGGATCAAACCTCCTAATAATTCCTAAAATCTAAATGTGGATGGTGCTATCAAAGGTTCCATTTTGGGATGTGGTGGGATTATTAGGGATGGTTTTGGGAATATCATTATGGCTTTTGCGGGCCTATGACATAATTGTTCAGTGAATTTTGCTGAGCTTTTAGCTATTCTTCATGGGATTATATTATGCATATATCTCGACATTTTTAACATTTGGATTGAAGTTGATGCTACTTACATTATTCATTGTTTAAATAATGTTGATGATTCTGTGTGCAACCCATATCTTTTTTATCTTGCTAGGGACATTAATCATATTCTAATTTTTGTTAATTAATCCATCTCTCATGTGTATAGGGAAGGGAATGCTTGTGCTGATTGGCTTGCCAATTTGGGGCATAATTTGGATTATTTTATTGACTTCTCTGCCTCTAACTTACCAGTCCCCTTAAAAGGGCTTTTAAGATTAGATAAAATTGGTCTTCCCTATGTTAGATTTTTGTAGTTATTTTTGGGTGGAGCTTGAGACTCTTTTTTATTTTGGTTTGGGGGTTTCCTTCTCATGCTGGAGGGTCTCCCCTGTTAACTGCATCTTTTGGTTTTTCTAGTTTAGTTTTGATGTCAGCATTTCTTCCCTATGCTGCTCGTCTAATCCCATGCTATTTGGTTTCAATATTATTCTATGTGGGTTGATTTCCTATAAGCTGTCGATGGGTTTTGTTGGGATTTTGTTGGAGGTTGTTCCTTGGATCGATCCATTATGCTATAGTTTTTTCTAGTTTTAGTTGGTTTGGTTTTTGTGGTTGTGCTCTTCATTTCCTGTGGGGTTTGGCTCATCTGCTCTATTGCCTTTCCCTGGGCATGGTTCCTTTGTGCTTAGTTGGGACTAGGATTAGACTGGAGTGGCATTTCGATTGTGATTTTGCTGGCATTTATGTCTCTAATCATTTTTATTGGGTTGGCCAATTTTCCTGTTACCTTGTTTGGCTAAGGACTCACTGTTGGTTTGTTTGGAATTGGTTTTATGAATTAGTATGAGGTTTTGTTTTGCAGCTTTTCTTTTAAAGCTGGGGCTATCCATCTTAAGTTGGATGTGAAATGGTTATATATCTGGATTATCTTGGTTTCCTTTATCTATGACATTGTGGATTATGTGGCCAATGGTCTACTTTTGCTGGGTTTGCCATTGGGTTCCATGGCTGCTTACCTGATAGTTAGGGGGTGCTTGTTCATTTCCTTGTGAATGATGCTGATAAGTGTTATAAAGTTGTTGGTTGGAGGCTAAATGTTTTGTTTTTTATTTATACTACTTGTTTTATAGACAATTGCTTGGACTATCACCATGCCATTTTATGATTTTATTTTTGCAATTTCCATCTTGGTTATCACCTTTTTTTGCAGCATCTCTTTAGTGCAGGTGTTCGTAGTGGTGGCATTTTGGAAGGGATTGTGGAGCTGGTTGATTTTTTTTTTGTTTGTTCCCTTATTTTTGGGTGCTCTCTTTTATGCCCCATAGATTGTACCTAGGTTATCTTATATTTTTATGTAGTTAGGAACTTGAGCTATTAGGATTTTTTTTCTTTCTTTTTGTAGCTCTTATGAGCATTACTAAGCTTGTGGTCCCTTTAAGGACTATTTAACATCTTTCTTAATTAATACGTAGGCCCCTCTGAGGGTTTCCCCTAAAAAAATATTCTTAAGTAGTTAGCTGGTTGTCCACAAAAAATCGACATAAGTCCAAATTTGCATACACCTCTCATACTTCCTTCTAGGAGAATTATCTTGATCTTCTAATAAATTGTAAACTCAAACATAAATTTGAACTCGTTCTAAATTGTTACTGCTAAACATTAGTATAAGTTATTTCTGGGCCGGATATCAGGCACTCTCTACCTTTCTTCCTCTTACTAGTAAGGAAGTGTTCATGCTTTGGACTTTTCCAATAGGTAGTTTTATTTTAAAATCCTGTATTAAACCCTTATATAAGACCAAAGAAGTTTAGACACTACTTTAATTAAGATTTTTCTCAAGATTCATCTTGGGATATACTTAACTATAGAGGCTTACCTCTATAGGTGACCTAGAACCTAGTAAGAAAATAAACCCTACTTTAGTTCACTAGAGTAGGGGAAGAATCTACAGATGCATATGAAGTATATTCCTTGGTTAGATTCATTTTCAAAATGATAAGTGAATGGCATGCTTATCTGTCAAGATGAATATTAGATTCCTTAAGCAGGTTTAATGAGAGAAACATAAAGCAAAATTGTTTGCACTATTAATTTTTGTCCACAACACAAATATTCAGTTTAGAATAAAATTAGAGAAATATCAATGGCAATTTTAATTTAAATTTTTTATTTAAAAAAAGTTAATAAAATGATAGTTATAAGTCTAAATAAAAAAAATTATAATAATTTTGAGATAACAAAATGCAAATTATAACAAATTCATTTCAAAGGAGTATCTGAATAGAAAATTAAAAGAAAAAACTAAAGTTATAATACGAAAACTATATTTATAGTTGTTTAGTCAACTTGATCTATATCCACTCTCCAAGTCTTCTAATTGTGAATTCAACTAACTCTTTCCTTCTGCTCCTAACAAGATAGAGAAGCCTCTATCCTTTATAGGATAATAGAGAAACTGTTAAACCTCTTCTCTTCTCAAAAAGCTTTCAAACCAAACCTCCAAGGTTAAATCTTGAGTCTCTACACCAAGACTTTCCAAAGCCCCTTTCTAAGAGACTTTGCAATAACCGAAGTATCAAGGACATAGATTTGACTAGACAACCTTTATGAATCCCATGAGAAATCTTTTGGACTGTCCCAAAGATCTCTCTAATTGTCTCTCTCTCTCTCTCAAACCCCTTACAAATCAACTCAGCTCTCTAGAACAAACTCATAAAATCTTGATTTCTAGTGCCATAATAAGTAAAAATCATAAATAGTTTTATAGTATAAAATACTTTATACATGACAAAATTTTAAAATTTGAATTTTCCTTACTTTGGAAAAATAGATAATAGTGGATTTAACTTAAAATAGGATATCATATAGGATAATTTTCATCATACATTATAATTTGTCATTTAAAAATTTAATTATAAATTTTATTAGTTAATATCACTTGATTATCTAATTTTAAAAAAATACATAGTGCTAATATTACACTACTTAAATCATCCAGTACAATTAATCAGAGGATCAAGTATTTTAATAAATGTCAAATTTTCTATTTTAATAAATTTTTTACTATTTTATGTGTGTGCATAATTGTTTAGTCAACTATATTCATACAACTTGTAGAAGCCTAAAAAATAGAAAACTACATATCCACCCACTTTACATTCATTGAGACCTTCTTTTTTCTTTGGCGACATAATATTATTAATTTTTTGGCTCAATCAGCTCCTCTTCTTGATTTTCTCTTGTGAGTAAGATATCAAAATGGAGATAAAGAAATCATATAGCTAAGCTAATATAGTGGAACAAAGACTCGATGTTATTGTTGTTGTTGTCAAGCCAGATATTAATCTTGTGGTATCTTTTTTTATTTGAAATGTTTTTTTAAAAGCAAAGACCTGCACATATAATTATAATTTAAATTAGTATAACTATTAACATTTATTATTATAAAAACCCTAGTGTGTACACAAGCTAATAGGGCCCAACAATCTCTCACAATTTTATGACAAAGAACGTTTTTTTGTTGAAATTATTTCTCAAAAAGATCTTAAGTAAAATATTTAAATTTTTTGAATTACATTTTCTCACCCTCACTTTATGCCTCCTATAAAAAAAATACGGCAAAAAAGTGAAATGACATAAAATGCAATAACACTTTTTTTTAAAAAAAAAATTAAAGTTTTAATTTAAAAGAACTAAAAAAGAGAAAACACAAGTGCACAAGACAAGTACAATAAAAATAAATACAATAACATGAATATATTTTACAACCAAAATACACTTCTCAGCATTTTGATATCTCAAAATATAAAGTAAAAATAAACACAAAGCAAAAACACTAAAAAAATAAAAGAAAGAAAAGCAACACTAAACACCTCAAAATCATATGATTCGTGAGCAAGTTATGTGGCTATCACATGGAGGAGAGAGAATTTCTCCTGGTATATGATCCTCCTCTTGTTTTTTACTAAAATAACTCCTAGTAGTAATTTTCTTTTCAAATGTACTCATTTAGTTTAAGCACTGGTCAAGCAAAGTGATCAATCCACTCGTCATGCAGATATTAAGGTGTGAGATAAGGGGTTGAGCTTGTTTTCTTCTTCTAACTCTTAATCACCTCCCCTTATTGCTTGCTTATGCTTATCATTATATATAGATGATGTTAAGGGAATGGTCAATGAAGTGATAGGGTAAGTGACCTAGTGTTGCAAAGTAGGTGATATTGCTAAAATGAATGCTATAAAATGTCGTAATGCAAGGTTCTGCTTTTGGTAGGCTTTTGGTCTCTTAATACTAGTTTGATTTTTAATATATTTTCTACATTAAACTAAGTGTCTTGGTCTCTACATTAAACTATTTTGAGCTTGTTTCCTTTTTAATATATTTTATGCTTTGGTAGGCTCTTGGTCTCTTAATATTAGAAGTGGAAGCCTCTTAATTTGTATTCAAGATAAGCTTCTATATCAAAATAAGATTTGAATCGCGCATCTATTTGTTATCTTGGTTAACTACTCAGTGTTTGGGCTCTCTAACTAGCCATAGGGATGAGGACAATTTTTTTTAAACAAGGGTTTAGAAATGAAAGGTGTGAAATGAACTGAAGAATTCATCCCTATTTATAGAATCTGGCCAATTGATTTAGTTATTTAATAAATGATAAGTGAATATTATTTTTATACTTTGGAATGAATTGAATATTCCTTATATTATATTTGATTATAAAAATAAATTGATGTTTCTCTTCTCAAATTGACGATGAAACATTAGTCTATCTTTCGTGATGATATAATATTGGTCCATGTAGATTTGAACTAAAGAAACATTTAAAGAAAATCATGTGACAATGAACATAAAATTTATCCACAAATATAGATATTTCTACCGTAAATAATTAATTCATATCAATTAGCATGCTTTTTCATTGTCTTTGTATGCCATATCAATCTTATATACATAGAAATAATTTTTTCATATCTTAATACAATAATCATATATCAATTTCTTATTGATTTTATCTTATTTTTTTTAGTATGCATCAACAATAGAAATATCTGGTAAAATATCTACATTATCATATTAGAATGTTCATAATGATTTAATTTAGAGCATACTAAAAGTTACATAGTAAAACTTTGCTAAAAAAAGTAAGATATCACATATTTTACCTATTCAGATCAAATTAAAACTACTTCAGTTTTGGAGGATTGATAGCATTACAAATATGAGCTTTAGAATTGTTAAACATTGACTTTTAGAAATAGGAAGTCATTGAGCATTATATTTTTCAAAACTTAAAACTAAATAACTTCAGCAATCAAAACAAACATAAAATTAATTCAAAATTTCTAAAATATTAAAACTTGAATCAAATCCACCTTCAACGATCTTAAACAAACAAACTCAATTGAAGGAAACTTCAAACAAATAAAGCCTAAGATCTATCCAAGCCATACAACCTTATACATACACTTTATATGGTTTGCTAGGATAACAAAGTCTAGCATAGGCTAGGCTGGTGGCTTGATTTAGATTGCTTTGAGTGTCATGCCTAGAGAATACTCATGTTTGATGTGTTTTTTTTTTTTTTTTTTTTTTGTATTATGGATGTCATATTAAGATTTTCTGTTGGTACACATTTGGAGTAGGCTCTTAGGCCATTTTATATTTACTTGTATACACTCATATAGTATTGCATATGTACATTTTTTTATATTGCTCTTATATATTCTTGCAAAATAGAATGTACCTAGTCAATGATGTAAATGCAAATGTAAAGACATTGATGTAAATGTAAATATATTAAATACTTGTGTAGCGAGATTGAGTTGTACAATGTCAAGAGTTATAAAAATTTGAAAATGATTGTTTATATATATACTTGCAGGTTAAAAAAGAAAATGATTATACTTATTTTAAAGATCATTATCTTTCAAAATTCTATAGAAGATTCGGAAGGCAAAAGATAGAAAACTGAAATAAGCAATCATATTTAAAAAATATATGGACAAACCATGCTGCACAAAATTTATTTAAACTATATTTAGGTTTCTTTAGTCAAATCAACATAGATTGATATCATATCATCTCAAAGAACAGACTAATATCTCATTACCAATTCCAAAAGAGAAACATTCAATTTATTTTCATGCCCAAATACAGCATAGGGAATATTCAATTAACCCCAAAGGATAAAATGCATATTCACTAATCTTTATGACTATGAATTTATAACAATGTAAATATTTTTATAATCAAAATGTCATAAGAAATATTCAATTCATCCCTAAGAATAAAAGAAATATTCATTTATCATTTTAATCATGAAAATATATTAATGAATTTATTTTCATAATCAAATTATATAAAAAAATATTTAATTCATCCATAAAGTTTAGATTTGTGTCCACAAATTTTTTCCCAACCTTAAAAAGAAATTATGATAGGATTTACTTTATAATGGGTTCTAAACTCTATATACAAGTAAGTCCCTATAGTTAATTACATCTCTTAAGAGAATACTCTTGATTAAAATGAAGACTAAGAATTTTCAAATACATATAGATTTAAAAAAATATTTGGGCTAACAAAATTTCAATATACAGATTTTAGATTATAAATTCTATAGTTGCATTTAGAATTTAGATTTAGATTTTTTATTTTGAAAGAATAAAATAGAACATGTATGTGTAGAGACTAAGGGGTGTATACAATTTGGGCTTACATTTACCTAGAGTGAGTTGCTAGCTAACAATCCCTCCCTAAGCACAATCAATCATCACATGAATGCAAGATTAGATAGGCTCTATCCTAGGAATCAAAGAATGATTGTTTAGGAAACTTTATATCAGTATTTTATAATATGTATATGATGACGTAGTGAAATGATACATCAACAATAATGTAAATAAAAGAACTTATATTCATTTATAATTTCAGAGGACAACCAAGAATATGATGTAAAGAAAAGGTGGTGAAGCTCCACCAAGAAGTTTGGATTTCTACTCCTACATAAAGTAGTTGAATATGATTGTTTATTTTTATCCTCAATCTTCTGAATGCTAGATATTATATAGTATTCCAAAAGATAATGATCTTCAAAAGAAGAATAATAATTTCCTTTTGGAACCTATATATGTATATAAGCAATCATTTTCAATCTTTTATAACTCTTGACACTATACAACTCAATGTAACTATATAGAGCTCCAGAAAATTTACATTTACTTCTTTACTTTTATATTTTTCTTTTACATCATTTCCTAGGTATATTCTACTTTGTAGGAATATAAAAGAGCACTTATATAAAACTGCATTGATGAAATGGTGAAGTATTTGCAGTTATCTACATAGAAATTTAAATTGAAATAAGATTGCACTGCTCTGAATTTTAATTTCAATCTCTAGTGCACCAACGGAAAGTAAACATGACACCTAGAGGATAGAAAATAAACATGCAAATATGAGTACCCTCTAAGCAAGGCCCTCCAAGCAAACCAAATCAAATCATTGGTCTAGCCTAGGTTAAAGTTAGTAGTCTTAGCAAAACATTTAAGTGTGTGAAGAAACCTATGTGGCTTGGATAGGTCCTAGGTTTTATTAGTTTAAAATTATCTATAATAATTTTAATTTGTTTAAGGTCTTTAAAAGGTGGTTTGAATTTAAATATTTAATGATTTTATATTTTAAATCTTATTTTAGAGAGGATTTTAATTTTTATAATTGTTACTTCTAGATTTTATAGAATATATCACTTAATAACTTCTAAATATCATAAGCTATTTCTCAACAAGTTCTAGGCTCATATTTGTAATGCTATCAGTCCTTGAAAACTAGGGTAGATGGATAGCATAAAGTCTTTCTTTTTAATTAAGTATTTTGGTCCTTAAAGCTTCTCAATTTAAGTTTGATTGATTGCTAATTTGTTGAATTTATAATTTTAATGTTTCCATTATGTCAAATTCACTCGTGGCTTTATCACAACGGACGAAATGATCAAGGCCTCCTAAGAACATATAGCCCCATCACAAATCGAGGTAGTTTAGCCTAAAAACATCATCGGTAGAGTGTTGGCTATTTATTTTACAGTTGTTATTTGATTTAATTCATTATATTGATGATATACTAAAATTTTGATGATTTATTGAGTTTTCCTATTTTAATAAATATTTTAATGCATTTAATACTGGGTCTATTTCTTGACTTTTTAATTTGCATTGGTTTCTAAAATTTTTTATTTTTTCATAAATATTAAATCTCATTATGAGTTCAACTTCTTTGAGTTCACTAGATTTGAATTTTTTTTAATTAGGTATGAATTTTACAAGTTTAACGTATTTTTATGCATTGAGTTTGACCAAATGGTTACTTTTTCTATTTATAATAATTTCTTAAGTTTTTATAATTTTCATAAGTACTAGACCCAAAGATGAGTAAAATACCTTTGAGCTTACTAAATTTGGATTTTTAGAGAATTAGTTATAGATTTTTGAAGTTTGGTAAAATTTATATTTAATTAATTAATTAATTAGAGAAATTTTTTTATTTTTAACGAAATCAAGTTCAAACCTCTTGAAATATTCCTCAAATATTAGAGATGATTTATAGAGATAATTTTAAGTGTTTTAAATTATTTTGGTTTTTCATATATATTTTTAATTTTTTATTGTAATTAAATATTGATATTTCTTGATTTTTAAATTAATTTTTATTTCAAATATTTTTTTTTTGAGTTTATATTTTTTCTTCTGTTAAGCTTTTAATTCTTTATATGTATTTTTTAGATTTAAAATGAATTTATTATGAATTTTCAAAAAATTTAAGTCAATTATATATATGAATCTTGGGTTTATTAAAAGACAAAGCAAATGATCTCCAAATACAATAAAATTTGAAACATAAGTACATGCATATATTTGCTTCAAACCCACTAAATTTGGGCTCATAAAATCCTCCCTTGTTTGAAAAATGAATCACCAAATCTAAATGCATTTATAGTTTAATGATTTGTTTTAGGAGCTAGACTTATTGGATTTGAGTGAAATCAATGGCTAACTGACAATTTAACATAACATTATATGCACACAAAAACTCAACACCTAATGTCCTATGGATTCTTGATTATGAATTTTTAAATTCATAGGCTAAATGATGACCTATGAACTTGAAAAATTCATTTGTTCTTAAACTATTCAAATTGAATTAATTTTTTTTGGAAATTTGTTAGGCAAACCCAAGAAACAATCCCTTCAATTAAATCACATGGGGACCTATATTTTATAAATAATTCAAGAACCCTAGAGGGTATTTCTGGAATTATGATTAATGTGTTACTGACCATGACTTAAAACTATGGGGGTAAAGTACTCAAGCTAAATTCATAGAGCCTAAGAACATGTAATTTTGACATGTGGATGAGGAGAAATAAATTTTCAAAGTTATACTAATTTTATGTGAAATTTAAATCCCTCATATACACAGCCAGCTCCCTTTCCATGCGGCGCAATCTGATTGGTCACCTCAACATTAGTGCACTAACGGTATAAATGCGGGATTGTTGTGAGTCATCGGATCAAGATAGAGCAATTCTGACTTAAAGGTTCGAAACCATGGGATCAAAGTATGAAATGAGATACTACAAAATCAGGACCGTCATTTCAAATGAACGGCCTTAATTTCATCATCAAACTCCAATTCATTTTACTTACAATATGCATTTTTCGGTAAGATCTAGAAGATTGGCTAGATTGATTTGGATAAAATTTTACACAGAACATTAGTAGAATGGTCTGATTTGTGTGTTTTGAATGTTTCTTTCACACTTGCCTGGACCTAGCTAAGATGAAGCTCGAGAATTGAAGATTACCTAAGGTAAAGTTCCAATTACCTAAACCTAGCTTTAGGCTTGATCGACTGAGTCCAAGGAACCTTTCTTCTCGAGATGTCTCGGCTCGAAGAAGACTTGAAAGGAAGTTTCACTTTCACGGTTGAAAGATCGCTGTAGCTCACTTAAAACTGCTAGATGACCTTAAATGAACTTTTGAAAACTAGGGGGAAGGAAGCTCTCACACTTAGGATGCTAACAAAATATAAAAGCACCCTTATTTAGAGAAAACTCTAGCTATTTTTAGATTTTTAAAATATACATAGACGAGAATTAGGCTTTGTCAGGCTACCTTGAACCACTAGTCGATTCAGGGAGGTCTCATAACATTCTTGAAATTTTGATAGCTTTAGTTCACCTGGGTTGCATGGGCTGGCTGAACTCGTCGGGTCACATGGTCAGTTTTCAAGATTGCGGCTGAATCAAACCACCACCAATGGGGCAGCTCAGGTGGAAGAGCTTCTAGAGAGTTCCTGAACTCAAATCAGGTGCCACCTATGCTTGGGAAAGTTAGGTGTGAAGCTATGCACATTTATGCACTTTTGGTGACATTAAGCTAGCCCAATGTGTTGACTCAGGATAGCAAAAAGGCTAGATTGACCAAGATAAATGTAATGAGCAATAGGGAATGAACGGAAGCGTTAACTTGAGTCAAGATCATGTACATATTGTAAAGTCTTGATTAAAGTCTTCTAAATTATAATTATTTGGTTCCTAGGATAGAATCATTTAATCCTGTATTCAGGAGACATCAATTGCTATAAAAAAAATAAAAGAAAAAAATAGTATACATCTCTCAATTTATGCACATTCGTTATGTTCTATCCTACCAAAAATCCTAAAATTTGATATCTAAATCTAAATTCTCAAATCCAAACTAAAGATTTACAATCTAAAGACTATATAGTGAAATCTTGATAGCCTAAGTATTTATTTTAAATTTATATGAATTTGAAAAATTTTAGACTTCACTTTATTCAAGATTATTATGTTCACATATATAATTAACTATAGGGGCTTGCCCTTATAGAAAGTCTAGAACCTAGTATTAAAATAAGCCCTATCATAATTTCTTACTAAGGCAGGGGAAGAATATATGGACGCAGACTTAGCTTTAAATATTGGTTTAGTTTCATGATCAAAATCATAAGTGAGTCTTTTATATCCTTTAGAATGAATTGAATATTCCTTTTTTATGTTTGATTATGAAAATAAATATATTGACTTACTTTCTTAATTAAAATGATAAGTGAATACTCTTTTTATCCTTCAAGATGAATTAAATATTCCTTATGATGTGTCTGATTATAAAAGTAATTTGATATTTCTATTTTTAAATTGATAATGAAATATTAATATATCTTTCAGGATGGTATAATGTTAATATATGCATATTTGAACAAAAGAAATATTTAAAATAAATTATGTGGTAAAGAACATAAAATTTGTTCACAAATATAGATAGTCCTATTGTAACTAATTAATTCATATCAATTAGCATGTTTTGTCATTGTTTATGCATGTCATGTCAATCTTTTATACATAATTAAAATTATCATATCGTAATATAATAATCATATATCAATTTTGTATTAATTTAATCTTATTTTTATTGAGTTGAAGATGGCATTATAGGTCATTAGGGCACGACGATGATAAAGACTGCCTTTTTTTTTACTGATGTTCTCCCTCTTGCTAAGTGATAGGTAGGGTGAGTACTTCTTCCATCTCCCTTCCCTCTCCTAGGAAGTCATAGAGAGGTCCTATAATGGGGGTAAGCTAGGAAGTAAGCAATTTTATTTTGTTTCAAATATAAATTTGAAAGTAAAGTTCAAAGGACTTCACGTGTCTCTTATAATACTTCTAATCTAATAGTTGGTGACTAGGGCAGTGATGACTACTATGCCATTAAACAGCGGGATTGTCAGCTTCACTGAAATTGGTAAAGATGATGTCCATTATCGAAGTTTATGAAATGGAGGTCAAGTTCACCTCAACATGCATCTTCTTCGCACTTGCTGGCGCATATGCTCGCCCATCACATAATTTGGTGGGTACTACTCCAGTAATGCGTACTGAGCATGTATTGTATCATTCATACCATTTTTCATGAATGCCTTGTCAAGTCGCCATCTTAGTTCGACGAGCTTGAACTCCTTCAACTCTCTACTTTGATGAGATCTTTCAACAGAATTGTGAGTGGCAACTCTCCTCTGTGTCATGGACATGATCTTTATGGAAGACGCAATATCTTGAGGTATCATAAGCTTGCATGGTTGCCTTTATAGGAGGCAATTGCTTGAATAACACCTTGTTATGAATGGCTTCAACTAACTTAACCATGGACACTCTCAGGGGAATGTACGTAGGGTAGGTTGTTGGGTGATTTCTTCATGGTAAGAGTGTGTGGCACGAGGGAGCTCTTCCACCCTCGATGTTGACGACCTTAGCATCCTCGAGGGCCTTAGAGTCACACACCCCTTATAATTCTCTGTGTGATAACAATAATGTTAAGGGTTAAGTCCCAATCACTCCTATACATGGGACAAAATCATCCCCATCTCTCCCTCATCACTTCTCTCATCTTGTGGCAATTTTATGGGACAAGTGGTTGAGGAGAATTCAACCACCTTGTCAAATTCTTCAATATTAACATGATTGTTGGCCATCTCCAATAGCTCGGCGAGTGTTTTCGTCTATTGTACACCCCGTGTATAACTAAAGTGAACATATCTCAGTTCCTGGGTCATCACAGCCTAGGCGATAGGCTGCAAATCCTTCACTTCCAGCATCTCCCTTTGGAACCTCACTATTCAGTTCCTTAGTGAGTCCCTGGCTCCTACTTCATCGTCAATAGAGCTTGCAAGCTTTTTTAGGGCTTTGGACATTTGCAAATTAAGTTACAAATATTCGCTTGAATTCATCAAAAGACATTATCACTCCTAGAAGCAGGCTAGTGAAACACCCGAGTGTCAACTCTTTAAGTGTGTTGAAGAGAACCCGACTCTTAGGGAGTCATCCAGACCTAATAAAAAAGTCATTGACTCTAAAGTTGTCACATGATAACTGAGGGTTGATCTTGCCTTTGTAAGACTCCAAGTAAGGTACCTTGAACTTCATAGGCAGCCTCGCCTTAGCAATTACCCTAAAACACACATTATTAAGCTCAAGCTTATCTCCTATGGTCCGCTAGGCCAATGAGATGTAGTATGTGTCACTCATCCATGTGTAAGTGTAGTCAAGCATTGGCATGGAAGTGAATGCTCAGTTTGGGCCCCATCAACAATATATTGAGTCAGAAGATCCATCAGAAATGCTATCAACTCGCACTCAGCCCTAGAGCAGCTCAAGGCATCTTCGATTTTCTTCGTGATATGCTCTTCCATCTCCTGCAAGTTGTAACAGATGGTGTATTCAAGGTTCTCCATATTTACTTAGGGCTCTTGTGGAAGTTGCACATCATCTTATGCATGCAATCTCATTATTGGTATCGATGCACGCTCACCAGGCCTAAGAAGATGTTAAATCCAAAATTTTTCGTGGATGATACCCAACTTTACGAGCAAGTCAACGCAATGATTTAGAACTTGTATGTAAAAATGGAAAGTGCAGAGAGAGTTAAGGGAGCAATAAAAGAACTATAAATCTCAAACTATTATAGACTATCCACTATTAGAGAAATTCAAGGTCCCACAACTATTCCTCAACATATTTTTTTATAGGGCTTTAGGGGTTACAGAAATAGTTATATATATAAAAAATATAAGAATATAAACTATACAAACCACCCATACAATGCTACACGTTAATATAAACATGTGTTGCCTCATGATAGGCTGGAGAAAGATGAAATCAACTAGCGAGCTCTCTATGGACACGCTCAATGGCAATTAGTAGGCTCCAATTGAGTCTACAAGTGAGGCCTATTGAATGGTCGGACATGACTTATGTCTTGTCTAGAAGATCTCGGATTGTCTAGAGGAAAAAAAGTAAGTGAAATCTTACAGGAACAGAAAGATTTAAGCATAATAGTATTAGCTAAATAGCACGAGGCATTGATTTAAAAGGTGTCTTCCTATAACTAAGCTTGGGGGGTGGAGCCAATGGAGAGGTAACGACGAGGGATCTCCAATTTGTCCATTGTTAGATGAGCTCCTCAGTTGGCTCAAATGAGTAGAGCCCACTAATCTCAAGTGAAATATCTTTTATTGTTTCAGAAGAGTGCTCCAAATGAATGCCTCCTAAGAGATTTGAAGGCATTTATGAGTATATGAGTATACATGCACATTTCTTAATTGTTGAACATGATGGAAGGGGAATGTTTCCTCCAATTTACTAACTAGAACAAATGGAGGTGGAAACCCCAAGTTAGTGTTGAACTACAAAGTAATGCAAAATAATTTTGGTATTAAATTTTGCAACAAATTATTAAGAATAAAACAAGCAAGTTCCTGCAATTTTTAACACTTTATTTACAAGGGTGAGAGGTAACAACGAGGGACATTCAATTTGCCTCATGCAAGATGAGCTTCTTAGTATGCTCGAGTGAGATGAGCTTCTTAGTATGCTCGAGTGAGTAGAGCCCACTAATCTTAGGCAAAATATTTTTTATGATCCCAGAAGAGCACTCCAAAGGAACATTTCTTGAGAAAGACTATCCTTGTTATGACCCAATAACTATTTGAGAAGGCATTTAGGAGTATACAAACACATTTCTTTACTGTTGAACATGATGGAAGGGGAATATTTCTTCCAATTTACTAACTAGAACAAATGGAATTGGAAATCCCAAGTTAGTGTTGAACTCCCATGTGGTGCAACAAAAATTGGTAATAAACTTTGCAACAAATAATTAAGAATAAAACAAACAAGATCCTGCCATTTTCCACACAAGAAGCGCTAGATTTATAAATTCTGGTACTTAACGCAGAAAGAAGAGATTACGGTATGTACTAACAAATATCCATAAAAAAAGGGTAAACGTTTTGGGCGAAAAAATGGGCAGCACATACAAAACCATTGATGGGCTTAACTTGCAGGCTAATGCAAGTTTACAACTTCCATTGACCTGAAACCTATAAAATTTAGAAAAAAAAAAAAAGATGAAAAATGTCCTTAAATTCTACAATAACCCGGAAAAAAAAAACTTCAATTCTCTTCTCTCTTTCCTTCAGAACTGGGTGAGGGTTCTTGAATCGCTAATCTTCCATCTCTGAAAACTCCGCCACTCTGTTGACCCCCTAGATAGCCAAAAAGGATGATCCAAAAACAGAAATAGGAACTGAGACCAAAAGTGTATGGAGCAATTCATGAATTCGAAAATTCAGAAATAAAATCTCTGTTACGCGGACCAAAATAACCACTTCAAATAACGAAAAATATGATTTGCCAAGAAAGACAGTTATATGGAAATGAGACTTATTGTCCTTTTGACCAAATATATTACTTATGCATTCTTTTACAAAGCCTCTATATATTTTAAACTAGCACTCCACCATCTTGTGCAGTGGGAATAGTTCTTCAATTTTCAATAAATTTATCTAGAATATTTTCTCTTGTAATTAATTCAAATGGATTTTGGATTCCCGTTATAGAGAAAAATGTTACCTGCTGTGAGACTTGGGATGTCCCTTGTAAGAGTGGTTCTATCAACTTGGCTTAGCGCATGCTCAGGATTCACTTGAATGGATAAAGGAAAACTGCTGATCTGCCTTCGAATCTCTTCACTATGTACTTTAACTTCACCGGCTGAAGGGGACATAGCAGGCCTCTGAGAGTAGGTAGTAGACCATGAACCTCCAGTTGATCCAGCCAATGCCATTATCACTTCAGCCTGTTGAGCAGTGCAAATGATTAATTGATTGATTATAAATAATAAGAAATATATAGTTCAAAAAACAAAGAACATTCACTAGTGTAGTAAGCAGGAATATTACTTCTGAAGTTCTTTTTTGACAATAAGTGAGAAATGATACAGTGAAGCAAGAATATTACCAATGCATGATCTCACAGCCCTAAAAACATATACACAACTTGAATAAAGTATTCAAATCTCCATCAACTTGCTGATTGAACTTAAAACTTTGTGGGATCCAAAAATTCGCCCTCATTTTGTGAGGACTTTATGATCTGAGTTCAAGTTTCATATAGGCACAAGCCCCTATAATTAATTACCCCTCCTAATAACGAGAGAAAAATTTCGATTAAGGCTACTCGTCAAACAAATACATAGTAAACGGTTTATAGTAGCAACATAATTTAGTATTTGAAAATTTAATATTTAAAATTAGAAATTTACCACCTTACACTTAAAGCGAATGGTGGGGGGAGTGATGATAGACCTGATCAAGATTTCATAGTTTTATCATCCCAGTTCAGTATGGTCAATGGTCTACTTAGTCATTGGAGGTAGTTGACCTACCCTGATAGAAGAATTCTTGTTAGCAGTCATGGGTTGCTTTGTCCAAAGGTACCATGTAGACCTGGGATGAATATTTATTTAGGGGGACAAATTTGAATCAACCTTAATTAACAAAAGGCTTTGTGCCCTACCAATCATATCCGTAGTAATATTCTTAACCAAACATTTTCCCTTTGTAAACTCAAGTTATTTTCATATTTGTCTACCTCGACAAACTATTGCGGAGGTGGATGGATATTTTCTTGTCGAGTGTTTAGGTGTTTTAATTTTAATTTTAAATATTTTAGGTTTTGGTGATTTTTGAATTTTGAATTTTTCGTGAAGATTTGGGAGGCATTTTTAAATGTTTGGGGTCCCCTCCAACTGAAATTTTCTGTCAACAAAGTCATCATCGAGGTACTTATGGGAAATTTCACTTTGTTGGTAGGACCTTGTCAACTATCTATTTGCTAACAGAGGATCGAGTTCGTCATCGACTTTATGCCTTTATTAGTAAATTTTTTTGTTATAAACCTTAAAGGCCTAATATGAACGTATAAAATAAATATCTCAGTCAGTGCCACGACCGTATATTTGTTTGACGGTCGAGCCGTGTCGACTCATATCTATTCAAATAGAAGGATCGGGTTGGAACTTAAATTCATTCCTTAACTTACACAGCATTCTTAGACATTATGTGTGTGCATACATCGATTAATTATTTTGTGCGGACATCGAACGCCGTCTGGAGACCCACCAGAAAGTGCCACGCCACCCCTTGCTCGGTACCACTGATGTGGTGCATTCTGGTTGGTCTCCGGACGACATTCTGCTTCCGGTTTCCGCACAGAATAATTTCTCGCATACATCACACTCATCTTGGGCCATGCAGGTGTATACGTTTACATGCATTTTATGTGATGCATTTGTATAGTAGTTGTATGCATGTAGTGCAACGAGTGTACACAACATATTCGCATGTATGATATATTTTGTATTTGTGATCCATTCATAATGTATTATCTACAGACACTTGTATGTAACTCGTTTACATTCATTATAAACTCCCTTACATTACAAGTATATCACTATATTGCAAATTTCCTCATTCATGCTAGTAGATAAGTCATATTCATTAGAAGCTCCTTCTCATATGTGTAGGTAGCATAAACATCTTTCACAAGTCAACCGAAAGGTTCAAAATTGGTAGTAAGCATGATATTTTCTGGACAACTTTCTTTTATTTGTTTGTAGATATAAAAAATTTCATTTGGATGATTAGGGCCATTAATTAGAATTAATTTTTTAAATTTTGTGCATTTTAAGTTTAAATTTTAACAGCCTCCGGACGTCTCCCCTATTTAGGAGAAATTTATTGAGTCTTAACCTGCCCACCACATTAGAGGAAGACGTGCATGGTTGGTGTCAGACGACACAACAGCCGTGGCCTTTGATCCCACCATGCCAGAGAAAAACATGCATGGGTCTTCAGGGGTAACTATTCGAAAATGTAGTTTTTTTCCTGCAGGCATTAAGGCACGTACACGGGCACTTAAATTTTATCATGTCATATTAAGAAAAGCGTGCACAAGGCTTACCCACCTCACCGCAAGTGCCGCACAGGGTTTCCTACCACCAAGCTAGAGAAAAGAGTACATATGTGATTTTTTGGTGTGTCGCGAGCGTCAAAAGGGGGATTTGTGGTTTTTGTGTTTAGAAATCATTTATACATTTGCGATCGAGTCAATGGAGGCAATGACGATGGTGGCAACGATCACAAAACACAAAGGTTTTCACCTTTTTTTTAATTGTCTTTCTCTTTTTTTTTTCTTCTTCTATCTTCTTTTTTTTAAATAATAATAACATATAACATTAATTACTAATAATAATAATGAACATAAAAGATTATTGGAGGAGATTTGGGCTATGTGATTTGTTTAAGGGGGCTATTTTGGGCTTGGGCTGGATATTAGGTTGGTTTGGTTGTGAAGGGGGATGTGTGAGATTAAGTGCGACAGAAGCTTTTTGGTGAGGGAATTTGGAAACTGTGAGATGAAGTGGAGTAGACACAGTAAGGAAGAGGAGATTGGCAAGCTAGGCTATGACACAGTGAAGGGTCGGCATAGAAGGGGGTCGGTTTGATCGAGTTTAGGCAGATCAGTTGTAGGCAAAAATGAGTCAGTCAGATAATTCCGCAGGGGTGACTGGGTTTAGACATGTAGTCGAATCGGGATTGCGTGGATCGAGCAGCTGATTTGACGGGCCGAGGGAGGTGAAGGGTTTAGGTAGTTCGGAGCAAGGTGGACATGGGAGTGAATTGGTAGCTTATAGCTTATGAAAGACAAGAGGCTAGAGACAGGGAGGATTCATGTGAGAGTCAGTGGTGCAAAAATTGGTGAGATCTCATTCGATCGGGGTTCTGTCATAGGGTTCGAACGAGCTAGGTAGCGCGATCTTGCTGATGGGATTGAGGTTGCAGGTCGAAGAAATAGAGGTTGCGGTTGTTTGATGAGGAATGACTCGGCAAATGGAAGGAGAAACAAACGAAAGCCTTGTTCAATGTCTTTTTAACGAGGCTGAGAGCATTCCACAATTTGAGCAGAAATTCAGGAAGACAATGTAAATGGCGCCGAATTGCATGTATTTTGTTGAATTTCAATAGGATTTACAAGCCTCGGCTCTTATGTGGAGGTTAATAAATGCCCCACAATAAATGTGGTACGTGACTAAAGCAACCAATATTGTTGCATGTTGATTGGCCCAATAAATTTTCAAATATTTATCTTGGATGTTCCACCAAGAACCTCCTTTTCAAAAATCATCAAGATTCTTGTCTTGGTGTCAAGTTAGTATCTTTCCTTATAAATTTTTAGATGTATCTATAAACAAATTGACATGTTGGCTTTAGTAAAATAGGGACATATGAAAGTGACACAGTACGTCATACTTAGATCTTTAGAGTATTACTTCATAGACTGATGCTGGTAGATAGCATCGCCACCTCTTGTTCTCTATTACATTATTATTACATTAGTTTCTAGCATTTTCATATATGCTCGATATTTATCGTTATTGCAATCATATATAGATGTAACATTTCTATTATGTAATTGTAGGTATCGTTCAAAATTTACCCGAGATTTGTAAACTCACCAGTTAGCTGAACTTTGATCCACCAGTTTTGATACAGTTGCCTTCAGCTCAGGTACACCCTCTTTTTTCTTTAGTTTTCAACTTTTGCTTTTCATATGCAATGCCTCTTTTTTTTTTTTTTTGATATTTTGTTATCTTGTGCAGATCTCGGGACTAGGATGCTAGCCAAGTAGCCACTATAGGAAGTCTTCACTCATGTACGTACTCTTTTTTGTAGCTTGAGTAGTTTTATTTTTTGTTGTTACTTTATCTGTGCAGTTTCCAGAAGTAGCAAGATACAATTCAGCCAGATACTACAAGATACCTCGACTCAGGTACACCTTTTTGTAGCTTTATGTACACTTGCATAATATTTCTCTTTTCTTTTTTAGTTGATGCTTTTGTTGCTTTGTGTAAGCCCCAGAAGTGCAGTATGCTCGGACTGGAAGGAACATAGTGAAGCTACCAACTACCTCTTCATTCATAAATTTAGGAGATAGATTTTAACCCTTTGCGAAGGACAATGTACTTTTTTTTGCTAGTGCAAGCTTGTAAAAAGGATTTAGATTCAAACTTGTATACATATTTAAAATTAATAAAGTAAAGCATTGTTTACTTTTAGATTTTCACAAGATCTACTTTTATTTCTACTCTTGTAACTTATGTGTTTGTTATACTCACAGACTTAGACTTATGTGTTTGTTGTACTCACAGACTTAGACATTCATTGATGAAGTTAGCAGTTGCACCCTTTTCACAACTTTAACTTTAGTTCTAAAGTTTGGTCCCTTCTGCCCTGTAATTTGTGTGACAGACTTGGTGAAGGATTATCTGATTTGTCCTTACTTACCTTTTAGGTGGTTTGTGTACCTTCTACTCTCTGCTTCTTGCTTTGTCGGGCTTGACGAAGAAGTAGATTCCAGTGACCTAAACTCTTTAAGTTTAAATTAGGCTGGTCCAAAGGGGTCATCAGTACAGAGCTTCATGCATAATGAACTTATTGATGACAAAATCATTTTGATTCAGCCTTAGGCTTTGTGTGAACTCCGGGATAATTTCTTTTAGGGTTGTCAAAATCGGGTCACGGGTCGGGTTATGGTCCAACTCGAAATTGACCCGACATTGTTCAACCCGACCCATTTTTGCAAATAGGTCGGTTTTTCGAACCTGAACCCGACCTGCTTAGGTTCCGGGACAACCTGAACCCGACCCTCTTCGGATATATTTTATTATTTTTTTCATTTAATTCACTTTATTTAAATCTAAATCAAATTAAGGTAAGATTTACTTCAATTAATTTAAAATAAATCAAGATTAATTTAATTTTGGATATAATGCTTATAATTTTTTGAAATATCATTTACTTATTTCATAAAAATCCTTTAAAACGCTTCTAAATTAATTAAAAATGGGTCAAATCAGATTGATTTCGAGTTTCCAGGTCAACTCGAACCTGACACGATTTTACAAACGGGCCGAAATCCCTAACTCGAACCCGACTAATTTACGGGTCGGGTTCGGATCGGGTTTTCGGATCGGGTCAAATATTGACACCCCCAATTTCTTTGGTCCTTTGCTTTGTGCTTTAGCGGACTTGTTCAAGAAGAATTCTTTTGATCCTCTCTTTGTTGACCATCAACCAGTCAAGAAGACTTCAATCTGGGTTACTTGAGTTTATCAGATTGGGTAAGGTAGGATATGACAACTCTTTATCATCCGGCTGCTAAAATAGAGGTTCTGCTACTATAGACTTTCTTGTGACTTGTTGAGTAAGAGAGAATTACTAGTGACTCAGCCATATCTTGTCTTTTTGAGTCTGACCTTATCCATCAGTTCAGGATTTAGGCTTGAGTTGTGGAGAAACGGGCTCCCCAAGCTAAATTTGTTAAAGTTCGCATATTTGAAGTCATCTTTCGTGGTTCAATATCTAAAAGTCTACGAGTATTCGATAGCTATTTTGATTGAGACTCATCCTTCTCATGTAACCTTGAGTCTTTGGTTAATTAGGAGGATTTCCTGAACTACGACTACTTGAACTTGTCGAGTCAAATAAGCATTCGTACTTCCAACATTCCTTAATAATAGGTTGACGAAAATGATGATTCCTCTACTACGGCCTTTCTTATTGCTTGTTAAGAAAGAAGAGATGCCAACAATTCGGCTGTATTTGAGCTTGCTGAATCCAACCTTTTACACCAATTTAAACCTTATCTTAAGCTTGCAAAATAATTGACGCCGCTCTAACTCGACTTGTTGGGGTGTGTAGCCATAAAGATCTTCTTTTCTAACCTTTAGGGATTTGGTATATTGAAGAAGGAGATGTTTTGAATTTTAAAGAATCACATGTATATATATATGTTAAAAAAGAATCTACTTAAGATATATTCATGTTCGATGAGTTTAAATATTTATTTGGGGATATCGGAGCGAAGCACGATATCAACCCAAATAAATTTTTAAAATGCCCCTATCTTGCGGGGAAGGATTAAGCAAATTTTGTATTTTATGATTTTAAATATTTAATTGGAGATCTTAACAAGTGGCGCGATTTTGACATGAATAAATATTTAGAATGCCCTCAATCTTACTGGAGATTTTGGACAGACTTTTAATTATGTAACTAAAATCTTGTAGGGGTGTTTTTGCAGGATATTTGAAATACTTTCTTGCCATACAAGAGAATTTCAAGAATGCAATATATATATATATATATATATATATATATATATATATATATATATATATATATATATATATATATATATATATATATATATGTTGATAAACATGTATGAAAAGCATAATATATTAAATACAGGATTTTCTTGAGTTTTATGCACGGTACTTCTTCAGGTATCAACCATTGCGACAAGGGTCTTTGACCATGCAGATCGATAAGTTGATATGCTTATCCTTGATACACTTTCTCGATGACAAAAGAGCCTTCCCAATTAGATATGAATTTACCATCGATTTTTTGAAGTAGGATGATTGACCAAGACCAACTTCCCTTTTTGAAATGCTTGATAGCGCACCATCCGATCAAAGGAACTGGCCATACTTGCTCGAAAAATCTCAAACATAGATGTCAATGACGCAAAATAGCACACGATGGGACACGGCGCAGATGTTTAAAATGGCGCGCGCTATTTGCACCACATGCGCGCTAAGGCTCATGGCACACGACGCAAAATAGCACGCATAATTCTTTTTGTAAATTTTAAATATATTATGAATATTTTTATATTTATCTATTTTTTATTTTTAAGATAATATATTTTTTTCCAAAGCATTAAAAGCCCTAATTTCATGAACCGTTCTTTTCTTCCGCTCTGTAAATAGTCAACACAGGCGACGGTGTGATTCTCTGTCAATCTCCTATTCAGAAGCCCTAGTATCTCTCTTGCCCTAGCTCTTTCGATTCTTCCCCTCCCCTATCTATGTCTCTCCATGTTCATTAGCCCACGCCTCCGAGCCCCCTCTCCTTTGCCTCCTTTTCACGCACGCAAATAAGAAGTCAACCCCCACTACCCTAATCGAACTCGTCGCCACACCCAACCCTAGTCGAAGCCTTTGCTTCCTCCACCTTGTTCGCACGCCACAGGAAGGGCTAAAGCCCTCCTGTCGCATCTTGTTTTGTGCGACTCCAGCCCACTGAAGCTTCTCTCACAAGCAGGTAACCACTTCTCTCTTCTTATTCTTCCTCTTCTCATTTCTTTTCTTCATCTTCTTCTACCTTCTATTCATTTTTCTTTTCATTCTCCCCTTTCTTTGTCCTACTCTTCCTTCCCTTTTCTCTTGCTTTCTTTCCCCATCTTTCTCGTCATCTTCGTCTTTCTTCTCTCTACATTCTTCCCTCCCTCTTCCATCTTTGGGAATTTATAACAACCAAGAAAATAATAATGATGGATGATAGACTCATCCAGTAAATTGCTTATTGAAGTTTTATTTCTCTCTATGTAGTCAAATTCATGCATTTGTTTTATTCCTAGTTTTTTTATAACACTTTTTTTATGGATAGTTTCATGAGATGTTAACAAAATGTGTGTTGATTTATGTTGCTTGAAAAGAAATTTTTTTAATATGAAATCTATGCTTATTCATGACTTGCATCATATGATAGGTAATTTGAAATTCCATGTATAATTTATTAGAGATTATGAGAAGTTATGTTGTTCTTTATTCAAAAAAGGCGCATTCTTGTTGTTAATAACTTGTGGCTACTAGTTATAATCAATGTGGAGTTTAAACTATCACATTTCAAATTTCAAAAAGAAAAATCAGTGTATGCCTTGCATTGGTTCAATGTCTTAGTTTGAAGAGGAATATCAAAAAAAAAAAAAAAAAAACTTGTATGCATACATACATGTTGTAAATTATAGTTGTGCATAAAAGGAACATTCATATGATTGTTAGTATAATGTGATCCATGATTGACTATAGAGGTTTACATATAATGACATGTTCAAGGTCTTTTCATTTACTATGCTTGCATTCCAGATACAATTATGATTGATAATTTAAATGAGTAGATTCTTATGGCCTCTCCTAGGAATTTCACCTCCTTGTATCATTGGCTTGCTAATGTTTCTGTTCTTGTTTAAAATTGATACACCTGAGATGATATTTAGTTGGATTTTATGTGATATGATATGTGCTTCATCTAGTTTTTTTATTCGAATTTGCTTGGTTTTAGGTCACCATAAAACATCAGATTCAATTCAATCTTTAAAAAAATATCAAGTATGGAAATATGCAATACTGACAAATGAATCAGACAACAGTGTGACATGTATTTTTGTGGCAATATAACAAAAGGAGGAAGTACATCCCACAAACAACACCTCGTTGGGGGTTTTGAGAATGCTAGACCATGCTTTAATCGCCGCGAGCATGTGAAGTCTGAAATTAAGGCATCCTTGTTGGAAAAAAAAATTAAAAGAACAGTTTAATAACACTTTATAAATATCAATCTTGATGAATGAGATGACTCTGATGTGATGACAGATAAAATTCTAGGTGTTGGATCATCCAAAATACTGCAGACAAGTAAATCAACACTTCTAGTTAGAGTTATACATCAATATCTATCTTCAAAGCATCACAACCTTAAGGTATGTTAGATACTTTCCTTACACCAAATTCTGAAGATGTAGTAAAGCATAGAAAAGGTCAGTTTAGCAAATAAATGGATGCAGCTAAAAAGTAAATGAGGAGAAGGGATATTCAAGTTTTTAGTAGATGGATGTATGATGTTGGGATTCCATTTAATGCTGTGAAATATAATAGTTTCCCTATTATGGAGGGGCGCTTAGATAGTTTTGACATGGACTGAAACCTCTTAATTATAATGAGGTACAAGTTACTTGTTTGAAGAAAGAGCTTGGAAATACATATGAATTATTAAGACGTCATCAAGAAGACTGTGTACCAAATGGTTATTCTCTAATGGCAGATGGATGGACGTCGAGTTATCAATTTCTTTGTTAATTGCAGAGAGGTAGTGCATTTGTAGAGTTAATTAATGCTACTTCTTTCTCCAAGAACGCTGCGAAAATGTTTGAAATTTTTTACAAGTACATCAAGATTATTAAACCACAAAATATAATCTACTTTGTTACTAATAATGAATCTAAAAATGTTCTTGCGGGTTTGTCACTTCTAATCTAAAGTTATGTTATTCCATATGAAAAATGATTTTTGGTCTTAACTTAAATTATAATTATATTACATGAAAATTATTGATGGACAAATATCCTCACATTTATTAGACTACTTGTGTTGCTCACTGTTTAGATTTAATAATTAAGGATATTTTCAAAATTCAAAAGCTAAGGCAATGCTTTGAAAAAAAAGATGACAGTGCACAATTTTATATATTTTAGACTTGCTTACTTGAGTTAAAGAGAAGGTGAACAAATCAAAAAGCACTTATTAAACCCGCCAAGCCTCATTTCAGAATAGCTTTCTTAACTTTACAACGTTTTCATCAACAACTGAACTTGAAGAAAATGTTTACTTGTGAAGAATTTTTATATTGGATCCTTATGCGAACGAGGCTAAAGCAAAACAATCTCAACATAAAATCATACAACAATCATTTTGGAACACTGTAGTGTATGCCTTAAAAATATTTGATCTTTTATTAAATGTTCTTAAATTGATTGATAGACAGAAGAAGCCCTCAATGACTTATATATATGAAACAATGGATATAGCAAAAGAGATAATTGTTGCAAGCTTCAATAACAGTAATAAGTATGATTAAATTTTTAAAATTATTGATAGAAGATGGGAAGTGCAATTAAACTGGCCTCTACATGCAGTAGCAAATTATTTAAATCCTGAATATTTCTTCAATAACCCTGATATTATCAAGGATATGGAAATAACTGATGGTCTTTATCAATGTATTGAAAGATTGTCTAAAGATGTAGATGAAAAAAAAAATCAGCAATGAATTAAATTTATAATTTAGGGGTAAATGACTATTTGGTATTCCTTCAGCTATAAGACAAAGAACCACCAGATCTCTAGGTATCATTATTTACATAATATGAAGATTGATTTGTAAGTTTATAATATTGAAATAACTATTTCATTTCTTCTAGTTGATTGGTGATTGTCATATAGCCAATGAGCTCCCAATTCACAATGATTTTCTATCAAAATCCCAAGTCTAACATGTAGTTCATTCAGATGCAAACACAATTGGAGTATTTTTGAATATGTAAGTATTTTAATGGAGTACGTATTATTTGTTATGTATGTTCATAGTATAATAATGTAATAATATTTCAATTGCAGCTTCATAGCAAACGAAAAAGAAAATTAGATCATAGTAGTTTAAAGGACTTATTTTATTTAAAATATAATATAGTATTGATTCAAAGATAGAATCATCATAATGTGATTGATCCCATTTCTTTGACTGAGATAGATGCTGCAAATGAGTGCATGATAGGAAAATTAGATGATGAGTTTCATGAAGAAAATGACTTTATTGTCGGAGAGGAAGATTTAACTTGGACAAGTGTTGCTAATGCTACTGTGATTATGATAAAAACTATAACATTCGGGAAAGATCTAAAGACACAGAGTAGGAATCTTCATCTAAGCATGATATTGTTATTATTGAGAATGAGGATGAGTGTGTTGAAGATGACTATGAATTAGGAGACAATGTTGATGAAGATAACGAAGCATATTTGCTGATGATGATAATTCTCAAGAAGAGTATATTAAATTCATATAAAATCATTGACTTTTTAAAAAAATAATTGTAAAATTTTGAATTATGAGATATTTGGGTGTTGTTTGCTTGAACTTATATATAACTATGTTTTCATTTCATTATCATTATAGCTCGTCTTTCAATTTAAAGAAATTTCATATTCATGCTTTTTATATTTTCAAGGTTTAAAATTGCGCAATTGGGTATTGAGGCGTTTTTCTTTCGTAAGGTGAGGCGTAAGCCTCAAGGCGTATTGAGGCGTAAGTCTCAAAATCCAAAAATTGGTTGAAGTAAAAATAAAGGTTAAAAATGATTTTTTATATAATACTCAAATAAAATGTTAAAGATGACATGTTAACTTTCTATTGAATTATAAAGTAACAAATTGACATATATATGAATAAAAAAAATTGCACAAGACGTAAAGTGACAATTGATAAATTACGTGAAATAGATTTAAAATCCAAATATTACAAGAACAAAGCAACATGAAATATAAGATTCACGTAAAAATATCATATAACATTAAGTTTAGCTCAAAAATACTTCTTTCTTAGTTCACTACACATCTACATTCAATTCCTAAAAAAAGAACTTACATAATTGGTAACAACTCAGAAATCATCTGCACTGGAATCAATGAGGGGGTCTTCATTTGAGTCTTATCACAACAAATTAATCTATCTCCTACCTCATCCTGTGTAGTTCAATGCCTCTCAATCTATTTCTTCTTCATTTATCTCAATCATCTTTTTCTTTCATAAATATTTGTCATCAATGTAAAGATGAGAATAATACTTCAAAATTTTTAGAACAGGAGGAGGTGGTGATAGTGTGCGGCTTTCAAGTGGTTCTTAACGGTTGTTATGATGGTGGTGGCTACGACCAAGGTGGTGGGTTAAAGGTCGAGGCTATTGAGAGGAAGTTGTTGCATGAAGGTGTGATTTATTAGAGGCTTTAGTTTAGGATTTAGATAACTTCTAGTAAAAAAAATATAAATCAGTTGATGCGTACGCCTCACGCTAGTAAGGCGAGGCGCGCCTCAAGGCGGGCCTCGGCCAAGCTGAGGCATAAGCATCATAAAAAAAGCTCGAGGCGTAAGCCTCGAAGCATTTTTCACTGAAATTACACTAAGACGAGCCTCAAGGCGAGCCTCATATTGCGCAATTTTAAACAATGATTTTTAATTATTGTATAGTTTGTGCCACTTTATTAGATTTATCTATTTTATTAGGCTTAAACGAGAATTTGACTTTTAACAGGACATAATGAAGAAAAATGATTCATGTAGCTGACCCCACGTAGTGGGATAACAGCTTGATGTTGTTGTTATTGTATAGTTTGTGCCATGTTCAAAATGGTGAGTGTTGCGCCATAGTGCGTCATTTGTCGTTAACAAGTATGATTTCTACATTCTGTTGAGTTTGCAATCTGATATCATTTAGTGCATCGAGCTTTTCCATTTTCAGACGAGCATTTTGCTTAGGGGTGTCCATTCGGGTCAACGGGTCGGGTTCGGGTCCAACCCGGAACTGACCCAACACTATTCGGGTTAACCCGAACCCGACCCGTTTTCCAGACCCGAACCCGACCCAATTCGGGTCCGGGTTAACCCGACCAGACACGAATGACCCAAAGTTCACGTAAAATTGCTAGTTTTCGGGTCAAAATCGGGTCAATCTTCAATTTTTTGGGTCAATATCGGGTTTCTGCATCAAATAGGAGTTTTCGTGTCAATTTCGGATCATTTTCAGGTTGCTGGGTCAACCCGAACCCAACCCAATTTTTAAAACGGGTTGATTTGTTGAACCCGAACCCGACCCGTTTCAGGTCCGGATTGACCCTAACCAGGATATTTCCAGGTCAGGTTCGGGTCGTGTCAAAAATTGACACCCCTAATTTTGCTCCTAAGTGAGATCATGCTGGACAGCTACTCAAAGTGATGGCAGCTCGATTTCCAGTGGCAGCACTACTTCAACCCCAAACACCAATGCATAACGAGTAGCTTTGGTTGGCATCTTATAACTTGTACGATATGAACACAATGCTTTCAAAATCTTGATGTGATTTTTTTCTTGGTAATGATCTTCTTGAGTTACTTCACTAGAGTTTTGTTGAAGACCTCTGCCCGGCCATCTGCTCTCGGGTTATATATGAAAGAGTAGCACCAATCAATTTTGTGTCAATCAATGAATTTCCAAATTTTGGTATTCTTAAATGTTGAACCATTATTTGAGATTATATAACGCGGTACACCAAATCTAAAGGCAACATGGTGGGTGAAGAAAATTGATCACATGATCAGATGTGACTTCAATAAATGGAGCCGCTTCTACCCCCTTAGAAAAAAAAATTTGTTGGTGCCAATATGAAGTGTCCAGTTGATGACAGTGGATCAATCGGTCTGATTATATCTTTTATGCCCCAACATTCAATCTACCAGGATATCACTATAGAGTGCAGTGGATTTGGCGTCTGATATATAACATCACTATTGATTTGACATTCGTGACACTTCTTAGCAAGATCAACACAATCATTCACCAATGCTAGTAGTAATAACTCAGTCTCTTGATTTTAACAACCATCTTAGGACCTCATTAGTGTGCACCCCAAAGTCTTTCATAAACTTTAGCTACCACCCTATCAGCTTCTTTGATCCCTAAACATCCCAGTCACATCTAGTCAAAAACTTTCAATACTGTGTGTTCTTAACAAACGTGCAACGCAATGCTCTTTTCTTAATTAGTTGATGAAAGGTTGCATCCATCCAATCATCTTATTCTTCGATGTCAAAGCAATACCACCATATTTCTGAGGCGACGCTATCTTTACGCCTCTTTTTGAGTGCCTAATATTCACCTAGCGAGTTTTTAATGATGATTTATTAGTGAGGTTAAGGACCAACCGGAGTTATATCCTGCTGGCTTGAATTCCGTAAACCCTCTTTCTGCAGGAATTATAAAATGGCTGGCTCTAGGACCCAACGAGTGTGGAATCCAATCAACACAGCCTCGTCATTCATACTCTTCATTTCCTTGGCTAGTTTGGCCAGGCAATCAGCCTTTCTATTCTGGGCTTGTGGAACTTAAGTTAAATTGATTGTTTGGATTTGCTTCATAAGCTCAAGGACCCGCTGGTGACAGTAGGCCAACTCAAGCATGTTAATCTTATAGATTCCCAGCACATGATTTATCATAAGTCACCGAAAACTTAAAGGTTTTGAATCCCGACTAAAATAGCAATTTCCAGACCCACTATTAAAGCCTCATATTCAACCTCATAATTGGTTCGGGGTTCGGTTATACCGAACGAATATCTCATTATGTCTCACTCAGGCGTTATGAAAATGAGACTGATACCGGCTCAAGCTTTTGCCAGATTAGGAGGTCGGGCAAATTTAATCGGCGATGCTCTGTCAAAGTACATATCCCAAACTCATGATTTCTCCTACTCTTCAACATGCATGATCTGTTTGTAAAGCAGATCATCATTGAGTGGTGAATCTGCAGGATGAGATGCACAGCGAGAAAATCGGCTAAGGCTTGCCCCTTCACTGCTTTATATGGAACAAATGTGACATCAAACTACAAAAGTATTACTGCCCATCTGGCTAAAAGACCTTTCAATGCTGGTCTTATCATCAAAAACTTCAGCGGAGTTTCTAGACAGAGAAAATCAATGCTAGGCAGTGCTTCTCAATTAGATAATTACGTATCTCTGCTCCGATCAACCTTCTACTAATGTAGTAGAATGTGTTTTCTTTGCCTTCTTCATTATGATGAGCTACTAGAGCTCTGAAAGACTCTTACAATATTGTAGTATACAAGATAAGAGGCTTTCCTAAAATTGGCGATGTGAGAATTGGCGAGCTTAACAAGTATCTCTTGGTATTGTCAAAAGCCTCCAGACATTCTCTGTCTTATTTGAAGCGAGTATCTTTCTTCATCAGCTTTGAAAATGGATCGCACCCACCGTACCGATTCAATGTGAATCTCCGAATGAAAGCCAACTGCCCTTGCAACAAGCGAAGTTGTCAAAGGTTATTAAGCGGTGACATTTCCATGATTGCATCAATTTTATTGGGTCGATTTCAATTGCTTGATAACGAACAACATACCCCAAAAACTTTCCAGATGAAACACCGAAGGCACACTTAAGGGGGTTCATCTTTACATCAAACTTTTTGATTTTTCTCAAATATAGTCCTCAAGTCACCTAAGAGGTCATTTTGATCCATGCTCTTAACGACGAGATCGTCAACATAATATTCAATATTTTGATGGATTAGCTCGTCAAAGATGTGTGTCATTGCCCGCTGATAGATGGCACCAGTATTCTTTAGACGAAAGATATGACTGTGTAGTAGAATATGCCGATGGATGTTTTGAATGATGTGTGTTTCTCATCTTTATGTACCATCTTAATTTGAATGTATCCCGACGATCTGTCTATAAAGAAGAACTTATGTTGCACCAATACACCTATTTATGAAGGCGTGTTGTATCGAATAGGTGTCAGACACGGACACACGTCCGATATGGCACCGATACGTGTCGGATACATCAAAGCCGTATCCAATTACAATACTATTTAATTTCAGAAGGATACGGATACATGTGTCCGTTGAAAGACGAAAAAAGACACGTCATATTTACGTCTGCGGTTGCAAGCAAGGTTCTCTCATTTTCGAACCCGCGAGCCATTTATATTGATGTTAGTTTACTAAAAAATAGGATATTACGATACCAAATTATTTTGCATTTGTAATGCTTTGATTTTTATTTCATGCATTAAAAATATCATGTTATTGTGATTAGTATGTCTTCTTAAATGGGAAAAAAAAAGAATTTTAGCTCTCATATGTTATTCAGTAAACATGCCACCAAATCATGCAAAAACTATGTTGCACGGATACTCCTATTTACAAGGCGTGCTGTATTGGACACGTGTCGGATACGGATATGCCTCCGATACGGCACAGATACGTGTCGGATACGGCTTTGTCGTGTCCAATTAAAATATTATTTAAATTTGACTGGACACGCGTATCGGATACGCGTGTCCTATTAAAAAAAACACGGAGCCGCAATTTACCTTATTCTTTTTGGCTTTCCACCGTTTCCGCTCAATATCCATATTCATTTATACAGCTGAAACATTTCAAAGAGCTAGGTTTTTCGTTTCCACACAAGTGTTCATCTTCTTCATTATAGTTGAAGGAGCGGCTCGATGACGCGAGCAAAGAAGCAAACAGGATCATCCTTCGTCGACAAAGAGGCTTGACGACGCGAGCATTAAAGTCGATAGGATCATCCTTCGTTGATGGAGCGGCTCGACAACGCGAATAGTGAAGGCGACGTGAGCAGTGAAGGTTCGTTTTCTTTGTCGTTCTTCGTTTTCTTAATCATAGGCTCGGTATCGAAACTCGGTACCGCTTGGTACCGAACGCTACTATAACTCAGTATTGCTCGGTACTGCTCGATACCGAGCGGTGCTGGAACTCGGTACCGCTCGGTATTGGAACTCGGTACCGCTCGGTACTATAACTCGGTACTGCTCGGTACTACTCGGTACCGAGCGTTATTGGAACTCAGTACTGCTCGGTATTGGAACTCGGTACCGCTCGGTATTGGAACTCGGTACTGCTCCGTACTGTAACTCGGTACCGCTCGATATTGGAACTCGGTACCGCTCGGTATTGGAACTCGGTACCGCTCGGTATTGGAAATCGGTACCGCTCGGTATTGGAACTCAGTACCGCTCGGTATTGGAACTCAGTACCGCTCAGTATTGGAACTCAGTATCGCTCGGTATTGTAACTCGGTATTGCTCGGTACCACTTCGTATTGCTGGGTATAGAGGGGTACCGAATGGTACCAAGCGGCACCGAGAAGCTAAAACATGCTCAATACTGCTCGGTATGTTTCCATAAAAATAACTTTAAAAATAAACAGCACTTCAAAATTACTCTTACAAAAAAAATTTGTTTCATAATTAGTGGAATCATACCACATAATTCTTATTAGGCAATGAGTTTTAACTCTTCCCTTGACTCAATACTTTCTTTTATTTTGATATTATAAGCTACCAGGCTACAAATGATTTTGCTTTCATTTTTTTTTTTGTCATATCAAATATTATGCTTTGACTGTTATCTTAATTTTTATGTATGATTTATAAATTATAATAATGTGTTTGTGCCATACCAGTATCCTATATTTTTAAGAATTGACGTGTCCCGTATTCGTATCGTGTCGTATTCGCGTCGCCATATTCGTATCGTGCGTATTCGTGTCGCCATATTCGTATCAGTGCAACATAGAGGAGAACATATCATAGTAAGACATGTTATACACTAATAGCTTTGAGACTGGGAGTGAAATATCATCTTTTAGACATGCCTTGTTAAGATCGTTAAAGTCAATGCAGATAAGAATCTAACTATTCTTCTTCTTAATGGGGACAATATTGGCAATCCAATCAGCATATATTTCTTCACAAATGAAGCCTGCATGTATAAGCTTTTCGTCTTTGCAATCAACTGTTCTTCAATTTATAATTTTATTCTCCTTGGAACTTGCTTGACGGGCGTTGCATCTGGTTTAACAGCTAATCTATGAACTTTTACATCGGGGGATAAGCCTGGAATCTCAACATATGTACAGGCAAAGCAATCCCTGAATTCACAAAGATTTTTCATTTCTTCAACTTGATCTTCGGTGAGAAGGGTACTAATAAAGGTCGGGCGAGGATCGTCCTCAGTCCCTAAGTTAACTTCTTTTAACAAGTCCATCGTGGTAGTTTGTCCAGCATTTTCGAGATCTTCTGGTGTAGGTTTAGCATCAACAGGCTAATCATTTGAAAGATTGTAGAGCCCTTCCTCGTCGTTGTCATCGAATTCAACTTTCTCACATGTTATTGCATAATAAAACTCCTTCCAAGGATACTTTCGCACAATAAATCTTACACCTATTCTTATAAGGGTATCCTTCTTTCGTGATATGAGAGGACTTTTATCATAACATAACTTTAGAATAAGGCAAGTTCATCGTTTAGTGACACCGGCGTGAACCATTTATTTCTGCATCACCCTTCAAATTCTTCTAGGATAATACCTACATATCCTCGTAGGAATTATCTCTTTAGAATCAATGAGCTTGATGAGCCAGTCAAAATTCCCTTGTAGGTGATCTCCGGATTTATAGAATAGACTCTCTGGCTTAGTATTTTTGCTTAAAGGGGTACATAAAATGTTTTTAGTTCCTCGACATTATACACCTCGCGAGTGATAATTTCCTTTAAATGTCGAGCGGAGGAGGCACAACCACGAATATGCTCTCTGATATTAATAAGTTACATATCCTTATTGAGAAGACAGAAAACTTTAATCGCATAGATAGACTCGTAGTCATAATCAAAATATGAGCATTTCACCTTCTTCACTTTGATTAAAAACTAGTGGTTCTTGGATTTGACGGGGGTAACATCATCAGTCATCTTCTTCAGTGTCACTCCCCAAGTGAGGCATAGCTTTGTTTGGTTTAGATGTAATAACTACTTTGGAAAGAGTCAACATTATCTTCTTTTTCCTCGCTTGCTTTCTCTCACCTTCTTACTTGGGCCATTTTGTAGCCTTTGAGTTTGATGCCTTGGCTTCAAGAGAGCTTGATGGCTTTGGCTCTTTTGGAATGAAATAATTTGCATCTTTTTATGTTTTCAATTCATGTACTGCAAAGGGTTGTATATCACCAGGGATCCTAAACTCCTCTCGGTCTAGAAGATACTTCATGCACTGTGTAGAGTTGACGGGCCAATGTCATATTCATACAACCACAGACAACCCAAAAGTGCCTTGAATGAGATATCCGTGTCGATCACATGAAATTTGACCTTGGTATAAAGTTCTCCAAATACAAGAGGGGTATGAATGACCCCATAGCTTTAATCCCTCGTCGTTAAAACCATGCACCATCAGCTTGTCCAGCCTAAGATGATGCACATCAAGGTACAGTGATTTCAATGCATTTAGGCTTATGAGGTTTATAAAAGATTCAGGATCAATCAGGATTCGACTGATTATGATGTCGTCGCTCTCTATAATAACATACAGAAGGTGATTGTGATATGTCGATCCAAGAATCAAATCATCCTCAACGAAAGTGATAATTGACTTATTTCGAGCCTGTAGAATCTCAGTAATGCAACATTCAATAAAGTACACTTCATATTTTTTCAGGATTTTTTAGAGCCTAAATCAAAATTTCCCAAAGATCTTCAGACATTAGATGAGCCTCGTATATACTAAGTTGTGATGAGATTTTTCCTTAAATGAGATATGATATTATAATCTATTTCTTTGTTTGAAGCTGAATTCTTCTTGGGATCTTTACAAAAAATCTTTTCACTGATGATTATTTCTTTTCTGTTGTTCTTTATTGATCACCCCCTTCTATGGTGGAGACAGCAGTATCTTGTCGCTTCATAACTGTACTTGAGCTACTTCATCTTACTTCAATTCACCTGATGAAGCATTTGCTTCATAACTAGCTTTAGTCACCTCAGAAGATTCATTTGTAAATTCAAAATCACCATCCAGCTTTACAAGCTCCATCTGTGATGTTATGTCAGGTTCTAATTCATCCCCATTTGGGAAGTATAAATCTTCCTCTGAACTATAGTATTCATTGATGACACCATCAGACAAAATTCAAGAGTTGCTTCCTCAGCATATTTTACTTTTGTCGACATGTTTGATGTCACCGAGATAACTCGGCACGTCTCCATAGGAAGCAAGTCTTCCTCTCCTTCTGCTTCGTCCATTTTAAGCTCCGACATGAGGCAGCAAGCTTAATAGGCCGCCTTACGGTATGATAGTAATCATACAAACAATCGATAGACTTTTGGGTTGTTTTCTTTTTCTCTTTTGGCATTTTCAACTAGAATTTTCTCTTGATAGATTTTGACCTTGCTTTGCTAGAATATGATAAACTAGTCTAGCTAGGATGTCGCTTGGAAGTAGATGCATCTAAGACAGACAACCACTTAAATCTATCACTAGCTCAGTACAAGACCACCAAATAAAAGGAACTCCTTCGATATACTTTAACATCTCACCGTCTTCTTGGAGGCTGCGGTCTCCCACTGCTCATCCTGAGCTGGCTCCTTTTAGCTTTTTCTCTAGTTGGGGGTACGAAAGAGGATGTATCCACTGGACTAATTCGCTTCTAGGATGAACAAACACATTGTCTGATAATATGAATTCTCCCTTCTTGTATTTTCTTTCTAGCCAATTATTGAAGACGCGACAATCTTCAAAAGGATGGCTAATTACCCAATGACACGGGCAATAATTTGGGTTACCATTATGATTACATTTTTAAGGTCTCTTGCATTACAACAATTATAAACCCACTCTGAGTGTTTGTCAAAGCAACTAAGTGACGCTTTCCCTCTTAAAAGGATATTCTTTATTCATTTTTTTTTTGAGTGATGGCAACGTTCGATCACCAGTTCTTATTGTTAGCCTCTAGCATCCTCCTCCACCAAAGAAAGTTCGATGCTTGTCATTTCCCTTTCTTAATTTTTTTCTTTTTTTCCCCTTAACATCTTTGGATGGGGATTAGGGTTGTAGGCCAGTTTCTTATTTTTATAATCCATCAACTACTTGCCTTTATTTATATTATAAACTGTCTGTTTGCCTTTATCGACTTCATACACCACCTGTCTTTCTCTTATCAATCCTAAAAGAGAATGCGGAGTAGGCTTCACTTTGTTGGCATCCGATATTTTAGCCTTCTGGGATTTTGTTAGTGGTTTTCTTATTTTGATAAATTCAATTTTTCGAATTTTGACACCCTATCTAGCAGATCTTAAAATATGGTAATAGAGGTCATGCATAAAAATGGTTACATCTTATCATTAATGTTTCCCATCAATAACTGAATGACATACTACTCTTCTAACTGTTGTTCACACTTCATATTCAAGTTGCATTAGCGAGTTACATACATTGTTGATGACTCATCTTTTTTTCATTTCCCAAGGGCTAGATCAATAATTTGAAAGTTCGATAAGGATATTAAGCCTAAGTGAACTTGCCCCTAAGCACACTAATATGAAAGCAATACTTACACTTTGATGCGGAAGCTAATTAATTTATAGGAAGATCCAATAGCAAACTTTAACACATGGAGGAACTCAAGTGCAAGTTCGCCAAAGCAACCGTGTGAAACTCCCTCTCACACTCCCTTGAAACCCACAAGGGTCTTCTCCCTCACACAAACTCCACAAGTTCGCCGAAAACCCGAGTTGCAATAATATCTCTTTTTTATGGCAAACATTATTGATTGAATTTGCAAACAAATATTATTTTCAAATTGGGGCATTCGTATTTTAGATGTCTAGGTTTCCTACATCCAAAACGAATAATGTTAGAAGCAAACTTGTCATATTTACCATTTTTACATTTGCTCCACTTTTGTTGACACTTGTGCTTCAAGAGACTTTTGAATTGGCTTGTTATTAACATGATCTACTCATTCTCATCATCTCCTAAGTCATTTTTATGTCTTTTGCTTTTAACACTATAGCTATTTCATCACCTGCATACAAAAGTCTTTGACTTACGTCTTGCTCGTAGGCAATGAGTGATCCAAGCAAATTATCAATAAAATAAACATTTTAATATGTTGATTCAGAGATCACAGTAACTTTAGCATCATACGCATTAGGTAGCCAACGTAAAATTTTATTAACTTTTTAAAAATTAGAGAGTTCTCTACCCAATGCAAGCAAGGATGTCACTATCTGTATGAACTTAATGCACATTTCTGATATTGACTCGCAAGGTTTAGAGTGAAATAGTTCGTAATCATGCAGTAAGATATTTAATCTAGATTGCTTTACTTTACTAGTTCCCTCATATGTAATGCAAAGTCTATCTCATATTTCATTTCCCGTAATACAGGTAGATACTTGCATATAGTCCTCATATTTAAAAAAAAAATTTGTTTAAACACTTTGCATTCAATTGAGCTAAGTCCAAATCCTAATTGCTCCATTCATTGAACGATAATTTAGTTTTAATGCCATTAATGAAACGAGACGGTAAAGTGTAACCTTCAAGTACTAAGAACCACATGCGGAAATCAATAGATTGTAGAACTGTAGACATTTGAATTTTTTAAAAGTCAAATGGTATATTGTCAAATAAAGATGGACAAATAATAGAGTAACCTTCCACGGTGTTCCTATTTCTGAAATGTGACATGGATCATTTTCCTCTAAGTTTTCTAAAATACTATTTTTGAGTGCCGCTCTGATACCAATTGAAAGTTCGATAAGGATGTTAAGCCTAAATGAACTTGTTCATAAGCACACTAATATGACAACAATGTTTTCAAAAGTAGAAGCTAATTAACTTGTAAGAAGATCCAATATGAATGATTATATTCTAAAAATAACAACAAAAATAATTATCATAGATTTCAGCTAAGCAATTATAACAGAAGCCGCCTCGCACGATCCACAAAACCGCTGAAATCTCGCGAGTAAGATAATCAAGTGTCATTCATCGCATGTTAACGATGCTTCCCCGCACGATGCTGCTTGTCCTACGCCATACCTTACCCTGTCATTAAAAAGGGGAGGAGAAGAAGCCTTTGGTTGCTCCGTCTAAAACCTCTCCCTCTCGTGTGCTTCTTCGCGGCTGATCGACTTCACTCCACCTACAGTGTTCTCTTCCAGTTGGATCAAAAGTTACGACATTTGATCGGAAGCAATAATGGGAGCTCCGCTGGTTATGAAGGTAACTTTCGCCTTTACATGTGCCTTTTTGGCTCCTGAGTCATTATTCAACCTCGCCCCTTCAACGACTTTTCCTTCCTGTGGGATCAGAAGTTACAACACTTTGATTGGAAGCAATGGGAGGTCGCTAGCCGTGAAGGTATAAAGTTCCAAATCCCATCCTCGGTGTGCGTGATGCGCCGATGGACCCCCTATACATGCTCTTGTAGCATAAGGAGCGATGAGGCGGGTAGGCCCTATACATCTCTTGTAGCGTGGTGGGAAAAACCTCGAGTACCACGAGACCTTCTCAGTCCTTGACCTCGATATCAGCATCGCTGACGACTTCTACGCAAGGTATAATATTTTAAATCCCATTTTCGGCTTTGCTGCTGACCGTAGAACCATCTATACTCATTCTCATAACACGATAGAAGGCAGCCCGGTGCGACGCATACGGCGAGGTGAGTAAGCCTTATACACGCTCTTGTAGCGTGTTGGGGAAAGCCACTTGTGTTCTCATACGGGTACTTTTAAAGACCTAATACATGCTCTTGTAATGTGGTGGATGAAAGATGTACGGCTCGGTATCCCCCGATACCTACTATACACGCTTGAGTAGCGTGGTGGGATGGCCTAGTTTCCTGTGATTTCCCCTAAACAGGGGATATGCCAGTATGCTCAAAATTTAAACTAAAGTATACAAGAATTGAACAATAAGAAGACCTACCTTGAGCAGCAACATAGAGGACTTGTACCTGAGCATGAATGCATAGAACTTGAACAATAAGGGATCTAACTTGAACTGAACTACAAGAAATTGAATTCTAATGCTAGAATACACAATCAAGATCAAAATGCAAATATCAAATAATAACATAATGCATTCAAATGAATATAATGAACAAATAAAGGACTTGTGGTGGAGAACTTTCAGATATCATTGACTTGGAACTGACATCAGTCAATTACGAAACATACAACAGGCACTGAGTACAGTAATGCCTTAAAGTCAACATCAACAACCTATATATAACTAATGCTATTGCGAGAAGTGCATAAAGCCCACATGCGAATGGTGAAGGTGGTTATTATGCAAGTATATGTAGCAAGCATCTAACATTGGGATATCCATACAACCAACAACGATAGTACCCTACAAGTACATTCAACCATACAAACAACAATAGTCAAACATGTACTGAATGGCCAATTAAGTGCATCTGAAGAAGTTATAATCATCTGCAAGCAAATATCTGGCAAGTACACCAATACCCTGCAAACAGGGATGGTTAATTTGTAGTAAATGCAAAACACCTACAAGTGACTGTTCGAAGTCTATCAGGTTATAATGATTCAACTACGGGCGACAACGAAGCAACTCATAATAGGTGCCAAGTCACCCTTGCAGTCGATAACAATGAGCAGATAAACAAGTATAGTTGATATGATACTTGCAGATAACAACAGTGGGCATATCATGAGTACAGCAAATCCCCTATGGACACAAGTACACATGACACCTACAAAAAACTGTTGGAGATGTGTGCCTACAATCAACCTGCAACGGTCGGTGTCAACATGCTGATGAATGAAATGGACTCTTACAATAATCCCTTCAAGGTCAAATGTATTGTACTCACAAACAACAACAATAAGTTTGCAGAGCTCATAGGTGACTACCACATGTACTAATGAAATCCCAAAACACAAGCAACGGCGCTTGTATATTGAGACGGCAGCACTGCCAATCAATAATGGAAGACCTGTCACTGCAAATAAGTACATCAGCCGATCTGAGATTGGTGAAAAGTGGATATGATGCAGGAATAATGGCTTTTCTACGAACAGTTCCAAGACATCGTACTGACTACAATCAATCCCTATAAATAAGCAAGATCCATTTGTGGATAACAACAGCGGGTACATTGTGGAAGAACCCTGTGGACATAAAAGTATACAATAGCATATAACAAATATGAGCATCAGTTGACTCTTCGAAGAGAACCCTTGTGTGTGGGCTCCGAAAATCCGGCCCAGGCCTCCGCCTGCTATGGTTTTTTTTTTTCTCTGGGAGAGTTTTAATGGAATTAAGTTCCGGGGAGTTTCAATGGCTCTTCTATAAACAGGATCCTTGTCGGCAGCCATGAGTTGCTTCGTCTAAAGGTAACTTGTAGACTCGAGGTGAATGTTTATCTAAGGGCATAAATTTGAATCCACATTAGCTAATAGAGAGATTTATGCTCTATCAATTATATCCTATTGATTCATATTTCAAGGATTTGATGCCACTAAGGAGTGTATTGGCTCTGCCCATAACCGATCTTTTGTAGTGCCATTTGGCGGCAAAACCACTTGATTCAGAGGGCCCCGGATCATAACCGTTTATCCTAAGTGCCATTTGGCGGCAAAACCACCGGCTAGAGGACACGTACCATATCCTTATTGGCATGAGATTGTTTGAGAATGGATCCTAGTTATATTTTTGACTAAGCATTGGCTCTATGTGAGATGCAGTAGTTTTAAATTTATCCACCTCGGCAAACTGTTGCGGAGGGTAGATGGATTTTGCTTTAAGTGTATTTGAATGGATTATTTTAATTTTAAATATTTTGAGCTTGATGATTTTTGGAAGTTTTTGGATTTTTGGGTATTTGAGCTTTTGTGGGCGTTTGGGAGGTGTTTGAAGTTTTGGAATTAAAGTCACGGCTATATGTGAATCAAAAGATTTGAATGTTTATTTATAGATGATCTAATAGGCTCACTCATTGCATACGAGCAAAGTGTGAGTCAAAGACTTTTGGCTGCAGGTGATGAGAAGACTATAGTATTAAAAATTGAAAATACGGAGAAAAGTGGCTTAGTAGATGACGAAAGTAATGACTCAACAAGCAAATTGGAAAGCCTACTAAAGCGCAAGAAAAAGAATCAACAAAAGTGGAACAAATGTAGAAATGGTAAGACTACGATGATTTCCACTAACGTTATTTTTTTTGGGCGTAGGAAACCCGGACATTTAAAGTCTGAATGCCCCAACTTAAAAACTCTTCCTCCAAAGGAAAAGAGTAAAAATAAACCGATTGTAATTTGGCGAAAAGATAGAAAGAAAAAAGTCTCCTAGACAGACATAGTTTCTGAATCATCAAAACGGGAGCAAGTCGATGAGGTATAAGTATGTTAAGGTTTGTTTGTGTGTTTCATTTATTTGTTTTGTATGTTTGTTTATCGTTTTGTGTGTGTTTTTTTATTATATTTTAATCATAATTATATGTTTTTGGTTCGTTATTATGTTGTTATTTTATATTTGTTTTTTCTCTCCTTTTTTTAATTTCCCAACTCTTTTTTTTGTTATAATAATAATAATGATAAAAATCATAATAATTAAGAATAATTATAGTAATAATTAGGTTACTAATAATAACATAAAGTAAAATAAAATAAAAATACAATAATAATCACAATACTATAACTATAATTATAATAATAATAATAATAATAATAATAATAATAATAATAATAATAATAATAATAATAATAATAATAATAATAATAAGCTTTTACCCTTTTATAGTGAAGAGGAATCGGGCAGGGGCTTCGGCTAGAGTTCGGCAATGGAAGTATGCCTTCGAGCTAGGGCAGATGACTCGAGCAAAGGAGTTATGGCTTCGGCTATTTGAAGATAGGATGCGGCTATTTGGCGTCAAGTAGGGCAAGGATGGAGAGCTCAGTTCCTTCACGTGAGGAAGGGGACCAAAGTGAGGAGCTCGGCTTCGGGGGAGGCAGGTAGAATCGCAAGAAGCGAAGGGAGCTCACGGCTGTAGTGGTTTGATAAAGGAGGTTGGTGGGTCAAAGTCAGAAGTCTATGGAGCTCGTGTTGGAGAAGAGGAATGGGAAGAAGCTCTCTCTCTCTCTCTCTCTCTCTCTCACTCTCTCTTGATCTGAGAAAATCCAAAGGTTGGGGGCAAGGAGTTCGGGATTTTGCTTCAGATGGTGATAAGTTGGCTTGGATAGAGAGGGAGGAGGAGAGGAGGTCAGAAGCTTGGACATCAAGACTAGGGTAGATCAAGGTAGGAGGGCTTGTGGATTTCGGAAGTTGGTGTTGTGGGAGAAAGGTTCGGGTCGGAGGGAGGTCGGATGGCTAGGAGGAAGATGTCGCGTGAAGGAAAATGAGCGAGAGGAAGAAGGATCTGACGTCTGAGGCTTCGGTCTCATTTTAACGCAAGTGAGAGCATCGATCGAGGCAAGACCTTCACACGCGGGTATGGGCTTCTGAAATAACACCGAATAATAGCTCTGCGACTGGATTTTGCATGACTTAGGCTTGATATCGGCAGGGATACGGGATGGATTTGCGGCAGAGGTAATCATTCATGTATTTGTTTATTTGCTCTTTCCTTTTTTATTCATAATAGAGGTCAACATTGTGTGACAAGGGCACCCTTCTTTCTGGCAGAATGGAAGAGATGTTTGATTAAATTCGAACTAAACTTCCTGATGTTTCAAAGTTTCTTCTTCTGCCTTTTGTGTGAGAGAAAACATTTCTAACATCTGTGGGCCTTGAAAGTGCAAATGATCTTAAAAGTTTGGCATTGCGACATAATATACCATGCACACTGATAGTATTACGGTACCACCTCTGCCAATATTGTTTAACCAAGGAACACAAGTTCCTACTGATTTCTTGGACAGAATCCTCCCATAAGAAGGATAACTCTTATAAAAGTGGAAGAGACGCTTGAGCTACAAGAAACACAATAATAATGATAATTGATAATATTAACTACTAATGATAATTAATAATAGTAATAATAATAATAACAATAATGAAAATAAAAGATTGTTAGAGGAGATTGGGGTTGTGGGATTGTTTGATCGGGCTATTTTGGGCTTGGGCCCCTGGATGTTAAATTGGTTTAGTTGTGAAGAGGAGATGTGTGAGATTAAGTGCAGCAGGAGCTTTTTGGGGAGAGAATTTGAAAACTGTGAGATGAAGTGGAGTCGGCACAGCAGGGAAGAGGAGATTGGCAAGCAAGGCTACGACACAGTGAAGGGCCAGTGTATAAGGGGGTCAGTTTGATCTAGTGTCGACATATCAATTGTAGATGAAAATGAGTCAGTCGAGCAATTCGGCTGGGATGATTGGGTTCAAACGTGGAGTCGAATCGGGATCATGTGGATCAAGCAGCTGATTTGACGTTGAGGTAGTTCGGAGCAAAGTGGAGATGGGAGTAAATCGATAGATTGCATCATATGGATGGCAATAGGCTGGAGACATGCAGGATTCGTGTAAGAGCTGGTGGTGTCGGATCGGTCGGATCTTGTTCGATCGAGGTTCTATCGTAGGGTTCGAACGAGAACGAGCCGAGAAGCTCGGTCTTGCATATGGAGGATCAAGTCGGCTTATAGACGAGATTGGGGTTGTTGGTGGAAAAAACTGAGGCTACAACTATTTGAGGAAGGGCTCGACAGTGGAAGAAGAAACAAATGAAAGCCTCGTTCGATTTCTTTTTAACGACGAGGGCCGAGAGCAGTACGTGATTTGAGAAAAAAATCTAGGAGAAGACAAACTTCGTTGAATTGCAGGTATTTTGCGGGATTTGAACAGGATTTGCGGGCCTCGGCTCTTGTGTGGACAACAAACTTTAGTTCATTATAATTTAATTTCAAGAATTCTAATAGTAATAAATTTCATGTCTTAGTTTGCCATTTAAAAACGAGCAAAAGTAAAGATCAAGTCGCAACAGCCATGCCAATATCAAGATTGAAGAATGGAATTGATTGCTCAATAAGATAGCTTTTTCCTTTTTTTGTTGACAAACCTCTTCATTTCAAAAGGCATCTGTTGAATAATCCAATAGAGAGAAACAGCCGGATTTTTTTTTGAATTTTCAATTCGCGGTTTTTCTGCTTCCTTCATCGCCGGCTCTTGGCGATGATGGCGGAGGACCGCCGACCATCGGTCGGCGCATCTAACATTAATGGATGTTTAGATGGACAAATCAGAGTAGAAGATGTTCAACAATATTCGATTCCGCAATCAGTTGATGACATCGTTCATACCAGAAATACCGCAAGACCTCTGATTATCAGAGAGGTAAGTGAATCACCTGTGAAGAAGACTGCTGATTTTGTGGAAGGTAAAGGTAAAAGTATTTTGACTCATCCTGATTGCATTACTCCGCATCTTAAGAAATCTAATGCAAATTTGAATCAGAAATATAACGATGTGGGAGCTTCTTCATCAGACGTGAAGATTTTTGTTAATAAATTCAGTTGTTCAAATGCAATCTCTGACCTGTGGCCAGAGATAAATGGGAATAACCAAAATAACGTTAACAATATATCTCATTCTAATGATAAGCAACCTTCTGATCTATGCACGGATTTGCCTGTTAAGAATTTCATGCAAGCTGTACTTGGTGAGAAGATCTCCTGTGAAGCTATGGCAAAGAATTCAGATTATGGTCCAAAAGATAATTTTTCTAATGCTTGGAAGAAGACACAACACATCAAGCTCAATTATAATATGAGCTCAAGTCCCGTTACTGATGACGGGATTGCTGTTATTATGAATCCAAAACTCGAAAACGTTAATTCACATGTTTTGAGAAACTCATTGGTTATCAAAGTCTTGGGAAGCAATATACCATTCCCGATCTGCAGTAGAGAGCTTTGGAAGCAATGGTCCAGATTTGGGAACTTTCATCTTACAACCTTGGGTCTTGATTGGATCCTATGTTCTTTTACCAAGCCTGATGCTGTTGAAGAAGTCCTAGAAGGAGGTCCTTGGTATATTGGAGGAAATATTATTGGTTTGGATAGATGGTACCCTTCTTTTTCCCCCGAATCTCTTAAAGGCCTTACAGCACCTATTTGGATTCGTATGCCGTGTTTACCTCTACACTGCTGGGATGAACAGAATATTTGTAGAATTGCATCTATGATAGGAGCTCTTTTATATCTAGATGGCAATTCTTTTAAATGGGGAAAGAACGAATATGCGCGAGTATGTGTTCGTATTGATCTAGATAAAAAGTTACCCAGAGGTGTTTGGATTGAAGGAAAGCATGGTAGATCCTTCCAAAAAGTAGAATATGAGAAGATTACTTCTCTTTGCTATCACTGTAGTAAAATTGGCCATTTGAAGAACAAATGTCCTTCTTCAAAAACATTTGTTCCCAATTCAAATGGTGGTGATAAAAAACTGAATCATGAAGAAGGAAATTCCAATGGACAAGATGAATTAGGACCTTGGATACAGGTTAAATTCAAGAAGAACAAAGCTTTCGGGAAGACTGCACCTAGACAGAAAACTGCTCTTCGAAATGATCCTCCAGCTATGTTACATTCCATCATAGAAGAAGGTGAAATAATTGAATCACAGAATTAATCTGTAATTCAGAATTTTGATCTGCTTTGAAGAACAAATTCAGCATCCTGGACAGTTCTCAGGTTGTTTACTTGGAGAAGGATAATTCTTCTTCTATTTCAAATAATATAGAGGGGAAGGGTTGCTTGCGAACTCAAATAAATCCTAATGGATTACTTGCGAACTCAAGTATTCCGTATCATAAATTTGATCTTAAAATTCAGAAAGAACTAAATGACCTGGAAGTGGAAAAGGTGGAATTGGTTTCTGTCAGCAATTCTGCTGAATTGGTAGCAGGAAATATCATGGATATGGAAGTTCCTGAAGTTCTTGAGAGAAAAAACATGTTCTCCATACTTCAAATTGTTAATGAAGAGGAAATTGCAATTACTTTTAAAGCAAAGTCTTTGATTGATAATGAAGAAAGACAGCTGGAATTGGAAGTTATAACAGATGAATCAGGAATCAAGTCTAACGTGATTCCAGATTCATCCAATATTATGAATACTATTAAACAATCAGTTGCCACTCAAAAGCCTGTGTTTAATGTAGACACGGGTGACAAGAATGATAAAAAAGATGGGGAGATTATTGAAGATGGTAATGAGTTAACTACTACTCCTGTCACAGCAATGATTCCAGCTACTAATGTGATCAAGTTTAAACTTCAAAAGGAATTGAAGGCCTTGGGTAATGTTAGTTTACCTTCAAAATACAGGAAAGGTGAGTTGATCAAAAGGAAAGTAGTGGGTCATTACCCACTTCTAATCCAAAATGAGCTCATTTATATTCTGGAATTGTAGGGGGGCTAGAAAAGATGAGGCCTCCTGGTATTTGAAGGAAATTGTGAAGGAAAATGATGCAATTTTTGTGGGTCTTCTTGAGACTAAAATTTCTTCTATAGATCCTTTGGAGCTTAAAAGATTTATAGAAGACATGTGGGATTTCTATTTATTTCCAGCTAGACGTTTATCTGGTGGCATTATGATATGTTGGAGATCGGATTTGGCCTGGTTTTCTGTTATGGAAGCTTCTAATCAGCTAGTAGTGCGAGAATTGAACATTGCAAACAAAACCTCTTGGATCATAGCCACAATCTATGGTAGCACAGATAGTTGTGAGAGAAGAATCCTTTGGAGCAAATTGGAGAAATTTTCATCCTCTAAACTTCCTATGGTCATGGGAGGAGACTTCAATTGCATTTTATCTCAAGATGAAAAAAAAGGAGGTAAAAAAAATTTTTTGTCACAAGGAGCTCAAGACATGCTTTCGTTCATGAGGGATTGTGATTTTCATGATACTAGATTTATTGGTCTCAATTTTACATGGTGTAATAATAAATCTGGTAATGCCCGTATCTTAGAAAGATTGGATCGATGCCTTCTTAACTGTACAGCTTTAAATCATCTTAAAGTTGCGGTAGTAAGACAGCTAGCCCGTATTGCATCAGACCATTGTCCTATTATGTTAAGGATATCTTCTGCAATTGCTCATAAAAATTGTAATCTAAGATTTGAAGATACTTGGTTATCATATCCAGCTTCTCACTCTGTGGTTTGGTTTGCTTGGGGAAAACCATAAGGAGGAAATGCAGACATTATTTTGAATAATAAATTCAGGCGTTCCTTAAAAGCTCTGTTTTTTTGGAATAGAGCCAAACATAGAAGCTTAACTGAGTTGAAAATTAGTTTTAAAAAGAATATTATGGAGCTCCAAGAAGAAGAATCATCTACAGGGGGTATTTCTGATTAGAAAATTGATCTGTTGAGATCCAAGGTTCGGGAATTGAATGCAACGCTTGGATGTTTATGCACCTGGTGGAAACAAAGATCCAAAATGCATTGGCTCAAAGATGGTGATAGTAATTCTAAATTTTTTCATGCATCTGCAACAGCAAGGAAAAATGTTATATGGATCAATCAAATTAAAAATGATGCGGGTTTGCTGATTGAAAATCAGGAAGAAATTACTGAGGTGTTTTTGAATTTCTTCAAAAATAAATGGAGAAGTAGAGTATGCTCCTTGGATGATTGGCCTTCATGTTCAAAAGTCATTGATGCTGCTGATTTAAAAATGCTAGACAGAGATTTTTCTAAAGAAGAATTGGAGGAAGTTGTCAAGAAGCTGGGTTCGAATAAAGCCCCGGGAAGAGATGGAATCACTTATTCTTTTATCAAAGCTTATTGGCAAATTATTCATAACGATATGTAGAATGCCATTAATTATTTCTTCAAAACAGGTTCCATGTGCATGGATTGGAAAGAAACTAATGTGGTGCTCATTCCTAAGGTAAAAAATCCTCTACTACCTTCTAACTACCGGCCCATTAGCCTTTGTAATTCAATTTATAAAATTGTGGCCAGCATGTTAATAAATAGAATGGGTAATTTATTTCCCAAGATTATCTCAGAGGTTCAAAATGCTTTTGTAAAAGGGAGACTTATGTCGGATCAAACTCTTCTTGCTCAAGAATTATTTTACAAATTTAGATTTTCCAAATCTAAAAAGGGATTTGTTTCTATTAAAGTTGATATGGAGCAAGCGTATGATAGCATGTGCTGGCCTACTCTCAATCAAGTGCTTCATTGGTTTGGATTTCCCACAAGATTTTCATATCTTATTATGGAATGTGTTATGAATCCAAAATTTTCTATCATGATCAATGGAAAGTACTCAAATTGGATTGAGTCTAAATGTGGATTTAGGCAAGGATGTCCACTTTCTCCTTACCTCTTTATCATGTGCTCCCAACTACTATCTGAAGAATTCTCAAGAAAAGGAGGTAGTATTGGTATAAAATTTCCCCAAATGCTCCTTTGATCTCTCACCTTATGTATGCAGATGATATAATCATCTTTTCAGAGGCTAATAAGATAAGCTTGAAGATTATAACTGCTATCTTGAAGAATTACTGTAAGTGGACTGGACAATTGGTGAATTCAGGCAAGTCTTCTATGCTTTTTAGTAAATCCATCTCTAGAAGTTCAGTCAAAAAATTTTCAAATTGCGAAACTTTAAAGTTGTGAAGGAGCTGGATTTTCTTGGAACTAAGAGTGTATTAAGAAGACTTGTCAAATCAGATTTCAATTATTTAATTGACAAAGCTGCTGCTAAACTAAATTTGTGGGGAAATAAGTTTATTTCTCTAGCTGGAAAAATAGTTTTGTTAAATGCTTCTTTTCTTTCATTGCCTATTTTTGTATCTACTCTATCTCTTATTCCTTTGAGAATTTTAAAAGAGAGAGATAAAATGTGCAGAAATTTTTTATGCAATAAAAGAGATGGGAGCTTTGGTATTCATTTTGTAGCTTGGGATGTAATGTGCAAACTGAAAAGCAAAGGAGGTAGAGGGGTGCAGTCGATGCTGGAGAGAATCGGTCCGTTAAGAGCCAAATTGGCCCTCAACTTTATTTCAAATCCATCATCTTTGCTGAATAAGACGTTAATTGCCAGATATGGGAATGATCTTTGGGAAGGCGGAAATAGAAGCAATTCCTCTTCTACCTGGAAAATTATTTTGAATGGAGCTAAATTCTTACATCCTCTTTTGAGAAGGAAGATTTGTAACGGACAAGATGTGAATACCATGAATGATGTATGGCTTATGGATAAATGCTTAAACAAGTGGCCGACTTTTACATCTATTATAGATCAATATTGCTATAATCTTTCAGCATTTATCCGAAATGGAGAATGGAATGTTGACAGGCTAAAAAAATACTTTGGTTTGCAGCTTGTTTACTTAATCAGCCATGTTCCTATCTTTTCTAATATTGATAAAGATTGTATGGAATTTATTGTCAAATGCTCAGGAAAATCAGTTGCTGCTTTAGCTTATGAAAAAACAAGAGAAGATGACATTGAAAGCTTAAACTGGAGCTGGATTAAGAATCTAAAATTAAGACCTCAAGTTGAATTGTTTTGGTGGCGTCTTTGTATTAATGCTTTACCTTCTAAATGTTTTCTTCATCATAGAGGTATTATTGAAGATAATGGATGTCCAAGATTATGTCCAAGCATGGAAGACTCTGAACATATAGCTGTTAAATGTGGAATTATCAAAAAAGTATGCGGTAAGCTGGAAAACTGGAATTTTCGATTGCCTGTTTCTAATTCTTTGGATGAATGCTTGAATGAGTTACTGAAGCTCTCGGTACAGAATCCTATGATTGGGAATTTATATTGTTCGGTGATTTTTTTGCTGTTGGAAAAGTAGAAACAAAATTATTCACGGTTGTAATGAAGATAGCTGTTCTTTCTTAGCAGCTAATGCATTAGAATATGCATTTGGATCATTCCATAACAATCCAGTATGGGAAAACTGGGAAGCTAATCAGCACATAGTGCTGGGTAAGACAGCTTGGCTTCCTCCACCTCCTGGCTGGATTAAATGCAATGTCGATGCTTCTCTATCCAGTAACAATTTAGCCAGAATTGGAGGTGTTTTCAGAGATGACAAGGGAAGATTTTATGGAGCATTTGGTTTCAGCCTTAATCACTGGGATATTGCTCAAGTTGAAATACTTTCTATTCTTTCCTTAAGAAAGTATGTTCAAGATTGGATGTTTGATGCTAAAGGTTTTATGATTGAAGGTGATAATCATAATGTTATTCTTCTTTTTCAAAGGGCTCTTCAGAATAATTTTATTTCAGAAGAATATCTAAATCCAAAGGATTTAGATTTTCTTAAAGATTTTAAGCAAGTTATTTTTTCTTTTGCTAGAAGAGATTGTAATAAGTTAGCTGATGTTTGTGCTAACTATGCTCTACGTTCAGATTTTTTTTTAGAAGCATTTGAACGATAGTAACATTCCTCCTCCTTTTCTTCATTTGTTGAAGAAGGAATTTATTTGTACTTAGTTGCTTTAATAAGATTATTGCTCTTTGCATTTTCTCAAAAAAAAAAAAAGGCATCTGTTGCATTAATGGAACAAAGAGTCATATTATATGTTGAATGTTTAAAAAATAAATAAATAAATAGGACTATTTAGCTAACCTTATTTGGATGAACATCATCAAAGACATGGGCTTGACCAGCATAAAATATGGTCATTTGACGACCAACATTTTGCATGCCATTATATCTGTAAAAAGTTAAATAAATAAACTGTGAGTCAAAATAATTCAGCAAATGCATTCCATATGAAAATTAGGATCAACCTCAATGCATTTGACGATTCAGGCTCATTAATCTGTAAATACTTTGGACTGCTACTATAAGGTAATACCCTAGTTATGCTTCTTTCACCAGGTACGCTGCTGGAGGAAACAATATTCAAAGCTCCAGAGCCTTTCATGCCAGTCCTAGAACCTTCATCTGCTGCAGGTTGGGACATAAGTATGGCAGCATCCTTGGAGACATATGAAGATGAAAATGGCCCACTTTTACCAATACGGGATTGGTAATGCAACATTGAACCAGGAATCATAGGGCGGCTAGATAGCTCCAAGTTGGAAGCAAGCAAAGAAGATCTACTGCTAAGAAGAGAATGTAATGATGTTGGCCTTAATGGCACTTGCATGGGAAACTGCATTTCATCTTCCTGATTTTTCCTGGACCTATCACTAATAACTTCTTTTCCAAGCATCTGAGGTTAAAAGTTATACGAAGCTTGAGTAGAGAAACATTGAACATTGTGGAAGAGAAGAACAAACTCAACTGCTATGTTGACTGTCACCTTAACAGAACGAGAACATTCAGCTGCATCTGCACATACTCGTCTGTTTTTTTCGGTTATAAAACCCATGTAAGCTGAATCAGAATTACTTCGTTTCTTTCCAGAAATTGTGTTACTTGCCTCCGGCCCGGAGGAATCAACCTTGCTTCCATGAATGAGAAAGACAGCAGAACTGTTCACTGCCTGCCTCTCTACCAAACCAAAAGAAGTGCACATACTTCAATTAGCACAAAAAAAGAAAAATAAAAAAATAACATCACTATCTAAATTGGGATGGATCCATCAAGCATTCAGATCTCAAGTGAATTATATAATTGATTGCTCATATGACTAAGCGGTTGGGTACTGATGGCAGTATTCAGAAGTAATTAATAAATCCAGCAATATTCCATAGACATGGAATCTTCTCTAAACAGAAAAGAGGAAATGCAATATATTTCATCTATAAAATCATATTATCAAGCGGAAGGCCATGCCATCAAATAGTATTTTTCCCAGTAAACTGATGGGAAATACTTGAGTTCGCAAGTAATCCTAAGGGTAATACTTGAGTTCACAAGCAAACCTACCACGAATTGGTGAAAAACAGCGAGAATAGCACAAAATCTGGGAGAAAAACAGCACAAATGATAGATTGTAATACGAAAAACAAAGCCAAACAAGCACGAAAATAAGATACAAGTGATCCTCAATTTGAGAAGAGGATCGTCTCTCCCAAATCTCTAGACAAGAGAGTCTAGAGCCCAAGTCGCATAGAAACCCTAATGGAGAACAAAACAAAAACTAACCTCTCCCTAAAACATCTCATGCTCTTTAATACATAAACTTTCCTAATTTAATTTCCCTCCCAAGCCCTAACAGCCCCCTCCATTGCAATTGTGGGCTCCGAAAATTCGGCCCCAGCCTCTGCCCGCGTTGCTTTTCTTTGGCGAGGGAGTTTTAACAGAATTAAATTACGGGGTAAATTTTGGAAGACAGATGGGTTTGTAGATAAGATACTACCCAGAGATTTCGCCCTCATTTTGCGAGAACTTTATGAAATGAGTTCTGGTTTCCTATAGGCCAAGCCCCTACAGTTAATTACCCCTCTCGATCATGAGAGAGAACTTTCAATTAAGGCTAGTAATTAATCAGATACATTATATATGTAGATACTTAGTATCAAGCGTATAGTAGCAACATGGGCTTAAGGAATTCACGAATTTGAAGAGTTTGGATGTTAGAGGTTCACGGCTTGATATTTAAAAGGGAAAATTTTTAAACTAGGTATTATTAAAGATTTAATAATGTAATTAGGTATTGAAAAAAATAAATTTAAAAGTAGGCAAAGTCGCCCATCAAACGGGCGACTTATGCTGACTCAGACTTGCTGAGTCATGTTCCAGTCGCCGAAATGACATGCGACTTATTTAAGAAAAAAAATTACTATTGTAAGTTGCCCGTTAAACGGGCGACTTGCTACAGTAAATTCTGAAAAATAATTTAAAAATAAAATAAGTGAAAAATATATTAAATAAATATACTAAAAAAATAATTAAAAATAAAAAATATAGACAAAAAATATATAAAATTATGATATTTACTTTCCAAGCTTATGTTTAAAGAAAAACTTGGAATCATTAATTTTTTTTTGTCACTTTACTTTTTGTAACGTCTATCCATTAAAAATACAAATTACAATTTTAATACTGTCAAAATAAATAAAATTATCAAAAGTTTGATGAATATATATTTTAAAATATTTACTTCTATTAAAATATAGAAATTATAGTTTACATTAACATTATATTTTTTTGTTTTTCCACTATTTTTTTATTTTTAATTATTTTTTAAGTATATTTATTTAATATATTTTTCACTTTATTTATTTTTAAATTATTTTTCAGAATTTACTGTAGCAAGTCGCCCGTTTAACAAGCAACTTATAATAGTAATTTTTTTAAAAATAAGTCATATGTTAGTTCGACGATTGAGACATGACTCAGCAAGTCTGAGTCAGCATAAGTCGCCCGTTTGATGGGCGACTTTGCCTATTCTTAAATTTATTTTTTTCGATACTTAATTATATTATTAATATTTTAATAATACCTAGTTTAAAAATTTGTCCTATTTAAAATGAAAATTTTCACCATCTTGCACTTAAGGCGGATGGTGGGGGAATGGATGATGGACCCGATCAAGATCCCATGGTTCCGTCGTCCCGGGCCATCGTGATCCCTGGTCTACTTAGTCAGAGGAGGTAGTCGACCCAACCTGATAGAAGGATCCTTATTGGCAGCTATGGGTTGCTTCATCTAAGGGTACCATGTAGACCTGGGGTGAGTGTTTATATAAGGGGACAAATGTAAATCCACCTTAGCTAACAGAGGACTTTGTGCCCTATCGATTATATCCTATTGATTCATATCTCAAGGATTTGATGTCACTAAAGAGCGTATTGGCTCTAGCCATAACCGGTATTTCATGATTCCATTTGGCGGCAAAACCACTCGGTTCAGAGGTCCCCGGGTCATGATCGTTTATCCTACGGTGCCATTTGGCGTCAAAATCGCCGGTCAGAGGAGATGTACCATGTCCTTATTAGAAGGAGATTGTTTGAGAATGGATCCTAGTGATATTTTCGACTAGGCATTAGCTCTATCTAAGCTAAAGTAAATTTTAATTTGTCGACACCGGTAAACTGTTGCGGAGGATGGATGGATTTTGATTTAAGTGTTTTATGGTTGGATTTCAATTTTAAATATTTGGAATTTGCATGATCTTTGGGATTTTGGACTTTGGGTGGCATTATTGAAATATTTGGAATGGACCCCTCTGGTTAAGATTTGCATTCAACAAGGCCATCATCAAGGTATTTGGGGTTATTTTGCTTTAAAAGCTTGAACCTTATCAACCCTATCAACTTGCTGATAGGGGATCGGGTTTCGTAGACTTTATGCCTTTGTTAGTGAATTTTCATTGTTATAGGTCTTGAAGGCCTAATATGAATGTATTAAAACAAATATATTGGTCGTCGCAACAATATATTTGTTTGATGGTTCAAACCCTGTCGACTCCTACTTATCTGCAAAGGAGGATCGGGTTCAAATCTAAATTCAACTGTTGAGCTGCGCAGCATCCCTATACGTCATATGTGTACCTGTAACACGCTCGCAGGGGGCCATGCGGGTTTTGTGAATGTATTTTCCCCTTAGTGTACCTATGTGCATGTGCAGGGGCACTTTTGAAATATTTTTAAACGTTTTCTGTTCGTTAATACGAGTGTTGCAGATCCGGTGACAATATTATCTTGATGTCATGAGGCATTTCATCATCTTGATGTTGACTCCCCTTTTTCGTTCATGGAGAGGTCCTTCTGGATTTTGAAATCAATGACCGCTGCTTTGAAAAGACCTTTAAGATCTTCAGTGTAGTAGACTTGTTATTTCTGGTATTGGTGGATACCAGAGCTGTTTTCTTCCTAAGTATAGGACCAAGAAGAAACTTTGGAACACTACGAAGTTTAGTTCGAATTTGTTCAAACATCTCTTCCATTATACCAGGAGGTGTCCTTCTCCGTACATTAAGTTGTCTTCATACTCGACGTACTCGCAGCATCTCAATCACTGCTGCTTTAGGTGACATCCGTACTTGTGTCCACAAGAGTTGGTTGTACTTATGATATACCCATTGTTATTATCTACAAGTGGTTCGTGTTTATTTACAGGGACCCGTTGTATTCACTACGAACTCCTTGCAGCGTTCGTAGAAAAGTCATTGTTCCTGCATCATATCCACCTTTCACCAATCTTAGGTGGTTTAATAATTGTACTTGTTCGTAGGGATGGGTCTTCCGCTATCGAATGCCAGTATTGCCATCTCAATCTACAGGCATTATTGTTTGTGTTGGAGATCTCAATAGTGCATATAGGACACATGCATTAACGAACCATTCATTGTCTTTGCAAGTATGGCGCATTTGACCTCGTAGGGACTCGTATGTGCTTCAAATGTGTTGCATTGTGTATGTTTGTAAGAAGTTTTGTTTCTTTGGTTGAATATTCCAAATCACTTGGGTTTCCTTGATCATCTTTCGCATGCATTGAGATTTTATCTCCACTTGCAACTTGTATGATGACGTCAGACATAGAGATATTGTTGCATTTGTCACTGATCTTAACCAACAAGATTAGCATCATCATCTAGCCAAATTACAATTTTTATCTTAGATATTTAAATTATGCTTCATGCCATTTGTTTGATGCTGAAGCTTAAGTCCAATTCAACATTTGAGTTCATTCCAAGTTCAAGTTCTTTGTGTCCAAAGTTTTGTTCAAGTTCCACTTGATGTTGCACAGTTCGAATTCAAAATACATGAGTGCTTGTTCAAAGTCTTCTGAAGTCTTTGCAGGTTCAATTGCATGTTCAAATTGATTTGAATTTGGCTCCAGTTTGATCTTATTTTATTTGGGTTTGACCTTTTATTCGTCATTTAGATTTTGTTCAAGTACAAGTCCTTGTAGTTCAAGCTTAAGTCTACTAGTTCATGTTCATTTAAGTCCAAATCCTTGTTCTTTTGAGTTCAAATCAGGTCCAAATGCAGTCTTACATTTACTCGAAATTTCGAGAACCTCATGGCGTCTACCCCATTTAGGGGAAAACTATGAAAAACTGGGCCTTCCCACCACGCTAAGAAAAGTGTGTATGGTAGGTGTCCTTGAATGTGCATGGGTCTTCAGTACCTATTGCAAAAGAAGAGCAATTGTTTCCCCATAGGTACAGAGCCACATACGGGTACTTAAAGTTATCCCAACCACGCTAAGAAAAGCATGCACCAAGCCTACCTGCCTCATCGCATGTGTCGCACCGGGTTCCCTCCTACCACACTAAGAAAAGCGTGCAAAGGTGGTTGACCGGCTCTTAGCATGGTGAGAGGAAGCTCGCCACGAGGAGCGATACTTGCGACGAGGCAGACAATCACTTAAAGTCTCATTTTCTGCATTCACAGCACACCGAAAAACTGCCTATACATGCTTTTCTTAGCTTGGTTTGAAGGGAACCAGGTGCGGCGCCTACGGCAAGATGGGTAAGCCCTATACACGCACTCGTAGCATGGTGGAGACTCCTATAAGTACCCTTAAGCACTCATATAACGTGGAAGGGGAAAGTCAACTGCGATTTCAAACATGTACATTCGAAAACTCATACACGCACTTCTTGGTATGGTAGGGATGAGGACTACGGCTAAGGTGTCATCCGACACCGATCGTACACGTTTTTTTTTATGTGACGGGCAGGCTAAGACTCATGTAGTTTCCCTTAAATGGGCGAGATGTCTGGAGGCTTCTAAAATCCATTTTGAAAATGCATACGACTTGGACAAAAACAAAGGACCAAACTTGATGAATTTTTGAACAACGGGGAACCTATTATGGACTATAGAGTCAACATTAAACAATTGGCATTAAACTTAACAAAAAACTTGGAATTATTTTGAACTTAATTGAACTTGCACACTAATTTAAACATAAACAATTAACAAGGAATCTAAATCAAACAGCAAGGAGTTTAAATTGAATATGAATAAAACACAGCGGGCTTAAACTCGGAGCGAGCACTTGTGGACATTGAATTTGAGTCGAACAACATCGAGTGGAACTTGAATAAAATGTAGAAGATAAATGACAAGAAGATAGATAACAAATGTAGGATCTTGTGGCCAATATTAATATACAATCAATCATATGAAATCTTGTTGTCAATGTCAGTCAACTCACAAGCAAGAACCTGAACTTACTTCACATATGACGGTTCACTTTCAAGCAACTACAAGAAGATTTGTGAATAATTATAAATGACTGTGAAGATTAATTAACCTGCAGCATTTGAATAATTGTGAGCAAAATCTCAACTAGCAATATAAGCAAGAAAGGTGCTATGTATGCCACATCTAGCCTACAAGTGGAAGAGAAGTTTGTAGTGACTATGAGGAATATGCAACGAATATTGCATGTCCATTTCAAATAGCTGTGATTAATTAACAAGTGAAGGCAATAGTACTCTTACAAATACATACCATGCAACGTGTAGTGAATACTATGATATCCTTTAAATCAATGTTAACTGGCTTGCAGATGCATGCAGCAGTTTCCTACAAACATAAAGCTAGTATACAATAAATATAGTTACTTGCAAGTTAATATATATTGGAAGATTCGTGATGAATATAACAATATTCTGTGGTCAACATCAAAGCACAAGCAGATAGAAGCAATGCAACAGTGATAAATGCAAATACCAATTAACAACAATGGAAGATTTGTTATATGCATAACAACAAGCTTGCAAGTGTTAATGAGCAATGGGTTGTGGATGTTACAACACTCCCACAACCAAAAACCATTCAATAGTCAGCAAATATGTCAGTTTATTGCAAGTAAACAAGGACGATACGCAGCAAATACAAACACCAACCGGTTGTTGTAAGAAGATCCATTGCACATACTAAATGCTGATTACGAGCAAATATAGAGAAACAGTAGCAAATGCAAATGCTTATGGAAAGCGCCAGAAGATTTGCACTCAATTTTAACGTACAAACAAGTACATTGGCATGCAAGTAATGACAAACAAAGACTGTATATCTGCTATATATACAATACATCTACAAACCTACAAGTTATTGTAGCATAAGGCAAAGAATGCTATGACACCTTTACGATCAGTCACCATTCAATGTTGAGCAAATAGATTGATCCATTGCAAGCAAACTTCGAATGATATACAACAAATGCAAGTGCTTACGAACCCTTCATAAGAGGCATGTTATACATTCACCATATCATTTGTAAGCAAATGCATGAAAATACTATAGTAGATGCAAACACTTGTTGGCAATAATGGTGAATGTAGCAACTTGCCGACAAGCATGTAGTACACATGCTACATGACAACTACGAGCAAAGATCAAGAATCTACAACGAAAACAAGCATTTACAAACGCATAGCAGGAAATTCATTAGTGCGCTACAATCCACCTGCAAAAAGCATTAAGCAGTGCACGACAGTCTACCTGTATAAAATGGGCAAATGTAGAAGGACCATGACAGACACGAACATCTACGAGCCATCGTAAAAGACCCATCAAATAGTCCAAAATACCCCCACACATACACTATAAATGTATACACAAACACAAAGAAGTGCATATGTAATCAAATACCCGCATGGGCCCCGGCGATCATGTCATGGGTACACACGTGACGTCTAGGGATGCTGCGCGGGTCAGCGAATAAAGTCAAGATCGAACCCGGTCCTTCTACATGGGTCAGTATAAGTCGACATGGTTCAAACTATCAAACAAATATACGATCACGAAGTGGACTGGTATATTTATTTTATACATTCATATTAGACCTTCAAGACCCCCAACGAAGAAAATTCAATAATAAAGATTTGAAGCCTACAAAACCTGATCCAGTTTTAACAAATAGTTAGGGTCGACAAGGTCCAATCAATGAATGTCATTGCCTGTTAATACCCCGATGATGGTCATTTTAATGTGGATCTCAACTAGAGGGGTCAATTCCAAAATATTTTTAAATACCTTCAAACCTCCACAACGTTCAAACTTCCATAAATACAAATATTTTTAAATGGTCATATACACCCGATGATGGTCGTATTGAATGATAATCTCAACTGGAGAGGTTAACTCCAAATATTTCGAAATGCCACTAAAATGCTAACAAAATTTAAAATCCAAAACTTCAAAAATTTCAAAACCCGAAATATTTAAAATTGAAATGAACCATAAAAAAACATAAAGCAAAATCCATCTATCATCCGCAATAGTTTGCTGAGGTGGATAATTTGAAAATATATTTTAGCTTATAAAAAGCTAACGTATGATCGAAAATATTACTAGTATTCACTCTCAAACAATCTCTTGCTAGTAAAGACATGGTACAAGTATTCTACCTAGCAATTTTGCCACCAAATGACACCGCAAGTAATTAGTTATGAATGGGATCCTCTGAACCGAGTGGTTGGTCGCCAAATGGACACTAAATTACAGTCATTGTCAAAGCACATAAGCTCCCCAATGACATCAAATCTTTGAGATATAAATCAATAGGATATAATCGATAGGGCACAAAGCCTTCTGTTGGCTAAGGTGGATTCAAATTTCTCCCCTTAAGCAAACATCCACCTCATGTCTATAAGGTTCTCTTGGACAATGCAACATATGGCTATCGATAAGGATCCTTCTATCAGGCTGGCTCGACTACCTCTTCTGACTAAGTAGACCAGGGACCACGATGGTCCGGGATGACGAAACCATGGGATCTTAATCGGGTCCATCATCAATTCCCCCACCATCCGTTTTAAGTGCAAGCTAGTAAATTTCCAATTTTAAATATCTAACTTTCAAAAAACATAAACCCATGTAGCTACTATATGTTAGATACATGTATCTTTACATATTTGATCGACGACTAGCCTTAATCGAAAGTTCTCTCTCGTTATCGGGAGGGGTATTTAATTATAGGGGCTTGCGCCTATAGGAAACCAGAACTCAAATCATAAAGTCCTTGCAAAATAAGGGCTAAATATATGAGTAATGTCTTATCTACAAGCCCAATCTGCCTTCCAAAAATTTACCCCGGAACTTAATCCGTTACAACTATGTCGGAAGCACAGGGGAGGCCGAGGCACGAATTTTCGGAGCCCACATTTGATCAACAGAGAGGTGAACTATTCTACATAAATATTCTTTCATTTGAACACACAACCAAGTATGAAGAATAAAATGTTGATCCTTTATCATACACTTTAGTCATCTCCTCTTTAGAATCATAAATCCCTAATTTCCAAGAATCAAATCTTACTAATTTTTTGTCTAGTCTTTTTTTATAATGATCACCTGGATAAATCTATTACTCTGACTAGCATCTTTTCTATTCTTTAAAATTATCTTTATCGAGAAAATAAATTTTATATCTCTAAATCATCTCTTTGAGAATTTCTGATGAAAAAAGCTTCATTCATCTTCTGATGTCCTCTTTCTTTTTTCCCCGATTACAATAGCATACATCTCAATTCTGTCACTACTGTTCTTCTACTGATTGTATGATTTCTAATCCCAAGAAACCGATTACAATAGCATACACCTCGGGTCCTTTAAGAATCCAATACCCCTTCATCATTTTGTCAATTCCCTAAGAAATCACGTAAATTCGAAGAGGAGGAAAAAGATCAAGGAGACATGCACTATTGAAATCTTCATCTTTTATTGTTGTCACTTCCCTAAACCCTAAACCCTATATTTAAGCTAGTAGAATTAAAATTTATTTTGCCCTTCTTAAAAAGAGAGGTTGAACACATTATTTCTTATTCTCACTAGCAAATTTTCCAAAATAACTAAACAAAAACTTAACAAGCACACAACCTTCCCGACCTCTTATGAACTTTAAATGAATTTTATTTTAGGATTGCCAAATATTCTTTGTGATCATGATTTTTTTTTTTTACTGATAGATTCTCTAAAATTATACATTTCTTATCTTACTCAAAAACGATTGATAAAGCCCACATAGCCAAACTTTTCTTCAAAAAAATTGTTAGACTACATGATTTACCATCAAAAAATAGTTTTAGATAGGGATGTTAGATCAATTTATATTTTTGAAAAAAACTATGGAAACTATTTAGAATAAAATTAAAATTTTCATCTAAATTTAATCTACAAATAAATGGTCAAACATAAGTTAATAACAATTCCTTAGGCAACTGCTAAAGTGTTTAGAATGTAAGAATATTAACATTTGAGACTTACATCTATCTACTTTTGTGTTTATATATATAAGTGTTATTTCTAGAACGATTCCAAAAACACCTTTCAAAATCATCTATAGTTATAAACCAAAGAAACCAATTGATAGGATAGATAATTCTCATCAGTCATTTTTTGATGCTACATTCACCCTTGCACAAAATTTTCATGTTTTATATAAATAAGTTAAACAGCAAATTTAATTAAAAAATAATAAATAAACAATTGTAATAAATTCAAAATAATCTTCTAAAGGATATAATGAAGTAGATCATGTCTTAATTCGAATTCGACCAAAGTGTTATCTCAAAAAATATAGTAAAATTCTTAAGAGATTTGGATCAATATAATCTTGAATTTTCTTCTAACATGTGCATAAGTCATGTTTTTAATATTAATGATAAAATGTTTCATCAGGAAATAAAGCCTGAATATTTGCAAGTTAACCCTATCATAGGAGACATTAGTCCAATTTTACAAGTTTCCCATATCATACAATTCTTAGATACATATGGCATTATTTTAGAAGAACTCTCTCCACCAATAAGCACATTATCTAAACTCTTAGTCAAATGGATAAATCAACATCCTTCTGAAGAAACTTGGATGGCCAAAGAAAATATAGAGAAGCTTGCCTCAAATCATGTTGATGAGTACATAGACTTTAACTCTACAGAGCAGAGTTCTTTGAAATCTAGTGGAGTCGAAGTAATACCAAGACATAGGCTAATGATAAGGTTACAAAGTAAGGCATTGCATCAAGATTTGGGTCATTCATCATGCACAACACTCTTTGCAAGTCCATTAATAACCAACAATCATTTTTAGAGCATGGAATAATAATTAAAAGGCTTAAATTTAAATCCCTTCATAGGTAGGTAACTTTATTTCAATATCACTCTACTTGCCTTTTTGGCCAATTTGATCTTTCATGTATTTGGAAACTTTAACATTCAAATACTTGCTCCTTATAAAAAGAACATCTATGAAAACATCCCTTGCTCCTTATAAAAAGAACATCTATGAAAACATCCAACGTTATGTTGAACATCTTGAGTGGAGAGAAGAGGATAAAGAGAGAAATATCTCGTGCTGTTATTCTCATCAACTTTACTTACGTTATTCGTATCATGGCTGATGCGGACATCGGCACGAAGATCTGGTGCATCTATCACAGGAGGCGTCGTAAATCGACGGCTCTAATTTAAGTTGTCATTTATGAATTATTTTCTGCATTTTAGTTTCTATTTTATGTTATTTTTTATTTTACCCCTAGGTTAATTTATTTGAGTGTTGTGGCCCAAGGGGCATTTTTATAATTTTTTATTTTCCCATGTTATGGCCTATAAATAAGGGCCTTAAGCTATTGTAAGGGATGATTAATTTGATATGAAAAATTTGTGTTTTCCACACTTGTGTTCTTCTTGAGAGAGGACGAGAGTGAGATTTCTATGAGAGAAATCGAGAGTTTCACCAGCCGCAGGATGGGTCTGGGCTCGTGACGTGAAGTCCCTTGGAGAAGGGCAAACGAATCACCCACCAACCTTGGAGACGGCCGGGTTCGTGGTTTCCTCTTTTCATCTTTCGTTTTATCTTATATCGTTGTTTTGTTTTGTCATCTTTTCTTCCTCCCTCAACTTCACGGTCCAAGCTCCATACCGAGCTCACCAAAAAAAGCCACCGGCCACCCATCCAGGAATTACTCCAAACCGCCGGACATGGCTCCCTAGCCGCCGGCCTCATCCTTTCCCCTCTCTCCTTGGATTTCCTAATTAGGAGTGCATGATACTAGGAATTAATTTGAAATTCAAATTATTTAAAATTTGAAATTCAAATTTCTTTCCTAATTTATCATGCTATTTTTGGAAAGTTCTTAACTCAATTCTTTTGAATTTCAAATTCAAGTGGATTTGGTTAATTACTTTCCTAATCCTAAACTTACATTTATGCAAGCATGACACCTCATTGGTTTGGATTTAGATTTATTTCCTTAAGCTAAGTATCTCTTTTGGAAATATTTCAAATTCCCCCATATTTCCTCTTAACCGAATTTTCCCCAAGTCCTAAGCTTTAATTTTATTTCCTGAAACTTGAAATCAAATTTTGAAAATAAAATCTCCTCCTCTCAATCCCGCCAGCCCTCTCTAGAATTACATTAGGAAATCTTTCCTAACAGTCACAACAATTGTTTGGAAATATTTCTAAAGCTGAGATTCTTGCTTGGCCGAAAATCTCAAGGCTCCACTGCAGTTAATTCCCTTTCCAAATCCTGCTTTTTATTTTTGGAATTAAATCCCTGTTTTCTCTCTAATGCCACCTCCTTTAATTCCGAAATTAATTTCCACATCCCTGAGAATAGAATTTAGGAATTAATTCCTAAATTCCCTCTCAGGAATTCCAAATCTGAGAATTCCAAAATCTGAGATTTTTTTCTAACTCCACGTAACAGCTCTTGGAGATATGTCCCCTGACTTCTCTCTACATCCAGCCGTTCAAGTCTTCAGATTTTCTAATTTTCCCACCGTCTCCCTCTTTATTTCCTTCCATGTATGGTTTCCAATCAACTCCCCAAATCAGTTCACTGATTTTGGGGAATTGAATTCCATTAAACTCCCTGTGTCCCGCCATCCCCCACTTCCCTATTGGGTTTGATTTTCCAGCTCTTCTTTTCCCCTTGCTAGCACTCAAATTTCTCTACATCGTAGACCACTAAAATCTGAGAATTTCTCTCAGGTTTTGGTGAACATCTGAGAAACTGAATTCCCTCCCTTCCACTGGCTGAAATCCTCCAAAGTAGCAAAGCCGGCATTTTCGTTCTACATCAATGGCCCTTCACAAAGTCAAGCACATGTTTTTCTTCTCCCAAACTCAAGAACTCACGCTTCTCCCATTGGGTTCCTCCCCAATCAATGGCAAGGGAAAAAACCCTTCCTTTCTAATAACATTGATGGACATGTGAAATGGTTGTTAATGCACATATGTAATGGAAATGCCAGACATGAGCACGAATATCAAAGTCAAAAAACTGATGGCCCATTACGTTATTATGAAGCAACCCAATGGAGATCAATTAAGAAAATTTGGGCCTCAGTTCATCGAACATAAGTGCATGCATGTGTTGATTGATAGTTTGAGCCTATCAAGAGGCTAGTAAAACTGTTTGAGCCAATCTAAACAATGATTCAACCAAAATAGAATACAGTATGGTTTAGTTTCCCAAAGTTCCATGCTAGCTCAAAAAATTGTTGAGAAAATAAGTTGTTTTATGAACCAAACAAGCATAAACTCCACTTCTTTTCATTCAACTCCCTTTTATATAAATTAAGAACATGAATGTTAAAAATTAAGGATACAGTCAAAATTCTTCCAGTAAATGGCAAGGGTTTCTACACTTAACTTTTTTTTAACAAAATCCCATAAAGTAGAAGAATTACAGTAAGAAGATTGATGTAACTATTTTTCAATAATACTTTATGCATGCAGAAATGTTCACTTTATTAAATATTAATATTTGATTTGATGAACAAATATTTTTCCCGTATGATGCTTTTTGTTAACTGAACAGAACGGACAAAAAGTGAAATTATTGTTGCATTATGTATGTATGTAAACTAAGGACGTTGCAAGAACTTTCTGGCAACAATTTCATCGTTGATGACTAAATAGATTTCATTTTTTATCCAGCTATTGTTTGTTACTAATTACTATGAGCCACATATTACAGAAATGAACTTAATGCGTATAGAAAGAACTAGCAGTCTGAAAGAAATTTCTAGAAATATCTAATTCTAGGGTTACAAACAAGTATAAAGGGAGTGATAAGTAATCATTTAAAAATTAGTAACAATTTCTTCTTGGCTCAAGGATTAAAAATGAATATCAAGCATTTAGTTCAGCAGCATCTGACACAATGGGGGGAAAACGTCTTCTAATAAGAACATCAAGTTTAAACAAACGGCAAACAGAAAATAGAAAAATAAAAAATGTAAAAATCTTTTTTCTTAAGAAGCCACATAATAAGACAAATAATGCTCCACGAGAACAGTATAATAGTTTAGTTATAATCACTTTAATGCAATGGCAAAAGAAAATACTTTCAACAACTTATGATCAATAGGCAGATATGAATGTTATGGCTCAACCAAACGCATCTATTCTTGCAAATGACATACAAAAAAATTGAGATTCACTAAAAAAAAACAGGTCAAAGAAAAATGAAATCAAAGTTCAAAGTATAACGTGCACAAACCCAGCAAAAAAGAAATAGAAATCAAAAACCCTTTTTGTTCCGACAGACATTGCAATCTACAAATGTAAAGGAAACAGTCTGAAAGATATACATCAACTAATTTGTAACAATGAAATAAACTTAAACAAGCAGTCACAGTAGAATAACTAGAAGGGGCTGTTTGGCAACAAGTAAGATTGAACTTTAGTGGGATTTAGTAAATCTTATAAATCTGACTAAATCTTGAGGGTGTTAAATCCTGAAAATTGTTTGGTATGACGTAGGTTAAATTTTGATCAATCCTAAGAAACTATTTGGCAACATAATCAAAGATTTAAGGTTGTTGGTTCATTTAGAAATTAAATTTAATGTGTTTTGAATTTTATTTGCGTGTTCGCTATGGGACTATTTGATAATTAGATAATTAGTAATATAATAACTAATTTGATAATTAACTCCTAAATAAATAATTTAATAATTAGTAATAATTAAGTTAACTTCTAATTATATTATTTATCATTATAACTTATTAAAATGTTTAAAAAAAATTAATAAGTTATTATTGCGTCCTGGAATATTCGCGGCGATAAAAAAATATATAGTTTAACGTCTTAGCGTTGTACAAAAATCCAACACACAAGCAGATGAAAGAGATAGTGTAGCATTCATAAGAGAGAGAGGGTGCAGCATTTATAGGAGACACCAAGATTATTATGTGGAAACCCCTAAAAAAGGAGAAAAGCCACGGGGTCTGGCTCAGTTTGAATGAATCCACTAGTATTTGCATTCGATTACAAATGAGGCCCTTCCTTAGGAGAAGGCTTTGGCTTGATGTCACAAATGTACATCATATAGAGCGCATTACATGGTGGGAGTTATAATAATCAACATAAACAAGTTTGTTTGGTCGACAAGACCATAGTCGATACGATAGAGATCGAAAAGACCGTAGTCGACGATGGAGGTTGGAAGGAACGTAGTCGGCGGGAGAAAGGGGTCAGAAAGACCGTTGTCTGGCAAGGGAGGTCTGAAGGATCGTAGTCAGTGGAAGACCGGGGTCAGAAAGACTGTTGTTGGGCAATGGAGGTCAGAAGGACTGTAGTAGGAGGGGTCAGAAATACCGTTGTTTGGCGATGGAGGTCGGAATGACCATAGTCGGCAGGAGACTGGGGGTCAAAAAGACCATAGTAGTAGGGAAGTACTCCAGTAGAACTCTAGGCGTCAGGTGGTGGCCCGGCAGAAATCCAAGCCTTAGATGGTGGTCCGGCAGAAGTCCGAGCCTCAGGTGGTGGTCCAATAGAAGTCCGGGCCTCAAGTGGTGGTCCGACAGAAGTCCGGGCCTCAGGTGGTGGTCCGGCATAAGTCCGAGCCTTAGGTGGTGGTCTAGCAGAAGTCTGGGCCTCAGGTGATGGTCCGGCAGAAATTTGGGCCTCAAGTGGTGGTCCAGCATAAGTCTAGGACTCAGGTGGTGGTACAGCATAAGTCCGAGAGTCAGGTTGTGGTCCGACATAACTCCGGGCGTCAAGTGTTGGTCCGGCGGAACTCAGGGTCTTAAGTGGTGGTCCGGCGGAACTCAGGGCCTCAAGTGGTGGTCCAATGGAACTCATGGCCTCGAGTGGTGGTTCGATGGAGCTCAGGGACTCTAGTGGTGGTTCGACGGAACTCCAGGAGTGGTCGAGGATGAGCGATGAGGCAAGAGCAATCTCCGATCTCTCTCTTGCTCTCTTGCTTCGAGCTACTTATCAAGAGGGAGGAGGGGTCTATTTATAGATTTCATAGAGTGGCATGGCCCATAAATAGGAAAAAGATCGAGGGTAAATGAGGAGTGGTTTGGATGGACGGCCGATGTTTAATCCCTTGATCGTGGATCGCTCATCAAACATTTGAAGGTCTTAATGATGTTCGAATTTTGCGATCTTGAGCTTGTTGGATTTGTCTCGTCGAGCCGCTTGATTCGACTATAAGAATGTCATGTTTGGAAACAGTTTGGTAATCCAAATTGTGGTTTGAACATTCCAACATCGCTTCAAGTCCTCGATTCAAACCCATTTGGGCTCAGATTGAGTCGAAGTTGGTGTCCTTGGGTTCGTATTTCCGAGACAGTAAGTTCCACTATAAGTTGGCTAAAATTGGAGTTTGGATGATCCCAATTTTAATTTCGGAAGTTTCCAACTTGATTTTGCCTCGAGATTCGTGTCCGATCAAGATAATTTTCGAGGATGTATCAATTACAATGATAAATTACTTATAATATTAATAATTATCTAATTATATTATTGAACCCAAATTAATTTGTTAAATTTTTTTTAAATTATAATTTTTTTTAATTAATACTCATATTATTTTAAATTAATGATTTAAATTAAATTATATTTGATACGACATCGCAAAATCATCTTGATCGGGCACGAATCTTGAGGCAAAAACTAGTTGGAAACTTCAAAAATAAATTTCGGGAGCAGATGAACTTCGATTTCAGCTAGCATACAGTCAAACTGAGCGTCTCGGAAATACAAACCCAACGACACCAAGATCAACCCAATCCAAGCCCAAATGAGTCCGAATCAAGGGTTCAAAGCGCTGTTGGAAGGTTCAAAAAGCAATTTGAGTTACCAAACGGTCTCTGATTTTAACGAGCTTATACTCGAATCGAACGGCTCAACGAGACAAATCCAACGAGCCCAAGATCATCGAATTCCGACATCATTAAGGCCTTCAAATGTCCAATGAACGGTGCATGATCAAAGGATTCGATATCGGCCGTCCATTCAAACCACTCCCTGTTCGCCCTTGATCTCACGCCTATTTACGGGCTATGCCACTCCAGAAAAACTATAAATAAAGCCCTCATTCTACACCAAGGGGACTCAAGTGAAGAGATAGAAGAAGAAGAGGAGAAAGGGGAAAAGGAGATTCCTCACCTCCTCGACCACCGCCGGAGCTCTTCCTGCCGCCTGAAGACGCCGGAATTCTGCCGGATTTTCAGGAAACACTTGAATTCTGCACAACTTCCACGTGATGCTGAAATCCTTCCCAATTAACAACAGAGTTCCCTCCTGGCGCCGAAACTCTGCCCAAGTGAAGCCGGAGTTCTCCTCTGCCATCAAAGACGCGGACTTCTACCCGATGTCGGACCTTCACTCTTCACCAAGTTTCTACCTGACGCCGGACTTCTACCGGTTATCGGACTTCATTGGACGTCTATGCAAAGATGCATTTCTTTCCATTGCTGGACTTCTACCTGACGCTGTCCTACTGATCTTCGTCGTCAGACTACAGTCCTTCCGACCTCCGTCGCCAGCCGACTACGGTCCTCCTGACTTACGTCGCCCGCCGACTACAGTCTTTCCGACATCCGTCGCCCGTTGAATACGGTCATCCTGACTTATGTCGCTTGCCGACTATAGTCTTTCCGACCTCCGTCGCCCGCCGACTACGGTCCTCCTGACTTACGTCGCCCGCCGACTACAGTCCTCCGTCGCCAGTTGACTACGGTCCTCCTGACCTATGTCGCACGCCGACTGCAGTCCTTCTAACAAAGCGAATACGTCGATAGTAGCTCTTTGTTTTTACATCATGTAATGTACTCTATAAGATGTACATCAAGCTAAGACCTTCCACAAAGGAAGGGCCTCATTTGTAATCGACTGCAATACTAGTGGATTTGTTCAAACTGGGCTAGGCCCCATGGTTTTTCCCCCTTTTTTACAGGGGTTTTCCACGTAAAAATCTTGGTGTCTCATAAATGCTAGACCCTCTCTCTTATCTGATTGCGTGCCGGATTTTCGTCCAACGCTAAGACGATAAACTTTATATTTCTCTACCGCCGCGAATACTCCTGGACGCAACAGTTTGGCGCCGTCTGTGGGAACGTGGTTCCCGACTTGGGGGCAACTTTTGCTCCAATCTCAAAAGTTCACACATAGCATCAATATCATAAGAAGCAGATGCGGATTGGGGGGTAATTTTGACTCAAACCATGGTCAAATAGATCCTCTAATACCTTCAACATCAAGTTAATATTTCAGGAATATCCGAGCAAATGTAAGGATACTTCAAATCAATTGCAAGCTTTATACAGTCCCTTGTTAGACTTCTACTCCTTGTGCAAGGTCTTAACCTTGACCTCAAAAAGGCAGTAACAATCTAAAGATAGACCTTCTTCACTTCTGATTCGGGATATACGCGGCGTTCGCCCTCTCCCAATCAAAGCAAAATCAATCCCAGGGCGATTCGATTCGACCTCTTCCACACAGGTTAACGTCGTCGAGCAAAGGCTCCGACATACAACCTCGGAAAGGTTTCACATCCTTGGTGGATTCTCTCGACCTCTTCCACACAGGTTAACGTCGTCGAGCAAAGGCTCCGACATACAACCTCGGAAAGGTTTCACATCCTTGGTGGATTCTCTCGACCTCTTCCACACAGGTTAACGTCGTCGAGCAAAGGCTCCGACATACAACCTCGGAAAGGTGTCACATCCTTGGTGGATTCTCTCGACCTCTTCCACACAGGTTAACGTCGTCGAGCAAAGGCTCCGACATACAACCTCCGAAAGGTCTCACATCCTTGGTGGATTCTCTCGACCTCTTCCACACAGGTTAACGTCATCGAGCAAAGGCTCCGACATACAACCTCAGAAAGGTCTCACATCCTTGGCGGATTCTCTCGACCTCTTCCACACAGGTTAACGTCGTCGAGCAAAGGCTCCGACATACAACCTCGGAAAGGTCTTACATCCTTGGCGGATTCTCCCGACCTCTTCCACACAGGTTAACGTCGTCGAGCAAAGGCTCCGATATACAACCTCGGAAAGGTCTTACATCCTTGGTGGATTCTCCCTACCTCTTCCACACAGGTTAACGTCGTTGAGCAAAGGCTCCGACATACAACCTCGGAAAGGTCTTACATCTTTGGCGGATTCTCCCGACCTCTTCCATACATGTTAACGTCGTCAAGCAAAGGCTCTGACATGCAACCTCGGATAGGTCTTACATCATTGGTGGATCCAATATCGGTTAACATCATCGAGCAAATGCTCTAACATACAACATTGGATTGGTCTTACATCCTTGGTTAACGTCGCCAGAATGATGTCAAGGGACTTCCATTTAACTTCTTCATAAAGTTAAATTTTTACCCGATGTTGAATTTCCTCTTGTTGCTGAATTTTTGCCTTGCAGGACTTTCTTTGAACTTCTGCTCGTCGACGAATTCCCGTCAGTCTTCCACCCGACGTTAAACTTCTACCCGACGTCAGACTTCTGCTTGTCAGCGGACTTCTACCCGACGTCGGACTTCTGCTCGTTAGCGGACTCCTACTCGTCGCCAAACTTCTGCTCGTCGACGAACTTTCGTCGGTCTTCTACCCGATGTCGGACTCCTCCCTTTCGTCAGACTCCTGCTCGTAGGAAGACTCTTACGCATCGTCGGATTTCTGCTCGCCAGCAGACTTCTACTCGTCGTCGGACTTCTGCTCGTCGACGAATCTTCGTCGGTCTTCTACCCGAAGTTGAACTTCTACCCGACGTCGGACTCCTCCCTGTCGTCAGACTCCTGCTCGTAGGAAGACTCCTACGCATCGTCGGACATCTGCTCGCCAGCAGACTTCTACTCGTCGCCGGACTTCTGCTCGTCGACGAACTTTCGTCGGTCTTCTTCCCGACGTTAAACTTCTACCCGACATCAGACTTCTGCTCGTCAGCGGACTTCTACCCAACGTCGGACTTCTGCTCGTTAGCGGACTCCTACTCGTCGCCGAACTTCTGCTCTTCGACGAACTTTCATCGGTCTTCTACCCGATGTTGAACTTCTACCCGACGTCGGACTTCTGCTCGTTAGCGGACTCCTACCCGACGTCGGACTTCTGCTCGTTAGCGAACTCCTACTCGTCGCCGGACTTCTGCTCGTCGACGAACTTTCGTCGGTCTTCTTCCCGACGTTAAACTTCTACCCGACATCAGACTTCTGCTCGTCAGCGGACTTCTACCCAACGTCGGACTTCTGCTCGTTAGCGGACTTCTACTCGTCGCCGAACTTCTGCTCGTCGACGAACTTTCGTCGGTCTTCTACCTGATGTTGAACTTCTACCCGACGTCGGACTCCTCCCTTTCGTCAGACTCTTGCTCGTAGGAAGACTCTTACGCATCGTCGGATTTCTGCTCGCCAGCAGACTTCTACTCGTCGTCGGACTTCTGCTCGTCGACGAATCTTCGTCGGTCTTCTACCCGAAGTTGAACTTCTACCCGACGTCGGACTCCTCCCTGTCGTCAAACTCCTGCTCGTAGGAAGACTCCTACGCATCGTCGGACATCTGCTCGCCAGCAGACTTCTACTAGTCGTCAGACTTCTGCTCGTCGACGAATGTTCGTCGGTCTTCTACCCGAAGTTGAACTTCTACCTGACGTCAGACTTCTCCTTGTCATCGAATTTCTGCTCGTCAGCGGACTTCTACTCGTCGTCGGACTTCTGCTCGTCGACGAATCTTCGTCGGTCTTCTACCCGAAGTTGAACTTCTGCGCGATGTCGGACTTCTCCATATCGTCGGACTTTTCCTCGTCGGCGGACTACTACTCGCCAGCAAATTTCCGCCCAAATGGCATTGAAATCCCGTAGGCTTCTGCACGCGACGAGGGGCGTTATTTGAGTAGGAAAAAATTCCAAACTCGCAAATAACAGAAGCCTCAGCCGTCAGTAAGCCGGAGGGGGAGATCCCGTAGGTTTCTGCGCGCGAAGAGGGGCACTATTCGAGTATCCCAACTCGCAAATAGCGGAAGCCTCAGCCGCCAGAGAACCAGAGAGAGAAAGAAAGAGAAGTTGCAAATTCTTCAAAGGCTTAAGAGGCCTATTTATAGGTTTTGGAGAGAAAGGGGGGAAGTTACTGCCAATTTCGGAATTTTCCTTTTTAGAAATTTTTTGCAATTTTTTGGGAATTTTTTGGACCCAAAAAGGACAAAAAACGACTAATTTCACGTTTGTGAGGCCCGCATTGGCGGTGCAGCCAACCGGCCGCACCGTTTCGCGCAGCCAGCTCACCAATCCGCGGCCTGAAGGGGCGGATTGCGACAGGCCACGGCGCAGGCCAGGCGCAGCAAGCCCAGCGCGGGCGCGTGCGAATCCGGGTGCAGCCGGCGATCCGCGAAACCGGATCCTGTTCCGCGCGTTTTTCCTTCAGCCAGCCACCGGTCAAAGACCGCGCAGCAAAGCCAGCCCGCGGTCAAAGAACCGCGCGGTCCGCGCGGTTCCGCGGGAGCTGCCGCCGGCTAGCAGCGGCGGGCGGCGGCTGGCCGGCCGGCCGGCCGGTTTTGGCCGCCTATGCGTGTCCGGACCCGATTTTTTGGCCCGGACGGTCCGATTCGAACGTTTTTGGGGTCCCCGAACATGTTTTTCGATGTTCCGGACTCGATTACGACACTTTCGGAACTCAACGGGGCCTCTATGGTGAAGTTCGAGCAAAATGTTAATTTTTGGAACGTATTTTTTGGTGTTTAGACCAATGTAAATTGACGACGCATGTATTTTCGGACTCCTGGGGCTTCGACGTCCGAAAATAGGGGGGCAACTGATACGACATCGCAAAATCATCTTGATCGGGCACGAATCTCGAGGCAAAAACTAGTTGGAAACTTCAAAAATAAATTTCGGGAGCAGATGAACTCCGATTTCAGCTAGCATACAGTCAAACTGAGCGTCTCGGAAATACAAACCCAACGACACCAAGATCAACCCAATCCAAGCCCAAATGAGTCCGAATCAAGGGTTCAAAGTGCTGTTGGAAGGTTCAAAAAGCAATTTGAGTTACCAAACGGTCTCTGATTTTAACGAGCTTATACTCGAATCGAACGGCTCAACGAGACAAATCCAACGAGCCCAAGATCATCGAATTCCGACATCATTAAGGCCTTCAAATGTCCAATGAACGGTGCATGATCAAAGGATTCGATATCGGCCGTCCATTCAAACCACTCCCTGTTCGCCCTTGATCTCACGCCTATTTACGGGCTATGCCACTCCAGAAAAACTATAAATAGAGCCCTCATTCTACACCAAGGGGACTCAAGTGAAGAGAGAGAAGAAGAAGAGGAGAAAGGGGAAAAGGAGATTCCTCACCTCCTCGACCACCGCCGGAGCTCTTCCTGCCGCCTTAAGACGCCGGAATTCTGCTGGATTTTCAGGAAACACTTGAATTCTGCACAACTTCCACGTGATGCTGAAATCCTTCCCAATTAACAACAGAGTTCCCTCCTGGCGCCGAAACTCTGCCCAAGTGAAGCCGGAGTTCTCCTCTGCCATCAAAGACGCGGACTTCTACCCGATGTCGGACCTTCACTCTTCACCAAGTTTCTACCCGACGCCGGACTTCTACCGGTTATCGGACTTCATTGGACGTCTATGCAAAGATGCATTTCTTTCCATTGCTGGACTTCTACCTGACGCTGTCCTACTGATCTTCGTCGTCAGACTACAGTCCTTCTGACCTCCGTCGCCAGCCGACTACGGTCCTCCTGACTTACGTCGCCCGCCGACTACAGTCTTTCCGACATCCGTCGCCCTTTGAATACGGTCGTCCTGACTTATGTCGTTTGCCGACTATAGTCTTTCCGACCTCCGTCGCCCGCCGACTACGGTCCTCCTGACTTACGTCGCCCGCCGACTACAGTCCTCCGTCGCCAGTTGACTACGGTCCTCCTGACCTATGTCGCACGCCGACTGCAGTCCTTCTAACAAAGCGAATACGTCGATCGTAGCTCTTTGTATTTACATCATGTAATGTACTCTATAAGATGTACATCAAGCTAAGACCTTCCACAAAGGAAGGGCCTCATTTGTAATCGACTGCAATACTAGTGGATTTGTTCAAACTGGGCTAGGCCCCGTGGTTTTTCCCCCTTTTTTACAGGGGTTTTCCACGTAAAAGTCTTGGTGTCTCATAAATGCTAGACCCTCTCTCTTATCTGATTGCGTGCCGGATTTTCGTCCAACGCTAAGACGATAAACTTTATATTTCTCTACCGCCGCGAATACTCCTGGACGCAACAATATTAATAATACTAACTTAGATTAATTTATAATTTAGTAGGTCGCAAGGGTTTCATTTTTATTGCTTCGTCGCTTTTCCTCGACGTCATTTCTTCGTGGCTGCTTCAGCTTCGCGTGTTGTGCTTGCTTCTCACGACGGGAGTTCGCTCGCTGCTTCGCCTCCTTCGAAGGTGTCGTATCGGAAAGCTCATAAATCCCGTAGTCCGTAAATTCGTAAATTCACCAAACGACAGGATTAAGTAAATCCCGGATTTAAGTTGTAAATCTGTAAATCCGGAATTTATGCGGGATTGGTATTTACGCAGTGCTCCAAAATTGTTTGGCAGGAGCAGGATTTACCGTAAATTCGGCCTAAATCCGAGTACAAATCCGATACCAAACAGCCACGAAAAGCAAATTATAGGAAAATTTTTAAAAGCATAGTCCGCCATTTTCCACTTCTACATATAATGCACAAATCGTCTATAAAAAACTTGGCCACATGCAATAGCTTACACAGCAAACAGGTTTACGAAGAACATAGACGCAATGAATGATCAGAAAGCATAACCATAAGCTGAGATCTAATCCGAGCGGAGAACTAACCTGAAAACATATCAGCGTTTCCCTTGACGAGGCCGTGTACGGTAGAAGAAACTCCAGCAGAGGCTGAAGCAGATGCCGGTGCTTCCGTTACCATCGCTGATGTCTCAATACCCTCCGTCGCCGCCGCTGCAACTGTAGCCGGCGAGTTCCCGCAGCTCATGGCAAGAAAGTCGTGGAAGATGGGGTTCTTATCATCCGCACCCATCATCACAACCGCCATTATCTTTCTGCTTCCGCCTTTATCCTCTTCAAAATCGTCGCCCAAGACGGAAAAAGACCGAGGAGCATCTCCATCTCCACCTCATGGCCGCGGCAACCGACGCAAAGAAGTAGAGCCCCGATTCCCAGAAAATAAAAGTGAAAGGAGTGGGGCAAGAGCGCTTTTGTTGGACGCAAACTGGTGTAAAATTTTTTAAATTTATTGTTTAAGATATGAAATCAAATTCAAGTTTTATTTAGAGTAATTTTTTATTATTTTTAATATAATTTTTTAATTTAAAATTTTTTTATTAAAAAAATATTTTAAAAAACAGTAAAAAAATTATCTCAAAAAAAAATTTATTTTAAATTAAATTTTGACTTCAAAATTTTAATTTTCTCTAAAATCGAAAACCTTTATCGTACCGGGGCCATTTTCTAAGGGTTTTTTTTTCATGGCATTTAAAAGCAAATTGTGGTGTTTTGGATATTTTTTTTTCCAATGAGCTTCTTTACTTTTTTATAGAAAATTGAGAATCATGCCCAACATTCATTAACTAAATAAAAAAAATTACGAAACATAAGTCATTAAAATAGCTTATAAATACGAAAAATCAGACCAAGTGTAAAAGTTGTAAGAAAAATATGCAATCAAGAAGTACTAATTGATATTAACCCAATCATTAACAAGCCAGCAAACCCAAAGCGGCTGAAATATAATTGATCCAAATAAAATACCACTGCAAGCTAGAAATAAGTAGAATCCAAATGTAATGCAGTAGCCGAAAAGGCTGACTTCATATTCAAAGAAACATTAACTATCCTAAAAGTTAAAAGTGTGATTTAAATTATTCAGCAGCAGCAACCACAATTCAGATGCTATATATTCGCAGCAACTTCTTTCAATCAAAAGAAAAGTTACAACAATCGCAGCCAATTCTAAAGAGAATTGCAGCATGTAAGAAAAGCTAGGGAATGCCACAATTGAGCCTCATCCAAACAAAGGATCATAATAGTAATATAAATTTTTCAGATGAATAAATAAATCAAGAATATGACACCATTTCTTACTTTTCATTCTAAAGACAAAATTGATCTTCTCAATGATAATCATAGAATTAAGAGATGCACCTCTGAAAATACAATTATTGCTCTCTTATCAAATATAATATGTAGAAATACAAACAACTAAGATAAAAAAGTTTCTACTAACTGTAAAAAAAATATTATCATAGTGAGTCAGACTTATAACATAAAGCTACCAATTTAGAATATTTTACCAAAAGGATTAGAGCACTTCAAAATATGCAATGAAATTTCACAATCAAAGAATAAGTGTGAGTGATTCGTATTATAATGGGAACAGAGCACGCACTTCTCATTAATCATCATAACTTTTTGTTGACAATGTGATTAGCTATACCATTTGGGAACATACATACACCATTAACCATAAAGTTGAAGACCCGACTTTGGGAGAACAATGGAAGAACTCAAGAATCTCAATGCCATTTTTTTTCCACAAGGGAATAACCATTCAACTTGGGATCTTAGAAGAAGTATTGTTGTTAATTGATAGAGACTTTTAGGTCAATATTGTGTCTCATATTAAGGGTTTTTTTTATGCAAGCTTTTCCAAAATTGAGAAACAAAGTTGTTTGGTCTAATCCAGATGGGACCATAAACTTTATGGAACCAATTAGACAGAGATGTGTGTGGTTGATGTATTGCCAAATGATTTTAGCCTTAGAAATAGAAAGGAGGTTATCAATAGATGGAAGACCAATGCCATCGTTATCTCTAGGTATAGCAGAAGATTTGAAAGGAATAGTGTAAATCTTGTTATTATTATCATTCCCATAATGGAAGTTGTTTATCAAACTAGTAATTTTCTTTCTACGTTTCTTTGGGAGGATGGTAAATCTCAGCAAGTAGTATAGTTAGTTCTAAAGATAGGAACAAATGAGTTGAAATATACCAGCAAAAGATAGATTTTTTTGTTTCCATCCATCCAACAAACTCATCATCCTCTCCAAAAAGGAAGAAAAATGGAATAAAAGATGAGTTAAAACATCTCAAAATAATATTATCAAAAATATCTCTCCCATCAATGAAAGCAGCTTAGGCCAAATGGATTGTGCTAGGGAGTAATTCCTTAAATCTGTTAGTAGGAAGCTTGGCAATAACTTTACAAGTAACATTACATAAGGAGATAGGCCAAAAGCCAACCATCCTAGAGGCATGTAAGGTTTTGGGGATTAAGATAATAGCATAATGTTTCACTTTAAAGGGCATAGATGTGGTGTGAAAAAACTATTTGATAGCTTGAATAATATCCACACCAATAATATCCCAGAATCAATGAAGAATTGGGCCATAAAGCCATTAAAGTCATGGGTTTTGTCATTATCATCTAAAATAAAGCTTTTTTAATCTCCTTAATCTAATACTCCTTATCAAAATTGTTTTTAATATCTCTTTAGACTCTTGTGCCTTGAATTAGTTTATAGATGTTTTTAATATCTCTCATTCTTAATTTAATGTGTATAATGGTTATGTGTGTGGTTAATATCAAGTGTGATATATTTTCTCGTTGAAGGAATATTAGATAAAAAGGATTATTTAAATAGAATTTTGGCATACCTACAGATTGGATGTTAAACCTTCTAGTTTCTAAAGAAATGTTAAAATTGTAGGAAGGTCATAAACCTCCCTTTTCACCCCTACAAGCTCAATACTGACCTTGGGATGTATATACTTTGATTCACATCTAAAATTAAGAGTTTCATTATATATAAAAATTATATTATTTTTCATTCATTAATCAAAAACACTTTATTTATATTAGAATATATTTGTATTACAAGTCTTTATTAAGTGACAAAAACGTAAAAACAATAGCTTCTCGTTTAATACGATAAATTGTGCATATATAGTAGGTAGTAGTAATTTAATTATAATTAAGATGAACACTTCCCTATGGGATCAACACTATTCTCTATCACTTTATTACTTGATCTGCGCATATACTTGCATATCTAGTACACTTTGTTGGCTCAAGAAAAATGGCACGAATGCATGAATCCCATTTTGCAGCCGTAGGATTTTATTTCCCTTAAGTCAGATTGAAATTAACCAGATTTTCACAGAGAGTAGTGTCATGGTTTAATTAGATCTGGGGTCCTTACTTTCTATGAAAGCAAGCACTCATAGTTAATTACCCCTCTTAACACATAAGAGAAAACTCTCGATTAAGGATGAATACTTTTTATATGATTTAGTCTCAATTGTGGGGAAAATGGAGGTAAACCCGATCAAGATCTCATGGTTCCGCCGTCACGGGTATACTGTAGTTCCAGTCTACCAACACTAACAATCATTGATCATAATGTCCAGGGAATCTGATTAGCAGCCATGAGTTGCCTCCTCTTAGAGATCCCGAATAGACTGAAGTGGTTAGATGTGGATTTTGATTTGATTTAATTTTTGTTGGGGCTTATGGCTTCCTTAAAAGTTGTCCGTTAATTTGTTTAGTTTGGGGCATACGGTTCCCATTAGGAGTTGCCCATGTGATTTAATTTGGGTAGGGGCTTATGGCTTCTTTAGAAGTTGTCCATTAATTTGTTTAGTTTGGGGCTTATGGCTCCAATTATGAGTTGCCCTAATAGTGGGACTTACAGCCTCTTTTGGAGGTAGCCTGAAAATTTTTGATTGGATAGGTCTTATGGCTTCCTTAGAAGTTGTGTAACGATGGATCTTACAATCTAGCCCTATAAGCTAAGCAGCCCAAAAGGTGGGTCTTATAACCTATCCCTTATATACTAGGATGCCCGAAAGTTTAGATTTGGTTTGAATTTGATACCAGTTATTTCTCACTATAGTTTCTCTTTTCTTGTTTTAGTAGTTCAACATTTTACTATGCTCTTTTTCCTTTCAACATTATTTTACTCTTTTTTCCTCTCTTTTTTTTTGTTGCTTAGTGTAGCATTTGTTCTTTTTCTGTATTAGCATTTAATTTCAAAATTTAATTGATTTCATTCATTTGCTTTTTTAGGAACTTGTACTACTTTGGAGCTTTGTTGAATGATACTAGAGAGTTTGTATATGTTGAGTTGAATTTGAGTTTGAGGTATTTGTTATTTGAGTTTGAGCTTGGTGTTTAGAGAACTTGCTTGAGTTTGTTGTTTGAAGAGTTTGTACATACCTTGTATTAGTGTGAAAATATTGATTTTTCACAACTTTTTTATAAAGATGAAATCGCAAAGAGATTTTATCATAAAATGTGGATTCGTGCTTCCAACAATTCTCATATATATATATATATATATATATATATATATATATATATATATATATATATATATATATATATATATATATATATATATATATATATATATATATATATATACAAAGAGAGCAACTCTTTCAACTTCAAGCAATAAATTTAGCTCTATTTTCAAGTCATTTTACCTTTGACAGTCAAGAAAATTTACAAAGACTTAAGGAAGGGAAGTTGTTCTAAATGTGGAAGAGTTTTCCCCTTTGTTTATTTAGATTAGAGATTAGATTGATATTGCTCGTCCATCTAAAAAATAAATTTGATTTAAAAATCTAATTTATAAAAATCTATTAAAAAAAAGAATTGATTTAATTTATAAAATTTGATTAGAAATCTTATTTTTTATCAGATTCAAAATAAAATTTTATTTTTATACAAATGCTCAGATTTCTTAGATAATTTTGTGGTTGAAGGTTGTCAAACACATTCTCATACAAATTAAAAAAATTTTGGCAACCTCCCGGCGTTTCCTCCCTACCGATGGAGAAATCAGGACGACGTTTGTCATAATTTCTTCTTACATGGACCTAAGGTCAACGGCGTAAGGTCTTCGAGTTAAAACCATTTCGGTCGGACCTAAGGTTGATGACACGAGGTCTTCAATTTAAATTCTTCCTGACCAAATTTAAAATCGGTAGTACAAGGTCTTGTATTTAAAACCATCCCGACCGGACTTAAAGTCGGCGGTGCGAGGTATTGAATTTGCAACCATCTCGACCGGACTTAGAGGTCTTCAATTAAAAAAAAAAAATACACTAAAATAATATGCTTGATTAAAGCCATTAATTGACTTAATCATGCATGCTCATAATAATTAGATTTGTATACTTTATCTAAGTTGAATTAATTTCAGTAATAAAAATAAATCTGCCTTATTTTTTGTAAGATTTATATTTATCAATTTTAAATTCATTCAACCTCTCTGTTTTAAATTAATTCCAATAGAAAAGAAAGCATGATTACTTAATTACTCTTATTTTCTTATGTAATATTAAAGTAATATTACATATGCATCAATAAAAAAAATTAAAAAAATGATTATCTAATTACTGTGAGAACATCCCTTTTGCTTTATATAATATTAAAGTAATATTATATGCACACCACTCAGGAAATCACAAAGAGTAAGGCCTCATTTGATTAGATTTATTTTCTCCGTTTCTGTTTGAATAAGCTTTAATCAGTTCGTCATAACTGTTTGGAAGACAAATTTAATCATAATTACTTATTATTAAACCACGTATTTTGGGTGGCTACAGAATTTATTCGCTGTCTACTTATTCATTTAGACAACATAGTTTCCCAACCGAAAAGTCTGAATTAACCCTCCTCCACGTTCTCGCGTCGACCCATGAAACCACGAAACTACCTTCTTCTTCAGCGTATCGCGAGACAAAAAAATTGTTGTTTATTTTTTTAGCTCCTTCCATCCGGACTCCTGATTCCTCTCCATTTCGCACGCTAGGGCTCAAGATCTCCACTCCTCTTGCTCGACCACAGTAGCCAGCATCCTCCCTACGTCGATCTGTTCAACCGTTCCGATGCCAGTCCGAGTGTTTGAATCGGCGACCTCATCCCAACCATCGACCAAACTTCACAGCTGCTGCGATCCCACTCCCACACTACCAGACTCGCTTCCCTTCAGATTTGCAATTACTTTTAAGGTACCGTTGTGCCCTAAGGATTTTTATGCTTCTCCTTCATCTACCTCACGATTCCTTTTTTTTTTTTTTTTGTATAGTCTTGTTGCTAATGTACCCAAATCACCACTTACATATTTACATAACAAATATATGGAACAATAAATATTCCTACAATCGAACAACCCTTTATTCATTTGATTAATCGAATATACATAAGGTCTTGTATATTACTAACATATTACTATATTTTTAACATATAGATGGGAAATCAAAAAGAAGGATGTGTACCTGCATCATGGGACTTAGATACGACTTTAATATATTGTGATATATGTATAAGAGAAAAAGAACTTGGGAATAGACCAACAACTCATTTTACTAAAGAAGGTTGGAAAAATCTACTTAAAAATTTCAACGAACGCACTGGACGAACTTATGACTGAAACCAACTTAAAAATAAGTGGGACCAATTAAAGAAAGACTGGATGCAATGGAAAGATTTGTTGCGAGGCGAGACTGGAATTGGTTGGAATCCAATTAAAAAAATAATTGATGCTTCTAATGATTGGTGGAATGAAAAATTGTAGGTATCTCTCAAATTTGAAATCATTCACTTTATACTCTAAATTCAAACCAACACTTATGTAATATAATGCATGATTCATAATTAATCATTTGTTGTACTTTAGGTAATGCCAAATGCTAAGAAGTTTCGTTTTAATGGAATACCACCAGAGTTGGAAAAGAAGTTGGATCTTATGTTCAGTCGTATTGTTGCAACTGGTGAGAATTTTTGGATTCCTTGTTCTGGTGTACTTCCCCCAGAACTAAATAATAATCACGTAATCTCATCTGAAGAAGAAGAGTACACTCAAGATGAACAAACACATCTTCCACATGTTCCTACAAATGAGCCTACAAGCAACTACGATACACAGAGATCACAACAGAGTGCCACATTATTGCGTAAAAGGAAAAGAGTTAGAACTCCTAAGTCGGGTACTAGAGAACTTTTTCTAAATCATGTTGAGGACCTCGTGGATGCTACAAAATCTATAAGTTCTGCCATAAGTACATCAAATAAAAATCGTACAACATTTACTATCCTAGAGGTTTTAGAAGACATATCTAAAATTCCTGATATATTTGACAATTTTGAGTTATATGGCTTTGCCTTAGAATACTTTAAAGATAAGGATAACCGGGAGATATTCATGGGAATACCGATGGAAAGAAGATTATGGTGGCTTCGAAGGAGTTTTGATAAAAGTTTCTTTTAACTGCCCATTGAAGAAGAAGGAATAAGCAAGTACCTAATAGCTCCATCTCTTCAAAATTGAAATCAACAGTTACATCATGTTTTATGTTCTGTTCTTGTAGTTGTTGTTATTGTTTTTAGTTAGGTTCATAACTTATTTCTTTATTTAGCTTGTTGCTTATTTCTGTATATGATTCTGGATGTAATTATGTTATGTTACTTTACTTTACTCATTAGTTTTCTGTTGTGGACTATTAGGTTTTGTCAAGCCTAATCATTAAGATTGTAGATGTGTTTTGCTGTGCTGCTTGATAGTCAGCTCTATCATGTTTGATGTTTTTTGTTTGTTCATAATTAGATCACTTGTGGACCCAATATCTCTCTATGGAGCAAGTGCTAATTTATTAACTAAAATTGGTTAATGTTTCATTTGTATAGTGAAATGTCATTTACTTGGTTGTAAGGTTGGTTTACAATGACTTTTTCTTGAATCATAGTATTGTAGAGTGCAATGTCATTTTCTTGACTCAGTTAGAGAGGCACTTTCTACTTGTTTTGGCACTAACTCTTGCTCAGGGATCTGTGATTGTTTAACAAGCCACATCAATCACATCCTTTTTTACCCTCCTAGTGAAGGTAGAGAACCTCAACATAATGTTGAAAATCTTCTCTCAAAATTTTCTAGAGGAGATGGGCATAAATTAGAAAAAGACAAAGAGATCCTCGCTTTAGGTAACCTTATGAATCGCTCATAACTCCCTCTTACTAGATCTCTCATCTTCACTCTCACAATCTATCCCAAACACTCACACTCAATGGCCACTCTCAAGAGAAATTTGCAGCAAAGGTCTTGAGAGTCAATTTTTAGGACTTCAGTGAGAGAAAGTCTGAGAAATTGAACGGAAATTTTGAATTTCCTTCGTCGCGGGTTTGACGGAAGCAGGATGGCGGTGAATTCTCGCCGATATCCTTCTGTCGGAGGATTCCAATTTGATCGGTTGACGACTTCTAAGCTTCCGGTGACGGCGATCTAATCTTATTCATCTTCTCCTCCAGCTTTTGGGGATGGAAAGATAAATCTGAAACAGACGGTCAGATCTAAAACCAGAGGTATGAATTTGGTTATAAATGAAGGCGGATTTGTTGATAAGAAGGATGAAGAAGTTTTGGGTAAAGGCAAGAATGTTTGCACGGAAGAGAAAGTAATGAAAATCAAATTTGGTTCAGAACTGTTGATCAATGAGAATTTTGAAGCATCTCCCTCAATTATGCTACCTAATCAGAAGATTATACATTCAGAGGAGGTTTGTGCTTATGGAAAAACAGATAATGATGTCACAATCAATAAAGCAGTCTCATCTCCAATCAAAGACACATTAGTGATTCAAGGAATGGTTACAGTAGAAGAAAATTATTCACATAAATCTGATGAACATGGTGATCTTTTCAAAGTAAGAGAGGTAGATTCAGCTGTGAACAATGAAGGCAAGGAGAATGATATAATTCTTGAACGAAATATCGATGCTAATCAATCAAATGCATGGAGAAAGAGAGATCACATTCCGGTTTCTAAGCTGGAATTGGGAGAATTCTTAGCAGAAGATGGAATTACTGTGAAGCTTCATGAAGAAAATAAAATGGAGAATGCAAGGAAACTTAATAACTCCTTGGTTATTAAAATTTTTGGAGGTGCAGCTCCTTTATCAGCTATAAGCTCTGAGCTTAGAAGGCAATGGGCACAATATGGTAAGTTTCATCTTACCATGCTTAGCCAGGGATGGATCCTCTGTTCTTTTCAGGAATCACAAAGTGTGGAATCGGTCCTTACAAATGGACCTTGGTTTGTTAATAGTAAAATAATTGGAATAGATAGGTGGTCCAAAAGCTTCTCTCCAACATCATTAAAAGGCCTAACATCACCTATATGGATAAGACTTCCAAATCTTCCTTTGCAATGTTGGGATAACATAAACATATGCATAATTTCTTCTATGGTTGGAAAACCAATTTTGTTAGATGGAAACATGTTCCAATGGGGGAGAAGGGAATTTGGAAGAGTATGTGTTCGAATCAGACTTGATATGAAGCTACCAGTTGGTGTATGGGTTGAAGGATCATCTGGTAAGTTCTTCCAAAAAATAGAATATGAACGCCTTCCAAACTTTTGCTTCAAGTGTGGTTTAATTGGGCTTGTTCAAGAAGTTTGCAGAGAAGGGAATTCAGCTCAAAATGTTAAAGAGATAAATAATGCTGTGGAAGTTGCAGGTGCAGCTAATACATTACCAGACAAGGCAACTGAAGAAGAAATGGTTGGTGATCCAAAATATGGACCTTGGATGGTTGTTAATCGTGGAAGGAAAAAAACTGTAAGTTTTTCTAAGGAAGTAAATCGTAAGCCTTTGGTGAAAAAGGTGTGGAGAAAATATGAATCAACCAACAAAATAGCTACTGGAGAAAGGTTGAATGAAATTCATAATATGGTCACAATTATAGAAAATGGCAGTAAAGCTATTAGTGATAAATCTGGTATCACATCCCCGGCTGAATCTCCCAAATCAAAAAACTGTACTAATAAATGTACTTTACCATTGATTAAAAACAAATTTGATGTTCTTAGTGAACCTCTAGAAGATAGAGAAATAATTCAAGAAGTTGAAGCCAGCTCCTTAGATAAAAAGATGTCTCAGAATGAAATTATTGAAAATCTGATAAAAGAAGACGTTCTTATTCAGTCAAACATTGGAGAGGATTCAAGTTTGGTCAAGAAGAAGAAGTCTAAGCAATTAAGAGATCTTGGGCCTATTAACAAAAGCACAAGAAGCAGAAAAACTGAGATTGAAGCAAAGAACAGAGTGGGGTCATCTCTCACAAGTCTTCAACCATGAATTCGTTAGCTTTCTGGAACAGTAGAGGAGCCAGAAAAAAGGGGCTTCTCTATACATCAAGGAGTTTGTAAAATTATATAATGCAGTGTTTTTAGCTTTATTGGAAACTAAAATCTCTTCTTTCAATGATGACGAAGTTAAAAAGTTGATGGGTGAAGATTGGAAGCATATTATGGTACCCTCGGTTGGTCTCTCTGGAGGGATAATAGCATTATGGAGTTCTGGTTTGGCAGATTTCTCATTGATTGGTTCTACTTCTCAATGCATTATTGGAGACTTAAGTATCAATGGCAAGGACAAATGGAGAGTCGCATCTGTATATGGAAGAAAAGACTTGATCAAAAGAAGGGAGCTATGGGAGGTATTGGAAATGTACTCTGTGGTAGAGTATCCAATGGTAATATGAGGAGACTTCAATTGTCTCACTTCTATGGAAGACAAAAGAGGCGGGAGAATGTTTCATTTCTCTCAAGGTCCGAAAGAAATGGAGGCTTTTATCACAAATAATGATTATCATGAGGTGGGTTTTCTTGGGCCAAGGTTCACTTTGTACAACAACAAAATTGGAGGAGCTCGGATATTGGAAAGGCTTGACAGGTGCTTCCTTAACTCTAAGGCTATGAATTTTTCTACTAACTTGGTTTTGAGACATCTTGCTAGAATTTCATCCGATCACAGTCCTATTTTGCTTCACATAAATTCTAATGTTGCTCCACTTAAAAGAAGTTTGAAATTTGAAGATATTTAGGCTTCATACCCGGCCTCATTCAATGTGATTAAAAAGGAATGGAATAAAAATTACTCAGGCAATCCATCTCAAATTCTGAATGCCAAGTTCAGAAGATCCTTAAAGTCTCTTTTTTATTGGATTAAAGCTAAATTGAAAGATCTGAATTTGCTCAAAGATTGTCTTATGGAAGAAGTAATTAAAATACAGATTTCAGAATCTAATAAAGGCTGGCTCACTGATGAAGAATGCTGGGTATTAATAGCAAAAACAGATGAATTAAATAGCACATTAGCTCGTCTGAATGGCTGGTGGAAGCAAAGGGCAAAATCAAAATGGCTAGCTGATGGTGATGGAAATACAAGGTTTTATCATTCCTTTGCAAATGGTAGAAGGAGCTCAAACAGAATTATCAAGATTAAAAATGAAGAGGGAACGGTGGTTGAAGATTCAAATCAAATATAAGAGGTAATATGGCACTTCTTTAAGTCTAAATGGAAACAGAGGATATGCTATACTGAAGGCTGACCGAAACCTGGGATGGTTTTAAGTAATGAAGACAAAGGGATGCTTTCCAAAGACTTTTCTGTAGAAGAAATTGAAGCAGTAATTCATCATCTGGGAAGGAATATTGCACCTGGAAGTGATGGTATCAATTATACTTTTATTAAAAGCTATTGAAAAATTATTCAAATTGATTTTATTAATGCTATAAATCATTTCCTAACTCAAGGGGAAATGGACAAGGATTGGAAGGATACATTGATAGTTCTCATTCCTAAAGTCTCCAATCTAATGTTGCCTTCTAATTACAGACCCATAAGTTTGTGCAATTCTATATACAAGGTGGCTGCAAAAATCATCTTGAATAGATTGATTCAGGTGATTCCTCCATTAATATCGGATGAGCAAGCTACATTCATAAAAGGAAGATCTATATCCGATCACCTTCTGATAGACCAAGAACTATTTCACAAATTCAGATTTTCTAAGTCTTCCAAAGGTATGGTGTCTTACAAAATAGACATGGAACAAGCTTATGACTTTATGAGTTGGTCTACTCTAATGAAAATTTTGGAATATTTTGAATTCCCGCCCAAGTTTTCAAAGTTGATATTGGAATGTGTTTTGAACCCAAGATTTTCTATCATCATAAATGGAAAACTTACAGAATGGATAAAAGCTGATAGTGGATTTCGTCAGGGATGCCCATTGTCGCCACTGCTATTCATTCTTTGTTCTCAAATACTGTCCAACGCATTTGCTCAGTCATCAGCCGGCATTAACTCTAATAAGAATGGTTTTCGTATTTCCCATTTACTATATGCAGATGACATCCTAATTTTCTCGGAGGCATAAAAAAAAGCTGCATGTGAAGTCAAGACTATTCTTTCCAATTACTGCAAATGGACTGGTCAATCCATTAATAATGAAAAATCTGTAATGATTTTTGGAAAACATGTGAATAGAAGAAGGAAGAAAAGCATCTCAAAGGCTATGAGCTTCAAACCAGTTAAGGAATTTTTCTATTTGGGATTAAAAATAGCCTTGAGAAGATTAGTAGCAAGTGATTATTACTTTATCATTGAGAGGACTCTCAAGAGACTTAATACTTGGGGGAGTAAGGTGTTATCCTTAGCTGTAAGACTTGCTCTAGTTAAATCAGTTATCCTTGCAATTCCAAATTTCTTCAGCACTCATTCTTTAATCCCTACCAGAATATTGAAAGAAGTTGAAAAGCTGTGCAGAGGTTTTATATGGAACAAATCTGGCGGTAAAATGGGGTTGCATTACATCAGCTGGGAGGAACTTTGCAAACCAAAAAACATTGGTGGTGGGGGCTTGTTCTCTCCTTCTTCAAGAATGGCTCCTCTTAGAGCAAGAATTACATGGAGGTATCTTTCTAACAATAATTCTCTTCTACAAAAAGTTTTAGCTACTAAATATGGAATGAAACCTGGTATTGATGATGTCAAAAAAAATTCTTCTTCATCCTGGAAAATTTTATGTGACGGTGGAAGAGCTCTAAATCCCTTGATCAAATGGACTATTGCTGATGGCTCAAAAATTGATGTGTTCAAAGACATATGGATTCTTGATAGAAGTATTAATAAATGGCCAACCTTTGTTGTGCCACAAGTAGAAGGAGAATTGAGTTTAAGCAGATTCATTGAAGATGGAAGATGGAAAATAGAAGAATTTGAAAATTTTTTTGGTATGGATTTGATTATTTTGATTCTTCAAATCAAGATAAAAGAAGAACAGAGAGATGATGAAATGGAGCTTATCTATCAGACCTCTGAAAAGACTATTCCAAAATTGATCACAGAATCATGGTATCAGAACCTACAAACTCTCAGGTGGACTATTTGGATCAAGAAGGCAAAGCTTATACCGAAGGTGCAGGTTTTCTGCTACAGACTTTTTAAAAATGCATTGCCTACATTTCAGTTCCTTAAATATAAAAGAATTCTCGAAGATGATAAGTGTCCCATATGTTCCATTGGAAATGAAGATATCGAACATATTCTGGCTAAATGTTTAAAACTAAGAAAGGTCATTTTACTACTAAATGATTGGGGGTTTCAAATTCCGATGATTGACAGTTTTGAAGAATGTTGCGAGTGGTTTGAAACTACATCCAAGGTTAATGGTATGTTGATTAACCTTTATTATAATGTAGTTTATCTTTCTTGGAAAGCTAGAAACAAATTGGTGCATGATGGAATTGCCGAAAGTGCTAATTATATAGCAACTAATGCTATTAGCATGTCTTCATTTACTATGAAGATTTTTGACTTAAATCTGGAAAATGGGGATGTTAATCAGCCTTTTTGACTGTCTAATTCTTGGCATCCCCCACCACCCGATTGGTTGAAGATCAACGTAGATGCTGCACTATGCTCTTCATATAAAGCTGGAGTTGGTGGTGTTGTAAGAGATTACAAAGGAAGACTCTTATTGGCTTTTGATAAATCTTATACTCATTGGGACATAAATCAATTGGAAATGCTTGCTATTAAATCCTTAAAAGATGTGATTAAGGATTGGATGTTCAAATATAAAGGAGCAATCATTGAAAGTGACAACTCAAATGTGATCAAAGTTATTCATAATGCATTGAACCAAGGGAGCAAAGGTATGGAAAACTTTGAATTTTTTCAAGAGTTCAATAATGTTATTTTTAAATGTATTAAAAGGGATGGTAATAAGCTAGCGGATTTGTGTGCTAGCTATGCTATTGATGGTAGTTTTATTTGGGAAGACTTAACTTTGGATGATGTTCCTCCTTCATTTATTAAAATAATGAAGGAGGAATCTACTTTGTAGTTTTTTTTTTTTTTTGCTTGTTTTCTTTTTTAATGCAGTTGATGCTTTTCTCAAAAAAAAAAAAAAAAAAAACAAGCCACATCAATGGCTGTGTTAAAAGTCTTTGGTGTTGATTCTTCTGCTGATTTGCACATTTTTCATTGGTTAGGCTGTTCTGTGTGGAGAAATGAATAGAGGCTAGTTATCTGATTTTATTTCTAGTGAGAATAACAGTTGATTGACTGATTTTGCTGCTAATCGAAGGTTCTATTTGTCATTGACAGTGTTGGCTTCTGGTTCTATCAACTTTTTTGCCTATTTAGTAGTGAGCAATTATAATCATCATTTAATTTTTCCACTGCTCAAATAGAATGGTTAAAAGCCACTGCTCAAAGTTTTCAACAGTTGAAGACATTTTTTGTTGGAAGCTAACTTCAGCATTGACATTTCCCTCCTGTTTAGTAGTGAGCTAACTTCAGAATTACTTCATTTATATATGCAAATATTTATCAAGCTTATATTAAAACTAAGTTAAGGTGTCTGAATTTGGTCTACCTATAGCCATTATATATAGATGTGTGTGTGTGTCCAAAACAATATTTTTGAACTTAATGTTAGCAATATTTTTATTCTTGATACTGCAATTTTTCTTTGCATGAAGTTGAACAAATGGGTAATTGCATAAAAATTTATTTGTTTGTCTTGTTTTTTTTATGTATTCATTGTTCAATTGATGTAAGTTTCTGTCCCTGCAATAATTATCAAATAAACTCATTATGAACATTTATGGAGCATTATCTCTCGATTATCATGTGAATGTTTCTTTGTTTTGCCAGTAATGTATTATTCTTTGCTCTAATTCCTAAACCTAAAACCAATATGCATTAAGTTTGAGCTTCAAATCTTCATTAAAAAATATATCCATCAGATCTTTATATAGTAACTATCACGACAACTTTTCATTGGCAACTCTTAATATGGAGAGAATCTAAAGAAGAAAGTCTTTTTTACTTAAAGCTAGGCTTACATCATTGACATTCTTTGAATGTTGTTCTGATGTTAGTTGAGTTTGATAGTTAAATCAATCTATTGACTCAACAACCTTGATAATTGAGAAGGGAGTACTATTAAGCTTCACTGTTAATATTTCTGCTTTTATGTAATCAGCTTAATGATGTCTTCTATTTTTTATTAGTAATAATCACTACATTATTATATATCATTTAGTAATTTGTAGTATTTTTACTGTTCCAGATCAATAATGGCAGAGTATTTGTTAAATTTTGGGGAGGACGAAGTACTTGATGATATGTCAGAAGTTAATGAGCGTAAAGGAGTGGCAGAATTTACTCGTATAATACTCACAACGGCATGTGCAATTCATGATTATTATGCATTGTATGTTTGCAAGAATCCTTGCATGACATCAGCTCAAACAGGAGATAAATGGTTGTGTGAGTTGTTGCATGGCCATCTAAATAGATTTCATAACATGTTTAGAATGCACAAGTTATTTTTATGGACTTAGTTTCTTTGTTGGAATCATCATATGGTTTACATGGAAATCTAAGAACTACTACTCGAGAGGTACTTGCAATAACTTTGTACATTTTCGGACATAATGAGAGTATTAGATCAACATGTGAACGATTTCAGCACTCTACATAGACGATTAGTAGGTTTTTTATAATGGCCTGCAAGCATTAGTTCGATTATCAATGGAGCTCATTGCACCTGTAGATAAATTTTTCCATCATATTCCTGAAAAAATAATTAATGACAAAAGGTACATGCCATACTTTAATGATTGCATTGGTGCTATTGATGGCACACACATTGATGCACACATCCCTGTTGAAGAATAGGTCGCTTATATTGGACGTCATCATTCACCGACACAAAATGTTATGGCTGCATGTGATTTCAACATATGTTTCACATTTGTTTCACCTGGTTGGGAGGGTTCGGCACATGATGCACGTATATTTAAACCTCCAGGTATTACTAATTTATATAATGAAATTGTTATATTTATTAATTAGGCTATATTGTATACTAATTAACAAATTTTTGAACAGAAAAGTTTTACTTAGTTGATGCAGGTTACCCTCTACAAAGAGGATATTTGAAGCCATACTTGGGAACCAGATATCACATACCAGATTTTAGAAGAGGTAGTAGAACTATTATGGGACATAAGGAGCTTTTTAATAGTAGACATTCCTCACTAAGAAGTGTAATTGAATGTTCCTTTGGTGTATGGAAAAAGAAATGGGGAATATTAAGAGATATGCCTAAATATAGTTTTAAGAAGCAGCGTCTTATTGTTGTTGGTACCATGGGATTACATAATTATATTCGATGACATATATCATGAAATGATCTAGATTTCATAGACTTTGACGTTGATGAAAATTTTATTCATCCAGAGGCTTATCAATGCAGAGTAGGAGAGCAAATTGAAGAACGTAATGTGTTATATGCCGAAGTAGAGTTTGGTGATGATGAGGGGGTGAATGAAATGATTGAACTGAGAGAGAAAATTGCATTTGAACTATGCAATTAGAACAGGTATAATGAACATGCAAACTATTTTTTTGTAAATATGAATTTCTAAATATTTTAATACAAAAAAAGCTGAAATATTTGTTAATTTTTTTTTTGTAACAGGAATCAAATTAAGTTATCATCCTGAGAAGGGGATGATGACATGGTTGTTTAAGATTTATTGAGGAAAGTATTTGTAATGCTATTTGTTTATACCTTTGATGAACAATTGTTGAAATTTTATTGATGTAATATTTTTTAATACATACACATCTAAATAGGTGCCGCATCAAGCCATCAGCTATGAAGGATTCCATTCAGATTTGAATTTGATTCTTTGTATTTTCTCAATTTCAAAAATAATTTATTTGATAAAAAAATAAATTAATTTTCCAACATAAAAATATATTTTTTTGTTTAAGTTGAGTTCTTTTTATAGAAGAATTTATAACGAAATATTGTAAGTATAATAATAAATTAATATGATTTAAATTTTATCATAGTTGAAGTAAAAATTATGTTGTATGTTAAAAAATTATGAGTTAAAAATGAAAACTTTTTATATTATAAATTAGTAGATAATTAAATTTTTCTTAGAAAGTTATATATATATATATATATATATATATTACGTGTACATAAATTTCATTGGCAATTATGTCTTTTATAATAAAATCTCAAAAGCAGAACTCCTAAACAAACAATTTAAATTTACTTTCAAGTATTAATAAGCACTTCTAAAAATATTACTCAAACATATCTCATTATTGAAACTCCATTTTATTGAATGGCTTTTTCTCAACCTCCTTTTTTAAAACTTCTTTTTATGTAAGCATAAACCGAATCAAATGAAGCCTAAGTACTTAATTACTCTTAGATAAAGCAGTTTACGCAAAACATAGAATACGAGGCGGATAAGAATTTTTTTTTTCTTTTCAAGTGAGAGGCATGTGAAAAAGGGATTTGGAGCAGTTTCTCTATATTGACTGCTCCATGGAATTCAGGTGAATGAATAATGGAGAAGAGGGGGAAGAGTGGCTTAGTTGTGTTCTATATGTGATACCGAGGAGGCGAGAGAGAGCAAGAGAGTTCAAGAACAAAGGAGCTCTGTTGTGCATGTAACAAGGCATGTCGTTTCACTTGGGTGGTGTTCAATTGGAACTTTTATTTGGTCCGGTCACCTAATGTAAGATCTACGTTCGGACGCCAGTAAAATAGTGCCACATGTTTTACTTTTTATCACGCAGCCCGACAACCCGACCCGAAACGGACCTGGGATTGCTATGTTCGCGTATTGCTCAGTATTGCTCGGTATTGGTCGATTTTGCTCTGCAATAATGAGAAATACCATTTTGTGAAGATCAATACCTAGTAATACCAAGCAATATCGAGCAATACCGAGTTTTTCTCGGTATTGGTCTTCACAGAGTGGTATTTCCTATTTTTGCCAAGCAATACCTAGCAACATCGAGCAATACCGAGCAATACGCGAATATAGCAATTTTGGGTTCTGGTCCGGGTCGGATCGTCGGGCCGCACAGTGAAAGATCGTTAGGGATGTTAGGCCCTCTTGAACTTAGTCCCAAGCTAATCAAGAGAGAGGTGAATTGGAAAACCTTAAAACAAAAGATAAAATTCCAACCAAAAACACCACAAATAAAGTGCGGAAGAAAAATAAATGCGGAAGCGATAATAAGAAAAGAACACACCAGATTTATAGTGGTTCGGTCAAAGCTTGACCTACGTCCACTCCTTGGAGGTACCCTCCAAGTATTGCACTAACACAAGTGTCTCTTCTTTAGCCCCCACAGCTAGGCGGAGAAGCCCTTACAAAATCACTTCCACCTTTCCCGGTGCGGCGGAGTCACCGGGTCCTTTGACACCAAAGAGATCTTCTTCTTTGGTGAACTTACCTCGAGAAAAGCCTTGAATTCGATGGTACTAAGGTGCGAGTTCGCCGGAGCAACCGTGTGGATCCCCCACCACACTCCCTTGAGTTCCTCCCCCTCACAAGATCTTCTCCCTCTCAAACTCCACCCTTTCCTCTCTCCTTTTCAAGCTCTCTCTTCAAGTCTCCCCCACAAGAACGAAGGTCCAATGGCTGCCAAAGATACTTATAAAAGTTGCCATGCCATAGCTTAAATAGAAGCTCTCAAAATGAGCTCATTAATGCAAGTTGCCGACATTATCATTCAGGACGATATGCATATCGTCCTGTACGATCAGTACAAATTAAGCTCATTAGCCCGGGATGATATGGGACAATCAGAAGAAACTTGGTTACATCGTCCTGGCCGATCTCACGATCCAATGATCGTCCCGGCCGATCCTGATCATCGCCCTGAATAGAGTCTGGCCGATGTAAATCGTTCAGGTTATCGTCCCGGCCGATCCAATGATCGTCCCGGCAGATCTGATCATATCAATCAGCCATTAATTCTTTCCAAAGATACCAGATCATTTTAGGCATAATTGAGTTAGATCGTCCTGGACGATTTGTATATCGTCCTGACCGATTTCCTAAAATACATGATACCTAAATTGATCATGGCGGCTGATTCTTTCTTAATTGATCATATCGTCTTGGCCGATACAAATATCATTCAGGACAATTATTATGACGGCTGCCTTAATGAGGATGCCCTAATTAGAGTTTCTGATTTTGGACAGATCGTCCAGGCCTATATTACTATCGTCCCGGACGATGTTACCAAAATCAGAAATCATATAGGGAAAAAGAGAATTTCTACCAAGTTACAAAACATCAGGAGCCACACCAAAAACAATAGACTCAAGAAAGGAAAAAGGTACAAACTGACTCAATCCTAGTCTACCCAATCTTGAGCTGGTTCCAAGTTGTAGTCTGATCGTGTGGACCTGAAATGTTAGTACAAAAAGGCAATCGTAGAGAAATAAGAAATGTTTGTTATCATCAAAAACATAAACCATAGATCCGTAACAATCTCCCCTTTTTTGATGATGACAAAAACATTTCAATTTTGAATTTTCAAAAAATATTTTTTTCTCCTAATCTCCCCCTCACTTGAATAACACTTAAAAAAAATTAGGGGTGATAAAAATATTTTTGTTGGTTTAAATTTTTGAAAAGAAAATAAAGTATACAAGTACGTTCTTCCCCTTTGACATTATCAAAAAGAGAGAAGGCACAGAAAATAAAAAGAAACAAAAAACGAAAATAAAAATGATCCCTGATCTAGAAAAAAAATAAGTATTCTTAAAATGAGAAAGTTACTTCTTGGTTTTAATCAAAAAAATTAGTAAAAATGGATTGACAACACATAGTCCAGTAAAGGTTAGAAAATCAGAATTTGATAATCCAAACTCAAGTTCTTTAAAAAGGCTCAAAAACTTTTTAATTTAGTATCTAAATCAAGAAATAAATTAGAGAAAGAAACAATCATTTTTCAAAAACTCCTTCCATAAAATATATCTAATAGAAGATCAATGCACGAATTATTGAATCAAGAATCAAGATTTTCAAAGTTAAGTATCGAAAGTATCAAGGGTTTTCTTAAGTTTTTTTTAAGAAGTACAAGAATGGTAAGCATTAACTTTTTGTGGGCTCATTTTATGCCTCTTGACAATTGGTTGGCGCAATGCACATCTTTTGATACACTTTGTGTATTCTATATTTTCAATTTGGCATCTTTGCGCATCTTTTATTTTTGGCAACATTGGCCAATTTTTTGAATATGCTTCCTTTCTTAAATCTTAAAAAAAAACAAAGGAAAACCCATCTTAGTGACAAAGCGAATTTCTTGATTAAGAAAATTATGAGTTAGATTCAACGACTTGCAAAAGATTCCTATGCGATAAATAAAGTGTAGGGAGATAAAAAATTTAGTTTCAAAAACTAATTTAAAAGATGAAAAAGATTTTAAATCAAAAGTAGAATAACCTCTTTTAGGAAATAGAGATTGAAAGAAAAATCAAGAGTTTCCTTCCTTTGACTGTTTTAGAGAAGTCAAACAAAATTTACCAAAGATTTCAAGAAAAAATAGGAAGTAGATTTTTCATTTTTAGAAAAGTGAGTGTGTGTGTTGGATTAAGGAAAAAATACGAATAATAAAAAGAATAAGTAAAAAAGGAGAAAGAAAAACAAAACAAAAAAAACAAACAAAAAGAAAAACATAAAAAAGCCCATTTAGCCATTATCTCTTTCTTGGTCTGATTCTTCAGAAACCATGTCTGCCCATGAGATTTTGTATTTTTCATTATTTTCCCAATTAAACTTTAGCTTAGCCTTGCTTTTTTCTTTTGTAGAAAGAATTCTTACATTAGGGCACTCATTCTTCATATGTCCAGGTTTCCTACATCGAAAGCAAACAATGTCAGAGGAAATATGGACATCCTTACCACTTTTACCTTTCTTCAACTTTTGCTTATGCTTTGGTGAGCTTTGTGATTTGCTTGACAATTCATTACTATCGTCACCAACTAAGCTTCCTCTTTCCGTATCTTCAGCTTTTAGAATGATCGTTTCACCTGCATCCAAAAGTCTTTGACTCAACCCTTGCTCGTAGGCAATGAGTGAGCCAATCAAATTATCAATAGAATATACATTCAAATCTTTAGATTCACAAATAGCAACAACTTTAGAATCAAATTTATCTAGTAGACAACGAAAAATTTGTTAACTTTTTCAAAATTTGAAAAATCTTTTCCTAAAGCATGCAATGAATTTATAATTTGAATGAATCTGGTATACATGTCTAAGATCGTTTCAAAAGGTTTCATGGAAAATAATTCAAAATCATGCATTAATATATTCAACTTTGATTGCTTGATTTCATTAAAGCCTTCGTATATGGTGTGCAATTTATCCCAAACTTCTTTACCAGTAGAGCACGTGGAAATTAACAAAAAATCATCAGAATTTAAAGCACAAAAAAAACAATTTAAAGACTTTGCATTTAATTGAGCATCCATTCGTTCATCCATATTCCATTGATTAAAAGGAATATCAGTTTTAATTCCATTAATAATACGTGATGGTGGTGAGTTAAAATCATATGCCACATGCGAAAATCAATCGATTGCAAGAAAATAGACATGCGAGTTTTCCAAAAATCAAATGATATATTTTCAAATAAAGGAGGTCTGGTGATTGAATAACCTTCCGCAACATTACGATTAGCCATGGATCAAAAATTCAAAAGCTTTTAAAAACTTATTTTATGAAAACCACTCTGATACAACTTGAAAGTTCGTTAGGGATGTTAGGCCTTCTTGAACTTAGTCTCAAGCTAATCAAGAGAGAGGTGAATTGGAAAACCTTAAAACCAAAGATAAAATTCCAACCAAAAACACAACAAACAAAGTGCGGAAGAAAAATAAATGCGGAAGTGATAATAAGAAAAGAACACACCGGATTTATAGTGGTTCGGTCAAACCTTGACCTACGTCCACTCCTTAGAGGCACCCTCCAAGTATTGCACTAACACAAGTGTCTCTCCTTTAGCCCCCAACAGCTAGGCGGAGAAGCCCTTACAAAATCACTTCCACCTTCCCCGGTGCGGTGGAGTCGCCGGGTCCTTTGACACCAAAAAGATCTTCTTCTTTGGTGAACTTACCTCGAGACAAGCCTTGAATCCGATGGTACTAAGGCGCGAGTTCGCCGGAGCAACCGTGTGGATCCCCCACCACACTCCCTTGAGTTCCTCCCCCTCACAAGATCTTCTCTCTCTCAAACTCCACCCTTTCCTCTCTCCCTTTCAAGCTCTCTCTTCAAGTCTCCCCCACAAGAACGAAGGTCCAATGACTGCCAAAGATACTTACAAAAGTTGCCATGCCATAGCTTAAATAGAAGCTCTCAAAATGAGCTCATTAATGCAAGTTGCCGACATTATCATCCAGGACGATATGTATATCGTCCTGTACGATCAGTACAAATTAAGCTCATTAGCCCGGGACGATATGGGACGATCAGAAGAAACTTGGTTACATCGTCCTGGCCGATCTCACAATCGTCTTGGACAATTAGTTTAAAACCAGTTCAATCATCCTGATCATCGCCCTGAATAGAGTCTGGCCGATGTAAATCGTCCAGGTTATCGTCCCGGCCGATCCAATGATTGTCTTGGCCGATCTAATGATCATCCCGGCCGATCTGATCGTATCAATCAGCCATTAATTCTTTCCAAAGATACCAGATCATTTTAGGCATAATTGAGTTAGATCGTCCTGGATGATTTGTATATCGTCTTGGCCGATTTCCTAAAATACATGATACCTTAATTGATCTTGGCGGCTGATTCTTTTTTAATTGATCATATCGTCCTGGCCGATACAAGTATCGTCCAGGCCGATTATTATGACGACTGCCTTAATGAGGATGCCCTAATTAGGGTTTCTGATTTTGGACAGATCGTCCAGGTCGATATTACTATCGTCCCGGACGATGTTACCAAAAATAGAAATCATATAGGGAAAAAGAGAATTTCTACCAAGTTACAAAACATCAGGAGCCACACCAAAAACAATAGACTCAAGAAAGGAAAAAGGTACAAACTGACTCAATCCTATTCTACCCAATCTTGAGCTGGTTCCAAGTTGTAGTCTGATCGTATGGACCTGAAACGTTAGCACAAAAAGACAATCGTAGAGAAATAAGAAATGTTTGCTATCATCAAAAACATAAACCATAGATCCGTAACACACAGTAAAAAGTAAGAAGACGTGGTGAAATATTATTGGCGTATGAATGTAGAGCTATGTCAGGTCACCTGATCTAATAATTATTCATTCGATTGGCACTTGAAGAGTGGAATTGATGACTTGTGCTTAGAGAAAAATAAAAAACATTAACTGTATACGTGAAGACAGAAGTCACAGGTAAGAATAAAGGTAGTAGATGACTATATGCGAAGTCTCTTGCAAACATCCGAGTTTAAGAGAGACGTTCATTCCATGTTTCTTTTTTTGTCCCTTTTATTGATTAACTTTCGGCAATTATTGTGAAGAAAAGTTGGTGAAATTGTTGGTGGGATCGGATTGAAAAGAAGCATCGTAAGAGATGCATCTCTTCAAAAATTTTATTCATTCTTTTTTTTTTTCTTTTTTTTTTTTTGTTATGCCACTTTCCTTCTTCTTATTTTCATTAGTCAACACACTTTCATTATTTTTATATCAGAAAAAATCTAAGCATATTAATATTGCACTCTAGCTCTATATGTAGCTCACATCGACCGCAACCTACAACAATAAATTTTTGCACCGCTACTGGGTAAGTAACACATGTATTAGAAATTTTAACTATATTATTAAACTAGTTCTATATTTAGAACTACTTATACCATGTATCTTTATTTTTACTTGTTTTGCTAAAATTTGGAAAATGACAAAAAAAGTTTTTTTTTTATTAACTACTTAGTTTTTATTCTTTATTTTGTTGCATCGTTGTTACATGCTTAGTAGATCTAGTTAGGAGCCCTTATTATTTGATGTTGCAATTGAAATGCCCCTTACAAAAATTAAAATAATAAAATAAGAACAAGTATAAGATCAAGACCATCCTAGACCTCTTAGAGAGTATGTTAACCCTGTAGTAGAAGGAATCCATCAGAGCATCCTTAAACCTACTATCTTGATGTTGACCTCATTTTTGTATGAGGTCATTAAGACCCTTCCAGACTCCAAATCAATCTAGACCCTAGGATCTACTCTAGACCCTAGGATTCTTCCATATTAATCTAAACTCTAGGATTCTCTTAGATTCAGACCTTAGGATGTATTCTAGGTCTTAGGATCCGTCTAGACTCCAAACCCTAGGATCTACTCTAGACCCTAGGATTCTTCTAGATCAATCTAAACTCTAGGATTCTCCTAGATCCAAACCCTAGAATTTACTCTAGACCCTAGGATTCTTCCAGATTAACCTAAACTCTAGGATTATCCTAGATCCAAACCTTAGGATCTATTATAGACCCTAGGATTCTTCCAAACCCCAGACCCTAGGATTTGCTTAGACCCTAAGATCCTTTTATATTCCAAACTTTAAGATCTATCCAGATCCTAGAACCCTTCTAGATTCTAGATCTTATAATCACTCTAGACTCTAGGAATAATCTAGATTTAAATCAATCCAGATATCTGATCAATTCAAATCATAAACCAATCTAGACTTCAATCAATTTAATTTTCAAATCAAATCTAGACTTCAAATCTATCAAGACTTTAAACCCATCATGTTCCCAAATCCAGTTCAAAACTTTATTGTGTTTCTATCAAACTTTAATCCTATCCTATCATTCAAAATCCTCTCAAGTGGTTGTAGATGATATGGATAATTCAAATCCACTCATTCAAACTCAAAGCCCAATTCAAACCCAGAAATCCAGACCAAAACCCTAAGTTTAAAGGCCTTGTCCTAAGATCCTTTTCTAAGGATTTTTCAATACTTCAAAACCTAGTCAAATCACCTCTGATTCAAAGTCTATAAATTTCATATTGATATGACATGTCTCTAGAGGCAACCCTCCAAATTTGAGCTCATTTGGAGGAGTCTAACCCCATAAACTTAATTCAACTTCAAAGGGTGCAAAACCTTCAAATATTTACAATCCATGCCACTACGCCTTTCACCTAGCGGAATTTGACTCTAGAGCCCCCCTCCAAATCCTTTGATCACTCCCAGGACCTTGGTATTGACTTTTTAAGCAATAATCCACATCTTTCTAGAATCAATTTGACCCAGAATTGACGTGAGGCCAAAATGACCAAAATGCCTTTAAAGGGAGATTTTTGGATTTTTGACTTAAACTCAACTTGATTTAACTATTAATCTTTGAAACCTTCTCTAAATATTTTCAAATGATTTTTGGGACTTATTGGACCCAATTCCAAACCTTGGGTCAAAATGGTTGACCAAGTCAACCTATATTGACCAAAGTACCCTTTAAAGTTTTAAATGGGTTATTCCAACCCATTTGATCAAATCAAATCCCTCAAGCTCTTAAACCAATCTCAAAAGTTGAGTCCTCTCCAAACTCATTCAAATAGCTCTTAAGACTACTCCACCCAATTAGCATGAATATTTGACTATCACCTCATTAGTCAAATGCAAAGTTGATTGGTCAAAGAAGTCAACAAAGTTAAATTATAAGCTTATGTGATGTGGTGTGGCTTTGCCACCTTGGCAAGTCAAAACCACATAATAATCCAAAATCTCATTCATTTGGGGGGCTGAGGAGGTTACTTGGAAGCAACCTATAGCTTATCCATCTCCTTAATCAAGGCAAACAATCATGAAAAGGGATGGAATTTTCTCACTCTTGACACAAGGCTTTGTCTTCACTCCCTATCCTCCAAAATCTTTAATTCTAGCTACCAACAACTTTCTCCAATGCATAATCTAGCCTCTCCATCTCTAAATAAGTCTTCTCCAGCCATTAGAGGGTGTGTTGCTTGAGCTAGAAACCCAAACTGAGAAGAGAGAGAGAGAAAGAGAGAGAAAATGATATTCCTGTAGCAATTTTCGATCTAACCATCAAACATTCTAGGTCCTTCAGCAAAGTTGTAGAGGATATCGAGAGCTTTCTAATGAGCCTAAGTACAGCAAAATCCGCCCACAGGATTATAAGATATCACAACTTTTCTCTAAAATATTAATTTGAAACTGTAGTAAATCTACAACACATTAAGCCTCCAAACTTTGTGTGTTGAAATATTACATTGTCCTCCAGCTACGTTTCAAATTTCATTCAATTCGAACGAGTATTTTGAAAGTTATGGTTAATTGAAATTTCAGTTCAACTTTGAACTATTGAATCTGGCTCAATCAGAGCCATCCGATCGTGCCCTCTACACGATCGGACGTCCAGGGCAGCGCCGGACAGCATGTATTGTCCGCCAATCCATGCAGCGGATTTCCAGAACATGTTTCAGTCAGATTCAATTAAAAATTCAAATTAAATAGCTAGAACTTCTAAAATTCATAGAAAATCCATTTTGTCACCAAAATTTCTGTTCTTGGGCTCGTTGGAAAGATATTTTAATGTAGTATTTATTAAAATTAAAATTAGGCTATATTGTGAGATATTCTTAATTGTTTGAATTTAGTTTTTTATACTTTTCTCATAATCCAGTGGTCAAATGGAGTCCAAACTTTGGTGAATGATTGTTGGGTATCTTAAACATATTTAGTAATTTGCTTAGGGTCAGATACCCAATGGATTTCTGTGATATGAATTTTTAAGTTAAAGGGTCCATTTTGGACTCTAAACTTTAAAAATTCATAACTCTCTAGATACTTAGTATTTTTCTATGAAATTTCTGTGATGTGAATGTATGTGTACTAGGGTTAGACACACCAAATTTCATGCCCATTTGAATAGTAAGGACACTTAAGGAAAATAATTAAGAAAATGTCTAGAAAACTTAGAAATTTCTAGGGAACTATACACACACCCAATAGGGCTGAAACTCAAACACATTAAACTTAGTGATATTTTAAACCATAGGTTTAAATTTTACTGAGTTTGGAGCTCATTATGTTAGAAAATTATCCTTCTCAAAATTCAGTTCATTTAAGGACTCAAAAAATTTAAAAATTTATAATAAATCAAATTTTAATCCAAAAAATACAAATAATATCTCAAATTGACCATAACATAGTTCTCTACCTAAAATAAATAAAAGGACCTTAACTGGACCTTCAATTTAACTTTAATTGAATTTCTAATAAAAATAATAATAAATTAGTTTAATTAATTAAAAATTATTTAAAAATTCCAAATAATTTCCAAATAACTGGAAACACTCCCATGGGTCATACTTGACCTTTGGGAATGATTGCATGCAGTTTGGAATGCGTTTGGATCAAAATGATCAAAACCTTCATAATTAAGGAATTTCAAAATTCAAATAATTAAGAAAACTTTGAAAATTCATAACTAATTATAGAAAATTCTAAATCAATCAAAATTAATGGCTAATGACTCCAATTAAGATATAGTATTTTCTAAAAATGTCAAACCACTAAAATTTGATCAGATTAAAAAAACTCAGCAAATCAGTCAACCGTAGTTCAAATCTAGGATCAAACTTTGAAGGATCATAACTTTTTATATAAAACTCCAAATTGAGCATGCTAACAGTCTAACAACTCGTATTAAGGCCTAGTATTTATTAAAAAATTTTAAACTCCAAGATTAACTCTAATTCAAAAAGTCAACTTTTGACCCCTTAGTTAACGCACTCAGATAATTCCTAAAATAAGCTAATTCATTAAAATTCCAAAATTTCATAATTTGGTTAATAAAATTATCGATCAACCTTTTAAAATCAGTCACAAATTAAAATATTTAATATTAATATATCCTTTAATCTCAATTAACTGAAGTAATTTGATCAACCCTGATTACTACTGGGTAACCCAAGCTACGAGGCTATTAGCTTAGTCCCAAGGAAGGTGAAATAAACTTTATGACCTCGGTGTGAAACAAAGGTGGTAATTATTTAACTCTTAAAAATATATTTAAATGAGCTCTTAATATATTAATATTTAAACTTCAACATAAACTTCCCCTCAAGCCTGAACAAACCCAAAATTTTAGATAACTTCAACTAACTACTCAGCTTAGGATTTACCCCAGCCACACGACCTCCTACACACACTTTATATGGTTTGCTAGGATAACCAACTCTAGACTTAGGTTAGGCCGGTGTTTACTTTTCTGCTGTGTGCCAGAGTTTTCGTAATTTTATTGCATGTTGTGGATGAAATTGTCTTGCTGTGTCTGCTTACCTTTTACTATACTCTGTGGATGGTTGATGTGTTTGGCAACTAGGTTACCCCTAGGATAGGTACGATCTGGATGTTCACATAGTTTTTTGCAGGTGGCCATGTTCATGCAGGGCAATAAAAAGGGGGCTAAGTCAATAAAAAAAATTTCAATTATTATAAATACTTGCACAGGTACTTTAGCTGCTAGAGCCCCCAAATAAAAAGAGCATGGCTATTGTGTTTACTTTCTTTTCTGCATATATATAATTGCTTGAGAATAAATATATCTTGATTTATTAACTACTTAGGATAACCTTGCAGGAGAGTCTAGAATTTTGATTTGATATAAATGTAATTTGTGTAAGTGTCAAGTGTTATGAAAGTGGAGTTTTGAATTGGGATACATAAGTCCAAAGCTTGGACTCCAAAGAAAAAAAGGACACCCCTTAGGGGAGTTGCCCTTTTCTATTTGGAGATCCAAATTTGGACAACTTCTTTCCTACCCAAAGGGGAAAGAGTGGCCTTCCCCTCAAGGAAAGTGCCCTCTTATCCATTTGGGTAGCCTACTACAAAGAATTCAAGGAGCCTGATGTTAAGTCTAATGAATAGGTTGTTAAACCTAAGTTAATGTCCCAAGGCTAACCAAGAGGGGGGGGGGGTGAATTGGTAATTTAAAAATTATACTTCTACTCTTGGATTTTTAGAAAACCTTTTTAATTATTAATGCAAGTTAAATTTAAAGTTTAAAAAATAAACTTTTCAACCAGAGTAAACAACTTGCAATGAAATTAAATGCGGAAGAAAAATAAGAAAGAACACACCAGATTTATAGTGGTTTGGTCAAACCTTGACCTACGTCCACTCCCCGGAGACACCCTCTGAGTATTGCACTAATACCACAAAGTGACTCTTTTTTTGCCCCCACAGCAAGGTGGAGAAGCCTGTACAAAATCACTTTCATCTTCCCCGGTACGGCGGAGTAGCCGGGTTCTTTGACACCAAAGAGATCTTCTTCTCGCCAAAACTTCCCTCAAGACGACCCTTGAATCCGATGGTACTAAAGTGCAAGTTCGACGGAGCAACCGTGTGAATATCCCCTCCACACTCCCTTGAAATCCCCTCCAAGGATCTTCTCCCTCTCAAACTCCACCCTTTCCTCTCTCCCTTTCAAGTTCTCTCTTCTAGTTTTCTCCCAAAGAATGAAGACACAATGGCTTTCAAAGATACACTTTGTCATCCTTTTACACTCTCCAAGTGTCGGTATAGAACCAGACCGATGTTGTTGAACTTCACTTGAGAGCCTTCAAAGGAGATGGGAAGAAACAAAGAGATCTTCTTCTTCAAGTAACCTTGTGAATCCTTCACAAACCCCTCACTTGATCTCTCACTTTTTACTCTTACAATCTCTCTCAAACTCTCACTCTCAATGATCCCTCTCAAGAGAAAACAACTCCAAAGGCACTTGTAATAGTTTTTAGGACTTCTTATATAGAAAGGAGAAGAAAAACCATCCAAAAAACTGTAAAAATCATGTTTTTCTACGCGCTGGATCGTTCCGTACGAACCTGAGTTAGTACGGACGAAATGGGTAAAAAACTATCCCGTACGAACCATTGTGTATCAATACGAACCAATTTCATCCTGGGGTGAAATAGATTCGTCCCGGGATGAAATATTTCGTCCGGTACAAACAGTTATATCAAAGGTCGGTTCCGAAGACTACAGAACATTGCCAGAAACTGCCATAGTCGGTTCCCTTCGTCCTTGGACGAAAATATTTTGTCCTGGACGATCAGAACTTAGAAAAAATATTTTTCTTTAGTTCCTATTCATTCCATTATTCTTATGAGGAGATAACTGACCTAATCATCCCGTACGAACTATGTTCGTCCCGTATGATCAGTACAAAATATTTAAGATCTCCTTAAGTGTGTGTGTTTTATTTCACTCAATTTACAATCACTCCCTTTCAAGTTTATTTCAAAGAAAAGTACAAGCTTCAAATCGTATAGTATTTCATAATGAATTGATTTTGAAGTCTTCGTTTGTCTGGAGTTCGATTGTCCTAAAATATTAGTCCACACAAGAGCAAAAATAAATCTTCCAAAAAATGTTAGGATATAACAACACATATAACAATAATATTTTGAATCATCAAAACTATAAAAGTTGTAAGAATGTAAAACATGCAAATAGCAACTTTCCTAACAATCTCCCCCTTTTTGATGATGGTAAAACAATTATTGTTTGTATAATTTAAAATTCTAAAAATCTCCTAAACTCCCCTTGAAATGATGAACTCATGAAAATAAGGAGGCATTTGAATTCAAAAAAAATTTTGTTTTCCAAAATTTTTATACAACAGAAAACAACACAAAAGACAAAACAAAAATAATCAAACACACATACGAAAATATACGATAAAATAAATAAAAAATATAAAAATACACAAGAGACAAATACACAAGACACAACAAACAATATCTCCCCTTTTTGACAACATCAAAAAGTGAAGAAGAAAATGACTAGAAATGTAAGCAGACATATGAAAATCATTTGAAAATTTAACCTTTAAAGTGATTAACATAATGTATGCAAATAAAATTAAAACATTAGGCAAATCATAAAATTCATAGAATTTAAGAAGATATATAACATAGAAACTATAAAGAATTTATCAAAATATGTGTCTATTTAGACATTTAGGATAGAGAAAATCATTGTAAAAATGATGATATAAAAATTTTATATTTCAAATTTCAATATGGAATATAAATGTACATAAGATCAATTTGAATTAAGAGATTAAAAGAGTTTGGAAAGAACTAACTACCACATGTGGCGCTTTGCGCATCTTTTTTAATTTTGTGGCACATTTTTGTGCAACTTTTCACTTGTTGGGCTTATTTTGTGCCTCTTTTTCACATTGCGAATCTTTGTACATTTCTTTTGATTTTTGTAGATTTATACAATTTTCAAGAGTAATTGTATTATTTCCAAAATCAATAATCTAAAATTTCAAATCTTTCTAAGTGCATAAATATTAATTGATAAGTGAAATATAAAATAAGAAAACATCACAATTGCAATAATAATATTAAAATTAATATAGTCTAAATAAGAGACATGAAATTGACAATCTTAATAATATCAAGTTATAAACACAACTTAAATTTAAAAAAAAAAAATTAGATTTTCTAATGAATTTAATTTTATGTTGCAGTTCAAAGTATAGCACTTGTAAGATCAAAAATTTAAGGGTTTTTCATATAGGCTAACGAACATTTCAAACACAGATTAAAAACACTAAAAATAAAGATAGAAAAACACATAAAACAAACAAAAATAAATATACAACTAATAAATAACATGCACACAAAAACACATAAACAAAGGGTTTAAACATCATTTTGCTCCTGGTCTGATGATTCAGAAGCTAGATCTGCCCAGGAGATTTTTTGCTTTTCATTATTTTCTCATTTTTTAATTTGCTTAGCTTTTCCCTTTTATTTAGCAGGAAGAGTTCTCAAATTAGTGCACTGACTTTTCAGATGTCCAAATTTCCTACATCCAAAGCAAATAATATTTGAAGAAATCTGAACATTCTTACCATTTTTACCTTTATTCCATTTTTGTTGATGCTTATGCTTGTGCTTTAGTGGACTTTTCAATTTGCTTGTTAAGTCATCGCTTTCCTCATCAACTAAGCAACTTTTCTCCATGTCTTCCAGTTTTAGCATTATTGTTTCACCTGCATCCAAAAGTCTTTGACCCAAATATTGCTTGTAGGCAATGAGTGAGCCAATCAAATTATCAATAGAATATTCATTCAAATTTTTTGATTCGCAAATAGCAACAACTTTGGCATCAAACTTGTCAAGTAAACAACGTAGAATTTTATTGACTATTTCAAAGTTTGAAAATTCTTTACCTAAAGCATGCAATGATGTTACAATTTAAATAAACCTAGTATACATGTTTAAGATCATCTCATAAGGTTTCATGCTAAAGAGTTCATAGTCATGCATCAAAAAATTCAACTTAAATTGCTTGACTTCACTAGTACCTTCATATGTAATGCATAAACTGTCCCAAATTTCTTTGCCAGTAGTACATGTAGAGATTCTCATATAATCTTCCGAATTTAAAGCATAGAATAAATAATTCATACATTTAGCATTTAATTCTGCATAAATTTGTTCTACTCTACTCCATTCAGAAAAAGGGATATCAGTTTTGATTCCATCTATAATACATGACGATACAGAGTAACGATTTTGAATCATATGCCACATTCGATAATCTATTGATTGCAAGAAAATAGACATTCGAATCAAAATAAATATTTTCAAATAATGCTGGTCTAACAATCGAATATCCTTCTAATGTTTTACGGTTTCTAAAATTAATCATACTCATTTTTCAAAAAGTAGTCTAAACTTATGATTTTGAAACGGAGCTCTGATACCAGCTGTTGAGTCTGGTGAATAGGTTGTTAAACCTAAGTTAATGTCCCAAGGCTAACCAAGAGGGGGGGTGAATTGGTAATTTAAAAATTATACTTCTACTCTTGGATTTTTAGAAAACCTTTTTAATTATTAATGTAAGTTAAATTTAAAGTTTTAAAAATAAACTTTTCAACTAGAGTAAACAACTTGCAATGAAATTAAATGCGGAAGAAAAATTAGAAAGAACACACCAGATTTATAGTGGTTCGGTCAAACCTTGACCTACGTCCACTCCCCAGAGACACCCTCCGAGTATTGCACTAATACTACAAAGTGACTCTCCTTTTGCCCCCACAGCAAGGCGGAGAAGCCTGTACAAAATCACTTTCACCTTCCCCGGTACGGCGGAGTAGCCGGGTTCTTTGACACCAAAGAGATATTCTTCTCACCAAAACTTCCCTCAAGATGACCCTTGAATCCGATGGTACTAAAGTGCAAGTTCGCCGGAGCAACCGTGTGAATATCCCCTCCACACTCCCTTGAAATCCCCTCCAAGGATCTTCTCCCTCTCAAACTCCACCCTTTTCTCTCTCCCTTTCAAGTTCTCTCTTCTAATTTTCTCCCAAAGAACGAAGACACAATGGCTGTCAAAGATACACTTTGTTGTCCTTTTACACTCTCCAAGTGTCGGAAGAGAACCGGACCGATATTGTTGAACTTCACTTGAGAGCCTTCAAAGGAGATGGGAAGAAACAAAGAGATCTTCTTCTTCAAGTAACCTTGTGAATCCCTCACAAATCCCTCACTTGATCTCTCACTTTTCACTCTTACAATCTCTCTCAAACTCTCACTCTCAATGATCCCTCTCAAGAGAAAACAACTCCAAAGGCACTTGTAATAGTTTCTAGGACTTCTTATATAGAAAGGAGAAGAAAAACAGTCCAAAAAATTATAAAAATCACGTTTTTCTGGGCGCTGGATCGTTCTGTACGAACCTGAGTTAGTACGGACGAACTGGGTAAAAAACTATCCCGTACGAACCATTTGTGCATCAGTACGAACCAATTTCATCCTGGGATGAAATAGGTTCGTCCCGGGATGAAATATTTCGTCCGGTATGAATAGTTATATCAAAGATCAGTTCCGAAGACTACAGAACATTACCAGAAACTTCCATAGTCGATTCCCTTCGTCCTTGGACAAAAATATTTCATCCTGGATGATCAGAACTTAGAAAAAATATTTTTCTTCAGTTCCTATTCATTCCATTATTCTTTCTTATGAGGAGATAACTAACCTAATCATCCCGTACGAACTATGTTCGTTCTATACGATCAGCACAAAATATTTAAGATCTCCTTAAGTGTGTGTGTTTTAATTCACTCAATTTACAATCACTCCCTTTCAAGTTTATTTCAAAGAAAAGTACAAGCTTCAAATCATAGAGTATTTCATGATGAATTGATTTTGAAGTCTTCGTTTGTCTGGAGTTCGATTGTCCTGAAATATTAGTCCACACAAGAGCAAAAACAAATTTTTCAAAAAATGTTAGGAGATAACAACACATAAAACAATAATATTTTGAATCATCAAAACTATACAAGTTGTAAGAATGTAAAACATCCAAATAACAACTTTGCTAACACCTGAAGGAGATGAACCCGAAGGAGAACAAGATTGAAGACTTGAAGGCAAAGAGTATCCCATTCAAAACCACTTGCGTCTCAACTAGGTTTAGAATCCATGTTGTTCTCAGTGGTGCCTGGCCACTTTACTTTCTACAAAATTCTTGATTTGTAATAAGCAAGTTAACTTTTCCTATGGACATTTATTAATTAATTCATTTATATTTGATGTGTTGAGATGATTGATTTTAGGATTGCCTGCTTTTTTTAGTTTTTTGACGTTTGTGTGCCAATTTTATTTTTGCCTGAATATGTAAGACTCGTAAGGGTGTGAAAATTTTATACTCGTAATCTTAAAAGTTTAAAATTTTAGTGCGTCTAAATAACATAGAAAATAACAAATTTAGGGAATTAGCTGGGGATCGACCTCGGGGTTGCATGCATATTTCTGTACTACTCTCTCCTTATTTTAGACCCTTCCCCGCCTGCGGGTAGAGTCTGGATAGTCTGACCTATGAGGACGAGGTGCCGGACCTGGGGAAGCCCAGCCTTCTAAAAATTTTTTTTCTAAGCCTGTTTTTAAAATTTCAAGCATACTTGATTTGAAGTTATCAACTAGCATACATTGCATTAGAAACAAATTAAAAGAGTCAAAATTTTAATTGTATTAGTCCTTAACATTTTGTACCCAACATAAGTCAAAGGGGCCAATTAGGGAAATCTCTAGATGTCGGCCCCAGCTCTCCAAAACTTTAAATAAAACGTCCCTACCACTCTTTCATAAAGGACCAGACTCATCTCTTTTAAATCGACTAGGTGGTTAGCTCGCTCCCCAATCCAGGCCGGGATAAGTCCAGATTTTGCACTGCATTAGTTATGTTCGGACGACTGTGGTCCAGTGTTCAAATTTAGATCTAGGATCTAGGGCAGATCTTTGATTATAAGACCCCAACCTTCGAGAATATAATCCTAAATTTTTAATAAAATGCTCAACTCTAATTAAATTTCATTTCAGTCCAAAATTTAAAGCCTAACACTTAGCCTAGATTGGGGTACTTCTTAATTATTTCTGAATCTCTAGGTACCTCCTACCTCTCCTCCGTTGACTTCGAAAATAAGTGTTCAAAATTCGATCCAATCCCGATTGAAATTGCAAATTCATATCTTTGATATCACTCCTAGAAAATCTTTAAAATAAAATTTTGTCACTATTTTAATCGAGAGTTTTCCTAGGGAACTCTATTTCCCTACGATGTAATTAACTACGAGGGCTTGCGCTCGAAGGAGATTTAGAACCACAAACACTTGATTTTAAAAATTGATATTTTTTAAAATTTAAATTGATTTCTTTGGGAAAATTAAAATAGTAATGATCATCATTATCATATTCAAAGAATTATCATCAAATGATTTATCTCTCTTTGGGGAGATATATCTTTCACTGATGAAGCCTCGGATGAAGCCTCGGAGATGACATATTGTAGTCAGATATTTAGTTGAACCTCATCTTGCCCCTTCGGGGCCATACGAAGTTCTCTTTAACATCTGGCCATAATATTCAAAATAAGATTCATAATTCTAAATTTGAATCCCATTCTGAAATTCTATTTTCATTTTTCAAGGTGATATACTTTTTCTAATGGGACAATTCAATTTTAGAATTATAATTTAACTTTAATTTCAAAATTCCCAAAGAAAATCAAGCTTTTCAAAACCAGCTTTCAAAATTCCACCAACACTTGACTAATAACTTTGAATTGAAACCCTCTATAATTTAGATGGTTTAAAATTTCTAGTTTGGGGGGACTCATATTGAGGATCCCAACCAACACTTAGCTAGCTTCTTAGAAATATGCACAATATTCAATAATTATGGTGTTAGTCATGATGTGTTATGGGTATCAGCACTGCGACTCTAAAAATATGCAAAAAAAAAAAAAAGAGAAAAACAAATGGGTCAAAATGACATACTCTACAGTAAGATGGGACACGGGGCATAGTGGTTCTTGGCTATGGAAATTGAAGCATTACTTTATGCATGGGAATTTGATGCAACGTTGACACATACTAGTGCTGTGAAGTTTGAAAAGTTTAATGCCACAATGCCATAACTAAAATAATAATGATTTTCACCTAATGCCTCAGCACTAGCAACAACGCTACGACACTAACCAAAGTGTCATAATGGCAAAGTTATGATCATACAATTACTTTTGAACTATCAGAGCTACCTTTTAACTTTTTAGAACTTACTCTATTGCGTTTGAAAACATAGTGTTAAGGCACTACATAGGTAATTAAGCAATTTGGTGTTTAAGAATATTACGCTGTAATAATTCAGATGAGTATTTTTTCTTAGAGCTTAGTGTTGGGGTGCTAGTTTTGAATGCCACAATGTTCATTATGAGAATGCTATAACATTTATACAGTTAGCGCTAGACACTAGTTCATATTTTAGCAACTCAATTTTCTCAGAATTTAAATAATAACTTTGATCAAAATTAAATATTCACTTAAAAATAATTCAAAATGTATAAATCAATAAAACATTAAACATAGAACATCCAAATTATAAAAAATTACAAACACAGATAAACATAAAGATGGGTTGCTTCCTAAATGGTTTTTAATTTATAGTATTCAACCAGACTTAATTATATTTAATAATTTGGCTTGGATACATCACTACCACTTCTCAAGAGGTTTACTACTAACAAAAATTGTAAGCTATCCTAATTAAGTTTCCAAAATTTTAATTGAAGTAGCTTGACTTTGCAATTGAGTTCCCAACTGAAGCACTGCTTCTTCCAAAGGTGACTTTCTATTTCCGTACTGATTATTTTGATTAAATCCTAGAGGGTAAGAAGGTCTAGGATTTATAACATGTTATTGAGGATTATTCTAATTTGTTCTTTGATTAGGTAATCATGGATTCCATTGATTACTTCCACAATCATTATTTGACCAACTAAAATTAGGGTGGTTTTTCCAAACTATATTATACGTATTAGAATAAAGATTATTTTTCTTCTAATTAAATTTACATTTTTAATACCTATAGCACTATTACCCTAAAAAAAAATCAAATGAGTCTCTTCCAATTATATTAATGAGCTTGATCCTATATTAACTCCAAAAGTTTCTAATTTCTTTTAAATCATAGCTACTTGAGCATTAAAAATTAATAAAGCATCAAATTCATAAACTTTAGCTACACTCTTAGGGTTCACCCTATCGGCTGGTTACTAGAAATTATTAGTAGCCATTTCCTAAATGAATTCATAAGCATTCTCAAATGGCTTAAACATTAATGATCCTCTAGTTGAAACATCTATGATTAACCTAAGAGATCTTACAAATCTATTAAAAATGTTTGATTTACCAATCAATCAAGTAATGCATGATGAGGACATGTCTTAAGTATTTATTTAAATCTCTCCTAACTTTTATAAATGGATTCTCCTTCAAATTAGGCAACATAAGTGATATCATTTCTCAGCTTAGCAATTTTTTAATGTGGGAAATATTTTGCTTGTAATTTGTGTGTCAACTCATTCCTAGTGGCTATAGAGCACGGGGGAATAAATTTAACCATATTTTAGCATTGCCCCTTAGAGAAAATGGGAATTATCTAAGTCTAATGGTATTATTGTTGATACCATTGTACTTAAAAGTTATATACATTTATAAGAAACTGGCTAAATATAAATTATGATCTTCAACAGTAGTTCCCCCAAACTCTAAATTTTTAATCATTTGAATAATACTAGTTTTAATTCAAAATTATTAGCTAGGAAAATAGGTCTATTAATACTTTGATGAATTTCTTCTACTATCAAGTTAGCATACTCTCTACGAGGTCTAACACGATCTTGATCTTGAATGGCGTATGCCATGATTAATTTTTTTTTTCAAATTTTAATAAGGGCCCTTTCTTTTTCTTGATCAAAAAATAAAGGCTCCCTATTGAATCTAAGAAGCATACAACATTACATAATAATAAAAAATAGAAACAAAGAAGTCAACAAAAATGTAGTTTTTTAATACTTTTAATAAAAAATAATGGTATATAGGATAAAATTAGGTCTATATATGGACGTGTTTCAACAATATAATAAATTATAATAAGTAAAAAACTTTCCCAACATTGGTGCCATAAACGTGATGGGGGTGTTGTGTATGATAATAAGATAATGGTGAGCTAATATGAAACTTGTTGAATTTAAAACATGCTTAGATTTTTTTTAATATGAAAATTATAAATAGCCCATTAATTTATACAAGTATAAATGCTAAATTAAGTAATAAAGTGATAGAGTAAAGTGTCAAACTCCTGAGGAAGTGATATACTATACTAAAAAAAAATTACTACTACTTACTCCAAATGTAAGAATTTATTCTTCTAAAAAAATGAGTTTTTTAAGTTCCTATCACTGAACAAAAATAAGTATAATAGTTTATATTATTTTGATAAAAATATTTTAGACTATGAATATAAATAACACATTTTTTCCTAATGAGTCGCTTGTTTTAGATGTGAATAAGAGCATATGCATCCATAAATCTCTATTAAGCTTATAGGGGTGAAAAAGATGATTATTAGTCCTCCTAAATTTTATTATCTCCAAAGAACCTAAAATTTTCAAACATCCTATATCTAGGCATGACAATATTTCATTTTAATATTCCTAATTATTCTTGCATTCCTTCATCGAGGCTATACACGACACTACGTTTTAACTATACACATGGCTATTACATGCAATAAATCAAGAAAGGGAGATATTGAAAACATCATTATATTTATGAAAGAGAAAGAGTCTATATTAATACTTCATATGCTCTTTACTAAGATTTTAAAAATCGGGCTGGACAACAAATCAAAAGGAGGGGTTCATGGTTCGACCGATCGACTCAGGGTCAAACTAGATAATGTAATAAATAAATAATATTATTAAAAATTATAAAATGAATGAGAATTTTTCTTCTAATACCTTCATTATTCATTCTATTTTCATATTAAACTAATCAAAGAATATAAATATGTCATCAATTAAGTTTATAAAACATAAACAAATAACACATAATGTAAATATGACATCAAATAAGTCAATAACATATAAACAAATATTTCTATCTTCAATTAGTGAAGCTTTGAAAACAAAATAAATATAACATACTCATCATAATTATGTAAAAAAATATGATGTAAATAAGCAAAACATTATAACAAGATTATAACACTTTACACTAACTGACAAGAAAAAAGACAACACATTCATAATACATAAATGAAGTTAATAATTTTCCCCTTACTTAGTTTAATAGTTTTAACTTTTAATAATTTCACAAAAGGGAAAATCAAATATCTCCTAATTTGCATTGTGAAAGCTATCCTCAAAAGTTGAGTTTTTATGTCCAGCTTCAACATAATCTGCAGCCACAAATACACCTAAATCACTAAGTAATGCACCTAAATTATTAAAGTCAATTATGTCATCTCCATCTCCTTCATTCTCTAGTTCACATTCACCAACAAATTAAAAATATTAAATAAGATTTCATTTTTTATTTTACTAAATGATATATTCATGTTTCACCTAATGTACCAAGTCTAGGCAAAGTGGATGTTATGTTGACTTCTTCAACAATTTGCATTGCACCCTATTGGTATATATCAATTTCCAATTCTTCTATGTCAAGATCTGCCAGTGATTCATTATCAAGCACCAAGAAATCTACCATTTTAACACAAGTGTAGTCCACAGTATCATAGCTTCTTTTTTTTAATTGAAACCTAAAGAATTAAATAATAATTTTAGTAACATTTATATATACATATAGTATGATATATTGACACACATTATTCTATTATGAAAAGATTATAACTATTTTTTAAATTTAGATTATACTTAATATATACCAGGTTTTTTGATCGTTGATGCTCCAAAAGATTACGTCTCTTTGATTGAATTTATTCAAAGACACACTAATTTCTTTCACAACCTAATGATGATGATATTTGACTTATAATTCTAATAGATACTTTCAGCAAATTGGGTGCACTTGATCCAAATATTTTCCACCATTCATATATATAATGTGATATTAGAGAGCTTAATAAGTATGCCTATATGATATATGTTAAGAAAGGTATAAGCATTGACATTGAAAAGTAATTTTCTGGGTGCATTTCCTTTTCCATCATTAGAGCAATTATTTTTCCAAGATTTTGTAAGCCATCACGAAATAATCTAACCTCATTCATTACAAGTGTGGGCTTGGGTCAAATGTCCTTATTTCTAAGTAGTTCAACAAGGCCTTGCATAACTTCAGGCTTATGATAATAATTCTCCTTATCATATTGGCATTGAGGATTTGAAAAGTATGATGTTGTGTGGATGCACTACCTCATTTGAGTATCCCATCTTCTTTTAACTATACTGGTGAATGACTTATATAATCTTTTAATATTTCTAAACATGGCCTTGATTGCCTTTTATGCCCTATACATTCTATCATGTAGATATCAAAGTGATGGTTTCTCATTTGAGTCAATAATGACAGTCTGATCAAAGGATCTGCAATCTTCAAAATTATTAGACAATCATTCCAAAACTTTAAATCTAAGATTATTATAATTGCTTCTTTCCCCTTACATATTTTGGATATATTTGAATCTGCAAAGTTCTTGTTATGCAATAATGCTTTGAGGTCTTATTTATACTCATAAACACTCTTCAATATTATGAAACTTATTGCAAACTGTGTGGCTCCTGGTCATACAATTTCCTTCCAACCTGGCCTTTTCCTAAGACATGCAAGTACATAAATATGATTATAAGCAAAAATTGTAACCCTGGATGCTTTCCTTACTAAATCCTCTATGAGTGGCATGCTACCCAAGTCTTTTAAAATTAAATTCAAACAATATGCAACACAAGGTGACCAATAGATATTATTGAATCTTTCATGTAAGAACTCTCCTTCCTTTTTGGAATTAGCAGCATTATGAGTAACAAGTTGAACAATATTTTTTTGGCCCTACCCTTTTAACAACCTTAGTAAATAAGGGGCACAAGTTTGTAGCATCCATAGTAATATCTAAAGTATCCATTGATTTAAAAAAAGATACACCACATGGATAATAAATCATAAAATTTACTAATGTTTTACTCCTACCATCAGTCCATCCATCTATCATAAGAGTACAACCTATGTCCTTCCAAGTATTTCTATAATTATCAATGAGTAGCCTACACTCCTCTTTATAATCGTTAAGTAGGTTAACCCTTAAGTTATGGTAAGAGGGGAGCTTGTAACTAGGACCTATAACAGTTATTATATCCACATCTTTTTGTGTATATGGTGAATTTAAGGAATTAAAAGATATGCAACAATAAAAAAACCATCTTACTATAGTTATGTCTGCACGGTGGACTACTTTTTTTAGAGGTTGGCACTTTTAATTGAAGGTTGCAAACCTAATTTAGTTCTTGAAGCAAAGAAAGTGTCAATATCAGCAAGCTTTCTTTTCCCTTTACCAAGTTCTACTAAACGTGCTTCAAAGGATTATGATTTAGGTAGAGAAGAAAAATATCTTCCTTCCTCTATTTTATCATCAATGGGAAATGATGTACTATCCAACTCCTATGATTGTTGTTTTCTTTTTGAAATCTCCTTCAAGTTCTACTATATTTAATATCAAACATTATGTGAAACCTTCTTTAGGCAATTATATTCTTCTTAACTTGTGCTAGATGTTATTTCATTCTATTTATTCCTCCTCCCTTGTATGTTATACCCTAGTGTAAACATTTGTAGTTCCTCTTCCCATCAGCCCCTTTAATCTCAATGACATGATTCCATGCAATGTCTACTTTCTCATATAGACTACAATTGAAAGTTACACTCTATTTTCCATTTGCTTCCCTTCTCATATGATCAACTAAAGTAAATATAATTATTAAGAAATAAGTGATTATATTGGATGAATAAAATAAGTAAATAATATAAACCCTAAATGAAAATAAATGACATATTAAAAAATAAAATATGAATCCAACTGAATTTTATGTTCTCATTGATGTAATATTCTAAATTCTTCAATTATGCTATAGGATTGCACCAGGCTCTTTTTCATATTAGTTGTTATTGATGCATATTCTCTCTTAAGAGGAAAAAAAATAAAAAAAAAGTTCCCATTTATTAATCCAATTTTGGATCCATATTTTTTATTATTGGTTTTATCCTGGAGAAGTTAGTGGAGGCAATCAAGCAAATATTTGGCTCTAGGCACGTACTAGCCCAAAGTAGGTTTCTAGGTGGTCCAAGTGGTTATTAACTAAATAATAGCTAGCCTCGACTATGAGGTATTAAAATCTTGCAGTAGTATGGCATATGCAGTTAAAAGAGATGAAACTATTGCATTTATATAAACATTAATAACATAAATATGCTAGAGGCTCTTTAAGTTTGATAAATCTTTTTTTTTTTTTATAGTGATAGTCATTGGTACCTATTATCCATGGGTCATGGCATTTACATGTGACAGTTAACATTATTCTTGATTATAAATCACTAAATTGTATTACCACATTAATTTCTCCATTTAAGACATGTATCAGTTTAAGTACAATATTCTTTTGGGGTATTGAATTTGATTGGGACACTAGATTGCCAATATTTCTTTGTGATATAGAAGTTTCTTCCACATTAGTTTTCTCATATTCTTATACATACTTGGAAAATACTAAATAGTCAACTAATTTAGCCTTTGGCTTTACCTTACTTTTGATGGTCAAATTGCATTTTTATAAAATTTAACTTAAGATCTCCATATTATTGCATGGTATTACTCTTTATTTTTGAAGTGAGAAAACTTAGTGATTTACTAATTTTGGCCATGACATATGGGTTTTTCCCCCAAAAAAATAGAATAAACATACATAAAATAGAGAAATTAGGAGAAGGAATGCAAGCAACTATCGATATGTTTTGGAGAAGGAATGTAAGAATAAATGTGTAAATAATTACTCAAAAAAGAGAAATTTAAGAACCTATGTTGGGATATAGCTACTTCGAGCTCGACAGGTTGGGTCGGTGGCCAAAGGTGAATTCTTCACTAACTTAACTGGAATGGTTGCCATGGAGTCGCATATGGCGTGCACCGGTGGCTAGGTGATTGGAGGAGGCATTAATGGAGGGCTGGAGGAGTCACATATGGAGTCATGGAGGAGTCGTGTATGGCATATGTTAGGGCAGGCAAGCGATTAATACCAAACCATAATCTCCATACGCCATTGGATCATAGATAAATGGCTTAGATAAGTCATTCTTATAGCCATCTAATTCATCTAAACTCTCCCGATTTGGTGGTTTCTTAGTTCAACTAGGTTCTATGGAAGTTTTCCCTAATTTTACACCGAACTGATTATTTCAGCTAACCGGACCGATTCCCAATTGAATCGATCAAACTGACCGATCAGTTTCGATTTTTAAAACCTTGCTCTTTATATTATTAGCCCAAAATAGAAGATCTAGCCCAATATGAAATAAATAGTAAACAAACTCGTATTAATTTTATTTATAGAAAAATAAATTACAAGAAAGTAAGAAGATTATCACTAAGATAGATCTATATATCTTCTCGACACTCCTTTATCCACTTACAAAGTTTCTTACACAAATATTGGCTAGTAACTGTTAAAGTTTATATCTTGCACTTCCCTAGCCACCTTAGATTTTACTATAAAGTGGCACTAAAGAAATACACTTAAAAAATTACTCAATTACACTTAGGGAGCTGAACTCTCCAATTAACATAACAAATATTTATTCATAATAAGTACATGATTGGATTTGAGTGTTGTGACACTGGACAGGGTGGTGTTGCGATGACAAAATGTAAATTAATGCCTCATAGCTAAAATGTTGGCCTTGTTGCAGTGTTGGGTGGAAAGGTATTGTTATAGCCCGTATTGCTGCATCTTTTTAATGTGTCAACATAGCTCTAACTAGATATAAATGCTCTTTGGCGCTTGAATCAACTTTCTAGCATTGTGGCATTGGCAATAGTGGCACTCTTATATGAATTTTCCTGAGAAAACCAATGCTATGGTGCTTATTATGAGCATAGTGGCACTATGGTGTTGATGTCTATGACATTATGATGCATGCAAATAGAGAAGATCAACACCATTGTATTAAAATCAATACTTTGGTGTTGATCGATACGATGCTGTGACGTGAATCTAGTCGATGCTACTGCGTTGACAGACACTTATGATTTTCATATTTTCCTACATAATTCCTGTACAAATGCAACTAAAATAAGATATTTTTAATTTATTTAACAAAAAAAATATAATTTACACTTTTCATTCCTCTAGAGTACCAATCATCTATTTTGACATAGCCTAATAATGATGCTGATGAGGAGAAGGGGAAATATCATGATTCAGAGTGATGGGAATGATTTTTATTTTGTATAGTTATTCCTGGTAGGCTTGAGAGAAAGCGAGAGAGAGAGAGAGAGAGAGAGAGAGAGAGAGAGAGAGAGAGAGAGAGAGAGAGAGAGAGAGAGAGAGAGAGAGAGAGAGAGAGAGAGTTGGGTGTTGTTACTTTTATTTATAACTTATTTTTCTTTTATTTCCTTTTTAATTTCTTTATTGGGGGGTCACCATGGTGTTGTGACTGTGATGATGTTATAATAAGAATGTCGTGTAATGGCCATGAGAGTCTTTTTTTTTATGAGAATAAATTTTTTGGATCTTGGATAGTGATAGATCATGAGAATAATGCTTCATGCACTGGTTATCGAGTGTATCTCCTTAGTAGATATATTACAATGTTGTTGAGCTATTATCATTCAATTAAATGCCATGCTTATTTTATATTCAATTTTTATTGTTTAGTTTTTTTATTTGTATAATTTGTTAGTTATGTTTCATTTGATTTTGACTATATTCTTGTCATGCTTAACTGTTGAAAGTTTTCCTCTACATAGCACTTACACTTTGATTGCTTATTTAGCCAAAATAAAAATGTAATTTAAAATTATATAAAATTAAGATAATGATAAAACCCTAGATGATAATTTGAATGAACAATGCATAATAATTCATAATTTGAAAAGTATAATAATTAACAAAGGAAGATCACTCAAGTGTTTAACTTGTTTTGGATTTAGAAACTATACACAAATTCACAAATTACTGACTTGAAAAATGAGTTATTGAGTTTAGGGAAAAGAAGTGGGTAGATTAAACTAGAATAATTATAATAAACTTAAATATGAAATTTGCGATCTTATTTCATTAAATTAATTAGGGTTGTAGGATGATGAAAGTAAAATTACTAATAATAATCATTAAATATGTACTCCACAAGTATGAAAAAGTGAAAAATATAAAAAATCAAAAGAAAAAAATTGAAAAAGAATAATATGAGTGCATTAAAAAATTTGTATTAGTTGATTCTCAAATTAAAAGGCATCTTAATACTTTAAATTTAATTGGACAAGGTGAGCGAACTAATATAAATATAAGTGCACTATTATACTTCTAATTTAACTATAAATACAACTTATTCTTATGTAATATATTATTCATTTCTAAAATCATAAGTCAATTTTACACCTAGACTCATAGTTAGGGGTGTCAATATATGACACGACCCAAAAACGCGTCTCGAACCCGATCCAAACATTTCAGGTTAGGATCAACCAGGACCCAAAATGGATCAGGTTCGAGTTCGGCAAATCAACCAGTTTCAAAATCTGGCTCAGGTTTGGGTTGACCTAGTAACCAAAAATTGACCCATTTTTTACTCGAAAACTCGAGATTGACTCATTTTAACCCACTTTTGACCAGAAAAATCAAAGATTGACCCATTTTTTACTTTAAAACTAGCAATTTTTGGTCCTTTTTGTGTCATTCGGGTCATGTCTAGTTGACCTAAACCTCAAGCATGTCAGGTTTGGGTAAAAAAACTGACCCATTTGCTATAATGAGTCTAATTCAGGTTGACCCAAATAGTATTGGGTCAATTTTGGATTCGAACCAAACCTGATCCGTGATCCGAAATTGACACCCTTACTCATAGTGGATAAGTTCAATGCAAGCAACAACAAGGCTGACTGATATGGATAATTTTTATAACCTTTAAAAATTAGAATTATTACTTCGATCATTCAAAATTACTTCTAGACTTTTATGTATTTTCTTATATTTAAGTAATTTAAAATTATTAATTTTTACTTTAGCTATTAAGTTAATCAATATGTAATTTAATCATCGATTACGAACAAGACATAATTTAAGATAGAGGGAATTTATTAAATGCGACTTATGTGGTTTTTATTATGTTAAAATTCAGTAAAAATATATTATTTTAGCTATGTTTGTACTAGAAATATTCAAGAGAAGGAAAAAATTCAGAAGTGTTGAATGAGCACCATAGTGCCCATTAATTCCACACTACAACATTACCATCTACAACTCCCCTTCATATAATTTAGATATTACAGCACCTAGTCGTTAAAGAGTTTAAGGAAAATCTATGCCATGGTGGGCCAAGGTCTTAGCCTGTATTATGTAAAATATTCTAATGTTGGAGTAAGAAATGTGGAGAATATGAATTGATCATTTCAGGTGTTATTTATCTTTATTAATTCTACTATATCTTTTTCTTATATGAATGATATGAACATGAGTTTACTTTTTAATGTTATCCATACATGGCTAAATCTCTTAGTTTTAGGCTAATGATGTAAACATATAATAAGTACTAATGTAGGCTCTTGTGCCTTAAATTTATTTATAAATGTTTTCAATATCTTCCATTCTTAATTTAATGCATGTAATGGCTATGTGTGTAGTTAATATATAGTGTGATATATTACCTCAATGGTGGAGTATTGAAATTAATATGATTTTTAAAATGGAATGATGACATGCCTAAATATAAGATGTTATACTTTTTAGGTTATATTGAGATATTATAATTGCCCCTAGTTGCCCGCAATGAAGGACTTAAGCCTACTCTGGATATCTTTAATTAATCTATAGGATGATCACAACTCAAAAGCCTTTGACTATAATAGTACTAGTTGGAATCATCCTTAACTTAAAGTTATTATCACCCACGGGGCACACCCCTCAATCATAGGGATTTGATGTTCGTCCATATGAACTCATTCCTTATTCATAGGAATTCTCTAGCGTTGACTTGCTCTATAACATTAATTCTAAAGATTTTTTCATGGTCTCTATCCCTCAAATACTTACCTAACACTCACCTAAACGGGCCATATTAGAGGTAGTAATCAACATGTATATTATTCAGCCAATCTACATGGTAGTACTAGTTTGTAATAGTGACATAATGTATTATTTGCTATTATTTTTTAGTATTCCCTTTCTTATAACTCTCTTGACTCCTACAAGTAAAGGGGGATGTGCTATTTTTAATAATTTTTTTTTCTTCTCCCAATTCTTTTAATGTTGTTATGTTTATTTTAGAATATTTTTTAACTTTTCACACTTTCCATACTCACTAGTCTTACTCAATTAATTTTATAACCCCAATCCACTAATAAATTATTAGTAAAGTTGAGTGTTATCCATGAATGAATTTGGATTACACTACCTGTCATGTGGGGTGAGGGCCAATACTAATACATTGTGATGGCAAACTTTATCATTATGGATGCATCATACATATATTATATAATCTATAGACAACACCTCCTAAACACCTTTAGGGCAGGGTTCAAAAGATAACACATGGCACTTAAGCTCTCGATAAGAGGCCAATATTTTATGATGAGGAGTGACCTCACTCAATATTGAGCTAACTAATTGAAAGGTTTTGGGAAGGTAATGAATCCCTTGAGAATTTACTATAGTTGAAAGTGAAAAGAAGATCATGTTTTGATATTACAAGATTAATAGAAGAAGTTTAAATAGTGGAAGGGGAGTTGGAGAGCACCATGGTAATAAATTTGTTCTTCAATCCAAAAATTTAAGATGAACTCATTTAAGCACTTAGGGTTTTCCGTAATTTTTGTGTGCAGATAACTACAAAGATGCCAGGAAGTTATATTAAAGTCATCTAGCACCAACTAAATACCAGGAGAGAAGTTTAACCCATCATGTATAAGATAAGGAAGACTATAATTATCTTGGTTAATCACATTGAGAATAAAGTCTATAAACCCTTTGATGATAACTTTATCTAGGTAGTGTAATACCTTGACTATATCTTAAATGTAGTAATTGTCTAGAAGGTGAATGCAAAATAGAGGATGTAGGTTAACTTCATGAACCTAAACTCAGTATGCTCTAATTACGGATGGGTACTCTCTTATTAGGATCAACTCTATGGTTGATTCAATAGATGAATTTCTAATCATGAAGTTCCTCAATGCTTTGGAAGCTACCATTAAATAAAGATGCATTCTAATAAATATGTGAAGTTAAACTTTCTCACCAATGAAGGTTTATACAGCTACTTGGTGGAGCCATTTAACTTGAAGAATATTAATGAGACTTATAAATGGATGATAATGAGTCTTTTAGGACCAAATATGTTAGAATGTTATGGTGCAAATGAATGACCTCCTAGTGAAGAGCATGTCGCTGGAGCAGCACATCCATGAACTTAAGGATAGATTTACAAGGTCAAAAAGATATAATACGTGACTCAATAATCTAAAGTGTACCATTATTATAAGTTTATGTTATTTTTTTAGGGTCCTTCTTTCCCCAAATGGTATTATAATCAATCCCAACAAGGTAAAAGTTATTTTGGAAATGTTGAAGCACAATATTATGAGGGATGTACAACAACTCACTAGGATCAATCTCTTCATCTCCATATTGATTAAAAGGTGATCAAACTTTTTTCAAATTGCTGAGGGGAGTTCAGTGATTCATATGGGTTGAGGAGTGTGAATCCACCTTTCAATATCTCAAAACACTCCTCTCCTCTCCAAAATTACTACCAAGTCCAAGAGAAGGAGAAGATATGCTACTATATAAAGATGTTGGAGAGGATGCTGTTTGCTTTATACCTATTCAAGAAGAAGGGAAAAACATATGGATATTGAGGCTTGTTAAGATGAGATATCCCATATTAAAAAAGTTGACATGAGCTTTAATTATGAAAACTTAATTGTTATGACCTTATTTCTAAGCTCATGTAATTTAAGTCATCACTAATAAACCCCTCAAGACTATACTTACTAGGCCTGATTCATTGAAGTTTGCTTAAATGATAGATGGAGTTGAGCAAATTTCAAGTTTTATATGCACAAATAACTATAATCAAGACCTAGGAACTAATTTTATTTCTCATATTTTTTAATTATCTTGATGTCAAGATTAAGTTCTAAGTTACTAATATTAAGGTTGAGTATATAGCTCTCATTATAGAGCTAAAGTTTTCTACTATAATGGGGACCTATCAAATAATCATCTACTTAGAGATACACAATTCATTGGGATCCAAAACAATTGTGGGTATGAAGTATATAATAATATGTTATAAAAATATCTTTTTAACATAAAGGGAAAATTACTCAATTTGAATACCTTAAATTAACATATATTGTAGGGAGCAAAACTAAATCGCATCAAGTTTGGATAACCCTAAAAGTGATCAACCTTAAATGTTTCATGGCTTATCATTGATGATGGTAAGGTGATATAGATAGAAGTAGAGCAATTCATGAATTATGTGAATCCATATATTGAATACTCGAAGATAGGAATAACCACTATAGAAGTTATAAATCATAGAAAATTCAAGATTAAAGTTTCCCAATTTATCATAATCACTAATAAATTATTCAGGAGATTATGTACTTCTCTAAACCTATGGTGCGTAGAGGAAAGTGAGAAGGAGAAAGTAAGAAAATAGGTACATTATGTAGGGAGTGGTAACCACATAGAAGGAAGAACCCACATATTCTTTCAATATGATTTTTTTTTGAAAACCCTTCAAGGAGACTTAGTGGAATTTTTAAAGAGATACATCAAATGTCAAATGTTTACTCCCACATAGTTTTAACCTTCTCATAAGTTCCATCCTGTCATAGCCCTTAGCCATTCACCTTCTATGGAATGTATCTCATTTGTTCATTTCTCTACTCCAACAGGAAAATAAATTCATTCCATTCATAGTTGATTACGTCTAAGTATAAAGAAGGGAAATCACTCACTAAGATAAATTTTTAGGTATTTAGAAGTTTTTATGGCCCAACATCATCTATAGATGTGGGATAACTCTCACCATAATCATTGATAATCACTGATAATAAGTCATAATTCAATGATCATAATATTAATGAATTATAGCTATCTGATGGCATCATCTTTAGGTTTTCCTCCATGCGTCACTAATGGACTAATGGGCAGATTGAAGGGATATATAAGAAAATATTAAACATGCTTAGGATGAGGGTAGATGAAGGAATAATAAGCATGTAGAAATACTACATTCGGTCCTATAAGTATTAAGGGCTACACCATCCTTGATAATTGGTCAAACACCATTCACACTTTCTTTGAATTAACTCTTTACTATCAATTGAGTAGGGATTTATAGTTAGAGAGTGGTCATTATTAGAGTAAATTTTTGTTATAGCTTTTTTATTGTTTTCCATTGAAAATACTTATTTTTATTTGTGTTTTGTAGGAAATTCTAGTGAAAAAGGCTAAAATGTGAAAAAGGGTCTAACATTGTGATGTCATCTTATCCAGCACAACAATGCTACATGCTTCACTTTACAAGGATGCCATTCAAGCTTTGTAATGCCCCTGCTACATTTTGGCTTTACATGATATATATTTTCTTGGATTTTTTTAGCAGGGCAATGAGGTGTTAATGTATGACTTTTTCTTATTTGGCACCACAGTTAATTCTTGCCTAGATAATTTTAAGTGTTATGTTGAAATGATGTGTAGAAATGAATCTAGTGTTCAATTGAGAAAAGTGTCAATTTATGGTGGTCGGGGAGATAGTGTTAGGACATAGGATTTCTGAGAGAGGATTAAAGGTGGATAGAGCCATGGTTCAAGTTATACAAAATTTGTCGCCACCTACTTCTCTGAAAAGCATTAAGACTTTATGGACATTCCTAGTTTTATAAGAGATTCATTTAGGGACTTCTTTAAGATCACTAAACCATCGTGTCATTTGATTGAAAAGGATGTCCCATTTGAATTTGATAATAAATGTCCTAATATCTTTATCATTCTGAAACAACATTTAATCATTGCACCTATTATTATGATACCTGGTAGGAATTCATATTTTTAGTTGATTTATGAGGTAAGTGATTATATTATTGGAGTTCTTTTAGGTCAAGGGAAAGATAAGAGATTTCATTCCATATTTTATGCTAGAGAAATTTTAAATACCACATAATATAATTGCACTACAACTAAAAATGAGTAGCTAGAAATTGTATTTGCTTTCGAAAAATTTAGATCTTAGTTGATTGGCACAAAGGTTTTGGTTTATAAAAATTATTTTGCAATCAAATATCTTATGATGAAAAATGTTGCCAAGCCAAGATTAGTGAGGTGAATAATTTTGTTACAAGAGTTTGATGTGAAAATCCTTGATAGGAATGGCATTGAGAACCAAGTAGCTAGTCATCTTTCTTGTCCAGTGTTGGAAGAATCTAATTTTAATGAGTGTGATATAAAAAAATTCTTCCCTATTGGGCATCTATTTGCACAACATTCTAGCGTCTCACCTTGGTATGATGATATAGTCAATTATATTGTGAGTGGAGTGATCTCATATGATTTATTAGCTTAGCAAAGGAAAAAATTCTTACATGATGCCAAAATTTTCTTTTGGGATGAGCCATATCTCTTTTGGAAATGTAATGTTCAAATCATTAGAAGATGTGTCCCCGAGTTGGAAATAGAACCGATCATTATGGATTGCCCTGACTTGAATTATGGAGGGCATTTCAGAGGATTCAAAACTGCTTCTAATCTCATCCTTTTTGGATTTTATTGGTCTACCCAATTCAAGGATTTTAATGCTTATATTAAGAAGTGTGAATGTGTTAGTGAGTAGGAAACATCACTATGAGTAGGAAACTTCACTAGGAGAAATGAAATGCTCTTAATTATTTATTGGAGAAAGAGATCTTTAATATTTAGGGACTTAATTTCATGGGCCCAATTATGCAAAATCATGGGTGCTAATATGTTTTGATTGATTTAGATTAGGTCTCCAAATGGATTAAGGGAGTAGCTACCCCGAGAACTAATTCTTAGGTCGAGAACTAATGCTTAGGTAGTGGTTAAATTTTAAATTAATAATTTTCTAAATTTAGAATGCATAAAGTTCTAATCAGTAATGGGGGGGAGTCACTTTTATAATATTATAGTTGAGGTATTATTCTCAAAAATTGATATCCAACATAAGGTTACCACAACTTGTCACCCTTAAACCAATGGCTAGGAATAAATTAGCAAAAGGGAGATTAAGAAAATTTTAGAAAAGACTGTAAGCTCAAATATGAAAGATTAGGCAATAAAATTGGATGATGCACTATGGGCTTATAAGACTGCTTTCAAGGCACCCATTATAATGTCTCCCTATTAATTTATTTAGGGAAAAGCATGTCACCTACATTTGGAGTTAGAATATAAGGCATTTTTGGTTGCTAAATAATTTAACTACAACCTTGTTGAGGCCAAAGAAAAAAGATTAATTTAATTGAATGAGTAAGAAGAGTTTAGAAATGAAGCTTTAAAAAATGTTAGGATTTATAAAGAACAAATGAGAAAAAGGGCAAGATTGTAATTTTTTTATGAAAGAGTTTACCCCTTTTATTTAAGTCAAGAATAATGTTATTTTTAGGAAAACTTGAGTCCACATGGTCAGGATCATTTACGGTTAGAGTATTTCCTGTTTGGGTTGACCCAAATGTTTAAGGTTAATGGATAAAGATTGAAAACATATTTAGGAGAGGACATAGACCATTTGAAGTATAATATTAATTATTAATGAGAATTTGGCACAATATGGTTACGACCAAAAAAATTAGTGCTTTTTGGGAGGCAACCAAATTGTGTTTTGTGTTTGCATTATGTTTGTAGTGTGTTTACATCATGTTTGTATTATGCTAGCATTACATTTCATTTAATTTATTTCTCCTTTTTATTTGGAAATTGTAGCTTCTATAATTTATGTGTAAATAATTCTGGTGGTTATGGTTCTTGCCTAAATTATTCATGAGAGTTAAAAAATGAGTGTAGAATTTGATGTTGCGTGTATTGGTACTGAGTCCTTGAGTGCCACACATTTGGGTGGTTTAGTGCCGTAGCGCCTATGCTCCATAAAAAATTGTAATTAATTAAACATTGTATAGTAGTGGAATAGATGTCTATAACACCTTGATTTTCTTTAAAGCATCTCAATTTGCCTTCTATAGTGCCTTAGAATTAAATTCATAGCACTGCAACAGGTATATGTTTTAGAAAATTATTGTAGTCAATGGAGTACCATGGTGCCATTCCTTTATAGCATTGTAGTGATACTATGTGACACACCATGATAGTTGATGCATCTAAAGCAAGCATTCAAGTTCAAAACCCAACACTAGAACACCCCCTAAGATCTATAATGCAACACTTGTATACTATCTTTGACCAATCTATCATTTAATTTAGCCTAACATCAAAGTATTTTTACACTCAATGCCATGACACTAGAACTTTTATAAATTTGATGGGCCATTTTCTTCTATTTTTCTCACTAAATTCTTGCATTTCTTTCATTATATTCTTTATGTTTTAATTTTTTTCTCTCCTCCAAGTTGAAATGGAACTAAAAATCTCTTTTGGTAATAAGCATGCATCCACTTCCTATGACAAGAAGCACTTCATTAGTGTTGAAACAGAAGAGAGGTTTGCAAATACGATTATGTTTTAAAAATTGATCCCTAAGAGAGGGTTTTGGAGTCAAGGGGGTGGGTAGTAGATTATACATCATGAATAGGGGGTAGGGAACGTTTTGTGAGGAACCCTCTACTTGTACTGTGCCTATTATGAGGGAATTCTTTGCTAACACAAAGGAAGCCAAAAGTAACAAGTCTTTAATGTGTGATAAATAGGTACCCTTTATTAGTGTTAGTATTACTGCGTCTTATAAGACTACAGAAATAAAATTTTATGAGTATATAGCCTTTTCAATTCCCGTGTGGATCGTTAACAATTTTTAAGTGTGTTATCTAGACCACACTATGGGGCGATATGGAAAGTATGGGAGGGTAAATTATTAGTTACCCTACATTAACTCTCATTAAAGTTTCTAAGGTTCAACATTATTACATTTTTGAATGATTTTTGCAAAGGAAAAAATATTACTGAGGTGAGAAAGAAGATGCCTTATTTGAATTATTCTATTTAGGTCAGTTACACTATTGATCTATGAATATTTATTTTAGCCTCCCTAATATAAATGATTAGATGGTCTAGCACTGTGGGTTTTGTGCATCCTTCTCTAATTTACTCATTTTGACTGTTAGCAAGTGTTATGGGTTATTCAAGGGAAGAGTAGGTTTTCCTCATTTTTGCTATCACTTGGGCTAAAATATAAAAATTTTGGATGGAACCCAGGAAGAAGGGGAGGGATCTGCTAGGCTTATCTGCCCAACTTTTGCCATCCCACCTCCAACCAACCAATTTTAAGTTAGCCTATGTCTAGATCTCCTAGGGCCTTAGGAGAGAAGGTATCTGATCTAGCGATTATATGGCCAAAATACATACCTACTTTGATGATGATAGGCAATAGTAATAGGGAATGAAGCATAACATGGATTATATAATGGATATGAAATAGTGTCAACACAAGCATTCTTCACACTTCAATGAAGCCTTTATTTGGACTCATAAAGAGCCTGCTATTTGAGAATCCATATTAGCACTTTTTCCTAGTTGCCCCCTCAGCCCCCACCAATGTTCCCACTGCCACCACCACCAGTAACAATAGGCAATATCAATGATGTGGAGAAGGAAGATGATTTATTTTCTTTATGTTTTGTGTTTTTCCACTTTATGTTATATATATATATATATAATTTTCTCAAAATTTTTTTTATTTTCTTTTTATTTTCGTAGTGTAAAATGAAATTTTGTAAACAAGTTATAAGTTAATACAACTTTATTCCATTATTGTGCTTTACTTCTTACTTTATGTTATTGATTTTTCTTGCTTTCTATTCTAGAGCACTAAGGATTTTTAGTCTAATTACTCAAAATGTGAAATTGGATATGTTATAAATAAAAAAATATAACACTCTAGGTGATTAATTGAATAAAAAGTGGAAATTAATTAAGGTTATAAAACCATAACAACAACTAATGGATATCGTTAAAAATAATAAATCCGTACTAATATTAACTCCTAAACCACTAAGTACTACTTGACTACTTAGCATAGATTTGAATGACTAAAATATAGAAAAAGTGTAATAATCAAATTAAACATAAAGTTTATTTCAAGTAGTAGTTGTTGCATTATAGCTCCTTGCAATTAAAACTTAATTAATCATTTCTTATAATAGTTTAAGGGGAGAGACAAACATGTATTCAAAATCATTATAATGATATTCATTAAAAGAAAAAAATGTAAAAAATAAATGAAAAAAATAAGAATGAGAATTGAGTACTGTAATATCAAAAATTGGTACGTAAATGGTTTAACTCTACTAAATAAATCTGAGTTTTTAAGAGAGGAAGACTATTTGATATTACATTATTTTTTGGAATGTTTTCTAATGAGAGAAAGTCTGAGGGTTTTCTAGTGAGAGAAAGTGATTTTAAAATTGCTATGTCCTATTTTTTCACATGAATTTAGGAATGGAGAGGAGGACCACCGGCGATCATTGTCTATCATTCCTCCTCTCCATCAAGCAACGATCAATGATCAAGGGTTTTCTGGATAAGTTAATGACTCTAAATGTATGGAGTCTCTACTCAAAGAAAGATCACAAACTGGACCTCTCAGGAGTTTGGCTTTGCGGATCAGAGAGGTTATCGACCACCAATGCAACAAACAACTATGGTTGAAGGCAAAGGAAAGGTGATTGCAGATAATCAGGTTACTCTTAAATCTACACAACAAAGATTGAATATTCCAAATCCTGGGAAGATTGTTTTTGAAGCTTCATCTTCTGGTTTGAAGCTGAAGGTTAATAGATCTATTACACCTAATGCTTCCGATGCTTTTATACCTATAATTGAAAATGTCTTGAATCAAGATAATATTTCATTTGCTCAATATAATCCTATAGAGATGGTTAATGCCATATATCCTAATAATTTAGTGAAGAATCATGTATTTATTGAGAAATCTGTGACTATTCAGAAGATGCCAAATTCATGGAATGTTAATCTGCATATAAAAGTTAATCCAAATCTTTTTTCAACTGAAATGTTAGAAGATGGAATTGATGTCAAGATAAATTCATACCAGGAGAATACCAATGCCCAAGTGTTGAAGAATTCTTTGGCGGTGACAGTTTTAGGAGATAATGTTCCATTTCCATTTTGTAATGTGGAGTTGAGAAAGCAATGGAGCAAATTTGGAGGATTCCATCTAACATCATTGGGTTTAGATTAGATTTTATGTGGTTTTTATTCTTCCAAAGCTTTGGAGGGAGTTCTAAGTGGAGGTCCTTGGTATGTGGGTGGGTACATTATTGGAATTGATAGATGTTCACCATCTTTCCCTCCTCTTTCATTGATGGGATTATCTTCTGCAGTTTGGATATGAATGCCTCATGTCCCGCCACGTTGCTGGGATGATATTATTATAACCAATATTGCTTCCAAGGTGGGTGTTCTGATGCTCCTTGATGGAATCATTTTTAGATGGGGAAGATGGGAATTCACAAGAGTTTGTGTGCGAATTAATCTGGATGCCAAAATGCTAGGAGGTATTTGAGTCGATGGTTTGGGTGGAAGACTTTTTCAGAAAATAGAGAATGAGAAAATATCTTCTTTTTATTTTAAATATGAAAATATTGGGCATAAGGAGATTTTGTGTCTTGAAGTAAATGTTGCTGTTGACAAGAATAATTCTTATAATAAAGATGCTAGTTTTAGTACGGATGAAGGAAATAAAGGAGGTTTGAATAAATTGCAATATGGTGAAGCAATGTATGGGGTGTGGATCCAAGTTAAATTTTAGAATAAAAAGAGGAGATTTGTTAGAAACAAGGAGAAAAACATGAAAGATTAAAAGTAGAAGGTTCCTTCACGGGTTAGACTTAAAGAAAATGGTATGGGTGATTGTACTGCCATTCTAATTGAGGATGATTGGGTGCTAAATGATAATCTAAATAATTATTTGGTAAATACAAACAAATTCAATTTGCTTATGGAGCCTACTGTGATAATGATAAAGATGATGAGCAAATGAATCTAGATGCACTGGTTACTAATGTCTCTTCTAAGGATAATATAGTTGATTGCAATGAGAATTTAGAAGGTAATCAGACCTTGCAGATTATTGCAAATGGAAGTTTGGGATGTATTGCTAAGGAAGAATATTAAAAGTCTGAATGTAAATAATTCCAGTTATCCTATAATTCATAGTTCTTAGGTTGCATTGGGAGTGAAGCCTGTTTATAATGAATCAGCTACTTTGAAGATAATTCATTTGATAGTGGAAATGTTAAACATTCATCACCAGACTTTGATGTAAATGATAATGCTTCTATTCAAATAGATAAAATTTATCATCTATAAGTGCTGTTATGGAGGCGAGTTTTGGTTAAATAAATAGAAGCTTGCTAAAGAAGTTAAATCTTTAGGGCCCATTGATGATATCCCAAGAAAAAGAAGAGGAGAAGGTAGCGGTTCACATGGTGCTGGGGACTATTCCCCATTAGTTTTTTGATGTATTCTTTCTAGTTTTGGAATTACAAAGGGGCCAAAAAGAAAGAAGCTTCTCTATATCTTAGGGAGTTGATGAGGGATAATGAGGTATTTTTTATCAGGTTGGTAGAGACAAAGTTGTCATGGTTGGATATAAAGGAAGTTAATAGGATTATTGGGATGGATTGGGATTTTTTCATCACCATGCTAATGGTACTTCTGGGGGCATTCTTATTTTGTGGAAGATGTTAGAGAGTAGTTTTGATATTATTTTTTACTCATCTCAGGTTGTGTTTGGGTGTTTCAAAATTCCAAATAAGGGGTTTTGGAATGTGGCTACGGTATATGGAAGTATGGATGTGTGGGCTAGAAGATTGAAAGTTTGTTCGAGTTGTTAAGCCCTTATGATTTAGCCCGAGGCTAACCAAGAGGAGGGGTGAATTGGATTTTTAAAAATTTAACTTAAATAAAAAGAAAAATCTTTTTGAGATTTTTGAGGTTTTAAAATAAACTACTTTTATCCTAAGGCGGAAGAAAAATAATTTCATAAAAAATAGAATTATGATATTTCAACCACATAAATAATCAAGAGTGAATAATGCAGAAATTAAGTGCAGGAATTAAAATAGAAAGAATACAACAGATATTTATAGTGGTTTGGTAAACTTGACCAATATCCACTCCCTGGAGCCTCCCCTTCAAGTGTTGCACTAAATCTTTAGTGTCTCTCCCTTTGCTCCCACAACAAGGCAAAGAAGCCATTACAAAATCTTTTTACTGACCCCGATGAGGCAGAGAACCTAGACTCCTTTTGCTTCCTCCTAAAGCAAGAAAAGAATCTCAACTCCTTTTGCTTCCTCCTGGAGAAGGAAAAGAACCCCAACTCCTTTACCTTTTTCCTAAAGCAGGTAGAGAACCTTGATTTAGAGCTGATGAAGACGTCTCTAGAGCCACCAAGGAACCAAGGATGATGATTGGAGAAGACAACTTGAATCCTCTCTTAGAGCAACCTTTGTGAACACCTCAAAAACTCAACCTCACAAGATTCTCTTTATCTCTCTCCCAAGCTCTCATTCTCCTTTTCTAAGCTCTCTCAGGTCAGGACAACAATGGGAGATTATATTATCAAAAAATAAGAGAGCTTAAATAGAAGACCCTAATAAAATGCCCTAATTTTTAACTTGCCTTCAAAGATCATCTTGTACAATTAGTTTAACTAATCCCTTCCATCCAGAATGATCTGGGTTTCCTATATGATTAGAACATAAAGTTTGTTCTGATCGTCCATCATCCTATCTGATTAATTCAAAATCAGAGATTATCGTCTAGTAGATAGTTTGGGATGTCCATAGATAGTTTAGGATAATGTAGAAATATAACTGATCATCAAGGATGATGATTCAATTGTCATATACGATTAGTTCAAAATAAAAAATTATTGTCCAGCAGATAGTTCGGGACATCGAGGAGATTTAGGAGAAGATTAAGGTTTTTCTTACATGTCATTCTGTACAATTCTATGATCATCTAAGAAGATATGATTAATTAATTTAATCTTAATTACTCTCATAATCACCTGATCAATTTAGGCATGATTGGTACGAATTGTCCAAGATGATCAGGATCATCCTATACGATTAGTGGAAATTTGAGAGTTTTAAAATCTTGCCTAAATGTGTTTAGCAGCTAGTTTTTGTGATTTTAAGCATATCATTCAGGACGATGGAAGTATTGTCTAGGAAGATTTGATTAATCAGGTTTATGTGACCCAATTGCCCTAATTAGGATTTCTATTTTTAACTGATCATCTAGGATAATTTGAAATTATCATATACCATATGATAAAAAATAAAAAAACTCTAACTCACCAAATTTCTCATACTGAGTGTGTGTGCAAGATTACTTAGCTTCAGAATCCATCATAGGACATTTGACTTAAGAAAAGGTAAAAGATGCAATTGAATAAAAATTACAGACTGACTCAATTCTAGTCTACATGATTTTAAGCTGATTGACATTCCAAGTGAACTTATGGACCTAAAAGATTAGTGAGCTGGGAAAATAAAATAGATATGCAAGAATAGCAATAGTAAAATAAAAATAATTTTTGTTATCATCAAAATCTCACTACTTGAGTTTAGATTTGCAATAATCTCTTCCTTTTTTATCATGACAAACATTATTGTTAAAGCTTTAAAGGCCTTATTTTATTAGAGTAAAGCTAAGCATAAATCCTTAGTTCAGCTGAAGGAAATTATGAAGCTACAAGATATAGAAGCTAATGATGGAGGTCCTTCGATTGAAGATAGTTTGAATCTCAAAGTAAAGGTGGGTGAGCTAAACTCTACTTTAGCTCGGTTAAACACATGGTGGAGACAATGTGCAAAGGTCAAGTGGTTGGTTGAGAGTGGTTGTAATTCCAAATTCTTTCAATCTTTAACTAGTGCAAGAAGGAAATCTAATTACATTTTTAATATTAAATATGATAGCGAGTCTTTGGTGGAGGATCAACACCAAATTGAGGATGTTCTTTTTTTATTCTTTAAGGAGAAATGGAAAGATAGGAAATGTAATTTGGAAGGTTGTCCTGCACCGTGGAAGTGCTTGGATGATTTTGATACTAATTTGTTAAATAGAGAATTCTCCATTGAAGAAGTGGAAGCCATGATCATGAAAGATGGCAACAATATTGCTCCAAGAAATGATGGTATTTCCTATTCCTTTATCAATTCATATTGGGATATTATTAAAGAAGATTTTTGGAAGCTATGAATATATTTTTTTATATGGGGGATATGAATTCTAGTTGGAAAGAAACTTTAATTATTTTAATTCCTAAGGTGAGCAATCCTTTGTCTCCTTTAAATTATAGACCCATCGGCTTGTGTAACATTGTTTACAATTTGGCTGCCAAGGTTCTTTTGAACAATTTGTCTTCTATTATTCCAAAATTGGTTTATGAAGAATAAGTAGAATTTTTGAAAGGTAGATCAATGTTGGATCAAGTTTTGGTTTCTCAGGAGGTATTTCAAAAATTTAGATACTCAAAATCTTCCAAAGGTTTTGTTTCTTTCAAAATAGATGTGGAGCATGCTTATGATTCTACGGGATGGCCTACTTTGGTGAAAGCCTTGGAGTATTTTGGATTTCCATCTATGTTTTTTAAGCCGATTTTGGAGTGTGTTCAAGACCTGAGATTCTCTTTATTGATTAATGGAAATCTTTCAAGTTGGATCAATGCTAGAAGTGGATTTCATCAAGGTTGTCCCTTATCACTTTTATTAGTTATTATATGTTTTCAATTTTTATCAATCGCCTTTAAATAAAAATTTGATTCAATTGGAGTTCATTTGAGTTGAAATGACCCAAGGATTTCTCATTTTCTCTATGTAGATGACATTATTATATTCTCAGAAGCTAAATTGAAGGTTCTTAAGGAGATAAAAGTTATTTAAAAGGAATTTTGTAGTTGGACTGGACAAAAAGTAAATGTTAATAAGTCTTATATTCTTTTTGGTAAATATGTAAATAGAAGAAATAAAAGAGCTATTTCTCATATTATGGGTTTCAAACTAGTTAATGAATTTTATTACCTTAGAGTTAAGGTAGCTTTAAGGAGGCTAGTAGGAGCTGATTTCTAGTTTATTGTAGATAAGGCATTGAGAATGATAAGTATTTGGGGAGGAAAATTTATTTCTTTTACTTGAAAAATCACTCTTATTAAATTGGTTTTGCTTTCTTATATTGTATTCCATTGTACTCACTATTTGATCCCTAAAGGTGTCATAGCTGAGGTTGATAAGTTATATAGAAGTTTTATTTGGAACAAGATGAATGGAAAATCTGGTCTTCCTTATGTGAATTGGAATGTAATGGGCATGCCATTGAAATGGGGTGGTTGTTCTCTACATTCCTATTCTACTAAAGTTGGGCCTTTGAGAGTTAAGCTTGCTTGGAAGTATGTTCTAGATAGATATTCCTTGTTGCATAAGGTAATATTTTAGAAATATGGTTCTTTGTTTGAGGACTACATATTAAAGAAGGCTGGTTCTATTGCTTGGAAACTTATTTATGATGGAGGGAAATCTCTTAAGCCTATTGTTAGATGGAGCATTGCTAATGGACATTCCATTAATGTCAACAAGGATACTTGGGTTCTAGATAAAATTTAGATTTGATGGTCGATGTATGTTATGTCCCAAGAATTCAGTGAACTCATGGTTGGCAAGTTTATTTAAGATGTTTGTTGGAATGTAGTTGAACTTAGCAAGGTTTTTAGAATTAAACTTATAAAACTTATTTGCCAAAATCAAATTTTGCTAGGATTGGAAGATGATAGGTTGGAATTAATCTTTCAAAATTCTAAAAAATCCATTTCAGCATTAGCATTTGAAGCTTCAATTCATGATTATTCTAATGTTCTGTTTTGGGATTGGATTAAAAAGGCCAAACATATTCTTTGGGTGGAGGTATTCTGGTGGAGAGTTTTCAATAATGCTATTCCTACAGATCATTTCTTATCTTATAGGAGATTGCACAGAGAAAATGGCTATCCTAGAAAATGCAATGAGGTTGAAAACATTGAACATGTTGTTGTCAAATGCAATGAGATAATAGAAGTTTTCAACACCTAAATAGATGGGGCTTTGGAATTCAATCTTTTGGTTCTTTTGAAGAATGTTCTAAGTGGCTATCCTTGCAAAACTCTTAGTTAGTTAAATCATATTGCAATGTTATTTACTTCTAATGGAAGGCGAGGAATAAGTTGATTCATGAAGGAAATGACGAAGCTTATTAATCATTGTTGCTAATGCCGTGAGCTATGCTTCAATTTTTGCATCTAAAGTTAGTTTTAACTTGGGTAAATGGGGTTCTAATTAGCTTTCTAGGTTGTTGGATAATCATTGGCATCCCCCTCCACCCAATTGGATCAAAGTCAATGTTGATTCATCATTACTACCATCGTATAAAGCTAGAATGGGTGGTGCCTTTCTGATTTCAAAGATAGATTTCTTTTGGCGTTTGGACATGCTTGTGTTCATTGGGATGCATCTTGTTTGGAGCTTTTACATATTCAATCTCTCAAGGAGGTTAACTAAGAATGGAATTATAGGGGAATTATCATTGAAAGTGACAATGCTAATATCATTAAGGTTCCTCAAGGTGTAATTTCAAGTGGTGGTCAGAGTATGGCTAATCTCTCTTTTATGAAAGACTTTAAACATGTGATACTAAATTATTTAGATAGGAAATGTAATAAGTTAGTAGACTTATGTGCTAACGCTCTCTTTAGTTCTTTTATTTGGGAAGATATTAGTATTAATAAGGTTTCTTCTTCTTTTATTTCTTTATAAAAGGAGGAATCTAATGTTAATAGTTAGTAATTTGTATTGTTTTTTTTTTAATAATTAATTCAGTTGGTTGTATTTTCTCAAAAAAAAAAAAAACATTGTTGTTAAAAAAAATTTCAAAGAAAGTAAATTTTTATTTGTTTGTTTTTTTTTTTATTTTTAAAAGAGACATAAAAAAGAGTAGATATAGAACAAAACAAATTTTACTAAACCATAAGAGAAAAACTAAACAGACAACATGCTACTCTCCCTTTTGACATCTTAAAAAAGAGGAAGAAAGAAAAATACAAAAATAGACGAAGGTACAAAAAACAAAGACCAATACACTATTGAAACACAAGCACTAACATACTAAAAGGAAGAACTTAGATCTTTTTTATTTATTTGACAACACTAGAAAATGATAATTTCCCCTTGTGATTGGATTAAAACTTAGTAATAAATGAATTAACTCGCCAAAATCCAAAAATTGGTAGAACAACCGATCCTGTTAACCCCAGCTTAGACTCCATACAGGATAAAAATCTTTTGAAAATATAAATCTAACTCAGAAAAGAAATTAGATAAGAAAGGTGATTTGTTCAAAACTACATTTCAGAAAAATATCTCATAGAATAATATAACAAAGCAATTAGTCATGATCATGAATTTCAAAAAATAAGTCTTTAAAGATATCAAGTGCTAAGATTTAAAGGTTTGAAGGAGAAGGAAGCTTAATTTCTTATGGGCTTATTTTGTGCCTCTTATCAGTTATTTGGCGAACTTTGTGTATCTTTCAATTATTTGGCGATCATTGCGTATCTTTTCATTTTTTTTGGGCTCCTTTTATGTCACTTGTCATTTTTGCGAGCTAGCTCCCTTTCGAAACCTTTAAAGACTCTTAGTTGTGAGAATATCTTCTAGAGATAAGAGAAGAAAAAACACACTCGCTAATATAAGGAGGCGTAAACCATAAAGTAGAATCATATTCATATGATAATTGCAACAACTTGATGAAGAAAGCTTGAAAGTGATTTAATGACTTTGAACATTATTCATTTGAGATAGATTTCTGAAATAAGATAAAAAAGATCTTAATTTATAAGTATAATTTTTAATTTGAAATAGACTTTTGCTTCAAAAAGAAAATTACACTACTAAAGGAGTTAGAGAAAGAGAAACAATCAACAGTGTTTATTCCTTTAACTGATTTAGGAATATCAATCATTATTTACAAATTTACAAAAACCAAATAAAGGAAAAAATGTCATTCCAGCAGTGACCAATTAAAAAAAACTAAAGGAAAAAATAACATAACAATGAAAAATAAAAAATATAAGCACATTGATAGAAACATTCATGCAAATAAAAACATAAGAAATATTAGAAAATAGAAAATTCAGAGTTCAATAATCATCAAGGTCTTGCATTTATATCTATACCACCTAATCTAGTCCTTAGGAAGTTGAAAGTTTTAAAGGCAAGTGGTTTAATAAAGATGTAAGCCAGTTGGTTTTCAGTTGCTACATGGTATAACTTAATGTCTCCTTTAGTATTATGGTCCCTTATAAAGTGATGTCTTATATCCATGTGTTTAGTTCTAAAATGTTTGATAGGATTTTTAGAAATGCATATGGCACTAGTGTAATCACATAGGATTGACATTATGCTTACAGGTTATCTTAAATCCATAATCTGTTGATTTAACTAAAGTACTTGGGCCACACAAGTTTCTAAGGCTATGTATTCAGCTTTAGAAGTGGAAAGTACAACTAAGTTTTATTTTCTGCTGGACCAGGAGATTAAGATTATTCTATAAATTAAAATGTTCTAGAGGTGCTCTTTCTATCCACCCCATGCCCTATAAAGTTTGAATCAGAATATCCTATAATCTCAAAAGAAGTGTTATACCTATGATACCAAATTCCTAAGTTTTGGGTTCCTAAGAGATATCTAATTATTCTCTTAACTGCAGTTAGGTGGGACTCCTTTGGATCAACTTAAAATCTAGCATAAAGGCAAACACTAAATATTATATCAGGTCTGCTAGCTATCAAGTAAAGGAGCAATGTAATAATTCTTTGGTATTTCTTTTGATCAACTGATTTTCTATTTGAGTCTTTATCTAATTAAACAGTGGAGCTCATAGGAGCGTTTATTAGCTTTGCTTTATCCATTTCATATTTCTTCAAGATATCCTTAATGTATTTTGATTGATTAAGAAAAGTTCCATCATCCATTTTCCTTATGCTAAACCCCAAAAAGTAGGATAATTCTTGAATCATACTCATATCAAATTCTTTACTTATTATTTTAGAAAAATCAACAATGAAATTTTTATTAGAAGATCCAAAAAATATATCATAAACATAGATCTAAATAATGAGTAATTCATCTCTTACTCTCCTCAGAAAAAGGGTGGTGTCTACGCTCCCATTAACAAACTCCATTTTTAGTAGGAATGTGCTAATCCTCTTATACCGTACATTGGGTGCCTATTTTAATCCATACAAAGCCATTTTTAATTTGAAAGCATGATTTGGAAGTTAGGAATTCTTAAATCCTGAGGTTTTCTCTACAAACACATCTTCTTTTATTACCCCATTTAAAAAGGCACTATTGACATCGATTTGAAAAAGCTTAAATCCCTTATAACAGGCAAAGGATAGTAGCACTCTAATGGCTTCTAATTAGGCTATAAGGGAAAATGTTTCCTCAAAATAAATTCCTTATATTTGGTTGTATCCCTTAGCCACTAATCTTGACTTATTCCTAACCACCACACTGGAATAATTCATTTTATTCTTAAAGACCCATTTGGTTCCTACTATACTCTAGTCCTTCAGTCTTTCTACTAGCTCCCAAATATCATTTATAACAAATTGGTTTAGTTCCACTTGCATGGCTAGGATATAAAATTTATTAGAAAGGTCTTGATTGATGTTGGTGGATTCAATCATTGATATAAAGACAGAGTGGTTTACTTCTTTTTTAAGTCCATGCCTAGTTCTAACACCTTCAGAAGAGTCTGTTAAGATCAGTTCTTTAGGATGACTCGAAGAATATCTCCATTCTCTAGGCAAAGTGTTTCGAAGTTCTACCCTTTCCTCCATATTTATTATTTTTACTCCTTGAGTAATCTAACCTACTTATTCTTCTTCCTTAACCCTAGACTTCTCATAATCAAATTCATCAATTAATACATGAGTAGTCTTTTCTACCACCACTCTATCGGATTTCCTTACACTTGAATATCCTAAGAATACTCCTTCATCAAATTTTGGGTCAAATTTTCCTAAGAGTGATTTCCCTTTATTTAGAATGAAAACCTTACATCCAAATACATGGAGGTGAGAAAGGTTAAGTGTCCTACCTTTAATGATCTCAAAGTGTGTCTTATTTACTTTGAATCTAACATTCATCCTATTCAACACATAATAGGGTGTGTTAATTACTTCTACCCAAAAGTATTTTGGAAGTGAATACTCAGCAAGCATGACTCTAATGACTTCCACTAAAGTCATGTTCTTCCTTTTAGCTACCCCATTATGCTAAGGGGTTATAGAAGCTGAGAAGTTATGACTAATCCCTTGCTCCTCATAGTAAGTTTCAAATATCTCATTTTCAAACTCTCCACTCTGGCACTATGGATGGTCAAGATATCACAACCTAGCTTTTCTGAATCCAAGTGGAGAATGATTTAAATTCATTGAATGACTCACTTTTATATGACAAAATTCTAGTCCAAGTGAACCTAGAGAAGTCATCAGCTATTACAAACCCAAAGATCTTTCCCCTAATCTTGTAATAGTGATGGGTCCAAATAAATCCATGTGAAGGACTTCTAAAGTTTTAGAGGTGCTATTGACCTTAATGGAATGGAAAGAGGATTTGACTTATTTCCTTAATTGATAGGCGTCGCACAGGTGTCCTTAGTGAATTCAAGCTTGGGGATCCCTCTTACTAAATCTTTTTTGATAACTTTTTAAGTATTTTCATGCTAGCATTACACAACCTCCTATGACACAGCCAAAACTCATCAACACTAATTTTTAGGCAAAGAGTGTTATCATAATTAATAGAATTTAAATCTAGCATGTAAATATTATTCAGTCTTTTTCTATGAAGTATAATTTTTCCATTCAGGCTTATGATGTAGCTAGCAGTTATAAATTTAATTGTTTAGCCTTTATCACATAGCTAGCTTATGCTTAACATATTATGTTTTAAGCCATCAATAAGTAAAACATTTTCAATCAAAAGATTCTTGGAGTTTTTTATTCTACCTGTGCCCACCACTTTTCTGGTGGTATTTCTCTAAGAATGTCCTGACCTCCAGCCCTGGCCTCCAATGAATTGAATTTATTAACATCTCCAATCATATGGCATGAGCATTCGTTATCCAGGTACCACATGCTCTCATGAGGTCTTGTGTGAGAGCACTCCTATAAAATTATCAAATGTAAGATTTAGGAACTTAAACAGGTTTGAGCCCCTTTTTATGGAAAGAAGAATATAATGTATGCATGCTATACTGTGAGTTTTGAACTTTAGGTCTCCACACCCAATATGTAATATGATTAATGGTGTAAGTGTGGGAGATATGCCTTAACATGCCACAAGAAAAACATCTAACATAAGAAAAAGGGTTTACTAATTTACTCGGGTTATAGTGCTTTTTCTTAGGTTTGAATGATGCATGCTAATCTAATGGATTAAGAAACTCAAACATTATGGGTGATTTTTTATTTTCTTTGAAAGAAGTTAATTTAGCTTCTAAAAACTTATTTGCATTTTAAAGAATTGAGATTTCTATTTTCAAAGCATGCTTCTTGCTATCTAAATCAGTTGCATGAGCATCTAAGCCCTTATATGCATTTTTTAGCTCATCATGTAAATTTTTCAAGGAATCATGCTCATATGTTAAATCAAGATGCTTTGCATTCAACAAGTCAAATTTGTCCAACAAAGTCATATGATTGCTATCAAGTGTAGAATGATCTTTAATCAAAACTTCAAGCTCTTTTTGTAAGTTCAAAAATTCCAATTTCAAGCTATTATGTGATTTTTTAAGTTTTCTATAAGATGAATAAATTTTCTTAGAAACATTAAGCAATTGATTGTATGTTGATTCACATACCTCTTCTTGGTCAGAATGGCCAAGATGATCATTCGCCATTAAACACAAGTTTGTTATATCCTCCTCAACTTCAATTGTAGAGGAGTTAGATGTTGAATCCACCCATAAAGCCTTTTGGGTTCTTAGTTTTCCCTTCTTGAACTTGGGTTTCTCCTCACCCTTCTCCTTTCTTGGGTGAGCCTTAAGTGTAGGGAAATTAGATTTTACATGTCCTTGCTTCCTGTATTCGAAGCAAATCACATCAGAAGAACCTTTAGAATTCTCGTTATTCTTACCTTTATCCCATTTCTTATGGTACTTTTTCTTCTTTCTGGAAAAGCTTTTGAATTTCCTTATAATTAAGGAAAATTTATCATTCTCAGTGCATGAAGTATCAATGTCAGAATCATCAACCTTTAAGGCTATAGTTTTGTCCTTCTTTTTCTCCCCTGCATATCAAGTTGTCTTTGGTTCACTCCTTGCTTGTAAGCAATGAGTGATCCAAGTAAGTTATATATAGAATAAACATTCAAATCCTTGGATTCAATTATAATAGTAATCTTAGCATCAAAGGAAGAAGGTAGACATCTCAAAAGTTTATTAACTTTCTAGTAGTTTATTAGCTCTATTCCTAAGGCATATAAGGAGGTAACTATTTAGATAAACCTAGTATATATTTTAGATATTGACTCACTAAGTTTCAAATGAAAAAGTTTTTAGTCATGAAGTAAAATATTTAACCTAGATTTCTTAACTTCACTTGTGCCTTCATAAGTAATGCATAATCTATCCCAAATTTCTTTATTAGTTGCACATATTGAAACATATATGTAATCTTAAAATTTTAGTGCACAAAAAAAAATAGTTTAAATATTTTGCATTAAGTTGTGCTAGATCTTTATCATCAAAAGTCCATTTAGAAAAAGGAAGTTTAGTTTTTTGTGCCATTAATTTCACATGTTGGTGTAGAATAGCCTTCTTTTAAAAGCATCCATATACGATAATCTATAGATTACAAAAAGGTGGACATACAAATTTTCCAAAAATCAAAAGATATATTATCAAATAAGGGTGGTTAAGTAATAGAATACCCTTCTGTCGTGTATCAATTAACAAATTTAGCCATGGATCTTTAATTCAAAGTTTTATAAAACTTGATATTTTGAATCTCGCTTTGATACTACTTAAAAGTTTGTTAGGGTTATTATGCCATTATTAATTAGTCTGAGGCTAACCAAGAGGGGAGGGGGTTGAATTGGTGTTTTAAAAATATTACTTAAATAATAAGGAAGTTCTTTTTGAAATTTTTAATAATTTAAAACAAACTACTTTTATCCCTTGGCAGAAGAAAAATATTTTCACAAAAACAAAATTATGATATTTCAACCACACAAATAATCAAGAGTAAATAATATGGAAATTAAGTGCAAGAATAAAAACAAAAAGAACACACCAAATTTTTATAGTGGTTCGGTCAACTAGACCTACATCCACTCCCTGGAACCTCCCCTCCAAGTCTTGCACTAAAACTATAGTGTCTCTCCTTTTGCTCCCATAGCAAGATGGAGAATCCCTTACAAAATCTTTTCACTGACCCTGGTGAGGCAGAGAACCTAGACTCATTTTTCTTCCACTTATAACAGGATGAGAAACCCAACTCCTTTTGCTTCCTCCTGAAGCTAATGTAGAACCTCACTCCTTTTTCTTTCTCTTGAAGTAGGTGAAGAACCTTGATTTAGTGCTGCTGAAGACCTCCCTAGAGCCACCAAGGAACCAAGGATGATGATTAGAGAAGAAACTTGAATCCTTGCTTAGAGAAACCTTTGTGAACACATCACAAACTCCTCCACACAAGATTCTCTCTGTCTCTCTCCCAAGCTCTCCTTCTCCTTGTCTATGATTTTTCAGGTCAGGATAGTAGCAAATGATTATATCATCAGTAAATAAGAGAGCTTAAATAAAAGGCCTTAAAAATGCCCTAATTTTCAACTTTTCATCAAAGATCATCCAGAATAATTTGTCAATCATTTTATATGATTAGTTTAAATTAGCCCTTCTATTTAGGATGATCTGAGTTTCCTATACGATTAAAATACAGTTTATTTTGATTGTCTAGGATGAATCCATCCTGTCGATTAGTTCAAAATCAGACATTATCCTCCACCAGATAGTTTGGGATATCCATGAGATAAATTAGGAAAATATAGAAATATAACTAATAATCTAGGATGATGATTCGATTATTATATATGATTAGTTCAAAATCAAACATTATCGTCAAGTAGATAGTTCAGAACATCTAGGAGGAGACTAAGGTTTTTCTTACATATCATCCCGTACAATTCTACAATCATCTCAGATGATATGATTGATCAATCGAACCTTAATTACTCTCTTAATCACCTGATCAATTTAGGCATGATTGGTATGAATTGTCTAGGATGATCATGATCGTCCTGTATAATTAGTGCAAATTTAAGAGTTTTAGAATCTTAACTATATGAGTTTGGTAGCTGGTTTTTATGATTTTAAGCATAACGTCCAAGATGATGGAAGTATCATCCAAGATGATTTTCTTAATTAGGTTTAGATAACCCAGATGCCCTAATTAGAGTTTCTATTTTTAACTGATTGTCTAGGATGATTTGAAATTATCTTGTACGATATGATAAAAAATAAAAAAAATCTCAAATTCAGCAAATTTCTTCTCTTGAGTGTGTGTCTACAGGGTTACTTAGCTTCAGGATCCATCATAGTACATTTAACTCAAGAAAAGGTACAAGATGCATTCGAATAGAAATTATCTACTAACTCAAACATAATCTACATGATCTTAAACTAATTGATGTTCTAAGTGAACTTGTGGACATGAAATGTTAGTGAGCTAGGAAAATAAAATAGATATGTAAGAATAGCAGTAGTAAAGAAATAATAATATTTGTTTTCATCAAAATCATACTATTTGGGTCCAGATTTAAAATAAAGATGTTTATGGGAGAGTCATGATAAGGATTGGTGGGTGATAATCCTTCTATAGTGGAGGGGATTTTAATTGTATTTTGTCCAAGGAAGATAAAAGAGGAGGGAAAGGTTTATCTTCTCCCAAGGTCCTTAAGAAATGAAATCTTTTTTAGCTAATAATGATTTGTAAGATGCAGGTATTATTGGACCATGGTATACTTAGTGCAATAATAAGGATGGCAATTCAAGGATTTGGGATAGGTTGGATAGATGCTAGTTTAATTTTGTAGCTCTTTAGCAAGTCCATTATGCTATGGAAAGGCATCTAGTGAGAGTGGATTTAGATCACTCTTCTATTATTTTTAAGCTAAATGATACTTTGAGGCAAGTTCACAAACTTATCAAGTTTGAAGATGTTTGGATATCACACCATATAATATGGAAATTGGTGCTTAAAGCTTGGAGAAAATCTGATTTTAGCAATGAGGTTAAAATTCTGGTGAAGAAATTGAATAAAGCATTGAAAGCGTTGTATTATTGGAATAAGAATAATGTTAGGGACGTATCTATATTAAAGGAGGCTTTGAAGAAGGACATTATGGAGCTATAACTTAAAGAAAGCTTGGACGATAGTTTAAATTATTAAGATTTGCTTTTGTTAAGGAGTAAGGTGCTTGAGCTGAATGTCACATTGGAACGGTTAGAACCTTGTTGGAATCAAAGAGATAAAATAAGATGGATCCAAGAAGGTGATACAAATTCAAAGTTTTTTCATGACTATGCTTCAGCTAGAAGAAATGGAAAGAAAATTAATTAAATAAAAAGTGCTATTGAAGGCCTTGTGGTAGATCAAGAAAAAAATTGAATTAGCTTTCCTTAAGTTCTTTAGTTAGAAATAGAAGCAAAGGGATTGCAACCTCTCGGATTGGCCCGAATTGTGTAATCAACATGGAGTTGATAATGCTGAATGGAATATGCTTAATACTAATTTTACTCAAGATGAAATATTGGAAGCTATCAAGAGTTTGGGAAACAATAAATCTCCAAGTTTGGATGGTATTACCTCCTCATTTATCAAGTTCTACTGGAATATCAATAAAGATAATATATGGAGAGAAGTTAATGATTTTTTCACTAAGGGAGAGATGCTTCCTAAGTGGAAGGATACATTAATTGTTGTAATTCCAAAGAAAATTAATTAAATAAAAAGTGCTATTGAATGCCTTGTGGTAGATCAAGAAAAAAATTGAATTAGCTTTCCTTAAATTCTTTAGTTAGAAATAGAAGCAAAGGGATTGCAACCTCTCGGATTGGCCCGAATTGTGTAATCAACATGGAGTTGATAATGCTGAATGGAATATGCTTAATACTGATTTTACTCATGATGAAATATTGGAAGCTATCAAGAGTTTGGGAAACAATAAATCTCCAAGTTTGGATGGTATTACCTCCTCATTTATCAAGTTCTACTGGAATATCAATAAAGATAATATATGGAGAGAAGTTAATGATTTTTTCATTAAGGGAGAGATGCTTCCTAAGTGGAAGGATACATTAATTTTTGTAATTCCAAAGGTTAAGAACCCATTAGAGCCTTCACAATTTAGACCAATTAGCTTTTTTCAATCAATTTATAAGGTGATGGCTAGAATGATAATGAACCGTGTGAAATATTATTTTCCCAAAATCATTATTGAAGATCAAATTTCTTTTGTACCTGGTAGATCTATGTCAAATTATTATTTATTGGCTCAAGAAATCTTCAATAAGTTCAAAATTTCCAATTCCAAGAAAGGGCTTATGGAGGTGAAAGTTGATATGGAGCAAGCATATAATAGTATGAGTTGGCCAACACTAGCTAAGTCTTTAAGTTGGTTTGGGTTTCCTCCAAGACTCATTAATCTTATTATGGAATGTGTTCAAAATGTGATATTTTCTATACTTTTTAACGACAGAAGGTCTAGTTAGATTGATGTTAAAGTGGGTTTAGGTAAGTATGTCCATTATCCCCTTATTTGTATATATTATTCTCCCATATGCTTTCTAATGCTATGTATCAAAGGGGTGTTAAATTGGTTATTAAGGTATCTCCAAGATCTCAAAAAATTACACATTTATTATATGTTGATGATGCTTTATTATTTCAAATGCTTCTACGAGTGCAGCTTGTTGTATGAAAACTTTTGAGGGAATTTTGTGGGTGGACTAGCCAAAAAGTGAATAATATGAAATCTCAAATTCTATTTGGGAATTTAATTAAGAAAAGGTGCAAGAAGAAAATTGCTAAGATGTTAGGGTTCATGATAGTGAAAGAAATGCAATATTTGTGTGTGAAGATGGTGTTAAGAAGGCTTGTAAGTTCTGATTTCCAAATCATTTTAAACCATGCATTGGAGAGGCTAAATGCATGGAGAAATAAATGTCATTCATTGGTGGGAAGAGTTCTTCTGATAAAAAGTACTTTTCTTTTGCTACCTATTTTTTTATCTACACATTCCTTGGTCCCTAAAGGAATACTATACGAGTTGGATAAAATCTGTAGAGATTTCTTATGGCACAAAGATAAAGGTAGGAGAGTCTTACAATATGTTTGATGGGAAGATCTTTGTAAACCAAAGTTGCTTGGTGGATTAGGTCTTCATTCTTCAGTTGACAAAGTGGGACCTTTGAGGTCTAAAATTACTTGAAGATTAATTCAGAATCCACATTCTTTTTGTAATCAATCTATCATTTCAAAATATGGAAGTGATTTATGGAGTGGTATGGTTAAAAGAGGTAACTCTCCATCTTGGAAAATTCTAGTGGATGGAGCTAAGTATTTAAAAAATATTGTTAGATGGAAGTTAGTGAATGGCAATAAAGTGAGTGTAATGAATGATACGTGGATCATTGATAAACTTCTCAGTAAAAGGCCTACTTATGTTAACTGTGATGTACTCCATAATAAATCAATTTAGAATTTTATTTCAAATGATGCTACTGGAATGGTGTGGAGTTGCAAAAACTCTTTCATGAGGAGTTGATTTTGATTTTAAAAAAATTCAATTATTTCCACATTTTGATGAAGATTGCATTGAGCTTATTAAGCATCATTCAGGTAGATCAATAATGGCTTTTTCATTTAAAGCTTGGAAGGAACTTGACATACATCAGATGACGATAGAACAAAGCCAAACAGAGACATTGAATTGTATCAAGAAATTCAATCTTATTCCTAAGGTTGAATTTTTTTGGTGGAGATTATGTTAGAATACTCTCCCTAGTAAGTCATTTTTAAACTATAAGAACTTATTGCAATCAAATAAATGTGCTAGAGGGTGACATGAGGAGGGGAATCAAGAGCATGTGGCCGTTCATTGCATTTAGTTGCTTCAAGCTTCATGAATGGGGGTTTCAAGTTCCTATGTTTGATTCATTTGCAAACTATTTAGAGGAGTTGAAAAGAGTGTATATAAATAATTTGAATATAGTCAAATTATACTGTAAAGCAGCCTATTTTTCCTGGAAAGCGTGGAATAAATTGAAGTTAGGATTGACTACATTATCTATTAATTTTTTGGCTTCAAATATTTAAACATCCATCATGCATCTGTCAAAGAACCAGATATTGGAAACTGGGATGCTGATCTATGATTAGAGTCTTATGATGTTTGGAATCCTCCACCTCTAGATTTGATAAAGGTCAACGTGGATGCTTCCCTTATAGAATCATACAATGCGGGTATTGGAGTTATTATTAGAGATCAAATAAGGTGGTTTCTTCATGAGTTTTGTAATCAGTTGAGGCATTGGGATGTAGCTACTCTTGAGCTATAGGTTATTCTCTTTCTTAGGGAGCATTTGCAAAGATGGATGCTACAATACAAGGGAGTAATTATTGAAGAAAACAATGCTAATGTGAATAAGTGGTTTCATGAATCCTTGAAGAACGTAAAATAGCAGTAATATGAATATTGGAATAAAGATCTATTTTTCCTTAATGATTTAAATAATGTTATCTTTCATTTAATTTCTAGAAATTATAATAAAGTAGCCGATTGTTGTGCAACTTTAGCTTTAAGTAGTAGTTTTGTTTTTGATATCTTTTTAGTCAATTGCATTCCTTCTTCTTTATTTTATTTGTTGAAGTAGTGTGATAACTATCTTTAGTTGCTTGTAAGTTCTTTTTATTTTAATGCAAATTGTAATCTTCTAAAAAAAAAGAAGAAAATTATAAGAACTATAATACATTATGAAGCTTCAAATGAACTTTAAGATTAAATACATATGAAATTTCCCTAAATCTAAAATCATTCAACCTAACAAAGTTTGTAGAACACTTTACATACACAGTTAGGAGATGAATTTGGTAAGAATAGTAGTTCTGATGATGAATTAGAATATGCATTAATGGTTATATTATTTGAAATAATAAACCACAGAATTATTCTACTTAACAACATGTATTCAAGTATTTTCTTGCCTTTAACAAGTCGAAGCTTGTAATTTGGCAAAATTAAAGTGTTTTAAACATAAGTGAATTGAAATTGCTTGAGGATAAGTAATTACTTATGTTTGGGGTAATTTGTTAGTGGATTTTTTTTTATAGTTCTTGCACATGTTTTCCTGTGAAAATACTTATTTTGGTTGTTGTTTATAAGATAGTTATGGTGAAATAAGTTTTAAATATGGAAAATGGCCTACGGTTCCAGCTTATCCAATGATGCAGAGCTATATGCATCAGTCAATTTTCATAGTGCTAGCTCAAAAACATTATTGTGCATATGCTCTCAGCTGTTTTCCAAACTAATTTAGTATCCCTATGCCATGTGCTCAAACACTGCTACATAATTAGCATGCCAACCCCTATAATGTAGTGCTATAGGGATATGCTCTTAAGAAAGTTTGTAAATAAATTAGCTCCTTAGCTTCAAACAGCACCAAACCATAGAGAAATGAACACCACGATGCTAAGGTGGCACCAAGATGCCAAATATTTAGAGCACCGCAACATAGAAGTTGGAATTATTTACTGGTGAAAAGACACAATGATTCAAGTCAAGTAATGCGAATGGAAAATTTAGAAGCACTATAGTGCTAGTTCAATTTGTAACACCATGAAGCAATGTTTTTTAACATAGTGGTGCCAATGATAATATGTGTACTTAATATAAATAAAATATTGGCAAGGTTTGTTAAGGCTAGCCAATTATTTGCTTGAAAAAGTTAGTGAGTATGTTTTAGAGAGCGTGTGGTTAGGGAAGATCAATCTGAAGTGTGAAATGTGTTTTGTTTGCATTATATAAGAGCTTTTTGGTGACATCATACACAACTTTTTATTTGTATTTTATTTTGATCTTAGAAATAAAATCTATTTTATGAGTTTTTTATCCTATGACTGCTAAACATTTTTAACTTCTGATGTGTGGTATAAAACATTATTTATCAAAGTAGACTCTAGTTCTTACAATATATAATGTTGCTTTCAATTGCACCTATTCATATTTTAATTATTACATGGGCCATGATTTAAGCTTAAATCTAGTGTGACGTATTGCCTCGACAAAGGAGTATGGGGGAAATTAGGAGAATTGAACTGAAAACTATCATTCCTAGACATAGAATGATTCAAAAATTTTATTCTATCTAGATATAATAATTATAATGGTGTAAATGTGTACTTTAAACTCTTGGAAGCTCGATAAAGATCTAAGAGTACATATGTTATAATTCACAACATACATTAGGAGAGTTAACTTAAGTGGACTTGTCTTTTATTAACATTATAACTTTAGAACACTTTTATTTACTTAGTTTTCACTTTTAGCAATTATAGCAGGAACTTTAGAAAACTCTTTTAAAATTTGGGTTATTATGTTAAATTTTATGGCTTGCGTTGATAGTAATAGGATAATTCTAGGATAGTTAGTTCCTCGTGTGATCGATGTCTCACTATAGATTTATGTCTTAAATGACCCGTTTACTTGTGTATCAACTAGTCTTGCTTAGTTTAGAACTAGCATATTTTTATTTGCAATCGTAGAGTAAAAGGATGTCATTCATAGAAACTAATTTTAAAGGTGATAAACTTGAAAAGTGGGAATAATGAAAAATATGAGGGCATGGAGACTAAAATAAATCTTGAAGAGGAATGGAGAGACCAAGCCTTGCTTAAGAAGGAGGAAGTGTAGAGAGTAATGGAAAAATACTATAATGCCAATGTTAGAGGGAAAGCCTTTTACTTTGGTAACCTAGTATTAAAGAAGGTATATACAATAACTCTCGAGCAAATTATGGGAAAACATGGATGTATATGGGAAGTACCTTACATTATTAATGAGAAATTTAGTCCTGGATCATACCATTTGCAAACACACTCGATTAATAAACCATCAAGGACTTGGATAGTAAATGTCATAAACACATTTTGTCCCTATGAGTTGTTGATGTGGTTTGCAATGTACAACCTAACATAAAAAAAGAGTATACTCCCTTTGTTTTGTTCATTCATATCTTGGTGAGACATTTATACAATTATAAATTATTGTACTAAGAAAATGTTGAATAAAATAACATTTATGGATCTCAACCCTTCCTCATATGCATGAAGGGATTTTTCTCTGATTCCTCATGTATAAGTCAAGGATTCACCTATTCATGAGATAAGAAATGAACTCATTAAAATTTTAAGAATGTCATTCGTTGAACTTGGACATGAGATATAAATATTAACAAAAGAAATATTAATCATGATAGCATTCCCTTCAAACTAACCTAGTTTAAAGTTGTTCAACCTCAGATTATAGTGAATAATAAGACAACATAAAAGGTTATTATTGAAATGGATGACCCAACGAACATAATATAAGAGGATAACTAACTAAGTTGAAGACATATGAAGTCTCGGGGTATGTTAATTTAAAAAGTAGTTAGAATATTCCCTAAAAGTGAGTTAAAGTACCCTTAATGATTGAATAGAATGTGATTTTTCTTATTTAGACTAATCCTATTATATGATGGGTACATTATAAAATAATATCTAACCATATTTGACCTCATTTTTGGTTGAGGTCATTTAACTTTAAATTAGTGAACACACCATCCTTCTTTAGATCTGATGACTAGTCTAGATGCCTTAGAACTAGCCATTAAACCCCAAGCACCTTGAGCTAAAGTCAAATATCTCTTAATAAATCTATAATCTTATTCTATGATTAGTTTTCTTAATAAATTGCACTTTATATTGCATTGATTCATAGACATAAGACCATACATGAATATCACCATAGGAGGTCCAAACACTAAACTCACCAATTCTAACTTCCCAAGCCACTGGTTAACCTAGTTGACTCAACTGAGCTAACTCAAGCTAGCTCAATTGATCAAACCCTTGCATTTACCTATTACAAACCCCAATTGTTCATAAAAAATTACCAAATTATGTCTTTCAAAGCTCTTTATGATTTTCTCATGATTGGTCCACCTGTCCTGATCAAAAGTTAAATGAGTCAACCCATCCCAAAACTTATTAAGCCAATCTAGTTTGTTTCAGGCCATTACATATATCCAATTAGAATCATCCTATTACTCAAGTTTAGTCCTTTTGACATTCTAAATGAACCCAAACTATGTGTTTGTTAATTCAAAGTGAGGTGACTTAATCAACTCGTATGACTTGATCAAACCTATGCATAAATGGGTTCATTAATGTAAACTTTAAATTCATGACATGAAATCCTTTGTATTTAACCTCAATAGCTTTTAGAGGTTCCCAAAGGTCTCCCCTAGGACCCTTGACCCCTATTGATAATTCAATTTTAATAAATAGTTAAATAAAACATGATTGGTCAAGCTGATGAAAACTTTAGATCTAGCCATCACCAATTACTTTGCATGGCTAGGACTTTCTCTAAAAGCTTTAGTTTAATTCAAAAGTAAATGAATCATGATGTATAACTCAAACATGTGCACACTAAAATATGGGTTCAAAGCTTTATGAAGTAAATGATTAATCTATAAGAATCTAATTGTTGGACTAATTCTTTGCTACATGAAGATCTTACTAGATCATTTTGAAGCCATACTATGCATTTAAATTCTTGGATCAAGTAATTTACATGGATGGTTTACATTTGGAGCTTTAGGTTGAAAATAAAATTTAGGCCATTCATTTCTTCCCATTTGATTCTATGACCTTAATCTAATCAAACCAGATAACATTCAACTCCCTACGATTTAAAGCTATGAATTATATCCGACCTATATAAGATTGAATAGCTATAATTTAATCTAAGTTGTTTTGTGGTCTACATCATATTTAATTTTTGAATTGAAGCGTGCTACATGGAAAGATCATGCAGAGTTAGTTGTTAGTCATGTATAATTTGATTAATTAATTATTTTAAATAATTAAAATGGGTAAAAATTTAAAAATAAATTGCTCTCAATTTAGTGGACTAATTTGGGTGTATGACCCTTCTATGGATTAAGGATAAAGAGCACTATTGATTGTGTCTATGTTTGAGGCCAAGGGTAGAGAGCACTAATTCTTGTTTAATTAATTATTGTATATAATTATCTTAATTATGTCTCCAATATATATATGGGATGATATTTGGGATTTTATTAGCCTTTATAAATTTTCCCAAATAATTCAGATATTTGTTTTGCCTTCATAACAATTTGATACCTTTGTACACCATTTTGACCTAGAATTTTAAACTATCATAAATCATAATCCAATGGTGCTTTATATATGATTTTTATATGGTTATTATATTTATGTATTAGGGTTAGACAACTGTTGATTTCTCCCCAATCCAAGCCTTGGTCTACCCCAGGGAATCCACTTAATATTTAGTGTTAGACATCTTAAAAAAGTTATAGAAATTTAACACATCTCCAAATGCTTTCAAATTATTATCATATGGTCATAGGGTTCTTAGGGACTTATCAATTGTTTTTGGTGAACTTTTGAACCATTTGTTCATCCAATTAACAAAACCTTAAATCCGACCAATTTAAGAGCCTAAATTCACTTAGAAAATTTAAAAATTCATAATTAATTTTTTAAAAAAATCATAAAACTACAAACTAAGTTACATTGTACTCTTAATGAACTCTAGGAACTTGAAAAATTAATTCCATATCTGACCTAAGTGTTTACCTTAATTCTACGAACATTTTAATAATAACTTGTGATCAAATTATAAAAAATCATTTGAAATTAAATATAACTCCAAATGATTCCAAAGTTTGAAAAAAAATTTAGTTTAGGTCATTCTAAACCTATGTCTAAAATTTTAGCAATCTTTTATTCCATTTGATTCACCTAACTAAAAAATTTTCCTTAGTAATGTATAAAGGAATACCACATCTATATAATTCTACATATCAGCTAATAAATTTTCTTGGATGATTTTATGGAATACATGAAAACATGATTTAAACTCTACTAGATTCATAATAACCCAATTTATCATGAAAGTGTTAATTTTAAACTTGAATTAATCAATTAGTCTAAATCTTTAGATGATGAATACTTTTTTTTAAACAAAATTAACATAAATAAGACATGCTTATGTAGTTCCTTTGCTTCTTTAGGTAGAAAATTTACATCTCATTCAATTTTTAGGATTTGTTGGTTTTATGGGTTCATTGCAATTTGAATATGTAAGCTAATATATTCTTGAGAATTTACATTATAATATAACATTTTAATTCAAATGAAATATTAATAACATATTTAGCATATCTAAACTTAAAGTTGAACAAAAGTTCTGATAAACCTACAAATGAAAATCAAACATTTAAAAATAAAACTGTAAAGCCTAATAGGATCACCAAACCACACAATCTTGCACAAACCATAGATGGAGTTTTAGGACAATCATCTCTAGCTTTAAGTTAGGATCATTATTTGGATGTACTGTTTATTGATGTTTATTTCATTTATGGTATAAAAAAAGTTTTTTTTTGTTTCAAGTGGATGTGTGTAATGTTGATGGTGGTGGATGGATTATTTTTTACTTCTATGAAGGTCATTTAGATTACCCTAGGTTAGGAGTGATCTCGATGATTTATCATGAATAAAATTTAATGAAGGCTATAAGTGGTGCTAAAAATATTAAATTGCAAAGCTAATAAACTTTTATGTAGGTTCTTATGTTGACCTCACTCCCTGACCCCCCCCCCCCCTAATTACTGAAGCATGTCCTACATACAAGTGGCTACGTGAGCAAGTTTGCCTACATACAAGTGGCTACGTGAGCAAGTTTGCTTGAGTTATTTTATTTCATATACTCTTTTTGTAAAATATACTTTTATAAAAGCGATAGAGCAATTGCATAGTATCCATCTAATTTATTAACATTTTATTTAATAATTTATCAATTTATTTAAAGAACAATGTTAATTAATAACCTCAAAGAAATTTTGAAATTATTAATTGTAAAGTCCTATGCTTTTAAATGAAAAGCATTTGCTCCCTCCCAAAAGATAAAACAAACACATAAAGCTTTTGATTTATTAAAATTATTTATTTAAATTCATCCATTTATGTAATTAATTTAATTTAAATTATTTATTTAAGTTTTATTTAATTTTTTATTTGAATTTATTTATTTTAAATCAAATTATTTTAAATTTTTATTTTATTTTGAATTGTTTAAATTTATTTTAATTTTATCTTTATTTTATTACTTTTATTTATTAAAATTATGTTTATTTAATAGATTTATGTTTATTAAATTAATAAATTTTAATTAATATTTATTATTTATTTATTTAATGTTTACTTTATTTTCTCAAAAATTTATTTACATATTAATTACTATTTTTATATTCATTTATTCCTCATTGATTGTTTTGGGCAAAGTTTAATTTTTAATTTTTATTTCTAATTCAAGAAGCTTATTTTTTTAAAAAGTTCTATACTATATTTATAAATGAAATCAGTTGAATTTTTAATTTTTAAATTTTTTTAATTAATTCAAGTATTACTAAATCAGCCATTTATTAAATTATTTAATTACAAAAATTAATGTGATTTTAGTTTTTGAACCAAATCAATTTCAATCTAACTTGAAATCATCACACGAGGTCTTAAATAATGTAAGGTGATGTTTTGAAGAGTTTCGAATCATTTGGTATTTAATTATTATTTCTAAATTTTGTAATTTAATTAAATATTGAATTTTCAATAATTTTTAAATAATATTTTATTATTATTATTTTTTATCCTAAATATTTCTCTTTCCATTTTTTATTTAAAAATTAATGTATTTGAATTTATATTTTTTATTTAATTTTTATTTTTTATGAATTAATGAAAATCCAAGGTGATTATTACAAGGGAATTTAGGGCTAACTATTTTGCATGCAATTGAACTCAAAAATACTTTTTAATTTAAATCCTAAGTAAATTATGACCTAACATTTAAACACTAGCAATTGAGGCCCATCAAAGCCTTCCTGGGGTTTATTGTTAATTTTCAAACTAAATATAACTATACCTTAAAAATTATGTTTATGGAAAATATAAACATATGATCATGGAAAAATAATTAACAACCTAACCCTTAAACACTAATTTACCAAACTACATAAGTTTATGCCAAAGTTCCTTATGGATTTGTATCTTTAATAATTTAATTTTATATGTTAATTTTTAACCTATAATCTTGAATCACCAAATTGAATTCCCTCTTGATCTCAAATTATCTTGAACAATTTTGGACATGTCATAAATATTCCCAAGATCGATGCATTTAATTTTGAGATCAAGATGAACTATATTTAATTGATAATTCCAAGAATATCATATTGATAATTCTTTAAATTACTTCATAATCATTAAAATTTAACCCAGTAACCCATAAGGCTTTTGTAGTGCACCTTAAGATAAATATATTGAGGCTAAAAATAACTAATCTTGACAAGTGTATTATGTGAGTTTTGTTTTAATTCCTTTACACAGTTATCCAACACTTTCTACACCTATTCCTATGATTTGATGAGAAATCATTGGTTGGGACCACTATATCACTTGCTTTAGTTTATAAAATGTATTATATGATTAAATAATTTTGGTTTAAATGACTCAAAATAGTATAAGATCCTATAGGATCTCATCTGATCAGCATCCTTGATTGAAACAACACCTTGATTTCATCTTACTCTTATCTACAACTTTCTTAGTCAGAGAGATGTTTCAGCAATATCCAAGAGATTCTGTTCATGGATCTTTCTCAATTTAGTCAGAGAACATCATTTAATCCTGAACATTCAATCCAATCTCTTGATGCCCTTGGATTAAATGTTTCTTTTACACTTGACCAACTTGTAATGAACAAAGGATTAAGATTGATTCTAATCTCAATGAAGGGGATAATTGGATTGAGATTCAGTTGGGTTAATATCATCTACACCCTAGGAATAACTCTCCTTAATGTAGCAGAGGTAGAGACCTAAAGCAGGAGTTGGTTTTTGTTGGGATAGGCACATTAGAGCTTACTCAAACTCACCAAAAATGACCACTAGATGATATGAGGAGTTGGAGAACTAAAGATGGAGTGATGGAGTGTGTTTTGGAAGTGAAAACAGAGAACCAATCTTTAGAAGAAGTCATGTTATTTATTGATCACTTCCAAGAGGTTTAAATTAATATTTGATCTAGTTTAGTGGTTCTCCACATATAAAGAGTGTTATAGATGATCCAAGAGGCATAGGATAGTAGACCCAGCTAGTTGAAAGCCATATGGTTAGTTTTTGAGGGAGCTATCTTTAAACCAAGGTTTATTTGTTGTTCTTTCTTGCATCTTATCCATCTTAGGCCACCACTTGGCCTGAGTTAAAAGGACTAGGTGTCTTAAGGTGCGGGGAGTTCAATTTTAGGGTCAAGCGGGTCTAGTGTAGTCTAAGATGAAATATGGCTCACTAATTTAGGTAATTTGAAGCTTTGGGTCCACCTATTTGGTTGACCCAAGTCAACCCAATGGCTAGGCTAGCTAGGTTTAGTGCACAAGCACTAGGGGTACCTACTATATAGGTTAACTTATTTTGTCTTAGTTTTGGTTAAAAAATAGCTCAAGGAAAACCTTTTTAAACCAATTAGGTTAAGCCATATGGCCAACCCAAGTGTATATAAGGTTTGGACCAACCAAGGTTGATCCTTGGGGACCAAATGGATATTTAGGCTTTAATTTTGCCTAAAACATTGAATTTAAGGTTTAAAGGCTTTAAGGTTTATTTGGTCAGCCTAGGTTGACTTGTTTTACGAAGTTAACCATGCATTGGGGTTGGATCCATGTCACTCCAAATGATATTTTGGATTTGTTGGAAATGGCCTTCAGTCATAAATTGGTCAAGCTATGTACAATTTATTCAAAGGTTAATGCATAACATTTAGGATTTAAAGAGGTTTTGTTTAACCATGGTTAACCATGGTCCATCAAAGTCTCAAAAATGCTTAGGCATGCATGATTTAGGGTTTGAAGGAGATTATGAGGTTTAGGTAAGCTTTCCAAAAGCACTTTAAATTCTTAAAGTGACCAATGATGGTCAACCTAGCTCATTCAATATCTTAAATGAGTCTATGTATAATCATGAATGATTGATAAATACCTAGGGGATAAACCTAGGACTTGGTTTGGTCTTTGAAAATTAAATCATGTATATAAAACATTATATATATATATATATATATATACAACAACAACAACATCAAGCCTTTATCCCACTACGTGGGGTTGGCTACATGAATCCTTTTTCTCCATTGTGTCCCATTAAAAGTCAAATTCTCGTTTAAATCTAATAAAGAAAGGTCATTCCAAATATTTTCTAACCAAGTCTTTTTAGGTCTGCCCCTACCTTTCTTAACACAAGTCAAATCTAATACCTCTACTCTCCTAACCGGGTCATTGGAAGGCCGCCTTTTTATGTGACCAAACCATCTAAGGCGACTCTCTCTAATCTTATCTTCTACTGGAGCTACTCCAACCTTTTCACGTATATGCTCATTTCATATCCTATCTCTAAGGGTAAAGCCACTCATCCACCTGAGCATCCTCATCTCTGCCACACTTAACTTAGTATTATGCTTCTCTTTTAATGGCCAACATTCGACACCATAAAGCATTGCAGGCCTCACTACCATCTTATAGAATTTTCCCTTAAGTTTAAAGGGTACATTTTTATTACATAACAAGCCCGATGCATTCCTCCACTTCAACCATCCAACTTGAATTCTGCTGATAATATCCCCATCTATTTCACCATCACTCTGAACAATAGATCCAAGATATCTAAAATGTGTACTCTTATTTATGACTTGATCGCCCAGAATCACAATCTCCTCACTAGGTCTATTACTACTAAAATTACACTCCATATATTCCATTTTAGATCTACTCAAGCAAAAACCTTTAGACTCTAAGTTTGACCTCAATAATTCAAGTTTACCGTCAACTCCCTCTATAGTCTTATCAACAAGAAGAATATCATCAGCAAAAAGCATACACCAAGGTACATCCTCTTGCAAATGTCTAGTGAGAACATTCATGACTAAAGAAATAAGATATGGGCTTAAGGCTGATCCTTGATGTAACCCAACCGAAATAGGGAAATACTTGGTCAAACCACCTTGTGTTTGAACACAAGTAATAGCTCATGCATACATATCTTTAATGATTTGAATATAAGCATTATTGACTCTTTTTTTTTTCAAGAACTCTCCATAGCACTTCTCTTGGAACTTTATCATATGCTTTTTCTAAATCAATAAATATCATATGTAGATCCTCCTTATTTTCTCTATATTTCTCCATCAAACCTCTTAATAAATGCATGGCTTCCATAGTTGGCCTACCCGGCATGAATCCAAATTGATTTTGAGAAACATTAGTATCACGCCGCAACCTATGCTCCAAACTCGCTATATATATATATATATAACCCACAAAGGGCCTATGCATTAATATAAATGGGGATTACAAGTCCTTAGAGGGATCAAAAGCTCGCTAATGCTAAAAAAGTGACATTAAAAATGCTAATAAAAACCTAAGAGCTAATGATCCCAACTAATTACAAGTAAAAGAGACCTAGGAAAATAAGCTAAGGTGGCTAGGAAAAAACACCCAAAAATAGTACATTTAATCATAGAGCTTTGAGCATAATCATCTTGTAAAGAAGAAAGCTTGTAATACCCAACCAAAGAACCATGATTTTCCACCAAATTGACCAATAAAACTATTTGAGAAGGCTCTAACAAAAAGAAATCATAAGTAACAATAAATAACTAATAATGACAGGCCCAAAAGCAAATTAAAGAAAACTAAACTAGAAAAATAATAATATAAGCTTACAAGTGAAAAAGTCTAACCAGAATAATAGCAATAGTAATGTGATATAACATGCAAATTCCTAATTCCAAACTAGTAGCAATCGACTCATAAATTGAAGGATTAGTTCCAACCACTACGATAAAATTATTAAAGGTAAAAGGACCAACCAATAACCAATCAAAATGACTATCCAGAGACCTAGTCCAGTAAGAGGAAAAAAAAGTATTTCAAAAGAATCAAGTCCAACCACTAACTCATAATCAACCAAAAATCTATTACAAAAGAAATAAATCAACCCATTGAAAAAAAAAAAAACAAGTAATAGTAAACAGATCAATCCAATGAGAAGTAGTATACTATAAATATAACAAAACCCTCCTAGAATAGAGATCATATTGCAAGAAATTATAGGGAATAAAATAAGAACAAAAATTAAATAGCAGAGCTAAGTACATACAAAAATCTAAATAATAAGTTGGAATCCTAAATAGGCTGGGACCACAAATTAGAGCGACATGAGAGAAAAAAATCCAAAAAGCCATAACAACAAGCTAATAGGCGGTAATAGACTCAAAGTCTAACATAAAGAAATCCATATTTATCCAACCTAGTTAAATCAACATGGTGCTTGGAGAGATTATAAGCAAAAAGTTCCATAAAAATAGTATGATTGCAACCCTTATTAGCTAGCAATCAACACCACTACCATCTTCCCTTCAGACATAAGATAGAAGATAATGAAACTTGAGTAAATAACTTCTAATTTCCCTAAGCAAATAGAAAAACTTAGGATTACAAGAATTGGAAATATCCATCTACAAAAATTGAATAAAAAATAAGGCACCAACTTAAATCAGACATGACTGAAGTTTAAAACTAAGCAAATGTTTAAGTCATAATAAAATGATTTAAACACAACATAAATGACATAATAATTAGATATGGGACCCCCAAATGATTACTCATGATACCACCACAATAATAAGAATCCCACATCACAGAGCCATCATAATTAAGTTTGATTTATTGAATCATTTTGATGATATCTATCTCTTATATTTTCTTTCTGTCATGCTATCAATGAAAATAAGTTTGCTTCAATTCTATTCCATGTTTGACTAAATTCTCTTATTTTCGATTGATTTTTAATTCTCTTATTCCTTAACTAATTAAACATTTATATTCAATAATTAATGATCTTCATTTAATTTATATAGTGGCCATATGTGTGGTTAAAATTAAGTATAATATGTGGCCTCGATGGAGTGAAATAAGTATAACTAGGAATATTGAATTAGTATGCATTATGCCTTGGTATAGGATATAAAATATACAAAATTCTTAAGGAGATGATATAACCGTAGGAAGTCAATAGACATCATTTGTTCCAGCAAGCTTGATAGAGATTTAGGAATGCATATGCTATGAATAACATCATAATTAGAAGAGATTCATTAGTAAAATTATATTATTTGCATTCATCAATCCAAAACATTATATCCTAATAGTTTCTTTATTATTTTATCTAATTTTTTAAGTGATTGAATCTCCCCAATCTTTATTTTTATTGAGATGGATAATCATTATAATTTTAGTAGACAGTGCTAGCATTTGCAAGTGAGCACATCTTCCTAATGGGATCAATACTCTACTCTATCACTATATTTCTTGATTCAACATGTATACTTGAGTATATTAAGTGGAGATTTTATAATTTTTATGTTTCAAAGAAAACCTATGTATTGCTAGGGATTGATAGAGCCCTAATTCATTTCATAATTCTATAGGTTACTCCACCACTCCCATCAATGTATAGTATGAAATTGTTTAAATATCAAATGATTTAATTAACTCTATTTAATTTTATGATTTCCCTTGGGAGTTTGTTTGTTTATTCAACCAACTTTATGCCTAAACATAAAAAAGGCTAAATAATAAGAACAAATACTCATATAAATTGACACACATATTCTATTTCTTAATCTTTATAATGTTGATGGATTTTGTTTGCTTTTTATTATTTTGGCCTTAGCAATTCCTTAATCTTGAATCCATCATTTTTGTGCTTTCTATTTTATAAAAAACATTTCCACACACATACCTTGATTAGTAGTTAGCACAACAAAAAAATGTTTTTTATTATTAAAACCATTGTGTACGCCAAGCTCATGTGGTTCAACCCATATAATTTTATTTGGGACGGGAATGTTACTAACTAGTATACTAAGACCCCTAAGTGTATCATAATTATTTCATAATAAATAAGCTTCATCCTAAGGATTGTGGTTAGCATTATAAGATTATCAATCCTTAAGAATAGAAGGCATTCATATTATACTTTTTGATTAGCAATGTTATGAATATGCTCTAGCACTAAGGTGTTCTAATTATAGCTTTCTTGATCCTTTTCCTCATTTAAATTATACAAAGAGAGCAAATCATATTTTAAAAAAAGAGATGCACGAGAAATTTTAAATAGAAAACTATTTGAAATTAATTTAAATTAATTTATTAGTTTATTAAAGTGGCAGAATTTTTTTTAATTTTGAGAGCCTATCATAATATTAATGATGTTTTGCACAATCACATTGTAAATGTAAAATGAAGGCATCATAAAAAATACTATAAAGTAAATATAATAATTAATAAAATATTATGTTGCTATAGTTATATAAAATATTATTAAATAATTCATTATAGATAGGCAATCTACTTGTCTATATCCTTGAATAAAATAAAAGAAACATGTGAAGTACTTATTACATGCTTAAAAACCTAAATCTATACAGAAATATGAGTGAAAAAATGATACTAGTTTGAAAGTTTGTGTAGGTTGTTTGACCTTATAGAACTATCCTAAGGCTAACCAAGAATAGTTTAAAAATGAATGAATTTGTATGGTACAATTTGGTACAAAATAAATTTCTTACTTTATCAGTCGTATGTACGTCCTGACCTCATATTGTACGAACAGTTCAAAAATCATTTTTTTCATTGGTATGATCTGGTATGAGACAAATTTTGTACTCATTAGTCATCTGTATAACTTGATATCATACAGTACGAACAATTCAAAAAATTCAAGCCATGATTTGATTAACTTCATTCTGGAGGAAAAGTATGCCAATTGTATAGCGAATAGATATCATATAGTATAAGCATACTTAAAAAAAAAATTACCACTCTCCCCCAGTGTATGTGCACGGTTACCCTATTACAATCACACTTGCTCAAACTCAAGAAATAAAAATAGAGATATACAAACTCTATTACATGATATCCTATTTTACCCTATCTTTAAGTCTTGAGCATATCTGGAGTAGTTTATGATTTTTTGAAAATGTTAGTACACACAAAAACAAACTAAAATATCCAATAAATGCTAGGAGAAATAATAAAATTATCATAACAATAATATTTTGCTATCATAAAAAATTTTATGTTAAATCTTGATTCTTAAGTTACAATAATCTCCCCCTTTTTATGATGGAAAAAACAATTATTGTTTTAATTACAAATAAAAGTTCTTCTCCTAAGCTCTCCCTCAATGAATGTAAAATAAAAATTAGGGGAAAAAGAAATTTGTCCTCTTCTTTTTTAAATTTTATTTTTATAAAACAAACACAAAACTCAAAAGAAATACACAACACACCGAAACACTAAATACAAAACACAACAAAAGAAAATACAGAAGACTTAAAAGAAACACAAACTATCTCCCCCTTTTTACATCAACAAAAAGAGGATAGAAAATAAAAATATCTTTTAAATATGAAAGGCTATTATAGATGGATCTAAAATCTGATAAGTAAAAGAAATTTAAAGTTTGCAAGACCAACATTAAATTTCTAATGCAAAAACACTTTTAAATCAAAGAATAAATAAGATAAGAATAGTTGACCATATTCAATATTCATTCTAAAAAGTAGATATATAAAATAGAATAATTATAAAAAAATGATGAGATATAAAATCAAATATTTTCAAATTAAAAAATTAAATTATTGTTTAAGTATGAGATTTTTTTCTAAGAATTAGAGATATAGAGGAAATAATTAAATGTAATGTGGGCTCATTTTTTGCCTCTTTATTAACTAGACTTGAGAATTTTTTTTGATGCAATTGCATATCTTTTTAATTTGAACTTTATTTGTCAACAATTATGCATCTTTTCACATTGGGCTCATTTTGTACTTCTTTTCAAATTTGGCACACTTTGTGCATCTTTTGATATTTTGTTCTTTCCATAACCAAATCAGCAAATCTTAGTTTGTGTGATTATCTTCTAAATAAAAGAATAAATTTTCTCATATAGGGAAGAGTAAAACACAAAACAAAACTCAATAAATAATAATAATAAAATCAATATATTGAATAAGGAAAGAAAAGACAAATCATTCAGAATTTTTGGAACAATTATAACTGTAAGATAAATGTTTATTAGAAAATAAAGATGATCTCCTTTATCTAAATCAAATTATAATTTGATTTAAGTTTAATTAAAAAAATTTAACATTAAAATTCATATAATTTTAATTTTTTATCCTTAAAATTAACATTTAAGATTAGTAAAAAATAACTCATAGACAATTAAGTCGAGAAAGAAAAATATAGTAATAACCAAATATATTTTTTATATATAAAAATAACATGGACTCAAATATAAAAGAAATACAACAATCCCAAATCTAAAGTAAGTAGATGTAACACAAGAACTGAATAAGAAAATAAACAATAATAAAAAATTAAACTAAAAACTTAAAGGATCTTGGTCAGGAGGACGTTGTGGAGGAGTGAACTAGGTAAAGTAGCTGTTAATGGTAGCTTCTTGAGCCTTAGTTGAATCAACTTGTCCTCTCACCTAGCTCATATCCTCATTATTACCAAAATCCTGCTAGTCCAAGTGAGTCTCAATATGATCAAATCGTTGAACAAAGTGAGACTCAAGATGATCAAATATCCATATCATTTTATAATAGAAATGATGCTTAGGTCCAAGAGCAGGAGCAGGTGTAGGTGCTAAAGCATGTCCTCCTTCTTCAACAAGTTCATCTCCCTCATCCCCTTGATCCTGATGGGAAAGAATATGAAATGAAGCATCAATAAAATAGATAAGAAGAATATCTTGGGGATTATGATGAATAAGATTATATTTGTTTTCAAGAATATCAATAATCAAGTGTTCTAAAGCCACATTCTTCTTCCTTCTAGTGGCAGGAAGTATAATATTAGTAAGGTTATGGATGTAGTCCATAATCAACTAAGCTTCATCAAATGGAGTGCTTAGCAAGAAATAGTATATGATTATACTAAGCAAAGGAGTGATATTGATTTGATCATCACCTATAGGAATAATAGAGGTTCTTAAAACATGATGGATGTTCCTGCATTTTGATTTAAAGTCTGACCAAGGGGTAAGTGTTGGATTACAGGTTTTCCCTAAGAGTCTGATTTATAGTAGTCCAATAAAAATCAATTCTAGAAGACATAGAATATGCCCTAATTCCTTCAGTTTTAATATGCAAAAAGGTGCCCAAATCCTCTTTAGTGATTTTAACATGTTGGTGAAAGACATACGAGGATATAATGGTGTTGTTTTCTCCCATTCTCAAATTGGCAAGGAAATAATAAAAGATCTCATAATTAAAAGCATAGATCAAAGTGAGAATGATTGAAAAGTCTATGGAGTTAAATAGGGGCATAATAAGAAAGTTGATATCTTTTTGAATAAGAAGATGAAAAGGAGTAATCCTAGATTGAACAAACCAAGTGTAGGCTTGTTCATTTTGCCTTGAAAGAAAATTATCATCTCATTTAGAACAAGATGAACTTCCCTTAGAAGGACGTGATCATTTGCTACTGCTTGCCATTTGAGAAGGATTGAACAAAAGAATTGAAAGAAGTGAATGTGGAATAGATTGAATAAATTCAAAAAACAACTTCCAATTTATAGAAATTGGATGAGTTTGTACAGTACAAAAATGAGTTTGTACATATAAAATTGAGTTCATACAACATGAACTTGAGTTCGTACATACGAATGAAAATGGTTAAGAACAATTATTGTAGTGAAACATCTTTTTGTAAAGTAGTCTTTTTGATGAGTTGTTTTGTATGACTTTTGACCAAACCTGATCGTATAGATGAACAGGTGTTTGTGCAGGATGATTTACTAATATTGATCATACTTTCTGATTCAATTTGTCCAAATGAAAACTGACAACATAATCGTATAGATGAAGAGGTGTTCGTACAGAGGATTTTTAATAAAATACTACCCTAATTAACAATAAATTCATTCTCCAAAATACTACCATATTTGTATAGACAAAAAGTTTAAGCTTCATATAGATGATGGAGTGGTTTGTAATGTATGATTTAAAAAAAATAAATTTTCATCTGCCCATCTTATTAAAGAAATCTTGTAAAATATGGAGAATTTTTACTATATGAAAGGTGGTTTGTATTGTATGAGTGGAAAAGGAATTTTATATTTACATGATAATCAAGTTACTTTTCTATAAAAAAAACAAGATCCATAAAAAATCAAACACAAAATAGAGAAATACAATAAAAATAAACCAAAAATAGAGAACAAAACACAATCATAAATATAAAAGAAAAATACACCACGAAGATAATTTGTAGAATTATAATTTTCAAGCATGAATATCAACAACACCCAATCTGGATCTTAAGGTGCTAAAAGTTTTAAAAACCAGTGGTTTTGTGAAAATATCTAAAAGTTGATTTTAAGTAGCTATATAATGTTGCTCTATTCCTCCTTTAGTGATATGGTACCTAATAAAGTGATGCCATATGTCTATAAGCTTGATCCTATAGTGTTGGATTGGATCCATTGATATGAAAATAATGCTTGTAATTTACAAAAAATTTGAATAGTACCAATTAAAAAACATAAATCCATAAGTTATTATTTTAACCAAAGAACCTATGCCACCAACTCCCTAAGGCTTTATATTCTTCTTCAGCACTAGAAATGGCTACTGAGTTTTATTTTCTGCAATACTAGGAAACTAAAGTATCAAATGAATTGACAAGTTCGAGAAGTAGTTTTTCCATCAACCCTACATCCTATAAAATCTGAATCAAAATGTCTAATAATTTTAGAAGAAGTGTTATGCCTAGGATATCGAATTCCTATGTTTCAAGTTCTTAAAAGTTATTTAAGAATTATTTTAATAATAGTTAGATGGGATTCTTTTGGATCAGCTTGAAATCTAGTTTAAAGATAAAAACTAAACTTGATATCAGGTCTGCTAGCTGTTAAATAAAGTAATGATCCAATCATCCCTCTAAATAGCATTTCTAGTCCTTATCTAACTGACATAAGGAAATCATGAGTGTACTTATTGGTTTAGCTTTCTCCATGTCAAACTTCTTAAGGATGTCCTTAAAATATTTTGATTGACTAAGAAAGGTGAAGTTCTCTTTCTATTTTAAGCTAAAACCAAGAAAGTAACTCAAGTCTCCCATAAAAATCATTTCCAATTCCTTGCTCATTATATTTTAAAAGTCATCACAAAGATTCTTATTAGTGGATCCAAATAAGAAAACATCAACATAAATTTAAATAATGAGAATGTCATCTCCTACTCTTTTTAGAGTGGTGTCCACACTTTTTTTAACAAAAAATCATTCTATTAGGAAAATGCTTAGCCTTTCATACCATGCCCTAGGTGTCTGTTTTAATCCACATAATGCATTCTTCAATTTAAACACATGATTAGGAAATTATGAATTTTTAAAACCTGGAGGATGCTCAATATAAACATTTTCTTTAAACAACTCATTAAAAAAGGAACTTTTAACATCCATTTGAAATAATTTAAATCCTTTAAAATTGGCAAATGCTAGAAATATCCTTTTTTACTTCAAATCTGACTACAGGGGAAAAAGACTCCTCAAAATTGAATCCTTCTATTTAATTATTTCCTTTGGCCACCAATATTGCTTTATTTCTAACCACTATACCTAAATTATTCATCTTATTTTTCAAAACCCACTTAGTTCTAATAACACTTTGATTTTTAGGTCTTTTTACTAACTCCCAAACATTATTTCTAACAAATTGATTCAACTCTTCTTACATAAATAGAATAAAAAATTCATCAAAAAGTGCTTGATTTAAATTATTGGGTTCAATCATTGAAATAAATGTTGAGTGGTTCACTTCTTTGCTAAGCTCATGCCTAGTCCTAACACCTTCACTCGGGTCTCCTAAAATCAGTTCTTTAGGATGACTATTAGGATATTTTCATTCTCTAGATAAATTATTTTTTGTTCCAGCCCTTTCTTCAAGATTTATATTTTCAATTCCTTAGATATTTTCTTCAATATATTCTTCTTCAAACCTAGACCCTCCTAAAAATATCAGATTCATCAAAAACTACATGAGTGGTCTCCTCTACTACCAAATTCCTTTTATTAAAAACTCTATAGGATTTTCCTTCCTAAAAAAAAATCCCATCATCTGATTTAGGATAAATTTTTATAAAAGAGTTTTCCCATTATTATGAATGAACACTTTATATCCAAAAACATATAGATATGAGAGATTGGGCTCTACCATTAAAAATTTTATAGAGCGTCTAATTTAATTTAGATCTAATGTTCACCCTAATAAGAACATAACTTATTATATTATCTGCTTCAGCCAAAAAATATTTAGGAACTAAATATTAAGCCAATATGGCTCTAGCAGCTTCTACCAAAGTTTTATTCTTTCTTTTAATAACCCTTTTCTATTGAGGGGTTTTGTGAGCTGAAAAGTTATGATCTATCCATTGCTCTTTATAGAAAACTTCAAAGTTTTTATTATCAAATTCTCCTCTGTGGTGACTATGAATTACAAGAATTTGACAACCTAGCTTCCTCTGAATCCAATTAAAAATTTCTAAACTCATCAAATGATTCTCTATTATGATATAAGAATCTAATCCATGTGAATTTAGAATAATCATGAATAATAAAATACCCAAAAAATTTCCCTCCAAGACTTATAATGCTAAAAAATCCAAAGAGATTAATGTGAAGGACTTCTAAAGGTTTGCTAGTTCAACATTTTTAATTGAATGAAAGGAGGACTTGACTTGTTTCTCAAAATGATATGCATCACACAGGTGATCCATAGTAAAGTCTAGTTTGGGTATTACTATAACCAATTTCTTTTGGGTAATCTTCGTAATATTTTTCATGCTTGCATGACAATCTTTTATACCATAACCAAGATTTATCAGTAATAGTTTTTTAGATAAAAAGTATTAGAAGATTTAACATAATTGGAATCATGCAAGTAAAAATTATTTACCCTATCTCCATGTAACACATCAACTTTATTTTTGCTTATAATAAAGCTTGTAAGTAACAAATTTATATTAAAATCCTTATAACAAAGTTGACTAATACTTAGCAAATTATATTTTAAGCCTTCAACCAATAAAATATTTTCAATCAGAAATTCTTTGTGTTACTAATCATACCTGATCCTACCACTCTCCTAGTGGTGTATCTCTAAGTGTAACTTTTCCTCAAGTCCTGGCCTCCAGTAATAAAATTGATTTGCATCTCGAATCATATGTCTTGAATATCCATTATCAAGGTACCATATGCTATCACAAGGGCTTGTATAAGAGCATTTATACAAAATTATCAAATATTATGCTACAACTTAATTTTTATGACTATGTTTTCATATCATGTGTGTTTGTTATTATTCCAAAATATTGTTATTTTGATTTTTGATTCTCCTAACATATATTGGAAATATTATATTTGTTATTTGTGGATATTAATATTTCAAGAAAATTATACTCCACATAGTTGAAAACTTCAAGTAAGGTTATATTAGGGTTTATTATTATTTAAGTATGTAATTTTTATACTTTTCTTGAGTCTAAGAGAGTGTGATTGTAATTGGATAACCAATCAAAAACATACTAGGGGAGTATAAAAATTAGTAAATTTTTTAAAACTAATAATACTGTATAATTTTTGATTGTATGAGACAATTTGGGTTGAGTGTTCCTCTAGAAAGTAGTTAATCGAATCGTGATAGGAAAATTTTCTAAGTCTTGTTTGAACTGTACAAAGTTAGCTTCATACGTATGCCTTCCAGAGTACAAAATAGATACATACAAGTTCGTCCAGATGAACTTCTGATTTTTTGTGAACTATTTATACTTTATGATCTTAGGTTCATACAGATGATGTTTAGAGTATGAAATGGTTATGTATCTTTTCATCCATATGAACAAGTAAATTTTATGAATTTTTTATACTATATGATCATAGGATCGTATAGATGACTTCTAAAGTACAAAATGGTTGAGTCCATTTTTATACCAAACAAAATATGGTTTGATTAAAATAGATCATACTGTATGATATAGATTTCATACAGTACATTATTTAGAGTACGAAATCATTTCATATTGAATCATACCAGATGAATCTGTTTAATTTTGAACTGATCATATTATACGATGTCTGTTTGTATAAAAGTAAATTAGAGTATGAAATTGGTTCATACTAGATCATACGAGTAAATTTTAAACTATTTGTATGTACAATCATTGATCGTACTGTACAATCGTGGACAATTAAAATATTTTTTTTTTTAAAATTTAGATGATTTTTTATATCTTTCATATATAAGGTCCTAAAATCTAACTGTGATTGAATCCTTCTTTGTATTTTCTTTGAGAACAAGCGTGACAGTGATTTGGGAGAGTGTTTGAGAGAGAGTTCTTATAAGTGGAGAGTGTGAAGGGTTCATAAGATTGCTCAAAGGTGAGAATCTCTTTGTAAGTGTGATAAATCTCTTCCTTACTTCTTTGAAGATGCTCAAAGAATATCTTTGAATAAGATCCTGTTCTCTATTGACACTTGGAGAGTGTGAAAGGATGATGATACTCTGTTGATACTTGAAGGGTGTGAAAGGATGTCGGTTATCTTCCAACACTTAGAGAGCGTGAAAAGATAATAGTACTCTACCAACACTTGGAGGCTGTGAAAGGATGGCAGTACTCTGTTGCATTATGGATTGGTAAAAGAGAGGATAATTGTAAAGGCTTCTCCACCTTACTGTGGGAGCAAATGGAGGGTCCCTTTGGTAATAGTACAATTTCTAAAGAGGGAGTCTTCAGGGAGTGGACGTAGGTCTAGATGGACAGAACCACTAAAAATTACTGTGTTTTTATTTTACCACATTTTTTATTTTTCTACACATTTTAATTTTTTTGTGGTTGAAAAGTTTTTATTTTGTTAAAACTTTAAATTGTGTAAAAAGTTTAAAATAGTTTTCTACAAAAATTTTTGAGAGATTTTTTTACCAATTCACCCCTCCTCTTGGTTGCCATTGGGACAATTGTGTTAGGTCTAACTACATATACAAACTTTCAAGTGGTATCAAAGCCTACTTTCAAAAAGTAAGGTTTAGATAACATTTTAAAAATGATCATGGCTACTTTTGGAAATTGTAACACACCTGAAGGGTATTCGACACTAGAACTCCATTATTTGATAACATCCCTTTTGATTTTTAGAAAACATGTATGTCTATTTTTCTTCAATTGCTTGACTATCACATGTGAATTTTAGTATAGGAAGGATACAGTAGGTAAACTTGACTTGTAGATGGCATTAGAGCTGACTATTTGCTGACTGGACTATAGAAGAATGAGACTTAGCTCAGTTAAATGCTAAATATTTAAACACTTTTTCTGTTCACTTAAATCCAAAGACTATATGCGTGTCTCTACCTGTAAAAGTGAAAAAAAAAATTGGGATAGACTTTACATCATAGATGAAGGGACTAACGAAGTGAAACAATTTAGATTAAATATTTTACTGCATAATTATGAACTATTTTGCATGAAACCAAATGAATCAATCACTGACATATATACACGTTTCACATAAATAGTAAACTACTTACATGCATTAGGTAGGGAACTAATGAATATTGAGAAAGTAAATAAAATACTTTGTTATTTGCATACTACTCATGATGAGAAAATAATTGTTATTACAGATTCTAATGATTTAAATGTTTATTCTATTAACAATCTTCTTGGATCACTAATTACTTATGAGCAAGGAGTGACTCAAAGACATTAATACAGGTGTGAAGTAAAAAGAGAAGAACATAGCATTGAAAGTGGATGACTCCGAGAGTGATTAGTCTCAACCTGTGGATGAAAATGACATTGCTTTGATGACAAGGCAATTCAGAAGTTTTTTAAAAAGGAAGAAAAGTAGATTTCAGCAGTGGAAACAAGGTAAGTTCTATAAAATGCTAAGGCTTCTAACAATGTTATTTGTTATAAATATAAGAAGCCTGGACACATCAAATTTGAATGTATGAATTTAAAAGCTAATCCTAATAAGGAGAAGGTTGAAGAGAAAATAAATATGAGGAATGTCAAGAAGAGATTGCAGAGAGCATTTTGGGAAGACTCAGCTTTGGATTCCTTAGAAACATAAGTAGAGGAGGAAGTCACCAACTTGTGTTTAATGGCAGATAAGTTTGATCAGCAAGATCAAGAAGAGGTATTTGACTTAACTTATGAAGAGCTATTTGATTTTTTTGAAAAAAATTATATTACATATAGAGAACTTAAAATGATATATGGTAGGTTTAACATAGATTTCCTAGAATTATAAAAAGAGCATGAAATCCTTAGAAAAGATAATGCACTAATTGATAGTAACCACATGAAATTATTGGATGAATTGAAAAAAATAGGATAAACTATTAAAATCATCCCACACTGAACTTGAAAAGGATTTTGAAATATTTATGGATGAATCCGATAATAGAGAGCATTATTTGAAAGTTTACAATGTCGTGTTAGAAAGTGCAAACTTATTTTTTAAAGATTAATTGAAAGCACTGTAAGAAACCAAAAATTTTAAAACCTATGAAAAGAGAGTTTTACTCACGTAGATTGAAAAATACTTTTCCTGGAGTTAAATGTTTTTCTTTGTGGAATGATTGGCCATATATCTCACACTTGTATTATTCATAGTAAATCAAATCTAGTGTGGAGTGTTGAAGATTTATTTTCATGGTTTATGATTTTGATGATAGAAAACACTCTTATTTCTCTACGACTACCTTATCTACTGATATTTTAGGTTCAAAAGATTAAGATTGTAATTTGGAATCAGCTCAAGATTGGGTAGACTAGGTCTGAGTCAATTTGTACCCTTTCTCCTTTCTTGAGTATTTTATAATAGGTGTGGCTCCTGAAGCTATGAAACTTTGCACACACGCACCTTGGAAGATTTTTTAACTATTCCCTAGAGTTTCTTGTTTTTGGTAACATCGTCCGGGATGATATTTATATCAGCCTGGACGATCGGTTTAAAAACAGAAACCCTAATTAGGGCATCCTCATTAAGGCAGCCGTCATTAAGCCGATCAGCCTGGACAATTTTGTATCGGCTAGTACGATAGGCTCAATTATGAAAGAATCAGTCTCCATAATCAGTTTAGGTATTCTATATTTTAGGAAATCGGCCAGGACGATATCCATATCAACCTGGACAATCTAACCCAATTATGCCTAAATTAATCTAGTATCTTTGGAAAGCATTAAAGGCTGATTGATTCGATCACATCGTCTGGGATGATCACAGGATCGGCCGGGATGATGTCATGGATAATTGACATTGGCCAGCTTCGATTCAGGGCGATGATCAGGATGATTGTATTTGGTTTTAACTAATCGGCTAGGATGATATTTCATTGGCCTGGACGATGTAACCAATTTTCTTCTGATCGTCCCAAATCATTCCGGGCTGATTGAGCTTAATTTGTACTAATCAGCCAGGATAAAATTTCTATCGGCCTGGACGATAAAGTCGGCAAGTTGCATTAATGAGCACATTTTGAGATATTCTATTTAAGCTTTTGATAAGGCACTTTTGTAAGTGTCTTTGGCAGCCATTGTAGCTTCATTCTTTTTGAGAAAACTTGAAGAGAGAGCTTGAAAGGGAGTGAGGAAAGGGTGAAGTTTGAGAGAGGGAGAAGATCCTGTGAGGGGGAACTCAAGGGAGTGTGGAGGGGTATTCCACACGGTTGCTGCGGCAAGCTTGCACCTTAGTACCGTCGGATTCAAGGCTTGTCTTGAGGGATGTTCACAGAACAAGAAGATCTCTTTGGTGTCAAAGGACCCAACGACTCCGCCGCACCGGTGAAGGTGGAAGTGATTTTGTAAGGTCTTCTCTACCTAGCTGTGGGGGCTAAAGGAGAGACACTTAGTTTAGTGCAATACTTGGAGGGTGCCTCTAAGAAATGGACGTAGGTCAAGATTTGACTGGACCACTATAAATCTAGTGTGTTCTTTCCTTTATTATTTTCTCATTTAATTTCTGTATTGTGTTTTCTCTATGGTGAATCTTAGTTTGTGTTTTTGATTGAATGATTTATTTTAAAATATCGATTCATCCCCTTTTGGTTAGCCTTGAGATTAGTTCTTAAGAGCTTAACATCCTTAACAAACTTTCAAGTGATATCAGTGCGGGAATCATGAAATCTAAGTTTTTGAAAGCTTTTGAATTTTTGATCCATGGCTAATTTTTATAATCGTAATATTGTGGAAGGTTATTCAATCATCAGACCACCTTTATTTGAATATATTACATTTGATTTTTGGAAAATTTGCATGTCTACTTTCTTGCAATAGATTGATTTCTGTATGTGGCATATGATTTTCATTGGTTATTCATTACCGTCACATGTTTTAGATGGAATTAAAATTAATATTCATTTTAATCAATGGAATAGGGAAGAACAAATCAATGCTCAATTGAATGCAAAATCTTTAAATTACTTTTTTTGTGCTTTAAATAATGAAGATTTTATGTTAGTATCCACGTGCACTACTATTAAGGAAATTTGGGATAAACCACACATCATATACGAAGGCACTAGTGAAATCAAGCAATCCAAGTTAAATATTTTAATGCATGATTATGAACTGTTTTGCACGAAACCTTATGAAACAATCTTAGACATGTATACTAGGTTTATTCAAATTGTGACATCAATGCATGCCTTAGGAAAAGAACTTTCGAACTTTGAAAATGTAAATAAAATTCTTAGTATTTATTGGATAAGTTTGATGCTAAAATTGTTGCTATTCATTACCGTCACATGTTTTAGATGGAATTAAAATTAATATTCATTTTAATCAATGGAATAGGGAAGAACAAATCAACGCTCAATTGAATGCAAAATCTTTAAATTACTTTTTTTGTGCTTTAAATAATGAAGATTTTATGTTAGTATCCACGTGCACTACTATTAAGGAAATTTGGGATAAACCACACATCATATACGAAGGCACTAGTGAAATCAAGCAATCCAAGTTAAATATTTTAATGCATGATTATGAACTGTTTTGCACGAAACCTTATGAAACAATCTTAGACATGTATACTAGGTTTATTCAAATTGTGACATCAATGCATGCCTTAGGAAAAGAACTTTCAAACTTTGAAAATGTAAATAAAATTCTTAGTATTTATTGGATAAGTTTGATGCTAAAATTGTTGCTATTTATGAATTAAAAGATTTTAATGAATATTCTATTGATAATTTGATAGGCTCACTCATTGCCTACGAGCAAAATTTGGGTCAAATACTTTTGGATGCAGGTGAAACGATAGTGCTAAAAGCTGAAGATACAGAAAGAGGTAGCTTAGTTGGTGATGAAAACAATAACTGGTCAAGCAAATTAAAAAGCTCACCAAAGCATAAGCATCAACAAAAGTGGAATAAAGGTAAAAATGGTAAGAATGTTAAGATTTATTCCGATGTTATTTGCTTTGGATGTAGGAAGCCTGGACATATGAAAAATTAGTGCCCTAATTTGAGAACTCTTCCTGCAACAGAAAAGGGTAAAACAAAGCAAATTATAAACTGGTCAAATAATGAAAAGCAAAAAATTTCTTGGGCAGATTTTGCTTCTGAATCATCTGATTAGGAGTGAGATGGTGCTTAAACCTTTGTTTGTATTTTTTATGTTTGCATGTTTTGTTTGTTCTTTTGTTTTTGTGATTTTTTTTTTAATCTTTTCTTACTTTTCTTTTTTCATTAAATTTTTTATGTGTCTTTTCTGATCAACACACACATTCACCTTTCTAAAAAGAAAAATCTACCTCTTATTTTTTCTTGATTCTTATAAAAATTGTGTTTGACTTCTCTAAAAATAGTCAAAGGAAGGAAACTCATGATTTTGACTCTCAATCTCTATTTCCTAAAAGAGGTAATTCTACTTTTGATTTAAAATCTTTTTCATATTTTAAATTAGTTTTTGAAACAAATTTTTTATCTCCCTATATTTTATTTATCGCATAGGAATCTTTTGCAAGTTGTTGAATCTACCTCATAATTTTCTTAATCAAGAAATTTATTTTATCAATAGGATGGGTTTACTTTTCGTTTTTAAGATTTCAGAATGGTAGCATATTAAAAAAAAATTGGCCATTGATGCAAAAAATAAATGATGCGCAAAGACGCCAAATTAAAAAAAAAATACACAAAGTGTATCAAAAAGTTAAAAGATGTGTAGTGCGCTAACCAATTGTCAAGAGGCATAAAATGAGCCCATAAAATTTAATGCTTACTATTCTTGTACTTCTTAAAGCTTAAGAAAACCCTTGATACTTTCGATACTTGAGTTTGAAAATCATGATTCTTGATTCAACAATTCGTGCATTAATCTTTTATAAGATATATTTTATGGAAGGAGTTTTGAAAAATAACTGTTTCTTTCTCCAATTTATTCCTTGATTTAGATATTGAATTAAAAAGTTTTAGAGCCTTTTAAAAGAACTAGAATTTGGATTATCAAATTTTGAATTTCTAACCTTTTCTTGGCTATGCATTATCAATACAATTCTACAAAGTTTTCGATTCAAACCAAGAGGTAACTTTCTTATTTTAAGAATATTTGGTTTGTTCACTAGATCACAGATCATTTTTGTCTTTTAATCATTTTGTTTTTATTATTTGTGTCCCTTCTCTTTTTGATAATGTCAAAGGGGTAGAACGTACTATTGAATTTGTATCCTTTTACTTGTATTTTTGTTCTTTCAAAAAAAAAATTAAGAACAACAAATTTTTTTTTTATCTCCCCCATTTTTAAAGCTTTATTTTAGTGAGGGGGAGATTAGGAGAAAATACTTTCTTTTTTGCAAATTCAAATAGTAATGTTTGCCATCATCAAAAAGGGGGAGATTGTTGCAGATCTGTTTTCATAGTTTATAATTTTGATGATAGCAAACACTCTTATTTCTCTACGACAGTCTTATCTACTGACATTTCATGTTCACAAGATTAAGACTGTAATTTAGAATCAGCTCAAGATTAGGTAGACTCGGTCTGAGTCAGTTTGTACCCTTTTTCCTTTCTTGAGTCTTTTGTAATTGGTGTGGCTCCTGAAGTTATATAACTTTGCACACACACACTTTGGAAGATTTTTTGACTGTTCCCTAGAGTTTACTTTTTTTGGTAACATTGTCCGGGATGATATTTATATCGGCTTGAATGATCGGTTCAAAAATAGAAACCCTAATTAGGGCATCCTCATTAAGGCAGCCATTATTAAGCTGACTGACCTGGATGATTTTGTATTGGCTTGGATGATAGGCTCAATTAAGAAAGAATCGGCCGCCATGATCAGTTTAGGTATTCTTTATTTTAGGAAATTGGCCAGGGCGATATCCACATCGTTCTGGATGATCTAATGCAATTATGCTTAAATTAATATGGTATCTTTGTAAAGCATTAAAGGCTGATTGATTCGATCACATCGTCCGTGAAGATCGTAGAATTGGCCAGGATGATGTCATGGATGATTGACATCGACCAGCTTTGATTCAGGGCAATGATCAGGATGATTGTATTCGGTTTTAAACTAATCAGCCAAGATGATATTTCATTGACCTGGACAATATAACCAATTTTCTTCTGATGGTCCCAAATTGTCCTGGGCTGATTGAGCTTAATTTGTACTGATCGGCCAAGACAAAGTTCCTATCAGCCTGGATGATAAAGTTGATAAGTTGCATTAATGAGCTCATTTTGAGATCTTCTATTTAAGCTTTTGACAATGCACTTTTGTAAGTGTATTTGGTAGCCATTGTAGCCTCATTTTTTTGGGGGAAACATGAAGAGAGAGCTTGAAAGAGAGTGAGGAAAGGGTGAAGTTTGAGAGAGGGAGAAGATCTTGTGAGGGGGGGACTCAAGGGTGTATGGAGGGGGATTCGACATGGTTACTCTGGCAAGCTTGCACCTTAGTACCATTGGATTCAAGGCTTGTCTTGAGGGAAGTTCACAGAAGAAGAAGATCTCTATGGTGTCAAAGGACTCGGCGACTCCTCTGCACCGGAGAAGTTGGAAGTGATTTTGTAAGGGCTTCTCCGCATTGCTGTGGGGGCTAAAGGAGAGACACTTAGTTTAGTGCAATACTTGGAGGGTGCCTTCAAGTAGTGGACGTAGGTCAAGGTTTGACTGAACCATTATAAATCTGGTGTATTCTTTCCTTTATTATTTCTGCATTTAATTTCTGCATTGTGTTTTCTCTGTGGTGAATCTTTGTTTTGGTTTTAAGTTTGAGTTTTATTTTAAAGATATATAAAATACCAATTCACCTCTCTCTTAATTAGCCTTGGGGCAGTTCATAAGGGGCCTAACATCCCTAATGAACTTTCATGGAGATCAAAGATGCATAAAACAAAGTATATCAAATATGCATTTAGATTAATTTTGCTAATAGAAGAACCCAAACCTTTTTGGGTTTCCAAGATTAACATTTGATTATCTTATAGAATCGCTCTTATATAAGATCTCATGAGAGCATTTGGTACCTGGACAATGGATATTCTAACTATATGACTGGAGACACTACATAATTCATATTGCTAGAAGCCAGGAGTGGAGGCAACATTATACTAGGAGATAATACCACTAGAAAAATGGTTGGCTCAGGTATGATTGGAAACTTGAACAATTTTTTTATTAAAAATGTTTTATTATAAAAGGCTTAAAGCATAATCTGTTGAGTATTAGTCAGCTGTATGATAAGGTTATTATGTAAAATTTTTTCCCACTAACTACATAATAAGCCAAAATGGAATTGATATTTTGAATGGAATTAGGGTAAACAATATGTACATGCTTTATTTAAATTATATTAAATCTCCTAATGATTTTTATCTAAAAATAATTTTTGATGAATCATAATTATGAAATATGAGACTTTGTCACGCTAGCATGAAGAACCTTAGAAAAATTACCTAAAAAGAACTTGTTAGAGGAATACAAAAACAAGACTTTGCTAAGGATCACCTGTGTGATGTATGTCAATTAGGAAAATACGTGAAGTCCTCCTTTAATTCCATTAAGGATCTTAGAACTAGTAAACCTTTGAAAATTATTCATATGGATCTTTTTGGACTGGTTAGCACTGTAAGTCTAGGAGGTAATGTATTTGGATTTGTGATTGTTGATGATTTTTTAGATTTACTTGGAGTGAAAAAATTGAGGAATTTAGAAATTTTTGCATTTGGATTCAGAGAAAATTAGGAAACATGATTTTATCAATTCAAAGTGATCATGGAGGTGAATTTGAAAATGAAAAATTTAAAGACTTTTCTAAGGAGAAAGGAATTTATCACAATTTTTTAGCACCTCAAACCCCTTGGTAGAATGGGTTAGTAGAAAGGAAGAATAAAACATTAATTGAAACTATTAGAGCCTTGTTGGTAGAATATTCAATTCCAAAATATTTTTGGGCTGAAGCGGTCAGTACAGGTTGTTATGTTCTAAATAGAGTGAATATTAGATCCAAATTGAATAAGACACCCTATGAACTTCTTAAGGGAAGAACTCAAAATTTATCACATTTGCATGTTTTTTGATATAAGATATTCGTTCATAAAAAAAAAATATTCGTTCATAATAATAGGAAAAATCCTTTGGGAAGATTTAATACAAAATTAGCTGAATTTTCCTTGGATATTGATAACAACCACATATAAGATATTCATTCATGTTTTTTGAATTTTTCTTGGACATTCTAGTGCTTGAAAGTCTTGTAAAAATTTTTATAAGAGAACTTTGGTAGTTGAGGAGACCCCATATGTTGTGTTTGATGAATCTGACATTTTGGAGGAGCCAGGGTTGGAAGAGGATTATATTGAGAATAACTCCCAAGGAATTAAAAAAATTGATTTGGAAGAGAATATTGTGGAAAAGGAAAACCCTTTTACCTAGAGAATAGAAATTATCAAAGAATCACCCTAAGGAATTGATTTTAGGTGAACCTAGTGAGGGTGTTAGGACTAGGGATGGACTTAGTAAAGAGATGAACCATTCTGCCTTTATATCGATGATTGAACCCACAAATATAAATCAAGCTCTTTTAGATGAATTTTAAATTTTGGCCCTGCAAGAAGAGTTGATTTAATTTGTAAGAAATGATGTTTGGGAATTGATTGAAAGGCTAAAGGATCAAAGTAGCGTTGAAACTTAGTGGGCATTCATAAAGAAATGAATGATTTAGGAGTTTTGTTCATAAATAAGGCAAGATTGGCACCTAAGGGGTATAATCAAATAAAAGGGATTGGTGCCCCTGTAGCAAGACTTGAAGCAATTAGGGTTTTATTAGCTTTTACCTATTTTAAAGGTTTTAAATTGTATCAAATGAATGTCAAGGGTGCCTTTTTGAATGGGGTGATACAAGATGATGTTTATGTTGAGCAATATCTAGGTTTTGAAAATTCTAAATTCTCTAATCATGTGTTTAAATTGAAAAATGCATTGTATGGACTGAAACAGGCACCTAGGGCTTGGTATGAGGGGTTAAGCACTTTCCTATTATAGAGATCTTTATTGAATGGAAGTGTGGACACCACTCTCTTTTTGAAGAAAACACGAGTTAATATTCTCATTGTTCAAATACATGTTGATGACATCATATTTGGATATACAAATAAAAATCTTTGTGATGATTTTTCAAAAATAATGAGTAGTAAATTTGAGATGAGTTTGATGGAAAATTTGAGTTATTTTCTTAGTTTTAGCATAAAGCAAAATAAGGAAGGAAATATTTCTTAGTTAGTCAAAGTATATTAAGGACATCCTCAAGAAATATAAAATGGACAACGTCATCTAATTTCATTGTTGTGCCTTTTTATTTCATAATGGATAGACTCAATGGCTCCTTGCTCTCTATTTTGAGGCGACTCCAAGGCGATTTAGGGCTTCCTCTTTCGTTCGTGATTTTCTTCATTTTTGGCTTATTTCTCTTCATCTCTAGCTTTTTGTCATGGATTTCACTGTTTGTTTTTCTTCTTTGATTGTCTCTTCTTTTATTCTTCATTGTGTTTCATTATTGTGTGTTAGGGTTTTGCAATTTTTTAGGAGATGATGATGTTGTTGTCATCTATCCTTTAACCACTTGTGCTTTTGAATGGCAAGTCCTGTTATTTTAAGGAAGTGTTAGCTGGCTTATCATCTTCTTCTGCCAAATTACCCTTTGTGCACTCTTCCTTCAAAGCGTGTCTGGCTCTATTTCTTGATGATTTAGTTGTTTCCTTACTTGATGCTCCTTTTGCGCTCACTCTTGTGGGGAAGTTCATGTTTAAGCAGCCAACTTTAGATGTCATTCAAAAGTTCTTCTCGAATCTAAAATTGTCTAGATCATTTCAGGTTGGTTTATTGGACTCCAGGGATATATCGATTCTCAGTAATGATTTGGTCTATAGTCATATATTTTCTAGGAGGTCCTATTTTATATAGGGTTATCAAATAAGATTACTTAACTTGTATCTGGACTTTGTTGTGCATGAAGAATCTCCCATAATCCTGAAGTGGATTTCTTTTCCTAATCTCCATTTACATTTTTGAAATTCTCAAATTTTATTTGGTTTGGCCTCTATCTTTTGTAAATCATTGCAAACTGATCAAGCTACATCATCCATTTCATGTCCATCTATAGCTCATGTTTTACTTGAATTGGATATATCAAAGAAGCATCCTACAGAGGTTTGGATTGGTTCAAAACTTAATGGCTATTTCCAATAAGTTGAATTTAAAAATTTACCTATTTTCTATTCTCATTGTAAGTTGCATGGCCATGGTTTATCTGCTTGTTATAAATTAACCCCCCTTCTTTGAAAGTCTAAGGATACTACTAATCTATCCCATAAAAGTGAATTAAGTTCTGTTGAATTGGTTTCTGTTATTCCTAATCATGATGTTAATGTGGCTAATGTTTCTGAAGTGTAAGACCTTATTAATGTTTCCTCAAATTTGAAGTCTTTTCAGGTGGAATCGAATCCTATTATTGTGCATGAGTTGGTTAAAGGACAAAAAATTAATCTTAACTATATCTCTTCTATAGCTATTGACTCACATAATGATTTGTACTATACTATGTGATTTACATCCCATATTTGTTAATTTTAAAACATTAGGTAATATGATTGCAAGAAAATTTAAAAATTATAATCTTAATACTAATAATTTTATGATAAATATTGAATCATACAATCAATCATATTTAAATTTTATAAATAACATATGCTTCTTTCCTAAATTAGGTGAATTCCAAATTAAACTAATTTTATTATTCTACAAAGTTGTTATTGTATGAAGTTATAAGTAATTTACCTAATTGAAACCTATGAATCTAAGAGTTAATTAAAAAGCTAAATTTGGGAAAATATCATACTATCTAATCCCTATCATATAGTTTTATAAAAAAGAGATGATGTTTTCCTAGATATCACATAAATGATCTTATAATGTATGATCTCTATCATATAATATGATCAAACAAAGATAGTTTATTTTTGTATGAGTGTCCATTAAACTTCACTTGCAAGGTCAAACATTGAATCCTTTGTGAAAATATTCAAATAAATGAAGAAAAAAATAATAGTATATTTTTTTAAATCAGTAGGTTTGATTTGGTCCACATGCCAATGGTGGTCCTTCAAATTTAAAAAATTATTTTCCAAAATTTTACTACTTTCATTTGAGGAGCTATTATTGAATTTTATTTTATCCTACTTTTGTTGCATTACCATGGATCAACCTTTTAAGCGTGATATTAAATTTAAAACACAAGTTTGACCATACCATAATCCATTGAAATCAATAATAATTTGAATTTATTTTTTAGATTGCAACCCATTTGCAAAACTAAGTTTATGATTTTAAATGTTGTAAATGATTTAAAGATTAATAAGTTTTTTATTTTTTTAATTTTTATAAAACAACTAAATGTTTTTTTCACTTATTTGAATTTAAAATAGTTTTCTTAACTGTAAAACAAACCTTTATTTGAAATAAGACTTTGCATTTTTATAATAAAGAATTAAATTTAAAGATTAAATTCCTAAGTGTAGAATAAGATCCATATGTGGAGAAGAATTTACATGGTTAGAATTCAAGTTAGTTGAATTTTGGGAAGATTTTTAATTGTAGAATAATTTTCAAGTACGAAAAATTGCTCTAAGTGGTTTGAATTATAAGTCCGTTATATTTATATTTTATAAAAGTATGTGCATTATAAATAGATTGACGATTTCTTAAATATAGGTATGGATTATCCATATGATTTTGAAAACATGAATTAGGTCTTTTTTTTTAAATGAGACAAATTTCTTAAAAATATAACCCAAGTATGACATTATATATATAAGAAATTGAAAAAGTATATAGTCCTTAAGGGGACCTCAAATGCACTAATGTCAAGGAGCTACAAAATGAAAGAAAAAATAAACCTAGGAGCTTGATTTCCCCACTAGAATTAAGATAAGAATACCTAAGTACATGCTACTAACTTAAGGAGGAGCACCCAAAAAAAGAAGCAATAAAAAATAGCCAAATGCTCCCCGCTACCAATCTTCATGAAAACCTTGCTATCATCCTCCCACAAAATAACCTGCTTAAACAATAGATAGGCAAGTGAAATAAAATAGTAAATATAGCAGGAAAAATTCCTAAGCTTGATCTTAGGTCAACCCAAAGAATGATATGTCCGAACAAATAGAAGCCACCCCCAGTCCAAAAAAGAACAAATGCCAGAATTGAAATTCACTCAAAAAGTATACATTCCAAATCTCTCATCATGAATAACATACCAGACGTGCAAAAAATCCAGAGAGCACACATCAATGCCATTTGAAACGTTCAACTGGCAGTGCAGAAGGATACCCTTCACCCTAACAATAAAATAACCACCTACATACCAGCAATAAAACAAACTCCCCAACAAAACCCCAAGAATAGAAATAGAAAGAAACCACCCCAGCACCAGCTTAACCACCAACCAAAACACATGGGAAACCAGCAGAGAGATGCCTAGCCACCAGTAAGAAAAAATAGAACAAAAAAGAGTCCATTAGAAGGAACCCCAAAGGAACTGAACACAAAAATTTAACAAATAAAATAGAATACAACCCAACAAAATGGAAGCAATAAAATACACCAGCCACAACCCCACATGACAAAAACTAATAGGAATGAGCAGGGAGGGAACCAAAACACCCCCAGATACAAAACTAACCATCATCAAGGAAGAGGAAATTTGTAACCACCAGAAGGAAGCAGAGAAAACAACAATAATGCTTAATATAAGACATCAAGGCCTTTAATTAGAAAAGGCATCTGTGTAAATGCAATCTCATTAGAAAGTTAAAATTATAGTCAAACTTGTCCATAGCATTAACACACACGTTCCGATAATCCAGAATATTAGAAATTAGAAGTTAAGCAAATTTAAAGTGGCTCAATGTGCCTACAAATATAAAATAAAGCCAAAAAATAAGTGTTATCCTCCTTATCCTGGATGGCCTTGTAGTGAAAATCAAAATCCACTTCCGGCACAATATTAATCAGAGAAAGATTAGAATAGAGTTGTAAGCCATGAAGCATAGCATAATAATTAGCAAAGAAAACATCATCATGAGAAACAGGCCCAACAAAACCCCATATGTAGGAGCCATTGTGATCTCTTAAGACACCACCACAACCAACAATATTATGAACTCTAGTACTAGCCTGATTCAACTTGAAGTAATTATGAAGAGGTTTAGTCCAAGCAATGCATTTAGTCACCTTATTGAAAATTTTTATCTCCAAATTAATACCAAATAAGGGACAAGTAAATAAAAAATTCTTGCAGTTCTTAAAGGAGAGTAAATTATCCGAATAGAAAGCAGCCACTTTGTCCTTGAATTTTTGAATAATTCTCTTATAATTCATCGCAACTCCATTAAACCGAGAATCATTTCTCTCCAACCAGAGAAACCAAAGGATAAGAAGTGGGATAACTTTCCGGACATGCCCTTTGGCCTTAACAAGCCAACAATCAAGCAAATAGTATAAAGAAAAACTAGCAGTAAAAAAGTTAAAATGGAAGATGTCTTCAAAATGAGTCCAAACCATAGCAACGATAGGGCCAGAGATGAAAGTATGGTGCATATTGTCAACATGAAAACAACATTGACATTTAGAAGGAAAAATAAAACCTCTTTTCCTCAAATTATTATCAGTAGGAATAAGCTTGTGAAGAACTCTCCAAAGGAAGACATAAATCATAGAAGGAATAAATTTATGCCAAATCATTTTAAAAAACCTAGATGACTCCTTTTTAGCTCTAAAGAAATGACAAGCATCGTTAACTCATCTGAATGAATGATTTAAAAAAAATATATTTATCTTGAATTAAGAATAAATGTCTATAATACCTAATTTTGTCCTCAAGGTGTTAAAGAAGTTATAGGCTTGGGGTTTTATGAAGATATCTGCCAATTGATCTCCTATAGTTATATGATTCAATTATGTATCTCCCTTTACTATATGATCTATTATAAATTGATGCCTAATGTCTATATGCATTGTGCGGGAGCGTTGAATTACATTTTTTATATATAAATAGTACTAGTATTGTCACACATAATTATAATGGTTCCTAGAGGTAGTCCAAGATCTAAGAGTTATTTCTTTAGCCATAAGACTTAAGCAGCATAACTTCTTACTGCTATATATCCTACCTCAGTTGTTGAAGGGGCTATTGAGTTTTATTTTCTACTGGATAAGGAAACTAAAGATTGTGTCTATCTACCATACATCATTCAAGAAGCTCATTTTCTATCTACCATACATCGTATAAAATTAGAATATGAATATCCTATTATTTCAAAAGAATTATTGTGTCTAGGATACCAGATTTCTAGGTTTGGAGAGCCTAACAAATATCTAGGAATTCTCTTATCAGTCATGTGGGATTCTTTTTGATTAGTTTGAGATCTAGCACAAAGAAAGACACTAAACATAATATCTGATTAACTAGTAGTTAAGTAAATAAGTGGTACAATTATCCCCCTTTATTTTTTCTGATATGCTAATTTTCTATTTTGGTTCTTGTCTAATTGAATAGTAGAGCTCTTGAGAGTATTCATGGCCTTAGCATTTTTTATTGCATACTTTTTGAAAATGTCCTCGATATATTTATATTTGTTAAGGAAGGTTCCATAATCCATCTGCTTTACACTAAATCTAAGAAATTTGCTTAGCTTTCTTGTCATACTCTTCTCAAATTCTCTACTCATTATTTTTAAACATTCATCATATAGGTTTTTATTTGAGGATCCAAACAAGATGTCATCAACATAAATTTAAATAATGAGCAAGTATTCTCCTTCTTTTTGTAGGAAGAGGGTGGTTTTTACACTATCCTTAACAAATTCTTCATCTAAAAGGAAGATGCTAAGTCTTTCATGGTAGGCTCTAGGTGCTTGCTTCAACCCATATAAGGTATTCTTCAGTTTGAATGCATAATTTGAGAATTATGAATTTTAAAAACCTAGGGGTTACTCAACATAAACATCCTCTTGAATCATCCCATTTAGAAAGATAATCATAACATCCATTTAATACAGTTTAAAACCATTAAAATAAGCAAAGGCTAACATAACCTTAATGGATTCTAATCTTGCTATAGAGGAAAAAGTTTTCTAAAAATCTATTCATTCAATATGTTTATATCCTTTAGCTACTATTCTAGCCTTATTCATCAATTTTATTCTAGTGTAATTCATCTTTTTTTTAAAAACCCACTTTGTTCCAACCATACTCTGGTCCTCAGGTCTCTTAACTAGTTCCTATAAATTATTTCTTACAATTTGATTTAGCTCTTCTTATATTATAAGGATAAAGAATTCATCAGTTAGGGCTTGATCTATATTGGTGGGTACTATTATAAAGATAAAATTTGAATAACTGACTTCCCTTCCTAAGTCAATTCCTAGTTCTAACACCTTTAGATGGGTTTCCTAAAATAAGATCTTTAGGATGACTAGAAGAATATTTCCATTCTTTAAGAAATTTTTCTTGAGGTTCTACTCTATCTCCTATAGCAATTACTTATGCCTTTAGAATGACCTCCACTTCTTCTTTTTCTCCAGGTTTAGATTCAAAGATCCTTTCTGATTTATCAAATACCACATAGATAGACTCTTCTAATACCAGGGTCCTCTTATTAAAGATTCTATAGGCCTTACCTAAGTAGAAACCTTTATCGATATTGGGATCAAATTTTCCTAAGGGTGATTTTCTATTAATTTAGATGAAGTATCTACAACCAAAGACATGCAAGTGAGAAAGGTTAGGTGTCCTACCCTTAAGGATTTCATAGGGTGTCTTATCAAGTTTTGATCTACCAATCACCCTATTTTAAACATTCCAAGCAAAATTCAATTCTTTTACTCAAAATACTTAGGGAGTGAATACTCAGCTAGAATTACTCTAGCAACTTCCAACAAGGTTCTATTTTTCCTTTTAACTATTCCATTCTTCTAAGGAGTCCTAGGGGTAGAGAAATTTTATTTTATTTGTATCTCTTGACAGAAGGATTCAAACCTATCATTTTTGAACTGTCCACCATGATCACTCTAAATTATTAGGATTTCTTAACCTAATTTTCTTTGAATCCAAATGGAGAATGTTTTAAATTCCTTGAATGACTTAGTCTTATGCACTAGGAATCTAACCCAAGTAAATCTAGAGTAGTCATCCACTATAATAAATCTATATGTCTTCCCTCCTAGGCTGGTTATACTAACAGGTCCAGGTACATGTGTAGGATATTTAGTGGCCTATAGGTGTTAATGTCTTTTATTGAATGAAATGAAAACCTAACATATTTTCTAAGTTGGGAGGTATTACATAGGTGGAACTTAGTGAAGTGTAATTTATATATGCCTTTAACTATGTTTTTTTAGGTGATATTCCTAAGAGTCTTCATGCTAACATGACATAGTCTCCAATGATATTGCCAATATTCCTCAATTATAGTTTTTAAGCACGAGGAATTTGAATATTCAATGTAATTTAAGTTTAATATGTAAACATTATTCATACATTTTCCTTCTAACAAAAGTTTTTCGTTTAAAGTAAACATGTATTTATTAGAAAATTTTTTATATCAAAACCTTTATCACTTAGTTGACTAATACTCAATAGATTATGCTTAAACCATCAACTAAAAAGACATTCTCAATCCTAAAGTTTTTAGAGTTGCCAATTTTACCCTAGCCCACCACTTTCCTAGTGGTAGTGTCCCCTAATGTTACCTTGCCTCTTGACCTAGCCTATATTATGATGAACTACTTCATAACACCAGTCATGTGCCTCAAACATCCATTATCCAGGTACCACATGCTCTCCCTATGCCTTTTGTGAGAGTACCCCTATGTAGTCATTCAAAAATTAGACTTGGGAACCCAAGTGGGTTTTGGGTTCCACCATATGGTTAATTGAATGATATAAATGCATGTTATACTATGATAAATGTAATTTAGGTAACCACACTAGATTTATCATATGGTAGATTACGCAAGTGCAGGCTATGTGACCTAACATGCCACCAGAGTAATACCTAACTCCCAGAAATGGATTTACTAACTTATGTGGGTCATGGTACCTTCTCTTAGGTTTAGGTAATGCATGCTGTGTTGAGGGGTTGTACCAATGAGCTAATATGGGTGATGGTTTTTTTATTCTCAAATGAAATGACTTTTTCTCTAAAATATTTATTAACAATCTCATAACTTTCCACTACCAGTTTTAATGCATGCTCACTATTATCTAGTTGACATTCAAGTTTTTCTAATTACTTAAATGAGTTTTCTAGTTCAATATGTGATGTTTTCAAGGATCCATGTACATTATTTAAGTCGATATGCTTTTTTGAAGGCATCATACTCATTAAGCAAGGTTATGTGATTAGTATCTATACTAGCTTACTCTTTTTGCAAAATAGGTAATTTAGGATTTAGATTAACTTGCACCTTTTCCAACTTCTTATACAAATCATGAATATTTTAAAAAATTATGAGTAATTCATCATAGGAAAGTTGACATACCTCATCTTGATTTGATTAATCAAGATAATCGTTAGCCATAATATACAAATTTATTACATCCTCCTCTACCTATGCTTCTGATGATTCTAAAGGCAGAATCATCCTGAAAAGCTTTCTTTGTCTTTTTTTTGCCCCTCTAAAACTTTGGCTTCTCCTCATCTTTCTCCTTGATAGGGTGTGTCTTTAGGTTGGGGTAGCTAGCTCAGAGGTGACCTAATTTCTTGCACTTGAAGCAAATGGTGTTAGAAGAAGCTTTAAGATTTTTGTTGCATTTACCTTTGCTCCATTTATGTTGATGATGTCTCTATTTTTGTTTAAAAAAATGCTTGAATTATTATTTGATTAAGGTGATGATGTCATCCTCCTCAGCTACAGAACAATCATTATCCAAATTATTTACTTTTAGTGTTACATTTTTCTCCTTCTTCTTCTCTCCTTACTTCACTTTGCCTTTAACTCACTCCTTGCTCATAGGCAATGAGTGACCCAAGCAAATTAATAATGGAATAAATATTCAAGTATTTAGATTCAGTAATTGTAGTTATCTTGGCATCATAAGAAGTAGATAAGTAACATATAATCTTATTTACTTTTTTAGAGTTTGATGGTACTCTACCTAATGCATGTAAGGATGTTACCATCTTGGTGAACCTAGTGTATATTTTAGATACAATTTTGCTAGGTTTGATGTGAAAGAGTTCATAGTTATACACTATTATGTTTAGCCTAGACTAGTTTACTTCACTAGTTCGCTCATAGGAGATACATAATCTATCCAAAATCTCTTTTCCTATAGTGTATGTAGAAACACATATATAATCTTCAAAATTTGAAGCATAAAAAAAGTTCAAACATTTAGCATTTAATTATATGAGTTCCCTATCCTTATTGCTCCATTTATAAAAGGAATATCAACTTTGATACTATTTACTATATGATATGGAAGTGAAAAACCAGTTTGATTGTAAAAAAGAGGATATGTGTATTTCCATTAATTAAAAGGAATCTTTTCAAACAATGGTTGACGAGTTATGAAATAACCCTCTGCAATATTACGATTACCAAAATGAGTTATTGGTCTTTCTTTAAAAAGTTTTCTAAAACCTTATTTTTGAAACCTTCTTTGCTATCACTTAAAAGTTTGTAAAGGTTGTTATACCTTAAGGAACTAGCTCGAGGTTTACCAAGAGGGGGGTTGAATTGGTAATTTAAAAGATTTCCTTAACTTAACATAACAATGAAAATATTTTTGAAATGTTCTTAGTGATTAAAAATACTAGATTTTAATAACTTGTGGAAGCCAACAAGTTTATTAAAAAAATTGATTTAACTATGATGATATCTTGATTTATGAATCTAAGCAATAATCAACAATTTTTATAAGCAGTTATAATAGAAATAAAATGCAATAAATATAAAAATGTAAAAAGAAAAAAAAACACACTCAAGATTTTTATAGTGGTTCAGTCAACCTTGACCAACGTCCACTCCCCAGAGTCCTCCGCTTCAACAATTTGCACTAAAATAAAGTGACTCTCCTTTTTCTTACATAATAAAGCATAGAAACCCTTACATACTCACTTTCACCAAACCTGATGAGGCAGAGTGACGAATGCTAAGTCACCCTCCCGGTGATAGCATCAGACCTTGACTTATTTTTCTCCTTCTTGGAGAAGGCAGAGAACCTCAACTCCTTTTTCTCCCTCTTGGAGAAGTTAGAGTACCTTAAGGAATTGACCTAGAAGCCTCTCTACCTAGAGAGCTTCCAAAGACTCACCAAGGCCATAGGAAGAGCAAGTGTGTAGCTAGCCTGGAAGAACCATATGATCCCCTCACACTCCTCCCTCATACTAAACCTCTCCTTCTCCTTCCTCTCAAACCATTAATTTCTCCAACATCCACACAATCTTCATAACATTACTAAAAGAATCTTTTAAAGTATGCTTAAGTAATGGGCTTCAAGAAAACCTAAAAAATTAAGTTAGTTGTCACTATTTATACAATGTAATTATAGTTCGTATAATACAATAAGTTCAAAACTAGTCCAATCTACTATGATGTAAATAATCATTAAAATATATAGTTCAAATAATTTGAATATATATTATAATAAAATCCATAGATCATCTAGTATGAACTATTTAATTTTTTCTATTAGTACAAGATGATTCCTGGGACAAATAAAAATCATCTCTATAAATCATCTCATACTGCTCTCATCATAAAGTACAACTAGTTGATTTCAAGAAGGTCATCCTTTATGATATTAATATTATATGGCATGATTAATTAAAAAAAATTTAAATCTTATTTAAATTAATCTGGAGGCTAGGGTTTTCATATCATAACAAATTATACATTACGATCATGATCATATAGTATGATTAGTTCATAGCAACTAAATTTTTAATTAGACATTAAACCCATTCTTTATATATTGATCATACATTACAATTGTAAGTTATATACTATATTTAGTTCAAAAAATTTTAACTTTTAAACTTCATATCACTGCCCCTGTGTGTGTGTGCACAGTTACCTAATTGCATACACACTTTTATGGCCAAAGTCATGAAATAGAGAATAAGAAAAGTAAAATTATAGAATTTATTACTTGATACTCCTATTCTACCCATTATTAGGCTTTTAGTAACCTTGAGCGATGTATGTCTTACATGCAATGTTAGTTATCAAAGATAAGAGAAATATCTAAAATATTTAATGAGAAAAGCAACAATTCAATCAATAATATTTGTCACAATCAAAATTACATACTAGGGATCATGAATTACAATAATATCTTCCTCATGCTGCTTGTGCTTCCACAGAATTAGTGTCTCCAGTCGTATCTTCAAGTTGTCAATTTTCTTTAGCATCATATTATAGAATTGTGTCTAGTGCATAGGTGCAGGTATTAGTGCTGAAGCTAGCTCTAATGCTAGTTCTAGAAGTAGAAGGTATATCTATTTCTCATTAAACTCCTACCCCTCCTATGCCAGTTATGCTCTATGATGTTTATCACTAAAAAGGAGGTGAAAAAAAACTATTGGTGTAGAAGGTATGAAAAATGTCTGTTGGTTGAGGGTACATTAGCTGATATTTGACATCTAAAACATAAGCAAAATGATGTTTCATAGAGTGATATTCTGCCTATATATGACCACTATATTTTTAATGGATGTCAGGTTATCAATGTATCCTATAATCATGCTAGCTTCTTAAAATTCTATTCTAGTCATGATGAAATAGGTGACAACTTATAATAAGGGAGTAAATGTTTCTCTATCTGTGACTTTGGGTACTATTGAGGTTTTAAGATTATGTTGGATAATGCAAGCATTTTTTGTGAGAGTGTTTATAAGAGTTTGGTTTGATTAAGTGGTGCATTTTTAAGAGTCAGATTAACTAATGTCCAATTATAATCTCCTCTAGAGCAAACATTGTAGGGTTATACTCCTTGGGTAGAGAGATGGAGGTTTTGATTAAAGTCCTCGAATGTAATTTTTATATGTCACCTATAGAAATAACATTAAATATAGGTTCTATCATCATTGATTCTTTGTATTGGAAAAAAATAATATAGATTTTTAGAGTTAAAGTGAAATGCTAGAGTAAGAATAAATAGGAGTGTAGTGTTAGTAAAAGTTCTTGTACCTTATAGTTAGTAATCTCAAGATTAAGGATCCTCCAAGGAGTCATGTGGGAACCCCTATACCTATGAAAAGATGACTCATCTTCAACTAATTGAAATAGGTCATCAATAGAATGAAGGGAGGAACTTCTTATTATTGCTCAGTATTACTTGCCACTGGCCATGGGGATGCTAAGGAAGGATTGCAAGGAGCAAAAAGAAGAAAGGTTAGAAGATTGAGTGTATATAAACATAAGGTTTTTTTCCCTTTATAGCCATTAGAAGATTATATATCATGATTAAAATCATACAATATAATCATAGGAATTCAATTCATCCCAATTAAACCATTAAAAAGGTGGTTAAGTCGTACAGTATGATCCGAATTGTACTAGATCATATTTAATAATTCATTCTTCCAAAGGAGTCAGGATGCATGATCTTTGACCAACTATTCATGTAGTATAAATAGATGTTCCTACTATTTGATTGTTAATTAAATATTATACTGATCAAATTGAAAATTCCAATAGTCATTGACATGTTGAATGTATAGTATAATGATTAATAATTGAGTAAATCTGAATTATTGGATTGCTTAAATTGTGTTAATGTGAAGATCTAAATGGATCATATATTACAAAGTGGATCGTATAGTGAGATGAAAATAAAAATATTCTTTCTATTTGAAGATCAGGGAAAACATAACAAGATAAAATATACACAAAACAACACAATTCATAAGATACCCTGTTTTGATAGAAATAAAAATTGGCATACAACATAAACAATATAAATAACACAAACAAATGCATAAACATTAAAAAAACATGTCTAGCACAAATTTTCTACTCATTGATGTCGATCACACCTAATTTAGTCCTAAGTGTAATTACAGTTTCATAATTATAGGATTTTGTAAAGATATTTGCCAATTGATTTTCAGTGCTTAGATGATATAGTTCTATATCACCCTTGGCTACATGATCCCTAATTAAATGTTGTCTAATGTTGATATACTTTATATGGGAATGTTGATTGGGTTCTTTGAAATACAAATATTTTTAGTGTTAAGACACATTATAGAGATATTACCTACAGAAAGTCTAAGGTTAAGGATTTATTAATTTAGCCATAAGACTTAGGCAACATAACTTCCTAAAGTTATATATTATACTTTAATAGTAGATAGGAAAATCGAGTTCTTTTTTTTGCAAGTCCAGGAGACTAAGGATTGTCGTAGGAATTAATAAGTGCCGGAATCTACACCCTAAAAAGTTTGAGTATAAATAACCTACAGTTTTGTAGGTGGTTTTATGTTTAGGATACTAATTCCTAAGCTTTGGATTCCTTTAAGATACCTAATAATTTTCTTTATAATTGTCATTGGGATTCTTTTAGATCATTTTAGAATCTGTCACATAAACATACACTAAATATAATATATATTATACTAGTAGTTACATGTAATAGTGATGCTATGATTCCTTTGTACCTCATTTGATCAACTGATTTTCCATTTATATCCATATTGACTTGGATGAGCTCACTGGAGTATTTAGAATTTTAAAACCTTCCAAGCTAATTTTTTTTGTCAAGATCTCCTTAACATATTTTTCCCGACTAAGTAGGGTACCATCCTATCTCTACTTTACACTAATTCTAAGAAAATAATTCAATTCACTCATCATACTCATCTCAATCTCCTTAGTCATACTATCTATAAATTCATTACATAGACCTTTATTTGTAGAACCAAATACTATGTCATTAATATAAATTTGAACTATAAGAATATCGTCTCTTATTTTCTTAAGGAAGAGGGTGGTGTTTATACTTTCCTAAACAAAATGATCTATTTAGGAGAAAGGTGCTAAGTATCTTATACCAAGCCCTAGGTACCTATTTCAAATAATATAAAGTTTTATTCAACTAATCAACATGGTTGAGAAATTATGAATTTGCAAAACCTGGAGTTTATTATATATAATTATTTTCCTTAATAACTCCATTAAGAAATACACTTTTCATATCTATTTGATATAATTTGAAGCCTCTAAAACATGCAAAAGCTAGTAGGACTCTAGTGGCTTCTAATCTAGCTATATGGGTAAAGGTCTCCTCAAAATCAATTTCTTCTATTTGATTACACCCCTTAGTTACTAATCTAGCCTTATTTCTAATCACCAATCTAGCATCATTCAACTTTTTTTAAAAATGGATTTAGTGCCACGTGCACTTTGATTGTAAGGTCTATTAACCAGCTCTCAAACATCATTCCTAAAATAATTGCTTCGATTCCTCTTATGTAGCTAAGATCCATAAATCATCACTATAGCCTTGATCTAGATTGGTTAGTTCTACCATTGAGAAGAAAGCTATATGGCTAACTTCTATATTAAGGCCTTGCCTAGTCTTAACTTGTACTCATTTTTCTCCTAAGATAAGCTCCTTTGGGAAACTAGATGAATATCTCTACTCTTTAGGAAAATGGTTTTGAGCTACTTATCTATCTCTTAGGTCAACTAACATTTCATGCTTTTTTTACTTTCTGACTCTACTTCAAGTGTTTCTAATTACTTGATAGCTTCTTCTAGTTTAATATGCTCTCTGCTTTGAGGATTCATGTGATTTTAATAATTTAATGTCTTTTATATAACTAATCCAATTCATCTTAAAATGATTCATGCTCCTTATCTAATGAAACGTGCTTAACTTTAATGATAAATGCTATTTAATTAAAACATCATGCTCTTTTTTTAAAATAGGAAATTCCTTTTAAATTCATTTAAAAGTTGTATGTAGTTCAGAGTTGTATGCTACTTTTATAGCATCTTATTTGAATCATAAATTTGTTAAAAATTGGAAAATAGTCAACATACGTAAGCTCACATACTTTATCTTGATCAAAGTTCATATTTGAGTCAATTGCAATTAAGCACAGATTTGTTATCTCCCCTCAATACTATTCTGATGAGTTAGAGGCTAAGTTCACCCAGCTCAATTTTTACTTTTTTTGCTTTACTATTTTTATAATAGTCTTATACTTACACCATTTTTTCATAGGGTGGCTCTTAAGATGAGGGCATTTTAACTTCAAATGTCCAAGTTTATTGAACTGAAAGCAATAATGTTAAAATAAAGCTCAATGATTTAACCATTCTTACCTTTAATCCTATTGAGGTGACACTTGTGCTTGTACTTTAGGAAGCACTTGAATTGGTATGTTATTAAATTTATTTTCTCACTCCCATCAGCTTTGGAGTTAGAGCTATCTGTGTTATCAACCTTCAATTCCATGATCATCTCCTTTTTTTTGTTACATGCATCCAAAAGTCTTTGGCTTACACTTTGCTAATAAGAAATGATTGAGCAAATAAATTATTAATAGAGTATACCTTTAAGTATTTAGACTAAAAAATATCAATTACTTTAGCATCAAAACTATTAGGCAAATAATGTAAAAATTTATTTATCTTTTCAAAAATTAGATAGCTCTCTTTGTAAGGCATACAAAGATGCCACTTTTTTTATAAACCTAGTGTACATTTCATATAGAGTTTTGTTAGGTTTCATAAAAAATAGTTCATATTTATAAAAAAATAAATTTAAATAGGATTATCTCACTTTGTTTGTTCATTTATACGTGACATAAAGTTTACCCAAGATTTTCTTACCAGTTGTACAGTGGATTCTCTTATATAGTCTTCTTATTTAAATGAACAAATATATAATTTAAATATATGGCATTAAGTTATGCTTAGTCTCTATCATTAATTCTCCATTTAATAAATGGAATTCTAATTTTAACACCATTAACTATTTGTGAAGGAATAAAATAGCCAACTTTTATTATATACCATATGCGATAATTAATAGATTGCAAAAAATTAGACATGTATGTTTTCTAGAAATCAAATGGAATACTATCAAATAATGATGAATGAGTTATTGAATAGCCCTTTTTACTATTATTATTTTTGAATTATTCAATTAATATTTTTCTCCGGGTTTTTAAACCTTATTACTCCTCCTCTTCGAATATTACACTAACTCTATAGTGCATCTCCTTTTTCTCCCATAATAATGTAGAGAAGCCTTTAAAAAATCACTTCCACCCTCAATGGGGCTAAGAACCAAAATCCGGTTTACCCCCTTAGTGAGGAAAAGAACAAAAATTATTTTTACCCTCTTAGCAAGGAAGAGAACTTGAATATCTTTCACCCTCTTTATGAGGTGGTGAAGTCTGAATCCCTTCCACCAACTCGGTGCAACAGAGTAGTGTGGCCCTTAGACCCCTATAAGTGCTTCTAAAAATTTTCCTCAAAAATTACTCTGATAAATGAAAGAACTAAGTGAATGTTATTACGAATCTGATTTTAGGAAATAGAATTTTAATGATAGAAAACACTTTTGTTTGTCTATGACTGCCTTGCCTACTAATATTTCAGGTCTATAAGATCAAACTATAATTTAAACTAGCTCAAGATTAAGTAGACTAGGTCTGAGTCAGTTTGTAATCTTTTCCTTTTCTTGAGTAAACTGTAAACGATGTGCTTCCTGATGCTAAGTAACATTGCACACACACACTTGGGAGAAACTTTTTTATTATTTTAGAGTTTTTTTTTTTTGCTCACATCATTTGGGACAATCCCAAAATTTTCCTAGATGATCAGTTAAAAATAGAAACCCTAATTAGGGGATCCTAATTAAGACAGCCATCATTAAACACATCGTCCTGGATGATATTGATATCGGCTAGGATGATAGCCTCAAATCAGAAAGAATCAGCCGCTAGATATATTTAGGTAGCTTTTATATTTAGACATCATCTAGGATGATGTCCTGGATGATGTAATATAATTATGCATAAATTAATATGGTAATTAAGGAAAGTAATTAAAGTTTGATTGCTTAATCATATCATCCTGAACGATTACAGGATTGATCGGGACAATCAGTTCAAAAACCTTAGTTGTTCCTGGATGATCAAACATCAGCCAACTTTTATTCAAGGCAATGCTCTGGATGACATGCACTGACTTGAACTAATCATCCAGGACGATCGCGAGAACATCCTGGATGAACATGTTATTTTTCTATCGTCCAGACATCCATTCAGGGCGATGTTTTGGATGATATTTAATGACTTGTAGTAATCATATAGGATGATATCCTATCATCCTGGATGATATGAACAAAATACTTCTGATAATCCCAAATCATCCTAGCTGATTGAGCTAAATTTATACTGATCATATAGGATGATAAAGACAATTTGTTGCAATTAAGAGCTATTCTGAAGCTCTTTTATTTAAGAAGTCTTGTTCTACCCAAGAGGTCATCTTTTGTTATTGTTCTGACCTGAGAGAGCCAAGAGGAGAGGGAGACCAATGGAGAGAGAGAGAGAGGATCTTGTGAGGGGTTTCATAAAGGTTACTCCAAGTAAGGATCTATGAACATCTTCTTTGGTCATTCTCCTTAGTTCCTTAGGGGTTCTAGAGAGGTCTACTTGACCATCTGATAGAGGTTCTCTGCTTGCTTCAGAAAGAAGCAAAAGGAGTTGTGTTCTCTGCCTACTTTAGGAGGAAGCAAAAGGAGTTGGGTTCTCTGCCTCACTGGGGTTGGTGAAAAGGAGATTTTTACAAGCTTCTCTCCCTTACTGTGGGAGAAAAAAGATAGTCATTGAGTTTAGTGCAACACTTGGAGGGTGCCTCCGGGGAGTGGACGTAGGTCAAGTTGACCGAGCCACTATAAAATTCTATGTTCTTTATTATTTCTTCTGCATTTATTTTCCGCACTTTGATTTGTTTGTGGTGAACTATGGTTTTAGTTTGTATTTTGATTATAGATTTTTTAAATTACTAATTCACCCTTCTCTTAGTTAGCCTTGGGACTAGTTCATTAGGGCCTAGTATCTCTATCAAACGTTCAAGTGGTATAAGAGCGGGATTCATAAAATTGAGTTTTTGAAAACTTTTTGAATTTTAATTAATGACTAACTTTGGTAATCGTAATATTATGGAAGGATATTTTATTACACGACCACCTTTGTTTGACAATATTCCTTTTGATTTTTGAAAAACTCATATGTCTACTTTTTTACAATCGATTGACTATCGTATATGGATGCTTGTTAAGGATGGTTATACACCTCTGTTATGTGAAACTAATGGAATTAAAACTGACATCCATTTAATGAATGGACTTTTGATGAATGGGATTTAGCGCAACTTAATGCGAAATATTTGAACTATTTTTTCTGTTCTTTAAAATCTAAAGATTATATGCATGTTTCAATTTATGAAACTGGTAAAGAAATTTAGGATAGATTGTGTATTACTTATGAAGGCACAAATGAGGTTAAGAAATCTAGATTGAATATTCTATTGCATGACTACAAACTTTTTTGTATGAAACCTACTAAATCATTTTTTAACATGTATATTAGGTTTATTCCAATTGTCACATCATTGCATACTTTAGGAAGAGAGCTAACTAATTATGAGAGAGTCAATAAGATTTGAGATGTTTGCCTTCTTCCTTTGATGCTAAGAACACTACAATTATTGAATCTAAAGATTCAAATACTTATTATGTTGATAACTTACTTGGTTCACTCATTGCTTATGAGCAAGGGGTGAATCAAAAAAATCTTAATGCAGGAGAGAAAAATAAAGAGTAAATTATGGCGTTAAAGGCCAACGACACAGACATTGATTCTTTTGGGTTTGAAAGCAATGATGTTGCCTTCATCACTAGGCAATTCAAAAGCTTTCTAAAGAAGAATAACAAGTATCATCAGAAGTACAAAAAAGGTAAGGATAATAAAAATTATAAAAGTTTTTATGATGTTGTTTATTTTGAATACAGGAAGCCTGAACATGTCAAAGCTAATGATCCTACACTTAAGGATCACCCAAGTAAGGAGAAGGGTAAGAAGAAATCAAAATACAGGAAGGATAAGAAACAGTACCAAAAGGCGTTCTGGGTGAATTCTGCATCTAACTCATTTGAAACTGAAACTGAAGAGAAGATAACAAACTTGTGCTTGATGGGTGATCATCTTGGTCAGTTTGATCAAGAAGAGGTATGTGAACTAACCTATGATCAATTATTTAAAATTTGTGAGAAAATTCAAGCATCTTATAAGAAACTTAAGAAATTACAAGTTAGTTTGAAAATAAAGTTTTTGAATTTGCGAAAAGAGCATGAAAGTTTAAGTAAAGATCACACTCAATTTTATAGTGACCATATGCTATTATTTGATGAGTTTAATGAATTGAATAAAAAGCATTCTGAATTGATTATTGAGCATGATTCTTTGAAAGCATCCTACACCTCACTTGAATTTGATTTTAAAACTTATATTGAAGAGTCTGAGCATAAGGAGCCCTATTTAAATATTGATAATACTATTTTAGAAAGTGCTAACTTGAGGTTTAAAGATAAATTGAATGCACTTGAGAGAAATTGGAATACATCCACACTTGATCAAAAACTTTGGAAGAGGCATTATAACCCAAACAGATTATTAAATCATTTTCCTAGAGTTATATATTTTTCATGTGGCATGCTAGGACACATTTCACACACTTGCAGTATTCACCGTTGTACACATTAGGTGTGGAGACCTAAATTGCATGATTCACAGTATAACACACATGCATTGCATTCTTCTTTTCATAAGAAGGGACCCAAACCTATTTGGTTTCCTAAAATCTGACATTTGATGATTTTGTAGGTGTGTTCTTAGCAAAGACCTCATGAGAGCATGTGGTACTTGGACAGTGGAGGCTCGCGGCTCTTAATTGCATAAATTTGCTGGTTAATAAATTCTAATTTGCATGTTTACTACTTTGTTGATTATTATTATTTTATATTCTTTTTGTTTTACTTTGAGTTAATTTCTTATTTCTGTTATTATTTTGCAGTTGTTTTATTTATGTTATTTTTCTTTTTGTTTATTAGTTTTTCTTCTTTTTGGTCATAGTGGAAATAATATTTTATGCCTTGTTTTTATTTTTGATAATTTATAGTCAATATTTTGACATCTCTAAAATCAATTAAAGGGATAAAAACTATTGATTATTTCCCTCCCTCTAACCTCTTTTAGCTATGTAATTTTCTTTTCTAAACAAAAGTCTATCTCAAATTAACAAGTGAACTTTGTAATTGAAATCTTTTCTATCTTGCTACAGTAATCTATCTTATATATATATATATATATATATATATATAATGTTCAAAGTCTTTATATTACTTTCAAATTCTTTGAAATCTTGTTGTTGCATTTATCATACGAAAGTGATTCTATTTTATGGTTTATTCTTCCCTTTATTAGAGAGTGAGTTTTACTTCTCTAATAACTAGAAGATATACTCACAACTAAGAGTTTTTAAGAGTTTTGTAAAGGGGTATAGCTTGCAAAAAATGATAATGGCATAAAATTAACCCCAAAAAGAAAAGAAAGTGAAAAGATGCGTAATGATCGCCAAAAGGTTGAAAGATACACAAAGTATATCAAAAATAAAAAAGATACGTAAAGTGTGCCAATCAATTGATAAGAGGCATAAAAAGAGCCCACAAAAAACAAGTTTCCCTCTCTTTCAAACCTTTCAATCTTAGAAGAATTCATGTGTCACTTGATATTTTAAAAGGCTTGATTTCAAATTTCTTAATTGTGATAAATTACTTTGGTATATTATTCTATAAGATATTTTCTTTCTGAAACCAAGTTTTGAATGAATCTCTTTTCTTATCTAATTGGTTTGTCCTGAGTTTGGTCATTTATTTTCAAAAGATGATTTTGCCCTGAGAGAAGTCTGAGCTAGGGTTAACAGAATTGGATTCTACCATTTTTAAATTTTGATGATGTTAACTCATTGGTCTTACAAGTCTTTAAATTTAATCACTAGGAGATTTTATCATTTTTGTGCCTTATTTATTTAAAAGAAAGAAAAATAAAATAAAATAAAATAAAATTAAATAATAAAATTTTTCTCATTTTCATTTTTTTTGTCTCTTCTTTTCTGTCTTTTTTGTGTTTTAACTTTATCTTTCACTGGTATTTTTATGTTTTTCCAGCCTTCTCTGATCATCTACATCCACCTCTTGAATTTCATTTTTTGGTACCATCATCCTAAACAATTTTTTTATCGTCCTGGATGATGCATTTAATCTACTCGTAACCTTTCATGTGTTGGTTGATATGTTTTCTTTGTTTATCATCGTCTAGGATAAAACTTTATCGTCCTGGACGATCTGATCGTATCTTACTTTGCTTATTGTGATCGGCCCGGATGATCCTCTTCATCCTGGATGATATTCTTAAATCTTTCCTCAATTATGGGAAATCAGCCCATACGATCCACCTGCTCATCCTAGTTGATACATGTGGCAATACATTTAAACCCTTTAAATTTGATTGGTATGATCAATTATTGATGATCATCCCTGACGATCCACCTGTTCGTCCTTGATGATACATATGGCAATGCTTTAAACATTTTAAGTTTGGTCGGTACGATTCATTGTTGTGCATCATCCTAAACAATCCACATAATCGACCAGGATGATCTTCTTTTTCAACGGTCATCCGGCTTGACTCCTCAGGACAATTACATATATCTTATAGTCCCGAATGATGTTTGATCATCCTAGATGACTTTATCTACTTTTTGACCAATCATCATAAACAAAATTATTGCACCTGTTCATCCTGGATGATTCTACGATCGTCCTGAACGATCATATCATTTCTTTAAAAACTCGGACTCTCACACAATTTTTTTCACACACTTTCCTTTAATCCTTATACCTCACTCCCAATTTCTCTCTTTTATTGATCATGGATGGTGGCATAAGGTCTCGCATGCCTTCTAAAATCTCCTCAAGGGTAAATTTGGACCCTCGATTCACTGAGGTGGCAGATCAAGTCTCCTATCAAAGGTATATGACGGCCGAGATCACTATATCCCAAACTGTCAACCCCACATCCTTTCATATCCTGTTCTTGATTAATTTGCTCGCACTACTCTCACTTTCCTCCTTACTCTTACCATCCCATTCAATTCAGAGTTACTTTTTGAATTTTTTGCTTTTCTTTGTATTAATTCCTCTTTTACTGCTCTCTAGTCCTATGTGAATAGACATCCTGTCAAAATCATAATCAGGACTGTCAAGAGCTTTTCCAACTGTCCACCATAGGAGATAAACTCCACATCCTGTGTCAAGATCCTAACTACGATTAGGCTCTAGCCAATCACTTTTTGAGGAACAATAATAGTTCCTATCATATTGGATAGTCTAGCAGCTTACTCAAAGATGTTAAGATAATCCAACATGTCCTTCGCACCTCTGTTCTTCCAAAAGTTGGTGATCACATTCATATCACTCCACTCCTTTTGATCACCACTTTTTATATTATGTCCCATCATGAATTTAATGCCTCTAATCTGAATTTTTGATACATTGAGCACTTGACTAGCATTCGAGATCCAGGACATAGAAGGAAGCCTAATATTGACTTAGGACACAACATTACCTAGATCCTAAAAACCAAATACAATCTCTAATATCTTGCCCCACTAAACTTTTAGCCTGCCTTCTACTCAAATAACTCCTTCCATGTTTTTCATAATACTTATCTTCACCCGGTGCACGAGGATGCCGTTGGAGCTGAGGAGGAGGTAGCTCCTACACCTATTCATGCACCTACTCTAGTCCACCAACACTCACAACTGGATCAGCTGGTAGAGCTATTTGACCAGTGGGAGACTTGCTTCAAGACATACATTACTACACAGGAGCAGTAACATACTGAGGATGTTGCTCGCTTTGACTCTTACGTGGCTCACTAGCAGTGCCAGCACGACCAAGATATGACCTATTTTGGAGAACACTTTGTCATTTTTCTAGTATCTTTTAGCCACCACCACCACCACCACCTCCTTTGATGATTAGGGGTCATCCTTCTTTTAGTTTGTTTTCAAGATTTTGTTTCTTTTTTCTTATTGTAGTTTGATTCTATTTGATAGTGTCTGCTTTGTTTCCTTTCTAGTTTCCTTCCTCCCTTTTATGATATCAAAATGGGGAGTAGTTATACTATTTGTTCTGTTATATTTTATGTTGGAAAGTTAAACTATGTTTGTTTCTTTACACTGTTTTCATTAAACTACTTTGAACTGCTTTATTTATTTTTGTTTTTGCCATCATAAAAAGGGGGAGATTATTGCGAATCTGATTTCAGAAAATAGAATTTTGATGATAACAAACACTTCTATTTCTCTATGACTGCCATGCCTATTAACATTTTAGGCCCACAAGATGAAACTGCAATTTGAACCAGCTCAAGATGGGGTAGACTAGATCTTTGGTCAGTTTGTAATCTTTTCCTTTTCTTGAGTCAATTATAAACGATGTGGTTCCTGATGCTAAGTAACCATGCACACACACACTTTGGAGAAATTTTTTAACTATTTTAGAGTTTTTTATTTTTGCTCACATCGTCCGGGATGATCCATAATTCAACTTGGATGATCAGTTAAAAATAAAAATCTTAATTAGGACATCCTGGTTAAGACGACCATCATTAAGAACATCATCCTAGACGATATTCGTATCGGCTGGGATGATAGAATCAAATAAGAAAGAATTAACCACCAGATCTATTTTGGTAGCTTTTATTTTTGGACATCATCCTAGATGATGCAATGTAATTATGCCTAAATTAATCTGGTAATTAAGGAAAGCAATTAAGGTTTGATTTCTCAATCATATCATCTTATAGGATCGCAGGATCGGTTGGGACAATCAGTTTAAAAACCTTAATATTTTCTGGATGATCTAACATCAGCCAACTTCTATTCTGGGTGATACTCTAGATGATATGCACTAAATTGAACTAATTGTCTAGGACGATCGCAAGATCGGCCTAGAAGATTAGGTTATTTTTCCATCATCGAGACATCCATTCAGGGCGATGTTCTGGATAATATTCAATGACTTGTAGTAATTATACAAGATTATATGAAAAAAAAAAACTTTCTAACTGCCCCAAATTGTCCTGGCTGATTGGACTAAATTTGTACTGATCATAAAGGATGATATTTATACCATCATGGATAATAAAGTTAGTTTGTTGTAATTAAGAGTTATTCTAAAGCTCTTCTATTTAAAACCTCTTGTTCTACCCAAGAGATCATCTTTTGCTATTGTTGTGACCTGAGAGAGCCAAGAAGAGAGGGAGAGCAAGAGAGAGAGAGAGAGGATCTTATGAGGGGGAGTTTGTTAGTGGTTTCACAAAGGTTGCTCCAAGAAAGAATCCATCGTCATCTTCTCGGGTCATCGTCTTTAGTTCCTTGGGGGTTATAGGGAGGTCTACTTTAGCATCTGCTCGAGGTCTCTACTTGCTTCAGGAGGAAGCAAAAGGAGTTGGGTTCTTTGCCTGCTTCTAGAGGAAGCAAAAGGAGTTAGATTCTCTGCCTCATCGGGGTTGGTGAAAAGGAGGTTTGTACAGGCTTCTCCGCCTTGCTGTGGGAGCAAAAGTAGAGTCATTGAGTTTAGTGCAATACTCGGAGGGCAACTCCGGGGAGTGAATGTACGTTGAGTTGACTGAACCACTATAAAATTTTGTGTTCTTTATTACTGCTTTCACATTTAATTTCCGCGCTTTGATTTCTTTGTGGTGAACTTTGGTTTTAGTTTGTGTTTTGATTAAAGATTTTTTAAAATTCCAATTCACCCCCTCCCCTCTTGGTTAGCCTTGGGACTAGTTCATTAGGGCTTAACATCCCTGTCGAACTTTCAAATGTTGGCTGTAGAAACCATTTGTAGATTCCCTCTCACAATCCATTATACCTACAAGACTTTTTTAGCTGTCCCAAAACTTCGTCACTTTCTCCCTTTCTATAAACTCTCTCTTTAAACCTTTGTTATAGAATACTCAAGCCCCTTGGATGCCAAAGTATCTATAAAATGAAATTAGAGTTGTTTAATTATCAAGCTCTAATAAAACCCCTAATTTTTGAAAGTTTAAATGTGGTTGTTAAACAATTTTGAACTATCTGAGGAACGCAAGGAGGGGGAGAAATTGGTGCTTAAAAAGTTTTTCATTGACAAATTATAACCAAATGCACAAGTAGAAATGAACAGTCAATATTTTTCTTCTCTTTTATTTTCAATTTTTTATTTTTTTCTAGTACAAAAATATCAATCCAAAATAATCATAATACTTTCCACTTAGATTTATAATAATTAACTTATAGAAATTAAAAAATACAAAATTTTAATGTTAAATGAAAAAAAAAAAGAGTACACTAGAAATTTTTAATTGTTCAAACAAAACTTTACCTACGTCCACTCCTTGGAGTCATCCCATCGAGGTATTGTACTAATCATTTAGTGACTCTCCTTTAGATCCCATAGTATGGCAGAGAAGGCCTTATAAAATCACTTCCACCATTTCATGGTGCTACAAAGAAGCCAAAATTCTTTCACCCTCGTGGTGAGGTAGAGAACCTCAATCCCTTTCACCCTCTTGGTATTGTAGAGAAGTATGAATCCCTTTCCCCAACCTGATGTGGCAGAGTAGCCACATCCTTTAATAACACGAGCCTATTCCTAGAGTTTTCTTTAAGAAAGGTAAAATCTCTTAAAGGAAGAAGGGGAATGTTTACAACATAACCATGTAGAACACCTCACGCACACTCCTTGATCTCCCAAGGCTCTTTATCCCAAGAACATTACTCTCTCATTAAACCCTAACTATTAGAAAACCTCTCACCTCACAAAAAAGGGCTAAAATTTGTCTTAAATACATGGCTTAAAATAATCCTAATTGTCAATTTAGTCTACTTTTTTTGTACAGAAGGAACTAAGGATCATACAATTTGATAAGTATAAAATCCATACTGGTTCTATATAATAAATGAAACCCTAATATGATTAGTTTAAGAATCTTAAGCTGATCGTACCTTACGAATTATGGATCATATAGTATAATTACTAAAATTTACTAAGTTTATTCTTGATGATCTCTAGGATGATAAAAAAGTTCTCTATCAATCATCCAGTATGATGTAGATCATACTATATAAATAGTTAGTCCAATCATGTTTCATACAGGATGATCCCTAGGAAGATCCAAAATTATCTATTCTAATTGTTCAATATGATTAAGTTCATAATGTTTGATTGTATTCATCAATATACATTGATTTGTTAGAATAATTATAGGGATTAATTTTGGCATGATTTTAAAGATTATACAGTATGAATGTGTTCATAGTAAAATTAGTTCAAAATATAAAATTTAAAATTCTTACCTAAATTTGATTGGCTGATGGGGCTTGGATCTAAATTGATCAATCTGTACAATTGAGATTGTATAATATAACTAGTACAACTTTTTTTAATATCTAAATTTTCCATTTTAATTATTTTTTATCAACCAATTGTATTGTATAATCAAGATTTTATGTACATACTTCAGAAAATATAAACTATTAAGTTTCACACTCTCGTGTATGTCTGTGTATACAGTTGCTAAGCTAGTATACACCTTTTATAAAACTTTTGACCTAAGAAACATAAAAATAAAAATAATGAAAATATAGACACTTGCAAACATCAAACTTGTTCTACCCAGTTTTGAGTCTTGATCCTTCGTTGATACATGGTGTATGATGTACCTAAAATTTTAGTGTGCACAAGAAAAATATGAAATAAAAATACTAAGAAAACAAAGTAAAATCCAATAAAGATTGATATTTATCAAAATCATAAGCTCGGGGTTCAATTGTAATAATCTCGCCTTTTTTATGATGGAAAATATTGTTAGTTCAATTTTCAAGTGTATTTTATTTTCTCCTAATCTCCTCTTCCCAATTGATTACTTTTTTTTTTTAATTTTAATTTTTTAAAATTTTCTAATTATTATTATTATTATTTTAATCATAATAAGGCACAAAACAAACATAAAGTAATATTAAAAAAGCTAAACTAAATTGAACAGTAGGTATAACAAACAAATAGTTTACTCCATTATTTGACATCACAAAAAAGGAGATTGAAAAAATAGAGAAAAATAATTAATTACACAAACTAGAATAATAAGGAAAAGCAACAACACAAAATATGACAAAAAAATAGGACGCTCCCCAATCAGGTGGTGGTGGCGTAAAGTACTTGTGAAGGGAAAATAATTTGTTACTAAACCATGCTTGATCAACCTTATGATGTGCTGAAGCTGGTCATGCTATTGATGGAATCACTTTCACTGTTGAGGTTACTTTTAAAATTGTTTATTTAATTATAACTCCATGCGATAAAATCCTTCTACCATCATGTTATAAAGATGGGGCTAGTATTCAAGAGTTAGTGCTAGAATGTCTCCTACTTCCTCATAAGCTTGTGCTCTTCCTCTGCCTACTCGTCCCCTTCGTGTCTATAAAAGAGAATATTGAAATAACTATTAATACAGTAAATAGGGAATATATCCATTAATTAAGGATACATGAGATGGTATTTTGATTCTAAGATAAACGTAATTAGGTGTCCTATAGCAATATTTTGCCTACACCTGAAACCTTGTTATCTAATGGAGTTACGATTTCTAAAATACCCAGTAAACATATGGGAAACATAAAAATCTATGTCAGATATGATTAGGTAGGTAATGAATGCTAGTATTTAGGTAATGATGACTTAATCTCCATCCTTAGGTAAAATGGAGGTTCGAAGGACATGCTGGATGATATGTGCATTTGGATTGAGTGTAGGAACAAGTGGTTGGAGTTTATTTAGAGAGATATTTCTAAGGGTAATGTTTATATTGGACCAATATTAATCTCCCCTAGTTGATAAATTATGTGGCTTGACTCCTATATTATAAAGGCATATAATATCAGTAAGGTCTTGAGAGATGACCATAACTGGATGTCTACAGACATTGGACTACTTGGTTGTACACTCAACATTACTTTTTAAACTTGCAATGATTTATAGAGATATTTGTAGTTGAAGGCAAAACTTAGAGCAAGAAGAAATTGAAGATTCATGGTTGCAAAACTTTCTCAAACCTAATAATTTAGAAGTTTTTGGTCTATAATTTATGATGGATTGATACAAGCTTCCTTGCATCTATGTTAGGCTGACTCAACATTGGATGTGGGAAATCTATCATTTATAAGATGAATGGAAGGGCTTCCTGCTATCACTTGATATTTCTTTCCATCATCCATTATCATGCTAAAGGATAATATTAAGAGGCTCAAAAAGAAGGGTTGTGATTTAGAACATTTGAAATAGCATTTCTTGTATAGTTCTCAGTCGATTGTCTAGTGCAATGTGAATTATACTAGCTAATTAGAGAATTTCAATTAGTCCTAGATAATTAGTCAAAAAAGTTGATCAAATCTTACAATAAAATCATAATTATACTAGATGATCTTTGTAAAAGAGTTCGTCCTGAGGAGTCATCTGATATGACCTATGATTAGAGTGATTGTATAGTATGTACATGTTCTCAAAAAGTATGGAAGTTTATTTAACTTCATACCAGCTGAGTAATTCATCTAATGGATACATATGCGTGCATAATATAGTAGAAAGAGGTGATCATATAAGATGAGCACCAATAATTGAACTTATTTGGGTCATTTATTTCATGGATAGTTAGGATTTTATGCTTAGTGTTGATCATATAGTATAAATAAGATCATACAGTCGATTATGATTTTTTTTTAATTTTTTTTTTTGTGTGATAATAACAGAAATCTTCTACAAAAAACTACACAAAAATAGAAATAAACAGATTAACATGAGCACAAAAAGAACATAACTAGTAAATAACTACACATTATTCTAATCATACCTCTACCCCAATTCATCTAAGTATATATGTCAATGATACTTTAGTCTAGTCCGAAGTGTGTTGAAGGTGTCAAAATTTAGAAGTTTCATGAAAATGTCTTCATATTTATTCTTAGTAGCTATATAATGTAATCTTATGTCTCCCTTAGCTACATGATCTCAAATAAAATGAATACTAATATCAATATGCTTTGTGTTTGAATATTGAATTATATTCTTTGAAATGCTTATAGCATTAAAGTTATTACACATGATTGAGGTAGTGCCTACAAAAATACCAAGGTCAAGGATTTATCACTTTAGCTATAAGACTTGGGCAACATAACTTGCTACAACTATGTACCACACCTTAGTCGTGGATATGATTACATAATTTGGTTTTCTTAAAGATCATGAAACTAAAGATTGCCCTATGGATTTATAAGTGTTAGAAGTGCTTTTCCTACCTATTCTACACCATGTAAAGTCTTAGTCTAAATACCCTATAATTTCAAATGTGGTGATATTCCTAGGAAACCAGGTACAAACGTTTTGGGTTCCTATAAGATTATAAGAATTCTCTTACATAAAGTAATATGGGATACCTTGGGATCATGTTGGAATATTGAACATAGAAAAATACTAAACATTATATCCAGTATGCTAGAAGTCAAATATATAAGTTGTTCTATTATCCCCCTATACCTCTTCTGATCTATTGATTTTCCAATGATGTCCTTACTAATTGAATAATTTAGATCATAGGTGTATTTTTTTCTTTAGCACCGTCCACATTATATTTCTTCAAAGTTTTCTTAACATACTTAGTTTGACTGAGAAAGATACCATCTTACCTTACTTCACATTCAATCCAACAAAATATGTTAGCTCTCCAATCATACTCACTTTAAACTCCCTCCTCATAGTTTTTGAAAATTCATCACAAAGATTTTCTATTGAGGATCCAAACAATATATCTTCTACATAAATTTAAATTATGAGCATACCATTTACTAATTTTTTAATGAATAGAGTAGTATCCACACTACTTTTAACCAATGAATTTTCTAGAAGAAAGTTACTAAGCCTTTCATAAGATGCTCTAGGCATTTGCTTCAACTAAGAAATAACCATTTTAAGTTTGAACATATGGTTGGAGAAAGAGGAATTTTTTAAAATAGCTAGTTGCTCTACATAGGCATCTTTTGCAATAGCCCCATATAAAAAGGAACTATTTAAATCCATTTGAAATAGTTTAAAGCCTCTAAAATATGCAAAATATAATAGTACGCTAATGGCTTCTAGTCTAGTTATAGGGGCAAATGATTTATCAAAATCAATACCTTCAATTTGATTGTACCACTTAGCCCCTAATCTATTTATATTCCTTGCTACTGCTATAGAATTATTCTTTATATTATTGAATACTCACTTGGTACTTATAACACTTTGGCCCTTAGGTCTGCTAACCAACTCTCATACATCATTCCTAACAAATTGATTTAACTCTCTCAGCATTGCTAGCTTCCAAAATTCATCAGTTAAGCCTTGGTCTATATTTGTAGGTCATAGCATAGTGATAAGTACAAAATGACTAACCTCTTTCCTAAGTCTTTGCCTAGTTTTAACCCCAACGAAAGGGTCTCTTAAGATGAGCTTCCTAAGGTGAATATATGGGTATCTCCATTCTCTAATAAATAGCTCTTGAGGTTCTTCTCTATCTCCTAGGTTAATAGACTCTACTCCATGGGTTACTTTTACCTCTTCATCTTCTTCTAATAAAGGTTGAACAAGTCTATCTCTTTCATCAATTACAATATTTGTAGATTCCTCTACAAGTAAGGTTCTTTTGTTGAACACCCTATGGGATTTACTTATTGAGGGATAACCTAAGAATAAACCTTCATATGATTATTATTCAAACTTTCTTAGAGGAGATTTACTATTAATAATGACAATACATTTACACCCAAAAACAATTTAAATGAGAAATATTTGGTGTCTTACCCATAAGCAACTTATTGGGGCGATGGAGTAACCTAAAGAATTATGAAAATAATTTAGGGTTCTATCAATCCTTAAATAATGCTTAAGTTTTCTTTGATATTAAAATTATAAAAACCCCACTTATTATATACAAGTATATGCACCGAATCAAATAATATAGTGATAGACTTGAGTATTGATGCCATAAGGAAGAATGCTTACTTTCAAATACCGGTATTGTTTACTTCAATACAATAATTATCCAACTCAATAAAATTAAGTATTGATGGAGATTTAATAACTTTCTTTTAAAAAAATAATTAAATGAAAATTTAGGAAAATAATTTTTGATTGATGGAATGTAAATACAACATATTTCCTAATGATTAGCTTTTATATTGATGTTATTCAGAGCATATACATCATTGATGGCTCAGAATAGCGTGAAGAGACAAATTATAGATTAAACCTTCCAACCTTAATAACACTCTAAAATCTCATAGTCTATCAGCCTTAGAAGAGTAAGTAAAGCATGTACTATCAAAAGCCCCTCATGAGAATTCATCTTCTAAAATTTAATACATGACAAATACTATGCCTATGCTTGCATTATACCAATCCAACATTCCTACTGTTGTGCAATTAATGAAAATAAATTTATTTCACTTATTCTTCATGTCATGGCTAAATTCTCTTATTTTAAATTGATGGTGTAGCACCATGGAAATGTTTAATAGTTACAACTATAGCATCATGGTGATGCTGAATGTTGAACGATGCGACATCCATATGACACTCCTTATTGCTTGGCGACGTAGGATTTTGGCATCACAATGCTGTGCAGATAAAGACTAGACTTTGTGGTGCTAACTCCTTTGATTCTATGATGCTATCAAACAAAGATTGGGAGCCACCATGTCCATTTGTTTGGTGGTCCGACATTGTTAATGATGGTTCAATGGTGGTATATTGTTTGACACCGAGGAGCTGCACCATAGTTCAAAATTTTGATCATTTCCTGTATTTTCATGCTAAAATAAAACTAAAATAAGATGTTTTCACAGATAATTTAACACATAAAATATAACATTATTTACACTTATCAAATCCTCCCCAGCTTAAACTTTTGCTAGTCCTCAAACAAATAAAAGTTTGTACTTCTGATTAAGTGATTAATCAAAATAAAAGTAATAATTTAAAATTACTAAAATATAGGATAATATATCACTATATAAAATTAGTAAAAATGAATCAAAGCTATAATTCTAGTTTAGATAAATACCAATAGTTAAATTTAATCAATCATTCTTATTTTTTACCTAATTTGAATTTATAGGTAATAGATTTCATCATTAACTTTTGAATGTTAAAGTGAATAATATAGTTTTAATAATTGGATATGCTTGTAGTTGAAATTGTACTTTCATTAGTTCATCATCCTTTAAATTAGCTCTCTCATGCTATCCTTTATAGTTTTTATATAGGATTGTATTTCAAAAATTAAGCTTTCACTGATTCCAATTTTTTAATATGCCCATATTTTTCTTATGATATTTTTCATTTCTTTTCATTTTTAAGAACTATTTATTATTCTTTTTCTTTTGTTTTGTGGGGTTGATAGTCAATGATTTTTAATATCAGCTCTTCTATTTTTTGATTCTCATACAATCCTAATAATTTTAATACATGGACCTGATGAGATTACTAATTTCATCTTCAATTTAGCTATAATTTCAATTATTAATATACTCATATAAAATTTTTAATACTTATTATTTTTCTTAAAATTTTAGAAGTTGAATTCATAAAGTTATAGCTATTAAATTTAAATTAGGATAATAGCTAAAATTATTAAATGAGTTAAATATTAGTTTTTACCAACCGATAAAGCATAAAAAAGGGTTCATTCAAACTAGGATTTAGGGCTTTATTACCATCCTAATTTTTCTAAATTTTTTAATTATCATTTTTAAAAGTGTTAGTTAAATAATCATAATATAAAAGTAATTAGAGGACAATATTAATTTCATAATAAAGGAAATTTTTTAATATATAAATAAACACATAAATTAATACTAAAAACACATGCTTTCATATTATTGATAAAAAATGAATAAAATATGTGTTAAAAATAAAACATGACTTAACATTAACATAATATGACATAATGAGTACTAGCATAACACATACATGGGATACCTCTTAGAAGTGCTAAGTTTATATTCTTCCCAGACTGGATAACTACTAGACCTATGGTTGGGTTGCCTCACAAGTAACTCTAAGTTTATAGTCTTCAGCCAGAATTAACTGAATTTTTTATTTGGTTAAGATAGATGAGTACTACACTTCAATTAGGTCCCACTGTTATCTCTTTCCTTATCTTTAGGATTAAATTTAGTTAATATGAAGGGATTCGATGGGTCTACTATTATTAGAAATTATAAGCTGGTTTAATTTAGTTTCAAAATTTTTAATTGAAGTATCTTAGTTTTATAATGGAGTTCCCAATTGCATGACCACATCTTCTAGTGGTGTCTTTCTAGTTCTGTATTGATTGCTTTTATTAAATCCAAGAGGATATGCTAATCTTGGATTGTTATTCACTTGATTTTGATTTTTCCAACTTGTTTCTTAGGTATTTTGACAAGAATTCCATTGATTTCTTCCATTAATACTTGATGAGGGCTGTGGATTAACCTATAGAATTTGGAAAACTATTTAGGGCTCTATCAATCCCATAATAATACTTTCGTTTTATATATAAAAATTATAAAAACCCAACTTATTATACCCAAGCATACATGTTGAATCAAATAATATAGTAATAGAGTAGAGTATAAATCCCTCGAGGAAGAATATTTACTTGCAATACTAGTACTATCAACTTCAATAATTATCCTAATCAATGAAATAAATTTTGATGGAGATTCAATTACTTAATTTAAAATAAAAAAATAATTTAATGAAACTATTTAGATAAATTTCTTTGGATAAACATAATATTAATAAAATATATTGCCTAATGATTTTATTTTATATTGATGTTATTCAAAGAATATTATCACCGATTATTCAGTCAAGCATGAAGAGACAAATGAGATAAGAAACCTTCCAACCTCAATATTACTCTAAACTCTTGAAGTCTATTTCCCTATGAGAATCTTAAAAAAATAAGTAAAGCAAGTACTACGAAAACCCCTTCATGATAATTTCTCTCTATAAATTTGATACATGTTAAGCACTATGCTTATGCTTGCATCATATCAATCTAGTATTCCTAGTTGTGCCTACTTTCCTATTTTTAGGCTCTATATTATACTAGATATTAACTACACATATGACCACTATGAAAGTTTGTCAGGGATGTTAAGCCCTTATGAACTAGCCCAAGGGTAACAAAGAGGGAGGGTTGAATTGGTAGTTTTAAAAATTCTTAAACAAAAATCACAATATTTTGAAATATTTTAAAACATCAAAGCATACGATCACCCACATATAATAAAGTGCAAAAATTAAAAATGCAAACATATAATAAGAAAGAGTACATTAAATTTTATAGTGATTCAGTAAACTTGACCTATGTCCACTCCCTGGAGCCTCTCCTCTGGGTATTGCACTAAACTCAGTGACTCTACCTTTGTTCTCACAGCAAGGTGGAGAATCCTGTAAAAAAAAGTCCTTTCCACCGACACCAGTGTGGAAGAGAACCCGGCCACCTTTCACTTATCCTGAAGCAGGCAGATAACCTCAACCTCCTTTGACTTCCTCCTAAAGCAGGCAGAGAACCTTGATTAATCACTGAAGTAGACCTCTCTAGAGCCTCCAAGGAACCAAGGAAGATGATTAGAGAAGATGACTCAAATTCTTATATAGAGTAACCTTTATAAACCCCTCATAAGATCCTCTCTCTCTCTCTCTCTCTCTCTCTCTCTCTGTCAAGCTCTCCCTCTCCTTTTCTTAGCTCTCTCAGGTAAAGACAACAGCAAAAGATCTCATCTTTAGTAAACAAGATATCTTATATAGTAGGGCTTCAAATTTTCCCTCAATTGTAATTAGCTTCGGTTTCTTCCAGAAAAGAAGCTTTTGGTGGTTAGGTTGGGGCATACCTCCCAGCTTCAGAAAGTCCCCAATATTCTAAAATTGGTGCTGCTTTAGACCCCTGGAGCTGACAGCAGACAGCGAGGACTTCGATAGTCTAGTCAATTGTAGGTAGATCTTTGGAGTATTCGCGATCGCTCGCCGATTTGATCCAATTGTTTGTATGAAAGGACTTCAATAGTCAGTCCTTAACGATTCCGTTCACAGGTAGCTGTGTTTGTTCTATTCCTCTAGATCAGAGGGAGAGGCATTTTGCAGGCTAGTCGATGAGGAAGACGACCAGACATAGTACGATGCCTCGAATCAAGACTCTCAGCAGAATGAGTCCCTGCTAGTGCTTGGTGTGACTTTTTCATAGATAGGACAACAGAAACTCAAGTTAGTGTTAGGGTGCAGCGTGAGGGCCCCCTCGAATGTTCCTTGAGTTGCCGTCACTGGGACATCTACCGCGAGGATGTTGTCATTTGTGAAAACAGCTTGAAGTGTGTCCTTACCAGTTCCACTGAGCAGCCCACCAGCTTGATGACACATCAAGGTATTGTATCCTGTAAGAAAGGGGGATATTGAGACCGTGGATAAGAGATTCAGGAGCTTCTGACCACATGACTGGCGACATTCAAGCTCTCAGCAACTACCAACTCCTCCAAATCTGTCAGATGGGTCTCAATTGGGAAAGGAGATGTGAAAATCTCCCAGGACATTCATCTCCACTCTGTGCTCTTTGTTCCACAATTAGATTGCAACTTGATTTCTCTTACTCATGACTTGAATTGTGTGACTCAATTTCATGCTAACTCTTGTGAATTTCAGGTGGTGGATTCGGGGAAGGTGATTGGCAGTGCTGAACTGTATCAAGGCCTATACCTGCTCAAGGAGATTTGTTCCCTTAACACACAAGTTTCTACTTCACCCTTTTGTGTTCCTGAGTCTGGGTCTGTTGAGAGTCAAGTGTTATTGTTGTGGGTCATCCAAATTTTCATTATGTTGCAAAATTCTCATCTCTTTATCAAGAAAAAACCTGAGTTTGATCAATGCGAAACTTGTCAATTGGCTAAACACTTTCGTCAGGTGTATCCCAGGTCTCTCTACAAACCCTCACAGCCCTTCTCCATTATACAAAATGACATCTGGGGTCCTTCAAAAAGAAAAACATGAAATGGTGCCAGATGGTTTGTCTCCTTCATTGATGATCACACTAGAATCACCTGGATCTTCCTCATGAAACACAAATCTGAGACTGCACAAATCATCCCATCCAGGAGTATGTTGCGTATGGGAAACTATCCTCACCTTATAGTGATAGTGTGCAGATTCCTAGATCAATTCAGGAGGCTCTACATAGTCCAGAATGGAGAAATGCTGTTGAAGAGGAGATTTGAGCTCTTGAGCATAATGGCACGTGGATCCTCACAAAAGACCTGTTGGATACAAATGGGTGTTCAATGTCAAGTACAAGGTAGATGGAAGCATTGAAAGTTGGTGGTCACCCAGGACAGGAGACTTTTGCACCAGTGGCCAAGCTGAATACTGTAAGGGTTCTACTTTCTCTGGCAGTTGGCAGTGAATTCAGAATGGAATCTGCATCAACTAGATATCAAGAACGCCTTCTTGAATGTGAATGGGGACCTAGAAGAAGATGTATGGAAATGAAGAAGATGTATGGAAGATAGCTCAAAGAAACATCAAGCACTCTATGGCCTAAAACAGTCTCCCAGAGCCTGGTTTGACAAGTTTGCTAAGACTATGAATATGAAGTCGAATGGGTACACTCAAGCAAGGGCAAGCTGATCATACGTTGTTCATCAAGCACTCACAAAAAGCCATACTCATTGTTTATGTTGATGATATGATTCTGACAGGTGATGATGAGAAGGAGATCTGTCAGATCAAGAAGGTCCTTGCCACTGAGTTTCGATGGAAGTTGCTAGATCCAAGAAGGGGATCGTGATATCACAGAGATGCTCAAAGAAACAGGAATGTTGGGGTGCAAACCGGCTGACACTCCTATGGATTACAACAAAAGGTTGAACTCAGGAGAATAAAGTACATCAGTGGAAAGGAAAACTAATCTACCTCTCACACACCAGACCTGATATTGCCCATTCAGTCAGCATTGTGAGCCAGCACATGAACAGTCCAAATGAAGAACATCTGGAGATGGAAACTTCCACCATTGTGTGAATTCCAAAGACTAATGATACTAGTCACTGGAAGAACTTCAGACCTATTTGCCTGAATCCTGTCATCAAGAAACTCATTAGCAAAATCATTTCAACTAGAATCCAAAACATTCTTCCTAAGATCATCAATGGCAATCAAGCAGCTTTTGTGAAAGGGAGGCAAATAACTGACAACATCCTGTTAACCCAAGAGCTTTTCAAGGATCTTAATAGGAAGAATGTTGTTTTCAAGCTTGACATCCAAAAAGCTTTTGATACTATCTCTTGGGACTTTCTTTTACTTCTTCTAAAAGAGAAAGGCTTCAATGAGGATTTTATCCAAACCATCCATAGTATCCTAGCTGAGAACTCTTATTTCATCCTTCTTAATGGCAGCACCCACGGTTTTTGAAAAACCTTGAGAGGAGTGAAGCAAGGGGATCCTCTTTCCCCCTCCCTCTTCATTTTAGCCATGGACTACTTATCCAAACAAAAGCTGAATTCCTCCCATTACCACTATCACACCAAGGCCAATCTCCACATCTCCCATTTGCTTTTTGCCGATGATTTCATCATCTTCACCAATGGATCCAAAGGAAGGAGCTATCAACAAGGTTATGGAGACCCTTGAGACTTTCCAGCAAGATGAATTTTCATACTAACAAATGTTTCTTTTTTGTAGGTAAAAATATGCCAAATTCCAAAATTCAATGGATCAGATCAATAACCCATTTCAACAATGGCACTCTACCATTCAACTACTTGGGAGTTATGATTACACAAGGGAGGAGCAAACACACTCACTTTGAAGACTTGGTGGTAGAGTCACTATTGTCAAGAGCATTTTGTGTTCTATCCCTCTCTACACCATCCAATCACAAAACATGACAATGGGCATGCAGAAGAAGGTGGAGAGAGTCCTCACTAGATTCATTTGGAGTCACAACAAGAACAGCATTCATTGGGCTAGTTGGTCTAAAATGAGCAAACCGGGGGGCTTTGGTTTCAGATCTTTGAAGGAAAGTGCTTCCTACAATGCCATCAAGTGAGGTTTAGACAACAGGACACCCTATAAATTTTCTTAGGTGTAAGTACTGCAAGAAGAAGGATCATTGGTCTGTTCAGCAACAACAAGGTGAGAATGCTCAAGGCTAGGGAAGAGGCTAACCAGCTTATCTTTTGGGATATTTGCCATGGGCAAATCAATTTCTGGAGGGACCATTGGTATGGGGACAGCAATCTAAGTCATCTGTTGGAGCTCGACTACAGTCCTGAAGAATGAAAGGTGGCTGATCTTTGGAGTGGTGGCTCTTGGGATCGGGATAAGCTTCAACTCCAGCACATTGAAGAGCCTCTCCTTACAAGAATCTCCCACACCAGAATTCATGATGCTATGAAAGACAGAATGGTCATCAAGGGGCTCAAACCTGATCAGTCCATTACGAAATTACTCTCTAATCTGCATTGGTAAAGCACTGCCACCATCATATGGCACCATTCTTTCAAGCCCTCTATGGCTATTTTCAACTGGCGTCTCGCGTCCTACCGACTGATGATATCGCTTAAAGGGCTCCGTTTCCCTTCAAGATACAGCTTATGCAAGGTTGATGAAGAGAGTTTTACTCATTTCTTCAATGAGTGCAGCTATAGCAAAAACATATGGCAATATTGGTAGGCCTTCCCAGCCTACCCTTTGCTTCCAAGACTTTTTCAAGAATGACCCCAATCAATGTAATGCCCAACTTCCTAACTTACTCCCTCTCATTATTTGTTGGTTCATATGGATGACAAGGAACCAAAGTAAGCATGATAACGTGCTGGACTCTAACAAGCTTGTTTGCTGCAAAATCGAGTCTGACCTCCATACTGCTGTCAGCTCCAGGGGTCTGAAGCAGCACCAATTTTAGAATATTGGGGACTTTCTGAAGCTGGGAGGTATGCCCCAACCTAACCACCAAAAGCTTCTTTTCTGGAAGAAACCGAACAAGGGCTGCCTTAAGATCAACATTGACGGCAGCTTCTCCAACAGGGCCCGTGCTGGGATTGGTGGTCTTTTTCGGAATTCTAGGGGTCTTTGTAAACTGATGTTTGCTACTCCTGTTTTTGCCTGGAATTCTCTTCATGCTGAAGCCCAGGCGTGCTTACAAGCCATCATATTTGCTCACCAAAGCTTACAGGAAAACAAATTCTATTTAGAATAGAACCTACCCCAGGCAAATCCTGGCTAAGGCAAGTACAAGGACATCTACACACCCAGGGCAATGAATTGAAATCGAAACACTAGGACAAGAACAATTTGGATGAAAAATTAGTAATAATGGCCCATATTGATATCCCTACATGTATACCCTATAGAAAAGAAAGGTAGAAGTACAGTGGAAATGTCTTGATAAGGTTTGCTGAATCTTTACTTAATACCTGGGCAGTAGACACATTCAACTATGATGAGTATACTCAGGGTTCAATTGGTTCTCTCCCAGAAAATGCTCCAGGATTTCCCGAAAGTAATTACAATTATCAATAACAAGAATCAATTAGGTACCAATCCACCTCCGGGCTAAGGCCATGTAGAGGTCCTAGTACTTATAAATAAGGATCTTTGCAATACAAGAGGCCCCTGGGCTAAGCACATAATTGGATCAGTGGTCTATTTGGCTAAACTTTATGATTAGCTCATTCGGCCAGGATGAGCTGGGAGGGGCTGGATAATTAAAAGATTTTTTTGTTCTGATCATCCAGGCTGATGAGTATATAGTCCTGTATGATTAGTATAAAATATAAAGTATCATCTAGACCATCACTCTATTTGGCTAAACTTTACATGTTGGATGATGAAAAAATAACAAATCATCTAGGATGATTCTTGGATCATCCTGTATGATTAGTTCAAATCAACAAATATCATGTAGTATATTGATCGGTTCATCCCAAACAATTTAGGAAGAAACTAAGGTTTGTTAAGCTGATCGTCCATGATATGATTGCTTAATCAAACATTAATTTCTTTCCTTAATTATATGCCTAATTTAGGCATAATTATAATTCATCATCTAGAATGATATCTTGTACAAAGTTTTAAAATAATAACATGCTTAAAAGATTTGGCATCTAATTCTTACTAATTTGAGCATATTGTCTAGGATGATGTGAATATCATCTAGGACGATTTGCTTAATTCGGCTATTTTAACATTGATACCATAATTAGGGTTTTTATTTTTAACTGATCATTTAGGATATTTTAGATCATCTTGTATGATGTGATAAAAAATAGAAAAATACTTAAGCCTATATAATTTCTCTCCTTGAGTGTGTGTGAGTAAGGTTGCTTAGCATCAAGATCCCCAAAAATTACTTTTGACTAAAGAAAAGGTAAAAGTACTGGAAATACACTTATAGACTGACTCAGTCCTAATCTACCCATTTTTGAGCTGGCCTGATTTGTAATTGATCTTATGGACATAAAACATTAGTAGGTAGAGCAATAGTAGAAAAATAAAAAATGTCATAAATGTTTGTTATCATCAAAATTATAATCCTTGAACCTTTTTATGATGAAAAACATTTGGTAAGAAAATTTACCTTAAGAAAATAAATGAAATATAAATAAAGGTGAATAGTATGAAACAAGCAATGCAAATTTTACTAAAATCAAGCATGTGTGACAAACACTAAACAACAGTAATACAGGAAAAAAACCAACAATATAATGAAACAACACGAACACACTAATACTACCACTACTCTCCCTTTGACATCACAAAAGATGGAGAAAATAGAAAAGAAATATATAACAAAACATTGAAAAGAGAAAATAATTACATCACAACAAGAAACATCATAAAAAATAGTCTACATGAACAAAGGGCCATAATCATCAGAATGAGGTGGCGGTGGTTACTGAAAGAAACTAGAGATGGTAGTGAACTGCTCTCCAAACTAGGCCTTCCCCTAATCGTGCTGCTGCTGCTGCTAGTGTGTCATGTACACATCAAATCTTGCCATATCTGCCTCATGCTGCTGCTCCTATGTAATAATGTAAGAGTCAAACCTAGCTTCCCATTGGTCAAACCGCTCCACCAATTGATCCAGCTTTGATTGTCGGCAGATAGGACCAGGTGTAGGAATGGGTGCAGGAGCAGCTTCCCCCTTATCTCCCTCTACCTCCTATTGCTCTAGATGGAGATGAGTGCTGCGAAGAATATGGACGGAGCTGTTGGAGTAAAAGACAGACTGAAAATTACGTGGGGAAAGATAATGAAGATTGTATTTGGTTTCTAGGATATAAGCTTGGATGAGTCCTAAGAAAAAGGTTAAGCTTTCTTCTTTTCCCTAGATCCCTAATACTAATTAGATGCTCAATATATTGAAAAAGAAGATCAACTACATGGAATTCCCTATGGGGTATTATGAAAAAGGTGGTGATTTAAAGGAGAGGAGAGATAAGGACATGATCACCAGCCTTTGAGATTACAGAGGTGCTAAGAACATGTTACTGAAACTTCGACAGGGATGATAAGCCCTTATGATTTAGTCCCAAGGCTTACGGAGAGGGGGGGGGGCGTGAATTAGTATTTAAAAATATCTCCAAGAAAAAACACAAATGCAACAAAAATAAGATACACCACAAGAGAAATGAAGTGCAAAAATTAAATGCAAAAAAATAATAAGAAAGAAAACACCAGATTTATAGTGGATTGATCCAACCTAACCTACGTCCACTCTTCGGAGTCACCCTCCTTGTTTTGTGCTAATCCTTTAGTGTCTCTCCTTTAGCCCTCACAGCTAGGAAGAGAAGCCCTTACAAAATCACTTCCACCTTCCCCTGTGCGGTGGAGTAGATGGGCCTTTTAACACCAAAGAGATCTTCTTCTTCCCAAAACTCCCCTCAAGACAAACCTTGAATTCGATGGAACTAAGGTGTAAGCTTGTCGGAGCAATCATGTGAAACCCCCCTCCACGCTCCCTTGAAACCCCCTCCAAGGATCTTCTCCCTCTCTCAAACTCCACCCTTTCTTCTCTCCCTTTCAAGTTCTCTCTTCAAGTTTCCTCTAGAAGAAAGAATATTCAATGGCCGCCAAAAGACATTGACTTGTATAAATAAGTGGTCTTAAATAGAATAGCTCTAAATTTGCTCTTAATTGCAACAAATCGACATTATCGTCCAGGATAATATTCATATCATCATGTATGATTAGTTCAATTTTTTAGCATCATCCAAAACGTTGCCTTGATTGCATGTCTGGATGATAGAAAGGTAAAATGATCATCCAGGATGATCTCATGATCGTGTGAGTTGATTAGTACAAATAAGCACATATCATTCAGAGCATCACCCTAAATGAAGTCAGGCTGAGTATTGATCATCCAAAAAGAACTAAGGTTTGTGAATTTATCATCATGGATGATCCTGCAATCATCTAGGTTGATATGATTGGGTAATCAAACCTTAATTGCTTTCCTTAATTACCAGATTAATTTAGGCATACTTGTACTACATCGTCTAGGATGATATCCTGAACGATGTCCAAAAATAAAAGATATCTAAATAGATCTGGCAGCTGATTATTTTTGATTTGAGCCTATCGTCCTGGACAATGATAATATTGTCCAGGTCGATTCTCTTAAATGCAGCTTCCTTAACTAGGATGTCCTAATTAGGGTTTCTATTTTTAATAGATTGTCCAGGATAATTTTTGGATCATCTTGACCGATGTGATTTAAAATAAAAAACTCTAATAAGAAGACATAATTTTTTCTAAGTGTGTGTGTGCAAGGTTACAAGCAAGCATACACCCTTAAAGGATATGACTAAAAAATACATTAATGAATATTATAAATAAAATATATTCTACCAAATATTGAGCCATGAATGTTGTATTATAATCCTAAAAAGTTAGTATACACTCAAATAAAAATATATTATAAATATAGGTAGACAACAGAATGTGAGCCACAATATTTATTATCATAAAAAATATAAACTCATAAGCTCGAGATGCAATAGTTAGATTGTCCTAGAATATTTGACTGAGGTGCTAGATGCCCCATCATGATAGAAGACATGTGTGTTCCTTAGAAGTAGGTTGGAAGGAGCCCAGTCATAGTCAGGATCTTGAGACAAGATATACATATTGTCTCTAGTAGTGGACAGTTGGAGAAGTTCATTGAAATCCTAATAGTTAATTTCTACGGGTCATTTATTCATGTAAGACTGGAGGGTAGTGTACGAGGCGTTGATCCTAAGGCTCGCAAAGAATTTATATAGAAGTTCAGAGTTGAAAGGGAAAGCGAGTATAAAAATGAAGTTGAGGGAGGTATGAACAAATAGATTTAGGACCAAGTAAGTAAGTGTGCGAGGGTTGACAAGCCTTCAGAGTATGATACCAGTAGTCTTATAGTGAAGATATGTGGCTTGATCAGCTGCCTCAGTTAAATGAGAGTCGTAAGAGGCCCTCGAACAGCTGTTAGTCGCCATCCTAGACCGCTTTCCACCAGCCATTGATAAATAATTAGAGCTTAAGGGAGAATAAAAGAGGAATAGGAAGATTGGGGGTGAGAAAATTATTTGAGGCTAGCTGTTTATAAAGAATCGACCACATAATCAAGGACTATTGCAGGATCATCTAGGCAGATCAGGAAAATTTATGAATTCTAGGATGATTGGTCTAAAAGATGGTTATATTGTCCAGGATGATTAGACATCATCCAAGATGATTAGACATAGGCAATCATCTCGAGGAGTCATACCATAAGACCATTGAAAAAGTGGATTGTCCATGATGATTAGGTAGATCATCCATAATGATGGACAATAATTGTTCATATTGGTCAAATTGAAAACGTGTAAGGTTTTGTCCACGTGGATTATTCAAGATGAACAGGTGAATCATCCAGGAAAATCAAAAATAATTGAAGCAAAATTCGATCAGTTCATCCAGGATGATGGGGATCATCAAGGACAATCTCAAATAATTGAGTCAATCCAGCCATTAGATGAAAGATGAAGGGTGGATTAAAGATATCATCCAGGATGATGTAAATATCATCTAGGATGATGTGAACAAAAATTGAAAATTTTTTTTATGGATGGAGGTGATCAAAGAAGGCACTATAACTCAAACGATAAATAAAAAAATTAAAAATAAAGCAAAAAAAAGGAATAAAAAACACTTTTTTTTCTTTCTTTTTTAAGATCAAAGTAAGAATATGATCAATTTTTCATGTGATTGAATTAAAAATTTATAAGAGAATGAGTTACCATCATCGAAATCTGAAAAATGCTAGAACAACTAATCCTATTAATCCTTACTCGGACTTCTTACAATGCAAACCACCTTTTGAAAATAAAGATCTAACTTAGAAAAAGTAATTGGATAAGGAAAAGTTATTTGTTTAAAACTTCATTCTAGAAAAATATCTTATAGAATAATATAGCAAAGTAATTAGTCACAATCATGAATTTTGAAATCAAATCTTTGAAATTATCAAGTGACACATGAATTCTTCTTAGATTTAATAGTTTAAAAGAGAAGGAAGCTTGCTTTTTTGTAGGCTCGTTTTGTGCCTCTTGTCAATTTGTTGGCGCACTTTTCATATCTTTTGATCTTTGATATATTTTGTGTATCTTCTAATTTTTTTGGCGATCATTTCACATCCTTTCAGTTTTTCTTCTTTTTGGGCTCATTTTATGCCTCTTGTCATTTTTTGTAAGCTAGGTCCCTTTAAAAAATTTTAAATACTCTCAGTTTTGAGAATATCTTCAAGAAATTAAAGACAAAAAACTCACTCTCTAATATAAGGAAAAGTGAACCATAAAGCATAATAAAATTCGTATGATAAATACAACGACAAGATTATGAAAGTTTGAAAGTGATTTAATGACTTTAAACATTATTTATATAAGATAGATTACGGTAATAAGATATATAGAATCTCAATCACAAAGTCTAATTATTAATTTGAGATAGACTTTTGTTTAAAAAATATATTACACTGTTTAAAGAAGTTAGAGGAAGGGAAACAATCAACGATGTTTCTCCCTTTAACTAATTTAAGGATGTCAAACATTGACAACAAATTTTTTAAAATAAAAATAAGGCATAAAATATCATTTCAATAGTGCTAAAAGAAAAACTAAAAGAAAAAAAATTAAAATATTAGAAATAAAAAAACAAAAAATAATAGCTACTCAATCAATAAAATAATAACAAATGAAAGGTCTAAAACAAAAGAAAGTTAAAAAAAAAATTAAAAATATAAAGTTCAGGATTCAATAAACATCATGTTCATGCATTTATGTCAATCAAACACAATCTGGTCCTTAAGATGTTGATTGATTCAAAGGCCAGTGCTTTAGTAAAGATGTCAGCTAGTTGATTCTCAGTTTCTATATAGTGTAACTCAATGTCCCCTTTAGTAGCATGGTTCCAAATAAAGTGATATCTTAAGTCAATGTGTTTGGTCCTTAAATGTTGGATAGGATTCTTAGAGATGCAGATGGCATTAGTGTTATCACATAGGATTGAAATTATGCCTACATAATTTCTTCCCCTGAGTGTGTGCAAGGTTACTTAGCTTCAGGATCCATAAAATTCTATTTGACTTAGGAAAAGGTAAAAATATAGGAAATACACTTACAGGCTGACTTAATCATATTCTACCTAATCTTCAGTTGGCTTGATTTGTAATTAATCTTGTGGACCTGAAATGTTAGTAGGTAGGGAAATAGTAGAAAAAAAAATGCCAAGAATGTTTGCTATCATCAAAATTATAATCTTTGGATCCAGATTTGCAACACACTATATGTATTAAATGAAAACCCGGTATATTAAAATTATTATGAAACTAATAATAAATATAATTCACTAGTACTCTATATTCCATTTACACCATCAATCCAAAATAGATAATTTAGCTAGGCAAGAAGAACAAGTGAAGCAAATTCATTTTCATTAATGGAACAAAAGAAAGAAAGTTCAATACATACATATATATATATATATATATCATTGGATTGGGTTTAACAATCTCTTCTATAATCCTCCATGAACATATATAATTGCTTCCACAAAAATGAAGCCAAGCACGCTAATGGAATGTATTTAGTACTTGTTTGAATTCCTTAATTATTACTCCTAAAGAAAAATTGGAGAAACATTATAAAAACTGAAATTAATAAAGTGATTGAACTCACCTACTAACATTATAAATAAAATATTTATTTAAAAATATAGAAAATTGAGTCTAGCACTACAGCACATGAGACACTTACACCATGCCCCCCATAAAATAAAGTAACCCCACAGTGCTAAAGGGTTTCCTCCTCTACTGTGCTTGGTAACATGGAACTGCTACTTTTAAAAATATAGAAAATTGAGTCTAGAACTACAGCACATGAGACACTTACACCATGCCCCCCATAAAATAAAGTAACCCCACAGTGCTAAAGGGTTTCCTCCTCTACTGTGCTTGGTAACATGGAACTGCTACTTAATAATAGACACATCGCTTCATTGATATATCATGGACTGAATGGTTACAACTATATCATCATGGAGCTACTAATGGTTAAGTGCTATGGCATCAACAATTTCATTCTATGACCCATAGTTTGAGGTTTTGATGAAAACAAATATTGTTGATTGAGTTATCTTAGTCTTCATTAAATATTTTAAATGTTACTCTTGTTTATGAGTACTAACATTTTAGGGAGACCACACACTACTCAAGATAATAGAAGACTCAAGGCCAGGCAGAATAGGATATGAAGGAGTATGTATCTTTATACTTTCTTTATTATTATTATTTTTTGTTTCTTAAGTTTGGCCACAAAAAGGGTATGCAAACTAAGTAACCATGCACACACATAGGGGGAGAGTTTTTTAAATAAAAAAAATTATTATTTTTTATGTAGATCATAATATATGATTTTAAATCATATTATATGATACACTGTAGCTCAATGGTTATATTTTGTGAATTAATCATACTGTATGATAGTGATCATACTGTACAATTCATTTTTAACCTGAACCCCTAGCTGCCAAATTAATTTAAGCAAGTTTTTAATATTTGAAATTTTGAACTAATCATACTGTATGATCATATCATATTGTATGAATATTTGAATACTTACTATAATTAACCCTCATGATTAGTCAATTAAATCAAGGCTTAATTAATAATTTGTAATCATATTGTATGATCCTTTTATTGCGGATCAATGGTTTATGATTTTGATGATAGCAAACATTTTTATTTCTCTACGACTGTCTTATGTACTGACATTTCAGGTTCACACGATCGGACTGCAATTTGGAATCAGCTCAAGATTGGGTAGACTAGGTCTGAGTCAGTTTGTAATCTTTTTTCTTTCTTGAGTTTGTTGTATTTGGTGTGACATCTGTTGATTTGTAACTTGGAAAATTTACTGTTGTTCCCTATAAGATTTCTATTTTTGGTAATATCGGCCGGGATGATATTTATAACGTCCTGGATGATATGTCCAAAATCAGAAACCCTAATTAGGGCATCCTCATTAAGGCAGCCGTCATTAGCTGATCAGCCTGGATGATACCTGTATCGGCCAGGATGATAGTCTCAATTCAGAAAGAATCAGCAGCCATAATCAGCTTAGGAATTCTTTATTTTAGGAAATCAGCCAGGATGATCTTTATATCGTCCAGGCTGATCTAACTAAATTATGCCTAAATAGATCTGGTATCTTTGGAAAGTATTAATGGTTAATTGATATGATCACATCGTCTGGAATGATTGCCTGATCGGCCGGGACGATGTCCTGGATGATCTACATCGGACAGCTCAAATTCAGGGCGATGATCAAGATGATTGAAATCAGTTTTAAACTAATTGGCCTGGACGATCGTGATATCGGCCAGGATGATGTAACCAATTTTCTTTTGATCATCCCAAATCATCCTGGGCTGATGAGCTGAATTTGTATTGATCGGCCAGGATGATATACCTATCATCCTGGACGATAATGTCGGCAACTTGCATTAATGAGCTCGTTTTGAGCACTTCTATTTAAGCTTTGTCAAGGCACTTGTTAAGTGTCTTTGGCAGCCATTGTAGCTTCATTCTTGTGGGGGAAACTTGAAGAGAAAGCTTGAAAGGGAGTGAGGAATGGGTGAAGTCTGAGAGAGGGAGAAGATCCTGTGAGGGGGGACTCAAGGGAGTATGGAGGGGGATTCCACACGGTTGCTCCGGTAGGCTTGCACTTTAATACCGTTGGATTCAAGGCTTGTCTCGAGGGAAGTTCACCAAAGAAGAAGATCTCTTTGGTGTCAAAGGACCCGGTGACTCCGCCGCACCAGGGAAGGTGGAAGTGATTTTGTAAGGGCTTCTCCGCCTAGCTCTGGGGACTAAAGGAGAGACACTTATTTAGTGCAATACTTGGAGGGTGCCTCCAAGGAGTGGACGTAGGTCAAGGTTTGACCGAACCACTATAAATTCGGTGTGTTCTTTCTTATTATTGCTTCTGCATTATTTTCTTCCGCACATATTTTTCCGTGGTGATTTTGGATTGAGTTTTATCTTTGGTTTTAAAGTTATCCAATTCTCCTCTCTTTTTGTTAGCCTATGGCCATTTCCATAGGGCTTAACATCCCTAACAAACTTTCTAGTGCCATCAGAGCACTTTCACCTTTTCATACCGTACGATGAATCAAGGCTATTTTTGGTCGTCCCAAATATCCTACCAAATGAATCCTTGATTTTTGAACTAATTATACTATATGATGTATACATTGTACCAGATGACATGAATATTATAATTGATCGTACTATATAAGTTTAATTATACCAGACGATGAATAGAAATGAATTTTGGTCATCGCTACATTTGTCCTGCATGAACATAAGAAATATAGTATATCATATTGGATGATATTTGTATCATATTGTATGATTTATTAGAAAATTGTTTCCTATTCATACCCCTTTATACTTGGACAAAAGCTATTTTGAATTGATCATATTATACGATAGTGATCATACAGTACTAACAGAGATGGTTAAATTAAATTTTTACGGTTTCTTGAAGTTTGATATATATTCAATGCCTTTGCTTTTTGAATGCGATTGAGAGGAACGTGACAAAAAAAGGGAACTCTTTAGAGGGAGCTTTTTGAAGGGATTTAGGGCTTATGAGAGGAAGCCGAATGTGAGTTTATGAGGGAGAAGGAGTGTGAGGGGATCACACTGTTTCTCTAAGCCTACTGCACGCTTGCTCCTCTTGGGCAATGGATAAGCCTGTGGGAGCTCTCTAGGTGGAGAGCTCTCAAGAACAACGTCCTCAAAGTTCCTCTAACATCTCCAGAAGGGAGAAAAATGAGAAGGTCTATTACTGTCGCTGAGAGGGTGACATAGAATCCGACACTCCACCTCATCGGGGAAGGTGAAAGTGAGTTTGTGTAAAGGCTTCTCCGTCTTGCTATGGGAGCACAAGGAGAATTACTTTTGAGTAGTGCAAATCCTGGAGTGTAGGACTCCGGGGAGTGGACGTAGGTTGAATGATTGAACCACTATAAATCTTTTGGTGTGCTTTTTCATTTACTGCATTTTTTTCTTTCATTTAACATTGTTATAATTGGTTGGTGAGAATTTGATTTTAGTGTTACATTGTGTGATTTAAAATTTTGTCACCAATATTGCAATCATCTTTTAATCACTAGCTTCCACTTCTTATTAGTTAAGTCATCTTTTGAAATTCACAAAAACTAGAACTCCTTATTTGGCTTTGATTTTTATTTTAAAAAATACCAATTCACCACCCCCCCCCCCCTCTTAAGGCATCTTGTACTTTCTTTAACATGACACTCCCATTGCCTTGTTGTCACTAGAATTTGGCACTACATAAACAAAGATTGGGCTTTACGGTGCTAACTCCTCCAATACTATGACATTATCAAATAGAGATTGGGCACCACCATGTTCTTATTTGGGCACTCCAGTGGTGTCAATAATTGTGCTGTAGTGGTACAGTATCCAATATTATGGTGTTATACCATACATAAAAAACTTTGCCCATTTCTTATATTTTTTGCATAAATACAACTAAAAACACACATTTTCATTAACAAATTAACACATAAAGCATAACATTAAGATAAAGCTGGCTAAGGAGCTGAAATCGCTGGGGCCCTTGGAGCCTGATCATAGGAAAAAGAGAAAGGAGGGTAAAGGAAGTATGCCAGGTGGGGAAGGCTCCCCAATGGTTAGTAAATGAATTCATTAGTTTTTTGGAATTGCAGGGGGGACAAAAAAAATGAGGCTTCCTTGTATCTCAAGGAGATAGTAAGGGATCATGATGTTTGCTTTGTTGGGTTGATGGAAACTAAATTATCTAGTATTGATAGAACTGATGTTGATTTCCTTATTGGGAAGGATTGGGACTATTTCCATTTCCTAGCTGTGGGTACTGCCGGAGGCAATCTGGTCTTGTGGAATATGAAGATGGTTTCTTTTGATGTAGAGGATAGCTCTTCTCAGCTGGTGGTTGGTTCTCTCCATACACCTTTTTGGGTGTTTGGAAGGTGGCAACGGTGTATGGTAGTCGGTGTCATAATGAAAGGAGTTTGTGGAAATTACTTGAGAATTGTATGAAGGATTCGGGTCCTGCCATTGTGTGTGTGTGGGGGGGGGGGGGGGACTTTAACTGCATTTTAAATAAGGAAGAGAAGAAGGGTGGAAAGAGATTCTTATTCTCTAGAGGGCCTAGAGAAAATAAAGAATTTATGACTAACTCTGATTTTCATGTTGCAGGATTTGTTGGACCAAGTTTTACTTGGTGTAACAATAAGGTGGGTTCCTCTAGGATTTGGGAAAGACTTGATAAGTGCTTGCTCAATTCCTCTGCTTTACACTTGGTGCCATTTGGGAAGGTTAAGCATCTGGCTCGAGTGGCTTCCGATCACAGTCCAATTGTGTTCAATTTGGATGTTAAGAAGATTAACAGAAGCAAGGCTATTAGATTTGAAGATACTTGGAGGTCTTACCCAGCTGCTTGGAGTATTGTCCATAATTCATGGAAGAAGGCTGATTTTGGTCAAGAGGTGGAGATGCTTCATAGAAAACTCAGGAGGACGTTGAGAGCATTATTTTTCTAGAATAAAAAAAAATACCGAGATCTTTGTAAGCTGAAGGAGGATTTAAAGAGAGAGATTCTGGAATTGCGAAGTAAGGAGGCTTCGGGTTCTGGTTTTTCTTGTGATGGCTTGCTCAATCTTAGAAGAAAGGTTCATGAGCTTAATGTAACTCTTAGAAGACTATCTATTTGGTGGAACCAAAGAGCTAAAACTAGATGTCATGAGGAAGGGGACACAAATTCAAAGTTTTTCCATAACTTTGCATCAGCCCGAAGGAATGCAAAGAGGATAAGACAAGTTAAGGATGCTAATAACACTCTGGTTGAGGAAGATGATCAAATTGAGCAAGTCTTTTTATAGTTTTTTGAGAGAAAATGGAAGTATAGAACTTGTGACTTGACTGGGTGGCCTTATCCATCAGAAAAATAGACGATGAATGCCTTGATTGTAGCTGCTTTAGATGCAGATTTTACCATAGAGGAGTGCAGAATCTTTGTTTTTCAGCAAGGAAACAATAAGTCTCTAGGACTTGATGGTGTGACATCTTCGTTTTTCAAGTGCTATTGAAACTTAGTGACTACTTGGAGTGCAATCAGGAAATTCCTAAATTCTAGAGTAATGCATAAGGAATGGAAAGATACGCTTATTATCTTAATTCTTAAAATTAAGAATCCGGTTGTGCCAGCTAGTTACAGACCTATCAGTCTCTGTAAAAGTACCTAGGGAGCAGGTAACTTTCATTCTAGGGAAATCAATGTCTGAGTATTGCTTATTGGCACAGAAGATCTTCAATAAATTTAAAGTCTCTAAAAATAAACAAGGTTTGATGGCTGTGAAAATTGACATGGAGCAGGCATATGACAGTATGGGATGGCCAACCTTGAATCAAATTCTCCACTGGTATGGCTTCTCCTCGGCCTTTTCCTAATGGAATGTGTGGTAAATGCAAGGTTTTCTATTATCCTGAATGGAAATACACGAAGTGGATTGATGCTCATTTTGGATTCAGGCATGACTGCCCTCTCTCGCCATACTTATTCATTATGTGTTCTCAATTGTCATCTAATGCAATTGAGCAAAGGGGTCATGTTTTGGGCATTCAAGTTTCTTCTAGAGGTCCAAGGATCTCGCATTTTCTATATGCAGATGATGTGTTGCTTTTCTCTCGGGCTACCACTTTCATGGCACATCTGTTAAAATGCATTGTGGAGGATTTTTGTAATTGGACGAGTCAAAGGTAAATGTTAACAAGTCCCAGATTATATTTGTTAAGATTGTTAAGAGGTCTTATAAGAAAAAAGTGGCTAGAATCCTTGGTTTCAAGGTGGTTAAGGAATTTCATTACTTGGGAATTAAGATCTCCTTACAGAGATTGAGTGTTGCTAATTTTCAGGATCTGTTAAGCCATGTCTCAGATAGACTTAATGTTTGGGGGAAGAAATCTCTCTCTTTGGGAGGTGAAATTACACTTATCAAAACCTCTTTTCTTTCATTACCTAACTTTACTATTACTCATTCTCTGGTTCCTAAGAGGGTGATTCATGAGGTGGAGAAACTTTGTAGGAGGTTTATTTGGCAAAAACAGGATGGGAAGCAAGGGTTGCATTATGTTTCTTGGGATGAAATCTGTAATCCAAGGAATGCTGGTTGTTTGGGTGTTCAGTCTATCACAACCAAAACTGGTACTCTATGGGAAAGATTAGCCTGGAACTATATCCAGAAACCGGACTCTTTACTGCACCGAATGATTAAGGCTAAGTTTGGTAACAATGTCTTGGATGACAATTGCTTGAAATGCTCTTCCAGTACTTGGAAAATTTTAAAGGATGGAGGTAAACACTTGAAACCCATTGTTAGATGGAGAGTGGGAAGAGGAGATAAAATTCAAGTTCTAAGTGATATTTGGTTGATGGATAGATGTCTCAATGATTTTCCAACCTTTGTTGACTGTGGTGCTTTGGAAATTTGAAAGTTCAACCTTTTATTTTTGATAAAGGGGAGTGGGATGAAGGAAAGCTACTCAATTTTTTCCATGAAGATCTTATCAGCCTTATCAGAAATGTGCAATTAAATGGTCAGCGGGGGGATCAGCTGGAAACCATCTGTAAGTTTTTGGGTAAATCCATTTCAGCAATGGCTCATGACAATGTGATGAAAGGGAGAGTTATTAGTGATGATGATGGTTTTTACAGCTAGCTTAAGAGTTTAAAGCTTAATTATAATGTGGAAATTTTTTGGTGGCGACTTAGTAAATTTGCTATTCCCACAAATCATTTTCTTAAGTTTTGAAGACTTGCAGCTAATGATCTTTATGCTAGGAAAACTATGATCACATTATTGTTCACTGTAAGCATCTTCAAGAAGTTGTTAGTAAAATTCAAGAATGGGGGTTTTTTATTCCTGTTTTCCAATCTTTGGAGTGCTGTTTAGAAGAGCTGAAAAGGAGTTCTGGCCATAATTCTGGTATGGCTAGAATCTATTGTGTTGCTGTGTTTCTGAATTGGAAAAATTGGAACTCAGTTAAGCATGGTAAGGTAGCTATGCCATGTTCTTTTGTGGATGCAAATGTGCTGTCTCTAGCCACTTTGAAGTCTTCTCCATATCTAGTTAACTGGGGTGCTAATCTCCCAAGGGAGTTCTATAGTACTTGGCGCCCTCCACCGCTAGATTGGATCAAGATCAATGTGGATGCATCCTTGTTGAGCTCAAATTGAGGAGGTATTGGTGGTATTTTAAGAGATCATAAAGGTAGACTTCTTCTTTCTTTTGGAAGAAATAAGATTCATTGGGACATTGCCCAGCTTGAGATGGAGGTGATTGTGGATTTTAGAGATTTTATACAAAGTTGGATGCTTGAAAGTAAAGGTATTATCATTGAAAGTGATAATACTAATGTGATTACATTCTTACAAGATTCTTTGAAGAAAGTTGATTGGCACTTGGATAATTGGCACGCCAAAGAGCTTTACTTCCTTAATGACTTTAATAAGGTCATTTTTCATCATGTTAATAGGGAATGTAATAAAGTAGCTGATTTTTGTGCTACTTTAGCTTTAGATGGTAGCTTTATTTTTGATAGTTTTTCCTTTGGTAGCATTCTGGTCCTCTTGATTGATTTAATCAAGGATGAGATGTTACCACTATAGTTTGTATCTAGGTTTGTTCCCTTTCTTATTTTTTTAAACGCTTTGCTTTTGCATGGTTTCAAAAAAAAAAAAGCATAACATTTACTTACAGTTATCATGAACTCATATGGTGTCTTATTTCACTTTTATCTAATATTCAAACTATTTTGCACATACAAAGTAGTGTTTAATGCTTCTTCACAAAAATATATAGGAATACTATACTACACTAACATTATCGTAGCAACCTCGAGTAATTTCCTTTTTTTTTCATTAAGCTATTTTACTATTTTGAGGTTTCCTGGCGATAATAAAATTATGCTTTATCCCAAATTCCATACCAAATAATTCAATTGTTTTGTTTTTCAAATTCTCCCCATAATTACTATGAATTGTGGATATCATAACTCCTAGATTCCTTTGAATTTAAGTGGAAAATACTTTAAAATCATCATAAGACTCACTTTTATGGACCAAAAAGTTAAACTAAGTGAATTTTGAATAATCATCTACGATCACATATCTAAAGCTTTTACCATATAAGTTGGTGAAACTAATGGGGTCCAATAAATCCATATATAAGATTTCTAATGGTCTAGTGGTTGTGATATCCTTAATGGTATGAAATGATGTCTTAGTTTATTTTCTTAATTGGAGGGCATCATTATGATGATCCTAAAAGAAGTCTAGCTTGGGTTTGCCTCTAGCTAGGTCTTTTTGGGTAATCTTCCTAAGAGTTTTACTTGTATGACAAAGTCACCTAAGCCATTACCATAATTCATAACAACAGTTTCAAAATAAAGATTATCTAAATTATGAATACAATTCATATCAAGAATAGAAATATTGTTTATCCATTTTTCTTATAAAATCATTTTTCCATTTAAACTAATCATGCATTTACTAGAAAGAAAATTATTATCGAAATTATTGTCACAAAGCTCCATAATACTAAGAAAATTATAGTTTAAACCATCTACTAAAAGTATATTTTGAATAACAAAGCTATTTGATTTGCCAATCATAATTGAGCCCACCACATTCCAAGTGGTGTTGTTACCTTGTGTTACCTTACCTGTGCTCCTGGCCTCTAGTGTCAAGAAGTGCTTAATATATCCTATCATATGCCTTGACTAGCCACTATCAAGGTATAATATTATCTTAGTAGAGATTTTAAGAGCATCAGTACAAGGTCAATTAGAGGTTAGATTTGGGAACTGATGTGAGTTTGGATTCCTCCTTATGCTTTATTAAATATGAGGAATGCATGATATATTGTGATGAGATCTTGGGCCTCCAAAGTAAGTGTTTTCAATGTTGCATGGTACACATATGATTCCACAAGAAAAAAACCTAATCCCAAGAAATGTGTTCAACAGCCTATGCACAAGGTTGTACATTTTCCTATTTGCTTGTAATCTATGCTATGGTCTAGACTGTGGCATTAGTGTTAGTGTTGGCCCTTGTACCATTTTGGGGTGTAATTATTTTCTTTTGTAAAAATTAATTTATATTTTTAACTTTTAACCTCAAATTTTAATACATGCTCACTAGTGTCTGTTGGTGGAATTTTGAAAATATGTTTCGAAAAGATTAGTTTTCTTTGGGAGCTTTAAAATTGAGATTTAATTCTAATTCTAAAATCGAATCATCCCGTTAGAAAAATTATACCACCCCGAAGGACGAACATAAAATTTCATAACGGCGTTCAGATTTAGAATTATGAAATTCATCTTGAATATTATGACCGGATGCTAAAGAGAACTTCTTATGGTCACGAAGGGTCAAAATGAGGTTCAACTGAATATCCAGCTACAATATTCAAGAAGTGTGATCGTTAGGTTCACATCCAAAGCCTTATCAAAGAAAGATGTATCTCCCCGAAGGGAGAAAATATCATTCGATGATAATTCTTTGAATATGATAATAATGATCACTAATATTTTAAATTTTCCCAAAGAAATCCAATTGAGTTTTGAAAAATCAATTTTTAAAATCAGGTGCGTGTGTGGTTCTAAATCTCCTACGAGCGCAAGCCCTCGTAGTTAATTACATCGTAGGAAAACGAGGTCTCCTACGAAAAGTCTCGATTAAAATAATGGCAAAATTTTGTTAGAATTTCTAGGAGTGATATCAAAGTATGAATAGAATTATTGGAAAATCAAAAGGGAATGGATCAAAATTGAGCAGTTATTAACGGAGTCAAAGGATGAGAGGTAGGGGACACTTTGAGATTCCAGAACCATCCGGAAGTGTCCCAACTTAATCTAAGTGTTAGGCTTTATGTTTTAGGATTGAAATGAAGCTTTAATTAGAGTTAAGTATTTTATTAGAAATTTGGGACTATATTCCCGAAATTTGGGGTCTTATAATCAAAGATCTGCCCCGGATCCTAAATCTATTTTGGACACTGGACCTCAGTCATCCGATCCTAACTAATGCAGTGCAAGGTCTGGACTTACCCCGGCCTGGATTGGGGAGCCAGCTAACCACCTAATCTATTTAAAATACATGAATCCGGTCTTTTTTATGAAAGAATGGTAGGGACGTTGTAATTAAAGTTTTGGAGAGTTGGGGCCGACATCTAGAGACTCTCCTAATTGGCCCCTTTGACTTATGGCGGGTGCTAAAATGCTAAGGACTATGAATTTAAAATTTTGACTCTTTAATTTGTATCTAATGCAATGCATGCTGGTTAACAACCTCAAATCAAATATGCTTGAAAATTTTAAAAACAGGCTTATAAAATAATTTTTTAGAAGACTGGACTTCCCCAGGTCCGGCACCTCGTCCTCATAGGTCAGACTATCCGGACTCTACCCGCAAGCGGGGAAGGGTCTAAAGCAAGGAAAGAGTAATGCAGAAATATGCATGCGACCCCGGGGTCGATCCCCGGCTAATTCCCTAGATTCGTTATCTTTCTATGTTATTCAGACTCACTAAAATTTTAGACTTTTAAGATTATGAATATAAAACTTTCACACCCTCACGAGCCTCACGTATCCAGGCGAAAACAAAGAGCGGCATGAAATCGCCAAAAAAAAACTAGTAAAAACAAGTAATCCTAAAGGCAATCAAATCATCAAATCAAATACAAATTAATTAATAAATGTCCATAGGCAGAATTGCCTTGCTTATTACAAACCAGAATATTACAGAAAGTAAAGTGGCCGGGCACCACTGACAACAACCCGGATTCTAAGCCTAGTAATGACGCAAGTTATTTTGAGTGGGATACTCTCAATCTTCAAGTCTTCAAATCTTCAATCTCATTCTTCTTTGGACTCCTTTTCTTCAATCTTCTTGGAATCTTCGTAGTGGATTACCCAAATGGACAAGAGGGCACTTCCCTCTAAGGGGGAAGGCCACTCTTTCCTCTTTGGGTAAGGAAGAGGTATGATCCAAATTTGGATTTCCAAATGGAAAAGGAGTGTTCCCTAAAGGGGTATCCTTTCCTCTTTGGAATCCAAGCTTTGGATCTATGTATCCCAATTCAAAATAAACTTTCACAACACCTGACACTTGCACAAATTACATTTATATCAAAATAAAAGATCTAGACTCACCTGCAGGGTTATCCTAAGCAATTAATATATATAAAGCAGTTATTCCCAAGCAGTTGTATATGAGCAAAAAAAAAGTAAACACACTGGCCACGCTCTTTTTATGATTTGGGGGCTTTAGCAGCTGAAGCACCTGTGCAAAGAGTTTATAATATTTATGCATTTTTTTATGATTTGCCCCCTTTTTATATTGCCCTGCATGAGCGTGGCCACCTGCAGAAAACTGTGTCAACATCCAGATCGTACCTAAACTAAGGGTAATCTAGTCGCCAAACACATCAATCCATCCACAGAGTACAGAAAAAGTAAGCAGACATAGCAAAGCAATTTCATCCACAACATGCAGTGAAAACTACGAAAAATCCGGCACACAGCAGTAAAGTAAACACCGGCCTAACCTAGATCTAGAGTTGGTTGTCCTAGCACATCATCTAAAGTGTGTGTAAAAGGTCGTGTGGCTGGGGTAGGTCCTAAAGTGGGTTATTAGTTGAAGTTGTCTAAAAGTCTGGGTTTGTTAAGGCTTAAAAGGGGAGTTAATGTTAAGATTTAAGTATTAATAAATTAAGAATTTTAATTAAACTTATTTTAAAAGTTAATTGATTATTACCTTTGTTTCACACCGAGGCCGTGAAGTTTATTTCACCTTCCTTGGGGCTAAGCTAATAGCCTCGTAGGCCTGGGTTACGCAGCAGCAATCAGGGTTGATTAAGTTATTTAAATTTGTTAGAATTAAAGGAGTGGATTGATATTAAAGAGAGTTAGTTACTGATTTTAATAGATTAGTTGAGAATTTTATTAGCCTATTAAGAAAATTCTGGAGTTTGAAAGGGTTAATGGGTTTTAAGAGGTTATCCGGATGTGTTAACAAAGGGGTCAAAAATGGACTTTTAAAATTAGAGTTAATCTTAAGGGTTTCAGATTTTTAATAAATACTAGACCTAATTATGAGTTGTTAGACAGATGGCACACTCAATTTGGAGTTTTCTATGAAAAGTTATGATTTTTAGAAGTTTTAACCCGATTTTGACCTAGAGTTGACCAAAATGTTGACTTTTTGACTTTGACCAGATTTTGAGGGTTTAAATTTTTTGGAAAATACTAGATTTTAATTAGAGTCATTAGCCACTGAGTTTGATTGATTTAGAATTTTCTACAATTAGTTATGAATTTTGGAAGTTTGGGTATTTATTGGAATTATTAAATTATTTCAATTAAGGGCCCTTTTAATGATTTGAACCCAAATGAGTCTTAAACTTCTTGAAATCAACTCCAAAGATTCGAAATGATCTAAGGAGAGATCAGCAAGTGTTTAAAGATTTTTTGGAATTTTTAATAATTTTTAATTAATTAAAATGGATTAAACATTGATTTTGATTAAAATTAAATTAAAATGGATTTTAACGTCAAATTAAAGTAATTTCAATTTTCAATGATTAAGAGTTGAAATATGGTTGATTAGAGGTATTATAGGTATATTTTGGAATTAATATAAATTTATGATGATTTATTGAATTTTCTAAGTCCTTAAAGGGGCTGAAATTTGACATGCTTAATTTTCTAACATAATGACCTCCAAATTGACTCAAATTTAAACCTAAGGTATATGATATCACTAAGTTTACTATGTTCAAGTTTCACCCCTATTGGGTGTGTGTACAATCCCCTATGAATTTTCTAATTTTTCTAGACATTTCCTTAATTATTTGTTATATGTGTCTCTACTATTCAAATAGGCATGAAACTTGGTTTGTCTAACCCTGACATACATACAATCATACCACAGAAATATCACAGCAAAATATTAAAACCCTAAGGAGTTATGAATTTTCAAAGTTTAGGGTTCAAAATAGACCCTTTACCTTAAAAATTCATATCACAGAAATCTATTGAGCATCTGAACCTAGAAAAATTATGAAACATGTCTAAGATACTCAATAATTATCCACCAAAATTTGGGATTCATTTGATCACTGGATTGTGAGAAAATTGCGATACATGAAATTCACATAAACTCAAATATCTCACAATACAGAAATCAAAACAATATAATTTTAATTTTAATAAATACTACATTTGATTATCTTTCCAACGAGCCCAAGAACGCCCAATTTGGTGGAAAACTCGATTTTCTGTGAATTTTGAAAGATTTGAAGCATTTAAAGTATTTTTTATTCAGATTTGGGTCAAATCAGCTGGCGATGACGTGGCGGCGTGGCATGATGCCACGTGTCAGATCCCGGATGGACCCGTGTTTCACCCAGAGGAGGGCCGCGCGGTTTGGGGCGACGTGGCCAATTCTGGGCCGTCCGATCGCGTTACGGCTCGATCGGACGGCTCTGGTTGAACCAGAGTTAAAAAATTTCAAATGCCTATATCTTTCAAAATACTTGACGAAATTTCACGAAATTTGAACTGTAGCTAGAGGGCAATATGATCTTACAATGCCTGGAGTTTGGAGGCTCCATTCATTGTAAACTTGCTACAGTTTCAAATTAAAATTTAAACTTAAAATGAGTATAACATACAATCCAACCGTCGGATTTTTGTGATTTTTGGCTTGTTAGAAAGCTGCATCAATTCTCTACAACGTTGCTGAAGACTCCAAAAGCCAGATCTTTCTGGATCGAAAGTTATATTTGAAAGTCCTCTTTCTCTCTCCAGAATGCTCTCTCCTCACTAAAATAGTGATTTGAGGCTTGGAAATGGTTGGGAAAAGCTTGGGAAGGACTTGAAATGTGCTGGAGTGTGTAGGAGGAGCTCTTAGAAGGTTGGGGGCTGCTGGAGTTTGGAGCTTTTGATCATATCAAAGGGAATGATGAAGATGCCCCCTTTAGGTCAAGTTTTCCCCCACTTTAACTTTGGCTTTTGGATTGGATGGTTGAGATTTGATTTGGAGTAGTTTTGGATGAGTGCCAAGTGTCCCCTATGCTGCCCAAAGCTATGGAATAGGGTTGGTGGTTGAGAGTGACTTCTCTTGGTCCATGTGAAGAGGGACCACACCTTTTTCCCCATTTAGATGAACCAATGCCAAGCCTTGTTTAAGGGGCTGATTTGAGCTCTATTAGGGGAGGAAATGGGTCACATCACATCATGTTTGAGCAGGTTCTAGACTAAGCCATGGATTGCCAAGGTGGCTTGATGATGTGGCCAAGAGTTTGAGGTCAAGAATTTGATGTTTTGAGCAAATACATGTAATTGGAGAGGATTTTGACCTCTCCAAATGAGTTGACCAAGTCAACCCAAGATGAGGATTGACTTGAAAGTCTTTGGACATGTCATGAGTGTCCAATTGAATGATTTTGAAAGGTTGATTTGATTCAAAGTAGCTTGAATGGTTAAAATTGGTAAGTGTTGGGTTAAAGGGTTGATTTGGTCAACCATGGTTGACTTGGTCAACCAGGTCAAACCATAGAGTAAGTTTGGGTTCAATGTGTTTCTAAAATTATTTAGGATCTATTGGAATGACATTTGAAGAAGATATCAAAGGTTCATAAGTCAAATCAAGTTGAGTTTAGGCCAAAAGTCCAAAAATCCCCATTTAAGGGCATTTTGGTCATTTTGGTCTCAAGTCAATTCTGGGTCAAATTAAATCTAAAAAGATGTAGATCATTTCTTAACAAGTCAATATCAAGGTATTAGGAGGGATCAAAAGATTTGGAGGGGGATCCAAAGTCAAATTCCACTAGGTGAAAGGCCTAGTGGCATGAATTATAAATATTCGAAGGTTTTGCAACATTTGGAGTTTGATTAAGTTTATGGGGTTAGAGTACTCCAAATGGGTTCAAATTTGAAGGGTAACCTCCAGAGACATGTCTTATCACTTTGCAAGTGATAGACTCTGAATCAGAGGTCATTTGACTGGGTTTTGAAGTGTTCAAAAAATCCTTGAAAAAGGTCTTTAGGACAGGGTCTTAAGACTTTGGATTTGAGTCTAGATTTTTGGATTTGGAATGGATTTCAAGTTTGAATGATTAATATTGAAGTATCCAAATCATTTACAATCATGTGGTGGTTGTTAATGAATGGATAGGGTCAAAGCTAGATCAAAGGTAGGATCAAAGTCTAGATTGAAGTTTGGATTCTCAAGTTGATTGGGCCAAAGTTTGGATGTGTTTGAAGCTTGAATTAATTTGGATTTGAATTGAATGAAGTTTGAGATTTGAATTGATTAAGGGTAGGGATTAATTTGAAGTTGGAGTTGATCAAAGGTATGGATTGATTTGAGGTTGGTGTTGATCAAAGGTGGGGATTGATTTGAGTCTGGATTGGTCCTAAGATCTAGAGGGGTTCTAGGATCTAGGATCTAGGATCTAGAGGGGTTTTAGAATTTGAGATATAAGAGAATCCTAAGCTCTGGAGTAGGCCCTAAGGTCTAGCTCTAGGAAAGGATCTTAAGGTCTAGAGTGGATCCTAAGGTCTGGCTCTAGGAAAGGATCTTAAGGTCTAGAGTGGATCCTAGGATCTAGAATTAATCTAGAGTTTGGAAGGGCCTTAGTGACCTCATACAAAAATGAGGTCAACAAATGGACCCCCAATGTGTGTGGTTGAAGGAACTTCTGCTGCACACATTGGCGTTGACCGAATAGAAGTGGAATCTTAAGAGTGTAAGGGAGGGCATCTCCCAACCTTAGGCCTATAGGATGCTATTAAAAGGCTTACACCTACTAGACAGGAGAACTGGAGAAACCAAGGTAGGGAATACCTAGCCTTGGGTCTAAGGAAGGGCATCACCCAACCTTAGGCCTATAGGATGCTGATAGAAGACTTACTCCAAATAAGCAGATTAACTGGAAACCAAAATAGGGAATACCTAGCTTTGGGTCTAAGGAAGGGCATCACCCAACCTTAAGTCTACAGGATGCTGATAGAAGACTTACTCCAAATAGGCAGATTAACTGGAAACCAAAGTAGGGAATACCTAGCTTTGGGTCTAAGGAAGGGCATCACCCAACCTTAGGTCTACAGGATGCTGATAGAAGACTTACTCCTAGTAGACAGATCAACTGGAAACCAAGGTAGGGAATACCTAACCTTGGGTCTAAGAAAGGACATCACCCAACCTTAGGCCTATAGGATGCTGATAGAAGACTTACTCCTAATAGGCAAAATTAACTGGAAACCAAAGTAGGGAATACCTAGCTTTGGGTCTAAGGAAGGGCATCACCCAACCTTAGGTCTACAGGATGCTGATAGAAGACTTACTCCTAGTAGACAGATCAACTGGAAACCAAGGTAGGGAATACCTAGCCTTGGGTCTAAGGAAGGGCATCACCCAACCTTAGGCCTATAAGATGCTGATAGAAGACTTACTCCTAATAGGCAAAATTAACTGGAAACCAAAGTAGGGAATACCTAGCTTTGGGTCTAAGGAAGGGCATCACCCAACCTTAGGTCTACAGGATGCTGATAGAAGACTTACTCCTAGTAGACGGATCAACTGAAAACCAAGGTAGGGAATACCTAGCCTTGGGTCTAAGGAAGGGCATCACCCAACCTTAGGCCTATAGGATGCTGATAGAAGACTTACTCCTAATAGGCAAAATTAACTGGAAACCAAAGTAGGGAATACCTAGCTTTGGGTCTAAGGAAGGGCATCACCCAACCTTAGGTCTACAGGATGCTGATAGAAGACTTACTCCTAGTAGACAGATCAACTGGAAACCAAGGTAGGGAATACCTAGCCTTGGGTCTAAGGAAGGGCATCACCCAACCTTAGGCCTATAGGATGCTGATAGAAGACTTACTCCTAATAGGCAAAATTAACTGGAAACCAAAGTAGGGAATACCTAGCTTTGGGTCTAAGGAAGGGCATCACCCAACCTTAGGTCTACAGGATGCTGATAGAAGACTTACTCCTAGTAGACGGATCAACTGAAAACCAAGGTAGGGAATACCTAGCCTTGGGTCTAAGGAAGGGCATCACCCAACCTTAGGCCTATAGGATGCTGATAGAAGACTTACTCCTAATAGGCAAAATTAACTGGAAACCAAAGTAGGGAATACCTAGCTTTGGGTCTAAGGAAGGGCATCACCCAACCTTAGGTCTACAGGATGCTGATAGAAGACTTACTCCTAGTAGACAGATCAACTGGAAACCAAGGTAGGGAATACCTAGCCTTGGGTCTAAGGAAGGGCATCACCCAACCTTAGGCCTATAGGATGCTGATAGAAGACTTACTCCTAATAGGCAAAATTAACTGGAAACCAAAGTAGGGAATACCTAGCTTTGGGTCTAAGGAAGGGCATCACCCAACCTTAGGTCTACAGGATGCTGATAGAAGACTTACTCCTAGTAGACAGATCAACTGGAAACCTAGGTAGGGAATACCTAGCCTTGGGTCTAAGGAAGGGCATCACCCAACCTTAGGCCTATAGGATGCTAATAGAAGACTTACTCCTAATAGGCAAAATTAACTGGAAACCAAAGTAGGGAATACCTAGCTTTGGGTCTAAGGAAGGGCATCACCCAACCTTAGGTCTACAGGATGCTGATAGAAGACTTACTCCTAGTAGACGGATCAACTGGAAACCAAGGTAGGGAATACCTAGCCTTGGGTCTAAGGAAGGGCATCACCCAACCTTAGGCCTATAGGATGCTGATAGAAGACTTACTCCTAATAGGCAAAATTAACTGGCAAACTAGGGTGGTGCCACGAAGGGCGTACTCCACCACTAGCGAATGGTCATGTGGGGAGGAAACTTGCTCCACACAGAGGACCAAAGCTGGCAAACTAGGATGGTGCCATAAAGGGCGTACTCCACCACTAGCGAGTATGAATTAGGATGGTGCCACGAAGGGCGTACTCCACCACTAATCCCCAAGTCAAATGCCAGGGTGGTGCCACGGAGGGCGTACTCCACCACTAGCAGGTGAGAATCAGGATGGTGCCACGAAGGGCGTACTCCACCACTGATCCACAGGTAAAAGCCAGGATGGTGCCATAGAGGGCGTACTCCACCACTAGCGGGTCTAATCCTAAGGAAAGGAGAGACCTAACCTTAAGGAAAAGAGAATTGGAAATAATGATTGATGATTTTGAATTTGATTTGATTTCTTTGAATTTGAAGGGGTGAATTTGATATTTAATTTGATTCTCATTAGGCATGACACTTCTTAAAGAACCGCCCAAATGAAAGGAAACATCTGGTGGTATCTTCAAAATTAATCGATTGCCATGAACCTCCCTTATAGATTATCTCTAAGGTGGTCGATCCAGTCAATGTTGATTCAAAGCTTCCATTAATCTTATGGTGGACTAAAATTGGTCTCCAAAGGACTATAGCCAAATCTTCTACTTGGAAAGTCCTAAGGTAACACAATTTTATCACGAGCTTGAATCATACGTGACTTGTATAATTTCAAATTTTGTTGAGTTCAAAATAACTTTCTTCAAGGCCTTCGAAATCCTCCAATTGGAGTCAGGCACTCTACTTAGTTGTGACTCAATTTTGAAAGTCAATTTATAGCCATGTAAAACACACCTCTATATAAGAACAAGCTTGGACCCAACATAGAATGTTATTTCACAGAGTAGATCTTAAAAGAAACGATGCTTATGTTTAAGGATTCACATGTATCTCTCAAGAATGGGATTTGAATTCTTATCGAGAATAGAAGATTCATTCTTTTTATTGAAAATTTCCTCTTAATCATTTGGACCCTGTCAAAACGACAAGTGGGAACAAATTCAAAAGTATAGTGAGAGGTAGAGTGACCCTAATTGACCCGAAAAGAGCCAAGGGTTTTGTTGACCCAGATCAAATTTCATTGAAATTGAACTAGGTTCTCCCTTATAGAAATTTTGAATTAAAATTAATTTCAAAAGGATTTAAGTTGGATCGAGAAATTAAATCTTTTCAATTCTCTTGCATAGAATTTTCTATCTAATAAACTGTCCATGCATGACAATAAATCTAGATTCAAGATTTTTCAAAGTCAAGCTATTAAGGGTGATCGGGACCTTTGAGATTTAAGGATTTAAAAAGAAGGAAGCCTCTTTCACTTTTTTTTGTGACGTGCTTTGCACATCTTTTTATTTCTTTGGCGCACTTTGCGCCTTTCTTCTTTTTTGAATTTTTTTTAATGCACTTTGTGCATCCTTCGAATTTTATTTTAACAAGAGGCTTCACTTTCTTTAAAACCTTAACATGATTGCTCTTTTATTTTAATCCAGGATTATATCGCAAGTATAAGAGAAGGAAATTCATTCTCTTATCCAAGGAAAAATAATCCCCAAATTGGACCCAATTCTTTTGATAAGAAAATATCAGCTTAACTTAGAAAATCGTTGAATAGATTTAGAACATGCAAGAGAAGCCTATAAGATAGAAAACCGCGAGAAGACTGAGAAGATTTTCATTTCAAAAACCAACTTAAGTTTGATACAAATTTCAATTCAAAAATCAAATTAACCCGCAGAAGCGGTGGGAGGGAGGGGCCTTTAAGGATCTAGTGGGGTCAACTATAACTCTCTCATATTTTTGACTTAAAATAGAGGTCAATTTTCATTAAAAAGATGGATCAACTATCCTAAAAATTCTGATCCGGTACACTTTGAGAATTAATATGATTTCCTTCAAAATAGCAAGTCTAGGTGGCAAGACCCTATCAATATAAATTATATTTCCATAATCTCTTAAGAGAAAGAGATTGTTATGGGGTCTGCCCTACCCATAACTAGTGCTGCATTATTTCAATCTAAGAATCTATCACAATAGGACCCCTTTTAGAAGTTAAATTCAAATGGTGTCACTATCTGACAAGATCTGAGATCCATCATTATTCCCCTCCTTAATTACTAGTGATCTAACAATTATGAGAGTGGCACCCCGAGCGGTTTCTGCACCTCCTCCTCTATAGATGATATAGTAGGGCACATATAGTAACGTGACCAAACTTCATCTAATAGAGTGGATGGGTCATAACCTTCAACTAGGGGCCTATGATTTATTACAGGTCATTGCTTAGTTCTTTCTTGATTGATTCTCTCTGTGTAGTAGTCAAGAAGGTGTATCGGAGATCGTGCTCTCATTTTCACAACCTCTCTCCTTTGAGTAACAGGAGTAGGGTGGAAAACATTTCCACCAAGGAGGGGGTAGGTGTAAGGAGCAACGAATTCTCGAGTGGCCTCAAATTTAGCTTGTTTCAAGGCTTCTACCTCAGCAGTTCTTTTGGCCTTAGCAACCTTCTTTTTGACCCTTTTAAGGTATTTCTTCCACTTATTTTTAGTGGCAACAGGAGTGCTAGAACTTGACCCAATCTCAGATTGAGATGGTAATCCTTCCATTGTTAATGGTTCTTGGTTCTCATCCTCCTGAGTAGAGGGCACACTGGTCGAAGGGGCGACAACGACCTCCATCATGGAGATGGGGGAGTCAACTCCTGACCCTAAAGTAATCTCAACTAAGGGGACATCCCTTTATATTCCAGCAGAGAGATCAATCATTTCTTCTCCGTTGATTGATAACTTGAAGTTTCGAAATTCTATCCCAAACTAGATCAAGTTGCCAGAGGTAATTCCTTCTATTATCAAGTTTCTATCCATTGAGAAGATGAGTTTTCCAGCCATTTGAGTATTTAAGTATCCTGTAATTAAAGAAAAGTGGTTTGAATTAGTCAAATTGGATTAAAATTTAAATTTTGATAATCATTAATTTTCTCTAAATCTTGAACCTCAGCATATTGAGTTTTCACTACAATAAGAGAGTTTACAAAATTGATTGAGAGTATTCAAGGAACCTGGCTTAACTCTTTTGCTCTACCAATTAACTTGGAGGCAAAATGTTAAAGCCCGGGTTAGATAGAGGTTTCCTCACTCATCTCTCTATTTGAAAGGTATTTTCTTTTAGATGTTGGCCACACTCACCCAAGAAAGAAATGGGTAGAGGGACCAATGGAAGAAAGGTAGTTAAGACTACCGATGAGATAAAATTTTGCCAATATTAAAGATGGAGAGAGAGATTTGTCCCACCGGGCGTGCCATTTTTTGTTGGTGGAATTTTGAAAATATGTTTCGAAAAGATTAGTTTTCTTTGGGAGCTTTAAAATTGAGATTTAATTCTAATTCTAAAATCGAATCATCCCGTTAGAAAAATTATATCACCCGAAGGACGAACATAAAATTTCATAACGGCGTTCAGATTTAGAATTATGAAATTCATCTTGAATATTATGACCGGATGCTAAAGAGAACTTCTTATGGCCACGAAGGGTCAAAATGAGGTTCAACTGAATATCCAGCTACAATATTCAAGAAGTGTGATCGTTAGGTTCACATCCAAAGCCTTATCAAAGAAAGATGTATCTCCCCGAAGGGAGAAAATATCATTCGATGATAATTCTTTGAATATGATAATAATGATCACTAATATTTTAAATTTTCCCAAAGAAATCCAATTGAGTTTTGAAAAATCAATTTTTAAAATCAGGTGCGTGTGTGGTTCTAAATCTCCTACGAGCGCAAGCCCTCGTAGTTAATTACATCGTAGGAAAACGAGGTCTCCTACGAAAACTCTCGATTAAAATAATGGCAAAATTTTGTTAGAATTTCTAGGAGTGATATCAAAGTATGAATAGAATTATTGGAAAATCAAAAGGGAATGGATCAAAATTGAGCAGTTATTAACGGAGTCAAAGGATGAGAGGTAGGGGACACTTTGAGATTCCAGAACCATCCGGAAGTGTCCCAACTTAATCTAAGTGTTGGGCTTTATGTTTTAGGATTGAAATGAAGCTTTAATTAGAGTTAAGTATTTTATTAGAAATTTGGGACTATATTCCCGAAATTTGGGGTCTTATAATCAAAGATCTGCCCCGGATCCTAAATCTATTTTGGACACTGGACCACAGTCGTCCGATCCTAACTAATGCAGTGCAAGGTCTGGACTTACCCCGGCCTGGATTGGGGAGCCAGCTAACCACCTAATCGATTTAAAATAATGAATCCGGTCTTTTTATGAAAGAATGGTAGGGACGTTGTAATTAAAGTTTTGGAGAGTTGGGGCCGACATCTAGAGACTCTCCTAATTGGCCCCTTTGACTTATGGCGGGTGCTAAAATGCTAAGGACTATGAATTTAAAATTTTGACTCTTTAATTTGTATCTAATGCAATGCATGCTGGTTAACAACCTCAAATCAAATATGCTTGAAAATTTTAAAAACAGGCTTATAAAATAATTTTTTAGAAGACTGGACTTCCCCAGGTCCGGCACCTCGTCCTCATAGGTCAGACTATCCGGACTCTACCCGCAGGCGGGGAAGGGTCTAAAGCAAGGAAAGAGTAATGCAGAAATATGCATGCGACCCCGGGGTCGATCCCCGGCTAATTCCCTAGATTCGTTATCTTTCTATGTTATTTAGACTCACTAAAATTTTAGACTTTTAAGGTTATGAATATAAAACTTTCACACCTTCACGAGCCTCACGTATCCAGGCGAAAACAAAGAGCGGCATGCAATCGCCAAAAAAAACTAGTAAAAACAAGTAATCCTAGAGGCAATCAAATCATCACATCAAATATAAATTAATTAATAAATGTCCATAGGCAGAATTGCCTTGCTTATTACAAACCAGAATATTGCAGAAAGTAAAGTGGCCGGGCACCACTGACAACAACCCGGATTCTAACCTAGTAATGACGCAAGTTATTTTGAGTGGGATACTCTCAATCTTCAAGTCTTCAAATCTTCAATCTCATTCTTCTTTGGACTCCTTTTCTTCAATCTTCTTGGAATCTTCGTAGTGGATTACCCAAATGGACAAGAGGGCACTTCCCTCTAAGGGGGAAGGCCACTCTTTCCTCTTTGGGTAAGGAAGAGGTATGATCCAAATTTGGATTTCCAAATGGAAAAGGAGTGTTCCCTAAAGGGGTATCCTTTCCTCTTTGGAATCCAAGCTTTGGATCTATGTATCCCAACTCAAAATAAACTTTCACAACACTTGACACTTACACAAATTACATTTATATCAAAATAAAAATCTAGACTCACCTGCAGGGTTATCCTAAGCAATTAATATATATAAAGCAGTTATTCCCAAGCAGTTGTATATGAGCAAAAAAAAGTAAACACACTGGCCACGCTCTTTTTATGATTTGGGGGCTTTAGCAGCTGAAGCACCTGTGCAAAGAGTTTATAATATTTATGCATTTTTTTATGATTTGCCCCCTTTTTATATTGCCCTGCATGAGCGTGGCCACCTGCAGAAAACTGTGTCAACATCCAGATCGTACCTAACCTAAGGGTAATCTAGTCGCCAAACACATCAATCCATCCACAGAGTACAGAAAAAGTAAGCAGACATAGCAAAGCAATTTCATCCACAACATGCAGTGAAAACTACGAAAAATCCGGCACACAGCAGTAAAGTAAACACCGGCCTAACCTAGATCTAGAGTTGGTTGTCCTAGCACATCATCTAAAGTGTGTGTAAAAGGTCGTGTGGCTGGGGTAGGTCCTAAAGTGGGTTATTAGTTGAAGTTGTCTAAAAGTCTGGGTTTGTTAAGGCTTAAAAGGGGAGTTAATGTTAAGATTTAAGTATTAATAAATTAAGAATTTTAATTAAACTTATTTTAAAAGTTAATTGATTACTACCTTTGTTTCACACCGAGGCCGTGAAGTTTATTTCACCTTCCTTGGGGCTAAGCTAATAGCCTCGTAGGCCTGGGTTACGCAGCAGCAATCAGGGTTGATTAAGTTATTTAAATTTGTTAGAATTAAAGGAGTGGATTGATATTAAAGAGAGTTAGTTACTGATTTTAATAGATTAGTTGAGAATTTTATTAGCCTATTAAGAAAATTCTGGAGTTTGAAAGGGTTAATGGGTTTTAAGAGGTTATCCGGATGTGTTAACAAAGGGGTCAAAAATGGACTTTTAAAATTAGAGTTAATCTTAAGGGTTTCAGATTTTTAATAAATACTAGACCTAATTATGAGTTGTTAGACAGGTGGCACACTCAATTTGGAGTTTTCTATGAAAAGTTATGATTTTTAGAAGTTTTAACCCGATTTTGACTTAGAGTTGACCAAAATGTTGACTTTTTGACTTTGACCAGATTTTGAGGGTTTGGATTTTTTGGAAAATACTAGATTTTAATTAGAGTCATTAGCCACTGAGTTTGATTGATTTAGAATTTTCTACAATTAGTTATGAATTTTGGAAGTTTGGGTATTTATTGGAATTATTAAATTATTTCAATTAAGGGCCCTTTTAATGATTTGAACCCAAATGAGTCTTAAACTTCTTGAAATCAACTCCAAAGATTCGAAATGATCTAAGGAGAGATCAGCAAGTGTTTAAAGATTTTTTGGGATTTTTAATAATTTTTAATTAATTAAAATGGATTAAACATTGATTTTGATTAAAATTAAATTAAAATGGATTTTAACGTCAAATTAAAGTAATTTCAATTTTCAATGATTAAGAGTTGAAATATGGTTGATTAGAGGTATTATAGGTATATTTTGGAATTAATATAAATTTATGATGATTTATTGAATTTTCTAAGTCCTTAAAGGGGCTGAAATTTGACATGCTTAATTTTCTAACATAATGACCTCCAAATTGACTCAAATTTAAACCTAAGGTATATGATGTCACTAAGTTTACTATGTTCAAGTTTCACCCCTATTGGGTTTGTGTACAATCCCCTATGAATTTTCTAAGTTTTCTAGACATTTCCTTAATTATTTTTCCTAGGTGTCTCTACTATTTAAATAGGCATGAAACTTGGTGTGTCTAACCCTGACATACATACAATCATACCACAGAAATATCACAGCAAAATATTAAAACCCTAAGGAGTTATGAATTTTCAAAGTTTAGGGTTCAAAATAGACCCTTTACCTTAAAAATTCATATCACAGAAATCTATTGAGCATCTGAACCTAGAAAAATTATGAAACATGTCTAAGATACTCAATAATTATCCACCAAAATTTGGGATTCATTTGATCACTGGATTGTGAGAAAATTGCGATACATGAAATTCACATAAACTCAAATATCTCACAATACAGAAATCAAAACAATATAATTTTAATTTTAATAAATACTACATTCGATTATCTTTCCAACGAGCCCAAGAACGCCCAATTTGGTGGAAAACTCGATTTTCTGTGAATTTTGAAAGATTTGAAGCATTTAAAGTATTTTTTATTCAGATTTGGGTCAAATCAGCTGGCGATGACGTGGCGGCGTGGCATGATGCCACGTGTCAGATCCCGGATGGACCCGTGTTTCACCCAGAGGAGGGCCGCGCGGTTTGGGGCGACGTGGCCAATTCTGGGCCGTCCGATCGCGTTACGGCTCGATCGGACGGCTCTGGTTGAACCAGAGTTAAAAAATTTCAAATGCCTATATCTTTCAAAATACTTGACGAAATTTCACGAAATTTGAACTGTAGCTAGAGGGCAATATGATCTTACAATGCCTGGAGTTTGGAGGCTCCATTCATTGTAAAATTGCTACAGTTTCAAATTAAATTTAAACTTAAAATGAGTATAACTTACAATCCAACCGTCGGATTTTTGCGATTTTTGGCTTGTTGGAAAGCTGCAGTGATCCTCTACAACTTTGATGAAGACACCAAAAGCTGGATCTCTCGGATCGAAAGTTATATTGAAAGTCCTCTTTCTCTCTCTAGAATGCTCTCTCCTCACTAAAATAGTGATTTGAGGCTTGGAAATGGTTGGGAAAAGCTTGGGAAGGACTTGAAATGTGCTGGAGTGTGTAGGAGGAGCTCTTAGAAGGTTGGGGGCTGCTGGAGTTTGGAGCTTTTGATCATATCAAAGGGAATGATGAAGATGCCCCCTTTAGGTCAAGTTTTCCCCCACTTTAACTTTGGCTTTTGGATTGGATGGTTGAGATTTGATTTGGAGTAGTTTTGGATGAGTGCCAAGTGTCCCCTATGCTGCCCAAAGCTATGGAATAGGGTTGGTGGTTGAGAGTGACTTCTCTTGGTCCATGTGAAGAGGGACCACACCTTTTTCCCCATTTAGATGAACCAATGCCAAGCCTTGTTTAAGGGGCTGATTTGAGCTCTATTAGGGAGGAAATGGGTCACATCACATCATGTTTGAGCAGGTTCTAGACTAAGCCATGGATTGCCAAGGTGGCTTGATGATGTGGCCAAGAGTTTGAGGTCAAGAATTTGATGTTTTGAGCAAATACATGTAATTGGAGAGGATTTTGACCTCTCCAAATGAGTTGACCAAGTCAACCCAAGATGAGGATTGACTTGAAAGTCTTTGGACATGTCATGAGTGTCCAATTGAATGATTTTGAAAGGTTGATTTGATTCAAAGTAGCTTGAATGGTTAAAATTGGTAAGTGTTGGGTTAAAGGGTTGATTTGGTCAACCATGGTTGACTTGGTCAACCAGGTCAAACCATAGAGTAAGTTTGGGTTCAATGTGTTCCTAAAATTATTTAGGATCTATTGGAATGACATTTGAAGAAGATATCAAAGGTTCATAAGTCAAATCAAGTTGAGTTTAGGCCAAAAGTCCAAAAATCCCCATTTAAGGGCATTTTGGTCATTTTGGTCTCAAGTCAATTCTGGGTCAAATTAAATCTAAAAAGATGTAGATCATTTCTTAACAAGTCAATATCAAGGTATTAGGAGGGATCAAAAGATTTGGAGGGGGATCCAAAGTCAAATTCCACTAGGTGAAAGGCCTAGTGGCATGAATTATAAATATTCGAAGGTTTTGCAACATTTGGAGTTTGATTAAGTTTATGGGGTTAGAGTACTCCAAATGGGTTCAAATTTGAAGGGTAACCTCCAGAGACATGTCTTATCACTTTGCAAGTGATAGACTCTGAATCAGAGGTCATTTGACTGGGTTTTGAAGTGTTCAAAAAATCCTTGAAAAAGGTCTTTAGGACAGGGTCTTAAGACTTTGGATTTGAGTCTAGATTTTTGGATTTGGAATGGATTTCAAGTTTGAATGATTAATATTGAAGTATCCAAATCATTTACAATCATGTGGTGGTTGTTAATGAATGGATAGGGTCAAAGCTAGATCAAAGGTAGGATCAAAGTCTAGATTGAAGTTTGGATTCTCAAGTTGATTGGGCCAAAGTTTGGATGTGTTTGAAGCTTGAATTAATTTGGATTTGAATTGAATGAAGTTTGAGATTTGAATTGATTAAGGGTAGGGATTAATTTGAAGTTGGAGTTGATCAAAGGTATGGATTGATTTGAGGTTGGTGTTGATCAAAGGTGGGGATTGATTTGAGTCTGGATTGGTCCTAAGATCTAGAGGGGTTCTAGGATCTAGGATCTAGGATCTAGAGGGGTTCTAGAATTTGAGATATAAGAGAATCCTAAGCTCTGGAGTAGGCCCTAAGGTCTAGCTCTAGGAAAGGATCTTAAGGTCTAGAGTGGATCCTAAGGTCTGGCTCTAGGAAAGGATCTTAAGGTCTAGAGTGGATCCTAGGATCTAGAATTAATCTAGAGTTTGGAAGGGCCTTAGTGACCTCATACAAAAATGAGGTCAACAAATGGACCCCCAATGTGTGTGGTTGAAGGAACTTCTGCTGCACACATTGGCGTTGACCGAATAGAAGTGGAATCTTAAGAGTGTAAGGGAGGGCATCTCCCAACCTTAGGCCTATAGGATGCTATTAAAAGGCTTACACCTACTAGACAGGAGAACTGGAGAAACCAAGGTAGGGAATACCTAGCCTTGGGTCTAAGGAAGGGCATCACCCAACCTTAGGCCTATAGGATGCTGATAGAAGACTTACTCCAAATAAGCAGATTAACTGGAAACCAAAATAGGGAATACCTAGCTTTGGGTCTAAGGAAGGGCATCACCCAACCTTAAGTCTACAGGATGCTGATAGAAGACTTACTCCAAATAGGCAGATTAACTGGAAACCAAAGTAGGGAATACCTAGCTTTGGGTCTAAGGAAGGGCATCACCCAACCTTAGGTCTACAGGATGCTGATAGAAGACTTACTCCTAGTAGACGGATCAACTGGAAACCAAGGTAGGGAATACCTAACCTTGGGTTTAAGGAAGGACATCACCCAACCTTAGGCCTATAGGATGCTGATAGAAGACTTACTCCTAATAGGCAAAATTAACTGGAAACCAAAGTAGGGAATACCTAGCTTTGGGTCTAAGGAAGGGCATCACCCAACCTTAGGTCTACAGGATGCTGATAGAAGACTTACTCCTAGTAGACAGATCAACTGGAAACCAAGGTAGGGAATACCTAGCCTTGGGTCTAAGGAAGGGCATCACCCAACCTTAGGCCTATAGGATGCTGATAGAAGACTTACTCCTAATAGGCAAAATTAACTGGAAACCAAAGTAGGGAATACCTAGCTTTGGGTCTAAGGAAGGGCATCACCCAACCTTAGGTCTACAGGATGCTGATAGAAGACTTACTCCTAGTAGACGGATCAACTGAAAACCAAGGTAGGGAATACCTAGCCTTGGGTCTAAGGAAGGGCATCACCCAACCTTAGGCCTATAGGATGCTGATAGAAGACTTACTCCTAATAGGCAAAATTAACTGGAAACCAAAGTAGGGAATACCTAGCTTTGGGTCTAAGGAAGGGCATCACCCAACCTTAGGTCTACAGGATGCTGATAGAAGACTTACTCCTAGTAGACAGATCAACTGGAAACCAAGGTAGGGAATACCTAGCCTTGGGTCTAAGGAAGGGCATCACCCAACCTTAGGCCTATAGGATGCTGATAGAAGACTTACTCCTAATAGGCAAAATTAACTGGAAACCAAAGTAGGGAATACCTAGCTTTGGGTCTAAGGAAGGGCATCACCCAACCTTAGGTCTACAGGATGCTGATAGAAGACTTACTCCTAGTAGACGGATCAACTGAAAACCAAGGTAGGGAATACCTAGCCTTGGGTCTAAGGAAGGGCATCACCCAACCTTAGGCCTATAGGATGCTGATAGAAGACTTACTCCTAATAGGCAAAATTAACTGGAAACCAAAGTAGGGAATACCTAGCTTTGGGTCTAAGGAAGGGCATCACCCAACCTTAGGTCTACAGGATGCTGATAGAAGACTTACTCCTAGTAGACAGATCAACTGGAAACCAAGGTAGGGAATACCTAGCCTTGGGTCTAAGGAAGGGCATCACCCAACCTTAGGCCTATAGGATGCTGATAGAAGACTTACTCCTAATAGGCAAAATTAACTGGAAACCAAAGTAGGGAATACCTAGCTTTGGGTCTAAGGAAGGGCATCACCCAACCTTAGGTCTACAGGATGCTGATAGAAGACTTACTCCTAGTAGACAGATCAACTGGAAACCTAGGTAGGGAATACCTAGCCTTGGGTCTAAGGAAGGGCATCACCCAACCTTAGGCCTATAGGATTCTAATAGAAGACTTACTCCTAATAGGCAAAATTAACTTGAAACCAAAGTAGGGAATACCTAGCTTTGGGTCTAAGGAAGGGCATCACCCAACCTTAGGTCTACAGGATGCTGATAGAAGACTTACTCCTAGTAGACGGATCAACTGGAAACCAAGGTAGGGAATACCTAGCCTTGGGTCTAAGGAAGGGCATCACCCAACCTTAGGCCTATAGGATGCTGATAGAAGACTTACTCCTAATAGGCAAAATTAACTGGCAAACTAGGGTGGTGCCACGAAGGGCGTACTCCACCACTAGCGAATGGTCATGTGGGGAGGAAACTTGCTCCACACAGAGGACCGAAGCTGGCAAACTAGGATGGTGCCATAAAGGGCGTACTCCACCACTAGCGAGTATGAATTAGGATGGTGCCACGAAGGGCGTACTCCACCACTAATCCCCAAGTCAAATGCCAGGGTGGTGCCACGGAGGGCGTACTCCACCACTAGCAGGTGAGAATCAGGATGGTGCCACGAAGGGCGTACTCCACCACTGATCCACAGGTAAAAGCCAGGATGGTGCCATAGAGGGCGTACTCCACCACTAGCGGGTCTAATCCTAAGGAAAGGAGAGACCTAACCTTAAGGAAAAGAGAATTGGAAATAATGATTGATGATTTTGAATTTGATTTGATTTCTTTGAATTTGAAGGGGTGAATTTGATATTTAATTTGATTCTCATTAGGCATGACACTTCTTAAAGAACCGCCCAAATGAAAGGAAACATCTGGTGGTATCTTCAAAATTAATCGATTGCCATGAACCTCCCTTATAGATTATCTCTAAGGTGGTCGATCCAGTCAATGTTGATTCAAAGCTTCCATTAATCTTATGGTGGACTAAAATTGGTCTCCAAAGGACTATAGCCAAATCTTCTACTTGGAAAGTCCTAAGGTAACACAATTTTATCACGAGCTTGAATCATACGTGACTTGTATAATTTCAAATTTTGTTGAGTTCAAAATAACTTTCTTCAAGGCCTTCGAAATCCTCCAATTGGAGTCAGGCACTCTACTTAGTTGTGACTCAATTTTGAAAGTCAATTTATAGCCATGTAAAACACACCTCTATATAAGAACAAGCTTGGACCCAACATAGAATGTTATTTCACAGAGTAGATCTTAAAAGAAACGATGCTTATGTTTAAGGATTCACATGTATCTCTCAAGAATGGGATTTGAATTCTTATCGAGAATAGAAGATTCATTCTTTTTATTGAAAATTTCCTCTTAATCATTTGGACCCTGTCAAAACGACAAGTGGGAACAAATTCAAAAGTATAGTGAGAGGTAGAGTGACCCTAATTGACCCGAAAAGAGCCAAGGGTTTTGTTGACCCAGATCAAATTTCATTGAAATTGAACTAGGTTCTCCCTTATAGAAATTTTGAATTAAAATTAATTTCAAAAGGATTTAAGTTGGATCGAGAAATTAAATCTTTTCAATTCTCTTGCATAGAATTTTCTATCTAATAAACTGTCCATGCATGACAATAAATCTAGATTCAAGATTTTTCAAAGTCAAGCTATTAAGGGTGATCGGGACCTTTGAGATTTAAGGATTTAAAAAGAAGGAAGCCTCTTTCACTTTTTTTTGTGACGTGCTTTGCACATCTTTTTATTTCTTTGGCGCACTTTGCGCCTTTCTTCTTTTTTGAATTTTTTTTAATGCACTTTGTGCATCCTTCGAATTTTATTTTAACAAGAGGCTTCACTTTCTTTAAAACCTTAACATGATTGCTCTTTTATTTTAATCCAGGATTATATCGCAAGTATAAGAGAAGGAAATTCATTCTCTTATCCAAGGAAAAATAATCCCCAAATTGGACCCAATTCTTTTGATAAGAAAATATCAGCTTAACTTAGAAAATCGTTGAATAGATTTAGAACATGCAAGAGAAGCCTATAAGATAGAAAACCGCGAGAAGACTGAGAAGATTTTCATTTCAAAAACCAACTTAAGTTTGATACAAATTTCAATTCAAAAATCAAATTAACCCGCAGAAGCGGTGGGAGGGAGGGGCCTTTAAGGATCTAGTGGGGTCAACTATAACTCTCTCATATTTTTGACTTAAAATAGAGGTCAATTTTCATTAAAAAGATGGATCAACTATCCTAAAAATTCTGATCCGGTACACTTTGAGAATTAATATGATTTCCTTCAAAATAGCAAGTCTAGGTGGCAAGACCCTATCAATATAAATTATATTTCCATAATCTCTTAAGAGAAAGAGATTGTTATGGGGTCTGCCCTACCCATAACTAGTGCTGCATTATTTCAATCTAAGAATCTATCACAATAGGACCCCTTTTAGAAGTTAAATTCAAATGGTGTCACTATCTGACAAGATCTGAGATCCATCATTATTCCCCTCCTTAATTACTAGTGATCTAACAATTATGAGAGTGGCACCCCGAGCGGTTTCTGCACCTCCTCCTCTATAGATGATATAGTAGGGCACATATAGTAACGTGACCAAACTTCATCTAATAGAGTGGATGGGTCATAACCTTCAACTAGGGGCCTATGATTTATTACAGGTCATTGCTTAGTTCTTTCTTGATTGATTCTCTCTGTGTAGTAGTCAAGAAGGTGTATCGGAGATCGTGCTCTCATTTTCACAACCTCTCTCCTTTGAGTAACAGGAGTAGGGTGGAAAACATTTCCACCAAGGAGGGGGTAGGTGTAAGGAGCAACGAATTCTCGAGTGGCCTCAAATTTAGCTTGTTTCAAGGCTTCTACCTCAGCAGTTCTTTTGGCCTTAGCAACCTTCTTTTTGACCCTTTTAAGGTATTTCTTCCACTTATTTTTAGTGGCAACAGGAGTGCTAGAACTTGACCCAATCTCAGATTGAGATGGTAATCCTTCCATTGTTAATGGTTCTTGGTTCTCATCCTCCTGAGTAGAGGGCACACTGGTCGAAGGGGCGACAACGACCTCCATCATGGAGATGGGGGAGTCAACTCCTGACCCTAAAGTAATCTCAACTAAGGGGACATCCCTTTATATTCCAGCAGAGAGATCAATCATTTCTTCTCCGTTGACTGATAACTTGAAGTTTCGAAATTCTATCCCAAACTAGATCAAGTTGCCAGAGGTAATTCCTTCTATTATCAAGTTTCTATCCATTGAGAAGATGAGTTTTCCAGCCATTTGAGTATTTAAGTATCCTGTAATTAAAGAAAAGTGGTTTGAATTAGTCAAATTGGATTAAAATTTAAATTTTGATAATCATTAATTTTCTCTAAATCTTGAACCTCAGCATATTGAGTTTTCACTACAATAAGAGAGTTTACAAAATTGATTGAGAGTATTCAAGGAACCTGGCTTAACTCTTTTGCTCTACCAATTAACTTGGAGGCAAAATGTTAAAGCCCGGGTTAGATAGAGGTTTCCTCACTCATCTCTCTATTTGAAAGGTATTTTCTTTTAGATGTTGGCCACACTCACCCAAGAAAGAAATGGGTAGAGGGACCAATGGAAGAAAGGTAGTTAAGACTACCGATGAGATAAAATTTTGCCAATATTAAAGATGGAGAGAGAGATTTGTCCCACCGGGCGTGCCATTTTTTGTTGGTGGAATTTTGAAAATATGTTTCGAAAAGATTAGTTTTCTTTGGGAGCTTTAAAATTGAGATTTAATTCTAATTCTAAAATCGAATCATCCCGTTAGAAAAATTATATCACCCCGAAGGACGAACATAAAATTTCATAACGGCGTTCAGATTTAGAATTATGAAATTCATCTTGAATATTATGACCGGATGCTAAAGAGAACTTCTTATGGCCACGAAGGGTCAAAATGAGGTTCAACTGAATATCCAGCTACAATATTCAAGAAGTGTGATCGTTAGGTTCACATCCAAAGCCTTATCAAAGAAAGATGTATCTCCCCGAAGGGAGAAAATATCATTCGATGATAATTCTTTGAATATGATAATAATGATCACTAATATTTTAAATTTTCCCAAAGAAATCCAATTGAGTTTTGAAAAATCAATTTTTAAAATCAGGTGCGTGTGTGGTTCTAAATCTCCTACGAGCGCAAGCCCTCGTAGTTAATTACATCGTAGGAAAACGAGGTCTCCTACGAAAACTCTCGATTAAAATAATGGCAAAATTTTGTTAGAATTTCTAGGAGTGATATCAAAGTATGAATAGAATTATTGGAAAATCAAAAGGGAATGGATCAAAATTGAGCAGTTATTAACGGAGTCAAAGGATGAGAGGTAGGGGACACTTTGAGATTCCAGAACCATCCGGAAGTGTCCCAACTTAATCTAAGTGTTAGGCTTTATGTTTTAGGATTGAAATGAAGCTTTAATTAGAGTTAAGTATTTTATTAGAAATTTGGGACTATATTCCCGAAATTTGGGGTCTTATAATCAAAGATCTGCCCCGGATCCTAAATCTATTTTGGACACTGGACCTCAGTCATCCGATCCTAACTAATGCAGTGCAAGGTCTGGACTTACCCCGGCCTGGATTGGGGAGCCAGCTAACCACCTAATCTATTTAAAATAAATGAATCCGGTCTTTTTTATGAAAGAATGGTAGGGACGTTGTAATTAAAGTTTTGGAGAGTTGGGGCCGACATCTAGAGACTCTCTTAATTGGCCCCTTTGACTTATGGCGGGTGCTAAAATGCTAAGGACTATGAATTTAAAATTTTGACTCTTTAATTTGTATCTAATGCAATGCATGCTGGTTAACAACCTCAAATCAAATATGCTTGAAAATTTTAAAAACAGGCTTATAAAATAATTTTTTAGAAGACTGGACTTCCCCAGGTCCGGCACCTCGTCCTCATAGGTCAGACTATCCGGACTCTACCCGCAAGCGGGGAAGGGTCTAAAGCAAGGAAAGAGTAATGCAGAAATATGCATGCGACCCCGGGGTCGATCCCCGGCTAATTCCCTAGATTCGTTATCTTTCTATGTTATTCAGACTCACTAAAATTTTAGACTTTTAAGATTATGAATATAAAACTTTCACACCCTCACGAGCCTCACGTATCCAGGCGAAAACAAAGAGCGGCATGCAATCGCCAAAAAAAAAACTAGTAAAAACAAGTAATCCTAAAGGCAATCAAATCATCAAATCAAATACAAATTAATTAATAAATGTCCATAGGCAGAATTGCCTTGCTTATTACAAACCAGAATATTACAGAAAGTAAAGTGGCCGGGCACCACTGACAACAACCCGGATTCTAAGCCTAGTAATGACGCAAGTTATTTTGAGTGGGATACTCTCAATCTTCAAGTCTTCAAATCTTCAATCTCATTCTTCTTTGGACTCCTTTTCTTCAATCTTCTTGGAATCTTCGTAGTGGATTACCCAAATGGACAAGAGGGCACTTCCCTCTAAGGGGGAAGGCCACTCTTTCCTCTTTGGGTAAGGAAGAGGTATGATCCAAATTTGGATTTTCAAATGGAAAAGGAGTGTTCCCTAAAGGGGTATCCTTTCCTCTTTGGAATCCAAGCTTTGGATCTATGTATCCCAATTCAAAATAAACTTTCACAACACCTGACACTTGCACAAATTACATTTATATCAAAATAAAAGATCTAGACTCACCTGCAGGGTTATCCTAAGCAATTAATATATATAAAGCAGTTATTCCCAAGCAGTTGTATATGAGCAAAAAAAAGTAAACACACTGGCCACGCTCTTTTTATGATTTGGGGGCTTTAGCAGCTGAAGCACCTGTGCAAAGAGTTTATAATATTTATGCATTTTTTTATGATTTGCCCCCTTTTTATATTGCCCTGCATGAGCGTGGCCACCTGCAGAAAACTGTGTCAACATCCAGATCGTACCTAACCTAAGGGTAATCTAGTCGCCAAACACATCAATCCATCCACAGAGTACAGAAAAAGTAAGCAGACATAGCAAAGCAATTTCATCCACAACATGCAGTGAAAACTACGAAAAATCCGGCACACAGCAGTAAAGTAAACACCGGCCTAACCTAGATCTAGAGTTGGTTGTCCTAGCACATCATCTAAAGTGTGTGTAAAAGGTCGTGTGGCTGGGGTAGGTCCTAAAGTGGGTTATTAGTTGAAGTTGTCTAAAAGTCTGGGTTTGTTAAGGCTTAAAAGGGGAGTTAATGTTAAGATTTAAGTATTAATAAATTAAGAATTTTAATTAAACTTATTTTAAAAGTTAATTGATTACTACCTTTGTTTCACACCGAGGCCGTGAAGTTTATTTCACCTTCCTTGGGGCTAAGCTAATAGCCTCGTAGGCCTGGGTTACGCAGCAGCAATCAGGGTTGATTAAGTTATTTAAATTTGTTAGAATTAAAGGAGTGGATTGATATTAAAGAGAGTTAGTTACTGATTTTAATAGATTAGTTGAGAATTTTATTAGCCTATTAAGAAAATTCTGGAGTTTGAAAGGGTTAATGGGTTTTAAGAGGTTATCCGGATGTGTTAACAAAGGGGTCAAAAATGGACTTTTAAAATTAGAGTTAATCTTAAGGGTTTCAGATTTTTAATAAATACTAGACCTAATTATGAGTTGTTAGACAGGTGGCACACTCAATTTGGAGTTTTCTATGAAAAGTTATGATTTTTAGAAGTTTTAACCCGATTTTGACCTAGAGTTGACCAAAATGTTGACTTTTTGACTTTGACCAGATTTTGAGGGTTTAAATTTTTTGGAAAATACTAGATTTTAATTAGAGTCATTAGCCACTGAGTTTGATTGATTTAGAATTTTCTACAATTAGTTATGAATTTTGGAAGTTTGGGTATTTATTGGAATTATTAAATTATTTCAATTAAGGGCCCTTTTAATGATTTGAACCCAAATGAGTCTTAAACTTCTTGAAATCAACTCCAAAGATTAAAAAAGATCTAAGGAGAGATCAGTAATTGTTTAAAGATTTTTTGGATTTTTAATAATTTTTAATTAATTAAAATGGATTAAACATTGATTTTGATTAAAATTAAATTAAAATGGATTTTAATGTCAAATTAAAGTAATTTCAATTTTCAATGATTAAGAGTTGAAATATGGTTGATTAGAGGTATTATAGGTATATTTTGGAATTAATATAAATTTATGATGATTTATTGAATTTTCTAAGTCCTTAAAGGGGCTGAAATTTGACATGCTTAATTTTCTAACATAATGACCTCTAAATTGACTCAAATTTAAACCTAAGGTATATGATATCACTAAGTTTACTATGTTCAAGTTTCACCCCTATTGGGTGTGTGTACAATCCCCTATGTTATTTCTAAGTTTTCTAGACATTTCCTTAATTATTTGTTATATGTGTCTCTACTATTCAAATAAGCTTGAAACTTGGTTTGTCTAACCCTGACATACATACAATCATACCACAGAAATATCACAGCAAAATATTAAAACCCTAAGGAGTTATGAATTTTCAAAGTTTAGGGTTCAAAATAGACCCTTTACCTTAAAAATTCATATCACAGAAATCTATTGAGCATCTGAACCTAGAAAAATTATGAAACATGTCTAAGATACTCAATAATTATCCACCAAAATTTGGGATTCATTTGATCACTGGATTGTGAGAAAATTGCGATACATGAAATTCACATAAACTCAAATATCTCACAATACAGAAATCAAAACAATATAATTTTAATTTTAATAAATACTACATTTGATTATCTTTCCAACGAGCCCAAGAACGCCCACTTTGGTGGAAAACTCTATTTTCTGTGAATTTTGAAAGATTTGAAGCATTTAAAGTATTTTTTATTCAGATTTGGGTCAAATCAGCTGGCGATGACGTGGCGGCGTGGCATGATGCCACGTGTCAGATCCCGGATGGACCCGTGTTTCACCCAGAGGAGGGCCGCGCGGTTTGGGGCGACGTGGCCAATTCTGGGCCGTCCGATCGCGTTACGGCTCGATCGGACGGCTCTGGTTGAACCAGAGTTAAAAAATTTCAAATGCCTATATCTTTCAAAATACTTGACGAAATTTCACGAAATTTGAACTGTAGCTAGAGGGCAATATGATCTTACAATGCCTGGAGTTTGGAGGCTCCATTCATTGTAAAATTGCTACAGTTTCAAATTAAAATTTAAACTTAAAATGAGTATAACTTACAATCCAACCGTCGGATTTTTGTGATTTTTGGCTTGTTAGAAAGCTGCAGCAATTCTCTACAACGTTGCTGAAGACTCCAAAAGCCAGATCTTTCTGGATCGAAAGTTATATTTGAAAGTCCTCTTTCTCTCTCCAGAATGCTCTCTCCTCACTAAAATAGTGATTTGAGGCTTGGAAATGGTTGGGAAAAGCTTGGGAAGGACTTGAAATGTGCTGGAGTGTGTAGGAGGAGCTCTTAGAAGGTTGGGGGCTGCTGGAGTTTGGAGCTTTTGATCATATCAAAGGGAATGATGAAGATGCCCCCTTTAGGTCAAGTTTTCCCCCACTTTAACTTTGGCTTTTGGATTGGATGGTTGAGATTTGATTTGGAGTAGTTTTGGATGAGTGCCAAGTGTCCCCTATGCTGCCCAAAGCTATGAAATAGGGTTGGTGGTTGAGAGTGACTTCTCTTGGTCCATGTGAAGAGGGACCACACCTTTTTCCCCATTTAGATGAACCAATGCCAAGCCTTGTTTAAGGGGCTGATTTGAGCTCTATTAGGGGAGGAAATGGGTCACATCACATCATGTTTGAGCAGGTTCTAGACTAAGCCATGGATTGCCAAGGTGGCTTGATGATGTGGCCAAGAGTTTGAGGTCAAGAATTTGATGTTTTGAGCAAATACATGTAATTGGAGAGGATTTTGACCTCTCCAAATGAGTTGACCAAGTCAACCCAAGATGAGGATTGACTTGAAAGTCTTTGGACATGTCATGAGTGTCCAATTGAATGATTTTGAAAGGTTGATTTGATTCAAAGTAGCTTGAATGGTTAAAATTGGTAAGTGTTGGGTTAAAGGGTTGATTTGGTCAACCATGGTTGACTTGGTCAACCAGGTCAAACCATAGAGTAAGTTTGGGTTCAATGTGTTCCTAAAATTATTTAGGATCTATTGGAATGACATTTGAAGAAGATATCAAAGGTTCATAAGTCAAATCAAGTTGAGTTTAGGCCAAAAGTCCAAAAATCCCCATTTAAGGGCATTTTGGTCATTTTGGTCTCAAGTCAATTCTGGGTCAAATTAAATCTAAAAAGATGTAGATCATTTCTTAACAAGTCAATATCAAGGTATTAGGAGGGATCAAAAGATTTGGAGGGGGATCCAAAGTCAAATTCCACTAGGTGAAAGGCCTAGTGGCATGAATTATAAATATTCGAAGGTTTTGCAACATTTGGAGTTTGATTAAGTTTATGGGGTTAGAGTACTCCAAATGGGTTCAAATTTGAAGGGTAACCTCCAGAGACATGTCTTATCACTTTGCAAGTGATAGACTCTGAATCAGAGGTCATTTGACTGGGTTTTGAAGTGTTCAAAAAATCCTTGAAAAAGGTCTTTAGGACAGGGTCTTAAGACTTTGGATTTGAGTCTAGATTTTTGGATTTGGAATGGATTTCAAGTTTGAATGATTAATATTGAAGTATCCAAATCATTTACAATCATGTGGTGGTTGTTAATGAATGGATAGGGTCAAAGCTAGATCAAAGGTAGGATCAAAGTCTAGATTGAAGTTTGGATTCTCAAGTTGATTGGGCCAAAGTTTGGATGTGTTTGAAGCTTGAATTAATTTGGATTTGAATTGAATGAAGTTTGAGATTTGAATTGATTAAGGGTAGGGATTAATTTGAAGTTGGAGTTGATCAAAGGTATGGATTGATTTGAGGTTGGTGTTGATCAAAGGTGGGGATTGATTTGAGTCTGGATTGGTCCTAAGATCTAGAGGGGTTCTAGGATCTAGGATCTAGGATCTAGAGGGGTTCTAGAATTTGAGATATAAGAGAATCCTAAGCTCTGGAGTAGGCCCTAAGGTCTAGCTCTAGGAAAGGATCTTAAGGTCTAGAGTGGATCCTAAGGTCTGGCTCTAGGAAAGGATCTTAAGGTCTAGAGTGGATCCTAGGATCTAGAATTAATCTAGAGTTTGGAAGGGCCTTAGTGACCTCATACAAAAATGAGGTCAACAGTGTCAAGTATAAGTGTCTCAAATTCCTTATATGCTTTTTGTAATTCAATAAGCTCAATTTTTTTAGGATTCATTTGACTTTGTTAGCTCAATAGATTTTTTATTTTAGTTTTCAAACTCATCTGGTAAGGATGCATTTTGCTTCTTTAATGCCATATGTTCATCTTTGAGTTTATCATGCTCCCTAACTACAATGTTATGCTCCTTCTTTAAATAAAAAAAATTTACTTTAAAGTTTGCATGTAGTTATTTCATCTTCCTATATGAGTCATGGATTTCTTAGAAATAGTAAACATGTCATCATATAATAATTAGCATACCTCATTTTGAATGAAGTTAAAAATTGAGCCATTGGCCATTAAAAATATGTTTTTTACCTCATCTCTAGGTTCTTACTCATATGAGTCTTATTGCGGATCAATGGTTTATGATTTTGATGATAGCAAACATTTTTTCTCTATAACTGCCTTATGTAATAACATTTCAGGTTCACACGATCAGACTGCAATTTGGAATCACCTCTAGATTGGGTAGACTAGGTCTGAGTCAGTTTGTAATCTTTTTCCTTTCTAGAGTCTGTTGTATTTGATGTGGGATCTGTTGTTTTATAACTTGGAAGATTTCCTGTTGTTCCCTATAAGATTTCTATTTTTGGTAATATCAGCCGGGATGATATTTATATCGTCCTGGACGATATGTCCAAAATCAGAAACCCTAATTAGGACATCCTCATTAAGGCAGCCATCATTAAAGGATGGGCCTGGACGATACCTGTATTGGCCTGGACGATAATCTCAATTCAGAAAGAATCAACCGCCATAATCAGTTTAGGAATTCTTTATTTTAGGAATCAGCCAGGATGATATTATTATCGTCCAGGACAATCTAACTCAATTATGCCTATTTGATTTGGTATCTTTGGAAAGCATTAATGGTTGATTGATATGATCATATCGTCCGGGATGATCTCCTGATCGGCCAGGACGATGTCTTGGACGATCTACATCGGACAGCTCAAATTCAGGGCGATGATCAGGACGATTGAAATCGGTTTTAAACTAATCGGCCTGAACGATCGTGATATCGGCCAGGACGATGTAACCAATTTTCTTCTGATCGTCCCAAATCGTCCTAGGCTGATGAGCTGAATTTGTACTGATCGGCCAGAACGACATACCTATCATCCTGGACGATAATGTTTGCAACTTGCATTAATGAGCTCGTTTTGAGAGCTTCTATTTAAGCTTGGCATGACACTTTGTAAGTGTCTTTGGCAGCCATTGGAGCTTCGTTCTTATGGGGGAGACTTGAAGAGAAAGCTTGAAAGGGAGAGAGGAAAGGGTGGAGTTTGAGAGGGAGAAGATCCTGTGAGGGGGAGGAACTCAAGGGAGTGTGGTGGGGGATCCACACGGTTGCTCCGGCAAACTAGCACCTTAATACCATCAGATTCAAGGCTTATCTTGAGGGAAGTTCACCAAATAAGAAGATCTCTTTGGTGTCAAAGGACCCGACGACTCTGCTGCACTGGGGAAGGTGGAAGTGATTTTGTAAGGGCTTCTTCGCCTAGCTCTGGGGGCTAAAGGAGAGACACTTTTGTAGTGCAATACTTGGAGGGTGCCTCCAAGGAGTGGACGTAGGTCAAGGTTTGACCGAACCACTATAAATTCGGTGTGTTCTTATCTTATTATTGCTTATGCATTATTTAAATTCCGCACTTTGATTTCTGTGGTGATTTTGATTTGAGTTTTATCTTTGGTTTTAAATTTATCCAATTCACCACTCTCTTTGTTAGCCTTGGGCCAGTTCATGAGGGCTTAACATCCCTAACAAACTTTCAAGTGTTTTTCAGAGCACTTTCGAGTGTCATCTGAGAACTTTCAAGTGGTATCAGAGCCGTATTCATAAAATAAGTTTTTAAAAGCTTTTGAATTTTTGATCCATGGCTAATCGTAATGTTGCGGAAGGTTATTCAATCACCATACCTCGTTTATTTGAAAATATGTTATTTGATTTTTGGAAAACTTGCATGTTTATTTTCTTGCAATCGATTGATTTTTGTATGTGGCATATGATTTTAAATGGTTATTCTTTACCGTCATGAGTTTTAAATGGAATTAAAATTGATATCCCTTTTAATCAATGGAGTAAGGAAGAACGAATGGATGCTCAATTGAATGCGAAGTCTTTAAATTGTTTTTTTGTGCTTTAAATTTTGATGATTTTTTGTTAATTTCCACGTGCACTATTGGTAAGGAAGTTTGGGATAAATTGCACATCATATACGAAGGCACTAGTGAAATCAAGCAATCTAAGTTGAATTTGTTAATGCATGATTTTGAATTATTTTCTATGAAACCTTATGAAATGATCTTAGACATATACACTAGGTTCATTCAAATTGTAACATCATTGCATGCCTTAGGAAAAGAATTTTCAAATTTTGAAAAATTTAACAAAATTCTTCATTGTTTACTAGATAAGTTTGATGCTAAAGTAGTTGCTATTTGTGAATCAAAAGATTTGAATGATTATTCTATTGATAATTTGATTGGCTCACTCATTGCCTACGAGCAAGGTTTGGGTCAAAGACTTTTGGATGCAGGTGAAACGATCATTCTAAAAGCTGAAGATACGGAAAGAGGAATCTTAGTTGGTGACGATAACAATAACTTGTCAAGCAAATCACGAAGCTCACCAAAGCATAAGCAAAAGTGGAAAGGTAAAAGTGGTAAGGATGTCCATATTTCTTCTGATGTTATTTGCTTTCGATGTAGGAAGCCTGGACATATGAAAAATTAGTGCCCTAACTTAAGAATTCTTCCTACGAAAGAAAAGGGCAAGGTGGAGCAAAATTTAAACTGGAGAAATAATGAAAGGCAAAAAATCTCATGGGCAGACCTGGTTTCTGAAGAATCGGACCAGGAGAGAGATAATGGTTAAAATGCTTATTTGTGTTCTCTTTTTTTTGTGTTGTGTTTTGGTTTTTATGTTTTTCTTGTTTTGTTTATTCTTTGAAATTTTTATTTTCGTGACAGTTTTTCTCTGATCAATACACGCATTAACTTTTCTAAAAATGAAAAATCTACTTCCTGATATTTTTTAAATCTTTGGTAAGTTGTGTTTGACTTCTCTAAAACAGTCAAAGGAAGGAAACTCATGTTTTTTATTATCAATCTCAATTTCCTAAAAGAGGTTATCCTACTTTTGATTTAAAATCTTTTTCATCTTTTAAATTGGTTTTTGAAACAATTTTTTTATCTCCCTATGTTTTATTTATCGCATAGGAATCTTTTTGCAAGTTGTTGAATATAATTCAAAATTTTCTTAATCAAGAAATTCGCTTTATCAATAGTATGGGTTAACTTTTGGTATTTAAGATTTCAGAAAGGTAGCATAGTTAAAAAATTGACCAATTATGCCAAAAATAAAAGATGCGCAAAGCGCCAAATTGAAAAATATAGAATACACAAAGTATATCAAAAGATGTGCAGTGCGCCAACCAATTGTCAAGAGGCATAAAATGAGCCCACAAAAAATTAATGCTTGCCATTCTTGTACTTCTTAAAAAGCTTAAGAAAACCATTGATACTTTCGGTACTTGACTTTCAAAATCTTGATTCTTGATTCAACAATTTGTGCATTGATCTTCTATTAGATATATTTTATGAAAGGAGTTTTTGAAAAATGATTGTTTCTTTCTCTAATTTATTTTATGATTTAGATATTGAATTAAAAAGTTTTTGAGCATTTTTAAAGAACTTGAGTTTGGATTATCAAATTATGAATTTCTCACCTTTTCTGGGCTATGCGTTGTCAATCCAATTCTACTAAGTTTTTGATTAAAACCAAGAGGTAACTTTATCATTTTAAGAATTTTTTTTTCACTAGATCAGAGAACATTTTTGTTTTTTTAGTTTTGTTTTCTGTGCCTTCTCTCTTTTTGATAATGTCAAAGGGGGAGAACATACTTGTATCCTTTATTTTCTTTTCAAAAATTTAAAATAACAAAAATATTTTTATCTCCCCTATTTTTTTTTTAAAAAAGTGTTATTCAAGTGAGGGAGAGATTAGGAGAAAATATTATTTTTTGAAAATTCAAAATTGAAATGTTTTGCCATCATCAAAAAGGGGGAGATTGTTGTGGATCAATGGTTTATGATTTTGATGATAGCAAACATTTTTCTCTATAACTACCTTATGTACTAACATTTTAGGTTCACACGATCGGACCGCAATTTGGAATTAGCTCAAGATTGGGTAGACTAGGTTTGAGTAAGTTTATAATCTTTTTCCTTTCTTGAGTCTGTTGTATTTGGTGTGGGATCTGTTGTTTTGTAACTTGGAAGATTTTCTATTGTTCCCTATAAGATTTTTATTTTTGGTAATATCGGCCGGGACGATATTTATATTGACCGGGATGATATTTATATCGTCCTGGATGATATGTCCAAAATCAAAAACCCTAATTAAGGCATCCTCATTAAGGCAGCCATCATTAAAGGATCGGCTTGGACGATACCTGTATCGGCCAGGATGATAATCTCAATTCAGAAAGAATCAACTGCCATAATTAGTTTAGGAATTCTTTGTTTTAGGAAATCGGCCAGGACGATATTATTATCGTCCAGGACATTCTAACTCAATTATGCCTAAATTGATCTGGTATCTTTGGAAAGCATTAATGGTTGATTGATACGATCATATTGTCCAGGACGATCTCCTGATTAGCCAGGACGATGTCTTGGACGATCTACATCGGACAGTTCGAATTCAGGGCGATGATCAAGACGATTGAAATTGGATTTAAACTAATCGGCCTTGATGATCGTGATATCAGCCAGGATGATGTAACCAATTTTCTTCTAATCGTCCCAAATCGTGCCGGGCTGATGAGCTAAATTTGAACTGATCAGCCAGGATGATATACCTATCATCCTGGATGATAATGTCGGCAATTTACATTAATGAGCTCATTTTGAGAGCTTCTATTTAAGCTTGGCATGACACTTTGTAAGTGTCTTTGGCAGCCATTGGAGCTTCGTTCTTGTGGGGGAGACTTGAAGAGAAAGCTTGAAAGGGAGAGAGGAAAGGGTGGAGTTTAAGAGGGAGAAGATCCTGTGAGGGGGTGGAACTCAAGGGAGTGTGGTGGGGGATCCACACAGTTGCTCCGGGGAACTCGCACCTTAGTACCATCGGATTCAAGGCTTGTCTTGAGGGAAGTTCACCAAAGAAGAAGATCTCTTTGGTGTCAAAGGACCCGGCGACTCCGCCGCACCAAGGAAGGTGGAAGTGATTTTGTAAGGGCTTCTCCGCCTAGCTGTGGGGGCTAAAGGAGAGACACTTTTATAGTGCAATACTTGGAGGGTGCCTCCAAGGAGTGAACGTAGGTCAAGGTTTGACCGAACCACTATAAATCCGGTGTGTTCTTTTCTTATTATTGCTTCCACATTATTTAATTTCCGCACTTTGATTTCTATGGTGATTTTGGTTTGAGTTTTATCTTTGGTTTGAAAGTTATCTAATTCACCACTCTCTTTGTTAGCCTTGGGCCAGTTCATGAGGGCTTAACATCCCTAATAAACTTTCAAGTGTTTTTCAGAGCACTTTCTAGTGTCATCTGAGAACTTTTAAGTCTAAGGCTGAGTCTAGATGGAAGGCTTTCTACATCTTCTACTTGCTCTTTTTGAAGTTGGACTTTCTTTACCCTTCACCATAATTTGGTGATTTTTTAGGTTGGGAAAATTAGACCTTAAGTGACCTAGCTTCCTGTACTCAAAATAAATATTATAAGATAAATGTTTATGAAATTTACTTGTTTTATGTTTGTCCTCCTCAAAATGATGGTGATGCTTCCTACTTAAGAAGCTTTTGAATTATCTTACTATCAGGCCTATGTCCTCATATTCAATTGATCTAGTGTTGTTGTTGTTTGAGTCACTAGCCTTAGTGGCACGATTTTCTAATTACATTTGTCACCTGCTTCAATCTTTAGCACACAGTTTGCTTGTAAGCAATAAAAGTGCCAATCAAATTATCAATCCAATAAACATTCAGATCTTTTGATTTAAAAATAGTGATTACTTTTGCATCAAAGCTATCAGGCAAATAATGAAGAATTTTATTAACCTTATCTGAGTTTGATAATTCTCTTCCTCATTTTTTTTGGAGATTTGCATATAACATTAATGCAAAGAAAAGATACAAGATATTACATGATACTCAAATTATCACAATACTTACTAATCAAGTCAACAAACTTAAAGGAAGTTTAGTAACATAAAAAATATCCCAAAAAATTTACATAAAAGGGCATAGTGTGAAAATAAATCAAGAACATTATTGCAATCTCTAGAGACAAAATGACAAATTACATTCTTTAAAACTTCTAAAAAAGAAAGATCCAAACTTTGAATTCCTTTCCTCAATCCTTTAGTCTTCAAAATTGAATTCTTTAACAAATTCATAATGTTAATATTATCACTTTCAAAAGCAATTCCTTTCTTGTCAATCATCCATTCTTGAATAATATTTTTGAAATCAAATATAACAATGAACCCCAATAATGATATATCCAAGTGCAATAATTTTTTACCATATACAAGTAAAAATCTTCTTTATGATTACATAATACTCCAGTCATCTCTGCCAAGTTTGATTGAAACTCATCGAATAGACTAAGTTAAGGAGAATTAAATAATGATCAGAGGCAACTCTAGGTAAATGTTCAATTATGTTAAAATGAATAATTAACAAAGCTTTAGAGTTTAAAAAAAATCTGTCTAATCTCTCCCATATTCTAGTAAGACCTTCCTTATTATTACACCATGTATATCTAGGACTAATAGTGCCAATATCCTGAAAATCATTATTAGATAAAAATTCCTTCATCTCATGAGAACGTTAAGAAAAAATAAATTTTTTCCACCTTTCTTTTCTTGCTTGAATAAAATACAATTAAAGCAACCTCCCATAATGCAAGGATTGTCAATAGTAGTATGTTCTTCAATCATTTGCCACATATTTCTTCTTTCATGAAGATCCAACTTACCATAGAGTATAAAAATAGTTCAAATAATACCATTGGGAGACATTAAATTACCAACAACACATTGACTAGATGAATTTAAAACTGAAAATAAGAAATTCCTCTTATCCATAAAGCAAGAATACCACCTGAATTTCCTCTAGCCACAAAATGAATGAAATCCTATTAATTTCCAATAATTCTTCTTACTTCATTATTATCCATGGAATCTAATTTAGTTTCCATTAAGCCAACAAAAAAAAAGTTTTCAACGGCTAAACTTCTTAAGTAAAAGGAAGCCTCTTTTTTTTTTTTAGTTCCCATTCAATTCCAAATAAAATTGAAGATATTAAGAACCCAATGGGGATGAGGCCCCAACCCTTTCATTAAATCCATCTCCTCTTCAACTTCTACGGTTGACATTTATAGAACCAGCCATTTTCAATTCTTTTTAAGTTAGAAGTATGAGATAATTCTTCAGTAACTTCACCAAAATTACATTCACCAGTAATTACATGATTGGAATTATAAGATGTTGTCATATTAGGAGAATTAAATACCTTCAATATATTTGTTGGCTCACCAAAAAAATCTTCACTAGAAGAAATGATTCTACGGCCATTCTAAAAATTTGATTTAAAATGATTTGTAACCTCTTCATTAATATCCCCTTTTTCACCTTCTGATGCAATAATTCCATCTTTCCTTGTATTTTTCAACAATTCAAATTTTTTTGATTAAAAATAATCCATTGCTTGTAATGCTCCTTTAGATTCAGCAGTAGAATTCACCTGGTGGAAAATAGACCACTAAAAAGCCACCAAAAAACTTGTTCGTAAGCAAGCAAATGCTAGAGAGAGAAGCTCCCATTAGAGAGAGAAAGTTTCATTTTCAAATTCCACAATCCCAATTTTTCTTCCTTTGATTCTATAGGTTTGAAGGACATGGCGGCAAATGGCCGTCAACCATCTCTGGCTTCGAATACGAAGGCCGCTACTACTGGTGGATTGGTTGTGCTAAATAGAAGTGATCAAGGTCATATAACTTCAGGGTTGGATTGTAATGTAGATGTAGCTCACAGGAGGAGATCTAAAGGTGCGTTAATAAACAATGAGAATGCTGGTTTTGAATCTAAAAAGATTAAGCTTGTTGAAGGTAAGGGAAAAGATGTATCTTTGAATGTTGAATGTAAGACGTCACAGGTATTGTAATCAACTAGATTTTTTCTCTTGAAATCTTTCGACCCCAAGGCTTCTTTGTCTAGGATGAAATTTTTGTTAATAGATTCAGGAATTCAAATGCAATCCCTATTGACAGTGTGATCAATGTGAATTCCTTGAGTTTGTTTAACAAAAATATTCATAATAATGATAAGCCGTCTAAGATTACATTGGAGGAAGCTAATTTAGTTAGAGATTGCAATGCAATTCCTGTGAATGTTAAAATGCCTTTGAACAATGTGGAAGTTAGTAGGTTGGACAATCCATGGATTAAGAAATCGTATATTAAGTTAAATTTTAAGGAGGATGTTGTTTTAACGGAGGATGGGAAAGCAGTAAAATTAGTTGAAGCTACTGAAAATAAGAATGCTAAGAAATATGAAAATTAATTTGTTGCAAAGGTATTTGGTAGAGAAATCCCATCACATTTAGTGGCTTGGGAGTTGAGACAGCAATGAGCTATTTTTGGTCAATTTCATTTTACAACTCTAGGGTTGGGTTGGTATTTGTGTTCATTCAAGACATCAGAAGCATTGGATGGAGTTCTTTCATGAGGTCCATGGTTTGTGAATGGTTACATAGTTGGAATGGATAGGTGGTTGCCTGAGTTCTCTCCTTCTTCGATGAAAAGTCTTACTTCACCTATACGGATTAGAATTCCTCAATTGAAATGTTGTGATGAAAACAATGTGGCTATGATTGCTTTTATGGTGGTTATACCATTGATGTTGGATGGTAATATGTTCCTATGGGGTAGAAGAGAGTTTGCTAGAGTTTATGTTTATGTGGAACTAAACAAACTTCTACACCTGGGTGTTTGGGTGGAATGCATGGCAGGAAGGTTTTTTCAAAAAGTGGAATATGAGAGAATTTCCACTTTTTGTTATAAATGTGGAATGGTTGGATCATATTTTACTTTGTAGATTACTCTTTCTTATATTAGAGAGTGAGTTATACTTCTCTCATATTTGGAAGATAATCTCATAACTATGAGTCTTTAAAATTATAGAAAGAAAATAAGTTTGCAAAAAGAAAAGAGAGATAAAATGAGCCCAAAGCTGAAAAGATGTACATTGTATCCCAAATTAAATGATGCACAAAGTGTATCCAAAATCAAAAGATGTGTAAAGTGCACCAAAGATTGGTACAAGAGGCAAAAAATGAGTCCACAATAAGTTAGCATCCCTTTTTTCAAATCTTTAAATCATTGAAAAATTCATGTGTTAATTGATATCATCTACACCTGAATTTGAAAATCATGATAATTCATCACTTTGTAATGTTATTCTCTTATATACATATTTGAAAAGAAGTTTGGAAAGATCACATTTCCTTTCTAATTTATCTTATGAGTTAGCTTTTTGTTTAAAAATGACTTTAACCTGTAAAGAGTCTGAGCTAGGATTAACATAATTTTAATTTCTAACCTTTTTGGATCTTAATATTGTCAATACATTTCTTACTTAGTTTTTGCTCTAATCATAAGATAAAATTTTCATTTGATTCAATTGATTGATTATTAAGAAACTATTTTTTATGTGTACTTTTAATTGATTGCCTAATTTTTGTTATGATTTATTTGTATTTTATTATTCTTTTGATGTATTTTCCTTCTTGGAGCTTTCCTAATCATCCATTCACATCTCTAATTTTTGTTCCTATTATACTATATGATCTACATCATACTATATGATCTGTATAACTATCATCACATGTCTGATCACAGTGCATCCAATGTCTCATATTTCTCCATCATTAGTGATCGTATTATATGAATGCCTTCTTTGTGTTGTATGATCTACGTGGTAGTAAATATTGGATGAATTGAATTCAGTTTATATGATATTAAATAACATTATCATACTGTATAAACCCCGTGTACAATCTGATTAGCCAACAATCATTCATACTAACTGCTCGAGATGAACGCTTTGTCTCTAATCATTAAGTATGATTTCGGTCAAACTATATGATGAGACTAACTTTTTGGTTATATCGAACTTGATGAATTGATTATACTCAATCATCCAGAATGATCTCATGATTGTATTGTACGAACTATCAAATTTTATATAAACAAACCAAAATCATGCTTTATTCCTCACTCTTATCCTTCCAACTCTCATCCCATCTAACTTGAGCTCAAAATCTTGGCAATGGCTGGAGGCAAGCGGTCTCAAGCACTCATCGGGAGTTCCTCCCAACATCAAGTAAATCTTAAATTTACTGAGGCTGCTGATAAAGAGGCTAACAAAAGATATAAGAATGCTAGAATTACTCCATCCAAAGTCATCAAATATGAAGATCTAAACTTTTAAGTACTACCACTATTTGCCTACAGCACTCTCACTTTTATTTTTATTCTTGATTACCCTTTCAATTTTGAATTATTTTTTTGAATTTTTTTGGGCCTTAGAATTAATAGTGAGGGGACTACCCTCCAATCATATTTTAATGGGTGACCTGTAGAGATTACTACCATGACTTTCAAGACTTTCTACATCTTTCCACTGCTTGTGAAAAAAATTCATGTTTTAGCTACAAATTTAGATTTTGAACATACCACTGCCAACACCACCCTTACAGAATCCAATATAAGCTACCATATTGCCTAGGTTTGCACTCTAGTTTAGGATGCCCGCATCATCCAACGCATATTTAAAAACTCTGTCATTCCTAAAGATAGTGATGAATTAACATTACACCTGTTCTTTATTTTGCAACTTATTTTATAATGGCTCAAATTGACTTTAATGCATTTGACCTTATTATCAATTATCTTAAATATCTGACCATCATTAAACATCCCTTCCATAAGAAAATGCCCAATCTATTCTTAGTACATATCATTGCCTTTGTCCTAGAAACCAAATATAACTTCAAGTATCCTACATTACCTGATCACCTCCCAGTATACTACACAAATAGCTCCTTCTACATCCTTCACAGTGCTCGCATCGTAATGTTCACTATATGGATGAAGAGCCAGTAGTATAAGAGGAAGGACCTATTTTAGCACCTACTCCTATTCGCCAGCAATATCAGTTAAATTAGTTGGCTTAGTAGTTTGATTAGTAGGAGCTCCATTTTGATAACTACGTAGCTGAGCATTAGAAATAACATGAGAATGACTTAGCTCGCTTTGATCAATATGTTTCCCTACAAATGCAGCAGCATGTTCTGGATATAACATAGCTTGGAAACTAGTTTGCCTCAATCCACCAATAATTCCAGCCACCACCTCCTCCACCTCCATCTGATAAAAATCCCTCTTTATTTTAATTTCTTTTATATTTTGTGGTCTATTTACTTTCTTGTTTTTTAGTTTTCTATTTTCTTGATGTTATTTCCTCCTCTGTTTACGATGTCAAAATGGTGAATAGCATTTGTTGGTAGCTTATGTTTTATTTTCAAATGTTTAATTCCTTGTTTGTCTTTTAATTTTATGTGTTCTCATGTTGTATGTTTTATTTTAAAATTAAAAAAAAAATTTGATACCTCCCTTTTTTTTGAAAAATTCACTTAGTGAGGGAAAGCTTAGGGAATAGCAAAATACTCTTGAATCATATTCCAATAATATTTTGTATCATCAAAAAGTGGGAGATTATTGAAAATATGGATCTAACTCTTATGATTTTGATGATAACAAATATTATTGAATTTTTTACTAAGCTATTTAAATCTATTGCATATCTATTTTTTCTTGTTCACTAATATTTCAAGATCACAGCTCACTTGCAACCTCGATCAGCTTAAGACTGGTAAATTTGAAATAAAATCTATATTTTTCAATCTTTTTGTACTTGTTACCTTTCTTGAGTCAAATATGTATTATGGTGGATCCTAAAGCTAAGTAATCTTGCTATGTAATATTAGTTATGATAATCATGATATAACACACTTGAAACATTATACCATTTAGATTTGGACCCTTCAGGCTATGAATATTTCCTTTAACTGGTTTAATTATATGTTACTTAATATGGGGAATTTTTAGATTTATCTTCATCGTGATTAACCTAATAATTGTTAGTGTTTAGCCCATGGTTATGATGTAACTGTTGTTATTGCTATCTTTGGTGATTTGGGGCTCTTTCGGTCGATTATTATAAACTAGTTTATGAGATCATTTACAATTCTCTTTTCAATTAAAACTTTAAATTGCTTCTTATGTTTGTTTCTTTGTGTATTGCTCTACCTGATCATACGACTTTGCAATATAACTGGGGGTTCAATGATGCCTCTCAGTGGTTGCTTAATTTTTCTCTATATTTGGATTTTATGCTCTCTTTGTTCTATTTCATGCTAATGGGTTTGACCATTTTGGGGATGGTTTTATAATGGTTTTTTTACTGGAAGGAAATTATCTTACTTTATCATAATTCCAAATTTATAATATGTAAATATCCTTGTGAGTTTTATCATTTTGGTTGCTTTTTTTTTCTTAGCTATAATTTATATCTTTATAGGTGTTTCCTACAACATAGGTATTTAACTACTACGAACCCAGGTTTGAATTTTGGTGTTTGAACTATTTTGGCCTCATCCATTTCTGCAGGTTCATTTTTGTGTAAAATTTTTTATTCCTAATTTTTGATGGTGAAGAGATAGAGCTTAAGGGTAATCTTTTTTAAGGATCTTAAAATTTTTAGTATGATCAATGAGTAGGCCCCTATATGGGTTTCCTATAAAAAAAGATTGATTAAAATCATCATATTGTATGATTTCTATTACACAGGACGATTAGTTGTAATCAACAAAATAGTTGCCAATCCCAATTTAGGTAATATTTTTAATATTCAAAATCTGTGTCTAATCATATCATACGATATGCATCATATTGTGCTATATATGAAAATCATGCCTAAATTGATTATGTGATTAGGTGAACATTTATGGTTAAATAAATAGTACATGACAATTAGTGATGTTCATATTGTATGACTCAATAATTGTTTGGGATGATAATTAAATCATTTCCTATCATCCAAGATAAAATGGCATAGTATGTTAACTAATCGTATGGGATGAACCCCCAATTTTGTACTATACAAATTAAGCTCTACATTCGATGATAATTAAATCATTGTCTATTATAATGGATAATCAATATATCTCTTGAACTGGTTGTACAGTGCAATACATTTTGTATTGCCTAAAAAGGTTGTTTTATTTTAATCTTATTGGATGATGTTCTTAATCATCCTAGACGATCAGTTCATCTCTTTAAACTGATCCTACATGTATGACTCCTCATACAGTACTAACAAGAGTACTTTAAACTATTTGTACAGGATGATCTAGGATTGCACTAGATAATCAGAGCTAATAGAATAAAAATTAGGGCTTTTTGAGAGGATCTCTAATTAAGCTTTCACATTGTCTTACTTTAGAAGGCTTTTTGCTGCTAAGTGTCCTGAGGGAGATCATAGAGAGGGAATAAAGGAGTTCTTTGGGAGAGAAGAGATGGAGAGTTATTTGTAAGAGAGAGTTATGAGGGATTCACAAGGTTACTCCAAGCAAAGTTCTTCCAGGTCTTCTTCAAGCTTCTGCCTTAATCCTTTGGTAGCATTGGGGAGTCATTCTACAGCACTAGGTATTGGTCCTCTTCCATCTCTAGGAGGGAGAAAAAGGATACCAGGTTCTCCGCCTTCACCAAGAGGATGAAAAAGAGTAAGATCCTCTACCACACCAGGTTGGTGGAAGAAATTTTATAAGGGTATCCGCCTTATTATGGGGGCAAAAGGAGAGACTATTTTTAGTGCATTACCTGGAATGAAGGGTTATAGGGAGTGGACATAGGTCAAGTTGGATCGAACAAATATAAATTCTGGTGTGTTTGTTCTTATTATTTTTTGTACTTTTATTTTTTTATAATTTAATATGTGGTTGAAAATTTTTAATTTTCTTGTTATTAAAAAATTATTTTATTTCTTCTACAAGAGGTAAAAATAATTTTTTTTTCAAATATTAAAAAAAGTTAAAATTTTTTTTTTAGTTAAAGAAAATTTTAAATTACCAATTCAACCCCCCCCCCCCCCCTCTCAATTAGCTTCGGGCTTATTTTCTGAGGTCTCACAACCTCATTAAAGTTTCAAGTGGTATGAGAGCAGTATTCAAAAGCTAAGTTTTAGAAAGTTTTTCAAAAATGATCAATGGCTAACTTTAAAAATTATATTATTACGAAAAGATATTCAATCACACGACCACCCTTATTTGATAATATTTCTTTTGATTTTTGAAAAATCCACATGTCTACTTTCTTACAATCCATAGATTATCGCATGTGCATGTTAGTTCAGAAAGGATACCCATCATCTTCTCTTTTTATAAATGGCATTAAAACTTAACTACCTCTTTCTGAATGGAGGATAGAATATAGAGACTTAGCCCAATTAAATGCAAAATAATTAAACTACTTTTTTCATGCATTAATATTTGATAATTACATAATCTACTTGCACAACTAGTAAAGAAATTTGGTATAAATCTTCATAACCTATGAAAGAATAAATAAAGTGAAACAATCTAGATTGAACATTCTGCACAATGATTATAAACTAATTTACATAAAATTTAGTGAATCTATTTCTAAAATGTATTTTAGGTTCACTCAATTTGTCACTTCCCTGAAAACAATAGGTAGAGAACTTATCAATTATAAAAAAAGTTAACAAGATTCTATGTTGTATACCGAGTTCCTATGATGCCAAAATAACTATTATTACTAAATCTAATGATATGAATATTTATTCAATTGATAACTTACTTAGATCACTCATTATTTATGAGCAAGGAGTGAGTCAAAGACAAATTGATACATGTGAGAAAAGAAAAGAGAAAATTATAGCATTAAAGGCTGATAATTCTAATAGTGATAATTCTATTACTGAAGATGATGAGGACATCGTAGTGATGACAAAGCAATTTAAAAGCTTTCTAAAGAATATGCAAAAGTGTCATCAACAATGAAATAAAGGTAAACCTAATAAATATTCTAAGGCTTCTTCTGATGTAATCTATTTAAAATGTAGAAATTAAGGACACATGGTGACTGATTTCCCTAATCTTAAAGCTCTCCCAATCAAGAAGAATGGTGAAGAAAAAGCCAAACTTAGGAGGAGCAAGCAACAAACTCAAAATACTTATTGGGCAGACTCCACTTTAGGCTCATCTGAGATGGAAGCTGAAGAGGAGGTAACCAACCTATGCTCAATGACAAATAACCATCTTATTCATTCTAATCAAGAGTCATGTGAGCATTCCTATGATGAAGTATTTGAAGTTTATAAAAAAATTTATAATAAATAAGGAAATTCAAGAAAATGTATGCAAATCTCAATTCTAATTTTTTAATCTTGCAAAAAGAGAATGAATGCTCTAGGAAAGACCACTCTACCTATGATAATAATCATATGATCTGTTAAATTTGATGAATTTAATAAAAATCATCTTGATTTAAGTAACAAACATGATTCCTTGTATTAGTCAACTCTGTGATAAAGGCTTTAGTATAAAGTTTTTATCGACTAGCTAAATGATAAGCTTAAATAGAATAACTATTTTGTAAGGAAAAATAATTAATAATATTTACATGGTTGATCTTAATTTTATTGAAAATGGTACTTCTCTTTGCCTAAAAATTATTGCTGATAAATCCTAGCTATTGCATAGGAGATTGTGTCATGAAAGTATGAAAATTCTTTAAAAAATCATCCAAAAATACTTAGTGAGAGGTACACCCAAACTCAAATTCACTAAGGACAACCTGTGTGATGCTTATTAGTTAGGAAAATAATGTAAATATGAAAGTTTGTTAAGGATGTTAAGCCCTTATGAACTAGCCCAAGGCTAACCAAGAGGGGGGTGAATTGGTATTTTAAAATTTTCTCAATCAAAATACAAACTTAAACAAAAATTCACCACAAAGAAACTAAAAGCACGAAAATTAAATGCGAAAAAGGTAGTAATAAAGAACACAAAAATTTCTAGTGGTTCAGTCAACCTGACCTACGTCCAATCCTTGGAGCCTCTTCTCTGAGTATTACACTAAACTCAGTGACTCTCCTTGTGCTCCCACAACAAGGCAGAGAAGACTTTATAAACCTCTTATCCACCAACACCAGTGAGGCAGAGAAATAGATTCCTTTCACTTCATCCTGAAGTAGGTAGAGAATCTCAATTGATTGCTAAAGTAGACCTTTCTCGAACCTCCAAGAACTAGAAACGATGACTGGAGAAGATGACTTGAATTCTTGCTTGGAGAAACCTTTGTAAAACCTCTCACAAACTCCCTCATAAGATCCTCTCTCTCTCTCCCTTTCTCTCCCTTTCCTATAGGCTCTCTCAGGTTAAGACAACATCAAAGGATACTCTCCTGGATAGAACAAGAGATCTTATATAGAAGAGCTTCGAAATAGATCATAATTGCAATAAACTGACTTTATCATCTTGGATAATATAAATATTGTCATGTACGATCAGTACAAATTTATCTCAATCAGTCAGGATGATTTGGGATGATTAGAAGGTTTTTTATTCACATCATCCAAGATGATAGGATATCATCTTGTACAATTAGTACAAGTAGTTAAATATCATCCAAACCATCACCCTGATTTGATGTCTGGTCGATATAAAAATAACTTAATCATCCAGGCGATCTCATAATCATCCCGGATGATTTGTTCAATTCAGTACATATCATCTAGAGCATTTCCTGAATAGAACCAAGCTGATGTTTGATCATCCAGGAATAACTAAGGTTTGTGAAATGATCATCCTAGTCAATCTTGTGATCGTCCAAAATGATATAATCGAGCAATCAAACCTTAGTTTCTTTCCTTAATTATCATATTAATTTAGGCATAATTATATTGCATCAACTAGGATGATGTCTAAAAATAAAAGATACCTAAATAGATCTGATTATAGATTCTTTTTGATTTGAGTCTATCGTCCCAGTCGATACTAATATCATCCAGGACAATGTGCTTAATTACGGTTATCTTAACCAGGATGCCCTAATTAGGGTTTCTATTTTTAACTGATCATCCAGGCAGATTTTTGGATCATCCCGGATGATGCGAACAAAAATAAAAAACTATAAAATAGTTAGAAAATTTTCCCAAAGTGTGTGTGTGCAAGATTACTTAGCATCAGGACCTACATTAATACAATGGACTCAAGAAAAGGTAAAAGACACATGTCATACATTACAAACTGACTAAGTCCTAATCTACTCAATCTTTATCTAGTTCAATTTGCAATTTGATCTTTTGGACCTATAAGTAGGCAAGGCAGTCATAAAGAAAATAGAAGTGTTTGATATCATCAAAATTATATTCTCTAAAATTAAATTTGTAACAATCTCCCCCTTTTTGATGATGACAAACAATCAAATAATCAAAGATAAATAAAACATGAACAATCAAAGCTAAATCAAACAATCAAAGCCAAATAAACAACTCAAACACTAATCCCACTTTTGACATCACAAAAAAGAGGAGGAAAAAAGCAGAAAAGAAAAAGCAAAAAGAACACGAAAAAAGATGAACAAAAGCAAAGTTTTTTTTAACAAAGCATTAAGATGATAAAGTCTCCATGTGATTGATTTTAAAGATTTGTAATACCAATGAGTTAACATCATCGTATTCTAAAAATGATAAAATATTCGTTCTTGTTAACCCTAACTCGGACTTCTCTCAAAGAAAAATCATCTTTTGAAAACAAAATACCTAACTCAAAAAAAAAAACTAATTTGATAAGAAAAGAGATCCGTTCAAAACATGGTTCTAGAAAGAAAATGTCTTATAGAATAATATACCAAAGTAATTTATCACAATCATAAAATTTGAAATCAAGCCTTTGAAAATATCAAGTAACACATGAATTCATCTAAGATTTAAAGGTTTGAAAGAGAGAGAAGCTTGATTTTTGTGGGCTCATTTTATGCCTCTTGTCAATTGATTGGCGCACTTTGTGAAACTTTTGATTTTTAATACACTTTATGTATATTTCTCAATTTAGTATCATTGCGCATCTTTTGATTTGGCGTCATTGACCACTTTTATTTTTGTAAGCTAGATCCCTTTTCAAAACTCTTAAATACTCTTAGTTGTGAGTATATCTTTCAGATATTAAAGAAGAAAAATTCACTCTCTAATATAAGGAAGAACAAACCATAAAACAAAATTAAAATTTTTATCATATGATAAATGCAATGACAAGATGATGAAAAAACTTGAAAGTAATATAAAAACTTTAAACATTATAAATATAAGATAGATTACTGTAGCAAGATAGAAAGGATCTCAATCACAAAGTCCAATTGTTAATTTGAGATCAACTTTTTGTTTAAAAAAGAAAATTACACCACTAAAAGAGGTTAGAGAAAAAATAAATGGTTTTTTTACCTTTAACTGATTTAGAGATGTAAAACATTGCCTACAAATTTTCAAAAAATAAAAATATGGCATAAAATATCATTTTAGCAGTGATCACAAAAAAGAAAAAAAATAATATAAATAAAAATAAAAATAAAAAAGAAACAAAAGCTAGTAAAAAGTAAAACAAATAAAGTGAAACAAACAAAAGAAGAAAAAAGAAAAAAAAAGAAAATTCAGAATTCAATAAACATCAACTTCATGCATTTATGTCAATCACACCCAATCTGATCCTTAAGATACTGAAAGTGTTAAAAGACAGTGTTTTAGTAAAGATGTCAGCCAATTGATTCTCAATTGTTACATGGTGTAACTCAATGTCCCCTTTGGTCACATGGTATCTAATAAAGTGATGCCTTATATCAATGTGTTTGGTCCTTGAATGTTGGATAGGATTCTTAGATATGCAGATGGCACTAGTGTTGTCACAAAGAATAGAAATTGTGCCTATAAGTAATCCTAAATCCAGAATTTGTTGCTTCAACTAAAGGACTTGGGCCACACAACTTCCTAAGGCAATGTACTTAGCTTCAGCAGTGGAAAGTGTAACATAGTTTTATTTTCTCCTAGATCATGAGACTAAAGATTGTCTTATAAATTGGCAAGTTCTAGAAGCGCTCTTTCTATCTACCCTACATCCTGCAAAATCAGAATTAGAATATCCAATAATCTTAAAAGAAGTGTTGTGCCTAGGATATCAGATTCCTAAGTTTTGGGTCCCTAAAAGATATTTAAGGATTCTCTTAACTATAGTCAGATGGGATTCTTTAGGATCAGCTTGAAATCTAGCACAGAGATAAATACTAAACATTATATCAGGTCGACTAGCAGTCAGGTAAAGTAAAGATCTAGTTATCCCTCTATACTTTCTTATCAACAAATTTTCCATTTGAGTCCTTATCCATCAGAATATTAGAAATCATGGGAGTATTTATTGGCTTAGCTTTATCCTTTTTATATTTCTTCAAGATATCCTTAATGTACTTTGATTGATTTATACAAGTTCTATCATTCAATTGTCTTATGTAAAACCCTAAAAAGTATGACAACTCTCCCATCATACTTATTTCAAACTCATTACTCATTATTTTAGAAAAATTATCACATAGCTTTTTATCAGAGGATCCAAAGTATATCATCAACATAGATTTGAACAATGAGTAACTCATCTCCTACTTTTCTCAGAAAAAGAGTGGTGTCTACACTTCCCTTAACAAAATCCCTCTTTCGTAAAAATGTGTTAAGCCTCTCATACCAAGCTTTTGGAGCTTATTTTAATCCATATAAGGCATCTTTTAATTTGAAAACATGATTTGGAAATTGGGAACTCTTAAAACCTGGGGGTTGCTCTATAAACACATCCTCTTTTATTACCCCATTTAAAAAGTCACTCTTCACATCCATTTGGTAAAGCTTAAATACCTTATAATAGATAAAGGCTAGTAGTACTCTAATGGCTTTCAATCTATCTACAGGGCCACAGATCTCCTCAAAATTAATCCCTTTTATTTGGTTGTACCCCTTAGCTACTAATCTTGCCTTATTCCTAACCACCACACTAGAATCATTCATCTTATTCTTAAAGACCCATTTGGTTCCAACTACACTTTATCCCTTTGGACTTTCTACAAGCTACCAAACATCATTCCTAACAAATTGGTTTAATTCCTCTTGCATGGCTAAGATCCAAAACTCATCAGACAAAGCTTGATTAATGTTGGTGGGTTTAGTCATTGAGATAAAGGCAGAGTAGTTTACTTCCTTTCTAAGTCCATGTCTAGTTCTAACACCACAGAAGGGTCTCCAAAGATAAGTTCTTTAAGATGACACAAAGAATATCTCCAATCCCTAGGCAAGGTCTGAAAGTTCGTTCGGGATGTTAAGCCCTATGAACTTAGTCCCAAGCTAACCAAGAGGGGGGGGGGTGAATTGGTATTTAAAAAAACTTTTAAGACAAAGAAATAAAAATACAAATCAAATCACACCACAAGAAATTAATGCAGAATAAAAAGTGCGGAAGCAAAAATAAGAACACAAGATTTATAGTGGTTCGGTCGACTCGACCTACATCCACTCCTTTGAGGCACCCTCCAAGTATTGCACTACAAAACGTGACTCTCCTTTAGCCCCCATGGCTAGGCGGAGAAGCCCTTACAAGAACCTCCTTTTTGCCACCCCGGCAAGGAAAAGAACCTACCTCCTTTTGCTTCCTCTTGAAGCTGACAGAGAACCACAACCAAAAGCAAACTCCTTACCTCTACCGACCCTTCCACGGACGAGAAACTCCAGACAAAAGACAAGCAGAGCGATCCTTGAAGCAACCCTTGTGAATCCCCCTCACAAGCTCCCCCTCACAAGATCCTCTCTCTCTCCCTCTCTCTCTTTCTCTCCTCAAGGTCTTCTCAGGTCAAGGCAGCAGCCAAAGTCCTTCTTAAAACGTTTGAACCAGAGCTCTTAAATAGAAGACCTCTCAAGGAGCTCATTAATTGCAAGTAGCCGACTTTATCGTCCTGGTCGTTCTGGACATCGGCCTGGACGATCAGTACAAATCAAAGAAGATCGGCCAGAGCATCGCCCTAGGAACAGTCCTGGACGATTGAAATTTGGCTTGATAGTCCAGGCCGATCATACAATCGTCCTGGATGATTAGTTCAAATCAGACGCAAATCGTCCTGAGCATCGCCCTATTTATGACCTGGCCGATATTTATCGTCCTGAAGCAACTCAAGGATTTTGAATGTATCGTCTTGGCCGATCCTGCGATCATCCTGGATGATTCGATCGTATCAATCATCCTTAATTACTCCCTTGATTTCCTGATCAATTAAGGCATAATTTGGTAATTTCGTCCAAGCCGATACGGGGATCGTCCTGGCCGATAATTTAAAAATACAGTATACCTTAACTGTCTAAGGCGGCAACTTCTTTCTATTTTGAGCTTATTGTCCTGGTCGATACACGTATCGTCCAGGACGATATGTTAATGTCGGCTGCCTTAATTAAGAATCCTTAATTAGACTTTCTGTTTTAAGCTGATCGTTCCGGATGATATAAATATCGGCCGGGCCGATGTGGGCAAAAACAGAAAATCTAAGTCTCTCAAGTGTGTGTGTGTGTAGGGTTACTTAGCATCAGTCTCTTTGACCATTATAAGTAGACTCAAAAAGAGAAAAACAAAAGTACAGACTGACTCAACCCTAAACCTACGCAATTCTGAACTTGGCTTCTTCATGATCGTCCGGTCTTCGATTCCTGAAAATTTAGAAGGAACAAGTAGTCCAAGAGAAGTAGTGTTTGTCAATCATCGAAACATAAGCCATGAAAAAATAGATTTGCAACAATCTCCCCCTTTTTGATGATGGCAAACACAAGTAGGAAAATTTTCATTAAAACATCAAGGTTACAAACCCAAGACCAAACAGCTTTTTCCTACACCCTACTCCCCCTTTTGTCATCACAAAAGGAGGGTTCAGAAATAAAAGAAAAACATCACAAAAGACCAAGAAGCAAATTACAAAAAGAAAAGAAACAAAATATCACAAAGTACAGACTAAAACAACGAGGGATCCAGATCATCAGATGGAGGTGGCGGAGGAGGCTGCTGAAAGTAGGTGGCAAGTGTGGTGAACTGAGTATTGAACCAGGTGATGTCCTGGTCATGCTGCTGCTGCTGCTGAGTAACGAAACTGTCAAATCGGGCTAAATCCTCAGCGCGGTGCTGCTCGTAGCGGGTAATATCCTCAAAGTGTTGCTGCTCCTGTGCAGCCACATAGGCATCAAACCGAGTCTCCCAACGATCAAACCTCTCAATCAACTGATCAAATGGTGAGTGCTGGTGGAGAGGGACAGGACCAGGAACGGGAGCGGGAGCGGGAGCCTCCTCCTCTTTAGCCCCCCCGACCTTCCCCATCTCCTGGGTGGAGACGAGTACTATGAATGGCAGTGAAGGAATTGTTTGAGTAGAAGGGAGTTGGGAGGTTTGGTGGAATAGGATACTGAAGTTTGTATTTGGTTTCAAGGACATAAGCTATGATGTGTCCTAAGGCTAGATTGGGTTTCCTTTTGTGGCCTGGATAACGGATTGTGGTTAGGTGATCGATGTAGCGAAAGAGTAGATCAGTGGAATTGAATTCTCTTTGGGCCATAATGTAGAAAGTAGTGAGGGAAAGTAGCGGTGTGATGTGGATCCGGTCCCCGGCTTTTGGAATTATGGAGGTGCGAAGGACATGTTGGATAGTCCTAGCATCTTTGACTAAAGAGCTAGTCTCTCCAATATGGAGAGGTGCATTGGTCTGGAGAAGGAAGTGATTTGTCGTGGACCAGTCAAAATCAAGATCAGAGGCTATTAGGTGCAACTTATCCCCGGTGGTGGATAGCTGTAAAAGATCAACACAGTCCTGATAAGTGATTTCGACAGGGCGTCGATTCACATAGGAGGTCAGGGCGGTGAAGGGGTGGTTAATATGCAGGTTGGCATAAAATTCATAGAGGAGTTCGGAAGAGAAAGGGACAGCAAGAGTGAGTATAAAACAAAGAGAGGTGTGGGCAAAAAGATTCATTGCCGGATATGAGAGATGGGTAGGATTAATTGTCTGGGAGAGGGTGATGCTACACTCTTTGTAGCGACGGTAGGCAGCCTGATCTTCCGCCTCCCTGAATCGAGGATCCAAAGTCAACCTCAAAGAACTCCCAGACGCCTGACGAACACGCTTCCCACCAGCCATAGAAGAATGTTTTAACAAGAAAACACAAAGGAAGAAGAGTGGAGGGTGAGAAACTATGGCTGGAATTGGCCTGAATTTAAAGAAACGGCCATATCGTCCTCGCCGATCACAGAATCATCCAGGCCGATATGGTTTAATAATTACGTACAGGCCGATTGGACAAAAAGGCGATAAAATCGTCCGGGCCGATTAGATATCGGCCAGGCCGATTAGACACAGGCGATCGGCCCGAGAAGTCAGGCCGAACGACTGTTGAAAAAGCAGATCGTCCGGGCCAATTAGGTGTATCGTCCAGGACGATGCACAATAATTGATCGTACCGGCCAAAGTTAAAACGTTTAAAAATGCTTGCCACGTGTATCGTCCAGGACGAACAGTGGATCGGCCCGGACGATTGTCTAATAATGGATCGTCTGGGGCCGAATTTAAAGATCAAAACGTGCTGACATGTGGATCGTCCAGGACGATCCAGTGTATCGGCCAGGACGATGCATATAAAATGCATCGGCCAGACGAAATATACTATCGGCCAGGACTATCACCAGAGTTCGATCAAATCGTTCAGGATGATATAGAATCGTCCGGGACGAGGAGTTATAGCAAGCACAGAAATAGGTCAGCAGATGGATTTTGAATAGAATTTGTCATATCGGCCAGGACGATATAGGTATCGGCCAGGACGATATGACTTGAAATTGAAATCAAGAGGTGAAGGCTGATGATCAAGACTCTCAAAAATAAAACAAAAGAAAAACAGTCAAAACACAAAAAAAAAAAAAACAAGGGACACAAGGAAAAAATCAAAAATGAATATTTTTGGATTTTAATTTTTCTAAATTTTTTTTGTATTTATGGAGGCATCATATGAGAATTCTTTTTCAAAAAGTTAAACTTTTAGAGTTCCAAGAGATCATAAAGTTTAACAAATCTCAATCAGAAGAAGGTAGAACATCCGATTCTGTTAACCCTAGATCGGACATCCTTTAGGGTACAAAATTCTTTTGGAAAACAAAAAATCCAACTCAGAATAACTAAATAGGATAATAAGATCCATTCAAGACTTGTTTACAAAGAAAATATCTCTTAATTAATAACTCAAAGTAATTTTTCTCAATCATGAAAATTGAAGTCAAGTCTTTGAAAGCATCACATAATCAATGGGTTTTCTAAGTTTTAAGAGTTTTACCAAAGAGAGGATAGCTTGCATCTATTGGACTCATTTTATGCTTCTTGTCATTTTGATTGGCTCTTTTGAGCATCTTTTGATTCTTTCATACACTTTTGTATATATAGCTTCTTTTTCAATTTGGCTTCATTGGCCTCTTTCCTTTTTAATTCTTGCAAGCTAGAAACTCTTTAATATACCCTTAAAAAAAAACTTAGTTGTGAGTATATCCTCCAAATATTAGAGAATATGAGCTCTCTCTCTAACATAGGGAAGAACAATCCACAACACAAAATCATGTGATAAATGCAATGGCAAGATTTCAAAAGCTTGAATGATATCTAAGAACTTTGGCTATTATGCATAAGATAAATTAATGTAGCAAGATAAGAAAAAGATCTTAAATAAATAGGCCATTGGTTAAACCGAGTTTAGACTTTTGTTTTAGAGAAAAAATCATATCACTAAATAAAGTCAAAAGGAGGGAAAACATCAACAGTAAACTCCCTTTAACCAATTTTGAAAGGCTAAACACTATCTCCAAAAACTCCAAAATCTAAAAGCTTGAAAGGATTAATCATATGGAAGGCCATATTTAAAGAGCAACGTGTAGACAAAACAAAACCAAAACAAAACAAATGAAAATAAAGAAAACTAAAATCAATACAAAGAGAGCCCAAAAACTTAAAAAAATAAATAAAAGACAAACAAAAAAAACTAAAAATTTCAAGCAAGTGATAAAGCAGCGAGTTTAAGCAATTTTGAGCTGCAAGCCTCCTTATGTCCAGTTATCCTATGCTCCCACGAGGTCTTTGGTGAGAGTACACCTGCAAAACTCAACAACAGTCAAATTTAGGAACCCAAACAGGTTTGGGATCCATCTTATGAAAAGTAGAAGGTGATGCTTGGGTGTCATGCTGTGCATTATTTAATTTTGGTCTCCACACCCATTGTGTACTACGATAAACTGTGCAAGTGTGTGAGATGTGTCCTAGCATGCCACAAGAAAAACATTGAACTCCAGTTAAAGGTTTTCTTAAATTGTTAGGATAAAAATGCCTTTTTCTAGGTTCTGACTTTTGATTAGTAGTTGGTGTCATCCTAGCTTTCTTACATGTTTCCAAATTATTTTGAATCCTCAAATTTGTTCTTTTTAATGCATCAATCTCAATCCTCAAATTTTTCTCAATCTCTTTAGATTTCTTAAGATCAACCTTAAGTGAGGTGTGTGAAGCTTTTAATGCATTATATTCATCAACTAATTCCAAATGCTTTTTGTTCAACTCATCAAATTCATCAAGAAGAGCCATATGATTAGAATCAATTGTTGCATGATCTTTGAGAAAAACTTCATGCTCTTTTTGTATATTTGAATGTTCTAATTTTAGACTAGCATGAGTCTTCTTAAGTTTTTTATATGATGAATGGATTTTTTCACAAATTTCAAACAATTCATCATAGGTTGGTTTACATACCTCTTCCTCATCACTTTGATTTTCTCCCATGAAACACAAATTCGTAGTCTCTTCCTCTGGTTCAGTCTAAGAGGAATCAGTACCAGATTCTGCCCAAAAACCTCTTTGGATTTTCTTCTTGTCTTTCCTTGACTTGGCTTTCTCCTCACCTTTTTCCTTTTCTTTGCTTGAATGATTTTGAAGTGTAGGGCAATCGGCTTTCACATGTCCAGGTTTCCTGCATTCAAAACAAACAACATCAGAAGATCGCTTAACATATTTGTGATCCTTATCTTTCCTCCAACTTTGATGATGCTTTTGTTTCTTCCTTAGAAAGCTTTTGAATTGCCTTGTGATGAAGGCAACATCATCGCTTTCAGACCCGAAAGATTCAGAATCCGATTTGTGCGCCTTCAGTGCGATTGTTTTCTCCTTTTTCTTCTCACCTGCATCAAGACTTCTTTGATTCACCCCTTGCTCGTAAGCAATGAGTGAGCCAAGTAAGTTATCAATAGAATAGGTGTTCAAATCTTTGGATTCAGTAATGACAGTAATTTTTGCATCATAAGACGAAGGCAAGCATCTTAAAATCTTGTTAACTTTTTCATAATTTGAAAGCTCTTTTCCTAGTGCATGAAATGAAGTAACAATCTGAGTAAACCTAGTGTACATGTCAGAAATTGATTCATGAGGTTTCATACGAAAAAGTTCGTAGTCATGCAAGAGAATATTTAAACGGGATTGCTTAACTTCATTAGTACCTTCATAAGTGATGCATAATTTATCCCAAATCTCTTTACCCATTTTTCAAGTTGAAACTCGCATGTAATCCTCAGATTTCAAAGCACAAAAAAAAAACAGTTCAAACACTTTGCATTTAATTGAGCCAAATCACGTTCATCGAAAGTCCATTCAGTAAAAGCAACTTCAGTTTTAATTCCATTAATTTCACGAGAAGGTGGAGAATACCCTTCTTGAATAAGCATCCACATGCGATAATCAGTAGATTATAAAAATGTTGACATGCGGGTTTTCCAAAAATCAAAAGGTAGGTTATCAAACAGGGAAGGTCGGGTAATGGAATACCCTTCCGTAGTGTTACGATTCCAAATGTTAGCCATGGATCAAATTCAAAAAGTTTTCAAACTTAAATTTTCGAATCCGGCTCTGATATCACTTGAAAGTTCGTTCAGGATGTTAATCCCTATGAACTTAGTCCCAAGCTAACCAAGAGGGGGGGAGGGGGTGAATTGGTATTTAAAAAAACTTTTAAGACAAAGAAATAAAAACAAAAATCAAATCACACCACAAGAAATTAATGCGGAATAAAAAGTGCGGAAGCAAAAATAAGAACACAAGATTTATAGTGGTTCGGTTGACTCGACCTACGTCCACTCCTTGGAGGCACCCTCCAAGTATTGCACTACAAAACGTGACTCTCCTTTAGCCCCCACGGCTAGGCGGAGAAGCCCTTACAAGAACCTCCTTTTTGCCACCCCGGCAAGGCAGAGAACCTACCTCCTTTTGCTTCCTCCTAAAGCTGGCAGAGAACCACAACCAAAAGCAAACTCCTTACCTCTACCGACCCTTCCACGGATGAGAAACTCCAGACAAAAGACAAGCAGAGCGATCCTTGAAGCAACCCTTGTGAATCCCCCTCAGAAGCTCCCCCTCACAAGATCCTCTCTCTCTCCGTCTCTCTCTTTCTCTCCTCAAGGTCTTCTCAGGTCAAGGCAGCAGCCAAAGTCCTTCTTAAAACGTTTGAACAAGAGCTCTTAAATAGAAGAGCTCTCAAGGAGCTCATTAATTACAAGTAGCCGACTTTATCGTCCCGGCCGATCTGGACATCGGCCTGGCTGATCAGTACAAATCAAAGAAGATCGGCCAGAGCATCGCCCTGGGAACAGTCCTGGATGATTGAAATTTGGCTTGATCATCCAGGCCGATCATACAATCGTCCTGGACGATTAGTTCAAATCAGACGCAAATCGTCTTGAGCATCGCCCTATTTATGACCTGGCCGATATTTATCGTCCTGAAGCAACTCAAGGATTTTGAATGTATCGTCCTGGCCGATCCTGCGATCGTCCAGGACGATTCGATCGTATCAATCATCCTTAATTACTCCCTTGATTTTCTGATCAATTAAGGCATAATTTGGTAATTTCGTCCAGGCCGATACGGGGATCGTCCTGGCCGATAATTTAAAAATACAGTATACCTTAACTGTCTAAGGCAGTTACTTCTTTCTGTTTTGAGCTTATCGTCCTGGCCGATACACGTATCGTCCAGGCCGATATGTTAATGTCGGGTGCCTTAATTAAGAATCCTTAATTAGACTTTCTGTTTTAAGCTGATCGTCCCGGACGATATCGGGACGATCAAAATATCGGCCGGGCTGATGTGGGCAAAAACAGAAAATTTAAGTCTCTCAAGTGTGTGTGTGTAGGGTTACTTAGCATCAGTCTCTTTGACCATTACAAGTAGACTCAAAAAGAGAAAAACAAAAGTACAGACTGACTCAACCCTAAACCTATGCAATTTTGAACTTGGCTTCTTCATGATCGTCCGGTCTTCGATTCCTGAAAAGTTAGAAGCAACAAGTAGTCCAAGAGAAGTAGTGTTTGTCAATCATCAAAACATAAGCCATGAAAAAATAGATTTGCAACAAGGTCTATGTAGGTTCTATCCTTTCCTCTAGATTTGTATTTTCTACTCCTTGGATAATCTAACCTACTCCTTCAGGGTTTTGTGGCTTAACACTCTTCTCCAAATTTTTAACTCCTTGGGTAATCTCTCCAACACCATCTTCATCCTCAACTCTAGACTTCTTAGGATTAGATTCATCAAACACTACATGAGTAGTCTCCTCCACCACCAAAGTCCTCTTATTTAAACACCCTAAAGAATTTCCCTACACTTGAATATCCTAAGAACATTCCATCAAATTTTGGGCCAAATTTTCCTAAGTGTGACTTCACATTATTAAGAATGAAAACCTTACAACCAAAGACATGATGATGGAAAAGGTTGGGTGTCCTACCCTTAAGGATCTTATAGGGTGTCTTATCAAGTTTAGCTTTAACATTTATAATATTCAACACATAACAAGCTGTGTTTACCGCTTCAGCCAAAAAGTATTTTGGAAGTGAATACTCAGCAAACATGGTTCTAGCGGCCTCAACTAAGGTCTTGTTCTTTCTTTCAGCTACCCTATTCTACTGAGGGGTCTTAGGAGCTGAGAAGTTGTTATTAATCTATTTATTCTCAAAAAAGTCTCTAAATATTTCATTTTCAAACTCTCCCCCATGGTCACTATAGATGGTCAAGATCTCACGACCTAACTTTTTCTGAATCCAAGTGGAGAAGGATCTAAACTCATCAAAAGATTCACTCTTATGTGACAAAAATCTAATCCAAGTGAACCTCAAGTATTCATCGACAATCACAAATCCAAAGACTTTTCCCGTAAGCTAGCAGTGCTAATGGGTCCAAACAAATCTATATGAAGGACTTCTAAAGGTCTAGAGGTGCTAATGTCCTTAATGGAATGGAAACACAAATAGACTTACTTCCCTAGTTGGCAGGCATCACACAAGTGGTCTTTGGAAAACTTAAGCTTGGGGACACCTCTAACTAGGTCTTTTTGGGTCACTTTCCTAAGAGTTTTCATACTAGCATGACATAACCTCCTGTGCCACACTCAAAAACCATCAGTAATAGTTTTTAAACAAAATGAAGCATCACATTCAATATTATTTAAATCAAGCATGTAAATATTGTTAATCCACTTTTCCTACAAAATAGTGTTATTATTCAAGCTAATAATGCATGTATTTGCCAACAATTTTATGATGAAGCCCTTATTTCATAGTTGACCGATGCTTAGCAAGTTATGTTTCAGTCCATCTATAAGAAAAACAATTTCAATCAAAAGGATCTTAGAGTTTATGATTATTCCTACATCAACTACTTTCCTGGTGGTGTTGTCTCTAAGAGTAACCTTGCCTCTAGCCCTAGCCTCCAGCATAACAAATTGATCGGCATCTTTAGTCATGTGTCATAAGTATCCGTTGTCCAGGTACCACATACTATCATGAGATCTTTGGTGAGAGCACACCTACAAAATTATCAAATATCCAATTTAGAAACCCAAATAGGTTTGGGTCCCTTCTTATGAAAAGAAGAATGCAATGTATGTGTATTATGTTGTGAATCATGCAATTTGGGTCTCCACACCCAATGTGTACTATGATGAATAGTGCAAGTATGTAAAATGTGTCCTAGCATGACACATAAAAAACATCTTACTCCAAGAAAAGGATTTACTAATCTATTCAGGTTATAATGCCTCTTCCTAGGGTTTGGCCTTAGATCAATTGTGGATATATTCTTATTTCTCTCAAGTGCATTCAATTCAGCTTTAAACCTCAAGTTAGCACTTTCTAAAATAGCATTATGAATATTCAAATAATGCTCCATATGCTCAGATTCTTTAATATAAGTTTTAAAATTAGATTCAGTGAGGTGTAGAATGCTTTCAAAGAATCATGCTAAACAACCAACTCATAATACTTTTTATTCAATTCATCAAACTCGTCAAGTAATGACATGAGATTGATAACAATTTGAGTATAATCTTTACTTAAAATTGCATGCTCTTTTTATAAATTTGAGAATTCTAACTTCAGACTAGCATGAGTTTTCTTAAGTTTTCTATATGATGCATGAATATTCTCATAAACTTTGAGTAATTAATTATAGGTTGGTTCACATACCTCTTCTTGGTAAAACTGACCAAGATGATCACCCATCAAGCATAAGTTTGTTATCTCCTCTTCAGCTTCAATCTTAGATGAGTCAGATGGAGACACTACAGAAAATTCAGCTGTTATCGGCGGCCTTAACCGGCGGTTACATATCCGTCGTTAATAATACGCCAAGAATGCATTTTGGAACTTCTTCTTGTCCTTCCTGTACTTTGGTTTCCCCTCGCCCTTCTCCTTTCTTGGGTGATCCTTAAGTGTAGGACAATAAGCTTTGACATGTCTAGGCATCTTGCATTAAAAAAAATAATATTAGAAGAACTTTTATAATTTTTGTTACTCTTACCTTTATTTAATTTCTGATGGTACTTGTGATTCTTTCTTAGAAAGCTTTTAAATTGCCTCATGATTAAGGCAATATCTCACTTTTAGACCCAAAAGAATCAATGTTCATGGTGTTCACCTTCAGCGCCATATTTTTCTTTCTTTTTCTCACATGCATCAAGGTTTCTTTAATTCACCCCTTGCTCGTAAGCAATGAGTGATCTAAGTAAGTTATCAATCGAATAAGTATTTAAATCTTTAGATTCAGTAATTATAGTGATCTTAGCATCAAAGGAAGAAGGAAAATATCTCAAAATTTTATTCACCCTTTCATAATTAGTTAGCTCTCTTTCAAAAGCATACAATGAGGTGATAATTTGAGTAAACCTAGTATACATGTCAGAAATCAATTCAATAGATTTCATATGAAAAAGTTTATAGTCATGCAATAAAATATTCAACCTGAATGTTTAACTTCATTTGTTCTTTCATAAGTAATATACAATCTATCCCAAATTTCTTTACCTGTAGTGAAAGTTCATTAAGGATGTTAAGCCCTTATGAACTAGCCCAAGCTAACCAAGAGGGTGTGAATTGGTATTTAAAAATCTTTCAATTTAAAAAACAAAATCTTAACCAAACCAAAATTCACCTCAAAGAAATCGTGCAAAAATTAAATGTAGAAAAAAGTAGTAGAAAAGAATATAAAAATTTATAGTGGTTCAGTCAACTCGACCTATATCCACTCCCCGAAGGCACCCTCCGAGTATTGCACTAAACTCAGTGACTCTCCTTTTTCTCTCACAGCAAGGCAAAGAAACCTATACAAAACCTCCTTTCCACCGACACCGGTGAGACAGAGAACCTAACTCCTTTTGCTTTCTCATGAAGCAGGTAGAGAACCTTGATTGATTGCTGAAGTAAACCTTTCTACAACCTCCAAGAATAAGGGATGACGATTGAAGAAGACAACTTGAATCCTTACTTGGAGTAACCTTTGTGAAAACCCTTATAAACTCTCCCTCACAAGATCCTCTCTCTCTCTCCCTTTCTCTCCCTCTCCTCTAGGCTCTCTCAGGTCAAGATAACAACAAAAGATAATTTTTTGGGTAGAGCAAGTGGTCTTAAATAGAAGAGCTTTGAAATAGCTCTTTATTTAAACAAACCAACTATATCATCCAAGCTGATATGGATATTGTCCTAGATGATCAGCATAAATTTAGCTCATCCCAGATGGTTTGCGATAATTTGAAGGTTTTTGTTCATATCATCTAAGACGATAATATATCATTATGTATGATTAGTACAAATTAAATAATATCATCCTGATAATCATACTGAATAGATGTTTGGATGATAAAAAAATAGCTTAATCATCTAGGCCGATCTCACGATCATCCCGGACGATTAGTTCAAATTTGTGAAAATCATCCAGGGCATCACCTTGAATAGAAGCTAGCCGATGTTAATCATCCAAGAGATTGTCTCGAACACTCTTGCAATCATCTAGGATGATTTGATCGTGCAATCAAACCTTAATTGCTTTTCTTAATTATCAAATTAATTTAGGCATAATTATGCTGCACCGTCCAGGATGATGTCATGGATGAGGTCCAAAAATAAAGAATACATAAATAAATCTGGCAGTTGATTCTTTCTGATTTAAGCATATCATTCTGGCCAACATAAATATCATCTAGGATGATGTGCTTAATGACGACTGCCTTAACTAGAATGCCCTAATTAGGGTTTTTATTTTTGAATAAATCATCCAGAATGATTTATGGTTCATCCCAGAAGATGTTACCAAAAATAGTAAACTCTATGAAACAGTCAGAAATTCACCTTAGCATCAGGAACCACATCATAAACTCAAAAAAGGGAAAAAATTACAAACTAACTCAGACCTAGTCTACCCAATCTTGAGCTGGTTCAAATTGCAGTATTGATCTTGTGGACATAAAATATTAGTAGGCAAAGCAGTCACAGAGAAGCAGAAGTGTTTCTATCAATAAAATTTGAAATCATATACATAACAATCTTCCTTTTTTTTATAATGGCAAACAAAAAAATAATTAAAGCAATTCAAGAATAGTTTAAAAGAAATTGTGAGAAGAACCAAACATAATTTTAACTATCCAATAATAGAATCAAACTACAAAGCAACCAATACAACGAACTACTCCCACTTTTGACTTCACAAAAAGGAGAAGGAAAGTAAAATAGAAACAAAGAAGAGACTAAAAATAGAAACAAACTAAAAAAAAAACATAAAAGAAACTGACTAATAGAAATATGGCCCCTGATCATTTGATGGAGGTGGAGGTGGTGGTGCTGGGTGATAGTAATTGGAAAGGTGGCGAACTTCTCTTCAAACCTGGCCATATCCTGGTCATATTGGTGCTTCATGCGGATAATGTCCACAGTATGTTGCTACTCCTACGCAACAATATAAGTCTCAAAATGTGCCTCCCACTAGTCAAATTTCTCAATTAGTTGATCCAAATAAGAGTGTTGGCGGAGCTAAGCGGGTGCATGAATAGGAGCAAGAGCCTCCTCTACAGCTCCCTCACCTTCCTCGTTCCCTGAGTGGAGATGAGTACTATGAAGAGCGTGAAAGAATTCTGATAGTTGGGTGGTGCAGGATATTAGAGGTTGTATTTTAATTTTAGAACATATGTAAAGATATGTCCTAGAGAAAGATTGGGCTTCCCCCTATATCTTGGATCTCGAATAGTAGTTAAATGCTCAATGTAACGAAAGATCATATCAGTGGCATTGAATTCGTGATGGGCCAAAATATAGAAAGTGGTGATTGAGAGAAGTGGAGTAATATTAATGGAAGGATAGAGGTGCAAAAGACATGTTGGAATATCCTAGCATTTTGGAGTAAGGTGCTAGTCTCTCGAACGTGAAAGTGAGCATTTATGACTTGTAAAAAATGGTTGGCAAGAGCCCAGTCATAATCAGGATCGAGACATAGGGTGTGGAGTTTATCCCTAGTGGTGAAGGTGTGAAAGTTCTGCACAGTATTGATATGTGAACTCGATGGGTCGTCGATTCACATAGGATCCGAGAGAAGTAAAAAAAGAATTTATGTGGAGACTAGCAAAGAATTCAAATAGTAACTCAAAATTGAAAGGGATAGTGAGTGTGAGGAGGAAACACAAAGAAGTGTGAGAAAACAGATCAAGTACCAGATATAAGAGAATATTCGGATTGACAGACTAGGAGATAGTGATTCCGGCCATCTTGTACCTTTAGTAAGTGGCTTGATCGTCCGCCTCAGTAAATCGAGGGTCCAGAGATGCCCTCGAGGAACTCCCAAAAGGACGGCAAGATCTCTTTTCGCCAGCCATTATCAAAAAATAGAGCACAAGAGTAAGAGCACAAGGGGGTTTGAGAAGGTTTGAGTGAGAAAAACTGGCTGAAAGGCTTAATTTATAAAGAATCGGCCCGATCATCGTAGAATTATCCATACCGTTTGGGTATAATAATTGCAGCAAGGCTGATTGATCAAAAAGGTGGTCCTATCATCCAGGATGATAAGACACATGCGATCGTTCTAAGGAGTCAAGCTGGATGACCATTGAAAAAGAAGATCATCCTGGCCGATTAGGTGGATCATCCAGGATGATACACAATAATGGATCATACCAAATGAATTTAAAACATTTAAAATATTACCACATATATCATCTAGGATGTACAAGTGGATCTTTCAGGATGATCACCAATAATTGATCGTACCAGCTGAATTTTTAAAGTGTTAAAATGTATTGCCACATGTATCATCTAGGACAAACATGTGGATCGTATGGGCCAATTTTCTATAAATTGAGCAAAGAGTAAATAACATCATCCAGGAAGAAGAAAAATGTCCAAGACGATTACAGATGATTGAAGTAGAAGACAATCAGATCATCCAGGATGATAAAGCATCGTCCATGATGATCCAAAGCAAAAAATGTTATATAAGATGTTTAGATAAGAATTCAAAGAGAGTTGAGCTGATCGTCCAGGATGATATTAATATAATCTAGGATGATATAAATATCATCTTGGATGATGTGACAGAAAGGTTTAAATTTAGATGATGGATAGAGATGATCAAAGAAGGCCTAACAACTTAATAACATTGGTAAAAGAGAAAGTAATAAAAAAAGATAGAAAAAGAAGAGACAAATAAACAAAAAGAAAAATGTAATTTTATCATTTTTTAATTTTTATTTATTTTTTTTTATTTAAAAACAAGGTATGAATATAAAAAAATCTCCAAGTGATTGAATTTAAGGACTTGTAAGACAAATGAGTTAACATCGATAAAATCAAAAAATGGTAGAATATCTGATCCTGCTAACCCTAGCTCGAACTTCTCTTAGGACAAAATCATCTTTTGAAAATAAGAGACCTAACTCAGAACAAACCAATTGGTTAAGAAAAAGAGATACGTTCAAAACTTGGTTCTAAAAAAATATCTTGTAGAATAATATACCAAAGTGATTTGTCACAATCATGAAATTTGAAATCAAGCCTTTAAAAATATCAAGTGACACATAAATTCTTCTAAGATTTAAAGGTTTTGAAAGAGAGGGAAGCTTTTCCTTTTGTGGGCTCATTTTATGCCTCTTATCAATTTGATTGGCACTTTGCGTGTCTTTTGATTTTTGATATATTTTGTGTATTTTTTAATTTTTGGCGATCATTGTGCATCTTTTGTTTTGGTGTCATTGGCCACTTTTTTGTTATTTTTCCAAGCTGTATCCCTTTTAAAAACTCTTAAATATTCATAGTTATGAGTATATCTTCTAGTTATTAGAGGAGAAAATCTCACTCTCTGATAAATGAAAGAATAAACTATAAAACAGAATCAAATTTCTATGATAAATGCAACAATAAGATTTCAAAGAACTTGAAAGTAATATAAAGACTTTTGAATATTATATATATAAAGTATATTACTGTAGCAAGATAGAAAAGATCTTAATTGCAAAGTCCAGTTGTTAATTTGAGATAGACTTTTGTTTAGAAAAAAAATTACTCCATTAAAGAGGTTAGAGGGAGGGAAACAATCAACGATGTTTCTCTTTTTAACTAATTTATGGATGTTTAGACATTTACTACAAAATTTCAAAAACCAAAAACCAAGACAAAATATCAATTCAAAGAAAAACAAAAAAAAAACATTAGAGATGAAACAAAAAATAACAACAAACATAAAAAAAGAGAACAACAATAATCAATAGAGTAGTAAACATGCAATCCAAAATTTATTAAGCAGTAAGTTTTAGCAATTATAAGCTGCGAGCCTCCACTGTCTAAGTATCATATGCTCTCACGAGTTCTTTGGTGAGAGCACACCTACAAAAATTATCAACAATCAAATTTAGGAACCCAAACAGGTTTGGGTCCCTTCTTATGAAAGGAAGAATGCAATGCATTTGTGTTATGTTGTAAAACATGCAATTTCGGTCTCCATATCCAATGTGTACTATAGTGAATAGTGCAAGTATGTGAAATGTGTCCTATCATGCCATATGAAAAGCATCAAACTCCAGGAAAAGGATTTACTAATCTGTTTGGGATATAATGGCTCTTCATAGGTTTTGGCTTTAGATCAGGTGTTGATGTATTCCAATTTTTTTCAAGTGTATTCAATTTAGTTTTAAACCTAAAGTTATCACTTTCTAAAGCTGCATTATCAACTCTCAAATTGTGCTCCCTATGCTTAGATTTATAAATGAATGTCTTAAAATCAGATTCAAGTGAGGTGTAAGATACTTTCAATGAATTATGCTCAATAACAAACTCAGAGTGCTTTTATTCAAATCATCAAACTCATCAAATAAAGACATGTGATTGCTATCAATTTAGAGGTGATCTTTAATCAAAACTTCATGCTCTTTTTATAAATTCAAAAATTCCAATTTCAAATTAGCATGCATTTTCTTCAATTTTCTATATGATGCATGAATTTATTCAAAAACTTCAAGTAGTTTCTCATAGGTTAGTTCACATACCTCTTCTTGTTCACTTTGGCTAAGATTTTTGTCTACCATCAAGCACAAGTTTGTACTCTCCTCTTCAGCTTTAGTCTCAGAGGCATTAGATGCAAAATCTGCCTAGAATGTCTTTTAGAACTTCTTCTTGTCCTTTTTGAACTTGGTTTTCTCCTCACCGTTCTCCTTACTAGGATGAGTTTTAAGTGTAGGGCAATCAGGTTTAACACGTCCTTGCTTCCGGCATTCAAAATAAATAGTATCATTAGAACTCTTAAAATTTTTGCTACCCTTAACTTTATTGCACTTATAATGGTTCTTATGCTTCTTTCTTAGAAAGCTTTTGAATTGCCTCATGATTAAGGCAACATCATCGCTTTCAAACCCGGAAGAGTCAGTGTCTGTATTGTTGGCCTTCAGTGCCACAGTTTTCTCCTTCTTTTTCTCACTTGCATCAAGATTTCTTTGATTCACCCCTTGCTCATAAGCAATGAGTGATCCGAGTAAGTTATCAATCGAATAAGTATTCAAATCTTTAGATTCAGTGATTGTAGTAATCTTAGCATCAAAAGAGGAAGGCAAGCATCTTAAAATTTTATTCACTTTTTTATAGTTAGTGAGTTCTCGTCCTAAAGCATGGAAAGAGGTAACAATTTGAGTAAACCTTGTATACATTTCAGAAGTTGATTCAGAAGGTTTCATAAGAAAAAGTTCGTAATCATGCAATAAAATATTCAATCAAAATTACTTAACTTCATTTGTTCCTTCATAAGTAATACACAATCTATCCCAAATATCTTTACTAGTAGCACAAGTTAAAACAAGCATGTAGTCTTCAGATTTTAAAGCATAAAAAAAATAATTCAAACATTTTGTATTAATTAGTGCTAAATCCCTATCATCAAAAATCCATTCAGTAAAAGGAAGTTCAGTTTTAATGCTATTAATTTCATATATAGGAGGTGAATATCCTTACTTAACAAGCATCCACATGTGATAGTCAATTATTATAAAAATATAAATATGCGAGTTTTTCAAAATCAAAAAGAATATTATCAAATAAAGGTGGACGTGTAATAGAATATTCTTCCATTGTATTATGATTTTTGGAGTTAGCCATGGATCGAAATTCAAAAGTTTTCAAAAACTCATTTTTATGAATCCCACTTTGATACCACTTGAAAGTTTGTTAGGGATATTAAGCCCTTATGAACTAATCCAAGCTAACCAAGAGGGGGGTGAATTGGTATTTAAAAATCTTTCAATAAAAAAACAAAATCTTAACTAAACCAAAATTCACACCACAAAGAAATTGTGTAGAAATTAAATGCGAAAAGAAGCATTAGAAAAGAACATAAATATTTATAGTGGTTTGATCAACTCGACCTACATCCAATCCTCAGAGGCGCCCTACAAGTATTGACTAAACTAAGTGACTCTCCTTTTGCTCCCACAGCAAGGTAAAGAAGCATGTACAAAACCTCTTTTCCACCGACACCAGTGAGGCAAAGAACCTAACTCCTTTTGTATCCTCCTGAAATAGGTAGAGAACCTTGATCGATTGCTGAAGGGAACCTCTCTCGAACCTCCAAGAATAAGGGATGATGATCAGAGAAGATAACTTAGATCCTTGCTTGGAGCAACCTTTATGAAACCCCTCACAAACTCCCCCTCATAAGATCCTCTCTCTCTCCCTCTCCTCTAGGCTCTCTCAGGTCAAGATTGCAGCAAAAGATAATTCTTAGGTAGAGCAACTGGTCTTAAATAGAAGAGCTTTGGAATAGCTCTTTATTTAAACAAACCGACTTTATCGTTCAGGATGATATGGATATCATCCTGGACAATCAGTGTAAATTTAGCTCAATCAGCCCAGACAATTTGGGATGATTAGAAGTATTTATTCATATTGTCCAGGCCAATAATATATAGCCCTATATAATTAGTATAAATTGAAGAATATCATCCTCACAATCGCACTGAATGGATGTCTGGATGATGGAAAAATAGCTTGATCGTCCAGGCCGATCTCACGATCGTCCTGGACGATTAGTTTAAATTTGTGACAATCATCCAGAGCATCATCCTGAATAGAAGCTGGCTGATGTCAATCATCCAATAGATCATCCTAGATGATCCTACAATCATCCAGGATGATGTGATCATGTAATCAAACCTTAATTACTTTCCTTAATTACCATATTAATTTATATATAATTATGCTGCATCTTCCAAGATGATGTCCTGGATAATGTCCAAAAATAAAGAATATCTAAATAGATCTGATAGTTGATTCTTTCTGATTTGAGCTTATTGTCCTAGTCGATATGAATATCATCCAGGATGATGTGCTTAATGACGACTTCCTTATCTAAGATGCCCTAATTAGGGTTTTCATTTTTTAACAGATCATCCAAGATGATTTATGGATCATCCTAAACAATGTTACCAAAAATAGTAAACTTTATAAAATAGTTAGAAATTCTCCTTAGCATCAGGAACCACATCATAGACTCAAGAAAGGGAAAAATTTACAAATTGACTCGAACCTAGTCTACCCAATCTTGAACTGATTCAAATTACAATCTTGATCTTATGGACCTAAAATATTAGTAGGCTAGGTAGTCATAGAGAAATAGAAGTGTTTGCTATCATCAAAATTCAAAATCGAATACATAACAAGTAGCATAAGTTGAAACACGCAAATAATCTTCTGATTGTAAAGCACAAAAAAATAATTAAAGCATTTTGCATTTAGTTGAGCTAAATCCCAATCATCAAGAGTCTATTTAGTGAGAGGAAGCACAATAGTAATGCAATTAGTTTTATAAGATGGAGGTGTATAACCATCCTTAACAAGCATCCACATGCGATAGTCAATTGATTGTAAAAATGTAGACTTGCTTATTTTCCAAAAATCTAAAGGAATATTATCAAACAATGGTTGTCATATAATAGAATATCCTTTCATAGTATTATAATCACCAACGTTATCCATTGATCAAAATTCAAAAGTTTTCAAAAACTCAATTTTATGAATCTCACTCTAATAGCAGTTAAAAGTTTGTTAGGGATGTTAAGCCCTTACGAACTAGCACAAGGCTAACCAAGAGGTGGGTGAATTGGCATTTTAAAATTTTCTCAATCAAAACACAAACTTAAACCAAAGTTCACTAGAAAGAAAATCAAAGGGCTGAAATTAAATGCTGAAAAAGTAATAATAAAGAACATAGAAATTTATAGTGGTTCGATCAACTTGACCTACATCCACTCCCTCGATCCTCTCCTCTGGGTATTTCACTAAACTCAATGACTCTTCTTTTCCTCCTATAGTAAGGTGGAGAAGCCTTTACAAACATCTTTTTCACCAACAGCGGTAAAGCAAAGAACCCAACTCCTTTTGCTTCCTCATGAAGAAGGCAAAGAACCTCGATCAATTGTTGAAGTAAACCTCTCTCAATCCTCCAAGTACTAGGGATGATGACTAAAGAAGACAACTCAGATCCTTGCTTGGAGAATCCTTTGTGAAACCTATCATAAACTCCCCCTCACAAGATCCTCTTTCTCTCTCCCTTTCTCTCCCTCTCCTCTAGGCTCTCTCAAGTTAAGACACCAGTAAAAGATACTCACTTGGGTAGAATAAGAGGTCTTATATAAAAGAGCTTTGGAATAGCTCTTAAGTGAAACAAATTGATTTTATCATCCAGGATAATATAAATATCATCATGTATGATCAATACAAATTTAGCTCAATGAGTTAGGACGATTTGGGACGATCAGAAGATTTTTTATTCATATCATCTGGATGATAGGGCATCATTTTATACAATTAGTACAAGTCATTGAATATCATCCAGACCATCGCCCTGAATGGATGTCTCGATGATATAAAAATAACTTGATCATTCAAGCTATCTCATGATCGTCCCGGATGATTAGTTCAATTTAGTATATATCATCTAGAGTATTACGCTGAATAGAACCAGGACAATATTTGATTATCTAGGAACATCTAAGGTTTGTGAACTGGTCGTCCTGGCTAATTCTATGATCATCCAGGGTGATATGATCGAGCAATCAAATCTTAAATACTTTCCTTAATTACCAAATTAATTTAGGCATAATTATACTGCATCGTGCGGGACGATGTCCTAGATGATATCCATAAATAAAAGATACCTAAATAGATCTGGCGGATAATTTTTTTTAATTTGAGCCTATTATCCTGGCCGATACTAATATCATCCAGGATGATGTGCTTAATAGTGGCTGCCACAACCAGGATGCCCTAATTAGGGTTTCTATTTTTAACTGATCATCCAGACTAATTTTTGGATCATCCCGAATGATGAGATCAAAAATAGAAAACTCTAAAATAGTCAAAAAATTTCCCCCAAGTGTGTGTGTGTAAGGTTATGTAACATCAGGACCTATATTCATACAATGGACTTAAGAAAAGGTAAAAGACAAATATTATACATTACAAATTGACTCATTCCTAATATATCCAATCTTGAGCTATTTTAATTTGCAGTTTGATCTTGTGAACCTAAAATAATAGTAGGCAAGGCAGTCATAGAGAAAATAGAAGTGTTTACTATAATCAAAATTCTATTCCCTGATATCAGATTATAAACAAAATCATCCTTCCACTCAATTAAGAACATTAACACTAACAAACTTATAGATGTCAAACACATAAATATTTTTGGACCCATTAGCAATACAAGCCTAAGCAGAAATTTTTGGGTATGTGATTGTAGATGATTACTTGAGGTTTACCTAGGTTAGATTCTTAACTCATAAAAGTGAATCTTTTGAGGAGTTTAAGATATTCTCCACTTAAATTCAAAGGAAGCTATGGTATGAAATTCAAACCATTCATAATGACCATGGTGGAGAATTTGAAAATGAAAATTTTTAATCTTACTATAAGGAGCAAGGGATAGATATTCACAACTTTTCAGCTCCTAGAATCCCTGAGTAGAATAAAGAAGCTAAAAGAAATAGCACGACCTTGGTATAAGTTGTTATTGTCATGTTAGTTGAATACTCACTTCCTAAATCTTCTAGGAAGAGGCAAAAAACATTGCCTGTTATGTTATGAGTAGGGTTAATATTAGATCCAAGCCAAATAAGACACCCTATAAAATCGTTAAGGGTAGGACACCCAACCTCTCTCATATGTATGTCTTTAGATGTAAAGTGTTCATTCTAAATAATAAAAAATTTGTGCTAGTAAAGTTTGACTCTAAGTCTGATGGAGTCTTCTTAAGATACTCAAATGTTTGAAATTCCTATAGGGTTTTTAAAAAAAGACATTGATAGTAGAGAAGACTGCTCATGTATTTTTTGATAAATCTGATAATATTGAATGGTCTAGGGTAGAAGATGAAGAAGTGGTTGAGGTTATCCAAGGAGTAGAATATGTAAATTTGGAAGAAAGGGTAGAATAGAATGAAGATATTCTTCAAGTCATCCTAAAGAACTAATCATTGGAAACCCAACTAAAGGTGTTAGAATTAGGCTTTGACTTAGGAAAGAATTTAACCACTCTACTTTTATCTAAATGATTTAACCCACAAACATAAATCAAGTACTATTTAATGAATTCTGGATCCTAGCCATGCAAGAAGAACTGAATCAATTATCTAGAAACAATTTTTTGGATCTAGTTTAAAGAACTAAAAACTAGAGTGTTATTGGAACAAAATGGGTTTTCAAAAATAAGTTTAATGACTCTGGTGTAGTGGTTAGAAATAAAGTAAGAATAGTGGCTAAGGGGTACAACTAAATAGAAAGTATTGACTTTGAAGAGACTTTTACCCCTATATCTAGACTAAAAGCAATAAGGGTGCTACTAGCTTTTGCCTGCTTTAAGGGATTAAAATTATAACAAATAGAAGAGATCCTTTCATAATGGGGTAATAAAATACGATATATATGTTGAACAACCCCTAGCTTTTTAAAAAAGTCACAATATCTCAATCATGTATTCAAATAAAAAAAGATAATATGAACTAAAATAAGTACCTTGAGCATGATAAGAAAGGCTAAGCATATTCTGACTGGATAGAACCTTTGTTAAGGGGAGCGTAGACACCAATCTATTTCTCAAAAAGGTAGGAGAAGAACTACTCATTATCTAGATTTATATTGATGAAATTTTCTTTAGATGTTCAGATAAAAAGCTATGTGATAATTTTTTTAAGATAATAAATAAGGAGTTTGAAATGAGTATGATGGGAGAAATGAATAATTTTCTTGGATTTAATATAAGGAAGAAGGATGATTGAATTTTTCTTAGTCAATCAAGAAATATTAAGGACATTCTTAAGAAATATAAAATAGATAAAGCCAAGTTAATTAACACTCCTATGAGTTATACAGTTTAATTGGATAAGGACTGAAGTGAAAAGTCAGTTGATTAGAAGAAATATAGAGGAATAATTGGATCATTTCTTTACTTAACTACTAGTAGACCTAATATTATATTTAGTTTTTATATTTGTGTTGGATTTAAGGCTGATCCAAAAGGATCCCACTTGATTACTACTAATAAAATTCTTAGATATCTCTTAGGAATCCAAAATTTTGGAATTCGATATCCTAGGAACATCACTTCCTTTAAAATCATAGGATATTTTGATTCAGACTTTACACGATATAGATTTGATAGGAAAAATACTTCTAAAACCTGATAATTTATATGGTAATCTTTATCTCCTGATCTAGTAGAAAATAGAACTCAATAGCTTTGTGAACTGAATAAGCTGAATATATAGTCTCAAGAAGTTGTATGGCACAGGTCCTTTGGCTAAAGCGATACACTCTAAATTTAGGACTACATGTATGCATCATCCTAATCTTATGTGATAACACTAGTGCTATCTGTATTTTAAATAATCCAATCCAACATTTTAGGACCAAACAAATAGACATAAGGCACCATTTCATTAGGAACCAAATCACCAAAGGAGATATAGAGCTACATCATATATCCACAAAAAAATTAGCATGCAGATATCTTTACAAAATCTTTTGAAACCTTCAACACTTTAAGAACCAAATTAGGTGTCATAGATATTCATGCTTAAAACTGGATGCTTTGAAAATTTAAAATATGATTGTTGTTTTTATTTTATGTTTTTGTATTTTCAGGGTTTTTTATTTTTTTTTTCTTTTTATTAAGTTTGTTTATTTCTTTTAAAACATAAGAATATGATCACTACTCACATTAGTAGTTGAACCTTTCTTTAAATAAAAATCTTACCTATTTTTATAAGCAATGATTGACTCCTCTAAAATAGTTAAAGAAAGAAAAATAAAAAATTATCCCTATTCCTCTAACTCCCTTAGTGGTGTAATTTCCTTTTGAATCAAAATATATTTAAATTTTTAAATTGGACCTATAAATGAAGATTTGTTTCATCTTCCTACAATCTTAAATCTCTTATGAATATTTTTGCAAGTTTATGAATACATTTCAAATTTTCTTAATTAAGTTGTTTATCTATATCATATGGATCACATTTTGCTTTTTGGTTTACTCTTTTTTATATAAGAAAGTGAGTTCATCTTCTCTCATATTTGGAAGATAATCTCATGACTGAGAATCTTTAAAGATATAGAAAGGAAGAAAGTTATTGAAAAGAAAAGAAGGACAAAATGAGCTCAAAGCTAAAAAGATGCATAATGTACACCAAAATTGAAAGATGCACAAAGTGTATCAAAAATCAAAAGATGTACAAAGTGCACCAAAAATAGATAAAAGAAGCATAAAATGAACCCACAGTGAGTTATCTTCCCTTTTTTTTCAAATCTTTAAATCTTAAAAAAATTCATGTGCCAAATGATATTATCTACACCTGAATTTTAAAATCATGATTTTTGGTTTATAACATTGCAATATTATTCTCTTAGATACATTTCTGAAAATAAATTTGGAAATATCATATTTCCTTTCTAAATTATTTTATGAATTATATTTTTTGTTTAAAAATGACTTTAACATGTATGGAGCTGAGTTAGGGTTAAAAAAATTTTAATTTCTAACCTTTCTGAATCTTGGTGTTATCAATGCATTTCTTACTAAGATTTTGCATAATCATAAAGTAAAATTTTCATTTGATGCAATTGTTCGATTCTTAAAAAAAATGTTTTTGATGTGTATTTCTACTTGATTATCTGATTTTTGTTATGTCTATTTTTATTTGACTATTCTTTTGACATATTTTCTTTCTTGGAGCATTCCCAATCATCCATTCTTATATCTAATTGTTACTCTTATCATATTATATGGTGATCTTCATAACTATCATCACATATATGATCACATTGCATCCAATGAATCCTATTTTTCCATCATTTGTGATCGTACTATATGAATACCTTCTTCATAGTATACAATCAACTTGGAAATAGACGTTGGATGAATTAAATTTGGCTGGTATAATATTAAATAACATATTATATTATACAAACACCTATTCGTATTGTATGATCTGATTAGTCAACAATTGTCCATACTAACTCCACAAGATGAATGCTTTTTCTCTAATCATAGTATGATTCTTATCATACTATATAATAAGACAGCTTTTTGATTGGATCAGACTGGACAACTTGATTGTACTCAATCATCTGGTATGATCCCAGGATTATTTAATATGATCTTACGATGGTATTGTATGATCTAGCATATTCTACATAAATAAACTAAATTCATGCTTTGTTCTTCACTCAAATCCTTCTAACTCTGCTCCCCTCTCACTTGAGCTCTAAATTTTGGCATTAACTGGAGGCAAGCAGTCATGATCACTCATCGGGAATTCCTCTTGACATCAAGTAGATCTTAGATATGTTGAGGCCTTCAACAGATGTAAGAATGCTAGAATTCTCCCTTCAAAGTCATCAAACAGGAGGATCTAAACTTTCAAGTAATACCACTGTTCGCCCATATCACTATCACTTTAATTCCTACTCTTACTTATCCATTCATTTCTAAATGTTTTTTTGATTTTTTTGCAAGACTTAGAATCAATAGTGATGATACTTGCCTCCAATCTTATGTTAGTAGGTGACCAATAGAGATTACTTACCAAGACTTCTATGACTTTCTATATTTTTCCACTACTAGTAAAAAAATTAATGTTCTAGTTACAAATCCTTGTTTTGTATGGACCCTTGCCAACACCACCCATAGGGAATTCAATGTTAGCTACCACATCGCCAAGGTTAACACTCTATGCTCGCATCATCTAGTACATACTCAGAAACTCTATCATTCCTAAAGATGGTGATCAAATCAACATTATTCCTATTCTTTATATTATAACCTATTTCATAATGGCTCAAATTGACTTCAATGCAGTTGACCTTATTATCTATTATCTTGAATATCTGATTGTCATTACAGATCCCTGCCATAACAGAATGCCTAATCTAACATTAAGATATATCATTACATTTTTCCTAGAAACCAAATAGAACTTCCAATATCCTACACCACCTTATCACCTCCATGTTTACAACACAAATAGCTCCTTCCACGTCCTTTACTATGCGCATCATCACAATGTTCACTATATGGATGAAGAACCTGTAGCAGAAGAGGGAGGACCTATTCTAGCACTTGCTCCTATCCACCAGCAATCTTAGTTCAATCAACTGGTCTACAGATTTGATCAGTGGGAGCTCTATTTTAATGCCTACATAGCTGAGCAGCAGTAGCAACTTGAGAAAGACTTAGCTCGCTTTTATCAGTATGGATCACAGCAGCAACAGTAATATAATGAAGATATGGCATGGTTTCAACACCATTTTGCCTTATTCCACCATTACTTCTAGCCACCACCTCCTCCGCCTCCATCTGATCAGGATCCCTCTTTATTTTAGTTTTATTTCTATTTTGTGATCTGTGTATTTTTTTGACTTTATTAGTTTCCTATTTATTTTATGTTAATTCCTTCCCTTTTTGTGATATCAAAAGGGGAGTAGCATGTGTTACTAGCTTGTATTTTGCTTTTAAATGTTCAATTCCATATTTATCTTTTAATTTTTTTTTCTTCTATTGTATGTTTTATTTTAAAATTAAAAAAAAAAATTTGACACCTCCCTTATTTTTTAAAAATTTACTTAGTGAGGGAGAGCATAGGGAATAGCAAAATACTCATGAATCATAAACCAACAATGTATGCCATCATCAAAAGGGTGAGATTGTTGCAAATTTGGACTCAAGTATAATGATTTTGATTATAACATATATTATTAAATTTTTTTACTATGCTATTTGAATCTATTGCATATATGTTTTACCCTACTCACTAAAATTTCAGGATTATAGCTCAATTGCAACCTAAATCAACTCAATACTGGGTAGGCTAGGAATAAAATCTATATCTTTTAGTCTTTTGTATTTTTTATCCTTTTATACTTTTTTGATTTTTTTTTACTTTTTTATTTTTTTGACTAGGAATAAAATCTGTATTTTTTAATCTAAAGCTAAGTAACCTTACGCACACACACTCAAGGGAGTGAGTTGATGAGTTAGAAAAATTTCTATTTTTTGAACTAATTGTACAGTATGATTTATGTCGTACTGGATAATCAGTTAACTAGAAACCCTAATTAGGGCACATGTGCTAAATAATATTGATTAAATTCATCACATTATATGATTCCTATTATACAAGACAATCAATTATAATCTATAAAATAGTTGCCAATAATAATTTAGGTAATATTTTAATATTCGAAATCTATCTAATCGTATTATATGATATGTGTCATATTGAATGATATATGACAATCATGCCTGAATTAATCCTGTGTTTAGAAGAACATTTTGGTTAAATTATTCAATCAAATTATACATGATGATTGGTGACAATCGTATTGTACGACCCAAGCGATGCATGTGTTGATAATTAACTCATTGTCTTTTTTCCAAGATGAAATGTCATAATTTTTAAACTAATCATACAAGACAAACCTAATTTCAAAATGAATGAACTGAGTTCTATATGGGACAATAATTAAAGTATCTCCTATTATATTGTACGATCAGTATATCTCTTGAACTGATCGTATGAGGCAATATATTTTGTATTATCTAAAAAGGTTATATCGTTCTAATCATATTGGATGATATTCTCAATCATCTTTGACAATTAGTTCATCATTTTGATTTGATCGTACAGGGGTTGTCTCCTCGTATAGTACTAATAAGAGCACTTTAACTAATCATACAGAACGATCTTTGATCGTACTAGACAATTAGAGATGATAAATTGAAATTTAGGGCTTTTTTAGAGGCCTTCTGTTTAAGCTTTTACATAGTCTTATTTCAGAAGGCTTTTACTACTAAGTATCTTAAGAGAGAGCGTAGAGAGGGAATAAAGGAGGCTTCTTGAGAGAAGAGAGGGAAGTTATTTGTGAGAGAGAGTTATAAGGGATTCACAAGATTACTCCAAGGAATGTTCTTTCTTATCTCCTTTAAGCTTCTTCCATGATCCTTTGGTGGCTCTAAGGAAACATTTTACAGCGCTGGGTCCTAGTTCTCTGCCATCTCTAGGATGGAGAAAAAGAATTCCATGTTTTCTGCCTTCACCGAGAGGGTGAAAAAGAGTAAGGTCGTCTACCAGACTGGGTTGATGGAAGAGATTTTATGAGCTCTTATCTGCCTAGTTGTGGGGGTAAAAGAATAGACACTACTTTTAGCGTAATATCTGGAATAGAGGGTTCTAAGGAGTGGTCGTAGGTCAGGGTAGATCGAACCACTATAACTCTGGTGTGTTTGTTCTGATTATTTTCCTTAATTTTATTTTTTTTATGATTAACTATGTGGTTAAAAACTTTGATTTTCTTATTATTATGAAATTAATTTGCTTCGACATAAAAGGTAAAAATTATATGTTTTCAAATATTGAAAAAGATATAAAAAAAATTTTTGTTAAAAGGAATTTTTAAACTAATGATATACCCCAACCCCCACACCCCCACCCCCTCCCCCTCCCCCTCTTGGTTAGGCTCGGGTTTGTTCTTTGAGGTCTCACAATCTCCTTAAACTTTTATATATTGTGCCCTTAATAATGAATTTTCCTAATAAAAAATTTCTAAGCCTATGATACCAAACTTTAGGTGTCCACTTTTTTCCATATAATGTTTTTAAGTTTGTAAACATTATAAGAAAATTTTGAGCTTTAAAAACTTTGGGTTGTTCTACATAAACATCATTTGTAATCACTCAATTCAAAATGGCACTATTCATTTCCATCTGGTATAATTTAAATCTCTTAATAAAATTAAATACTAACAATATCTTGATGCCTTCTAACCTATCTTATAGGCAAATGTCTCCTTAAAATTTATCCCTTGTATTTGATTATAATCATTTTCTACCACCTAGCCTTATTCTTTATAACTTTCCATGGTCATTTAGTTTTTTGGTAAATACCAAATTTTATTCCAACAATACTCTAATTAATAAGTCTAGTTACTAACTCTCACACATCATTCCTAATAAATTGATTTAACTCATTCTACATTGTTATAATCCAAAATTCATCCTCCAATGCTTGTTCTATACTAGTGGGTTCTACCATAAAAAAGAAGATTATGTGGCTAACTTCTTTCCTAAGTCAATGCCTAATCCTAACTTTTGCGGATGGATCTCCTCCAATAAGCTCCTTAGGATAACTAGAAACATATTTCCACTCTCAAGGTAAGGGAACCTGAGTTTCTACTTTCTCTGTTATGCCTATATTTTGAATTCTAATTATGTTGTTACCCTCTTCTTCTTCTTCTTTTGGTGAAGCATCGCTATAGGTCTCATCAAAAACTACATAAGCTAACTCTCCTATTACTAGTGTTCATTTATTATTAAAAACATTATACGCTTTACCTACTGCTAAATATCCTAAAAATAGTACTTCATTAGACTTCATATAAAACTTTCCAAAATTAGATTTTCCATTATTAAGAACAAGACATTTACAACCAAAAATATGTAGGTGGGTAAGGTTTAGAGTTCTACCCTTCAAAAGCTCGTAGGAGATTTTATTAAATTTTGATTTAAAGTTCACCTTATTTAGAACAAAACATATCGTATTTACTGTCTCACCCAAAAGTATTTGAGTAGCCTATATTCATTTAACATGACTTATTTGCTTCTATCAAGGTCCTATTCATTATCTCTACTATGGCATTCTACTATGACATCCTAGGTGCATAAAAGTTATACTCTATTCTACCTTCTTGACAAAAAAGATTTAAATCTATCATTCTCAAACTCTCCTCCATAGTTACTATGGATAGTGGCAATAGTGTAGCCTAACATACTTTGAATATAATTTGAGAAATTCTTAAACTCCTCAAAGGAGTCACTTTTACTAGGTAAGAACTTCACCCAAGTGAATCTCATGTAATCTTCCATAATAACAAACACATTTGATTTTCCTCCTAGATGTATAATGTTGATGGGTCCAAATAGATCCATATGCAAATTCTTAAGCAGACTACTAGTATTTTTCTCCTTGAGTGAGTAAAAATAGGAGATATCCTAGTTACCTAATTAACACGCATCATAGAGATGCCCATTATAAACTCTAACTTGGGTACTCCTCTAACTAGGTCTCGATGTGTGATCTTTTTTAGTGTCCCATTACTTGCATAATAAAGTCTCCTATGCCATAACCAAGTTGCATCTATAGTGGTTTTTAAATAGTGCACATTTTTAGACTCATTCAAAATTTTTAGAACAAGCATATAAATATTATTAACTTAAAACCATACAAAATAAGCTTATTGTCAAGTATAATAAAAAATTTATCAAAAAAGAAGTTTACATTAAATCCCTTATCATAAAGTTGACTAATGCTTAAAAAGTTATGTTTTAAGCTTTCTACTAATAAAATATTATCAATAGTAAATCCATTGAGCTAACCTATAGTGCCCGTTTCAATTACCTTTCTTGTGGTTTTGTCTCCCAATTTTACTTAACCTCCACTCTTGGATTATAGCATGAGAAATTTGTTTATGTCTCCTATCATATAGCATGAGCATCCACTATCCAAATAACACATGCCTTCATTACCTCCCTTATGAAGGTGAACCACATCAATGTATGTGTCACTTATATTATATGTAGCCAATAAATGTAGGTTGGTAACCTCTTATTTAGGATTTTGTATTTGATGATTCACATATTTAATTTGCCCAGAAGACTATCTAAGGCTTTCTTTTATTTTTCTTATTATCAACTTTATCCTCAATCCTTTCTTTTGATGATCCATCTTTAAAATTGAGCTAATTCAGCTGTATATGACCTAACATTTTGCATTCCACTACAGGAAAATCACTGATTTCCGGCGGAATTTTCCGGCGGCTTTCCGGTGGACACATTTCCGGCGGCTTTCCGGCGCATTTCCGACGGTTTTTTCCCAAAGGATTTTCCGGCGGAATTTCCGGCGGCTTTTTCATTTTTCCAGCGGCTTTTAAAATTTAATGAAAATGAATAAAATTTTTACTATTTAAATGATTTTGACAAAAAATTATTAAAATTTATATTAATAATTTAATTAATTTTCATTTTAAAATTAATTAGTTAGTTAATTTTTATTTTATATTAAATATTATTTTTTATTTTAAATTAAATATTTTCATTTTTTAGATCATTAAAAAATTAATTGATTTTTTATGACAATATACTTTAAATAAAAAATATTGACAAGAATTACTTATTTACATAATAGCCCATTCGGTGGGATGCTTGGAATTTACATGAGGGAGCGCAGGTTCGAAACTCACCGCCAACGCCAGGATCGCGCGCGCGGGAGCGCCGGCAGTTTGCGGAAGCGCGGGAAGGGCGGCAGCCGCGGAAGCGCGCGGGAGCGGTAGCTACGCCGGCAGCCGCGGAAGTGTGCGGGCGGGAGCTCATCGCGGAATGCCGGCAGCCGTGGTCAACGCCGGAGCGGGGCGCGGCGCCGGCAGCTGGTGGCGAGCGCGATAAGGGTTTTTTTTTTATAAATTTGACCGGCGGTTTATAGCCGTCGGCATAAATTGCCGCCGGTAAAAACCGCCGGAATTTATTTTCCTACGCCGTTTTTACCGGCGGTCACTTAACCGCCGGAAAACCGTCGGAAAAATTCAAAACTGCCGGAAAAGTTTCAATTACCGCCGGAAAAGGCTGCCGGAAATGGGTGATTTTCCTGTAGTGTTTAAAATAAATAAGCTCAGAAGAAACATTATTTGACTTTTTAACTTTCTTCCACTTGTCGATATGCCTCCTTTACTTTTTTCTGAGTAAGTTCTAGAATTATCTAGTCATAAAAGCTATGTTATCCTCTTCTCCTACTTTCTATAATTATCTATATTTTCACCCTTCACATAAATGGTTTTCTTCTTCTTTCTCTTGTATATGCAGTTCTTTGGGAAATTTTTTGCTCATGCATAATAAGTGAATCGAGTAAATTATCAACTGAATATGCATTCAAACACTTAGATTTAAAGATTATTTCTACCTAAGCCTCCCAAGATTCAAAATATCTAACAATCTTATTCACTTTCTTAGCATTTGAAATATCTTTACCAAGTAAAAGTAGGGATGTTATAATTTTTGTATAATTATATACCTATCAATTATATTTTCACCATTTTGCATGTTAAACAATTCATAATCATGTAGTAGATTATTCAACCTAGATTGTTTAACTTCATTAGTACCTTCATATGTAGTGCAAAATCTATCTCAAATTTCTTTTATAATAATTGAGTGAATACATGTATATAATCTTTAGATTTAAGTGCATAAAATAAATAGTTTGAATATTCAGCATTTAATTGTGCATGATCAAGATCCTCTAAACTTCATTTAGTAAATGGTATTTCAAATTTTATGGATTCCATAATTCTATAAGGTGATCAATATCCAATTTGAATTAAATTCCACATGTGTTAATCAATTGATTGAATAAAAATAAACATTTTGATTTTTTTCAAGACTCAAATAGAATATTATGAAATAGTGGAGGTCATGTGATGAAATATCCTTCTATAGTGTTTCTATTTCCAAATTGTGTCAAGCTATAATCAACTTGAGGTTATTAAACCAAAAAGAAAGAACTTGCTTAGATACGACCAAAATGTTCTATGGCACACTACGAAGGAAGGGGGTGAATTAGTTACTTCATTAATTTTACTAAAAAACTAACAAAATAATATTTTGTGGAAATCAACTTTGCATTACAATAACAAAGCTATTAAATCAAAATAGTACTAAAAGATTTTTTTCTAAATTTTTGGAGCAATTAAACTTCTTACAATTATTTCAAAGCAAATGTTATTACTAAAAATTAAAACTTATGATTAAACCACATATCTTGAAAAATAAGGATTGCATTAAATAAAATGCATCAAAGTAAAAGAAAAGATAAACCATGAGTTTTATAGTGGACCCATCGAACTCGACCAAAATCCACCCCACAAAAGTCCTCATCTTTAGCAATTCCACTAATAAATGCTTCTTTGGTACTTAGTAAAAGTAGAGAAGCCCCTCTCTATTCTCGAGTGGAGAATGACCATCATCAAGCACTTTTGCCCGAAAGCCTAAACCCTCCTTTTTCTTCTCGCAACAACAAAGATGTTTCTCATCACAATAGTGGATGTTACTCCTCCAGCCTCCTCATTTATTCATAAGTCTTTCTTTCCTAGAGCTTCTTGCCAAGAGCTCCAAAACCATAACATAGAGGACCTAAGGTGTTTTCCAATGATGATAACCATGTGACTCCCTCACACTTGAAATAACTAGATGGACAAGAGGGGGGTGAATTGTGAAACTTTCTAGCAACAATTAAAACCTAAGCAGGAGTTCTAATATTTTTAATGTTTTTTAATTTTTAACACAAAAATTTAAACTACTACAAAGTCAATTGATTGATCTAAACGTGCAGCAATACAATACTTTTTTTTCCACAAATATTACCAAGCAAATAATATGAGAATCAAGTGCAAGAAAAAGTAAATCGCGATAAGGAAAAAATACACCAGAATTTTATAGTGGTTCGGTCAAACCATGATCTACGTCCACTACCCGGAGTCCTCCGCTCCGAGAATTGCACTATAAACCATAGCTCTCCTTTTGCCCCCCTCGGCAAGGCAGAGAAGCCCTTACAATACTCCCTTTCACCAACCTGGTGTGGCGGAGAGTTAAGAATTATTTTCACCCTCCTGGTGACGGTAGAGAACCTTCTCATTTTTCTCCCTCCTAGAGAAGGCATAGTACTTTTGAGGTGATGGATGTAGACGAGTCTCCCCCTAGAGAGCCTCCCATAAGTTCTTCCCAGGCCACAAGAGGAGCAAGATGCACCAAGATCGGAGCAACCGTGTGATCTCCCTCACCAAGCTCACCTTCTCCTTCCTCTCTCATCCCCACAAAACTTCTCAAGAGCTCTCCCAAGGATTTCCTCTCTAATCACGTTCTCCTCTTCTATCTCTCTCTCAAAATATGACAAGTTTGACCCATTAAAAACGGGCTCCAAAATCCCTGAATTTACAAAGTAGTCATTACAATCGTACAGTACGATTTGTATAAACAGGCTTCATCCTAGTATGAACATGTACGAACAGTTCAAAATAACTCGTACAGTACGATACTAAATCGTACGGTATGATCCTCAACACAACTGATCGTACAGGATGATAGCCGGGACGATCAAATGTCATCTCTATTCATCGTATTATACGATATAAATAATCTAGTACGAATGGTCAAAGTCAAGGCATCGTCCAGGACAAATTTCGAGATGATCAAATGTCATCTCTGTTCATCATCTAGTATGATATACATCATACTGTACAATGAGGTAAAAAATAAAGGATCGTCCAGAACGATCAGAATTCGTCTCTATTCATCGTATTGTATGAACAAGTTCGTATAGTATGATATTCAATTTGAAATTAAGCCTTGAATTATTCCACTAATCATGGGTTAATTTAAGTATGTATTTAAAATAAATCATACAGTACAAATCTCTTCATACAGTATGAACGGCTGAGTAAACTTACTTAAGTTAATTTGACGGCTAGGGTTTTGGATTTGGAACACATCGTACAGTATGATATAAATCGTACAGTATGAACTATTCATAGAAAATCATTTTACCAACTCATGTCGTACAGCACAAAATAAATTCGTACAGTACGATCACCATAGAAGAAAAATCATCATTTTTATTTTTAAAACCCTCTCCCCCTATGTGTGTGCATGGTTGCTCAAACTTACATGCAGTTTGTGGCTAGACTCAAGAAAATAAAAAATAAAATAAATAACAAAATACATTGTCATACTCATACTCCTAATCTAACTATTCTTGAGTCTTCCTGTCATCCTAAGTAGCTTGTGATCTTCCTAAAATGTAAGTACTCACAGACAATAACCAATAATAAATGATATTCAATGAATAGTAAATCAGACGACATTATTTGTCATCATCAAAATCTGAAACTCAGGGTCATGGGTCACAACAATCTCCCCCTTTTTTATGATGTCAAATAATGTTGTTGAAAGCAAGTTTGAAATGCATATTTTTTTTTAAGGAAATACAATAAAATGGAAAATGAAGTACGAGATAAAAAGAAATGCATTTAACCATAGAACAAATTACAACAACCTTCTCCCCCTTTTGACAGCACCAAAAAGAGGAGCAAACACTAAGAAAGAAAAAAAGAACTACAATACAAAGATAATTTAAAATGGAGGATCCTGATCAGTTGGTGGTGGAGGTGGGTTAGGATGGAAATACTGAAGGAGAGCATCAAATCGGTGATCAATAGCAATGAAGCTTTCCCCAAACCATTGCATGTCAGTCTCATGTTGCTAATATTGCTCTTGAATGTGAGTATCGAGATGAGTCTGAAGTTGGTCGAAGCGTTCGACCAAATCATCGTGAGGGTGTGCTAGTGCAGGTGCTCGGGGTGTTTCATGTCAAAGTAGACGTGCTTGAGCTGCGGCCGGGGCATCTTCTCCTTCTTCTTCATCAAAGACAGGTTCTTCAGGCTCGTGTCCCCGATGGAAAAGAATATGGAAAGAGGCATCCGTATAAAAGATAGGAAGATTCTCAGGTTCACTAGGATAGGTCAATTGATATTTATCTTAGAGGATATATCCTATATGGTGACCACGAGCAAGATTTGGTTTCCGTCTAGTAGCAGGGAGGCGAACGAAAGTCATAAGGTGAATGTAGTCAGTAATTAAATCGGCCTCATCGAATTTTGTGTTGGTCATGATAAGATAGGTAGCGATAGATAAGGTCGGGGTCATATTGATATGGTCGCCACCTTTGGGTATTATGGAGGTTCGAAGGACATGTTGAATTATTTGTGCATTTCAAGTTAGCATTCCTAAGGACTCTATTAACATCACTCCAATTGAATTTGTTTGTAAGAAAGGAGCGAACCCTAGGACCTTCAGTGGATAGCCCAATATATTTGGCGATGTCAGCTCTAGTGATCTCGATGTTTTGACCACAAACAAAAGAGTGAAAAGTGGTATTATTGATAGTGTAGGTGAGATTCGCAAGAAATTCTAAAAGAAGTTTAGAGTTATAGGAAAAGGTGAAAGTTTGTTAGGGATGTTAAGCCCTACAGAACTGGCCCAAGGCTAACCAAGTGGGGGGTGAATTGGTATTTAAAAAATTTCTCTAAGCAAAGCACGAATACAAACCAAATCACCACAAAAAAATAAGTGCGAAATGCGGAAGCAGTAATAAATAAGAACACAAGGGTTTATAGTGGTTCGGTCAACTCGACCTAGGTCCACTCCCCGGAGGCGCCCTCCGAGTATTGCACTAAAATTGTGGCTCTCCTTTAGCCCCCACAGCTAGGCAGAGAAGCTTTTACAAACACCTCTTTTTGCCACACCCGACAAGGCAGAGAACCTTCCTCCTTTTGCTTCCTCCTGAAGCAGGCAGAGAACCTCGATCGCTTACTGGAATTTACCTCTCCCAACCCTTCCAAGGACAAGAGACTCTAGGGAAGAAGAAGTGGAACAATGCTTGGAGCAACCCTTGAGAATCCCCTCACAAGCTCCCCCTCACAAGATCCTCTCTCTCTCTCCCTCTCTCTCTCTCTCTCTCCTTTAGGTTTTCTCAGGTCAAGACAGCAGCCAAGGATATTCAAAAACATTGAACAAGAGCTCTTAAATAGAAGAGCATCAAAGGAGCTCATTAATTATAAGTTGCTGACTTTATCGTCCAGGACGATATGGAAATCATCCTGGCCGATCAGTACAAATCCCATGCGATCGGCCAGAGCATCGCCCTGAATGCAAACTAAACTATTAAAAATTAGCTTGATCGTCCAGGATGATCTCACGATCATCTCAGCCGATCAGTTCAAATTAGAGGAAAATCATCTAAAGCATCGCCCTGAATTCAAGCTGTCCGATCCCGATCGTCCAGCACATCGCCCTGAATTTATGTTGGCTGATATTTATCATCTAAGAGCAACTAAGGATTTTAGAATAGATCATCCTGACCGATCTTGTGATCATCCAGGACAATATGATCATATCAATCATCCTTAATTACCTCCTTGATTGTCTGATCAATTAAGGCATAGTTGTGAATATCATTCAGGCCGATCCGAGATTGTCCTGGCCGATTACCAAAAGTACAAAAAACCTTAATTGTTTATGGCCGCAATTTCTTTCTATTTTGATCCTATCGTCCTAACCGATACAAGTATCATCTAGGCCGATTTGCTAATGACGGTTACCTTAATTAAGAACCTCTGAATAGATTTGTTGTTTTAAGCCCGATCGTCTAAGACGATGTAAATATCGTCCTGGCCGATTTGAGTTAAAATAGAAATTCTAAGTCTCTCAAGTGTGTGTGTGTGTAGGGTTACTTTGCATCAGTCACACCAAAGATTACAATTGACTCAAGAAGGGAAAAAATAAAATTACAGACTGACTCAACCCAAATGTACCCATTCTTGAGCTGGCTCCATTTTTTTCGTCCGATCTTTGATTCCTGAAAAGTTAGTAGTAAAAGACAGTCCAAGACAAGTAAGAGTGTTTGCCAATCATCAAAATATAGTTCATAGACTTGAATTTGCAACAATCTCCCCCTTTTTTATGATGGCAAAATACTACGACAATTATTTAAAAGAATAGCAGTGTAACACAAGGAATCGAAAGTGCAAGAAACATCCTAAAAATTACTCCCCCTTTTAACATCTCAAAAAGGTGGGAATCAAGAACAAAAGCAAATCACAAGACATCCCTTTTTTTCAAGGCATGAAGATGATGTAGTATTCCATGTGATTAATTTTAAAAACTTGTGAGTTAATGAGTTAACAACATCAATAATCCAAAGAACGATAGAATATCCGATCATGATTACCCTTAGCTCAGACTTTCTCTTAGGGTAGAATCGTCTTTTGAAATCAATGACCTAACTCAAAAAATTAATTGGATATGAAAAAAATCCATTCATCACTTGGTTTAAGAAAAAAATATTTTGTAGAATAATGAACCATAGTAAATTTGTCATAATCGTAAAACAATCGAAATCAAGTCTTTGATACAAGAAAACTTCAAAGTTTTAAAAGATTTGAAAAGAGAGAATAGCTTGCCATTTAGTGGGCTCATTTTATGCCTCTTGTCACTTTGATTGGCTCTTTGAGCATCTTGTTTTTTGATACACTTTTGTGTATATACTTTTTCTTTTCAATTTGACGTCATTGGCCTTTTTTTTTTTGCAAGCTAAATTTTCTTTTTCAATCTCTTAAAAAAGACTTCTTAGTTGTGAGTATATCTTCTAGATATTAGAGAATAGGAGCTCTCTCTCTAACTTAGAGAAGAACTATCCACAAAATAGAATCAATAACCAATGACAAGAGTAACGAGGAATCTTGATGTGATAAAAAAACTTTAAGCATTATAAATATAAGATAGATTTACTTAAGAAAGTTTAGAAAAGATCTTAATTTCACACACAATTTTTAATTTGAATTAAATTTTTTATTAGAAAAGAAAATTATGCCACTAAAATAGGTTAGAGAATGAGACACAATCAATAAAATATTTTTACCATTTAATAGATTAAGAGATGTAAATCATTGACTACAAATTCTAAAAAGCAAGGACAAGGCAAACAATATCATTTCAGTGATGATTTTTGAAAGCTAAAAAAATTAAGAAAGAAAAGAAAAAAAGAAAGTAAGCTAAGTCAAATAAAAAAAATAAAGAGCAAAAAGGAAAAGCAACTTAAAAGAAAAATAACAAAAACCAAGTAAAGCAAATAGAAGATCAAGTTTATGCAGTTATGTCAATCACACCCAATCTGGTCCTTAAAGAGCTTAAAGTGTCGAAGGCCAGTGGTTTAGTAAAGATGTCAGCCGGTTGATTTTCCGTTGTCACATGGTGTAACTCAATGTCTCCCTTAGTCACATGGTCTCTAATGAAGTGATGCCTAATGTCAATGTGCTTAGTCCTTGAATGTTGGATAGGATTCTTAGAGATGCATATGGCACTAGTGTTGTCACAAAAGATTGAGATGGTGCCTACAGGTAATCCTAAATCTAATACCTATTTTTTCAATCAAATGACATGGGCCACACAACTTCCAAGAGCAATGTACTCAGCTTCAGCAGTGGAAAGTGCAACAGAATTTTGCTTCCTACTAGACCATGAGACCAAAGATTGTCCTATGAATTGACAAGTTCATGAAGTACTTTTTCTATCCACCTTGCATCCTACAAAATCTAAGTCAGAAAATCCAATAATCTCAAAAGAAGTGCTGTGTCTAGGATACCAAATCCCTAAGCTTTGGGTCTCCAAAAGATATCTAAAAATTATCTTAGCAGCAGTCAGGTGGGATTCCTTAGGGTCGGCTTGAAATCTGGCATAAAGGCAAACACTAAACATTATGTCGGGTCGGCTCGCAGTCAAGTAGAGTAAAGATCCAATCATGCCTCTGTATTTTTTCTCATCAACAGACTTACCACTTGAGTCCTTATCCAATGGAACAATAGAATTCATGGGAGTATTAATTGGCTTAGATTTATCCATCTCATACTTCTTCAAAATGTCCTTTATGTATTTTCTTTGATTAAGAAAGGTTCCATTATCCAATTGTTTTATGCTAAACCCTAAAAAATAGGACAACTCTCCCATCATACTCATCTAAAACTCTATACTCATTATTTTAGAGAACTCATCACAAAGTTTTTTATTAGGAGATCCAAAGAGTATATCATCCACATAAATCTGAACAATGAGTAAATCATCTCCAATTTTTCTAAGAAAAAGGGTGGTGTCTACTCTCCTCTTAACAAACTCCCTTTCTAGTAAAAATATGCTAAGCCTCTCATACGATGCTCTTGGTGCCTGCTTTAAATCATACAAAGCCTTTTTTAATTTAAAAATATGATTTGAAAAATGGGAATTCTCAAAACCTTGGGGTTGCTCTACAAACACATCCTCTTTTATTTCCCCATTCAAAAAGACACTCTTGACATCCATTTGATAAAGCTTAAATCCTTTATAATAGGCAAAGGCTAATAGCACTCTAATGGCTTCCAATCTAGCTACAGGGGCAAATGTCTCCTCAAAATTTATCCCTTCTATTTGGTTATACCCCTTAGCCACCAATCTTGCTTTATTCCTAACCACCACTCTTGAATCATTCACCTTGTTCTTAAAGACCTACTTTGTCCCTACTACACTTTGTCCCTTAGGTCTTTCTACAAACTCCCAAATTTCATTCCTAACAAATTGGTTCAACTCCTCCTGCATGGCTAAAATCCAAAACTAATCAATAAGGGCTTGGTTTATGTTGGTGGATTCATTCATTGAGATAAAAGCAGAGTGGTTCACCTCCTTCCTAAGTCCATGTCTAGTCTTAACTCCATTAGAAGGGTCTCCTAAGATCAAATCCTTGGGGTGACTTGTAGAGTATCTCCAATCTCTAGGTAAGGTCTGAGAAGGTCCAACCCTTTCCTCCAGATCTAAATTTTCTACTCCTTGGGTGACATCTCCTACTCCTTCTATGTTTTGGTGACCTACTTCCTTCTCTAAAGTTTCTACTCCACTAGTAATCTCTCCAATATCATCATCATCCTCAACTCCATGCTTTCTAGGATCAGACTCATCAAATACTACATGGGTCGTCTCCTCCACCACTAAAGTTCTCTTATTAAACACCATAAAAGACTTCCCAACACTAGAATATCCCAAGAACAGTCCTTCATCAGATTTATAATCAAATTTTCCCAAGTGAGACTTCCCATTGTTGTGAATGAAAACCTTACAACCAAAGACATGAAGGTGGGAAAGATTGGGTGTCCTACCCTTAAGGATCTCATAGGGTGTCTTTTCTAATTTGGCTCTAACGTTCACCCTATTCAACACATAACAAGCGGTGTTAACCGCTTTAGCCCAAAAGTATTTTGGAAGTGAATACTCAGCAAGCATGGCTCTAGCGACTTCCACCAAGGTCCGGTTCTTCCTTTCAGCTACCCCATTCTGCTGAGGGGTCCTAGGAGCTGAGAAATAGTGGCTAATCCCCTTGTCCTCACAAAAATCTCCAAATCTTTCATTCTCAAACTCTCCCCCATGATCACTATGGATGGTCAAGATCTCACAACCTAGCTTTTTCTGAATCCAAGTAGAAAATGTTTTAAACTCCTCAAAAGACTCATTTTTATGTGTAAGAAATCTAGTCCAAGTGAACCTTAAGTAGTCATTAACAATCACAAAACCATAGACTTTCCCTCCCAAACTGGCAGTGCTAATGGGTCCAAACAAATCCATGTGAAGTACTTCTAAAGGTCTAGAGGTGCTAATTTTCTTAGTGGGGTGAAAGGTGGAGTGGACTTGCTTTCCTAGTTGACAGACATCACAAAGGTGGTCTTTTGAAAACTTGAGTTTGGGGACACCTCTAACTAGGTCTTTTTGGGTCACTTTCCTAAGGGTTTTCATACTTACATGACATAGTCTCTGGTGCCACAACCATGAAACATTAATCACTATTTTTAAGCAAAATGAAGCAGCACATTCAATGTTATTTAAATCAAGCCTGTAGATGTTGTTGATCCTCTTTCCCTGTAAAATAGTGTTGTTACTTAAACTTACAATGCATGAATTTGTAAAGAATTGCACGATGAAGCCTTTGTCACAGAGTTGACTGATGCTGAGTAGGTTGTGCTTCAATCCATCTACAAGTAAAATATTTTCAATCATAAGGTTCTTAGAATTATCAATTATACCTGTGCCTACCACCTTCTTTGTGGTGTTGTCTCCAAGAGTAACCTTGCCTTCAGTCCTGGACTCCAGCGAAACAAATGGATTGGCATCACCAATCATATGTCAAGAGAAACCACTGTCCAAGTACCACATACTCTCAGAAGGCCTTTTGTGAGAGCCCACCTACAAAATTATCAAATGTTAGATTTAGGAACCCAAGCAGGTTTGGGTTCCTTCTTATGAAAAGTAGAATGCAATGCATGTGTGGTATACTGTGAATCATGCACCTTAGATCTCCACACCCAATGCGTACTATGGTGAACAATGCAAGTGTGTGAGATGTGCCCTAGCATGCTACATGAAAAACATCTAACACCTGAAAAAGGATTTCTTAAATGGTTTGAGTTATAATGCCTCTTCCTAGGTTTTGACTTTTGATCAATCCTAGTTTTCTTAAATGTACCCAATTCATTTTGAATCCTCAAGTTAGTAAATTTTAGGGCATCATTATCAATCCTCAAATTTTTCTCCATCTCTTTAGTCTTCTTAAAATCAGATTCAAGTGAGGTGTGTGTGACTTTTAGTGACTCATGCTCTTCAATTAATTCACAATGTTTTTTGTTTAACTCATCAAATTCATCAAGTACAACCATATGTTTTGAATCAATTGTTTAGTGATCTTTAGTCATAATTGCATGCTCTTTTTGTAACTCCAAAAATTCCAATTTTAAGCTTGCATGTGTTTTCATGAGTTTCCTATATGATGAATGAATTTTTTCAGAAATTTCAAGAAGTTGATTGTAAGAAAGTTCACATACCTCTTCTTGATGAAGATGATCATCTGCCATCAAGCACAATTTTGTTGTCTCATCTTCTGGTTCTGAATCCACCCAAAATGCCTTTTGGAGTCTTTTCTTGTCCTTCCTGAACTTGGGTTTCTCCTCACCCTTTCCTTTGGTTGAGTGATCTTGAAGTGTAGGATAATTGGCTTTCACATGTCCAGGCTTCCTGCATTCATAACAACAACATCAGAAGATCCTTTAGAATATTTGTTATATTTACCTTTTCTCTAATGATGCTTTTGCTTCTTCCTTAGAAAGTTTCTGAATTGCCTTGAGATGAAGGCAACTTCATCACTCTCAGACCCAGAAGAATTGGAGTCAGAGTTGTGTGCCTTCAGTGCCACCATTTTCTCTTGCTTTTTCTCACCTGCATCAAGATTTTTTTGATTCACCCCTTGCTCGAAAGCAATGAGTGAGCCAAGTAAGTTGTCAATCGAATACGTGTATAAATACTTAGATTTTGTTATAGTAGTGATTTTAGCATCAAAAGAGGAAGGCAAGCATCATAAAATCTTGTTTACTTTTTCAAAAGTTCGAAAGTTTTCTTCCTAAGGCATGCAAAGAAGTAACAATCTGAGTAAATCTCGTATACATTTCAAAAATTGATTCATGAGGTTTCATACAAAAAAATTTGTAGTCATGCAAGAGAATGTTCAAAAAGGATTGTTTAACTTCATTGGTGCCTTCATAAGTGATACACAATTTATCCCAAATTTCTTTACCAGTTTTACAAGTGGAAACACGTATGTAGTCTTCTGATTTTAAAGCATAGAAAAAATAATTAAGACATTTTTGCATTTAATTGAGCCAAATCCCTATCATCTAATGTCCATTCACTAAAAGGAAGTGGAATAGTAATGCCGTTAAGTTTACCAGTTGGAGGAGTATAACCATCCGTAACAAGCATCCACATGCGATAAATAGTAAATTATAAAAACATAGACATACGAGCTTTCCAAAAATCAAATGGGATATTATCAAATAGAGGTGGTCGGGTAATAGAGTACCCTTCCGGTGTATTACGATTCCCAAAGTTAGCCATGGATCAAAATTCAAAAAGTTTTCAAACTTAGTTTTTATGAATCCCGCTCTGATACCACTTGAAAGTTTGTTAGGGATGTTAAGCTCTATAGAACTGGCCCAAGGCTAACCAAGAGGGGGGGGGGGGTGAAATAGTATTTAAAAAATTTCTCTAAGCAAAGCACGAATACAAACCAAATCACCACAAAAAAATAAGTGCGGAAGATAATAAATGCGGAAGCAGTAAAAAATAAGAACACAAGGGTTTATAGTGGTTCAGTCAACTCGACCTACGTCCACTCCCAGGAGGTGCCCTCCGAGTATTGCACTACAATCGTGACTCTCCTTTAGCCCCCACAGCTAGGCGGAGAAGCCTTTACAAACACCTCTTTTTGCCACACCCGGTAAGGCAGAGAACCTTCCTCCTTTTACTTCCTCCTGAAGTAGGCAGAGAACCTCGATCGCTTGCTAGAACTTACCTCTCCTAACCCTTCCAAGGATAAGAGACTCTAGGGAAGAAGAAGTGGAACAATGCTTGGACCAACCCTTGTGAATCCCCTTACAAGCTCGCCCTCATAAGATCCTCTCTCTCTCTCCCTCTCTCTCCCCTTTAGGTTTTTTCAGGTCAAGATAGCAGCCAAGGATGTTCAAAAATGTTGAACAAGAGCTATTAAATAGAAGAGCTTCAAAGGAGTTCATTAATTACAAGTTGTTGACATTATCGTCCAAGACGATATGGAAATCGTCCTTGCCAATCAGTACAAATCCCATGAGTTCGGCCAAAGAATCATCCTGAATGAAAAGTGGATGATTGAAAATTGTCTTGATCATCCAGGACGATCTCACGATCGTCCCGACCGATCAATTCAAATCAAAGGAAAATTGTCCAGAGCATCGCCCTGAATTCAAGCTGTCCGATCCCGATCGTCCAGCACATCGCCCTGAATTTGTGCTGGAAGATATTTATCGTCCAGGAGCAACTAAGGATTTTAGAATAGATCATCCCGGCCGATCTTGGGATCATCCAAGATGATATGATCGTATCAATCATTTTTAATTACCTCCTTAATTGTCTGATCAATTAAGGCATAGTTGTGAATATCATCCAGGCCGTTCCGAGATTGTCCTGGCCGATTACCAAAAGTACAAAAAACCTTAATTATTTATGGCAGCAATTTCTTTTTATTTTAAGCATATCATCCTAGCCGATACAAGTATGATCTAGGCCGATTTGCTAATGACGTTTACCTTAATTAAGAACCCTTGATTAGATTTTTTGTTTTAAGCCCGATCGTCCAGGACGATGTAAATATCGTCCTGGCCGATTTGAGTTAAAACAGAAATTCTAAGTCTCTCAAGTGTGTGTGTGTGTGTGTGTGTGTAGGGTTACTTTGCATCAGTCACACCAAAGATTACAATTGACTCAAGAAGGGAAAAAATAAAATTACAAACTGACTCAACCCTAATCTACCCATTCTTGAGCTGGCTCCATTTTTCCGTCCGATCTTTGATTCCCGAAAAGTCAGTAGTAGAAGACAATCCAAGACAAGTAAGAGTGTTTGACAATCATCAAAACATAGTTCATAGACCTGAATTTGCAACAAAAGGCCATGGTGTGGAGGAATTGGAAGGTGGTAGAAGTGAAGAGGCTCAGTACCTCGAAGTTTAGGATAGCCTGATTAAGTATTTTGGAAGGTGTAATTTTGTAAGCCTTATACCTGTGGTAAGCTTCTTCATTTTCAGTGTTTAGAAAACGAACACGTGGACGAATCGAAGAGGATGAGGTTCCAGCAACCAATCGACCTCGCTTGCTAAAACCAGACATTATCAAGAGGGCCAGAAGACTAAGTGAAGGAGTGAGTGAGGAAGGTGTGAGTGAGAAGAACTGCCTAGCAAGGTGATTTATAGAGGATTTTTCACATCATATAATATGATATGTAATAAATGTCTTGACGGGTCATTTTAGGAAAAGATAGTTAAATCGTTCAGCATGATAGTGATCGTATTGTACATTCAGAAGAATTTTGATCATCCCAATGGTTGTTTGTACGACTTTTGATGAAAAGTTTCATACTGTATGAACGTGTGTATCGCACAGTATGATAAATAATAATATCGTGCCATACAGCTTTAACTCATGCTCATCCATTTTACTGAGGTGGATCGTACCGTACGAAGAGTAGTTATCGTACAATACAAACATCAATAATATCGTACCAACTACAGTTAATTCATCCCAATTCGCTTGCTGATGTGGAACGTACAGTATGAATAAGAGATATCGTACAGTACGATGAGCAATAAATGTCGTATCGGATGGATTGAATGCCATTTTGCTGTATCATACAGTACGATTGATCGTACAGTATGATTGATCGTACAATAGGATCAACAGAGGCAGAATTTTAATTCATAGGTTGTGCTGTGTAGATTCAGATACATCGAATAGTACAAACTTAGGTAGTACCGTACGATACTGAATTATCAAATTTTTGTGGTTTTGTGTAGTAAGTGTGTGATGATCAGGAATAATCAAAAAATTTGTTTGTTTTTTTTTCTTGTTTTTTTTATGCATTTATGTCAATGATGCCTAGTCTAATTCTCAAGGTGCTAAAGGTGTCGAATGTTAGTGGTTTTGTAAATATGTCAGCTAATTGATCCCCTATAGTTATGTGATGCAATTCTATATCTCCCTTAGCAACGTGATCTCTTATGAAATGATGTCTAATGTCAATATGTTTCGTTCGAGAGTGCTGTACTGGGTTCTTAAAGATACAAATTGCACTTGTATTATCACACATGATTTAAATGGTTCCTACAGGTAGGCCAAGATTAAGAATTTATTATTTTAACTATAGTACTTATGCAACACAACTTCCTACTGCAATATATTCTGCCTCGGCTGTGGAAAGGGCTACTGAGTTTTGCTTCCTATTGGACCAAGACACTAATGATTGTCCTATGAATTGGCAGGTACCAGAGGTGCTTTTTCTATCTATCATACATCCTGCAAAATCAGAATATGAGTACCTTAAGATTTCAAACGAAGTGCTATGCCTAGGATACCAAATTCTTAAGTTCGGGGTGCCTAGTAGATATCTAAGAATTATCTTGACAATAGTTAAGTGACTTGAAAACGAGCACAGAGGCACACACTAAATATTATGTCTGGTCTACTGGCAATTAGGTAGAGAAGGGATCCAATCATTCCTCTATACTTTTTCTGATCTACTGATGTCCACTAGGATCTTTGTCTAATTGAATTGTTGAGCTCATTGGAGTGTTCATGGGTTTAGCAATATACATTTTGTATTTTTTCAAAATATTCTTAATGTACTTTGTTTGCCTAAGAAATGTTCTATTATCCATTTATTTTACACTAAAGCCAAGAAAGTAATTAAATTCCCCCATCATGCTCATTTCAAACTCATTACTCATTATTTTTGAGAATTCATCACATAAGTTTTTATCCGAAGATCCAAACAAGTTGTCGTCCACATAAATTTGAACAATGAGAATTTCTTCTTTAATTTATTGTAGAAAGAGTGTAGTATCTACACTACCCTTTTCAAATCCTCTATCCAATAAGAATGAGCTAAGTCTTTCATACCATGCTCTAGGTGCTTGCTTTAATCCATAAAGTTCCTTTTTTAATTTGAATACGTGATTTGAAAATTGTGTACTTTCAAATCCGGGGGGTTGCTCAACATAGACATCTTCCTTAATTATCCTATTTAGAAACGCACTCTTTACATCCATTAGATATAGTTTGAAGTTCTTGAAGCAATCAAAAGCTAAGAGCACTCTTATAGCTTCTAGTCTAGCAATAGGGGCAAAGGTTTCTTCAAAGTTTATTCCCTCAATTTGGTTGTACCCCTTAGCTACTAATCTAGCTTTATTTCTTATTATTGTTCCTGAATCATTCACCTTATTTTTGAAGACCCATTTTGTTCCAACAACACTTTGTTCTTTAGGTCTCTTGACTAACTCCCAAACATCATTCCTGGTGAATTGGTTCAACTGTTCTTGCATTACTAGAATCCAGAATTCATCTTCAAAGGCTTGATCTATACTTGTAGGTTCTATCATAGAGAAGAATGCTGAATGACTAACCTCTTTCCTATGTCCATGCCTAGTCCTTATACCTTCTAACGGGTCTCCTAAAATTAGCTCTTTAGGATGACTAGCAGAATATCTCCTTTCTCTAGGAAACTCTTCCTGAGGTTCTACCCTTTCTCCTAAGGTCATAGTCTCTACTCTTTGAATTGCCTCTATTTCATCATCTTCAATTTTAGATTCAGAGGGCTTATCTGATTCATCAAATACTACATGGGTTGACTCTTCTACTACTAGGATTCTCTTATTAAAGATTCTATAGACTTTACCTATAGATGAATAACCTAAGAAAACACCCTCATCAAACTTGGGATCGAATTTTTCTAAGGGATGTTTGCCATTATTCAAGATGAAGCACTTGAACCCAAGGACATGTAAGTGTGAAAGATTCGGTGTCCTACCCTTAAGGAGTTCATAAGGAGTTTTATTCAGCTTAGATCTGATGTTTACCCTGTTTAGAATATAACATGCTGTGTTCACTACTTCTGCCCAAAAGTATCTAGGAAGGGTGTACTCCACTAACATTTTCCTAGTGGCTTCTACCAAGGTTCTATTCTTCCTTTCTGTTATACCATTTTGTTGAGGTGTTTTAGGGGCTGAGAAATTGTGTTCTATTTTTATCTCTTGACAGAATGATTTAAATCTATCATTTTGAAACTCTCCACCATGATCACTATGGATTATTGAGACCTCACAACCTAATTTTTATTGAATCCATGGGGAGAATACCTTAAATTCCTCAATAGACTCATTCTTATATGCTAGGAATCTTACCCAAGTGAACCTAGTGAAGTCATCTACAATCACGAATCCATAATTTTTTCCACCTAGGCTGGCAGTACTAACGGGTTCAAATAGGTCCATGTGTAGGATTTCTAAGGGCCTAGAGGTTATCACATCTCTAATTGAATGAAAGGATGATTTGACTTCTTTTTCTAGTTGGTAAGCATCACATAAGTGATCCTTAATAAAGTCTAACTTAGGTACGCCTCTAACTAGGTTTTTCTGAGTAATATTTCTAAGTGTTTTCATACTAGCATGGCATAGTCTCCTATGCCATAGCCATGAGTCATCAACAATCATTTTCAAACAAAAAGAATTTGAACTATCAATGCAATCAAGATCTAACATATAAATATTGTTCATTCGTTTTCCTTCTAAAACTAGTTTACCATTTAAACTAATCAGGCATTTATCAAATAGAAATTTAATATCAAAACCTTTATCACACAGTTGACTAATGCTAAGTAATTTATGCTTCAAACCTTCAACTAATAAAAAATTTTCAATAAAAAATTCTTATCATTACCAATAGTACCTAAGCCTATCACTTTCCTGGTAGTGTTGTCTCCCAACATTACTTTGCCTCCAGTTCTGGTCTCGAGTAAGATGAACTTCTTCATATCCCCAGTCATGTGTCACGACCAACCCCTATCCAGATACCATATGCTCTCACTAGGTCTTTTGTGAGAGCATCCCTACAATTTCATTCAAAGATTAGATTTGGGAACCCAAGTGAGTTTAGGTTCCTTCTTATGCTTGCATGAATGAGATGTATGCATGCTATGATGTGATGGATATAGTTTAGATCTCAATACTAAGTGTATCATATGATGAATTGTGCATGTGCGGGCTATGTGACCTAGCATGCCACAAGAGAAGCACCTAACACCAGGAAATGGATTCACTAACCTATTTAGGTGGAGATGCCTCTTCCTAAAGTTGTGTGATGTATGCTGTGTTGGGGGTTAACTAGGTTGGGCTAATGTGAGTGATGCAATTTATTTTTCCAATTCTTTGATTCTTTCTTGAAAAGTGTTGTTTTGATATTTCAATCCATGAACTTCTATTTTTAACAAATACTCATTGTGATCTACTTCTAATGCAAGTTTGTCTAATCTATGAAAAGCCTCTTCTAGTTCAACATGAGTGGTTTTCAAGGTTTCATGCGTTTAAGTTAGTTAAATATGCTTCTTATTTAATGCATCATACTCATCAAGAAGTAGTATATGATCTCTATCTAAATCAGAATTTTCCTTAAACAAGTTAGCATGCTCGATTTGTAAAGAGCTAAATTCAATATTAAGCTTGGCATGCATCTTTTTCAACTTTCTATATGAGTTGTGGATATTCTCAGAAATAAGCAATAATTCTTCATATGAAAGTTGATATAACTCATCTTGATCTGATTGATCAAAGTTATCATTAGCCATAAGACACAAATTTGTTACCTCCTCTTCTACTTCTTCTTTTGATGATTCTGAGGCAGAGTCAGCCCAAAAAGCTTTTTGTGTCTTCATCTTTCCTTTCTTGTACTTGGCTTTTTCCTCGCCTTTATCCTTAGTTGGTTGGATCTTCAAGTTGGGGCAATCAGCTCGAAGGTGACCTGGCTTCCTGCACTCAAAACAGATTATTTCAGAGGAAACTTTATTAGACTTTGAGCTTTTATATTTATTCCAGTCGTTCTGATGACGCTTTTTTTCTCTTTAAGAAGTTCTTGAACTGTCGGGTCATCAATGTTATATCGTCTTCTTCCTCCCCTACAGAGCTATCACTTTCTGAGTTGTTTATTTTTAGTGCCACCATTCGCTCCTTCTTCTTTTCACCTACATCACTTTATCTTTGACTCACCCCTTGCTCGTATGCAATGAGTGATCCAAGAAGATTATCAATAGAACAAATGCTACGATCTTTAGATTCAGTGACAGCAGTTATCTTAACATCATAGGAACTAGGTAAGCATCTCAGAATCTTATTAATTTTCTCAGAATTTGAAATCTCTCTACCTGATACATGCAAGGATGTCACAATTTAGGTGAACCTAGTATACATGTTAGATATTGTTTCTCTAGGTTTCATATGGAAGAGTTCATAATCATGCAATAGAATGTTAAGCCTAGACTGTTTTACTTCACTTGTTCCTTCGTATGTAATGCACAGTCTATCCCAAATCTCCTTACCAGTAGCACGAGTAGAAACTCTCATATACTCCTCAGACTTTAATGCACAAAAAAAGCAATTTAAACACTTAGCATTCAATTGGGCTAATTCTCTATTCTCATTGCTCCATTCATTAAAAGGTACTGAAGTTTTCACTCCATTCACAGTTTTAAATGGTGCAATATATCCATCATTGACTAACATCCACACGTGATAATCAATAGATTACAAAAATTTAGACATCCTAATTTTCTAGAAATCAAATGGAATGCTATCAAAAAGTGGTGGATGGGTTATTCAATAACCCTCCACAGTGTTACGATTACCAAAATGCGACATAATCATTTTTTCAAGGTTTTCTAAAATACTATTTTTGAAAGCAGACTCTGATACCAATTGAAATAACTAGATGGATAAGAGGGGGGTGAATTGTGAAAACTTTCTAGCAACAATTAAACCTTAAGCAGGAGTTCTAATATTTTTTATGTTTTTAAGTTTTTAACACGAAAATTTAAACTACTATGAAGTCACGTGATTGATCTCGACGTGCAACAATATAATACTTTTCTTTCATAAATATTACCAAGCAAATAATATGAGAATCAAGTGCAAGAAAAAGTAAATCGTGATAAGGAAAAAACACACCAGAATTTTATAGTGGCTCAGTCAAACCGTGACCTACGTCCACTCCCCAGAGTCCTCCGCTCCAGGAATTTCACTATAAACTATAGCTCTCCTTTTTCCCCCCTCGGCAAGGTGGAGAAGCCCTTACAATACTCCCTTTCACCAACCCGGTGTGGCGGAGAGCCAAGCACTGTTTTCACCCTCCTGGTGACGGTAGAGAACCTTCTTATTTTTCTCCCTCCTTGAGAAGGCAGAGTACCTTCGAGGTGACGGATGTAGACTAGTCTCCTCCCCCAGAGAGCCTCCACAAGTTCTTCCCGGGCCACAGGAGGAGCAAGATGCAGCAATATCGGAGCAACCGTGTGATCTCCCTCACACCTCTTCTCCCACACCAAGCTCACCTTATCCTTCCTCTCTCAACCCCACAAAACTTCTCAAGAGCTCTCCAAAGGATTTCCTCTCTAATCACGTTCTCCTCTTCTATCTCTCTCTCAAAATATGATAAGGTTGACACACTAAAAATGGGCTCCAAAATCCCTAAATTTGTAAAGTAGCCATTACAATCGTACAGTATGATTCTTCATCGTACAGTATGATATGTATAAATAATCTTTTTACTGGTACGAATGTGGTACGAACAGTTCAAAATAACTCATATAGTATGATACTAAATCGTATGGTATGACCCTCAACACAACTGATCGTACAGGACGATAGCTGGGACGATCAAATATCATCTTTGTTCATCGTATTGTATGATATATATTGTCCAGTACGAATGGTCAAAATCAAGGCATCATCCAAGATGAATTCTGAAACGATCAAATGTTGTCTCTATTCATCATCTAGTACGATATACATCGTACTGTACGATGAGGAAAAAATTAAAGGATCATCCAGGACGATCAGAATTCGTCTCTGTTCATCATATTATACGAACTAGTTCATATAGTACGATATTCAATTTGAAATTAAGCCTTGAATTATTCCACTAATCATGGGTTAATTTAAGTAAGTATTTAAAATAAATCGTACAGTACAAACGGCTGAGAAAACTTACTTAAGTTAATTTGACGGCTAGGGTTTTGGATTTGGAACACATCGTACAGTACAATATAAATCGTACGGTATGAACTATTCACAGAAAATCATTTTACCAACTCTTGTCGTACAGTACGATCACCATAGAAGAAAAATCTTCATTTTTACTTTTAAAACCCTCTCCCCCTGTGTGTGTGCATGGTTGCTCAAACTTACATGCAGTTTGTGGCCAGACTCAAGAAAATAAAAAATAAAATAAATAACAAAATATATTGTCAGACTCAGACTCCTAATCTAACCATTCTTGAGTCTTCCTGTCATCTTGAGTAGCTTCTAATCTTCCTGAAATGTTAGTACTCACGGACAATAACCAATAATAAATGATATTTATGAATAGTAAATCAGATGACATTATTTGTCATCATCAAAATCTCAAACTCGGGGTCATGGGTCGCAACAACACTCCCTTTGACTCCCATAAATAAACTCTCAACCTCACTTTATCACTCTCCTAAGTAGTTTAGACACTTTAAAAAGTAAGAAGATTTCTCTCCCTATCAAAATCTCTCTCTCACTGAAAAAAAAATGTCTTCGACTACTCACATGCATCCTCTTTTATTATATGAAATGACTAAAATTGAGCTATTTAAATCAAACCCTAAATCACAATTTTATTGATTTGATTATATAATAAAAAGTTTGCAGTGTATTGTTCGTTAGTTAAAAACCTATTTTTGAGGTTCAATTAGATCGAACTATACGATAAGTTACCAAATAGTATGTTGAACTGTATCATATCAAGGATCATCCAAGATGAACCAACGTTTGTTCACCACAAGTATTGTTAAATCATACTAGATGATTTTAATTGTATAGTAAGATTGACAATCAAGATTTGATCCTTATTTGATTGCATGATTAACAGTTTAAATTTGGCAAGATTCATTAATAATTATATAGAATAAAATCTTTTGTACATAATAATTAGGTCAAATTTTAAATTTTTCTAACTTTAATAACTCATATTTAACAACGAAGTTTTATCAAAATAATTGACATCCAATACAAATTTTGGTCATATAGTTATGCTAGAAGTTAATTTATTTAATTTAATTAAAAACTTTATTTTATTTTGTAGACTAACAAATCATACAATACAATTTAAATGAGAATATTTGGACAAGTGATTGGGTAATTTGGTTCAAAACTACCAAATGGGTATAGGGTCAAATAAATATTAGGGCTAATTTGGCAATTGGTCAAACTTGAACCCGTATGTCAAGCATAGGGAAAATTATTATGTCTGGTCACCGGACCTATCTCTGTGTTCGAAGGTCAATAAAAAGTGGACATCTTGATGAATACATATGGAATTCATTTTAATATAATATTTTAATTTAATATATATCTATCAGACCCAACCCGACCTGATCTAGTATTTTTTTTCATTTTAAACGTAAGGTTGAAGCAATTTTAGAAACCACAAAATATCTAAATGTTTATTGCTTTTAAAGAAAAAATGAGTTAGAAAATTATAGAACAGAGATGGAGTGATCTCGGAAAAGAGAGGGGGAAGGTGTGCATGAATCGGAAGGGATGCATGAATCGAAAGTTAACTTTGTTGGAACTTCCTTAGGTTTCAACATATCGGTAAGTTTCAATCTCATCGCAAGTTGTATTAAGGAAAAACGAGCTAGAAAGTTGTAAACAAAGCTGTGTAGAAAAAGGGCATAGGTTTTTAATCATTAGAGGCTTAGGCTCTTAGAAGTGCGTATAGGGATTAGGTGAAAAAGTAAATAAGCTCTTAGATGTTATTGTTTAGCTTTCATTAGTATTTTAGCAAGAAGAACATCATTGTTTTTAGAGTTGGTAAAGATAAAGATAATGAGCATTTATTGCGCTTTAGGTGTACATTATGTGCATTTTAAGTGCGCATTTATTATCCTATAGGTGCGCTCTAGATGCGCTTTGGTTGGGCTTTGGGTGTGTTTTAGGTGCGCTTTAGATGCGCTTTGGGTGCACTTTGGTCAACAAGGGTTACCAAAGTACAACCAAAGTGCAACTAAAGCGCAGCTAAAGTGTAACTAAAACACAACTAAAGTGCAACCAAAGCGCACCCAAAGCGCACCTAAAGCACACCCAAAGTGCAAACAAAGTGCTCCTAAAGAGAACCTAAAGCACAACTAAAGCGCAACCAAAGAGCATTTAAAGCACAGCCAAAATGCAATTATAGCACAATTAAAGTGCAACTAAAGTACAATCAAAGCGCACCCAAAGTGCTCCTAAAGTGCACCAAAATCACAGCCAAAGCACACCTAAAGCAAACCTAAAGCGCATCCAAAGCACACCCAAAGTGCACACATAAAAAGCACAATAAAGCATAAATTGCTTAACTTACTTTTTATCAAACTCCCTGAAGCATTCATTCATAAAACTTTATTGCTGAGAAGTTAGAAAATCCTTTCCTAGATATTCCATTGAATGATGTGCAGGTTGAGGTTCACTTATATTATTAACAGAAATAGCCTCTTTGGTTTTCATTAAAACCTCTGGTCTTTCAGTTTATTTATTGTCATCTCTTTTTTTGTGGTTGATATTGGATGACCTACATGGAAGTACTCTGTAATGGCTGAACTTTTAATGTGCTTGGTGGTTGAATAATATATGTATTGGCTGTTGGTGGTGGAGGAACATCTATTGTAGGTGGTGGTGGAGGAACATCTATTGTGGGTGGTGGTGGAAGAATATCTATTATGGGTGATGGTGAAGGAAAATCTTAATTGGGTGATGGTGGAGTAAAGTTTTTAATGGGTGATTATGAAGGAAGATCTTTACAGGGTGATTTTGGAGGAAAAGCTATAATTATGGGTTTTTTTTACAGATTGGATAATTGAGTAAGATATAGATATAGAAGGTTTATCAGGATTATATTCACATTGATTAGATGGTCAATTAATTTGTATTGCATAGAACCTATAGTTGCTTCAAGTTTTTCCAAATTATTTTCAAGTCGATCAACTCAACTGCCCAAATTCTGTTCAATTCTATTGCACATATTTTGCAATGCTTCCAGTAGTTTATTATGAATAGTCGATCAATCTTCAGCTTTTGCAAGAGGTGGTTCACTAGGAGGTTGAGTAGCTGGTTGAGTAGATGGTTGAGAAAAACTTTTAGGTGGTTTTTGATGAGGAGATTGGGGAGAGGCAAGTGCGGGGTGTGATTTTTTTTTGTGTGGTGAATGAATTTTGTGGGGATACTGTTGAGGCCAGATTTCCAGGTTTTGAAAAGAATTTAAGTTAGCCTTGATTTTTTTTCTTCTTCATTTGTAACATTCTGTAGAACAAGATAAATCAGCAAAAAATTTAAACATAATATTAGCAAATATCTATGTTTTAGGTGCTCTTTTCTTGTGCTTTAGTTATACTTTGATTACGCTTTATGTGCTCTTTAGTTATGATTTATATATGCTTTAGTTACGCTTCAGTTATGCTTCAAGTGTGCTTTAGTTGTGCTTTAAATGTGTTTTATGTGCGTTTAAAATTTAAAAAATAAATAATTTAAATTTAGTCTTAAAATGTATCTCATTTTTTTTCAAAAATTTAAATAAGGTGGTAACACTTTTTTTGGGTATAAAGTATTTCAGTGTTCCCCTCCCATCTCAAAAAACATGATCTTAATTCTATATCAGATGGTTTATTCAAGGAAAAGTATTCCAAAAATCAAATATGTATAATACAAACATAAAATATTATAAATTAACATTAAAAAGCTTTATGAGAGGTAAAAAATCAAAAGGAGATGAAACTTACTAATAGAAGATGAAAGTTCGTTAGGGATGTTAAGCCCTTATGAAGTAGTTCTGAGGCTAACCAAGAGGAAGAAGAATTGGTATTTTAAAAACTTCTCAATCAAATCACGAACTTAAACCAAAACACAATCCACCACAAAAAACAATGAGTGCAGAAATTAAATATGTAAGTAAAAAAAAGAAAAAATACATCAGATTTATAGTGGTTTAGACAAACCTTGACCTACGTTCACTTTTTGGAGGCACCCTCCGAGTATTGTACTAACTTAGTGTCTCTCCTTTATCCCCCAAAGCTAGGCAGAAAATCCCTTACAAAAACTCCTTTCCACTAACCCCAGTGCGGTAGAGAACCGACTCCTTTTGCTTCCTCCTGAAGCGGGCAGTGAACCCGACTCCTTTTGCTTCCTCCTGAAGTAGGAAGAGAACCTTGATCAATTATTGAAGAAGACCTCCCTTGAGCCTCCAAGAATGAGGAACGGTGTGAAAGTTCATTAGGGATGTTAAGCCCTATAGAACTGGCCCAAGCTAACCAAGAGGGGGGCGGTGAATTGGTATTTTAAAAATTTTCTTTTCACAATGAACAAAAATCACATAAACCAAAATCACACCACTAGAAAAATAAATGCGAAAATTAAAAGTGCGGAAGAAAGAAACAAGAACACAGAAATTTATAGTGCTTCGGTCAACTCGACCTACGTCCACTCCCTAGAGGCACCCTCCGAGTATTGCACTACAAACGTGACTCTCCTTTAGCCCCCACAGCTAGGCGGAGAAGCCTTAACAACGAACCTCCTTTTGCCACCTCGGCAAGGCAGAGAACCTATCTCCTTTTGCTTCCTCCTGAAGCTAGTAGAGAACCACAACCAGATGCTGACTCCTTACCTCTATCGACCCTTCCATGGATGAGAAACTCTAGATGAAGAAGAAGCAGAGCGATCCTTGAAGCAACCCTTATGAATCCCCTCACAAGGTCCCCCTCACAAGATCCTCTCTCTCTCTCCCTCTCTCTTTCTCTCCTCAAGTCCTTCTCAGGTCAAGGCAGCAGCACTAAGGTTTTTTTTAAATGTTGAATAAGAGCTCTTAAATAGAAGTGCTTCAAAGGAGCTCATTAATTGCAAGTTGCTGACTATATCATCCAGGCCGATGAGGACATCAGCCTGGCCGATCAGTATAAATCTCAGAAGATCGGCCAGAGCATCGCCCTGAATGCAAACTGGATGATTTAAAATTGGCTTAATCGTCCAGGCTGATCTCACGATCATCCCTGCCGATCAGTTCAAATCAGAGGAAAATTATCCAGAGAATCGCCCTGAATTCGAGCTGGCCGATATTTATCGTCCTAAATTAACTAAGGTTTTTGAATAGATCGTCTTGGACGATCCTATGATCGTCCAGGACGATATGATCGTATCAATCATCCTTAATTAGTCTCTTGATTTCCTGATTAATTAAGGCATAATTTGTGAATATTGTCCAGGCCGATCAATGATCGTCCTGACCGATTATTAAAAAATACAGTATGCCTTAATTGTCTATGGCGGCAACTTCTTTCGATTTTGAGCTTATCGTCCTGGTCGATACACGTATCATCCAGGCCGATCAGTTAATGACGGCTGCCTTAATTAAGAATCCTTATTTAGACTTTCTATTTTAAGCCTGATCGTCCAGGACGATGTAAATATCGTCCTGGTCGATATGAGTAAAAATAGAAATTCTAAGTCTCTCAAGTGTGTGTGTAGGGTTACTTAGCATCAGTCTCTTTGACCATTACAAATAGACTCAAGAAGAGAAAAAACAAAGTACAGACTGACTCAACTCTATACCTACGTAATCTTGAACTGGCTTCATTTGTTCGTCCGATCTTCGATTCCTGAAAAGTTAGAAGAAACAGGCAGTCCAAGAGAATCAATAATGTTTGTCAATTATCAAAACATAAGTCATGAAAATAGATTTGCAACAATCTCCCCCTTTTTGATGATGGCAAACACAAGTAGGAAAAACTCAGAGAAAAAAATAGTTCACTAGAAATTCAAAGTTACAAGCACATACCCTTTTTCCTACCACATCCTACTCCCCCTTTTGTCATCACAAAAAGAGGGTCCTAGACACACAAAGGAAAAAGAACACACCAAACTACAAGACAAACTACAGAAAATAGAAAACAAACAACAGAAAACACAGACTAGAAAAACGAGGACCCTGATCATTAGATGGAGGTGGTGGAGGTGGCTGCTGAAAGTAGCTGGCAATCATGGTAAACTGAGCATTAAATCAAGCGATATCCTGGTCATGCTGCTGCTGGTGGTGAGTAATGTAGCTGTCAAATCGGGCTAAATCCTCTGTGCGGTGTTGCTTGTAGCGGGCAATGTCCTTAGAATGTTGCTGGTCCTATGCAGCAATATAAGCGTCAAAGCGGGTCTCCCATCGATCAAACCGCTCAATCAACTGATCAAACTGTGAGTGCTGGTGGAGAGTGAAAGTTCGCTAGGGATGTTAAGCCCTATGAACTTAGTTCCAAGCTAACCAAGAGGAGGGGGGTGAAATGGTATTTTAAAAACTCTTTTCACAAAGAAAAAAATTGCATAAATCAAATCACACCACAAGAAATAAATGTGGAATTAAAAGTGTGGAAGCAAGAAAAAGAACATAGAAATTTATAGTGGTTCGGTCGACTCGACCTACGTCCACTCCTTGGAGGCACCCTCCAAGTATTGCACTACAAAATGTGACTCTCCTTTAGCCCCCACGGCTAGGCGGAGAAGCCCTCACAAGAACCTCGTTTTTTTCCACCCCGGCAAGGCAGAGAACCTACCTCTTTTTATTTCCTCCTGAAGCTGGCAGAGAACCACAACCAAGACCAAACTCCTTACCTCTACCAACCCTTCCACGGACGAGAAACTCCAGACAAAAAATGAGCAGAGCGATCCTTGAAGCAACCCTTATGAATCCCCTCACAAACTCCCCCTCACAAGATCCTCTCTCTCTCCCTCTCTCTCTTTCTCTCCTCAAGGTCTTCTCAGTTCAAGGCAGCAGCCAAAGGTCTTAAAAAATGTTGAAAAAGAGCTCTTAAATAGAAGAGCTTCAAAGGAGCTCATTAATTGCAAGTAGCCGACTTTATCGTCCAGGTCGATATGTACATCAGCCTGGCCAATCAGTACAGAACTCAGAAGATCGGCCAGAGCATCGCCCTGGATACCCTCCTGGACGATTGAATTTTGGCTTGATCATCCCGGACGATCTCACGACCGTCCTGGCCGATTAGTACAAATCCCATCAGATCGGCCAGAGCATCGCCCTGGATGGACTCCTGGATGATTAAAATTTGGCTTGATCGTCCCGGCCGATCTCACGATCGTCCTGGCCGATCAGTTCAAATCAGAGGCAAATCATCCTGAGCATCACCCCATTTTTGAGCTGGCCGATTTTTAACTTAAGGTTTTTTGACTAGATCGTCCTAGTTGATCCTTAGATCGTCCAGGACGATATGATCGTATCAATCATCCTTAATTACTCCCTTGATTTCCTGATCAATTAAGGCATAATCTGAGAATTTTGTCCAGACCGATCTTGGGATCGTCCTGGCCGATAATTTAAAAAATACAGTATACCTTAATTGTCTATGGTGGCTACTTCTTTCTGTTTTGAGCTTATCGTCCTGGCCGATACACGTATCGTCCAGGCTGATATGTTAATGACGGCTACCTTCATTAAGAATCCTTAATTAGACTTTCTGTTTTAAGCCTGATTTGTCGAGGATAATGTAAGTATCATCCTGGCCGATATGAGCAAAAATAGAAATTCTAAGTCTTTCAAGTGTGTGTGTGTAGGGTTACTTAGCATCAGTCTCTTTGACCATTACAAGTAGACTCAAAAAGGTGAAAAATAAAAGTACATACTGACTCAACCCTAAACCTACGCAATCCTGAACTAGCTTCTTCTTGATCGTCCGATCTTCGATTCCTGAAAAGTTAGAATCAACAAGTAGTCCAAGAGAAATAGTGTTTGTCAATCATCAAAATATAAGCCATGAAAAAATAGATTTGTAACAATCTCCCCCTTTTTGATGATGGCTAACACAAGTAGGAAAATTCAAAAAAAAAGGTTCATTAGAAATTCAAAGTTACAAACCCCAAACCCAACAGCTTTACAAACCCAACAGCTTTTTCCTACCACACCCTACTCCCCCTTTTGACATCACAAAAAGAGGGTCCAGATACAAAAGAAAACACCACAACAAACAAAGACTAACTAAAAAAATAGGAAACAAATAACAGAAAGTACATACTAAAACAACGAGGGATCCAGATCATCAGATGGAGGTGGTGGAGGTGGCTGCTGAAAGTAGGTGGCAAGTGTGGTGAACTGAGCATTGAACCAGGTGATGTCTTGGTCATGCTGCTGCTGCTGCTAAGTAAGGAAACTGTCAAATCGGGCTAAATCCTCAACGCGGTGTTGCTCGTAGCGGGCAATGTCCTCAGAGTGTTGCTGCTCCTGTGCACCAACGTAGGCGTCAAAACGAGTCTCCCAATGATCAAACCTTTCTATCAACTGATCAACCGGTGAGTGCTGGTGGAGAGGAACAGGATCAGGAACGGGAGCGGGAGCGGGAGCCTCCTCCTCTCTAGCCCCTCGAGGTTCCTCAGGGTGGAGACGAGTACTGTGAAGGGTACTGAAGGAACTGTTTGAGTAGAAGAGGATTGGGAGGTCGGGAGGTGTAGGATATTGAAGTTGATATTTAGTTTCAAGGACATAGGCTATGATGTGTCCTAAGGCTAGATTGGGTTTCCTCTTATGACCTGGATAGCGAATTATGGTTAAATGGTCAATGTACCGAAAGAGCAAGTCGGGAGTATTAAATTCTCTATGAGCCATGATGTAGAAAGTAGTCAGGGAAAGTAAAGGGGTGATGTGGATTCGGTCACCGGCTTTTGGAATTATGGAGGTGCGAAGAACATGTTAGATTGTCCTAGCATCTTTGACTAAAGAGCTAGTCTCTCCAACATGAAAAGGTGCATTGGTCTAGCGAAGGAAGTGATTCACCGTTGACCAGTCAAAGTCAGGATCCGTAGCGATTAAGTGCAGCTTATCCCCGGTGGTGGATAGCTGTAAAAGATCAACACAATCCTGATATGTGATTTCGACAGGGCGTCGATTCACATAGGAGGTCAGGGCTGTGAAGGTAGGGTTGATGCGAAGATTTGCAAAAAATTAAAAAAGAAGCTCAGAGTGAAAAGGAAAGGCGAGAGAAAGAATGAAGCAAAATGAAGTGTGAGAAAAGAGATCCATTATCGAATATGAAATGTGGGCAGGATTGATGATTCTAGAGACAGTTATCCCACATTCTTTGTAGCGACGGTAGGCAGCCTGATCCTCTGCCTCCCTAAATCGAGGGTCCAGAGTCGCCCTCGAAGAACTTCCAGACGCCTGACAAACACGTTTCCCACCAGCCATAGAAGAGAGTTAGCCAGAAAACGCAAAAGGAAGAAGAGTGGAGAGTGAGAAATCATGGCTGGAACGGCCAGAATTTAAAGAAAAGGCCATATCGTCCTGGCCGATCGCAGAATCGTCCAGGCCGATATGGCTCAATAATTACGTACAGGCCGATTGGTCAAAAAGACGGTCCAATCGTCCGGGCCGATCAGATATCGGCCAGGCCGATTAGACACAGGCGATCGGCCCAAGGAGCCAATCCGGATGACCGTTGAAAAAGCAGATCGTCCGACCGATTAGGTGTATCGTCCAGGACGATACACAATAATTGATCGTACCGGCCGAAGTTAAAATGTTTTAAATTCTTGCCGCGTGTATCGTCTAGGACGAACAGTGGATCGGTCAGGACGATTGCCCAATAATGGATCGTCCAGGGACGAATTTAAAGATTCAAACATGTTGACACGTGGATCATCTAGGACGATCCAGTGTATCGGCCAGGACGATGCACATAAAATGCATCGGCCAGACAAAATATTCTATCGGCCAGGACTATCAACATGACAGAGTTCGATCATATCATCCAGGACGATATAGGATCGTCCAGGCCAATGAGTTACAACAAACACAGAAAAGGTCAGCAGATGGATTTTGAACAGAATTTGTCATATCGTCTAGGACGATAAAAGTATCGGCCAGAACGATGTGACTAGAAGTTGAAATCAAGGAAAGAATGGTGATGATCAAGACCCTCAAAAATAAAACAAAAGAAAAACAGTCAAAACACAGTAAAAGAAAAAAAAAAACATAAGAAAAATCAAAAAACAAATATTTTTGGATTTTAATTTTTATAATTTTTTTTGTTGTTTTATGGAGGCATCATATGAGAATTTTCCAAAAAGTTAAACTTTTAAAGTTCCAAGAGATCAAGGAGTTTAACAAATCCCAATCAGAAGAAGGTAGAACATCTGATTCTGTTAACCCTAGATCAGACATCCTTCAGTGTACAAAATTCTTTTAGAAAACAGAAATCTCACTCAGAATAACTAAATATAATACAAAGATCCATTCAAAACTTATTTAAAAAGAAAATATCTCATAATTAATAAACCAAAGTAATTTTTCTCAATTATGATAATTGAAATCAAGTTTTTGGAAGTATCACATAATCATTGCGTTCTCTAAGTTTTAAGAGTTTTAGCAAAGAGAGGATAGCTTGCATCTAGTGGGCTCATTTTATGCCTCTTGTCATTTTGATTGGCTCTTTTGAGCATTTTTTGATTTTTTGATACACTATTGTGTATATAGCTTCCTTTTCAATTTGGCTTCATTGGCCTCTTTCCTTTTTAACTCTTGCAAGCTAAAAACTCTTTATTATACCCTTAAAAAAAACTTAGTTGTGAGTATATCCTCCAAATATTAGAGAATAGGAGCTCTCTCTCTAACATAGGGAAGAACAATCCACAACACAAAATCAAAATCATGTGATAAATACAATGGCAAGATTTCAAAGAAACTTGAAAGATATATGAGAACTTTGGCTATTATGCATAAGATAAATTAATGTAGCAAGATAAGAAAAGGATCTTAAATAAAAAGTCATTGGTTAAACTGAGTTTAGACTTTTGTTTAGAGAAGAAAATCATACCACTAAATAAAGTCAGAAGGAGGGAAAAACATCAACAGTATTACTCCCTTTAACCAATTTAGAAAAGCTAAACACTATTTCCAAAACTCCAAAATCTAAAAGCTTGAAAAGATTCATCATATGGAAGGCGAAAATTAAAGAACAATGTGAAAATAAAACAAACAAAACAAAAAAAAATGAAAACAAAGCAAACTAAAATAACACAAAGTAAGCACAAAAACAAAATAAAAGATAACACAAAAACTAAAAATTTCACGCAACGAGTTTAAGCAATTTTGAACTGCCAGCCTCCTTATGTCTAGTTATCTTATGCTCCCACGAGGTCTTTGGTGAGAGCATACCTGCAAGGCTTAACAACAGTCAGATTTAGGAACCCAAACAGGTTTGGGATCCTTCTTAGGAAAAGTAGAATGCAATGCAGGCATGGTATGTTGTGAATTATGCATCTTAGGTCTCCACACCCAATGTGTACTACGGTGAATGGTGCAAGTGTGTGAGATGTGTCCTAGCATGCCACAAGAAAAACATCTAACTCCAGGAAAAGGGTTTCTTAAATGATTATAATGCCTCTTCCTAGGTTCTGGCTTAAGATTAAAAGTGGAAGTCATCCGATTTTTCTTACATGTATCAAAATCATTTTGAATCCTCAAGTTAGTTCTTTTTAATGCATCATTCTCAATCCTCAAATTTTTCTCAATCTCTTTAGATTTCTTAAGATCAAAAATAAGTGAGGTGTGTGAAACTTTTAATGCCTTATGTTCATCAATTAATTCTGAATGTTTTTTGTTCAACTCATCAAATTCATCAAGAAGAGCCATGTGATTTGAATCAATCGTTGCATGGTCTTTGAGAAAAACTTCATGCTCTTTTTGTAGATTCGAATGTTCTAATTTTAAGCTAGCATGTGTCTTCTTAAGTTTTTTGTATGATGCATGGATTTTTTCATAAATTTCAAACAATTCATCATAAGTTGGTTTACATACCTCTTCCTCATTACTTTGATCTTTTCCCATGAAATATAAGTTTGTAGTCTCTTCCTCTGGTTCAGTCTCAGAGGAATTAGTACCAGATTCTTCCTAGAAATCTCTTTGGATTTTCTTCTTGTCCTTCCTAGACTTAGCTTTCTCTTCACCTTTTTCCTTTTCTTTGCTCGAGTGATCTTGAAGTGTAGGACAATCGGTTCTCACATGTCCAGGCTTCCTGCATTCAAAACAAACAACATCAGAAGATTTTTTAACATGTTTATGATCCTTACCTTTCCTCCAATTTTGATGATGCTTTTGTTTCTTCCTTAGAAAGCTTTTGAATTGCCTTGTGATGCAAGTAACTTCATCGCTTTCAGACCTGGAAGATTCAGAATCTGATTTGTTCTCCTTCAGTGCAATTGTTTGCTCCTTTTTCTTCTCACCTGCATCAAGATTTCTTTGATTCACTCCTTGCTCGTAAGCAATGAGTGAGCCAAGTAAGTTATCAATAGAATAGGTGTTTAAATCTTTAGATTCAATGATTGCAGTGATTTTAGCATCATAAGACGAAGGCAAGCATGTCAAAATCTTGTTAACTTTTTCATAGTTTGAAAGTTCTTTTCCTAGTGCATGCAATGAAATAACTATCTGAGTAAACCTAGTGTACATGTTAGAAATCGATTCATGAGGTTTCATACAAAAAAGTTCGTAGTCATGCAAGAGAATGTTTAAACGGGATTGTTTAACTTCATTAGTACCTTCATAGGTGATGCACAATTTATCCCAAATCTCTTTACCAATTTTGCAAGTTGAGACACGCATGTAATCCTCAGATTTTAAAGCACAGAAAAAGCAGTTCAAATATTTCGCATTTAATTGAGCTAAATCTCATTCATCAAAAGTCCATTCAGTGAAAGCAACTTCAGTTTTAACACCATTAATTTCACGAGAAGGTGGAGAATAACCTTCTTGAATATGCATCCACATGCGATAATCAGTAGATTGTAAAAACGTTGACAAGCGGGTTTTCCAAAAATCAAAAGGTAGATTATCGAATAGGGGAGGTCGGGAAATAGAATACCCTTCCGTAGTGTTGCGATTCCCAAGGTTAGCCATGGATCAAATTCAAAAAGTTTTCAAACTTAAATTTTCAAATTCCGCTCTGATACCACTTAAAAGTTCGCTAGGGATGTTAAGCCCTATGAACTTAATCCCAAACTAACCAAGAGGGGGGTGAATTGATATTTTAAAAACTATTTTCACAAAGAAAAAAATTGCATAAACCAAATCACACCACAAAAAATAAATTCGGAATTAAAAGTGTGGAAGCAAGAAAAATAACACAGAAATTTATAGTGGTTCGGTCGACTCGCCCTACGTCCACTCCTTAGAGGCACCCTCCAAGTATTGCACTACAAAACATGACTCTCCTTTAGCCCCCACGGCTAGGCGGAGAAGCCCTCACAAGAACCTCCTTTTTGCCACCCCGGCAAGGCAGAGAACCTACCTCTTTTTGCTTCCTCCTGAAGCTGGCAGAGAACCACAACCAAGACCAAACTTCTTACCTCTACCAACCCTTCCACAGACGGGAAACTCCAGATGAAGAACGAGCAGAGCGATCCTTGAAGTAACCCTTGTGAATCCCCTCACAAGCTCACCCTCATAAGATCCTCTCTCTCTCCCTCTCTCTCTTTCTCTCCTCAAGGTCTTCTCAGGTCAAGGCAGTAGCCAAAGGTCTTCAAAAATGTTGAACAAGAGCTCTTAAATAGAAGAGCTTCAAAGGAGCTCATTAATTGCAAGTAGCCGACTTTATCATCCAGGCCGATATGTACATCAGCCTGGCCGATCAGTACAAAACTCAAAAGATCAGCCAGAGCATCGCCCTGGATACCCTCCTGGACGATTGAATTTTGGCTTGATCGTCCCAGACGATCTCACGACCGTCCTGGCCGATTAGTACAAATCCCATCAGATCGGCCAAAGCATCGCCCTGGATGGACTCCTTGACGATTAAATTTTGGCTTGATTGTCCCAGCCGATCTCATGATCGTCCTGGCCGATCAATTCAAATCAGAGGCAAATAGTCCTGAGCATCGCCCTATTTTTGAGCTGGCCGATTTTTATCGTCCTGAAGTAACTTAAGGTTTATTGACTAGATCGTCCTGGCCGATCCTTAGATCGTCCAGGATGATATGATCTTATCAATCATCCTTAATTACTCCCTTGATTTCCTTATCAATTAAGGCATAATCTGAGAATTTCGTTCAGGCCGATCCTGGGATCGTCCTGGCCGATAATTTAAAAATACAGTATACCTTAATTGTCTATAGCGGCTACTTCTTTCTGTTTTGAGCTTATCGTCCTGGCCGATACACGTATCGTCCAGGCTAATATGTTAATGACGGCTGTCTTAATTAAGAATCCTTAATTAGACTTTCTGTTTTAAGCCTGATCGTCCAGGAAGATGTAAATATCGTCCTGGCCGATATGAGCAAAAATAGAAATTCTAAGTCTCTCAAGTGTGTGTGTGTAGGGTTACTTAGCATCAGTCTCTTTGACCATTACAAGTAGACTCAAAAAGGTGAAAAATAAAAGTACAGACTGACTCAACCCTAAACCTACGCAATCCTGAATTGGCTTCTTCTTGATCGTCCGATCTTCGATTCCTGAAAAGTTAGAAGCAACAAGTAGTCCAAGAGAAATAGTGTTTGTCAATCATCAAAACATAAGCCATGAAAAAATAGATTTGCAATAGAGAGGAACAGGATCAGGAGCGGGAGCGGGAGCAGCAGCCTCCTCCTCCCCAGCCCCCTGAGGTTCCTCATCCCCAGGGTAGAGATGAGTACTGTGAAGGGTACTCAAGGAACTATTTGAGTAGAAGAGAGTTGGGAGGTTAGGTGGAATAGGATACTGAAGTTGGTATTTGGTTTCAAGGACATAGGCTATGATGTATCCTAAAGCTAGATTGGGTTTCCTCTTATGACCTGGATCGCGGATTGTGGTTAAGTGATCAATGTATCGAAAAATTAAGTCCGCAGTATTAAATTCTCTACGTGCCATGATGTAGAAAGTAGTGAGGGAATAAAGAAATGGCCATATAGTCCAGGCCGATCACAGAATCGTCCAGGATGACATGGCTCAATAATTGCGTATAGGCCGATTGGTCAAAAAGGCGGTCCAATCATCCGGGCCGATCAGATATCGGCCAGGATGATTAGACAAAGGCGATCATCCCGAGGAGTCAAGCCAGACGACCGTTGAAAAAGCAGATCATCCGGGTCGATTAGTTGTATCGTCCAGGATGATGCACAATAATAGATCGTACCGGCCAAAGTTAAAAAGTTTTAAATCTGTGCCACGTGTATCGTCCAGGATGAACAGTGGATCGGCCAGGACGATTGTCCAATAATGGATTGTCTGGGGCCAATTTTAAAGATTCAAACGTGCTGACACGTGGATCGTTTAGGACGATCTAGTGTATCGGCCAGGACGATGCCCATAATATGCATCGGCCAAATGAAATATTCTATCGGCCAGTGCTATTATCATGATTGTAACAAAGTTTGATCAGATCGTACAGGTTTATATAGGATCATCCAGGACGATGAGTTACAGCAAGCACAGAAAAGATCAGCAGATAAAAATTTGAAGAGATTTTGTCTAATCGTCCAGGACGATACAGGTATCGACCAGGATGATGTGACAAAAAATTTGAATCCAAGGAAAAGATGGTGATGATCAAGGCCCTCAAAAATAAAACAAAATAAAAGCAAACAAAAATATAGTCATTAGAAAGAAAAAAAAAATGAAAATTTTTGAATTTAAATTTTTCTTTTTTTTTATCAAGGCTTCATATGAGAAGTTCTCAAATACTTAAACTTTAGAGTTCCACAAGATTAAGGAGTTTAGCCAATCCTAATCAGACAAAGGTAGAATATATGATTCTGTTAACCCTAGATCAGACGTTCTTTATGGTATAAATTTTTTTTTTAAAAACAAAAATGCTTAACTCAGAATAAATCTAATTGGGCAAAAAGAAGATCCAATCAAAACTTATTTACAAAGAAAAATCTCATAAATAATAAAACAAAGTAATTTGTCTTAATCATGGAATTTGAAATCAAGCCTTTGAAATCACCAAATAATCAATGAGTTCTCTAAGTTTTAAGAGTTTAGAGAAGAGATAGTAGCTTGAAATTAGTGGGCTCATTTTATGCCTCTTTTGTCTTTGAATTGGATCTTTGGGCATCTTGATTTTTGATACACTTTTATGTATAAATATATTTCAAATTTGCATCATTTTCCTTCTTAATTCTTTCAAGCTAAATTCCCTTTAACAAAACCCTTAAAAAGACCCTTAGTTGTGAGTATATCCTCCAAATATTAGAGAATAGGAGCTCTCTATCTAACATAGGGAAGAACAAGTCACATAACAAAATCACAATCATGTGATAAAAGCAATGGTAAGATTTTAAATAACTTAAAAGATATATAAGAACTTTGGATATTATGTACAAGATAGATTATTGTAGCAAGTTAAAAAGAATCTTAGTTTCAAAAACCATTGGCTAAAATGAGTTAGACTTTTGTTTAGAGAAGAAAATCATACCACTAAACAAGGTCAAAAGGAGGGAAGCCATCAACGGTGTTTCTCCCTTAAACCAATTTTAGAAAATCTAAACACTATCTTCAAAACTCCAAAATCTAAAATCTTGAAAAGATTCAACATATGGAAAACCAATTATAAAAGTAAAGTGAAAACAAAACAAATTAAAACAACAACAAAGCAGAAATAAAACACACACAAAAAGAAATCACATTTCAAAAAATTATTGAAGTAGCAGGTTTAAGCATTTATGAGCTGCGAGCCTTCATATGTCCAATTGTCCTATGCTCCCACAAGGTCTTTGGTGAGAGCACTCCTGTAAAACTCAACAACAGTCAGATTTAGGAACCCAAATAGGTTTGGGCCCCTTCTTAGGAAAAGTAGAATGCAATGCAGATATGGTATGCTGTGAATCATGCATCTTAGGTCTCCACACCCAATGTGTACTACGGTGAATGGTGCACGTGTGTGAGATGTGTCCTAGCATGCCACATAAAAAACTTCTAACTCTAGGAAAAGGGTTTCTTAAATGATTTGAGTTATAATGCCTCTTCCTAGGTTCTAGCTTAGGATCAAAAGTAGATGTCATCCAATTTTTCTTACATGTATCCAAATCATTTTGAATTCTCAAGCTAGTTCTTTTTAATGCATCATTATCAATCCTCAAAATTTTTTCAATCTCTTTAGATTTCTTAAGATCAGAATTAAGTGAGGTGTGTGAAACTTTTAATGCATTATGTTCATCAATTAATTCCAAATGCTTTTTGTTTAAATCATCAAATTCATCAAGAAGAGTCATGTGATTTGAATCAATCGTTGAATGATCTTTAAGAATGACTTCATACTCTTTTTACAAATTTACAAGTTCCACTTTTAAGCTAACATGAGTCTTCTTAAGTTTTTTGTAAGATGTATGGATTTTCTCATAAATCTCAAACAATTCATCATAGGTTGGTTTACATACCTCTTCCTCATCACTTTGCTCAAGATGATCTTACCCCATTAAGCACAGGTTTGTAGTCTCTTCCTCTGGTTCAGTCTCAGATGAATAAGTACCAGATTCTACCCAGAACGCCTTTTGGACTCTCTTCTTGTCCTTCCTAAACTTAGGTTTCTCCTCACCTTTTTCCTTTTCTTTGCTTGAGTGATCTTAAAGTGTAGGACAATCAGCTCTCACATGTCCAGGCTTCCTACATTCATAATAGACAACATCAGAAGATCCTTTAGAATGTTTATTATCCCTACCTTTTCTCCAATGATGCTTTTATTTCTTCCTTAGAAAGCTTTTGAATTGCCTTGTGATGAAGGCAACTTCATGCTTTCAGACCCGGAAGTTTCAGAATCTGATTTGTGCGCCTTCAATGCAACTGTTTTCTCCTTCTTCTTCTCACCTGCATCAAGATTTCTTTGATTCACCCCTTGCTCGTAAGCATTGAGTGAGCCAAGTAAGTTATCAATAGAATAAGTGTTCAAATCCTTAGATTCAGTGATTGCAGTGATTTTAGAATCATATGATGAAGGCAAGCATCTCAACATCTTGTTTACTTTTTCATAGTTTGAAAGTTCATTTCCTAGTGCATGCAGTGAAGTAACTATCTGAGTAAACCTAGTGTACATGTCAGAAATTGATTCATGAGGTTTCATACGAAAAAGTTCGTAATCATGCAAGAGAATATTCAAACAGGATTGTTTAACCTCATTAGTGCCTTCATAGGTGATACACAATTTATCCCAAATTTCTTTACCAATTTTGTAAGTGGAGACATGCATGTAATCCTCAGATTTTAAAGCACAGAAAAAATAGTTCAAACATTTTGCATTTAATTGAGCTAAATCTCATTCATCGAAAGTCCATTCAGTAAAAGCAATTTCAATTTTAACACCATTAATTTCACGAGAAGGTGGACAATAACCTTCTTTGATAAGCATCCACATGCGATAATCAGTAGATTATAAAAACGTTGACATACGGGTTTTCCAGAAATCAAAAGGTAAGTTGTTAAATAAGGGAGGTCGTGTAATTGAATAACCTTCCGTAGTGTTACGATTCCCAAGGTTAGCCATGGATCAAAATTCAAAAAGTTTTCAAACTCAGTTTTTATGAACCTCGCTCTAATACCACTTGAAAGTTCGTTAGGGATGTTAAGCCCTATAGAACTGGCCCAAGCTAACCAAGAGGGGGGTGAATTGGTATTTTAAAAAAAAAATTTTCACAAAGAACAAAAATCACATAAACCAAAATCACACCACGAGAAAAATAAATGTAGAAATTAAAAGTGCGGAAGCAAGAAACAAGAACACAGAAATTTACAGTGCTTCGGTCAACTTGACCTACGTCCACTCCCCGGAGGCACCCTCCTAGTATTGCACTACAAACATGACTCTCATTTAGCCCCTACAGCTAGGCGGAGAAGCCTTTACAATGAACCTCCTTTTTGCCACCCCGGCAAGGTAGAGAACCTATCTCCTTTTACATCCTCCTAAAGCTGGCAGAGAACCACAACCAGATGCTGAGTCCTTACCTCTACCAACCCTTCCATGGACGAGAAACTCAAGATGAAGAAGAAGCAGAGCGATCCTTGAAGCAACCCTTGTCAATCCCCTCACAAGATCCTCTCTCTCTCTCCCTCTCTCTCTTTCTCTCCTCAAGGCCTTCTAAGGTCAAGGCAGCAGCATTAAGGTTTTTTTTTTAAATATTGAACAAGAGCTCTTAAATAAAAGAGCTTCAAAGGAGCTCATTAATTGTAAGTTGCCGACTATATCGTCTAGGCCGATATGGACATCGGCCTGGCCGATCAGTACAAATCTCAGAAGATCGGCCAGAGCATGACCCTGAATGCAAACTGGACGATTTAAAATTGGCTTGATCATCCAGGATGATCTCATGATCGTCCTGGCCGATCCGTTCAAATCAGAGAAAAATCGTCCAGAGAATCGCCCTGAATTCGAGCTGGCCGAAATTTATCATCCTGAAGTAACTAAGGTTTTTGAATAGATCGGCCTGGCCGATCCTGCGATCGTCCAGGACGATATAATCGTATCAATCATCCTTAATTACTCCCTTGATTTTCTAATTAATTAAGGCATAATTTGTTAATATCATCTAGGCCGATCAATGATCGTCCTGGCCGATTATTAAAATATATAGTATGCTTTAATTGTCTATGGCGGCAACTTCTTTCTGTTTGGTGCTTATCGTCCTGGCCGATACACGTATCATCCAGGCCGATCAGTTAATGATGGTTGCCTTAATTAAGAATCCTTATTTAGACTTTCTATTTTAAGCCTGATCGTCCAGAATGATGTAAATATCGTCCTGGCCGATATGAGTAAAAATAGAAATTCTAAGTCTCTTAAGTATGTGTGTGTAGGGTTACTTAGCATCAGTCTCTTTGACAATTACAAATAGACTCAAGAAGAGAAAAAACAAAGTACAGACTGACTCAACCCTAGACCTATGCAATCTTGAACTGGCTTCATTTGTTCGTCCGATCTTCGATTCCTAAAAAGTTAGAAGAAACAGGCAGTCCAAGAGAATCAATAGTGTTTTTCAATCATCAAAACAAAGTCATGAAAATATATTTGCAACACGGTGATCATAGAAGACACCTTGGAATCTTGATTAGAGCAACCCTTGTGAAACCCCTCATAAGCTCCCCCTCACAAGTTCCTCCCTCTCTCTCCCTCTCTCTTCCTCTCCTCTAGGCTCTCTTAGATTAAGGCTGCAGGAAAAAACCCTTATGCTTGAGAAAACATGAGTCCTTTAAATAGATTTTCAAGAATCGACTTTATCGTCCAGGATAATATTGCTATCGTCATGTACGATCAGTACAAATTAAGCTCAATCAGCCCAGACGACTTGGGATGATTAGAAGATTTTATGTTCCTATTATCCAGGATAATAAGATATCATCCTGTATTATTAGTATAAATCAGGGAATATCATCCAGAACATCGCCCTGGATGGGAGTCTAGATGGAAACAAAATGACTTGATCATCCAGGCCGATCTCAAGATCGTCTTGGCCGATTAGTTCAAATCAGTATAAAATTGTCCATAACAATGCTCTGAATAGAAAATGTATAATTTTGGTCGTCCAGGAGTAATCAAGGTTTTTGAACTGATCATCCTAGCTGATCCTGCAATCTTCGAGGACAATATGATCAAATCAATCAACCTTAATTACTTTCTTTAATCACCATATCACTTTACCTTAATGATGGCTGCCTTAACCAAGATACCCTAATTAGAGTTTCTATTTTTGATCGATCATCTTAGATGATTTTTGGATCATCCTGGACGATGTTAGCAAAATCAAAAAATTATAAATTAGGTAGAAAAAATTCACCTGTATGTGTGTTTGTGCAGGGTTACTTAGTATCAGGCATCACAAAGATTACAATTGACTCAAGAAAGGGAAAAAATATATTATAAATTGACCCAGACCTAATCTATCCAATCTTGAGCTGGCTTGAGTTGCACTTGATCTTGTTGACCTGAAATATTAGTGGGCAAGGCAATCATAGAAAAAATAGGAATGTTTGGTATCATCATAATTCTAATTCATAAAACCAGATTTGCAACAATCTCCCCCTATTTGATGATGGCAAACTAAAATTAATCTAAGCAATTTAAGATAGTGAATTGGAAGCAGTGCAATCATATAAAACATAACATATTCAAATTTCAGAATAGAACGGTACAAGTACAACACACTACTCCCCATTTTGACATCTCAAAAAGGATGAGGAAAATAAAATAGAAACTAAATAACAAGAAAAAATAGAAACAAACTACAATGAAAGAATAGTATAAAAAGAAAACTAATAAAATGATGGCCCCTGATCATCTCAAGGAGGAGGTGGTGGTGGTGGCTGCTAAAAGTAGCTAGACAGCGAGGCAAACTGTGCTCCAAACCAGGCCATGTCCTGGTCGTGCTGTTGTCGCCAGTGTTCAACGTAGGTGTCAAAATGGGCTAAGTCCTCAGCAAGTCACTACTCGAAATGGGCTAAGTCTTCAGCATGTTGCTACTCCTATGCAACAACGTAAGTCTAAAAGCGTGCCTCCCACTGGTCTAACTGCTCAACCAGCTCATCTAGCTGAGAGTTCTGGTGAAGCAGAGCATGTGCAGGAATAGGTGGGGGAGCCTCCTCCTCTTCTGCCCCCTGAGCTTCCCAATCCCCCGGGTAAAGATGGGTACTATGAAGGACATTGAAGGAATTATTGGAGTAGAACGCATGCTGGATATTTTGAGGAGCAAGAAATTGGAGGTTATATTTGGATTCTAAGATATAAGCAAAGATATGTCCTAGGGCTAGGTTTGGCTTCCTCCTATGTCCTGGGTCATAAATAGTGGTCAAATGTTCAATGTAACAAAAAATCAAATCAATAGCGTTGAATTCGTGAATGGATAAAATATAAAAGGTGGTGATCAAAAGAAGAGGAGTATTGTGGATGTGATCACCAGCTTTGGAAATAACAGAGGTGCGAAGGACGTGCTGGATCATCCTAGCATCTTTAAGTAAAGAGCTAGTCTCTCCAACATAAAAGTGGGTATTAGTATTGTGAAGAAAGTGGTTGGCCGGAGCCCAATCATAATCAAGGTCAGAACACATGGTGTGAAGCTTATCCCCTATAATGGAGAGTTGTAAGAACTCTGCACAGTCCTGGTATATGATCTCGATGGGGAGTCGATTCACATATGATCCAAGAAAAGTAAAGGCAGAATTTATTCTAAGGCTTGCGAAGAATTCAAATAGAAGCTCAGAATTGAAGGGGATTACGAGAGTGAGAATGAAACACAAAGAGGTGTGAGTGAATAAGTCAAGTACCGGATAAGAATGGTGGTTTGAGTTGATCGATCCGAAAACAGTAATGCTGGTCGTCCTGTAGCATTGGTAGGCAGCTTGATCATCCACCTCTATGAATCTAGGGTCCAAAGTGGCCCTCGAGGAATTGCCCGACATTTGGCGAGATCGCTTGCCTCCTACCATGATCACAAATAGCATGAAAAGAGGAAGTAGAAAGCTAGTAGAAGAAGATGGTGTGAGAAAAATGGCTGGAGGGGCTCTAAATTTAAAGAATGAGACGGATCATCCAGGACGATCGCAGAATCATCCAGGATGATCTGGTGTAATAATTGCGGCTAGATGATTGGTTAAAAAGGCAGTCATATCATCAAGGATGATCATATATCATCCAGGATGATCATATATCATCCAGGATGATTAGATGCAGGTGATCATCTTGAGGCGACAATCTGAATAACCATTGAAAAAGGAGATTGTCCAAGATGATGAGGTGGATCAGACAATGATCAATAATGGATCGTACCGGGCAAATTTAAAACATATAAACGCACTACCATGTGTATCATCCAGGACGAACAGGTGGATCGTTCAGGATGATGCTCCAATAATAGATCGTCCCGGCCGAATTTAAGGCTTATTAAACGTATTTTTACATATATCGTCTAGGACAAACAGGTGGATTGTACGGGATGATTACCAGTAATTGAGCAAGGAATAAAGGAATTATTCAGTATAAAAGAGGATCATCCAGAACTATCAAGGATGATTGAATTAGAGGGCGATCAGATCATCCAGGATTATAATGTATCATCCAGGATGATAAAGAGCAGACATGTCAGAATAGCCAGCAGATGGATTTTAGAAGTGAATTAAACCAATCATCCAGGATGATGGGAATATCGCCCAGGATGATGTGACAAAAAAAAATTAAATTAAAGGATGGATGGAGATGATCAGAGAAAGCCAAAAAAATATAACACAAAAAAGTTAAAAAAGTCAAAAAAGAGAAAAACAAAATTAAAAACAAAAAGCATATTTTTTTTAACAATGTATGAATAAAATTTCCAGGTGATTGAATTTAGGTACTTGTAAGACCAATGTGTTAACATCGATGAAATGTAGACTATCCGATCCTGCTAACCCTAGCTAGGACTTCTCTTAGGGCAAAATTATCTTTTGAAACAAGAGACCTAACTTAAAACAAACCAAATGGATAAGAAAAAAAAAGATCCGATTAAAACTTGGTTTTAGAAAAATATCTTATAAAATAATATACGAAAGTGATTTATCACAATCATCAAATTTGAAATCATGTCTTTGAAAATATTAAGTGACACATGAATTCTTCTAAGATTTAAAAGTTTTTGAAAGAGAGGGAAGCTTTTCTTTTTGTGGGCTCGTTTTATACCTCTTGTCAATTTGATTGACGCTCTTTGCGCATCTTTTGATTTTTGATACACTTTGTATATTTTTTAATTTTTAGCGATTATTGTTCATCTTTTATTTTGGCATCATTGGCCATCTTTTTTTGTTATTTTTTCAAGCTAGATCTCTTTTCAAAACTCATAAATATTCTCAGTTGTGAATATATCTTCTAGTTATTAGAGAAGAAAAATTCACTCTCTAATAAAGGGAAGAATAAATCACAAAATAGAATCAAATTCATATGATAAATGCAACAGCAAGATTTCAAAGAACTTGAAAGTAATATAAAGATTTTTGAATATTATATATATAAGGTAGATTACTGTAGCAAGATAGAAAAGATCTTAATTGCAAAGTCCATTTATTTATTTGAGATAGACTTTTGTTTAAAAAAGAAAATTATATCACTAAAAGAGGTTAGAGGGAGGGAAACAATCAACGGTGTTCCTCCCTTTAACAGATTTAGAGATGTTTAGACATTGATTATATAAATTCCAAAAACTAAAAACCAAGACAAAATATCATTTCAAAGGAAAACAAAACATTAGAGATGAAACAACAAGAAAACCAACAAACATAAAAAAGCAAAAATAATCAACAGAGTAGTAAACAAGCAATTCTTAATTTATTAAGCAGCAAGTTTAAGCAATTATTAGCCACGAGCCTCCGCTGTCCAGGTATTATATGCTCTCATGAGATCTTTAATGAGAGCATACCTACAAAAATTATCAACAGTCAGATTTAGGAACCCAAACAAGTTTGGGTCCCTTTTTATAAAAGAAGAATGCAATGCATGTGTGTTATGATGTGAATTATGCAATTTTGGACTCCACACCCAATGTGTACTATGGTAAATGGTGCAAGTGTGTGCAACGTGTCCCTAGAATGCCATATGAAAAACATCTAACACTAAGAAAAAAAATGTACTAATCTACTCATATGGTGATGCTTCTTTTTAAAGTTATGTGATACATGCAATGATTTAATTTCAGAAGCTTTAAAATTTGCTAACTCTTTTTCTAATTCAGCTTAGGAAGACTTTAAAGAATCATGTGCATCATATAATTCATTATGCTTTTTATTTAATGCATCAAACTCATCAAGTAAAGACATGTGATTGCTATCAATTTTGGAATGATCTTTTAATAGGATTTTATATTCTTTTTGAAAATTTAAAATTTCCAATTTTAAACTAGCATGTGATTTTTTTAGTTTCCTATATGATGCATGAATTTTCTCACAAATTTTAACTAATTGGTCATAGGTTGGTTCACATACCTCTTCTTGATCAGATTATTTATGGTGATTATCGACCATTAAACATAAGTTTGTGGTTTTCTCCTCTACTTCAATCTCAGAGGAGTCAGATACAGAATCTACCCAGAAAGCTTTTTGGGATTACTCCTTGTCCTTCATGTATTTAGGTTTCTCCTCATCCTTCTCCTTGCTTGTATGCTCCTTAAGAATAGGACAATCAGCTTTAACATGTCCAGGCTTCCTGCATTCAAAGCAAACAACATCAAAAAAACTTTTATAATTTTTGCTATCCTTACCTCTTTTCCACTTCTGATGGTCTTTTTGCTTCTTCCTTAAAAAGCTTTTGAACTGTCTAGTGATGAAGGCAACATCATCATTCTCTGATCTAAAAGAATCAATGTTCGTGTTGTTGGCCTTTAGTGCCACAGTTTTCTCCTTCTTTTTCTCACATACATCAAGAATTCTTTGATTCACCCCTTGCTCGTAAGCAATGAGTGATCCAAGTAAGTTATCAATCAAATAAGTGTTCAAATCTTTAAATTCAGTAATTGTAATGATCTTAGCATCAAAGGAAGAAGGCAAGCATCTCAAAATTTTATTGACCCTTTCATAATTAGTTAGCTCTCTTCCTAAGCATGTAATGAGGTGAAAATTTGAGTAAACCTTGTATACATTTTAGAACTTGATTCATAAGGTTTCATATGAAAAAGTTCATAGTTATGCAAAAGAATATTGAATCGAGATTATTTAACTTTATTGGTTCCTTCATAAGTTACACATAAACTATCCCAAATTTCTTTACCAGTTGCACAAGTTAAAACACGCATATAATATTCAGATTTCAAAGCACAGAAAAAATACTTCAAGCATTTTACATTAAGTTGTGCTAAATCTCTTTCATCAAAAGTCCATTCATTAAAAGGAATTTTAATTTTAATGTCATTAAGTTCACGAGAAGGTGGTGTATAACCTTCTTTAACAAGCATTCACATACGATAGTCAATTGATTATAAAAATATAGACATGCAAGTTTTTCAAAAATTAAAAGAAATATTATCAAATAAAGGTGGACGTGTAATATAATATCCTTCCATTGTGTTACGATTACCAAAGTTAGCCATGAATCAAAATTCAAAAAATTTTCAAATTAAATTTCGTGAATCCTGCTCTGATACCACTTGAAAGTTCATTAGGGATGTTAAGCCCTTATGAACTAGTCCCGAGGCTAACCAAGACGGGGGGGTGAATTGGTATTTTAAAAAACTTCTCAATAAAATCATGAACTTAAACCAAAACACAATCCACCACAAAAAATAATGAGTGCGGAAATTAAATGCGTGAGTAAAAACAAAAAAAGAACACCGGATGTATAGTGGTTTGATCAAATCTTGACCTACGTCCACTCCTTAGAGGCACCCTCCGAGTATTACACTAACTTAGTGTCTCTCCTTTAGCCCCAACAGCTAGGCGGAGAAGCCCTTACAAAAACTCCTTTCCACCTACCCCAGTGTGGTAGATAACTGACTCTTTTTGCTTCCTCCCGAAGCGGGCAGAGAACCCGACTCCTTTTGTTTCCTCCTGAGCAGGCAGAGAACCTCAATTAATTGCTAAAGAAGATCTCCCTTGTGCCTCCAAGAATGAGGAATAACTATTGGAGAAGATGCCTTGGAACATTACTTGGAGCAACCCTTATGAAACCTCTCATAAGCTCCCCCTCGCAAGTTCCTCCCTCTCTCTCACTCTCTCTTCCTCTCCTCTAAGAAATCTCAGGTCAAGGCTACAGCAAAAGACCCTTATGCTTGAGAAAACATGAGTCCTTTAAATAGATTTTCAAGAACTAATTTTATCGTTCAGGACGATATTGCTATCATCATGTGCGATCAGTACAAATTAAGCTCAATCAGTCAGGACGACTTGAAATAATTAGAAGATTTTTTGTTCCTATTATCGAGGATGATAAGATATTGTCCTGTATGATTAGTACAAATCAAGGAATATCATCCAGAACATCACCCTGGATGGGAGTTTGGACAAAAACAAAATGACTTGATTGTCCAAGCAGATCTTACGAAAGTCCTGGCCAATTAGTTCAAGTTAGCATAAAATCATCCAGAACATCACTCTAAATAGATGATGTAAGATTTTGGTCATCCAAGAGCAATCAATGTTTTTGAACTGATTGTCCTTACCGATCCTGTAATTGTCCAGGATGATATGATCAAATCAATCAACCTTAATTACTTTCCTTAATCACCAAATCAATTTAGGCATAATTGAACCCCATCATCCAGGCTGATGTCCTGGACGATGATTAAAAAATAAAACTACCTAAATAGATCTAGCGGCTGATTCTTTTTTATTTGAGCATATCATCCTGATCGGTATAAAAATCATCCAGAACGATATGCTTAATGACTGCTGCCTTAACCAGGATGCCCTAATTAGGATTTCTATTTTTGATCGATCGTCTAGGATGATTTTTGGATCATCCCAGATGATGTTAGCAAAATCAAAATACTCTAAGCCAGATAGAAAAAATTTACCCAAGTGTGTGTGTACAGAGTTACTTAGCATCAGGTACCACAAGGATTATAATTGACTCAAGAAAGGGAAAAAATATATTACAAACTGATTTAGACCTAATCTACCTAATCTTGAGCTAGCTTGAGTTGCACTTAATCTTGTTGACCTGAAATATTAGTGGGCAAGACAGCGTATAGAAAATAGGAATATTTGCTATCATCAAAATTCTAATTCATAAAACCATATTTACAACAAGAGAGAAAAAAATCATTTATGTAACCCAATGGTTTTTCCATTTCAAACTTGTCAACAATTTTATCAAATTCCTTAAATATGAAGCCCAATTGATATAAGAGAACTCAATTACATTATTTGCTATCGATATAAGCCTTCTAGGGGTTTTATGATTATTTAATAGAAAAAAAAAAGTTTAGATAACAAAAATATTATAAAGATCTTTAACTTAGTTGCATTATCAATTAATATATCTAATTTTATCAATTCAATTTTTATTTTAGTTGATTGAAGTCCAATGAGGGGATCAGTCTTCTATTTGATATCATCACCTCTGTTAGGCAAACCTATGAGAAAAATTTTGTGCATAATACATTTAAAGTAAAAAATATATCCATAATTCATATTCAAAATTTGACATGTCAATAAAGCAACCTTATTCTCAAGAAAATCTTTATTGAGGTTGGAACATAGAGAGAGAAATAAGAGAGAGAGAGAGAGTCTGGTATTTTGATGTGGAAAGTTTGAATTTTAAATTGTGGATTTTGCAGTTGACGATGGCGGCTAACGGTCGCCGGCCACTGATGGCCGGCAGACCACTTGATGAACATCGGTCAATAGGGCATTCATTGACTAGAGTTGTAACTGGAGCTTCGTCGTCTCCTCCGGCATTTGGAGATGGGAGAATTTCTTTCAACAGAGCAAATGTAAGGTTGAACAAGCCATTGGTCATTAATGAAGGAGGAATGATGGAGAATAAGAAGAATAATATTGTTAGCGGCAAAGGCAAAGGTATTCTGCATGAAGTCAATCTTGAAGAGGACTGATCAAATGGGAAGGATGTCATTCTTATGAAGACTCTGTGAAATCTCTATCAACTAACTTGGAATTTTAAGTAAACCAGAGTACAGTCGTTAAAGAGAAGAGTGATGTATTATATAAAAATGATGAAGTTCTTCGAAAAGTTTCAATTAATGCTAACAAATCTGTTGTCAATGAAAGAGACAAGGCTCTTTAACCGAAAGAATTACAAAATTCAGACTTGAATGAAGTTCGCGAATGCAGCAATGGAGTCTTGGCCAGTTGTGACAATGTGAATGTGGAATTGCTTGAAAGAACAGTTCCTAGGAATCAACCTAATGCTTGGGAGAAAAAACAAAACATCAGAGTGGAAGACCTGGATTTTTGGAATTTCTTATCAGAAGATGGGAAAACTATTAAGCTTCATGAGGAGAAGGTGTTAGAGGATTCCAAAAAGCTGTAGAACTCCTTAGTGGTTAAAGTTTTTGGGGATGAAATTCCTTTCTCTTCTATCAGTTTTGAGCTGAGGAAACAATGGTAAGTTTATGGGAAATTCCATCTTACGGTACTTCGGAGAGGATGGATATTATGCTCATTTTATGATCCCAGACATGTAGAATCTATTTTAACTAATGGTCTTTGGTTTGTAAATGGTAATATTGTGGGGATAGATAGGCGGTCGCAAAGTTTTAATCCAAATTCCTCAAAGGACTTACAGCTCCTATTTGGATTAAACTCCCACTCCTTCCATTGCATTGTTGGGATGAAATCAACATTTGCCGCATTGCCTCCATGGTTGGCAAGCCTTACTTGATCGACGGAAATATGCTCCAATGGTCAAGAAGAGAATTTGGAAGAATTTGTGTTCGTATTGAGCTGGATGCAAAACTGCCGACAGAAGTATGGGTTAGAGATGATAAAGATAAATTCTATCAAAAGATAGAGTATGAGAGGATCCCTAGCTTATGCTTTAATTACGGAAAGATTGGGCATGTCAAAAGCAATTGTGCCAAGTTTATCATGGAGAACAAGTTGAAGAATGATGTGACTGGAAATGGAAATATGGAAATAACGAATGAAAGTTGTATGGTTGGAAATTCTCAGAATAAGGTAACTAGTGAGGGAGTGGACAAAGAAGAGTATGGGCCATGGTTGTTGGTGAATTATGGAAAGAAGAAGTTTTTCAACAATAATCAGAGGAAGCCTCCTCAATGGACAGACAGCAGAAGGATTATTGTTCCTGTAAAGAACAAAGATAAAAAGGATGGCAGCATGGAGAAGGAAAATGATGTACATCAGGCAAAAGATAAGCAGCAATCTATCAGCAGTGAGCAAAACAAAACTATTTCTGCAGTTTCAGAAGTTCTAATAACTAAAAATTCCCTAAGTCTAAATGATGGGAACAGTTTTAATGTACTTGTGGATCTTGAAGAAGAAGGGGAGATTGTATAAATTAATGACATAGAGGCAGAAGACAAAGAGTTAAAAATAGTGAAGGGCAATGAAGACTTAGGAACTGTTGTTATCAAAAGAAGTATAGAAAAAGAATTCCCTGGAGAAGAAGTTCCTGCAAATAAAGAAGGTGAAGGAAAAGAAAGTGGTTCTCAATCATCAAAGAAGAAGATTTCCAAACAATTAAAGAATTTGGGTCCTATTAGTTCCTCTACCAGACTAAGAAGATTGGAGCTTGAAGAGAAAGGTACTATGGGGAGGAATCCCCCTAATCACTTTTAATGTATTCCATTGCTTTTTGGAATTGTAAAGGAGAAAGGAAGAAGAATGCTTCTCTATATCTTAGGGAATTTGTAAAATTACATAATGTGTTTTTCTTGGGGTTGGTTGAAACGAAATTAAGTTCCATTGATAGAATGGAAGTTAATCTTTTGATTGGTGATGATTGGGAATTTGTTTATGTTCCTTCTTCTGGATTGTCTGGTGGGATGTTGATTTTATGGAAGTATAAAATTGCTGATTTTTCTGTCATTGACTATTCTTCTCAAGTGGTCATTGGAGATTTGAATTTGTATAACAATTGCCGGTGGAGGATTGCTACAGTATATGGCATCACGGAAGTTCAGAAGAGAAAGGAATTATGGGATATGTTGGATAACCATTCTGTAGCGGATTTCCCTATGACTATAGGTGGGGAATTTAATTGCATTTTATCCAAGGAGGACAAAATTGGTGGTAGAAGATTTATTTTTTCTCAAGGTCCAAGGGATATGAAAGATTGTTTGATGAAAAATGATTTTCATGAAATAGAATTTATTGGTCCTAAATCACATGGTGTAACAATAAAAGTGGAGGAGCTAGAATTCTTGAAAGATTGGATAGGTGCTTCATTAATTCCAATGCTTTGTGCTCTTCTTAAAGGTTGGTAGTAAGGCATTTGGCTAGAATAGCCTCGGACCAATGTCCAATTATTCTACACTTACTTAAATCTTTCCCTCAAATAAAGAATAATATCAAGTTTGAAGATTGTTGGGTTTCTTACAAAGCTTCATTTGAGGTGGTGAAGAAGGAGTGGAGGAAAAAGTATCAAGGAGATAGTGCTCAAGTGTTGAACAAGAAATTCCATAAATCCTTGAAATCTCTGTTCTATTGGAGCAAGGCCAAACTTAAGGACCTTAATAAATTAAAAGAGAAAACTCATGGAATAAATATTGGAGCTGCAAAATAAGGAAGCTACATATGGATTCCTTTCGGAATTTGATAGCTGGAACCTGAGAAGTAAGGTCAATTAGGTGAATTCTATTATGGCTAGATTGAATGATTGGTGGAAGCAAAGGGCCAAAGTGAAGTGGCTTGTAGATGGAGATTCTAATTCAAAATTTTTTCATTCATATGCCAGTGCAAGAAGGAATGCCAACAAAATTATTAAAGTTAAAAATGAAGATTGGGTTGTAGTGGAAGATCAATCTTTGATTGAAGACACTTTTTTCAAATATTATGAAAATAAGTGGGAAGACAGACATTGTGATCTTCACGGCTGGACAGCGGTTGTAAGAAGCTTAAATGATGCAGATAGGAGCTTGCTAGAGGTAGAGTTTTCAATTGAAGAAGTAGAGAAAGTGTTGAACCATTTGGGAGGTAATATTTCACCGGGCGAAGATGGTATTACATACTCTTTCATTAAAGCATATTGGAATATCATAAAAGAAGATTTATGGAAAGCTCTGAATCAATTCTTTTGCAATGGAGTTCTTAATGAAGAATGGAAGGAAACTCTTATCATACTAATTCCAAAGGTATCAAATCCTCTTTTGCCTTCTAATTATAGACCTATTAGTCTTTGTAATTCGGTTTACAAAGTGGCAGCTAGGGTCTTATTAAATAGGCTGATTGAAGTCATTCCAAAGCTTATTTCTAGAGAGCAAGCAGCTTTCATCCATGGAAGATGCTTATCAGAACATGTATTGGTTGCTCATGAAGTGTTCCACAAGCTCAGGTTCTCCAAAGCAGCAAAAGGTTTGGTTTCGTTCAAAGTAGATATGGAACAAGCTTATGATTCCATGTCTTGGAAAGCTCTAAGAAATGTATTGAGTTATTTCAATTTCCCTCCTAAAATATCCAAGCTGGTCTTGAATTGTGTAGAAGATCCGAAGTTTGCTCTTATTATAAATGGAAGAAACTCAAATTGGATTCATGCCAAGAGTGGCTTTAGACAAGGATGTCCACTATCACCAATTCTTTTCATTTTATGTGCCCAACTTCTCTCTAATGCTTTTGCTCAAAGCTCTTGTGGAATTAAGATCAATTCCGATGGTCCGCGAATATCACAATTATTTTATGTTGATGTTGTGATAATGTTTTCTGAAGCTAAAAAAATGCAGTGAAAAAGGTGAAGGAGATTTTATATAACTTTTGTAATTAGACAGGACAACGTGTTAATTTGAACAAATCTGCCATGTTGTTTTGGAATCATGTTTGTAGAAGAAAGAAGAAGTCCATTGCAAGGATAATGGGATTCAAAACTATGAAAGAGTTCAACTATTTGGGATTAAAGATGGCATTAAGAAGGCTTTCATCGGATGACTTCCAGTTTATCATTGATAAAACTATGAAATTACATAGCATTTGGGGAAGAAAAATTCTTTCTGTAGCAGGTAAAATAACTTTAGTAAAATCTATTTTACTGACTTTACCGGCTTACTATGCTTCACATTCCCTGGTACCAAAACGTATTTTGGATGAGTTAGATAAACTCTGTAGGAATTTTATATGGAGTAAATGGGATGGATCAATGGGTTTGCATTTTGTTAGTTGGGAGGATATGTGTAAACCGGTGAGCAAGGGAGGAAGAGGTTTATTTTCTTGTGCATCCAAAAATGCTGCATTGAGAGTAAGAATGGCATGGAAGTTCTTCCAAGATAGAGACTCACTTTTTCATGAAGTGTTGGCTGCTAAGTATGGAGAAAAACTGGAAACAGGTAACAATAGAGTAAATCGCTCATCTTCTTGGAAATTATTGAAGGAAGGTTGTAAAATGTTAAAACCAATTGTTAGATGGACATTGGTTGATGGGGAAGATGTAGATGTTTTTAAAGTTACATGGATCTTGGACAAATGCATTAATCGTTGGCCTACTTTTGTTGTTCCACATGATGATGTAGCTATTTTTGTAAGAGAACTAATTCAAGATGGATGCTGGAATGTACCAAAATTGTTAAAAATGTTTGGTATAGAATTGGTTTATCTCATTCTATAGGTAAAGATTGATCAAAATGGTGAGGGAGACGCTATGGAACTCGTTCAGAAAAATTCTGGTTTGTCTATAACTTTGAAGGCATACAATGCTAAGTTACAGCATTACAATGAGTATCAACAAGGGAATTGGTTTAAAAAAATAAAGTTAAATGATCGGGTGGAGCTGTTCTGGTGGAGAGTGTTCAAAAGAGCTATACCTGTTGCAAATCTATTTTCATGGCTTATGTTTTGATGATTGACAAACACTTGGACTGTCTGTTACTTCTAACTTTTCAGGAATCGAAGATCGGACCAACAAATGGAGCTAGTTCAAGATTGCGTAGGTTTAGGGTTGAGTCAGTCTATACTTTATTTTTTCTGTTCTTGAGTTTATTTGTAATGGTCAAAGAGACTGATGCTAAGTAACCCTACACACACACACTTGAGAGAATTAGAATTTCTATTTTACTCATATCAGCCAGGACGATATTTACATCGTCCTGGATGATCAGGCTTAAAATAGAAAGTCTAATTAAGGATTCATAATTAAGGCAGCCGACATTAATAGATCGTCCTGGATGATACGTGTATCGGCCAGGAAGATAAGCTCAAAACAGAAAGAAGTTGCCGACATAGACAATTAAGGTATACTATATTTTTAATTAATCGGCTAGGACGATCATTGATCGGCTTGGACGATATTAACAAATTATGCCTTAATTGATCATAAAATTAAGGGAGTAATTAAGGATGATTGATACGATCATATCGTCCTGGACGATCGCAGGATCAGCCAGGCCGATCTATTCAAAAACCTTAAGTTACTTCAGGATGATAAATATCGGCCATCTCGTATTCAAGGAGATGCTCTGGATGATTTTCCTCTGATTTGAACTAATCGTCCAGGACGATCGCGATATCGTCCTGGACGATCAAGCCAAATTTAAATCATCCAGTTTACATTCAGGGCGATTTTCTGGCCGATCTTCTGAGATTTGTACTGATCGGCCAGGCTGATGTCCATATCGGCCTGGATGATATTGTCGGCAACTTGCAATTAATGAGCTCCTTTGAAGCTCTTCTATTTAAGAACTCTTGTTCAATGTTTTGAAAAATCTTTGTGCTGCTTCCTTGACCTGAGAAGGCCTTGAAGAGAGAAAAAGAGAGAGGGAGAGAGAGAGTATCTTGTGAAGGGGAGCTTGTGAGGGGATTCACAATAGTTGCTTCAAGGATCGCTCTACTTCTTCTTCGTCTAGAGTTTCTCGTCTGTGGAAGGGTCAGTAGAGGTAAGGAGTTAGCATCTGGTTGTGGTTCTCTACCAGCTTCAGGAGGAAGCAAAAGGAGAAAGGTTCTCTGCCTTGCCGGGGTGGCAAAAAGGAGGTTCGTTGTAAAGGTTTCTCCGCCTAGCTATGGGGGCTAAAGGAGAGTCACGAGTGTAGTGCAATACTCGGAGGGCGCCTCCGGGGAGTGGATGTAGGTCGAGTTGACCAAACCACTATAAATTTTTGTGTTCTTGTTTCTTGCTTCCGCACTTTTAATTTCCGCATTTATTTTTCTCGTGGTGTGGTTTTGGTTTATGTGATTTTTGTTCTTCGTGAAATAAATTTTTTAAAATACCAATCCCCCCCCCCTCTTGGTTAGCTTCGGCCAGTTCTATAGGGCTTAACAGCCCTAATGAACTTTCAATACCAACTTTCAAATTCTTACATCATAGGAGGTTAAGGGAAAATGCTATGTGTCCAAGAGGGTGCATTGAAATAGAAGACATGGAACATGTTGTTTGTTCCTGTATTAAACTAAAAGAGGTTATTAACCTTCTAAATCAGTGGGATTTTGCCATCCCTGACTTTCAAAGTTTTGAAGAAAGTATGATTTGGATGGAGTCATTAGCATTAAAGAAAGGTTGGTTAGCAAATCTATATTGTAATGCAGTTTTCTTATCTTGGAAAGCTAGAAACAAGAAAGTTCATGATGGAATGGAAGAAAGTTCGGCATTCATTGCTTCAAATGCCATTTTCTATACATCAACACATCATAATTACAGCCATTTTATCTTGGGCAACTGGGATGCCAATCAGTTGAGTAGACTGTCCAATTCTTGGCAACCCCCTCCACCCGAATGGCTTAAAGTCAATGTGGATGCTTCTCTTCTACCAAACTATATAGCTGGAATTGCTGGAGTGTTTAGAGATTGCAACGGTAGATTTCTTTATGCTTTTGGGAGAAATTGTACTCATTGGGATATTGCAAATTTGGAGCTTCTAGCAATCAAATCTTTGAAGGATGTAATCAAGGATTGGATGTTCAAATATAAAGGAATCATAATTGAAGGTGATAATTCCAATATCATTTCTTTTATGCAAAGGATCCGGAAAAAAGGTAACTTCTCAGATGAAGATTTTGATTTTCTCAAAGACTTAAACTTTGTTATCTTCAATTGTATTAGTAGAGATAGTAACAAGTTAGCTAATTATTGTGCTAACTTAGCTCATTTTAATAGCTTTTGTTGGGACATGTCTCTATGAATAAGGTTCCTCCTTCCTTCTATAACATTTTGAAGGAGGAATCCACTTTATAGTTCTTTTGTTTCTTTTGTTTTTTTATTTATAAAAGCTTGATTTGGCTTTTTCTTTCAAAAAAAAAAAACAAAGCAACTTTATCAAAAGTGAATTTAACTAAATGACCATTCACAATGAAGCCTTCATCAGCAAAATTCCAAAATTTCAGAATCTCATATAAAAGTGGTAAACATTGATGGAATGGTGAAAACATAAAAATTTGATAACTGTTCAAATTCCTCAAAATCTGCTCAATTCTTCATCAATTATCTTGACAAAAGCATTACAAATTTTTCTGAAAGTTGTAACATAGCATCGAGAAGTAACTAACCTTTGATACGGCATTTGAAAAAAAAAAGAATTATAAAAGAATTATAAAGCACACATAAAGCGCAACTAAAGCACAATTGAAGCACACCTAAAGCGCAACCAAAGCGCAACTGAAGCATAACTAAAGCGCAAGTAAATCGTAGCTAAAGCACACCTAAAGCTTTCGCATCATAAGGTTTATTTCATTTAAGAAGAAGGTTGAAATACATAACATAAATATTTTAAGATCACATTAAAAAAACTAGTATGTGTGAAATTAACACTAAATCCTAAAAATTAAAATATCACATAAACCACACCCAAAGCACATCTAAAGGGAAACAAAGGTGCAGCATTACCTTTTCTTAAATGTAGTACTCCAACATCATCGTTTACCGCCAGGAAGAAGGTATTGCATAACGGAAGGTATTGCGAAAGTCCGAGGGCAGAGAGTAAGAGAGAAGTGAAAATATTGAGTGAAAAGTAAAAGCGCTTGGTTTCTATTCTAGTACTCATGAATTTGAATCATCTCCGAGTTATTGGGGCGGGTCAATCGGGATGACAAGACTAAAGCAAAAAAAAATTATTAAAAAAATTCCACATGTATTCATCCATATGTCCACTTTTTATTAGCGTCTGAACACAGAGATAGGTATGGTGACCGAACCTAATAATTTTCTCAAGCTTAGGAGGGGCTCATTGTCAATATAAGCATGTGATTGAACCAATGAGAAATAAATTAAATGCTTATTTAACTAAGTTTATTGAGATAATTATGATTAAGCTTGTTAGAAAGAGGTTTACTCTAGGGCTCATTAAAGTCAAATTTATTAAAAAAATATATGATTTAGAATTTAAAGATCAATGGGCTTTATTTTAAGTCAAATGAGATTATAAAATCATCCTATGATCAAGTTTTAGTCAGCATAGCCTTAGCATTGGGGTAGAGTTTTTAATTAGGCAAAGCTAACGTTGGACCTATAGAATTATCTAAGGGATTGAAATTGAGAATATAATTAAAGAGGAGTGCATGAAACATTTTTAGTAATAAGCTATAGTTCCAACCCGAGGGTATTGTCTTATTCATGTTCAAATGATTTGAGGTTGAGAATGGCTAACCCAAACAGCTTGAAGGATAAAATCATTTTATCAAACACATATATCAAAAACATAAGCAGTGTTTACAGTCTGGCTGTGGGTTCAGTTACCCAACATGCTTTTAATTCATTATATAATTTTCCACCAATGCTCTATTGTAAGGCTACCCAAACATTCTGTTGAGGAGAAAATAAAAAAAGTAAAAATATAAAAACATACTATAATTTAAAAAAATAAAAAATACATACTATAATTTAAAATTTTCCAGTTATTTATCTCTTGATTGATCTCTTGTAACTTTATTGATCTATATGATATACTACATCAATATATCTGCTAGAAGATCTCATTTTTTAATACTAATTTAGTTTAAATATTAAATCATGTCGTAATGATGAAGGGGGTATTGATTCGAAAACCCCTATTTCTCTTTAATATTTAGTCTTAGAAGTCTAAGCATCTAGCAAATGTGTAAATCTAAATTTAAATGATAAGGAATTGATATGCACTGCTAAACTGTGATGATAAGCAAGTTTTTGAAAATCGAACCAGACAACGAACGGGCAAAATGAGAGGTTCACGATTCGACCGGTTGGATCGGTCGAACCGGGGTCGAATCGGATGATGTAACAAATAATAATATTATAAAAAATTAATAAAATTAAAATAATAATGATGTCAATTTAATCTTAAAACTTTCATAATTCTAAGAATTTTGAGAATAAAAAATAAATAAAATTCATATATATATATATATATATATATATATATATATATATATATATATATATATATATATATATATATATATATATATATATATATATATATATATATATATATATATATATATATATATATATAATATATATAACATAATTTTAAAATTAAATATAAATAGATATTATATTTATATTAGATATTTAAATATAAATAATAACTATTTTTAAATTTAAATATAAATATTTTCAATCTTCAATTTAATTTATATTAAATATATATTTTGTTTATATATAAATATATATTTAATATAAATAATTACTAATTTATGTTATATATTTTTGTATAATTTTACATCTATAAATTATGTATAAATTTCACATTATAAAACTATATTTATAAAGTCATATAATAGTATTTTTTTAGGGAAATTTACATACATACCACTTTATTTCATACTATTTACATATCAAACACCCAAAACATTATTACATGTCTACAATTCAAATACAACTTTAATATCAAATATACCACTCCTATAATTTATTTCTACCATTCATATCATCCTATAAACTTTAATATTTCATTCCATGCACCCAAATTTGTTCTATGGGTGGTAGTCATGTAATATTAATGTTTTAGGTGTTAAATATCTAAATAGCATGAAATAAAGTGGTATGTATGTAAAACCCCCTTTTCTTATTTTTTATTCTTATTAATATCATTTAATTTCACATTTAGAAAAAAGTTTTATAACTTTAAAAATTATAAGTAATTATTTTTAATTATATATTTAAGAATTTTGAAAATTATTATGATTATTTTTTATTTGAATATTTTATACATTTTTTTTTCCAACAAATTCTCATAAAAGTATCCATCATGCATATATTGTTGGAACTATAAAATACAAGTTGTTTAATCGTACATTACTTTTTTTTTTTTTTTCTTTTTGAAAGTTGCAAATTGCACTAAGGGAAATCCGAAAAAAAGAAAACTATTACAAACTAATCAATGCAGTAGACATACTCCTTCTTCAAGATATCGGACAAGGAAGAAGGAATATCAGAAAAATTAAAAGAATCAAAACAGAAATTGTTATCTAATGCTAAAGAAGCACACAAATCTGCAGCTTTATTATAGTTCCTTGAGATATGATCGAAGATTACTTTGTTAAAGTCAAGGAGAAATTCCAGCTTCTCCATAAAGAAGTTATTCTCTACCTGATTAGATTTCAGCATATAGTCTTGAAGGAATTTCATGGCATTCTAGTTATCACCCTCTGCTATTATGCCTTTGCTTTCGAACATCCAGTCTCTTAAGAATTCTTCCAACGAAGAGATGGTTTCTACTTCAAGTTGGTTGATGTCCCAATGTAATTTCTGCTTACCGAAGGCAAGGACATTCTACCTTTGGAATCTCTAACTATGCCACCAATGCTTGCTTTATTAGAAGCCAGTAAAGAAGCATCTAGATTGATTTTTATCTAGTCTAGTGGTGGGGGTGCCATGAAGATTCATACTCCAAAAGGAGGGAGGCATCCTAGTTAACTAGCATCGGATAGCATTTAGTCGCAATGAATAAGATGTTTGCAGCCAAAACCAAAATGGGCATAATGGATTTACCATGTTTAACATCATTTTGATAATTCCAAGAACAATAAGCTGCTGTACAGTAAATCTTTATAATATCCAAGCACACTTTGGAAAGACTTCTGAGGTGTGAAAGACAATCCACCAAAGAAAGGAAGATGGGAATACTGAATCCCCAAGATCTTAATTTGCAAATTATCTCAATAAGAAATATGCAGTGGACAGCAACATGTTCACAATCTTCAACTTTGAGACAACCTCTAGCATAAACATCGCAATTATAAAGATTTCTATATTTCAAAAACACATTTGTAGGAATAGCAATCCTACTCATCATCCACCAAAATAGTTCAACTCTTGGTTTAAGTTTAATCTTCCTTAACCAATTTGAAAACCCAAAGTCATCATCATAGTTAATGATTTCAGCATAAACCAAAGCTGAAATAGATTTTCCAAATAATTAATGAAGTAATTCCATTTGATCATCTTCCCCCTCATGAATAATACAATGCTGCACGATGAGATTGACTAAATTTTCAATAAAACAATGAGTAAGATTCAACAAATCCCAGCTGCCATCCTGAGAATGAATTGTTGTAACTTCATGTCTTCAAGCCCATTGGAATCAGCAAGCATGGGCCATTTGTTGAAGCATTTGTCTAATAACCAAATGTCATTCATGACATTAATGTTCTTGCCATCACCAATCTTCCACTTAATAATTTGTTTAAGGAAAGAAGCACCATCCAAGAGGATAGACCATGCAACCCAATGCCTATTTTTATGTCCTCTACACCAAAAATTTGGACCATACCTTGCAGCAATATATTTATACAATAGAGAAGATGTATTTTGAGACAGCCTCAAGGTTAATCTAGCACGAAGAGGACCAAATTTCGGCCGAGAACAATCCCATACCACAAAAAGCTCTTGGTTTACAAAGATCTTCTTAGGCGATATAATGCAGTCCACTCTTGCCATGATCATTATGCCAAATGAAATCTCTACAAATTATGTCCAATTCATAGAGAACACCTTAGGGAACCAAAGAATGAGAAGTAATAAAAGTAGGCAATGAGAGCAAAGAGGACTTGGTGAGAATCATTCTACCATCTAGGGATAAAAATCTAGCACCCTGAGCATTAAGTCTTTCCAAAGCATAGTCAATGACAAATTGAAAATATTTCTTTACCATCCTCCTGCGAACAAATTTAATTCCCAAATAATAAAGATCACTAACCACTTTGAAATCAAATTTCTTAACAATTTTCCTTCTAACAGCAGGTCTCACAAATTTCTCAAAGAAAAGCTGATATTTGGAAATTTTAATGCTTTGGCCAGTCCAACCGTAATATTCCCCCACTAAGTTCATCATGGATTGGAGCGTATACAAAGATGTCATCCCAAACAATAAAACATCATCAGTGCATAATAGATGATTGATTTTAGGAGCCTTAGATGAAGTTTGATTGCCCAACTGATTACCTCTTTGATTGATAGCATTGGATAAAAGCTGAGAGCACAAAAAAAGAGGTATGGATACATAGGACAACCTTGCCTAAAGCCACTTCTAGCTTCAATCCATCTAAAATTTTTGCCATTCAAGAGGATAGAAAAATGCACATTGATTACACATTCCATGATAAGGAGAGAGATCCTAGATGGAAACCCGAACCATTTTAAAACAAAATCTAGAGTCTCCCAGCTCATACTATAAAATGCTTGAGCCATATCAAGCTTAACAACCATAAGTCCGTTTCTATTTTTAGAAGTTCTGAATTTGTTAAAAATTTCATGAGCAAAAAGACAATGATCTGACATCGATCTACCCGGTATAAAAGCGACTTGTTCCTCATAAATGAGTTTAGAAATGCAACACTTCAATCTATTAACAATCATAGTAGATGCAATCTTTTAGATTGTTTGACAAAGACTTATGGGACAGAAGTTAGAAGGGGTTACCAGGTTTTTGATCTTTGGAATGAGAACCTCCAATGTGTCTTTCCAAGCACAATGAATATGCACTGTTATGGAAATATCATTCATAGCTTTCCAAGTTGTATCTTTAATGATCTCCCAATAAAATTTGAAAAAGGAGGATGTGTAACCATCTAAGCCTGGAGATTTATTTGAACCTTGTTGAAAAACTGCGGCAGTGAGATCATTCATGCTAAATTCAGGTTCTAGCATTCCCTTTCTGAATCATCAATCCTCTGATCCTGATAAACTGAAGGCCAGTTTAGAAGAATGTACTCTTTATATTTCCATTTATTTTTAAAAAACTTCAAGAAGATTGATTCAATTTGATCCAAGTCTTCAACCATATTGTTACCATCATCCTTGATTTGCCGAATCAGCTTTCCATTTCTTCTTGCAGTAGCATAATCATGGTAAAATTTTGAATTAGTGTCTCCCTCTTCATTCCAAGTGGTCTTAGCTCTTTAATTCCACCACATAGACAACCTAAGCAACGTAATGTTAAGTTCACTAACTTTAGCACGAAGAATAGAAATATTCTCTGGACTGAGACCGCCAGCCAAATCCTCGTCCATCTGTAATTTAAAAATCTCCTTCTTCAGTTCATCTTTAAGCAAGTTTAAATTCTTGCATTTATTTTTGTTCCATAAGTAAAGGGACTTCAAAGATCTCTTGATCTTCCTATTAAGAACCTATGCTACATTGCCGAAATCATGTTTCTCCCAGGCTTTAGTAACTATCCTCTAGGTGGCTGGATAGGATTTTCAGGAATCTTCAAACATGTAGATTTTTTATTGAAATCGTTGCACATCGTCAAATTTGAAAGCAATGGGGCAATGGTCGGATGCAACCCTTACTAAATGTCTGACGGAAGTAGAGGGAGCAAGTTGGAGAGCTGCAGAATTCAGCAAACACCAGTCCAGTCTTTCCCAAATCCTTGCATTTCCTTGTTTATTATTGCACCAAGAAAATCTTGGACCAACAACACTCAAATCATGAAGGTCATGATTTGCCATAAAGAGTTTCGTCTCCTTAGTCCCCTTAGTCATACAGAATCTTTTACCACCTCTCTTATCTTCCTTAGAGAGAAGGCAATTAAAATCACCTCCCACAATGGTAGGAGCATCACTCGAAACATGTCTGCCGAGACAATTCCAAAGGTCTCTCCTGACCTAGTAATCCTTGTGATCAGAGACCATAGCCACATGCCAACTTCCTTTGCTAGGAGTCTTCAGAATGCCAAAAACAAAATTATGAGGAGTTTTAAATCACATTAAAGGAAACCAAATTACTCTTCCATAGGAGAAAAATTCCTCTAGCTATGCCAACGGCTGGATGATGGAAAAAGTCCCATTCATTCCCAATAATTCTGTTAACATCTCTTCTATCAGTTTTAGCTAGCTTGGTTTCAGCCAAACTAATAAAAAACATCATTATCCTTCACAACTTCCCAAAGGTAAAGAGAGGCCTCCGGGGAAATGGAGGTCTGGTTTTCTAGAGAGAGAAGGTCTGGTTTTCTAGAGAGAGAATTGATTTGAAAATTCAAATTCTGGTTTGCGACTTCTCAGCGATCGTTCGATGGCGGCGAATGCTTGCCAGACACCAGTTACTGGTGGTTCCGGTGAACCTAGGCGCTCATCTACTGGAGGTGGGTTGAATCCTGCTAGATCTCTTCGGCTTTTGGTGATTCTGAATTGGCATTGTTGAAAATGAGGACTAGAGGTGCACTTGTTATTAATGAAGGATGAATTCATCCCTCTAAACAATCTGTTTCTGATATCGGTAAAGGCAAAGAAGTCCTGGTGGAGAATAGATATAAAATTCCAAAACCTATTCCTAAGGGTTTCATTGAAAATCTGAATTCTAAGGATCAAATTGTTGAAACGTCTAGTGTAAAGAGAGGAATATCTGATTCTATGGCTGTTGCTAATGTTAAAAAAGGTATTAAGACGGAAAAATTTATTGTTGAGAGTAAATTGGTGAATATGAATGCTGTAGATGTGAATTTAAAAGCTCAAGAAGATGTTTTGGTTTTGAATGCCAAAATAAATGAAGAAGGATCTATGTTGAAGAGTGCTGAAGAGGACTTGTTCTCTGTTCGGCATTGTGATGATGGAGAGCTAAACTCTGGAAACCTGTTAGAAAATTCTGTGGTGTTGCCAAAGGCTCCTTCTGGCAATACCTTGAATAATGCTTGGAAGAAGAAAGACAATATTCATGTCATTAATTTAGACTATGGTACGCCATTATCTGAAGATGGTACCACAATTAAATTAAATGTGGAAAAGGAAATAGAGAATATAAAAAGACTACATAATGCTTTAGTTAATAAAGTCTTTGGGGAGAATGTGCCTCTTTACATGGTTAGCAATGAGCTGAGAAGGCGGTGGGCTCAGTTTGGCAAATTTCACCTTACGGTGCTTAGAATGGGGTGGAGTTTATGTGCATTTGAAGATGTTAAAGCTGTGGAGTCAATTATGAATAATGGGCCTTGGTATGTCAATGGGTATATCATTGGTATGGATAAATGGTCTCCTATGTTCTCTCCTTCTTCGTTAAAAGGGTTAACAGCTCCAGTTTGGATAAGATTACCAAATTTACCTCTTTATTACTGAGATGAGGTGAATGTATGTAGGATTGCTTCACAGATGGGCACCCCATATATGATTGATGGAAGTATTTTTCAATGGAGTAGGAGGGAGTTTGCGAGGTTGTGTGTCCATGTGAAACTGGAAGACCGTTTACCTACTGGTGTTTAGGTTGAGGGGAGTTATGGTAAATTCCTTCAAAAGATTGAATATGAGAAGATATCTTCTTTCTGCTTCTCTTATGGAAGAATTGGACACGTGAAGAAAGACTGTCTAGAGAAAAAGGCTGATGTGGTGGAAGATAAAGGTGTACAACAAGTTATAAAAGGGCTGGATAAAACTCCAAAATTGAATGAATCAGAAGCTAAAACTGACAAGAAGACTGCAGAAATGGATACTCATGAAGATGGTTATGGACCTTGGGTCCATGTAAATTATGGAATAAAGAAATCTATTAACGGTAGAAGACTTCCAGCTGGTGTAATGAAGATGCCTGAGAAGAAAATTGAAGTTGATGCAGTATTTGAGAAGAAAAATTAAACAGCTATTGATAAACCAAATAAGGAAGAGGTGACTAATGTTCAAGGTCTGGTTCAGGATTCATCAGATCACCAGAGGAATTCAATAGCTGGAAATGGTATGATCTCTCATTCCAATAAATTCAATTATCTATGTGACACTAGGGAAGAAGGTGAAATTGTTCAGGATATTGCTAATGAAGGAATAGTACGTGATATGGTTACTAAAAATGTTGATGAAGTGCAAATTATTGTGGATAGGGAGGCTGATGTTTTAAATAAATTTCCTAATGTTAAGGAACGTATTCTAGAAGGTGGTGGGGAGGTTTTGAATGATTATTCGGAAGAAAGAGATTATAGCTCTACTTCTGTAAAAGGAAGTATTCTAAATATCTTAAGGGACTAGGTCCTATTAAGCTTTCTCTTAGAAATAGAAGATTTGATGGGGAAGTTAAAGACAAGGCAGAGAACTCTTCCCCTATTTTTAATTAATGGCCTCTATTATTTTTTGGAATTATAGAGGAGCAAGAAAGAGTAAAGCTTCTCCATACTTGAAGGAAATTATGATGGAGAATGGGGTGTTGTTTATTGTCTTGTTGAAAACAAAAGTAACTTCAATTAGTAGAAATGAAGTCAATTCCTTAATTGGTGCTGATTGGGATTTTTGTTATTCACCTTCTAATGGCTTATCTGGAGGTATTTTGGTTGTTTGGATATCCAACCTAGCTTCTTTTTCTTTATGTAAATCTTCTTCCCAATGTATTATTGGAGATTTAAATATTTTGAAGAAAGGGATTTGGAGGATATCTACAGTGTATGGAAACAAAGAGGTGGTTGGAAGGAGGGAACTTTGGAGGGATATTGAATTGTATTCTTCCAAGGATATTCCTTCAATTATAGTTGGAGATTATAATTGCTTATTGGACAAAGAAGATAAGAAGGGTGGAAAGAGATTTTTATTTTCTCAAGGTGCTAAGGAGATGAAAGAATTCTTGAGCGAAAATGATTTGCATGAAGCCGGTTTTCTGGGTTCTAGATTTACTTGGTGCAACAACAAGGTGGGTGGAGTTCGCATTTTGGAGAGGCTAGACATATGTTATTTAAATTCAACGGCTATTGGTCCTTCCCAGTTGATGGTGGTGCGGCATCTTCCTAGGATTGCATCTAATCATTGCTCTATCTTGCTTAATCTAGTGTGCAATATTCCTAAAATTTAGAAAAATATTAAATTTGAAGAACATCCGGCATCTTATCCGGCATCTACTTCTATTGTGCGTAAAGCTTGGCATAAAAGAACTTGTGGTTCTTTTGCTAAAATCCTTAATAGCAAGTTTAATAGATCCTTAAAAGCCTTATACTTTTGGAGTAAAGCAAAACTCAAAGATCTCAATGAATTGAAGGAATGTCTCAAAAAGGAAATTTATGAATTGCTAATGGAGGAAGCTTATGATGGTGTTCTTTCTGAAGATAAAATATTGCTCTTAAGATCAAAGGTGAATGAGCAAAACAGTACATTAGAACGGTTAAATACATGGTGGAGGCAAAGAACAAAGATCAATTTGGAGAAGAATGGAGATAAAAACATAAGATTTTATCAGGCATTTGCTAACGGTAGAAGAAACAGGAATTGGATTTCAAAAATAAAAAACAAAGATGGGATTGAGGTTGAAGATCAAAAGCTGATCGAGAACATTTTTGTTGATTACTTCAGTCTTTAATGGCGGTTCAGAGACTGTAAATTAGCAAATTGGCCACCTAGCTTATATGTCCTGGAAGAAGATGATAGCAAGAGATTGGATGCTGAACTCAAGGTGGAAGAGCTTACTGAAGCAGTTAAAGGATTGAAGTGATTTAAATATCCAGGAATAGATTGTATATCTTATTCCTTCTTGAAGAACTATTGGTCCATTATTAAAAGTGATACTTGGAATGCTGTTCAGCATGTTTTTTCTACAGGAGCTATGGACTCTGGATGGAAAGAAACAGTTGTAGTGCTCATTCCAAAGATTGATAATCCTATATTGCCATCCCACTACAGACCTATCAGTTTATGCAAATCTATTTATAAATTGATAGCTAAAATTCTTTTGAATAGAATGCAGGGCTTGATTCATAAACTCATCTCCAAAGAACAGGTTGCTTTTTTGAAGGGAAGGTCAATATCTCAACATATTCTTATGGCTCATGAAGTGTTTCACATATTCAGATTCTCTAAATCATCAAAAGGCTTGGTTTCATTCAAGATTGATATGGAGCAAGCTTACGATAGCATGGGATCGCCAGCATTGGAGCAAGTTTTGAGGTATTTTGGTTTTCCTTATAAATACTCAAAACAAATCATGGATTGTGTGGTGGATGCTAAGTTCTCTGTATTGATTAATGGCAATTATTCTAAATGGATCATGGCTAAGAGTGGGTTCCAACAGGGATGTCCACTCTCTCCATTTTTATTCATTTTATGTTCTCAATTGTTATCTAATACTTTAATTAATAAAGGAGACTTGGTGGGAATCAAAGTACATTCTAGTATTCCTAGAATATCACATTTGCTATACGCAGATGATATCACTATTTTCTCTAAATCAAGTATTAAGATGGTTAAAGAGGTAAGGAGAATAATTGTGGATTTCTATGAGTGGATGGGCCAACATATGAATTACAATAAATCAGTAATTCTCTTTGGTAAAGCTGTGAAGAAGAATAAAAGGAGAAGCACTGCTCGGATTATGGGACTCAAAACGGTGAAGGAGATGAATTATTTGGGTGTGAAGATAGCCTTGAGAAGGTTAGTCCGTGTTGATTTCCATGGCTTATTGTAGAAATCCTTGGAGAAAATCAATATTTGGGGTAACAAGTTCATGTCTTTGCAAGGAAGGATCACTCTTATTAAACCTATTATATCAACTTTTCCAATCTTTCAATTGACTCATGCTCTTGTTCCTAAATGTATTCTTGTTGATACTGATAAAATATGTAGGATGTTTATTTGGCACAAACAGGATGGTAAAGATGGTATTCTTTATGTTAATTGGGAGGTGTTGTGTAAACCAATTGAATTTGGCGGGAGAGGCATTCATTCTTGTTCAAAATATGTAGGGCCGGTAAGAGCTAAGTTGGCATGGAATTATTTGAATCATAGAGATTCTTTGCGGAATAAATCTTATTTACGAAATATGGAATGGCTACTTCAAATTCTGTAAGGAAGAATTCTACTACTTGGAAGATTATTACAGATGGTGCCAAAGCTCTTGATAATATTACAAGATGGAGAATTGCTGATGGAAGATCAGTAAATGTGTTGAAAGACATTTGGATTCTTGATAAAAGTATCATGATGTGGCCTACATTTGTTTCTATGTTGCTAGAACCTGATATGTTAGTAGAGAATTTGATTACTAATGGTACTTGGAATCTGGATTTAATGAGAAACTATTTCGGTGAAGACTTAGTGAAGCTGATCAACAAAATAAGTATTCATTCTTACGAACATGGTGATCAGGTGGAAATGCTCAATCAAATGTATGGTAATACCATTTCTTATCTTGCTTCTAATGTTATGTTCTGTAAAGACTCTTTCAATATGTATTGGGGATGGATTAGAAAGCTTAAATTAACTTCTCGAGTTGAGAATTTCTGGTGGAGGATTTATCACAAGGTAATTCCTACTTTCAGTTTTCTATTTCATAGAAAACTTATAGAGACAAATTTTTGTTCGAGAGGATGCTTGAAGACTGAAGATTTTGAGCATGTGGTGTAAATTAACTCAGGTTATTCAGATTTTGAACAAATGGGGATTTGCTATCCTGATTTTTGAAAGGTTTGATGAATGTTGTATATGGTTAAATCAATGTGCTTCGAAGCAAATTATTTTGGGTAATATGTATTGCACGTTGGTTTTCTTATCTTGGAAATCTAGAAGCAAAGGAGTTTATGGTGATGGGGAAGACAGTAAAGTGTTTATTGCTTCTAACACTATTACATTATCTTCAATATCAACAAATTCAACTGTTATTAATTACTCGTCGAGAATATAGGATATTAATCAGTCTAATAGACTGTTAAAGAATTCTTGGCATCCTCCACCTCCTGACTGGATAAAAGTTAAGGTGGACGTGTGCTTTTTATCATCATACAAGGCTACTATTGGAGGAGTATTCAAAGATCATAATGGAAGGTTTTTATGTGCATTCGGGTTAAATGGGATTCATTGGGACGTGAATCAACTTGATTTGCTTGCTCCCTGAACTGGTACTTACAAAAGTGGATGTTTGAGTATAAAGGTATTATAGTTGAAGGAGATAATGCAAATGTATTCAAACGTCTTCAAAAATGTTACAATTTACTTGGAGCAGTGGAAGACCATAAGGAGGTGCCTTATGGATTGAAAGATTTCAATTTGGTTATGTTTAATTGGGTGGATAGAGGTTGTAATAAGTTAGCCGACCTGTGCGCTAACATTGCTTTTAATTATGATTTTATTTGGGATGATATTACAATGTGTAGTATTCCTCCTTTTTTAAAAGTATTAAAGGAGGAATGCGATGCTATTTGTAGGTTGTAATTGGTTCTCTTTTAATAAATTGCTTCGACATTCTTCAAAAAAAAAAAGAGAGGCCTCCTTCTTTTTGGCCCCTCTACAATTCCAAAAAATGAATGAAGGCATTAATTACCTAAAGGGGAAGAGTCCCCACCCTTTTTTTTTCCTTCGCCTTCAACTTTTTCTTTCCTGGAGACAGGTTCAATAGGTCCCAGGAATTTTAGCTGCAGTTTGGGTTTAAGCATGGCAGAGATAGAAGACTCTTTCTCCAGAATTCCCTATCTTATAAACCCAACTTCACTGCAGTTCTTGATATCAGTGGATTTAGTCACTCCAATGTTAACAAGTGTGTCAATTACATCTTCAGCAGAAACACTCTCATCAACAGAAGCATGAAGGATGGAAGGGTCAGTATTCCCAATAGAAATAGCAGTTTCAACTATTATTAACCAACAGGGGATCAAATTCAATTTTGGCAGGAAAAACATGAACATGAGTAGAAACAAGGGATCCCGTGGGAAGAGCATCAGTTTTATCCAAAACTTTAGTTTCACAAACAATAGTCTCATCATACTCATCAATCTTATTTATTTCTCCATGGATATCAGCTTCCAGTTTATTGGTTGCCTCGGTAAGGACATCAAAATAGTTTGTCAAAATAACATCAGCACTAGTATTTTCTGTCACCCGTATGTTATCAACAAAAGGTTTGTCTGAACCCACAACAGCATTCGAACCAATCCCATAATGGGCATTATTAATACTCCTAACAGCAGTGTCAACTTGTTTGGCTTTCCAGTTGGTTGAACGATTCCATTTCTGATTTTGTCAATTTTTAAAATTTAACTTGTATCCAAGGACCATATTTCTCATTATCACCTTGATAATTAGCAATATGTTGGATAGCAGCATTCTTATTAGTACAGTTATCACTCAACTTGTCAGGCATAGGTTTGAGAACCGGACAATCCGATTCTAAGTGTCCAATTTTGGACAATCCGATTGTAAGTATCCTACTAGATGGAGGAAGACACCTTAAAAGTATTACTAGATGGAAAGTAGGCACTGGTGATGAGATTAACGTCTTGAATGATGTTTGGATATTAGATAAGTGTACTAATCGGTGGCCCACATTTGTTGATTGTGATTCTTTGGAAGGGGTATATGTACAATAGCTGATATTGGATGATGGCCATTGGAATCTTTCCCTGCTTCAGGAAGACTTTGAAAGTTTAATAGGGATGTTAGGCCCTATGAACTGGCCCCAAAGCTAATTAAGAGAGAGGTGAATTGGTAAAAAAAATAACTTTCAATCAAAACACAAATCAAAACCAATATCACCACAAAGAAAACCAAATACGAAAATTAAATACGGAAGTAATAAAGGAAAGAACACACCAGATTTATAGTGGTTCGGTCAAACCTTGACCTATGTCCACTCCTTAGAGGCACCCTCCAAGTATTGCACTAAACTAAGTGTCTCTCCTTTATCCCCCACAGCTAGGAGGAGAAGCCCTTACAAAATCACTTCCACCTTCCCCGGTGCGGCGGAGTCACCGGGTCCTTTGACACCAAAGAGATATTCTTCTTTGGTGAACTTCCCTCAAGACAAGCCTTGAATCCGACGGTATTCAGGTGCGAGCTTGCCGGAGCAACCGTGTGGAACCCCCTTCATACTCCCTTGAGTCCCCCTCACAGGATCTTCTCCCTCTCTCAAACTCCACCCTTTCCATACTCCCATTCAAGCTCTCTCTTCAAGTTTCCCCCAAAAGAACAAAGCTACAATGGCTTCCAAAGACACTTACCAAGTGTCATGTCATAGCTTAAATAGAAGATCTCAAAACATGCTCATTAATGTAAGTTGTCGACTTTATCATCCAGGACGATACTAATATCGTCATGTACGATAAGTGCAATTTAAGCCCAATCAGCCGGGACGATTTGAGACGATCAGAAGAAGTTTGTTCATATCATCCAGGATGATAATATATCATCCTGGACGATCAAAATAAATCATGGAATATCATCTTGAATATCGCCCTGAAAAAGAGCTGTCCGATGTCCAATCATCCAGCATATCGGCCAGGACGATATGGCGATCGTCCAGGACAATTTGATCATGCAATCAAGTCATAATTGCTTTCCTTAAATTCTAAAGAAATTTTGGAAAAATTTTCCTCGATCGTCCTGGATGATATTTTATAGTCCTGGATGATGTCCAAAAATAAGTATTTTCTAAATAGATCTGGCGGCAGATTCTTTCTATTTTGAGCCTATCGTCCTGGCCGATACAAAATTGTCCAGGACGATGTGTTTTGCATAATGATGGCTGCTTTGATGAGGATGCCCTAGTTAGGGTTTCTGCTTTTGAGCTGATCGTCTAGGACGATATAAAATTGTCCCAGATGATGTTACCAAAAACAGTAAACTCTAGGGAACAGACAGAAATCTTCCAAGTTACAAAGCATCAGGAGCCACACCAAATACAATAGACTCAAGAAAGGAAAAAGTGTAGAAACTGACTCAGACCTAGTCTACCTAATCTTTAGTTGGTTCCAAATTACAGTCTAATCGTGTGGACCTGAAATGTTAGTAAATAAGGCCATCGTAGAGAAATAGAAGTGTTTGATATCATCAAAATCATAAATCATGAAAACAGATCCGCAAGAGTCTTTCATCCGAATCTCATTGTTCTGATTAACCAAATTCAAGTTGATTCTAGTATGGAGGATCGGGTGGAGCTGCAGAGTTTATGTTCTGGTAAGACAGTCTCTGCCCTGTATTATGAACATTTGGAGAAGTGTAGATTCAATATAGATGATGATGGATACTATAATTGGCTTAACAAACTCAAGCTTAATAAGAAGGTGGAGATGTTCTGGTGGAGACTTGGTAAATCTACTATTCCTACTAATCTCTTTCTCAAGAACTGCAAGATTTCGGTGATTGATACATGTGCTAGAGGCTGCCAAGTAGTGGAAAGCTATGAACATATTATGGTTCAATGTAAGTATTTGGTTGAAGTCATAATGCAGATGCTTGAGTGGGGTATTCACATCCCTGTGTTCCAGTCTTTGGACCATTGTTTGAAGGAATTAAGGAAACTAACAGCCGGGAATCCTGGCATTATGAAAATTTACTACACCATTGTCTACTTCTCTTGGAAAAATCGGAATGATGTTAAGCATGGTAAAGCTGCGCTGCCTTGTTCTTCGGTAGCAGTGAATGTTCTTTCCTTAGCTATCACCAAATCCAGTCCATATCATTTTAACTGGGGTACTAACCTCCTTAGGGAGTCTCAAAACACTTGGTTCCCTCCACCGAAAGATTGGATGAAGATAAATGTTGATGCTTCCTTACTTAGTTCTAGCCTTGCTGGAATCGGTGGTGTTTTCAAGGATCACAAAGGTAGATTCATCCTTGCATTTGGGAAGAATAAAATTCATTGGGATATTGCTCAGCTTGAGCTGGAGGCTGTACTCTCGGTGAGGGATTATATAAGAAGCTGGATGCTTGAATACAAAGGGGTGATCGTGGAGAGTGATAACATCAATGTTATTACTTGCCTTCAAAATTCTTTAAAGAGGAATAAGTGGCTTGTGGATAACAATCCGACAAAGGATTTTTTTTTCTTAAATGATTTTAATAAAGTGGTCTTTCAACATGCCTATAGAAGTTGTAATAAAGTAGCTAATTTGTGTGCTACTTTGGCATTAGAAAGTAGTTTTTTCTTTGATAGTTTTTTATTTGATAACATTCCTTCCTTGTTGTTAAATTTAATCAAGGAGGAGTGTCATCCTTTTAAGAATTGTAATTAGCTTCTTTGTTTCTTAATGCAAGTTCCATTTCTTCAAAAAAAAAAAAAAGCAAAATGATGTTAATTTCTCATATTCAACTTTCTAGAAGAATCTTCCACCCAACCCATCAACCCAAACTCTAGAAGGCAGTTTGGATTCTAATTTAATACAGACACAGATCCGAGCGAATTCCTTCTTACTCCATTTAAAGGAATTACCATCCAAATACGTTGGAGTACCTATTCTAGAAGAAATCTTAGCAATATTGACTTCATCCCATCAATGTAATGGTAAGAGAGGAAATCAGATCCAAACGGGTGCAGTTAGACCTTTGAGAGATAAGGGTGAGAAGAGAGGCGACCATTTGTCCAAGCCAATGATATGACCTCCAATGTACCACAGGCCACCACTAAGGACTTCTTCCATGGCTTTAGGAGTCTTGAACGAACAAAGAATCCAATTCAATCTCGGGAAGTCAAGTGAAAATTCCCAAATTTGTTCCATTTCCTCTGGAGTTCAATACTACATACTGAAAAGGGGATATTCTTACCCAAGACTTTCAGGATGATAGAATTGGTGAGGATTTTGGAATTGGCAACTTCTAAATTAGAATTCAATTTCACCGCCACCCAATCAGAAGACATTTCTGCAGAATTTAGATCAAAGTTGTCTTAATATGATGAGGTTTTTTCCAAGCATTGAGAAATGAATCCTTCTAATTTTCGGGTTCATCAAATGGCATATCAATAGTAATTTTGTTCAATAGAACGGTGTTGTCGTGTTCAACAAAAGCAACATCAGGATTCGACAGCGTAACCAAGTGGTTGAGAGATCCAACTTTGTTTTTGAGAAACAAATTTGCTTTGCGGATGAGATTCGAAGAAGAAGAAGCATCTTGATCCAAAGTTCCAAAAGAAAACCCATTGGAAACAATACCAAAATCAAGAAAATTGCATTAAAACTTGAAGATCAGTCTCAGAGGCCAACAAAGTATATTCAACCAAACTTTTGCCCTTACCATCAATAACAGGGGGATGGGAATTGTCATGATGGGTAATAGAACCAAAACATTCTCTGATGATTAAAGGTTTACAACTAATTCTAGAATTTAGAGAAAGCAGAGAAGACAATGGAGACAATCAACCAGAAGCAAGTCGAAGTTCAGAAGGAGGATGAGAGTCTGGAGGAGGCCGACAAACCGACGGTGGTCGGTCGGCCGATGCAGCCATGAAGGAGGCGAAATACCCGCAAAAAAAAAAGATTTGAAAAAACCTTCTCTCTCTCTAGAAAAACGCAGAGTTTCTCTCTCTAGCAGGAAAAAAAAGTGAATCTCACATTACTTAGGACCTTTATGTTTTATTTTTTATATACCTTGTCTTGTATGCATGGGTTAAGAGCCCTCATGGGTGTTGACCTCGAATTTGTCAAACCCTTGGGTTCCATGGGTCAAACCATGGTCATTGTGCTTAGACCCATGTCTTGGGTCAACCGGATTGACTGAGTAAACCAAAGTTGGCCCATTGAGCCCTTATAGGTATAATTAAATTTCAATTCATTTCAAACTCTTTTTGGACTCAAACCCCCACCACATTGGGCTTAATTGACTAGGTTGACCAAGTCAACCTTTGACTTGGTCAACCCAAGTCTAAATGGGTTAATTTAACCTATTTAAGCCCAATTAGAGCCCATTCAATGCATATAAAGCCCTATTAATGGTCTCTAATTCAAAACCATGGCCAATTCAACTTATTTTCCCACCTAATGACTGCTTGATTGGATCCTAGTCGTTCCTTTCAGACCTAGAGATTTAAATACTGAAAATTAGGGTTGATTTAAGGACTCTTTCTGCTCATTCTCTCTCTCTAGGCCACCAAAGGCTCTGAGATTTTCTATGAGCACCCCCACAACTTCCCTCCATCATTCCCAACTCTCTGGAGAGAGCTCTCCATCGATGATCCTCTGGCAAACCCAAGGCCGAACTCTTCCTAGGCAATTTCCCACCAATCCAAGGCATTTCAAGGCTCGATTTCAACTAGAAAATTATACGAGGATAGTCTACAACCTCAACCGTATGAAGATCTTCTGAATCCATTTATTGTATTGAGGTATATCCCAAACCCTAGCTTAGAACACTTAGATTTAAATAACTTTCTATACGATGCGTTTTAGAACTCAATTTTTGGCCCCCACGAATGCTCTTCACATGTAGATCACGTGTTTAAAATTTTATCAAATTCCATCATGCCGTTTGTGAGAACGATTCCATTATCCTTTTAGGGTTTTAGTTTCAGGCTTGCATGCGCTAGATGAACCCTGGACCGTTGATCAGGTGATGAGCGGTCTAGATCCTATCGGATTACCTTCAAGATCCATCCCACGGTCCGATCTCTCATTGAGTTATTTCTGCAGCTTCATCAAAGTCGTTCATTTGAAATGGCACGTGATTTGATAGCATCCACATCCTGTCGACGTGGATTAGTGGATGTTGTTCCTGGGATGTGATTGTGGCAATTATTGCTGCAATCACTGGTTGACGGCACAATGATTGTGCTGCCACTAATGATTGTCCCGGAACCGCGCGTCCAACTAGGGGCCGCCACTTGTTTTAACTTAACTAAATATTATAATTATTTTTAAACCTATTTTAAATTTAGATTCTTTCTAAAATTAATTTAAAAATATTTATTTATCCAAAAATTACATAGAATATATAAAAATTTTAGAATTTTTCCCTCTTTCATTTAAAATTAAAATTATTTTAAAATGCTAGTTATTTTTAAATATAATTAAATAGTAATTAACACTATTTTAATATTATTATTATTTTATTTTAAATATTATGATATTATTTTTATTATTATTATTATTTTACTATTTTAAGTATTATTTTATTTATTTATTATTGCTATTATTATTATTATTATTTTAAGTATTTTAAGTATTATTATTATTATTTTAAAGATTATTTAATTATTATTGATATCATAATTATTTTAATAACCTCAATTACTTTAGTATTTTTTTATTTATTTATTTTATTATTATTATTATTATTATTATTATTATTATTATTATTATTATTATTATTATTATTATTATTTTAAAACAATTATTATTATTATTATTTCATTAAATAATATTAAATTTTAGAAAATTTATTATTTTAATTAAATTTTATTTAATAATTATTTTTAAATATTAATTTTTTTCAAAATTATTTTAAAATTATAATTAATTTAAACTCAATAAATCATAACTATTTCAATTTAAATTTATTTTTGACGCACGATACCTTGAAATTTTCAGAATAATGTGTATTTTAAATTAAAATTATTTTTAGAAACTAATTTTTACTTTTCTATTACATTTTTGTTTTACATTATTATTTGAATATGTTTAAAATATACTTTATTTTAAAATTACTTTCAAATTATTTTAAAACCCTCCTTTGGTGGCTGGTAGGTCTCTCATTTCCTTATAAATTGACTTATTTTGAAAGTATCTTATTTTTTCAAAATTTATATTCTTTATAAGTATTTTAAAGTTATTTTGAAATTACATATATTTTAAATTTCTAATTCTTGGGAGATCCTCCTTTGAAATTTTTAACATAGATTATATGCATGAATAGCATTCATTGGGGAGTGGATTAGTGGGTGGTTGTGTCTCAATCATTTACTAATCACATTGTTAAGCTCGCTTACTTTTCTTTCATCGTACTTTGCATGTGTATGATGCACGAGCACCTAGTTTAGGCTCTCTTAAATCTAAAGACATTGTGTGTTTATTGCTTTTGTGTACTCCCTGTATTATTACCTCAAGGGTTAGCTCAAAACTACATTTAAACATACTCAACTTAGTGACACCCTAAGGACAATAATTAAGGACCCGTCTAGCGAACTTAAAAAAACTCTATGAGCTAGGATAGATCACCGATTGACATGAAAACTTCAACATTTAAACTTAGTGACATCTTGAATATCCCAGAATTGTTTAGGAATTTTTAGGGCTCTTTAGACTCTTTAATTAACCAACCCAAATTTACTTGGTAATTAGGGCCCGATAACTTCAGAAAATTCTAATAAATTCATTTCAACTCAAAAAATTCCCTATAATACCTAGAATTTTCTAGAATTCAATCCCCAATCTTCGATAATTAGGGCTCTTTAGCTGGACCTTAATTTGATCTAATATCCCACTCAAAGACATTTGCGTCATTCATAGGCTTAGAAATCCGAGTTGTTGGCAGTGGTGCACGGCCACTTTACTTTTTCACAGATCCTGGTTTGTAATTAAAGGCAATTGGCCTATGGACATTTATTAATTAGTTTACTTATTTTGATGTGTTTTACATGTGATGTGTGCCTCTATGATTACATGCTTTTTTTAGTTTATTGGTGACTTATATGCCGCTTTTATTTTAATCTAGATTTTGTTAGGCTCTTGAAGGACTAAAGATTTTTTCTAATAATAATTAAATTTTAAAACTTCAAGATTTAAATAACATAGAAACTTAACGACCTATGGAACTACCGGAACTATCCGGGTCACATGCATATTATTGCATTTCTTCTCCCCCCTTTCTTTGAGACACTTCCCCGCTTGCGGGTAGAGTATAAATAATTTGACCTATAAAGATGAGGTGCCAAACCTGGGGAAGTCTAGTCTCCTTCTAAAAAAATTTTTTATAAAAACCTATTTTTAATGTCTAAAGCATACATGATTTAGACCTTCAACCAGCATGTATTGTATTAGCAACTAACTAAATTAAAATTTTAATTATGTTAGCTTTAAGAGTATTCACCCAACATAAGTGCAATGCCAATTAAGAAATTCTCTAAACGTTGGCCTTAACTTCCAAAAACTAAACCACCCAGTCATATTTCATAAATGACTTGACAGCATAGTTTTAAATCGATTAAGTGGTTAGCAGGCTCCCCAATCTAGGCCAGGGTAAGTCCAGATTTTGCACTATATTAATTGGTTCACGGATTTTAATGTTGTGCGTAGAACACTAAACCCAAGTTAGATTTAGAATTCAAGGCTACTACCTTCAGTCTCATAGTATGCCTAAATGGTAGGTAAGTTTTCTTCTCTTCTGGAACTATAAACCCTACCTATCTGCATCACAGGATGAAGCCACCTCCATCTTTTCCTCTAGACTGCTTGGAGTGCTTGGTTCATTTTCTTCAGTTTCTTTTCACTACCTTAGTCCCTCCGGATGTCAGTATGAGCCATATATACTGACTAAGCCCTTCGAACACTTTCTTTTCATTTGAATAGGACTTCCTAATCTCAGCCCTTATGAACTAGCCCGAGGCTAACTAAGAGAGGGGTGAATTGGTATTTTAAAAATCTTTTAATCAAAAATACAATAACATCCAAAACCAAAATTTACCATAAAGAAAATCAAAGTGCAGAAAAATAAATGTGAAAGCAGAAATAAAGAACACCGAGATTTATAGTGGTTTAGTCAACACGACCTACGTCCACTCCCCGGAGGCACCCTCCAAGTATTGCACTAAAACTTAGTGACTCTCCTTTTGCTTCCACAGCAAAGCGGATAAGCCTATACAAACCTCCTTTCCACCAACCCAGGTGAGGCAGAGAACCTCTCCTTTTGCTTCCTCCTAAAGCTGGCAGAGAACCCAACTCCTTTTGATTCCTCTTGAAGCAGGCAGAGAACTTTGATCAGATGCTGAAGCTTACCTCTCAAGAACCCCCAAGGACAAGGGACTATGATGGAAGAAGAAGATGTGGATCAACACTTAGAGCAACCTTTGTGAAACCCTCTCACAAACTCCCCCTCACAAGATCCTCTCTCTCTCTATCTCTCCCTCTCTCTCCCTCTCTCCCTCTCTCTCCCTCTCCTCTAGGCTCTCTCAGGTCAAGACAACAGCAAAAGATCTACTAAAGGATAGAACAAGAGCACTTAAATAGAAGAGCTTCAAAAAGCTCTTATTTTATACAAACTGACTTTATCAACCAGGTCGATAGGGATATCATCTTGGTCGATCAGCGTAAATTTTACTCAATCAGCCTGGTCAGTTTGGGATGATTAGAAGAATTTTGATCATATCGTCTACGCCGATATAATATAATCTTGGACGATCAGTACAATTCTGTGAATATCGTCCAAACAATCGCTCTGAAAGGATGTCTGGACGATGAAAAATTAGCTTGATTCTACAGGCTGATCTCTCGATCGTCCTGGCCAATTAGCTCAAATTCGAGAAAAATCTTCCTAAACATTGCTCTAAATAGAAGCTGGCTAATGTCAATCATCCAAACGATCATCCCGAACGATCCTGCAATCGTCCCGGACGATGTGATCAAGCAATCAAACCTTTGCTTTCCTTAATTACCAGATTAATTTAGGCATAATTGAGCTGCATTGTCCAGGTCGATGTCCTGGAGATGTCCAAAAATAAAGAATACCTAAATAGATCTGGCAATTGATTCTTTCTAATTTGAGCCTATCATCCCGGCCAATACGAAGATTGTCTAGGACGATGTGATTAATGACGGCTGTCTTAACCAGGATGCCCTAATTAGGATTTCTGTTTTAAGCTTATCGTCAAGGATGATTTTAGGATCGTCCCGGACAATTAGATCAAAATAGTGAACTCTAATCAATAGACATAAATTTTCCCCCATGTGTGTGTGCAAGATTACTTAGCATTAGAAATCATATTTATTACAAATAGACTCAAGAAAGAAAAAGGTTTACAAATTGACTCAGACCTAATCTACCCAATCTTGAGCTGGTTCAAATTACAATCTTGATCTTGTGGACCTAAAATATTAATAGGCAAGGCAATCATAGTAAAATAAAAGTATTTGCAATCATCAAAATTCTATTTCTAAAAATAAATCGCAACAATCTCCCCCTTTTTTATGATGGCAAACACACAAATTAATTAAAATAGTTCAAGACAATTTTAAAGGAAATGAGTAAGGAAACAAAACACAAACACAGTTTCAATATATCAATTAATCAACATCATAACAAACTAAAATAATGAAACAAACTAAAATAGTACAAATTAGTATAGCTACTCCCACTTTTGTCATCACAAAAGAAGGAGAAAATAAAAAAACTGCAAAGCAAAAAAGGACTAAAAAAAGGAAAATAAAATCACAAAAATACACTAAAAGAAAGATGGGTCCTGATCATCCAAAGGAAGAGGTGGTGGTGATGGATACTGAAAATAGCTAGACAGAGTAGTGAACTGTGCTCCAAACCAGGCCATGTCATAGTCATGCTGCTGTTGTTAATATGTAAAGCATGCTAAGTCCTCAGCATATTGCTACTCCTATGCAACAACGAAAGTCTCGAATCATGCCTCCCACTGGTCGAAACGCTCGACCAGCTCATCTAACTGAGAGAGCTGGTGAAGTGGAGCAGGTGCAAGAACAGGTGGGGGAGCCTCTGTTACGGATCTATGGTTTATGATTTTGATGATAGTAAACATTCCTTATTTCTCTACGATTGCCTTATGTGCTAAGGTTTCAAGTTCACACGATCGGACTGCAATTTGGAATCAGCTCAAGATTGGGTAGACTAGGTCTAAGTCAGTTTGTAATATTTTTCCTTTCTTGAGTCTGTTGTATTTGGTGTGGGACCAGTTGGATTGTAAATTAGAAGATCTCCTATTGTTCCCTATAAAATTTCTATTTTTGGTAATATCGGCCGGGACGATATTTATATCGTCCTGGACGATATGTCCAAAATCGAAAACCCTAATTAGGGCATCCTCATTAAGGCAGCCGTCAATAGATCAGCCTAGACGATACTTGTATCGGCCAGGACGATAATCTCAATTCAGAAAGAATTAACCGCCATAATCAGTTTAGGAATTCTTTATTTTAGGAAATCGAGGACGATTTTATTGTCGTCCAGGACGATCTAACTCAATCATGCCTAAATTGATCTGGTACCTTTGGAAAGCATTAATGGTTGATTGATACGATCACATCGTCTAGGATGATCGCATGATCGGCCAGGATGATGGCCTGAACGATCTACATCGGACATCTTGTATTCAGGGCGATGATCAGGACGATTGAAATCGATTTTAAACTAATCGGCCTGGACGATCATGATATCGGCCAGGATGATGTAACCAATTTTCTTCTAATCATCCCAAATTGTCCCAGGCTGATGAGCTGAATTTGTACTGATCGACCTACCTATCGTCCTGGACGATAATATTGGCAACTTGCATTAATAAGCTCATTTTGAGAGCTTCTATTTAAGCTTGTCATGACACTTCGTAATTGTCTTTGGCAGCCATTGGAGCTTCGTTCTTGTGAGGGAGACTTGAAGAGAGAGCTTGAAAGGGAGAGAGGAAAGGGTGGAGTTTTAGAGGGAGAAGATCCTGTGAGGGGGAGGAACTCAAGGGAGTGTGGTGGGGGATCCACACGGTTGCTCTGGCGAACTCGCACCTTAGTACCATCGGATTCAAGGCTTATCTTGAGAAAAGTTCACCAAAGAATAAAATCTCTTTGGTGTCAAAGGACCCGTCGACTCTGCCGCACCGGGGAAGGTGAAAGTGATTTTGTAAGGGCTTCTTCGCCTAGCTGTGGGGGCTAAAGGAGAGACACTTTTGTAGTGCAATACTTGGAGGGTGCCTCCAAGGAGTGGACGTATGTCAAGGTTTGACTGAACCACTATAAATCCGGTGTGTTCTTTCTTTTTACTACTTTCGCATTTTAATTTTCGCACTTTGGTTTTTATTGTGGTGATATTGATTTTTGGTTTGTGTTGTTAATTTAAGATTCTTCTTTTTCAATTCACCACTCTCTTTATTTAGCCTTGGGCCAGTTCTATAGGGCTTAACATCCCTAACGAACTTTCAAGTGGTATCAGAGCATCTTTTAAAAAATAAGTTTTTAAAAGCTTTTGAATTTTCGGGCTAATTGTAATGTTGCGGAAAGTTATTCCATCACAAGACCTTTATTTGAAAAAATGTCAGTTGATTTTTGGAAAACTCGCATGTCTATTTTTTTGCAATCGATTGATTTTCGCATATGGCATATGATATTAATTGGTTATTCATCACCATCATGTATTGTTAATGGAGTTAAAATTGATATTCCTTTTAGTCAATGGAACAGGGAAGAACAACTTAATGCTCAATTAAATGCAAAGTCTTTAAATTGCTTTTTATGTGCTTTAAATTCTGATGATTTTATCTTAGTATCCACGTGCACTACCAGTAAGGAAGTTTGGGATAAATTGCACACCATATACGAAGGCACTAGTGAAATCAAGCAATCCAAGTTGAATTTGTTAATACATGATTTTGAATTATTTTCCATGAAACCTTATGAAACGATCTTAGACATGTACACCATATTCATTCAAATTGTAAACTCATTGCATGCTTTAGGAAAAGAATTTTTAAATTTTGAAAAAGTCAATAAAATTCTTCGTTGTTTACTTGAAAATTTTGATGTCAACGTTGTTGCTATTTGTGAATCAAAAGATTTGAATGATTATTCTATTGATAATTTGATTGGCTCACTCATTGCCTACGAGCAAGGTTTGGGTCAAAGACTTTTGGATGCAGGTGAAACGATCATTCTAAAAGCTGAAAATATGGAAAGAGGAAGCTTAGTTGGTGACGATAGCAATGACTTGTCAAGCAAATCACAAAGCTCGCCAAAGCAAAAGCAAAAGTGGAAAAAAGGTAAAAATGGTAAGGATGTTAATATTTCCTCTAATATTATTTGTTTTCAATGTAGGAAACCTGGACATATAAAAAATGAGTGCCCTAATCTAAGAATTCTTCCTACAAAAGAAAAGGGCAAGGCGAAGCAAAATTTAAACTGGGGAAATAATGAAAGGTAAAAAATCTCATGGGCAGTCTGGTCTCTGAAGCATCGGACTAGGAGACTAGGAGAGATATAATGGTTAAGAGCCTTTCATGTTTTTTTTTGTGTTTTTGTGTTTTTCTTTTCTTTTATTTTGTTTAGTTTATTTCTTGAAATTTTTTCTTTCGTGAAATTTTTTTATCTGATCAACACACACACTCACTTTTCTAAAAATGAAAAATCTACTTCCTGTTTTTCTTGAAAATCTTTGGTAAGTTGTGCTTAACTTCTCTAAAACAATCGAAGGAAGGAAACTCATTTTTCTTCTCAATCTCTGTTTTCTAAAAGAGGTTATCCTACTTTTAATTTAAAATCTTTTTCATCTTTTAAATTAGTTTTTGAAATAATTTTTTTTCTTTCTCTCCCTACATTTTATCTATCGCATAGAAATCTTTTGCAAGTCTTTGAATCAAACTCATAATTTTCTTAATTAAGAAATTTGATTTGTCACTAAGATGGGTTTTTCTTTGTTTTTTAATATTTAAGAAATGAAGCATATTCAAAAAAAAAATTGGTCAATGATGCCAAAAATAAAAGATGCGCAAAGACGTCAAATTGAAAATATAGAATACACAAAGTGTATCAAAAGATGCGCAGTGCGCCAACCTATTGTCAAGAAGCATAAAATGAGCCCACAAAGTTAATGCTTACCGTTCTTCTACTTCTTAAAAACTTAAGAAAACCCTTGATACTTTCGATACTTGAGTTTGAAAATCTTGATTCTTCATTCAAAAATTCGTGCATTGATCTTCTATTAGATAAATTTTATGGAAGTAGCCTTTTTGAAAAAAAATGATTGTTTCTTCCTCTAATTTATTTTATTATTTAGATATTGAATTAAAAAGTTTTTTAGCCTTTTTTTTAAGAACTTGAGTTTGGATTATCAATCTCTGAGTTTCTAACCTTTTCTGGATTATACGCTGTCAATCCAATCCTACTAAGTTTTTGATTAAAACCAAGAGGTAACTTTATCATTTTAAGAATTTTTTTCACTAGATCAGAGTACATTTTTTTTCTTCTATTTGTTTTGGTTTTTGTTTGTGCCTCCTCTCTTTTTGATAATGTCAAAGGGGGAGAACGTATTGTTGAATTTTTGTACTGTTATCGTGTTTGTATCTTATTTTCAAAAAAAGTTAAAAACAACAAAAATATTTTTATCTCGCCTATTTTTTAAAAGGTTTTATTTTAGTAAGGGGGAGATTAGGAGAAAATAGCCTTTTTTGAAAATTCAAATTGAAATGTTTTGCCATCATCAAAAATGGGGAGATTGTTACGAATCTATGGTTTATGATTTTGATGATAGCAAACATTCCTTATTTCTCTATGATTGCCTTATGTGCTAATGTTTCAGGTTCACACGATCGGACTGCAATTTGGAATCAGCTCAAGATTGGGTAGACTAGGTCTGAGTCAGTTTGTAATCTTTTTCCTTTCTTGAGTCTATTGTATTTGCTGTGGGACCAGTTGGATTGTAAATTGGAAGATCTCATATTGTTCCCTATAAAATTTCTATTTTTGGTAATATCGGCCGGGACGATATGTCCAAAATCAAAAACCCTAATTAGGGCATCCTCATTAAGACAGCCGTTAACAGATCGGCCTGGATGATACTTGTATCGGCCAGGACGATAATCTCAATTCAGAAAGAATCAACCGCCATAATCAGTTTAAGAATTCTTTGTTTTAGGAAATCAGCCAGGACGATATTATTGTCGTCTAGGACGATCTAACTCAATCATGCCTAAATTGATCTGGTATCTTTGGAAAGCATTAATGGTTGATTGATACGATCACATCGTCCGGGACGATCTCATGATTGGCCAGGACGATGGCCTGGACGATCTACATCGGACAGCTTGTATTCAGGGCGTTGATCAGGACGATTGAAATCGATTTTAAACTAATCGGCCTGGATGATCGTGATATCGGCCAGGACGATATAACCAATTTTCTTCTTATCGTCCCAAATCGTCCCAGGCTGATGAGCTGAATTTGTACTGATCGGCCAGGACGATATACCTATCGTCCTGGACGATAATGTCGGCAACTTGCATTAATGAGCTCGTTTTGAGAGCTTCTATTTAAGCTTGGCATGACACTTTGTAAGTGTCTTTGGCAGCCATTGGAGCTTCGTTCTTGTGAGGGAGACTTGAAGAAAGAGCTTGAAAGGGAGAGAGGAAAGGGTGGAGTTTGAGAGGGAGAAGATCCTGTGAGGGGGAGAAACTCAAGGGAGTGTGGTGGGGGATCCACACGATTGCTCCGGCGAACTCGCACCTTAGTACCATCGGATTCAAGGCTTGTCTTGAGGAAAGTTCACCAACGAAGAATATCTCTTTGGTGTCAGAGGACCCGGCGACTCCGCCGCACCGAGGAAGGTGGAAGTGATTTTGTAAGGGCTTCTCCGCCTAGCTGTGGGGGCTAAAGGAGAGACACTTTTGTAGTGCAATACTTGGAGGGTGCCTCCAAGGAGTGGACGTAGGTCAAGGTTTGACCGAACCACTATAAATCAAGTGTGTTCTTTCTTTTTACTGCTTCCGTATTTTAATTTCCGCACTTTGGTTTTTATTGTGGTGATATTGATTTTTAATTTGTGTTGTGATTTTAAGATTCTTCTTTTCCAATTCACCACTCTCTTTATTTAGCCTTGGGCCAGTTCTATAGGGCTTAACATCCCTAACGAACTTTCAGCCTCCTCCTCCTCAGCCCCCCGAGCATCCTCGTCGCCTGAGTGGAGACGAGTACTGTGAAGGACATTGAATGAATTATTTGAATAGGAGGGCTGATAGTTGAGAGGAGAAGGATATTGGATGTTATATTTTGAATCTAAAACATATGTAATGATATGTCCTAGGGCAAGATTTGGCTTCCTCCTATGACCTGGATGTTGAATTGTAGTCAAGTGCTCGATGTAACGAAAGATTAGGTCAGTTGCATTGAATTCTTGATGGGCCATAATATAAAAATTGGTGAGTGAAAGAAGGGGAGTGATATGGACTCGGTCACCAGCTTTGGGAATAACAAAAGTGCGAAAGACGTGCTGGATCATCCTAACATCTTTAAGTAAACAGCTAGTCTCTCCAATATGAAAGTGGGCATTAGAGTTGCGGAGCAAGTGATTGGCCGGAGCCTAGTCAAAATCAGGATCAAAATACATGGTATGGAGTTTATCTCCTATGGCAGAGAGTCGTAGGAATTCTTGGCAATCCTGATATGTGATCTCGATGGGGCGTCGATTCACATATGATCCAAGAGAAGTGAAGGAAGAATTTATTCGAAGGTTTGCGAAGAATTCAAAAAGAAGCTCTGAATTGTAGAGGATTGCAAGAGTGAGAATGAAACACAAAGAGATGTGAAAGAATAAGTTAAGTACCATATAGGAAAGGTGGTTTAGGTTGATCAGCTGGGAAACAGTAATGCTAGCCGTCTTGTACCGTTGATAGGCGGCTTGATCGTCTGCCTCCATAAATCGAGGGTCCAAAGTTGCCCTCGAGGAACTTCTAGAAGGGTGGCGAGATCGCTTGCCTCCTGCCATGATCATGAATAGTAAGAAAACAGGAAGTAGAAGGCTAGAACAAGGAGATGGTGTGAGAAAAATGGCTGAAGGGCTCTGAATTTAAAGAATCGACCCGATCATCCTGAACGATCGCAGAATCTTCCAGGCCGATCAGGTACATTAATGACGTCTAGGCTGATTGGTCAAAAAAATGGTCGTATCATCCAGGCCGATCAGATATCGTCCGGGGTGAAAAGACTCAGGCGATCGTCCCGAGGAGATAAGCCAAACGAGCATTAAAAAAGTAGATTGTTTTAGCCAGTCAGGTGCATCATCCAGGATAATGCCCAATAATGGATCGTACTGGCCGAATTTAGAAACATTTAAAACATTGCCACGTGTATCGTCCAGGACAAACAGGTGGATCGTCGGGCCAATCATCAATAATTGATCGTACCGGCTGAGTTTAAAGTGTTTTAAAACATATTTCCACGTGTATCAGCCAGGCCGAACAGGTGGATAGTCCGGGCTGATTTTTCATAAATTGAGAAAAGAGAGAATAAAATTATCCAGGACGAAAGAGAATCGTCTAAGACGATCACAGATTATTGAAGCATAAATACGATCATATCAGCCAAACCGATAATGCATCATCTAGGACGATAAAGAGCAGAAAGGTCAAAATGGCTAGTAGATGATTTTAAAAAGTGATTTGAACCGATCGTCCAAGACGATGGGAATATCGTTCGGGACGATGTGACAAAAAAGTTTAAATCAAAGGATGGAAGGAGATGATCAAACAAGGCTCAAAAATAATAAAGTCAACTGAAAATGATAAAAAATAAGATATAAAAATGAACAAAAAACAAATAATTTTTTTTTAAAACAAGGCATGAATATGACATAGTTTTCAAGTGATTGATTTTAAAGACTTGTAAGTCAATGAATTAACATCATCGAAATCCAAAAAAATTGGTAACGCAACCGATCCTGTTATTCCTAACTCGGACTTCTCCCAGGGCAAAACTTCTTTTGAAAACAAAGATCTAAATCAGACGAATCAATTGGATGATAAAAAAAATCCATTCAAAACCTAGTTTTAGAAAAATATTTTATAAAATAATATATCAAAGTAATTAGTTACGATCAAGAATCCCGAAATCAAACCTTTGAAAATATCAAGTGACACATGAATTCTTCTAAGATTTAAAAATTTTGAAAGGGAAGAAGCTTGCTTTTGATTGACTCATTTTATGTCTCTTGTCAATTTAATTGGCGCACTTTGCGCATCTTTTAATTTTTGATACACTTTGTGTATAAATTTTTTTTTAATTTGGTGACATTGCATATTTTTTTATTTTGACATCATTGTCACTTTTTTTATTTAATTTTGCAAGCTACGTCTCTTTTTCAAAATTCTTAAATACTCACAGTTGTGATTATATCTTCTAGATATTAGAGAAGAAAAACTTACTCTAATATAAGGAAGAATGAATCGCAAAGTAGAATCAAAAATTATATGATAAATGCAATGACAAGATTTCAAATATTTGAAGGTAAAATAAAGACTTTAAATATTATATATATAAGATAGATGACTGTAGCAAGATTGAAAAAGTCTTAATTGCATAGTCCAATTGTTGATATGAGATAGATTTTTTTTTTTTGAAAAGAAAATCATACCACTAAAATAGATTAGAGAAAGAGACACAATCAATGGTATTTTTACCCTTTAATATATTAAGAGATGTAAAATATTGACTATAAATTTTCAAAAACTAAAATAAGACAAAAATATCATTTCAACTAAAAAAGGAAAACCAAAAACATCAGAGATATAACTACTAAAGAACAACAGCGAACATAATAAACTAACAGAAAATAACAACAATCAACAGAGTAGTAGATAAGCAATTCAAAATTTATTAAGCAGCAAATTTAAGCAATTATGAGCCATGAGTCTCCATTGTCCAAGTAACTTATACTCTCACAAGGTCTTTGGTGAGAGCTCACCTACAAAAATCATCAACAGTCAGATTTAGGAACCCAAACATGTTTGGGCCCCTTCTTATGAAAAAGAAAAATGCAATGTATTTGTGTTATGCTGTAAATCATGCAATTTTAGTCTCCACATCCAATGTGTACTATGATGAATGGTGCAAGTGTGTGCAAATGTGTCCTAACATGTCACATGAAAAATATCTAACTCCAGTAAAAAGATTTACTAATCTATTTGGGTTATAATGCCTCTTCCTAGGTTTTGGCTTTAGATTAGGTGTTGATGTATTCCAATTTCTCTTAAGTGTATTCAATTTAGCTTTTATCCTAAAGTTAGCACTTTTTAAATCAGCATTATCAACTCTCAAATTGTGCTCCCTATACTCAGATTTATCAATGTATATCTTAAAATCAAATTCAAGTGAAGAATAGGATGCTTTCAATGAATCATGCTCAATAACCAACTCCAAGTACTTTTTATTCAATTCATTAAACTCATCAAGTAAATACATGTGATTGCTATCAATTTGGAAATTATCTTTCATCAAAACTTTAATCTCTTTTTATAAATTCAAAAACTCCAATTTCAAGCTAACATGCATTTTCTTAAATTTTCTATATGATGCATGAATTTTCTCACAAATTTCAACTAATTGATTATAAGTTGGTTCTCATACCTCTTCTTGATCAGATTGTTCATATTGATTATCGGCCATTAAACATAAGTTTGTGGTTTCCTCCTCTGCTTCAGTCTCAGATGAGTTAGATGTAGAATCCGCCCAGAAAGTTTTTTGGGATCGCTTCTTGTCCTTCATGTATTTGGGTTTTTCCTCACAATTCTCCATGTTTGGGTGCTCCTTAAGAGTAGGAAAACTAGTTTTAACATGTCCAGACTTCCTGCATTCAAAGCAAACAACATCAGAAGAACTTTTATATTTTTTGCTATCCTTACCTCTTTTCCACTTCTGATGGTCTTTTTGCTTCTTCCTTAAAAAGCTTTTGAATTGCCTAGTAATGAAGACAACATTATCATTTTCATATCCAGAAGAATCAGTGTTCGTGTTGTTGGCTTTTAATGCCATAGTTTTTTCCTTCTTTTTCTCACATGCATCAAGATTTCTTTGATTCACTTCTTACTCATAAGCAATGAGTGATCCAATCAAGTTATCAATCGAATAAGTGTTCAAATCTTTAGATTCAGTAATTGCAGTGATCTTAACATCAAAAGAAAAAGGCAAGCATCTCAAAATTTTATTAACCCTTTTATAATTAATTAGCTCTCTTCCTAAAGCATGCAATGCGGTGATAATTTGAATAAACATTGTATACATTTTAAAAATTGTTTCAGAAAATTTCATATGAAAAAGTTCGTAGTCATGCAAAAGAATATTCAATCGAGATTGTTTAACTTCATTAGTTCCTTCATAAGTTACACGTAATCTATCACAAATTTCTTTACCAGTTGCACAAGTTGAAATACGCATATAATCTTCAGATTTCAAAGCACAGAAAAAATAGTTCAAGCATTTTATATTAAGTTATGCAAAATCTCTTTCATCAAAAGTCCATTCAGTAAAAGAAATTTAATTTTAATGTCATTAAGTTCACAAGAAGGTGGTGTATAACCTTCTTTAACAAGCATCCACATACGATAGTCGATCGATTGTAAAATCATAGACACACGAGTTTTTCAAAAATCAAAGGGAATATTTTCAAACAAAGGTGGACGTTTAATAGAATATCCTTCCATCGTGTTACGATTACCAAAGTTAGCCATGAATCAAAATTCAAAAAGTTTTCAAACTTAATTTTATGAATCACACTCTGATACCACTTGAAAGTTCATTAGGGATGTTAAGCCCTTATAAACTAGCTCGAGACTAACCAAGAGGGGGGTGAATTGGTATTTTATAAATCTTTTAATCAAAAACACAATCACATCCAAAACAAAAATTCACCATAAAGAAAATCAAAGTGCGGAAAAATAAATACGGAAGCAGAAATAAAGAACACAAAGATTTATAGTGGTTCGGTCAACACGACCTTCGTCTACTCCTCGGAGGCGCCCTCTGAGTATTGTACTAAAACTTAGTGACTCTCTTTTTGCTTCCACAGCAAGGAGGAGAAGTCTATACAAGCCTCCTTTCCACCAACCTAGGTGACGCAGAGAACACAACTCCTTTTGCTTCCTCCTGAAGCAGGCAGAGAACCCAACTCTTTTTGTTTTCTCCTAAAGCAGGTAGAGAACATTGATTAGATGCTGAAGCTTACCTCTCTAGAACCCCAACGACAAGGGACTATGATGGAAGAAGAAGAAGTGGATCAAAGCTTGGAGCAACATTTGTGAAACCCTCTCACAAACCCCCTCACAAGATCATCTCTCTCTCTCTCCCTCTCCTCTAAGCTCTTTCAGGTCAAGATAGCAGCAAAAGATCAACTAAAGGGTAGAAGAGCTTCGGAAAGCTCTTATTTTATACAAACTGACTTTATCGTCCAGGCCGATAGGGATATCGTCCTGGCTGATCAGCATAGATTTCGCTCAATCAACCCAATCGGTTTGGGATGATCAGAAGAATTTTGGTTATATCATTTAGGCCAATATTAAATCGATCTAGACGATCAGTACAATTCCGTGAATATCGTCCAGACAATCGCTTTGAAAGGATGTGTGGACGATCAAAAATTAGCTTGATCGTCCAGGCCGATCTCTCGATCGTCTTGGCCAATTAGCTCAAATCCGAGGAGAATTGTCCTAAACATCGCTCTGAATAGATGCTGCCGATGTCAATCATCCAAGCGATCGTCCCGGACGATGTGATCGAGCAATCATCCCGGACGATGTGATCGAGCAATCAAACCTTAATTGTTTTCCTTAATTACCAAATTAATTTAAGCATAATTGAGCTGCATCGTCCAGGCCGATGTCCTGGACGATGTCTAAAAATAAAGAATACCTAAATAGATCTGGCAGCTGATTCTTTCTGATTTGAGCCTATCGTCCCGGCCGATACGAAGATCGACCAGGACGATGTGCTTAATGACGGCTGCCTTAACCAGGATGTCCTAATTAGGATTTTTGTTTTAAGTCGATCATCCAGAACGATTTTAGGATCGTCCCGGACGATTGGATCAAAATAATGAACTCTAATCAACAAACAAAAATTTTCTCCCATGTGTGTGTGCAAGGTTACTTAGCATCAGGAACCACATTTATTATAAATAGACTCAAGAAAGAAAAAGGTTTACAAATTAACTCAGACCTAATCTACCCAATCTTGAGCCGGTTCAAATTGCAATCTTGATCCTATAGACCTGAAATGTTAGTAGGCAAGGCAGTCGTAGTAAAACAGAAGTATTTGCAATCATCAAAATTATATTTATGAAAATAGATACGCAATAAATCCCATTTTGAAAAGGATAATGTAGGATCCTTAATCAAGAGTTTTCTTAAGTTCCGACCTAAAATGTAATTAATCACAGGAGCTTGCACCCGTGGGAAACTGAATTCCACCATCTAATAAACCCCACTCGAGTTGTTGTATCGGGTGGGAGAAATCTGTGATTGTGATCAGGCCATGCATATTATTATCCATCGAAGTGTGTAGGCGAGAGTTGTTGTTCTCCATAGTTAATCGTATGTAGGGTCCAATCTGCCCTTCCATTGGCCCATTTGCGAGAAGTGCGGAGGTCTGTGATCGTCTCTATCCTTCGGGATAGGTGCGGTCGTATACCCCTCTGCAATCCTGCAGCCGTAGCAGTGTCATTTCGGATGTCCACAATGGGGTTAAAGAATCATGTTGGTATGATACCTTTGTATTTAATGTATATAATATTAAAAAAATATGAAATTACATATCATATATAAGTTAATTTAATATTTAAAAAATTTATATTAAATTAAACTACTTAAATACATTATAATTGAACCGAACAGCTCTTAAGAACCCGATCGGTTCACCAGTCAGCCGGTTCAACCGCCAACCGGCAGTTCAAACCGATTTTCACCAATTTGATGCTAGACCGATTTATTAAGAGGACCGAACCGGCCTTAGGAGTGGTTCATGGTTCAATCGGTAGAACTGACCGGTCCGATTTTCAAAACCATGATGATAAGTGTTATCAATCATCTTGCCTAATTTTTAAATATGCAATTTTATCAGTTAAATAGCATTTTTTTAAATAAAGCCTTTACATAGATTCCATAAAAGAAGAAGTTTCAGATCCAAATAAGAGAATAGAAGTTGAGTTATTAATTTGATTTAAAAATCACGTACGAATTACAATTAATTAGAAAACATGAATGTTTTGATATTATGTTTCAAGTTAGTAAAATAATATCTTGATATTATGTTAGTTCATTATCTAAGTAATAATATTACAAACATGCTCATAATCTTGTATGGGATCAATGAGAATTACTAAATTATGGCTAGTTTTCTATGTTAATGTAATTAAGTTTTACATTTTATTAATAACCATTATTGAAAATAAAACGTAAGATAACTAATCATATCTCTAACACAGAACTATAAATATTTAAAAATAAATCATAATAATAATTATAGAATAATCATTCAAGTGTAATTTAATTGATAATGATAAGGGGAAAACTAAAGATTGCGTGAGCCAATGAATTAATCATATAAGAATAGATAGATATACATTCATGCAAGAGAATCATAAAGCCTAAAATGGTATAAGACCGATTGACAATACAAAGTGTAATCATTAATAAAAAAATATTATAGCGACTCTAAACAAGATTAAAAGCTTATGAAGAGATAAATGCCAGTTGAAAAACATGATTTGACGGTTATCTAATAAGATCAAATGAATAAATAACAAGATCTATGTATCCTGATTATTGCTAATAAGTCAATGTTAGTCACAAGCCAGAAGAGAATGCTTCTCAGGTCAAACCAACTTACATTATCTTGATTACATAAATATATATCACTTGCTCTCAAAAAATTAATTTAAGTTCTCAAAACATAAGTCTTCCATTCTTAAACATGTGAGAACTAAGACTTTTCGTTTGGGACAGCGTTCATGCTACTTTATAAAGTAGCTATTTAGTAAAAAAAATTTGTATTATAAAGCTGTCCAAAATGAAGCCTAAATGCAGTAAAAAAAAAAACCATTTTTATCTTTGAAATGAGAAAAATCTATGTATTCTACAATCAATAAAATTATTTATCATGACATCCAATTGAAATTTTGATTTAAAACTAAATCATGATAAAACAATAAGACTAATTATCCTGACATGGAATTTACAAGTCATGAACAATAAAGTTAAGTCTATGCTAAAATAACCAAACTATCTAGAGGCATGAATTGTATTATATTTTCATAAATGAATAATATATATGATCTAAGTCCAAATGAAACAGGTATTCGTAAACATAAGATCATCAAAAGCATAAATAGACTAGCTAATTACGTATGAAAATTAATCTAAGGACCAAAAATAAAGCAAGACATTAGATTTTTATCAACTGATTTTACCTAATATCATGCGTCCAAACTTACAGATTGGATGTCCACCATAAGTTGATTAATTTTTATGTCTACCTTTATCTGTCCTCCATGAAGAAACCACTTCTTTGATTTGGGTATCTAAATAAGTTAAACTCCACTAAAATTAGCATCAAAAGAATACAATGCTTGTGTAAGGTGGTGAATGCAGAATAGTTTATTCAGGAATCCAAAATGAAACTATAGAAGTTGTTCATAGATTTTCTGAAAAAAACACATGTATGCTACATGTTCATCCTTACCACAGTATGTCAATTGAATATTATGTAAGCGTGCATTAAAGATTTTACAATTCTACTATACTTTGTAGAATGAAATATAGCATGCACATAGGATTTACAATATGAATGTGAAGCATGCAGACATGTAAAGGTACGGAAAAACATAAAAATGTTAGTAAAAATTTAATTAAACAAAATATATATCATTTAATTTTCGCTTTAAATTACCTTTATTATTTTCCAAATAATTAATTTGAGAGCATGCAATTATCAGCATCATAATTTCAAGTAGAAAATACGCATTAATAAAAAAAATTCTAATAAAGTTAATTTTTTTAATTGGCACATTTTCATAATTTTCTGCTCCCATGTCATGTTTCAATTTAATAAAAGGTAGCAGGTTGGAAACAAGCTCAGCCTCACCCAACTAAAACACACCCAATTTCATTCCAGTTGATGACAACTCCAGATAAACTCATGCTAGTTTTCTCATTCATCCATTTGTTTTGGACATATCCATCTTCCCATGTTCATTCTCAGTTTACTTAGCACTGTAATTGTTAAGTAAATAGAAGTCTCTCGTATGAACCACAATTTTTAAAATTTATAACAAAAAGCAATACTAGTGAAGACGATTTTCAGCGAACAAAGTTCTTCAGATGCTCACAAAACTTAGTATAGGGGAATCTGATTTTTCTGTACAACAAGAATAAAATAGTCGTCAGATCAAAGTATATGCAGTTATTGAAAACCAGAGTAAATGCTCAGGACAGAAACACGGAGGTACCTTCAATCACACCTGCTGGCGACCTCCACTTGAATATCAAACAACTTGGTAAATGTCGGTGACTAGTTGTATCCTCTGAGCATACTTCGGGGTAGCACCTCCTCTTAAAGGAATCACATTCACAACCTGCAGCAAATTTACCGAGTCATGGGATAGAATATATGAATATGCTTCATAATAATATACAGAGCATTAACAACAGCTCCGGATGACTAGATAGCAAAGTCCAAAGTCCTTTTTCTAAGAGACACTACTTGACTTGATGAAAATATTAGGATAGGAAATGATGCCTTCGCAAAGCCGTCTAGGCAGTACAATATGTACTCGATAGATGAATACAGAGACACGGTAGGTTCAAGCAGGTAGTCCATAATTAGCTTGCAACATATATGTTAACTTACGGATAGCAGTTAAGGGAGGCATTCTTCGAATTGACACGTGAAAAAAAAAACATTTTTTCTTCCATCAATGTAATTTGATGAGACTTCGAAGAATAAAATATAAAATTTATCTACAGGAAACTGTCTATTTACATAAGAAGCCAACCATAAAACAAGAAAAGTTTCGGATATCAGCTTTCACTGAATTCATATACAGACAATTTCTTCATAAATGGATCGAAATGTCCAAATTTGAGGAAGTAGAAAGGATCCAGTTCACATTATTTTCCTAACCTTTCTCTCTTTTTCTTTTCTATAAGTACTATTTAGCATTATCTCTAAAATGATTGAGCTGCTAAATTAGTCAAGACAGGCAGGAAACTAGAAGCTCAGGATTTAAGGTAACAAACCTTTACATCACTAAATGTTTTTGCTGCAGTAAATCCGATGGTGATGGGGAAAAAAGCAGAAGGGTCAGCTGAAGGCACAACGAACTCCATTGATCCACTATTAAGGATAAAAAAAGATATTGGAAAAGCAAAGGCAATTTTTTTGTGGTACTGGATTAGATGACTCATACCTTCTATTAGTGTTGTCAATAAGAAGAATCGACCACTCCAATGCAGATGACCTAGCATCATACCTACAAAAAAATATATTAAAAGAATCAAATGCATGAGAAAATAACTAGAATATAAATAAATAAACTAGAATAAAATAGAAGATACGCCATGATATGACAGTCACATAAAGGAGGTTGACAAAAACTCAGAAGTAATTGACAACCATCCAAAACTGAGAGTAACAAACATGTGAAACAACGTAAGAAAATAAAATCTTTGTTGGCAATCAAAAGCGTGAACTAATTCAACTTTCTCTTAATTGATCATCATGGCATTTAATATTTTCTACTTATTTCAAGCCACCAATTATGCATTAACATACAAAAATCATCTAAAAAGAAATATCAATACCTCCATTCACCATCAATCTGCAACACATTTGGTGGCTCCCGAACTGCAGGAAGAGGAACGGATATCACCACATTTTGCAAGTCAAACCTCTCAGTAGCTTCATACTCTATGTTAACAGAAGTCTCTCTCCCAGAAACTGAAGGCCAGCAATTAACTGCATGATAAATGCAAATGAAGTTAAAATAAATGTAAAAGAAGTTAAATAAATTTATCGATTAGTTATCAGATATTTTAATTTCTTCAAATAAGCACACCAGTCAACGGCAATGAAGACTCGTTCATGCCCTGGATTCTCCACTTCATCAGGCCAACATCATTTTGACCAGTGGGGAATGGTCTATTTGGATCCTTCAAGCCAATAATATGGTGGTTATTGAATAGTTCCTTGTTGATGTTAGGATGGGTTTTAAAGTTGAGGCCAGGTATGTCTTGGTTTTCAATCTGCAAAGATCGTGATTTTCAAGTCAATAACTTAACAAAAAAAATATATTTTTTTTGGCTGCAATTGAAATGACAACGACAGAAAATAGATGGATTCAATAATATGCTCCTATAGATATCAAATAAGAAAGGGAAAAAAAAAGGAAATGGCATCCCTCCTGATAATAACTACACCAGCAAAAGAAGACAATCCCACCATCATTACTTTCTCAATCTCTGTCATGCTATGTTGCACCGATACACTTATTTACGAAGGCGTGTTGTATCGGATACAGGTATGTCTTTGGTTTTTAATCGTCAAATCCGTATCCAATTAAAATACTATTTAATTTCAAAAGGACACGCGTATCGGATACGCATGTCCGTTGAAAGACAAAAAAATACGAAAAAAGGCACGTCATATTTACTTCCGTGACTGTGAGCAAGGTTCTCTCATTTCGAACCCGCGAGATATTTACATTGATGTTAGTTTACTAGAAAATATGATATTAGGGCAGTCGGGTTAACATATATGTTGGCAATGATTGGCACGAGCTGTGGATAGTCTGTATTTTTTACCTCCTCAAACATGTTCTGTTGGAAAGTTGATGGCATGTCAACTTTCATTGCTTGTGTGGTTTAATATATTTGCTTGCATGTCGATGTTTATTGCAAGACGTTATTGTATTCATTGTATGTTGCCTGCTAACATATTTGTCTGAATTATTGTGTACATGACGGATTTTCTACAATGGCTTGCAGGTATTTACATTTGTTGCATGTTGCATGGTGTATGTTTATAGGATATTCGCCATACAATATATCCAATGTTATTGTTCGAAAAACAAATCAGTGCGTTCGTCAATGATTTTTATTAGTAAATCACCGCATCTACTTGCATATCAATTCCCTTTGTTCAAAAAGGATCATTGCTTTTGTTCGCAAGTCAAATAACAATAGCAGTGAACATGTTGCATGTACTAGCACATTCATCATAAGCTCCTCTGGCAGTTTTATTATGTTCATTAGAAGTCTTTCTTTGCGAGCTAACACTTTCATCATGTGTATTTTGTGATCATCGCCATTCATGTTGTGTGCATCATAGATCCATTTGTTGTTTGATGCGTTTACTTCCAAGTTGCTCACGTTTGAAGGTTTCCCACTGCGAGTCACCTAATTTTTATTAATTTCATTTGAATGACAAGGACTATTAATTAGCACTTGTCTTTCCAATTTGATTGTGTATTTATTAATTTAATGTCCGATTTCTTGTGATTGCAAGTTTTGTTCCCTATGATTTTTTTTCAAATAAGGTCCCCTGTTTACTAAAAATTTTGGTAGCCTCCCGACACTTCCCCCATTTAAGGGAAATTTAGGGAGACTTGGCCTGCCCACCACGTCAAAAAAAGATGTGTATGGTTCGTGTCAAGCGACACCATAGCCGTGGTCTTCAATCCCACCATACTAGAGAGAGGCATGTATGGGTCTTTAAGGATACCTATTTGAAGGATTTGCAGTTTTTACCCACAAGCATGACAACACATGCACGGGTACTTAAGATTGTCCCCGACACGCACGAGGATCGAGCACAAAAGTTTTCTTTTCTTTTTTTTTCCTTTTCTTTTTTTTTATTTTTCTTTCTTTTTTTTAGCTTTTTGGTCTCCTTTCTTCCTTTTCTTCTTTTATTTCTCTTTTCTATATATATATATATATATATATATATATATATATAGAGAGAGAGAGAGAGAGAGAGAGAGAGAGAGAGAGTTGTTTTAATTGGCTGATGTGGATTTGGAATAGTGGGTTTTGCTAATTGGAAAGATTAAGGTGTTGTTTGGGTACAAGTTTGATGGGCTGCGGGGAAGTGTTAGGAGAGGGGCTGGTGGGCTTTTGAAGTGGGCTGAAGTTTGAGTTGATTGAGTTGCAGGTTGTGAGGAGGGGATGAGGAAGAATGGGCTCAATTGGATGAAGGAACTTGTAATTGGGATTCAGCATAATGAAGAGATTTGACGTGAGTGGATTTGTCGGATAGGATAGAGAGAATCGGAGCTTAGTCTAGATTGGATGTTTTGATTGGGCCGATTGGAGGCCCGGATCGGGTGGTGAGGTGGTTGGATATAGGGCTGGGAGATTCGGCGGTCTGCAGAAGTTTGGGTGGAGGTTTTCTAACGGATCAGGATTATGAACGTGAAGAGGGGTTTGGAGCGGAATGTTGTTATTGGATTCATCTGTGAAGAAGGGAGGTGTTTTAAGGATTAGATCGGCACAAGAGTTCTAAGGTCAGTTGGAGGGTTTGATTGGGTTGATCAACCTTGACTGAGATTGGATGTTGAATCGGATCGAGCAAGTGTGGCTTTGGCAGGGAAGTTGTAGCTTCTATTGGGTAGATCGACGGGAGATCTAGATGCTGGAGAAGTCGAGCAAAGCCAAATGTAGTTGTATCGGGTGAGGTTGGACGAGCTCGAGGTGGATGTGTTAATTGGAGAGCTCGATAGCAGACAGGAGTTAGGTCGGAAGGGTAGAAGTAGAAGTTGAGGGCTTCGTTTCCTCTCAATCTTAATAAGCAGTTAAATGATCGAGGCAAGGGATTTACGCGGGATTTCCAAGAAATGATGTAAATGATGCCTAACTGTATGAGGTATGCAGGATTTTAGCAGAATTTGCATAGTTTTTCCTATGAATGTATGGAGTTTAATAAATAACCCCCAATAAATATGGTACGTGTCTAGAGCAAACAACGTTTATTGCAACCATAGTTTAAAATTGCGCAATTAGAGGCGCGCCTTTGCGCAATTCAGCCCTCAAGCGCCTCAATGGCTACACAATTTTGGCTCCAGGTGTGGCGTACGCCTCACGGGTTAAGAGGCGCGCCTCTAAGGCGCCATTGCGCAATATCATGTGAGGTGCACACCTGTTTAAACCGGGTCCCACCTACTTAAAATGAATTGTTTCTCCTGTTATACCATTCGACTAGTGAACCGAACGAAAATCCTCCCGCAAAGCCATTTCCGTTCGCAATACTTCCGCTCGGCTCCGCTCGGTTTGCTATCTGCCGCCTCTCCCGCCGGCGCCACCTCACGCCGGTGAGCAAGAAGGGTCCGGCCACCCTCTACAAGCACTCCATTATAGGTTTTAGGTCTTTTTTTTAAGTTCAAGAAAAGTTTTTTCAAGTTATAGAAAATCTAGGGTTTTCTATTTTTTGAGATTTTTTGTATGTTTTCGCATTTGTGCATTAGAAAACATAGTTAAGGAAAAGACAAATACGTCATTGTGGCGTGACCTTTCTTGGAAATACAGTGTAAAAGTTGATGTTGGAGGCGGCGAGAAGACGTATGTGTATTTAAAATGCAATTTTTGTGAGAAGGTGGTGAAGGGAGTTACTCGTATGAAGGAACACTTATCCGGCTCACATAAGAATGTAGCACCTTGTGCGAATGTTCCGGATAACGTGAAGGAGAAAATTATAGCTTATATGAAAAAGAGTACGATGGTCAAACATTTACAACATGAGCAATTTGATGAAATGGTCGAACATGGTGCTTACTTTGGAAGCGAGAGTGGAAAGTGCTCTTTCTCCACTATCCATAGTAGAGGTGCGCGGGGTCCTATGGACCAATATATGACTACTCCATTTGAGGATAGAGGACAAGCACAGATGTTGCTTGTGGCTGGTACTAAAGATGGTCGATGGCAGGTTTACATGGATATTGGCAGATTTTTTTTAGAATGCCATAACATTTAATGTTGCGACATCACCGACTTACTTCAATATGTTGCGGTCTGTAGGGTTGTATGAGAGAGGGTTGAAGGCACCTTTCATGTACGAGTTGTGAACATGGATTTTAAAGAAGCTGCAGAACACAGAGCATAGCATTGATAAGATTAAACGGACATGGATTGAGACTGATGTTACCATTATGTCAAATGGGTGGTCTAACATGAAGAGTAGGAGCTTGATTAATATCCTTGTCAACAATTCCTACGACACTGTGTTTTTACGATCAGTTGAAGCTTTAGATGAGGTTAAAAATGCTGAATTCATTTTCAATTTACTAAATGGGGTTTTTGAGGAGATTGGGGAGCAATTGGTTGTTCAAGTGGTGACTGACAATGCCAGTGCATACAAAGCAACTAGTTAGATGTTGATGGAGAAGAAAAACCACCTATATTGGACCCCTGCGCAGCACACTATATTGATCTTATATTGGAGGAACTTGGTGATTTACCTCAACATAAGAGTGCTCTTTCAAGGGCGAAGAAGATCACAAAGTTCATATACAACCACTCGTGGGTCTTAGCTTTAATGAAAAAGTTTTCAAAAAAAAAAATCATTCGTCCTGCAACCACTAGGTTCGTTATTACATTTGTTTACAGCAAATTATTTTCAATTCCTAATGCAAATTTATTCTACAGGTTTGTCACATCTTATTTGACACTGCAGAACATGTTGGATGTGAGACAACCTCTTGTAGCAATGTTTACATCAACACAATGGCTTAATTCTGCATGGGGAAAGAAAACTGAGGAGAAGAAAATATGAATGCTAATTTTAAATGATAAATTTTGGGCGACTGTGTCCTATGCCATATTGAGCACGAGATCATTGGTACAAGTTCTACATTTAGTGGATGCTGAGAAGAAACCAGCCATGGATTTTATATATAATACTATGGATGAGGCGAAGGAGTTGATTGCACATAACTTGGGAGGAGAGGAAGCAAGTTATAGAGAGATTTGGGATATCATTGATGCTCGGTGGGAGGCACAGTTACACCGTCATCTACATGCAGCGGCATATTATCTCAATTCTCAATTTCAATATTCAGAGAGGAAATCCTCAAACCCGGAGGTGAAGCTTGGCTTCTATCATTGCATGGAAAGACTTACACCAGACCAGACCGTTAGGGAGCTTGCAGATTTACAACTTGTTTTATTTCTGAATAAGAAGAGATTTTTTTGTCTGCAAGCAGCAAAATCAACTATTGTCAAACGGTCTCCAAGTATACTTATTTTTTTAAAGGCATAACACTTTAATATATTATGATTATCATTTTTCTTCTTGAAAATAGTTGAATGGTGGATCCAATTTGGTGATTCCACCCCTGAGTTACAGAGTTTTGCTGTTAGAGTTTTAGGCCTCACTTGTTCTTCTTTTGGGTGAGAGCGAAACTATAGTACATATAGTCAAGTGCAAACAAAGAGAAGAAATCGACTTTCAACACTCAGAATGAACTCCCTTGTGTATATTATGCACAACAAGAGGTTGAGAGAAAGGAGGTTGAGAAATAAGGGGTTGAAAGATGATGAGGACCCTTTGGTGTGTGATGGTACGGTATCTGATAATTAGTGGTTCATAGATAATGAGACAGATTTATTATTATCAGACTTGCAACTAGAGGATGTAAGTGTGGATGGCTTGAGAGGCGAAGCAGACAAGTGGGCATATCCACTAGTACCCCATCACACACATCCACTAGCTCTGCGGCACAACATCCAAATAAAGGTATTCCATAATTTCTTATATGTTATTATATTATATTTATATCAAGTGAGCAAGTAACATGATAATGATCATTCTTATTGAACAGAGAAGAGAAAAGTGAGTCACATTGAAGATGATGAAGATATGACATTCATAAATATAATTGGAGAAGAAGATTTCCTGAAAGAACCACTAAGTGATGGGACATGATTGGATTATATATGTTCCTTCTTATTTGTACTTTGGGAGTTTTGATAGACTATAATTTTGTGGTTTTATACTTTGGAATATGATTTTATTGCATCACTTTTCTTAATTTCTACTAATTCCACTTGTCATTTATATACTTTTATTGTATGATAGAATCTTACTATTATTTACCTACTAAAATCCTTAAATTCTCATTTACGCCATTCTGCGTCCGTGAGGCTTACGCCTCACACCGCCTCGAGGCTTACGCCTCGCCTCACAGACGAAAAACGCCTCAAGTCTTATTTATGCAATTTTAAACCCTGGTTACAACCTGGTTGACCCTATGGATCTCTAAATATTTATTTTGGATGTCACACAAAGGATTTCATTTTGCATATTTCTGGGAGTCTGTGACTTGGCGTTATTACAATTTTGTCTTTATAGATATTTAGATGCACTCATAAATAATAATACAGTTGACGTGTTGGCTTCAGTCAAGTAAGGGCCCTTAGAATAGTGACAAAGTATTTCATACATAGCTCCCTAAAGCATTACTTCATAGATTAACGCTGGAAGATAGCATCACCATCTTTTGTTCTTCTTTTGCCACCACTATCACCTTAATTTCCAGTATTTTCACATGTGTTCGATATTTATCATTATTGCAATCATATATAAATATAGCATTTATGTTATATAATTAGATTGTCGTTAAGAGTTTGCCCGAGCTTTGCAAATCAACTAATTAGCAGAACTTTACTGTTTCAAGTTTTCTACAATTGCCTTAGGTCAGGTATGCCTTCCTCGTTTTTCTTTAGTTTTTAGCTTCTACTTTTATTTTCATCGCCTCTTCTGCATTTTGATGTTTTGTTACCTTGTGTAGGTCTTTGAAGGAGTAGGATGCTAGCCAGCTAGCTATTATAGGAGACCTAAGCTTAAGTATGCTTTTTGTTAGTTTGTGTAGCTTTCTCTCTTTCTTTAGCTATTCACTAATACCTTTATTACTCTACACAAGATTCAAGAGGAGCGGAACACCAGTTGGTTAGCTGCTACAAGGGACCTTGGTTCAGGTACGGACCCTTTTTATAGTTTTCCCTTTTTTATCATTTCATCGATACCCTAGTTGCTCTCCACAAGTTTCAAGAGTAGGACACCAGTTGGTTAGCAACTGCAATAGACATCGGTTCAGGTACATCTTTCTTTTTGTAGCTTTACATAACCCTACGTAGTCCTTTCTCTTTCTTTCTATTGATCCTTCTAACTTTGTGCAAGTCCCAGAGATGGAGAGTGCTCGATCTTTGGAAGGAATAATACAAATCTGTCGACTTCCTATTTGAGTATAAATTTGGAGAGACTTCCATCCTTTGTGAAGGACAATGTGCCCTTTTTTTCCTTTTATTAGCTTATACAAGCAAGTAAAAGAATGAAAATTATAAACTTGTATATAAATTTTAAATAAAATAAAGCAATTTTATACATTCAGTTGTTGACGAGTTCTTTTCTTTTTTCTTTTGTGACTTATGTGGTTATTTTGCTCAGGGCCTTAAACACTCGTTAAAGCAAGCAGTTGCACTCTTTTCACGGCTTTAGCTTGAGTTCTGAGATTTGATTTCTTTTGCCCTATGTTTTGTGCGGCAGACATTGGTAAAGGATTACTTGATTTGTCCTTACGGACTTTTCAAAAGATTTTTGTATCTTCTGCCTTCTGCTTCTTGCTTTGGCGTGCTTGACGAAGGAGTAGATATCGGTGACCTAAACCCTTTAGGTTTATATTAGGTCGATAGCGAGGGGTTATTGGTCAAGAGCTTTGTGCATAAAGGACTAATTCATGAAAATATCCTCTTAGTTTAATCTTAGGCTTTATATGAATTCTAAGATATTTTTTCGATCCTTTGTTTTGTGCTTTGGTGGACTTGTTGAAAAAAATTCTTTTGATCCTCACTTTGTGCTTTACGAACTTATTAAAGGATTTACATATTATAGGTTTAATCGGTAGCACTAAATATAGGTAACACTCTGACCTTTAACCAATCAAAAAGACTTCCATATAGGTTACTTAAGTTTATCAAATTGGGTGAGCTATGATTTGATAGCTCATGTTATCTGACTATTGAAATGGGGGTTTCCCTATTACGACCTTTCTTATGGCATGTTGAGTAAATGGCGCTACCAGCTACTCGGCCACATCATGGCTTGTTGAGTCTGATCATATATGTCAGTTTAGGCTTTAGACTTGAGCTATGGAGAAACGTGATCTCTAAGTTAGATTTGCTAAAGTTTACAAATCTAAAATATTCCTTTGTGGTCTAAGGTCTATGAGTTTACATGCATTCGGTAGCTATCTTGATTGAGAATCGTTCTTCCCACTGTAACCTTGACTTTCTGGTCAATTAGGAGAATTTTTTAAACTATGACTACTTGAAGTCGTTGAGTCAAATAAGCCTTCATTCTTCTACAAGTCCTTGATGACATGTTGATGAAATAAAGATTCCTTTTTACGGCATATTTATTGCTTGTTGAGTAGATGGCGTTGTCAGCGATTCAGTCATATTTAAGCTTGTTTAATCTAGTTTCATACACAAATTTGGACCTTAACTTCAGGCTGCAGAAGAACTTCTACTGCTCTAGCTCGACTTGCTAGAGTGTGTAGCCACAAAAATTTTCTTTTCTGACCTTCAAAGTCTTAGTATATTGAAGAAGGCAATGTCCTGAACTTTTTGAAGAATCACCTGTATATATGTATATCACAAAGGAAATTATCAGATTCCTTTATTTGAAGATATGTTTGTTTTTTATGATTTAAATATTTATTTGAGGATCTCAGCACGTAGCACCATATCAACTCAAATAAATATTTAAAATGTCCTCAGTCTTGCGAGAGATTCTAGCACTAGGCAAATTTTTGTAATTTATGATTTTAAATATTTATTTCATAATCTCGGCACGTAGCACAGAGTCGATCTAAATAATTATTTAAAATTTCTCAGTCTTGTGGGAGATTTCAGATAGGTTTTAATTTAGAAAACTAAAGTAAAAAAATTGCCTTTTTGCGGGAATGCTTGAAATACTTTCTTGTAATACAAGAGAATTTCAAGTGTAAAATACACATTGATAAAAATGTATAAAATATATAGTATATTAAACATGGAATTTTCTTGAGTAATCTTCATACATTATATTTCTTTAGATATCGACCGTTGATCGAAGGCATGAGCCTCTAACCATGCTTCTCGATAAGTTGATAAGCTCCTCCATGATACACCTCGATGACAAAATGATCTTTCCAGTTAGATACTAATTTGTCACCGATTCTTCAATGTGAGATGATTAGGCTTCTCAGCACCATAACTAATTTTCTTCTTGAAATTCTCGGTGGCGCACCATCCGATCAAAGGATTTAGCCATCCTTACTAATAAATTTCTAGATTCTGCTGAGCTTGTAGCCTTATCTCATCCAATACATCGAGCTCTTCCATTCTCAAGCAAGCATTTTTCTCCAAAGTGAGATTATGCTGGACAGCTACCCGAAGTAATAGTAGCTCAATCTCCAGAGAAAGCATTGCTTCAACCCCGAACACCAGTGCATGGAGTGACTTTGGTTGGTGTCTTATAAGTTGTACAGTACACCCATAACACTTTCACCATCTCAATGTGTCACTCTCTTTTAATATTGATGAGAATCTTCTTGAGCAACTCACTAGTGTTTTGTTGAAAACCTCTGCCAGGTCATTTACCTTTGGGTTATATATAAATGAATATCGTCAGTCGATTTTGTGTCGATCAACGAACTTGTGGATTTTGGTATTCTTGAATGTTGTGTCATTGTATTAGATTATGTAACAAGTTACACCGAATCTATAGACAACGTTGTAGATGAAGATGTTGATCACATACTCAGATGTGACTCCATTGAATGGAGTCGATTCTGACCAGTTAGAAAAGCAATCGGTTGCTGCCAAAATGGAGTGATGTCCAGCTGATGACGGCGGGTTAATTTGCCCGATTATATCCGTGTCCCAACATTCAAACGGCCAGGAAACCACTATATGGTGCAACGAATTTGGCGGCTGATGTAAAATATCATCGTAAATTTGATATTCGTGATACCTCTTAGCATGATCATTGCAATCCTTCACCAATGCTTGCCAGTAATAACCATTCTCTTGATTTTAACATTTATCTTAGGACCTAATTGATGTGCACTATAATGACCTTCATGAACATCTGCTACCACCCTATCGACTTCTTTGATCCCTAAACATCTCAAGACAAATTTGATAAAAAGATCTTTGATGCGGCGTGTTGTTGACAAACGCGCATCGCAATGATCTTTTCTTAATTTGTACAACCAACGACTTGTCTCTTGGGACTTTGCTTTCTCTGAAGTACTCAAAAAAAGATTGCCTCCAATCATATTGTTATTTGATGTCCAAGCAATATTACCATGATTCTAAGGCGACACTTGCTTTACACCTTTTGATTACGTAATATTCACCTGGTGGGTTTTCATCGATGATTTGTTAAGAAGGTTGAGGATCAACTGGAGTTGTATCCTGCTGGCTTGGATTTAATAATTTCTCTTCCTGCGAGAACTACAAAATTACTAGCTCTAAGACTCAATGGGTGTGGACTCCAATCAATACAGACTCGTCATTCATACTTTGTCATTTCCTTGGCTAATTTAGCCAGACAATCAGCCTTACTATTTATGGCTCAGAGAATTCGAGCTAATTTAACATTTAGAATTTGCTTCATAAGCTCAAGGACCCGCCAATGATAGTAGGCCAACTCAAACTTGCTAATCTTATAGACACCCAGAACCCGATTTATAACAAGCTGATAATCAGCAAAACTTGAAGGTTCTGAATTTTGACTAAAATAGCAATTCTCTATATTGTTAGTAAGGCCTTATATTCAACCTCGTTATTGGCTCAAGATTTGGTTAGACCGAACAATATCTCATTATACCTCACTCAGCGAATCAATCTTTGATATTGGTATGATATTATGAGATAGCATGTATTTGCGGAGTTTCTCAACTGTGAAAACCAACGCCAGACGGAGCTTCTTAGTTGGAGATAAACATATCTCTGCTTCAATCAACCTCTAATTAATGTAATAAATTGTACTTTTTTACCTTCATTATGTTGAGATAGCATAGCTCCGAGGAACTCTTCCAATTCTATAGTATACAAGATAAGTGGCTTCCTCGAAATCGGAGATGCGAGAATGGGCAGGCTTAACAGGTATCTCTTGATATTATCAAAAGCTTCTTGTCATTCTTTGTCACATATAAAGCAGGTATCCTTCTGCATCAGTTTTGAAAATAGCTGGTATCTACCCGATAGAATTCGATATGAATTGCCAAATGAAAGCTAGCTGCTCTTACAAGGAGCGAAGTTGTCTAAGTTTCTTCGACAGTGGCATCTCCATAATCGTATTAGTTTTGTTCGGGTCGATTTCAATTCCTCAATGACGAACGATGTGCCCCAAAAACTTCCCAGATGAAACACTGAAGGGACACTTGATAAGGTTCATCTTCAGATTAAACTTTACGATCCTCTTAAATACAATCTTCAAGTCACCTAAGTGGTTATTTTGGTCCATGCTCTTAACAACGTGATCGTCCACATAACATTCGACCTTTTGATGGATTAGCTCATCGAAAATGTGCGTCATCACCCGCTGATAGATAGCACTAGTATTTTTCAAGCCAAAGGGCATGCCAGTGGACGTTCTGAACGATGTGTGTTTCTCATCTTCAGGCGTCATCTTAATATGGTTACATCCCGACGATCCATCCATAAAGGAGAATATATCATAATTGGATGAATTATCAACTAAGAGTTTTGACATTGGGAGTGAAAAGTCGTCTTTATGAACGCCTTATTGAGGTCCCTAAAATCGATGCAGACACGGATCCGAACATTCTTCTTGACAGGGACTATGTTGGCGATCCAATTAGCATATTTTTCTTCACGAATGAAGGCAGCATATATTAGCTTCTTCATCTCTGCAATCATCTATTCTTCAATATCCAATCTCATTCTCCTTGGAGCTTGCTTGACGGGCAACGCATTTAGTTTAATGACTAATTTATGAACTGTCATATCAGGGGATAAGTCAGGCATCTCAGCATATGTCCAGGCAAAGCAATCTTTGAATTCACAGGAGTTCTTGCATTTATTCAACTTGATTTTCGGGGAGGAGAGCACTAATGAAGGTCAAGCACGGGTCTTCCTCAGTCTCTAGGTTAACTTTCGTCAACTCATCCATTGTATTAGCCTGTCCACCATCTTCAAGCTCTTCTAATACAGGTTTAGCTTCTACGGGTTGATCATCTAAAAGATTAATTTCGTAGAGCTCTGCCTCACTATTATCATCGAATTCAACTTCCCCATATATTATTGCACAACAAATCTCCTTTCAGGGATACTTTCGCACAATAAATCTCCAAAATTTTAATTTCGAACACATATCTAAACCTACTTGAGGAGCATAAACACTTATAATATTAATAATCTTAGCATCAACAGCATTTAAAACTATAATTCTATCTTCAATTTTATTAAATCAATCAATAAGCCACATTTTTTTAGCTTGTGAATTATCCTCTTCTCATTAAATGGGTTAACTTATGAATATTCTTCACAATTCAGTCTCCTTTTTTTCTCAAAGGAAACCAGCCACCTTATATAAGAGAAGAATAAGAAAAAGGTATTAATTGCTCTCATTAATGAGCCACCCAAATAAGCCAATAGAATAAAACCAAAACAACCTCACTTAATGAGAAATTAAAATACTTTAGCATAGGAAACATCATGGAAACCGAACAATCACCATGAGAAGACAAAATAACCACATTAGAAGACCAACAGCCACCTGAAAGACCAAACAGCCACCAAAAATTCCTCCAAATCAGCCCCTCTCTTGACTGCATCAATTCTCCCCTAGCGAAAGATTCTCATCCCCTAATAAGAATGCCTCAAAACTTCTATGATGTTTCGAATGCGCTATTTCGGATGAGAGATCTTTCCCTTGAATTAGAACTTCAGCTTGTTGATTGATTTAACTATTCATTTTTTTTAAGTGAAATGAAGACTCACAACAACCTATAGCTCTGAAATCAAAATTGATGCAATTTAGAAAAATATTAGAATTGCAAACTAAAGACTTCATTTCCTTAAAACATAGACAAACACAGGTAGAACATAATAATACTATTACATCCCATAATAGCTTAAACAAGCACAACCACATCTTATAACTTCAAATAAAAAGACAGAACACCTTAGAATTTAAAATAATATGCGACACAATGACACCTTATAACTTATCAAAATTTTAAGAAGAAATATACAAGTGGAATGGAAACCGTAGAGGAAAGAAGTAGATAGAAATCCAAGATGAAATAGGGAAGATAAAAGAGGATAGCTCACAAGCTAAAAAAAACCTGTAGGTTTAACTTTCCAAATATTTTTCGCAATTCACTTTTTTTTCTCAAAGGAAACCAGACACTTTATATAAGAGAAGAATGAGAAAATGTATTAAATGCCCTCTTTAATGAGCCACCCAAATCAGTCAATATAATAAACCCAAAACAGCCTCACTTAATGAGAAATTAAAACACTTCATCATAGAAATCAACATGGAAACCAAACAGCTACCATGGGAAGACAAAATAGTCACATTGGAAGACCAAACAGCCACATGAGAAGACCAACAGCCATCAAAAAAGCCTCCAAATCAAACCCTATCTTGACTGCATCAAGTAATAATCATCCAAACTGTCAATAGCCCTTTAAGTTGTTGTCTTTTTCTCATTTGGCTTCTACAGCTTGGTTTTTCTCTTGATAGATTTTAATTTCGTCTTGCTAGACTTTAACGAGCTAGCTTAGTTATGGTGCCATTTAAAGGTAGATGCATTTCAAAATGGCTATCCCGATCAGTCTAACACTAGCCCAGTAGGAGACTTCCGCCAAACACCAGGAACTCCTTCGAGCTTGTTTAACATCTCTACCGTCTTCTTGAAGACGACAGTCTCTCATTGCTCATCTTGAGCTGGTTCCTTCTTGGCTTTTCTTTAATCAAAGGTATGGAAGAGGACGTAACCACCTATGTTGATTCTCTACTAGGATGAACTAGCATATTATCTGACAATGTGAATTCTCCCTTTTTATATTTTCTCTAGTCAGACCTTAAAGACGTAGCAATCTTCAATAGGATGGCGAATTACTCGATGGTGAAGGCAATAATTTGAAACGCCAATGTGATCAGACTCTTTGGGTTTCTTGCATTATATCCATTCTAAACCTGCTCTAAGTCTCTGTCTAAATAACTTGGTGACACTTTTCTTTTTTAAATGGGTATTCCTTAGTCATTGTATCTTTAAGGGATAGAAACGTTCGATCATCAATTCTCATTGTCTGCCTTAGGCATTCCTCTCTATCAGGAAAAGTTCAAGGCATGTCGTTTCCCCTAAGTACCAGCTTTGGCTGAGAATTAGGGTTGGCTAGCTTTTTTCCCTTCTTATTTAAGAATAGGTTGTTTTCCTCTATCAACATTATTTGCCACATGTTTTTCCTTATCAACCCTGAAAGAGAATGTGGAGTCGGCTTTACCTTTCTTGGTATTTGGAGCTTCAGCTTTCTCGAATTTATCTAAATGGTTTTCAGATTTCAACAAAATTCAACTTCTCAATTTTTGTTAGTCTATTAAGCAAATTCTCAAATCTGATGATAGAAGCCATGCATAAGACGATGTTTCTTATTAGCAGTTGAATAGCATGCTACTCTTATAATTGTTGCTCACATTTCATACTTAAGTTGAGCCAACAGGTTATGTATTTTGTTATTGACTCATCACTTTCTCATTTTTCTAAGGTGATGTCAGCAATAGTTATTTTCTCTGTCGCACTAACAAACCTCTTCACAAACCTAGCTTATAATTCTGCGAATGTCTTCACAAAATTGTTTAGCAGTTCAGTGTATCATTCAAAAGCAATCGAATTCAAACTGCTGACAAACTGTAGGAATATTAAGGCATCGATAACCCCGTGTATTGCCATAGGTGGCTTTAAATTATACTAGGTGTTGCTTATGGTTATTGTTGCCACTAAAAGTATTGAACTTTAAAATGGAATACCCCTTCAAATATGGCACCTAATCATATTTCACTGGGTAGGATCGATCATTTCCTATTAACTTCTCGGCCTGATCAATAGCCATGATAGCCTTGATCTTCTCAATTATCATATTCCCAAGTTGTGCAACTATCACAGGCATAGAAGTAAAGTACTTGCTACATTGTGCAGAGTAGGCTGGCGGACTAGGTTATTAACCTTGTTAATGCCTTTAGGTGTACCCCATACTCCTAAAACTTTGGGTATCATAATATTAGGCGAATTAAAAGGAGCACTGTTCGAGGCATGATTGATAGGCGGGGCTAACATAAGATCTGCAACAACTTTCCTTTGCATCATCTGCATCATAATCGCCATTTGCGCCATCATCTTTGAATTTAACTAGGAGATTTCTTTATCTTTCGCCTTCATCTAACACCTCATTTGTCTTTACACATCTGTAAGCATGACAATGTCGACGAACAAAAGGCTTTCTTCTAACTCCTCCCTTTCTTCCACTTCTAAGGAGCCTTAGCCTTCAAATTGATCATGCTGTGATAGATCGTCACGAGGCATGCTGGCCTTCGAGGGATCCGTTCCACCATGCCAACGATAGACTCTTAACAGAGGAGCTTTATCATCATCATGCCTCACCATATAGACCACCTCGACGTCCATGGTCTCTTCATCTTCTTCGTCCACTTGTATCCTGATTTCCAAGCGGCTTCGCTACTGAATCTCTGATTTATTGTCCGACAAGAAAACCTCTTCCATCCGTGGGCTACGATAGAAACTGACTTCATCTTTAGACTGGGCCAACGAGAGATGGGAACCCCTGGACAGTTCTCCAAGGTGTCAACCATCGGGCCAGTTGTCAGTATGGACTTCTTTGGGGCCCAGTTCTGATAGCTCTTGTTGTCGGGGGTGGATCCCTGGGAGGCTTCACCAGATTTCCTGCCCATACTTATTTTTCTTTCAAACACTCTCTTCATTAAACTTAGGCTCCAGATTTCCTTTCATTTCCACCAGAACCCTCTCAGCCATGGATTCTTGAACACGCGATTCAGGTGTCACACAATGATGCTCACCGCATGGAGATTTCATTCGTGTTTTTATTGCTACCACAATAGATGGTAGCCTTTCTTTCATGGCCCCAATCATGGGTGATTTTTGGAATTTCTTTTTCATCAATCCTCTTTTCTTAGCCACTTTTAGTACCCGATGCACTTTGGCGGACAAAGTTTCAAGCCCCTTCCTCTGGGAAATTTGAGCTTGATATTGCTGCTCTCATAAAGATTGCTTTAGCTCGCTAGTGGAGCTATTTTCCTTCATCCATTTCAGATTTATAAATTTGTTCTAAATGGGAACACTTACTTTTAGCTCTTGAGCGGACAGTGTGAAAGGGTGGGCAGACAATGGTTATTAAGTTCATAGCTTTGCATTCTTCTTCCTTCTCTGCCTCCTAATTAGCTTTCCTCCATATGAGGAAGATTCAGCATCGTGCCTTCCAAGTGTAGGCCTACTTAGTAAGATGATGTTGTTAGCAGTCACCACAAAGATTTTTCTCCTGATTATGACCCTTTTGGTAAATGGGGTCCCTAGCTGGGACAACCTCTTAAAAACAAAAATCTTCCTATAAGGAACATCTCTATCAACAATAGTTCGTTGCGCCCGCAGATGCGCGCAATGTGTAGTGGCTTCAATAGAATGGGGCCTTCTGACAGGCCCTTCAGTCTCCATGTCATATACAGGACTGATGTCAGCCTTGATAATAGCTGCAGAGAATTTCAATCCACCGAACTAGATGGTGGCTCCAACATTTCTGGTGTTGATGACAGCATTAGCTAACTAGATGCTAACTCTTCGTCCCACCTGGTCGGTAAATAGGGTGTTCTGTAGATACATTCTGCAAAAATGAATGTTAAGGGTTAGTAATCAAAATTTGATACATCACCCCATACTTCAAAATGCAGAGACTACATAGAGCAAAATAATAGAAGCAAATAATCTTAAATAAACTTAGATCCTGCATAGTTAATTTTCAATGAATTTATTAATAGAACATTTTTAGAATATTTAGAATTTAGCCCATATTGATTTACTGCTACTATATCATACAGACGACTAACCAAAGATGGGAAAAGCAATCATCCCCAAAAGAGTAGCCAATAATTTGTGGTCTCCGAAAATTTGCACACTGGCCTCTCCGCAACCCCTTCCTTTAATGGGTCCTCGAGGAGAATTTTATTAACTAGATTCCAAGACAAAATTTTAGAAGACGTATTAAGTTTTAAATAATAAATTACCTAGAGATTTCGTCCATATTTTGTGAGGAATTTATGATCTGAGTTCAATTTTTCTATAGGCACAAGTCCCTATGGTTAATTATCTCTCCCGGTAATGAGGGAGAACTTTCAATTAAGAGTAGTCATCAAATAGATAAATAGTATCGGGAGTACAGTAGCAACATGTATTTGCATGATATGTATATATAATGCACACAGACACTACATGTTTGTCTGCGCAATACACTTGCATGATAATTCAGTGTCCTCGTGTAGCGCATAATGTGCTTGCATATCAGTGAATTGAGCTGCCACTACACAGTGCATTTTTATATGTTGTATCATATGCTTGCATGATGTATTAAGTTTTTTTAACGTGTATATATATGATGGGAATGCATCGGTGCGCATTTTAATGCATGGGAATATTTTTGCAATATTCAAATATGATCAATTGCAAAATTCTATTTGAAAACCTGCGAATATCTTGTCTGTTTGTACAATATTGTGAATCTAACAGCATTCTTTAGCAGTGCATTGAATTTCATTTGTCGTACTTCGACAGCGTGGTTATGTTCATTTTATCTTCTACATGTTGTCATTTCCTTTAGTAGTTAACCTACGAGAGTGTACTTTTGCTTGCAGACATGTTAAGTGATGCATCAGGAGTCCTTTTAACTGTCGTTTGCAAGTAAGGTGATTATTTAGTGTGATAGCCTGGCGCCGCAAATTTACTGCCTCAATCTACTAGTGGTCTGCAGTTTTTACTACAAATTCCCTGTTTTTGTTTCCAGGTGAATCGTAGCGTTGCGCTACGGACCGCTTGTTGTTTCTTGTTGACAAGCTTCCATGCTATACAAGCTTTGTTAAACTTGTCTGCATGTTGTCAGCAGACATCCAAAAATCACCAGATTAGCTCATGGGTAGACTACTTTGTACAGGATGAATCTCCTACAATAGCTCGTAGGCAATTGCATTTATTGTGTATTTATCGCTTTTGCTTGCGAAAAATTACTGCATTTGCTTGACAATAAATTATTTTATATTGTGGGAGTGTCATAGCATTCATTGCATGTTGCTTTGTGTATGTCTATGAGATGTTTCATTGTCTGCAGACGAGTTGGTATGTTCATTTGCAAATTAATGCTGGCTATCGGGTAAGCTGCATTCATTCATATATCAACTTCCATTGTTCACAAAGAAATCCGTCATTCTTGCAACATATCTACTGTTGTTGCTTGTAGCCAAACTGATATATTCATTTGTAAGTTAATGTTGATTGCCGGTAAATTGTACTTAGTGGAGCATCTTTTAATATAGGTGATTATTTGTTTGGGAATAAGTTGCGCATTGAAATTTTGGTTCACCACAAGTCTTTGTAGTTGTTCAATGATGTTCATTTGGATGACCAGAATTATCAGTTAGCATTTGCATTTTTGTTATAACTGTGCATTTTTCAATTTAAATTCTAATTCCCTGCTCATAGATTTAGATTATGTTCCTTGTGATTTGTTCAAGTCAAGTCCCCTATTTGCTGAAAAAGTTTGCAACCTATCGGTGTCTCCCCCATTTAGGGGAATTTTTTAGAGTCTTAATCTACCCGCACATCAAGAAAGATATGCATGGTTGATGTCAGGTGGCACCGCAGCCATGATCTTCAATCCCATCATGCCAAGAAACGTGTGTGCATCAGTCATTAGGAATACCTACGTGAAAATATGTTGTTTTTCCACGCAAGCGTAGAATCACATAAACGAGTACTTAAATCTTAGCTCATCATGCTAAGAAAAGTGTGCACAAGACTTACCACCTCGCCGCAAGCACCACACCAAATTTCCTCCCACCGCACTAAGAAAAGCACACAAAGGTGGTTGCTCGTCACACTGCAAGAACCGAAAAAAGGATTTTGAGGATTTTAACTTTAGAAATCATTATACTTTGCATGAAGGGTGTTGGCAGCGGTGTCGAGACGACGATGAGGATGAAAATGTGCACAAAATATTTCTCATTTTTGTATTCTTTTTCTTTTTTCTATTTCTCTCTTTTTAAATTTCCTCTCTTTTTTTCTCTTTTTCTTTCTTTTTTTTTTCTTTTTCTTCTTAATAAAAACAATAAAAATAATAATAATTACTCATAATATTAAGGAAGAGAGAGAGGATGAGAGTTGGGCTGATTTGAAGTGTAGAAGAGGTTTAATGGGCTTTTGAAGGAGACTTGAGGGATAACAACGAAATGAAGACAAATTTGCTATTAGAAGGAAGTTGTCATTGGTTGTGTGCTGTTTAGATATAGGGAAATGAGGTTTTTGCTTGGTTTAGGTTGTTTGAAGCGAAGGAAGAGAGCTACTATTGGTAATAAGTGGTAGGAGGTTCGGTTGAGTTGTAGTTGATCAATCGGGTGAAGAGGTCGGATGGGGGTCGATCAGCCAATGTGAAGGAAGAAGAAAGCTGTGGGTTGGAATGTTAGAGCAAGGGATGGATTGGAGTTGTGGTCGGGAGGCTTGAGTTTGGCAGATCTATATGAATAGCTGGGGAGGGGATTTGAAGGTCGGAGCTGGTGAGCTTCAGCTGAGGGATAGGGTGCTAAGTCGGGCCAACTTCGTTTGGTTTAGTGCGATTGTGAGGTCAGTGTAGAGTTTGGGTGAAGTATCGATGGAATCGAACGGGTGGCGGAGTGGTTCGATCTGATTGGGGTTGATGGGTGAGGAGATGCTTGCGTAGGATCGAAGATCTTGGCTGGGTGGGGGTCCTATCAGGGTTGCCTAGAGACGGAAGTAAGCACAAGGGAGGGAGGAAGTATCGGTTGTAGTGACAAGGAGGACTGGGATTGTGGAAGAACGGGCGGGTGGAAGAAGTGTTGTGCGCTGTGAAGTCGTGAAGTCAACAAAAATGCAAAAGGCCTCTTTTAATTGGCTTTTAACGATGATAATAGAATGAAGATCATGGGATTTGAGCAGGATTTACGGAAGGAGACGTGAACGCCGGAATTTCGGGGATTTGAACGGAGCCTGTGAAAAGCAATCCAAGGTATTTTTGGATTGAATTGGTTTTTAATTTTAATTAATTATAATAAAAGAAAATTGAGAGAAAATTCCATTTTGGCCTCGATTTACGCGTCGATTTTCCCACACAAAATTATTTGGGAAAAATTATAGTTTATTTTAGGCGACTCGGACATTATAAAAGCAACGGCGACGAAGTCCATTTTACGATCGAACGTCGTTTGGGCAACACCTACTCGTTTTATTCAAGTGTCGGCGTCGATTTCAACCGTTCACGCTCGATTCGACTATGAGGGGCTCTCTCTTCTACTCCTTACGGATCTCTTTATATATTTCCCAATTATCAGAATTTTTTACATCTAAACCAATTTTAAAACAAATCTTCTTATTTTTTATATTTTCTTACATATTTTGATTCCACCACCACCATCTTTATAATTAGAAGCTTCTCCCTTTGATACTCAAAGAATATCTTTTGCATCATTTTTAATATCAGCAACTACTTTTTCTCATATAATATTAGCTTCCTCATGCACAGACATAATCTTAAGATATAGTGCCTTACTCTTAAAAATATTTTTGTTAATATTCTTTAATTGCCCCTATATAAACTTAGAACAACGTTTTATTTTATTTTTTATTTTCTGGCATTTTATCTTAAAGTCCAAAACTAATAATCGATATTAGGTACATAAACTTTCACTAGGAATAACTTTTACAATCTTTGCAATCTAAACGATTTATTTTTCTTATGAAAAAATAATCAATCTGAGTTTTACTATATCTATTTTTATAAGTGATGAGATGCTCATCTTTTTTCTTAAATAAGGTATTAACAATAACAAATTTATAAGTTAAAGAAATATTCAATATCATCTTACCACCTTCATTAGTCGCTCCAAACCCGTAGCACTATTAATGCTTTTAAAATCAACTACCTCTCTACTAACATATTCATTTAAATCTCCTCCAATAAAATTTTTTTTCTTCAAGAGATATCTATTGTATTAATTCTTCTAAGTCATTCCAAAATTTTAATTTTAAACTCATATATAAACCTACTTAAGGAGCATAGCCATTTAATATTAATAATCTTAGCGTCAATAACAATCTTTAAAGCTATAATTTTATCTACAATTATATTAATTTTTACAATATTATCATTTAAACTCTTATTTATATGCAGTAGGAAGATGGTGAAGAAAAACCCCAATGTTGCACCAACATGAAACAAACCTAGCCATAAATAAGTCAAGTGGACGACCAAAACATTATCCATGACAACAATAAATTCTATAGGGTTTGATAAAAAATTAAAGGTCTTAAAAGTGATCTTCTATCTATCATGGCACAGAACGAATAGAAATTATCATGAATAGTCATAACATAGCCAAGCAACTAACACTAACACAGATGACTAAAATCCTGAAGATGATGAGGATATGAAGGATGAAGATGTTAACTTGCTAGATATTCCACAGGAGACTCAACCATTTAAGATGACACCAAGCTCAAGTTACCAAAATATGACAAGATAGTCAATGTAAACAAGCTTGATGGAGAGTTCAAGCATCTCAATACCTAATTTTGCTTTTGTTGGTAAGACAAAAGTAAAGAAGATAGCTTTCATGATGCTAAAGATATCTAGTTCTTCCCATCGGTCAAGAGCAAGAGAGGTGGATCTGATGATAGAGGCTAAGGTAAGGACTGGAATAATCTATATAAGACAATATCATAGAGTTCTAGAAGCTAGTTGTTTCTTTAGATACAGTTCCAAACGAAACCTTAACCTTAACTGATGCATGCAAATTTCAGTTTATTTTTATTTTCTTTTATTGTAATTTGAATGCTATAGTTTTTTGATTTTTTATGCTATCCTATGATGAAAAACATCCAATGATCATGAGTAAGTAGTGTTTGGGCATGGCAAACCTTGGGTGTTCTAGCTACTTGGGTTTTTTGGTCTTTGGGCTGCTGGTTGCCTCTTGGGTTGGGCTTGGCTGCTTGGTTTTGAGCTGTGTTTTTTTAGAGCTTCTTGGTTTTATCTCATAAATGCTTAAGCTGATGTTTAGCTCATTATTATGAAAAGTTATTCCACTTGTTGGCTCATTAGGTGGAGTGGATTCTTGCCTTTTTCTATTCCCAGTGTCTCTTCGGTTTTCCCTGCCTGGTTGCCTGTTCCAGTTCCCCTGGCTGGTTCCGGCTCCCCTGGCTGCTGGTTCCGATTCTCTGTGTTGCCCCTTCAATTTCTCCCCTGGTTGTCTGTCTCATGGCTGCTTTACCCGGCTTTTTGTGTAGTTTTTTCAGGTGTTGTTCTGGAATAATTTCTGGCATTTTAGTTCCCCTTGATTGGTTCGGTTGGAGGTTGAATGGTTGTTTGGCTGCCCCCTTTTCTCCTATAAATTGGAGATGTTTTGAGACATAAGAGGTTGTTGAGTATTTGAGCAAAATCTCTACAAAACCTGAGGGTTTCTTCTTCCTTGGAAAAGCTTGAGAGCTTGTTCCATTTCTCTTCCTCCTCTCTATTTCGTCTTGGGCTTCTAACCTCTTCTTTTCTCCGCAAGTTCCACTCCACTTGTATCCTTTTTCTTGAGCTATTGGAGGTATTTGTTGGCTAATTTGGTGACATTTGCCGAAGGATTTTGTTGGACGTTGGATCTTGTAGCTGTGGTGGACCCTTGGTTTACAAGCCCTTAAGCACTTATTTTACTTTGCCTACTTTTTCGTTGCATGTGAGGAAACCGCTTGTCGGTTGTTATGAGGGTAGTGTTTTTAATTTTACTTTTGTTTCGTTTGTTTTGGTGTTTGTTTGGATGTCAGCATTTTAGATTGAATCGAATTTTGTTCTACTAGCTCTGGTGTTCTCCTCTTTTGGCTCTTTATGTCTAGTTTGCCTGCATCATTAATGAAATTGTAGGACTGCATGACGACCATTATTGAGGCCTGAAGTTATTCTTAATTGACTCAATTAATGAAGCCAATGCTATGGTGTTGGCCACATAAAACAAATTAGCCAAGAACTTGTGACATGCATAAGAACAATCATTTTAACCTCTGAAGAAAGAGCAAAAAAAAGAAGAAATCCCGCAACGTACCTGTAGCTCGGCACCGCTAACAACTCATCCCGCGAATTCTGCTCAAACCCCGCTCGAGGAGGTTCATTCATGTCGTTAAATACCCAACCAAACAAAGCCTTCAGTTGCTCCCTCCTCTCACACGAACACCTCCCGATCCCTCTGTCTTCCCCATTCACTCCTCTTCCCACGCGAGAACCCCGACCTAGCCTCACGATCAAAACCACGATCTCCTCCAACCTTCTTCTCGAATCCCGCCTTCAGGACCTCTAACCTCAAGCTCTCACCAGATTGACACCTCCTCTCCTACCCGTAGCCGACCTCAACCATTCGACCTCACCTCCACCATCGATCGGTCCACAGAATAGAGAGAGAGAGAGAGAGAGAGAGAGAGAGAGAGAGAAAGAGAGAGAGAGAGAGAGAGGGAGATGAGAAGGTTTGCTCCATACCTTACCTTACCCAATCCCTAGCCGACACCAAGCCGTCAGCCTCTTCCTTTCGTTGAACCGAAGCCCTTCCTTGAGCCGACGCCAGCAGCCGCAGTCCCCCCTCCCTCTTGTTTGGATCGGAAGTAACAATTGGGAGCTTGCCCTTTGCGAAGGTATTCGGCCAAATCCAGTGAATCCGCTGAGCTTCAGGATCCTATTTTTTAAATAAGGTTTAGTTCAAATCATATTTAAACAATAGGATTTAGTTTAAACTTGATTCATTTTTTTTAATTAATTATAAGAGTTAATTAAAATTAATTATAATGATTATAAATAATTATAGTTAATTATAATTACTTTTAATTAATAATCATGATTAATTATCATTAATCATTGTTAATTATTTTTAATTATAATTAATCATTATTAATTATGACTAATTATAATTAATTAATAAAAATAAAAAATATATAAAAGCAAGGCCTCCTCTCTTGTGCCTCGATATGCGTGTCGACACCGCTGACAATCCCACAAAGGTATAAACTTTCCAAAACTCATATTCTCACTCTTGAAGTTCGCGGTGGACCGAAAAACCGCCCATACATGCCTTTATTGCGTGTATTGGGATAGGACCCCGGTGCGACGCCTACGACGAGGCAGGTAATCGCCTAAATGCCCCATTTCAAAGTTTGTGGCGCACCGGAAAACTGCCTATACACGCCTTTATTGCACATGGTGGGATGGGATCCCGATGCAGCGCCTACGGCGAGGCGGGGTCACTTATAAGTACCTTCGAGCGGGAGGAAAAGCAAACTGTTTTTTTAAATATGTACCCTCGAAGATCTCATACACACCTTTATTGTGCGTGGTGGTAATGAATATCACGGCCGTAGTGTCTAAGGACACCTACCATACATGCCTTTATTGAGCGTGGTGGGAAGGCCCAGTTTCTCGTAGTTTCCCTTAAACGGGGGAGATGCCGGGAGGCTGGAAAAATTTCTGGTGAACACGAGGTTGTACTTGGACTTGATTGAACTCAAAAGAACAATAGGAATTTGTGAACTTGGACTTGATTTGAATCAAGCATAGTGGACTACTCGAACTTGAACTCATATTGAACTTAATTTTAAACCGATGACAAAATGAAGATAAACTACAAATAACTTATACTTGAACTCGAATGAGTTGAACAATGAACTTGATTGAACTCAAATGATCGCAGGGGACATTGAACTTGAACTGAGCAATATCAAGTGGAACTTGAACTGCACAAGGACAATAGTGGACTCGGACTTGTGAACTTTGATACAATAAACTCAAATCTAAATGAGTTCGAACTTAAATAAATCACAAGAACTTGATTTGAATAAGGACTCATAGTTGATTTGAACACAAGCAAAAGAACTTGTAAGCTTGGGCTTGATTTAATCAATCATGGTGGGTGTGAACTTGAACTTGAACTAGACTCAAGGAATTGAGCACAATGTGATAAAAATATTTGAACAAAGAATATTAAAGACCCAACTTGAATTCAAATGAAATAAGTGCAAGAAAACTCAGATTCAAATGAACTTAATGCAGTAGGCATGAACTCAGTTTGACCTCAGACTTGAACTTTACAAGACCATAAGGGACTTGTGGAGGAAGATTAAGAAGTAATTACTTCAATTAGAATGAAAAGATTAATGAATAATGTGTCAAACACATCATACATATTGCAATTTATCCTTGACGACGAAGGGTTTGTAATTATAACTTGTTTGCAAGAAACAAATGCTCCTTTTGGGAATTTAGTTTGACTATAAAGTCATAGTATGAGAGGTCTTTGGACCTCAATAGATCACTTTCAACATTGAACATGATACATTCCCAAGTAACAATTGGGGAAGCATTTTAAGAGATGTGGCAAACTTTCTTACAAGCAATAATACAAGGAGTATACTCATGAAATACTTGAAAGACACAAATCATGAAGGATGTGAGTGCGGTAGCTTAATGGCAATTCAGCTCCAATCAAGTAATTGCAGTGATCACAAGCATATGTGGAACATGTAATAAATGCAACCATTATCTTACAAGCATGTCTGAGGACACACGGTGAATATAATGATAATCAATATCATTGCAAAAATAAACAAGTGAGAGCCGCAAGTAATGAAGGTTGAAAGGTGTATGTGATCAATTACAAGTGGATACTAAAGAGGAAAGTTTATTATGCAAGCTACAACCTATTTTTGAGGTTGTTGAAAGGCTTTTGATACTCGTCATAACCCACACATAAGTAACATAAAGCTTATGATGATCATAGTAGTTAGTTCATAAACTTGTGAAAAGAGCTTGAAAGCACACATGAAGAAGATCATAACGAGTTCAATAGGTCTCCTACGAACATGAATAGAAAATATGCAACAGCTTACTTGCAAGCAACGACAACAGATGTGATTTATTTGAGAGAGATTACAACTGAATGTTATAAATACGAGAGATCATATATAGATACAAGTACATATGGTCTTCTTAAGCAAAGATATAAGGCTATGACAAATCCAAATTCTTACGAGCCGTTGTAGGAAGTATTTCATGTATGCAAAGTGCCAACTACAAGCAAATATATAAGACATCTAATTGTTGTCAACATCCATGGGCAAAGGCAGGAGATTCGTTAGTGCACTATAATCAATCTACAAGAAGAGACAAGTAGTACGTGACAGTCTACCTGTACAAAGCAGCAAACAACTCGATCTATAAGCTACTACAACACGCCACTGAATCCGCTATATTCATGCAAGCGGACAGAATGCGTTTATAAATATTGCAAAATATCCCGTACATGCACTGTAGTTTGTATACACATAAGTACACAAGGGGTAAATGCAATCACAAAACCTGCATGGGCCCCGGCGAGCGTGTTGTAGGAATACACGTGACGTCTAGGGATGCTACGCAGTTCAATAAATTTGAACTCTATCCTCCTAAATAGATAGATAGGAGTTGACATGGTTGAACAAATAATTATAAAATGTTCCCAAACACTCGCATGGGCCTCGACGAACGCTTTATTAATATACACATGACGTCTAGGGATGATGTGCGGGTTAATAAGAGAATTCAAGTTCGAACCTGATCCTTCTATGCGGATTAATAGGAGTCGATAAGGTTCGAACCATCAATTAAATATACGGTTGTAACGACCGGTATATTTGTTTTAATAAATTCATATTAGACCTTCAAGGCCTATAATCAAAAAAATTCACTAATAAAAGTATAAAGCCTATGAAACCAGATCTTCTGTCAATAACTTGACGAAGTCGACAAGGTTCATCTACAAAATATAAATATTTTCAAATAAAAATGACCCCTAATACCTCGATGATGGCCGTGTTGAAGGCAGAATCTCAACCGGAGAGGTCCATTCCAAACAATTCAAAATGTCATTCCGAAATTCCAAAATCTCAAAAATCCAAAGATGTTTAAAATTGAAATTCAACATCATCATTTGATACTTAAAGCAAAATTCATCCACCCTCCGCAACAGTTTGTTGGGATGGACAAATTAAAATTTACTTCAACTCACACAAAGCTAATACCTAATCTAAAATATCACTAGGATGCATTCTCAAACAATCTCCTGTCAATAAAGACGTGGTACGTGTCCTCTAACCGGCGATTTTGCCACCAAATGGCACCGCATGATAAACAGTTATGACCCGAGGCCCTCTGAACCGAATGGTTTTGCCGTCAAATGGCACCACGAAATACCGGCTATGGCCAGAGCCAATATGTTTCTTAGTGGAATCAAATCCTTCAGATATGAATCAATAGGATATGATCGATAAGGCACAAAGCCCTCTGTTAGCTATGGTGGGTTCAAATTTATCCCCTTAGGCAAAATTCACCCTAGGTCTACAAGGTACTCTTGGACGAAGCAACTCATGGCTGCCGACAAGGATCCTTCTGTCAGTTGTTGACGAATATTTTTGTATCGACCCGACCCTGATCGAGCCTGTATAGGCTCGATCATGCTCGATCGACCCAATCGATCATCATCGAGGCGTAAATTAAAATCAAATAAAATCAAATCAAACCACGTCGAGCATCATCGAGCTCAATTCGACGCCGATTTGAGTTATAATTCATGAAATTAACTCGATCGGACCCAAATCGACCCAAATCGATCTAAGTCGAGTTCAATTCGAATTCAATTTCAGCCCAAATCAACCAATTTGGGCTAGATTGAGTCTCAAAACTAGAATTTGAGACTTAGGGCTGAGATTTTATCTCAAATCTTGCCCAAATTTCATGTCAAATTCACCAGAAAATCTACTCAAGTAGATTTTCCCTCGTTTCACGAAACGAGGCAGGGGAAATGATGTTTCGGGTGGCTCTCTGCAGGCACTTCAAAGCAAACAAAAGAGGCAAGGGGAGCAGCATTCGGCTCCCCTGTGTTTTTCGTGCGGCTCGTCCTGACCTAAAGAGCTAGCGAGAAAACGGGAGAGAGGACTCGGAGTCTCCCTTGCGTGCGTGCGGAACTCCTGACCGACCCAGTACAGGTCTCTGGACGCCTCCAAGATGTCGTTCTCCCCCTGCCATCGAGCCCTCCAGGAATTGAATCCTCCAAGCCGGCCGACTCCTCCAGTCCTAAGCCGCTGATTTCTAGAGGTCATCGATCCCTTGCTATCGTTTCATCTTCTTTGGACCAAGAGAGGGAGATATCTTCCTATCTCCCTTCATTTCTCAAAGGGAATGAGTTTGAACTTGCTCTTTTCTACCTCTCAAGCAAAGGAAGAGGAGTAGGAAGGCTTGTGGAGGCTTTTCAGTCATTGTAGAAGCCTATTCTTCCTTCTCCATCATCTCTGATGACTTCGAGGTAATAAAGCAGCAAATAGGAGCTTTGATTGGAGCTTGGACAGCGATCCGAAGCTTGAATCGGAGCTTGGACAGTGCTTGGAGCTTGGATATGAACGCTAGGACAACTCGGAAGAGGTATAACACTAAAAATTAGGCAAAGCCCTAAGGCCCCCCTAGCCGTTGTTGTGTTGTTGACTCCCCAAGTCCTAGGTCCCTAGAAACTTTGATTTTTGGCCTCCCAAAATCCCTTTGTTCACTGTCCTCTCCGCAAAACTGTGAAAAATCAGTGTTTTTCATTTATTTTCTCTTGAGAGAGTCAAAGAGGCATGCTAACACGTGAAGGAGTGTTGGATTGGTATCCAACACCTCTCAAATGCATGTAATATCATTCATGTTGTATCTAGTGCCCTTACCTACAATCAAACCCTAAGTTTAGTGGCTCATTCGATGTCGAATGAAGTGTTGAAGCGTAGAGTCTATTCCCTAAGCATGGCATGCGTTATTAGATCCCTAAACTTGTATGTTTAAATAAAATTAGCATATGCATGTGATAGTTTTGCACCGCCATGACATCCACTATCTCCTCTAAATTTGTTAGATGTTCAAGCATGTATTTTAATCATTTTTATGAAGTTGTGGGATTGTCCATGAGCACTTTTGATTCATGTTACAAACCCTATAACTAACAGTTTCATTGGAAAGCATCGTTGAACTTCTCTAAATTTCGGGAGACAAAGCGAATTTTTCTTTCTTACATGCTTTCATTTCTTAATGTTAAATTGAGCTTGCATGAGTCTATTGCCTATTTGAATATTCATTTTATGTCAATGGCTATGGTCCTTGTACGCCTACAATTTGCAAAATCATAAACGTGTCCACCAAACTCATGGATGCTTGCAAAGCAAAGATGGAGTGTTTTATGACTTTAAGGAGCTTATAGATTACACCCCATCATATATTGGAGTTTTTTAGGCATGTTTAGTGTAGTTTTTAAGTTGACGGGTCAAGGGCATCAACACATAACTTAGGCACATGGTGAAGCTTTCGAAAAGACAAATCAAAAGCCTTCACCCCTAGGTTTTCCTTAGACTATAGTAAACTAATTCTTAGAACCTATCCATAGGGATTCCAATGACGATTACATCCTATGTCTTTAGGTTCCTTAGATGACGCCATGTGTTGTATTTCCAAAAAGAATCGTAGGAGTAAATCCATCCTATCCAACCTCTCAAATCATGCCAAAATTGATTTAGAGATCGTTTTATGAATTGGGAATTCTCTAATAAAGTCTTCCCTTCCCCATGCATAATGGTTTGGAGCACCTCAAGTCTCCAAACACTTCATTGCACGAATCATTTTGACTTAGGACCAAGATCCTAGGTTTGTAGCATTTTGTTTATTAATACAAAATCAACAAGCATTTGTCCATCGTCCTTCATATGGAACATTTTAGAGCTTATCTTATTTGTTGGAGCACCTAACCAACAAACACTTCCCTCGTGTGTGGTATTTGGAGCCCATCTAAGGCTCTAAATGCTCCTACACATGAATCATTGTAGCTTGGAACTAAATTCTAAGCTATCCACCCTTTTGTTGGAACATAAAACCAACAAACCATCTTCTTCCTTCGTTTGTTGAGTCACAAAATTAACAAATGAGTACTCCTCTCTCTCATGTATGACAATTTGGAGTCTCCAGAGGCTCCAACCAAATATCATTACATGGTGGTTAAACCTTAGAAACAAATTCTAAGTCACACGCCTCTTATTTGTTGAGACAAAACCAATGAACAATCATATATCCCTCCTTGTGTATGTTAACTTGGATTTACCTAAAATCCTAAACACATGCCAAGAGACTTAGAACTTGGAACCAAATCCCAAGTTCTTCTCTTCTTTGTTTGTTGAAAAGACAAAATCAACAAACAATTATCCTCCCTCATGCATTGCATTTGGAACCTCCTCAAGGTTCCAAATATATCATTGCATGACTTTTAACTTGCCTTAGGAGCTACCACCAATCTTCCCATGCATAAGGTTGTAAGCTCTTAAACTTGAGATCAAACATCAAGTTCTCTCATCTCATTTGCTTAGCCACTATTTAGGCAAATGAATGCTCCTCCTTGGACACCCAATGTCCAAGGAATCCCTTTCAACATGCAATTCAAAGGTTGCTTGTTGCTTCTCTCTTCTACAACTTAAGAGTTGTAGAAAGTCCTCTCATTCTCCTAAGCCCAAATTTAGGAGAATGGTTATCCCCCTTTGAACACCAAATGTTCAAGGACATTCATGAATGTGTAACCTCTAAGGTGCACTTTCTCTCCTTTTTCTACCAAACAAAAAGTGTAGAAAATCTCTCCATTCACTTAGCCTAAATTAAGTGAATGTATGTCATTTCCTTTGAACATCAAATGCTCAAAAAAGGTCCTCTAGCATGCAACCCCCAAGTTGCACACCCTTTCTCTCATTTGCCTAACCTATATAGGTAGGCGACCTTCTCAATTTGTAGTCTCAAAACTATGCATTGTACCTCTTATTCATGATGATTGGAGCTTCCTTTTAGCTCCGAACATATCTTTCCATGAGTTGGAGGGAACTTGGAACCAACTCCCAAGTTCTTTTATCTTGATTGTTGGTACAAAACCAACGAGTTAAAACTATCCTTCCATCCTATTCATTGGAACATGAAAAAAAAATGAATAATCCTTCTAAACATAGGACTCAAACCATGATTTTCTCTATCCACTTAGCCTAAATTAAGTGGAATACTTCTCTTTGGACATCAAACATCCAAAGTGCATCTTCGATTGGCAACTTTTAAGTTGCATTCTAATCATTACCTCTTATGAGCCAAGATTATAAGAGAACTTGTGAACCTTCTTTCATCCTCCCAAATCCGGATTGACAAGATGCAACCCTTTTCTTTGAATACCAAATGAAAAACATTCTAGAAGTTTTGTAGCTTTCAAGTTATATCTCCATCCCTTAACCTCAAAGTTATGGGAGAGTTTGCATCCAACAAAATCCTCTTGTTGGATAAAAATAACTAATATTCCTATATCAAATATAGGAATATTATCTTCATATCTTCCCCATTCTCCTAACCCATGTTAGGTGAGTGAACCCTTTTTCTTTGGGCACCTAAAAGCCCAATGAACTCTCATGATGTATAGTACAAATCTATGTGTCTCATTCTGATATTTGCCCAACACAAATTGGGCAGATACCCTCTCTTTTTGAACACCAATTGTTCAAAGAGTTTCTTCCTACTTGCAACCTCTAAGTTACATTTTCTTCCATCCTATCCTATAAATTGAAATTATAGGAGAACACTAGAATTTCCTTTCACTCTCTTAAAACCCAAATTAGGAGAGTGCACCCTCCTCTTTAAACACCAAATGTTCAAAAGGTGTTCAGAAGTTTGCAACCCATAAGTTACACCTTCTTTTCTCCTTTTATAACTCAAAAGGAATTGTAGGGAAATCCCTCTCATCCCACTAACTCAAGTTAGAGGGGTGAACGTACCTTTCATTTTGAACATTAAAATGTTCAAAGAGATCTTTCTGTCTTGCAACTTCCAAGTTGCATTTCCTCATTTCTTCTCTACAAACCCAAAATTGTAGGGAAATCCTCTCCTCCTACAATTCAAGAGTTGTAGAAAATTCCGATTTTCACTCAACCAACATTGAGTGAACTAAATCTATCTATTTGTTGATGCTAAAGCCAACAAATATTCTCATCTTCCATTTCTTTCTTCCAACCCAAGTTGGATGGAGGGATTCCGTTATTTGGACACCCAAAGTCCATAACAACTCTTAATGACTTGTGACCAAACAACAAATCAACCCTTTCTTTAAACATCAAAGTGTTCAAAGATTTTTATGAATTTGCAACTTATAAGTTGCATATTCCCCTAACTCTCCTCCAACTTTAAAATTTTAGGAGATTTTTCCCTCTCTTTAGCTCCAAAAGCTAGAGAGAGTTCTCCAACATTTAGCCCAAAAGCTAAATGTTGGATTCCCACTTTCTCTTCTTAGCTCCAAAAGCTAAGAAGAACCCTTCCAACACTTGGCCCAAAAGCTACGAAGAACCCTTCCAACACTTGGCCCAAAAGCTACGGACTCTCTTTCTTCCCCTTCTTTAGCCTCAAAGCTAAAAGAAATGTTCATTTCCTTTTCTAGCTCCAAAAGCTAGGGGGAATTCATTGAGCTCAAAAGCTATATGTTAGGGGGAATTCCTCCAACATTGAGCTTAAAAGCTATATGTTGGACACTTCTTCCTTAGACCCAAATTTTAAGAGGACCCTTAGTATGACATACCACACAAGCCTCACGCACTTAGATGCACAACCCCTTAAGCATACTAGGATTAAGATTTTTTCTTTGTGCGCGCATGTGATTGATGATTTGGTGTGAATGCTCTTTTGGATTATCTGTGTTGTGGGCACTTTCTCTTAAGTGATTAGAATAGAAATATATATATATATGCTTTTTGTGCAGGTGGCCATGTCCAAGAAAGGGGGTAAAATAAATCATGATTATCATAATGTTGTTTGCTTGCAGGCACTGCTTAAAAACCCCTAAAAGGCATGGCCAATAGGGTAGAAACAGGTGCTTAGCACTCTAAGTGCTAGGCTAATTTTGGGATGTTATATGTTTATTATATAAACTGTCTTCTGACTCTGTTTTACAAATTTGAGTCTTTTTCTATTTTATATCATGTATTTGATTAGATCTAGAATGTAAAACTTGTGGGGTTTGGACTAGAAGGAAAAGGTGGATCGAGGAAGGATATATTCCTTTAGAGGTGAAGCCCAAAGGTCCACTGGATAGTTAAAGCTTGAAGACCCCCACAAGTAGAATCTGTAAATTTAACTGAGTTGTATAATGGCAGGCAACTCAACTGCCAAAACTGTTTGTAATAACTAGGACACTACTTGCACTTCTATTTTAATTTATATACAAGCATGTGTTGGTTGTTTACTGGGTGCGCATTAGAAAAGCATGAATTTTTTCTAGGTTTCTTCTATTGCTAGACTTGTGATACCATAGGCTCTTAGGATAAAATGAATTTTCTACCCCTTAAATTATAAGAAACCTAAAATCAATCTAGGCTTTATGTTTTCTAACAAGAAAATTTGCATATCTCCCTTCAAGGAGCCAAGTTTTCAAAAATTAAAATAAACATGCATAGCCCAAAAAAAGTGTCTCATATAGAAAAGCCCTCACATAAGGACTAGATAACCAAAAGTCTGCATTTGTGAGTATACATTCTGCATACCCCACATAAATAGACATCTTGGCCTCAAAGCCAAGCTATAAGCTCTACTTCCTAAATAAAAAAAAATTGCCCTCCACTCTACATTTGTATAAAGACCGGACGACATAGTTTTAAAATTGATTAGATGGGTCTAACTGGTAGTCCCTTCCAAGCGGGATAGTAAATCCAGAAGTCATACAGGCTATGTCTCATGTGAGGTGCAACTTATAAGTCCCTTTTGCATTTGTTAGACTTATGTTCGAGGCACTACCTATCGATAGTCTTCACCTTAATTTTAGGGTCTGAGACAATAGTTGATTTCAAATCACTATACAAACCCTCACCTTTCGGGCAATTCCTTCAACATATGTTGTTGTAATATAAGCCCCAACTTTCTAATCAAAATGATTGACTTAAACAAAATTAGAATTCAAAAATGTAAAGCCCAACATAAGATAGTTTGAGCACCTCTGAGTTTCACTCATAATCAAGTACTCCTACTTCATCTCATTGGCCCTCATTTCAAATTATAATCTCAAGTTGATCATCTATTCCTTGAAATTCCTAAATGCCAAAAATCCTTTAAATAAGGCTTTCATGGATTTAAAAATCAAACTTTAGTCAATGTTTAAATGACTTCAAAAAGACAAGAAAATCATTAGTTTAATCAAAAGTATTCTCAAGCACCCAAGCTTGAGATGTAATTAACCATAAGGGTTTGCCCCTATGGGACGTCTGCATCCCAGAAATAAATAAACATCATTCAACCAAACATCGAATGCGGGAATCTCTGTTCAAAATTGTAAATTTTGTCATTGAGTCCATAAGAAAATGATATTTTTACCCTTCGGGATAATATATCATCATTCTTATGCCGTGCTCAATCATAAAGTATGCAATTCGTTCGAGGATATAAAAATTCTCCAACATCAGGTTGAGTCGACTACCTCCTCTGACTAAGAAGACCAGGGAACACGATAGCCCGAGACAACGGAACCATGGGATCTTGATTGAGCCCATCATCTATTCCCCCACCATCAGTTTTAAGTGCAAGATGGTGAAATTTCAACTTTAAATATCAAACCCTTTAAATTTCCGACATCCAAAGACCATTGCTACTACTATATGCCAGATACTATGTATCTCTACATATCTGATTGACGACTAGCCTTAATCGAAAGTTCTCTCTCGTTATTGGAAGGGATAATTAACTATAGGGGCTTGCACCTATAGGAAACTAGAACTTAGATCATAAAGTCCTCGCAAAATGAGGACAAAATCTCTGGGTAGTGTCTTATCTACAAACACATCTGCCTTCCTAAAATTTACCCTGAAACCTATTCCGTTAAAACTCCCCCCGAAAAGAAAAAGCAATATTCGGGCGGAGGCCGGGGCCGAATTTTCGGAGCCCACAAATCAAAAGTGCAAGGGAAAAGGAATGGCAAATGGAAAAAAGGGCTATCAAGGAGAGAAAAACAACAAAAGACCTTTCTGCACACATTGATAACTCTAGGACAATACTAACACAAAGTGTTAGAAGTTCCATCTTGAATTGAGGTAAAAAGATGAAAAGGCAACACAAACGCGAATGACATAAACAGCAAAAAAATGTGTAAACCAAGGGGAACCTCACACTACTTCGATGGATCCATATGAAGTCATTTGGAAGACAACTACCAAGAAATTTAAAGGTTTAGATCACGAATAAAACAATTGGCTAACCCCTTATATTAAAATTAGCTAGCATTAGCCCCTTTTGGACCTATCCAACTGTTAGAAAACTAGTTTTATATGCAAAAATAGTCATTCGTACAACTTTACCAGCAGCATAGATAGCTTCAAAAGCAATTTAAAAGAGGAAATGGAAAAATTCAAACAACAGAAAATATGAAATTGGAATCCAAGAAGAGCGTTTTGGGTGAATTAAACAAGTCATGATGACTATAGCCAATTCCATGCTCAACATACAAAGTCAGAAGACACTAATTATGGAAGAATTGTCAAAGGATTAAAGTTGGAAACAACGTTCCTAAATTTGATATGGATACAAGCTATGATCACATGTTGATAGGTTAATGTGATTTGGTGGAAAACACTTAAGGTTACAAAGTTTTTTGTATGTGTCTGTAGCCTCACTTGTAGCTCCTCAAGATGTAAGAGATACTAGAGCACTATTAAACAATAATAAATTATAATTTTAAAATTTTTATGTCCACTTCGATTTTAATAACCTTCTTTTAATAAATTCTAATCAATTTATTTCTAATACTAATTAATTATCAAATTTTTAAACCTCAAAATATTAGCTTCATATCAAGAAGAGCAATAGGCTAGACCACAAGAGGTTGCATGCAATAGTTTTTGTCATATACAATACCAGTTTGAGTAAAGGGGTGACGATCAAGCCTTTATACCACTGTGGGGTCGGCAGTTTGAGTAAAAGGAGCACAGAAAAAATAAAATTTTCATCCAATTTTGATAGATAGCACAAAATCTGATATTGATTGAATTGTTGGATAAAGATCTAGTGTTTTTGTAAGAACCCTCGAAGATGGAGGAAGAATAAATATTTTTTTTTTATGTTGATGGAATTAGAAGTGTGCCCATTATGATTCTGTACGAGAAAAGGATCAATTGTGGTCCCTCTTTGTGATAGATCAAAATGGTCCCCATCACTTTTGAAGGACCAATTTGGTCCCTCAACTCCTTAAAATTGGTGACACCACCATCTCTCTTCGGAGGTCGTTTGACAGAACCCTCTTGATCGGAGGTTGTTTGACCATTAAGCGGCGTGTCGCGCTTGCCAACCGTTGCTCGAGTCACCAATTTCGCTCTTTTTTGCGCATTTCATTGTGTATGGATCAACTAACAAATAAAAATTAGGCGGATGCTTCATAAGTTAATATCACATTGAAGCTAATTAATAAACAATAACATAGCAAAGATAACAAGGACATAAATTTAATAATTAAAAGATATAGATTATCTACCCATTTCAAAGAAAAAGCATGCAAAAAGCCTTTTAGGAACCCCATCTCTTCCACGGATATAGCTTCTTCATGGACAAACTAACATTCAGTGTACGCCAACAATTCTAATGAATATATTAAAAAAATTATTAAAAAAAAAAAATAGCCACACAGGGTAATACGCATGTAGAAAAAAAGGGTTTAACCTGAAATTGGATAAGGCCATCTTCCTGATTAAGAATCTGCAGGGACAGAGTGCCTTGTACATCAAAATTGGTGACGCCACCATCTCTTTTCGTAATAATATTAAGCTTTTCTTCAATGATCAATGTTATAGGATCTGTTGGTGGAAGGGATGATTTGGCTTGACCAACAGTAGGTGGCACATCATCAAGGATCACTTCCCCTTCAGCTTGTAGAGACTGCATGAGTTGGCTGGTACGTTTTGTTTTGCCTAGTTGCATACCAAGGCCCTTTGAGGTAGCAGTAGTAGGTGCTGCATGACGACCTGAAATGCCGTATCAATTTCAGAAGTCAACTACCATTAGGCCAATCAACAATGAAGAATAAGTACCTTTTCTGTGTTGGAATTCACAGTAATCAACAAATACTATAACAAGGACATCAAGTACAGCTAGACAACTCTGCACAGTCAATTAAAAGAAATGTTTAAGAAAGATTTTTTAAAAAAATTACTATTCCTTGGAAATTATATTTAATACATAATTTAATTAAAAAATGACTAAAATACCCCTATATTTAATACCATTAACCCAAAATTTAATGTTATGACCAAAAAGGTAATTTTTAAGGAGTTGAGGGACCATTTTGGTCCTTTTCTCCATTCTGCATTAGGTTGAATCTCTCTACTCCACATAAGCCACATAATAAGTTGTAATTACATAATCTTAAAGGAAAATAATTGAAACATCAAGCCCCACACTTGTTTTCAAACTCCTTTATTTTTTAACTTTAAATCATAGCTAAGGACTAAAAAATAAATTCAGTTGGTATCCCTCATCAATTCTTTTATTTTAAAAATGTAAAAAAGGTTAAAATACTCACTCGGCTATTTATAGGGGATCATTATAGTTCCATGCTATCTAATATGTATATCTAATTTAGTTCCTCAACCTCTCAAAATTTAATCCAAAATAATCCATTGATACCTAAAATCTAGTCCAAAATAATACAACAGAGTGCTATTTTGGATCATATTTGAAGAAAACTAGCCCCATACAATCACTCAATGGAGCATTTTGACCTTTTTCACTTTATAAAATGTAGGAAACTAAATAAAAGTAAAGAAAGTTGTGAATAGATTGGAGGATGAGACTGACTTTAAATGAGGTAGAAATTAATCTTGAAAATGAATTTGCGACATGACAACCTATAACTACATTTCATTTAGATTCCTTAATAGGGGGAGAAGCATGTAAGGAGCTTGAGGAATGATGAATGAGGAATTGAGTGCATAATTAGTTGCCTTGTTTCATTTTCATGTTTTACTTTGGTTAACACTTTGACTTCATATGTTTGTTTTTTAGATTTTATAGTTAGCATATTAATGAAATGGTTATAGATTAATTTGGAATTTATTCCAATCATTTTTTTATATTATATTTTTTAAACATATTTTTACGAAATATTAAAATATAAAATTCAGGAGGTCCAAATCATGACGGGTAAAATACTTGCTCTTAAACCTTTAAAAAAATTGTCAAAAGGATGCCAACAGCAATGGTTGGCTCTTAAGACCAGTGGCTTGGGCATAAATTGGGTTCGTAGGGTTCAAAGCACACAAACAGGGTACATTCTTATTTATTACAAGTTTTAAGAGTTTGAATTAATCTTTCCATCCATTTAAAAGGTGGTTGCTTATGTTCTTAGAATTTTTTAGCCTTTTGAGTTTAAAAGGAGGTTTCTCCTAAATGATGCTAATAAGTTAATATTTTTAAATATCATCTTGTATTATAAATAGTTTTAGAATAAAGAAACCATTGCATTCTTCAAAAATAGTCCTCACCACTCATCTCCCTATCCAACCATATTGGCCTTCCACCCCTCCCTCTTCCCCCTCTCATTTTCTATCATGGCCAAGAGTCATCATGTTCAGAAGAAGCCCCAAGCAAACAAATTCTATTACACGAATCATTGGCCCAAATGTGTCATAACAGTGAAATTGTTGTAAGGAAAACAACCCACATTCAATTGGAGAGTAATTACACCAACCTTGAAAGATAAAAGTGGGAAAATTCCAACCTAACTTGTTGATCTATCCTTTACAAACCAATATCTAGGACCCTTGGATCAAAAAATTAATTTTTGGTTACTTGGCCCTTGTGTTTTGGAACAAAATGAGAAAATATTTAACTGACAAGATGATTCAACATTTGTTGAGCAAAAGCAATCGAATAAATAAAAAATCTCAAATCATTCCAAAGACACCAAGAATGCAATAACGCACGTAGATAGTTTCTTATATTCATTTCCCTGAAGCTAGTCAACAAGAAGTTAAATCAATTTCAATGCTTCATTTCTATTACATTTTTAAACAAAAGTCTGAATTTATAAATGATAATTGAATACAAAATATAATCCATGTAAATTCCATCATGTCAATATGCACATGCAGTTTAAAAAGAATGATTCATTAAAAAAGAGGATAACAAAATAAAAACAACTTGTTACTGAAATATAAGGAGATCAACATAAATTTTAATAATGAACAATACAATAACTGAAATACTATGGATTTATGAGTTACTATTTCAAGGAAAAATAAAAACACAGTAAGTAACCCAACAGGACATATCCAAACTCTGCAAATGTGAAGGAACATTCAGACCTTTAAACTTGCTAGAATAGGAATCCGAATCTACTGTGCTAACTTCAAGTCCAGAACCACTTCCAAAGCCAGCACCACTACTAGATAGAGTCAAATCACTGAAATGTTTTGAACCAGACAGAGACATAAAGACTCCTTTATCACCTTTGCTTTTATCAAGCTGCAAAATAAGGTGAGCATGATACTTTCATGAAAAAAAACAAAAATATTTAAGAATCAGAAATTTCTAGCCTAAAAACTATACACTTAAAAAAAGACAATGATTAGCTGAATCCCTTGAAGTAGAAGCAAAGAAGGTTAAATAGTCACAATGTGATATAAAGCTCTACTATCATGGGTCATACCCTTAAAATATGACATATACGCATCTTAAACATAGCTAATTTAGAAACCTAAACTTCCAAGACGTATTTCAAATAAACATGTGTAGCAAATTAGGGACAAGAAATAAGAACAGAAATGATATATTAAAACATTTTTTCAGCCAAACAAGAAACCAACATGAGCAGTTGAGCGGCAGCTGTCAGGAAATGCAGTCAGAACAAGATGTCAGACATCCCAAATGGTGTGTCCACTCTTAGAAAACTTTGATTAATATCTTTAATCATAGACAAAAACTGCTGCAATTAGGACTAGGCACATACATAAGACTTGGCCATGGCACTAAAACCTAATACATTTCATAACAATTTTTCTTTCTAAAGATTATTATCAATTTTCCACTTAATTGCACTCAGTACCTCAAATAGAAGGACTATATGTTTGATTCAAACTTTGAAACTGAAGATATGTAATTTAAGCATCATAACACATTCCATTCCATAAATTTTGAACTCGTATGGATTCCGATGATAGCTTAAACAAGCCAAATAAAGGATTCAGTTCATAAATAAATGGATAGAGCAGGCTTCACAAGCAGCAGAAAATTAAACTCGGATTAAAAAAGTTACCTTGTTTTTATCAATCTCACTGGCTTTTCGCTTCATGACATCCTTAGTTTCATTAATCTTACTTTGCATTACCAGCTTGTGCAGTCTCTCTTCATGACTCTCCATCTCACAATACTGCTTTACTTGTGCAACTGTCACATTTTCCTTGTAACCAAGAGAAATAGTTTCATCAAAAGCAAATAACAGCTCGAAAGCTGCCTTGCAAACTCCCTCTTCATCTAAAGAAGGCGAATATTCAGGAATCTTCAGTTGGATTAAGGAATATAAAAAGTAAATCTCCAATTGTTATGTGATACTAGGACAGGTGATAATTTATTGTGCAAAAATGAAACAAACTATGGATTTCTTTTTAGAAAATGGTTAAATTGATGAATTTATGCACAAAAAACTGGTAAATCTCTAGGCCTGCAAAGTCTTGAATGCTACAAAAGGATACAAGTTTAGCCAGCAAAGTTAAAGCTCCAAGATCTTCAACAATATTACTCTGCTTGTTAGTAATAAGAAGCAGATAGAGAGCTTCTATGGGTTGATACACATATCGAACATTCTCAGTCTCTACAAATGTGTGTTGCTTTCCTCCTGATCCAACCAACTTTGGGAATGCTGCAAGTAGTCCTTCAATTCTAATTCGTGACATGTCTACAAACTGCCTTGAGACAAGTGCTGCAAAAAAAAGGGAATGTAAGATAGGGAAAGCAGAAATAACTATTGGATAATACTAGAGAAGGCCTATAAAATGCCTAAGGCTAGAGATAGAAGATCTAAAAACTTCAATCAAATTAGATGTATTAAAAGAGAAGATAATAAGATCTTAGTTAAGAAAAAAACAAGACAAGATGAAAATACTATTTCTAGAAATTATTAAATGAAAGTGTAAAGGAACATTCTTTTTCAAATGAGATAATAAAAAGAATAATGAAAGATGCTATATGTTGATAAAAACTAAAGAAAGGCTTTAAGTCCAATTAAGAGTAACATTTAAGATTTTAGGAATTAAGGAAGATATTATAATAGTTTGTAAACAAATATTGTAATAGAATCTCGAAGACAGAAAAGGTACCAAATGATTTAAGAAGATTGGTATAATATTTCAATGTAAGAAAGATTTTCTAGACTTTAAGAATAAATCAAATTTGTTTGTGGTGAAATGTATTCATAACATATGGTAACAAAATATAGCTTTAGAAAATGCACATCCATTTAAGAAAATTAACTCAAGTAGGCATCAAGAAGATCTACACGGAGGCATTTAAAAATTAAAGAAAAAGTATGCAGCAGCAACAACAACAACATCAAGCCTTTGTCCCACTTCGTGGGGTTGGCTACATGAATCATTCTTCAACATTATGTCCTATTAAAAATCAAATTCTCATTTAAATCTAATAAAGAAATGTCATTTCTAATATTTTCTAGCCAATACTTTTTAGATCTACCTCTACCTTTCTTAATATAAGTCAAATCTGAGTAGAGGGCTGCATTAGGTAGTCAACAGCCAGCGTAAAACTTGTCGAAAAGCATGATCAACAAAAAAATGTTTCTATGATTTTCATTGATCCATTGAGGACATATGATCAAGTATCATGATAATTGATTTAGAGTACAATAAAAAAGTGTAAAAAGTGCATTGATGTTGTTTTAAAAAAAAATGATTTGATTATGCATTGGAGAGAGTAGGTAAAGCATCATCTTTTAATTTTTGCTGATCATTAGGAAGGCTTATGATCCAATATCAGGAGAGTTGATATGACTTAGCAGCATTGACTAGCATTAACAAAAGAGTGCCTAAAGAATAATATAGATGTGAAAATATGAATGAGAGTAAAAGGCAAATTTTATAAAACTACAACTAGATTGATTATGCTATATTGGTTTGAGTATCAAGCAATAATAAAGTCGCTTTTAAGCAAGTTGAGTGTGTAGAAAAAGAGAATATTACCATAAATATGTGATACAATTAAGAATGATAGATCGAGCTATGATTAAATAAAGAGGCTATAGGAGTATTACATTTAAAATATAAAATAATGAAAAAATTGGGTTGAGTAGGGCCAGTAGGCTTATACAACAAAGGGCAAGAAATGCACCAATAAGACAAATAGTTAAAATTAACATGAAAAGATTATGATAAAAAAATGGGTAGGTCAAAGAAAACATGGCTACTATTTGTGCAAAAAGGTTTCTCCAAAATAGAGATATAACACCATGCAACAACCAAAAAGAAAAAAAAAATGTAGAGCAAGCATTCAAAATGTAGATCCCAAGTAATTAGGATAAGATTAATAGTGATAATGCCACAAAAAAAACTCCTGCATGATATTCAAATCAGCATAAATGCCTCTCACTCTCTTACACAAAAGCATGCTTGCACGCCTGTTATAACTATTTTTCACAGAAAGAAAAAGCATTAATATGTAAATCACAGTCATATTGCTATTCATAAGCAGAAGTTACAGCACCTATGACTGTCCTATGCAATTATGTAAAAAGGATTTGGCAGAAAAAAATATGACGGTTTAAGGAATTTAAATAAAAGTACAGTAAATAAAATGAAAGTATAGCAGATATCAACTAAACAGTGAACTTGCCCTTTCCAGATTTGCTTATGATGGATGCTGCAAGAACCACCTGTTAACATAAAACACAATCAGCGCAGAAACTACATTTCTCAGTTGTTTTGATATTAGTTTCTACAACTTACGCGTTTATGATAGAATATAATCTTACTGCAAAAAATTAAAAGGCTGTTAAAGTTAGGATTTAACGTTTCGAAATATGCCAGATCTACTTTTTTGTTGAATGAAAATAAAACATTAAAAAGTAAAAATATATTGAACAAAGAGAAGAGCATGATGCTACCATTTTTAACTAATGAGAGAAGCGACTATTGACGGTACAGCTGGAGGTAGATTGTCTTAATTTCTGGCGCTAAAGCATTATCAACAAAATAACCACCTAAAAAAGCAAAATGACGCACGTTTCAGCAGAGAAAGCATTTTGTTCTATCAAGCAGCAAAAACTAGAAACCAGACCACTAAAAAAAGATAAATCGAAGTCCAAAAAAGACATGCCCCCCATGAATAAACATCAGATCGAAATTGCCAGAAATAGCATATATGCAGTAGGAATGGTCGAAATTCCAATCAAAAGCATCATAATAGAACAGATTAAATCACGCAGCCAAAAGAAAAAAAAAATCAAATGAAGTCCAAACCAATTCTTCCCAAATAAACATGTAGCAGCGTCCGATATATTTTAACATTCTGTAATCAAATTTTCCATAAAAAACGTTGCAGATCTGCGCGGTTAGTGACAGCCGATATCCCTCATTTGTGAAGTATGTAACTCGATCGATCTTATAAGAGGAAGATGGGATACCTGTCGCCTGCCAGATCTCGCATCGGTAAAACTTGCCTGGGATAAACAGTTTGCGCACGATCCTATGCGTCGATGACAGCCAAAGGAGACCCGAAAGTGAATCATCTAATGACCGCGTGGTAAACGGAACCGGCTAAATCGCAATGCATCCGGTTGCGGAGTTATACAGTGCATTTGTTGTATAAAAATGTCTGTATATGTACACCATTATATATATATATATATATATATATATATATATATATATATATATATGTTATATATATATTTATATATATTTATATTTATATTTATATTTATAAATTGTATATACACATATTTATAAAAAAGTCGGGATATAGCTCTACATTCGGATTTCGCATATATTAATCTCTCCTATATAAGGACTAATGGCCAAAACATTTTGGGAAAATTACATTCATACTATTTTAAATTTATAGTATATATAAAAATAATATTTTTTTTTAATTTATTGATATATCATCAAAAAATTATCTTGATCGGGCACGAATCTTGAGGCAAAATCAAGCTGGAAACTTCAAAAATTAAATCTGGCATCACCTGAACTCCGATTTCAGTAAACTTACATTCAAACTGAGCATCTCGGAAATACAAACCCAACGACATCAAATTCGACTCAATCCGAGACCAAATGAGTCCAAATCAAGGACCTGAAGTGCTGTTGAAAAGTTCGAACCACCATTTGAGTTACCAAACGGTTTCCAAACATAACGTTATTATAGTCGAATCGAGCAGCTCGACGAGACAAATATAACGAGCCCAAGATCGCTAAATTATGACATTGTTAAGACCTTTAAATGTCTGATAAACGGTCCACATCAAAGGATCCAATATCGGCCATCCATATGAACCATTCCCCCTTTACCCTTGATCCTCCTATTTACGGGTCATGTCATCCTCAAAAAACTATAAATAGCTCCTCATTCCTCTTGAGAGGGGATTCAAGCAAGAAGAAGAAGAGAAGAAGGAGAAGAGAAGAGAGGAAGAATATGAGGGAAGAAACTCCTCGACCACCGACACCGGAATTCTGCCCGACTTCCAAACGATGCTGGAATTATGCTCGACTTTCAAATAACGTCAGAATTTTTCCCAATCTCCAAGTGACGCCAGAACTCTGCCAGACATTGTAACTTAATTTCAATCTATATGTGATTCATTGTAATCTGATCGTCCGAACTTTTACGGATAAGTCAGTCTCTTGTATCTCAAGCAAACACTAGTGGAACTTTTTCACATAGGCGTGGCCCCGTGATTTTTTCCTTTTCGAGGGTTTTCCACATAAAAATTTTGGTGTTCTTTCATCTTCTGTTTGTGTGCTGAGTATTCGTGCAACTCTAAGATAAATACTTTCTGACTCTATTGCAGCGTATATTGTAGTCCGCAATAGTTTGGCGCCGTATGTGGGAAACATTATCGCACAATTTCAAGTGTTACTATGATGGTCAACAGACGTAGCAATCGTATATTGGGAGCCTCTCGCTCCAACTCATACCAATCTAGGAATCCTTCCATGAACCAGGGCCGCTAGAGATTCGCCTCTTTTTATTATGGGGGGCATAATGCTATTGGATAAGGAACTTTAGGGCCTTCCTTGGAAGACCACATTAGAAAGATGGAGGAATCTTAGAATGAGATCCTTCAACTCCTGCGAGAGACTCAATGACCGGCATTAGCACCTCAAGAAGAGATTCTTCTCCTGCAAGATCCACCAAGGCTTGAAGATGTTCAACCCGAACATATTCATGGTGAGATTCCCTTTCCTCCGCCAAGGATGCGCCATTCGACACATCAAGAAAATGAGCTTGCTAGCACTGTAAGCTCTACACATCCTTCACACATAGGTCACCAACCTCGCTTTCGTTCGGACATCCCCAAGGACTCAACCCGACAATATATTGTTAAACTCCCTCGTAACGCCCTAAATCATAAACTGCTGAGATTAGTACGTGAAGAGTTCCCCTAAGGAGATGTGAGGCAAACTCTTTGAAAACGGATCTTCCAGGAGACATCACCTTTAACTGAAGCCATTCTTCAGCACCCCATTCTGGTTGGCTTTAAACTACCGAGCATTGAGTCCTATGATGGGACATCCAACCCATACGAGCATATCAATCACTATAGAACTATCATGCATATCCAGTAAGCCTCGGATGTACTCATATATCAGGTTTTTCCTGCCACCCTTAAAGGACAGGCTCGAACATAGTTATATTCGCTTCTATCCGAAACGATCCCTTCATTCATCAAATTGGCCAAAGTATTCGTCGAACAGTTTGTATCAAATCGAAGAATTGCTAAGGATTCTTCTCACATCTTCGGGATCTGTCAAAATGAAGGAGAATATTGAATTAGTATTTTCAACAATTTTCTATTGAGACTCGACAAATTTCAGGAGTAGACCCTAAATTATTAAGTGATCTTTCTTGGAGGCCTTTATCCTGGCCCCTTCTATTCAGCACTCATGTGGGATACTGTTCATTCATATGCTGAATTAATTCATCGTGTGGAGGTGCAAATCTCAGCAGATGAAGCCATAAATACTCAAAGAAAATAATTTGAGCAAATCAATGGGAAACGCAAAGGTACACTTGAGACGGATAATTCATTCTCATAATAAAAGAAGCAAGGGAAGAATAATCTGCTTCCTAAGCCTCCATTGCCATGATGGGAACCTCGATAGGAGAAGGAGTATATCCCTCTCAACATATCTTGAGCAAATGTATTGATGTTTTTTCGAGATCAATATATAGTGAAATGGCTGAATTCTTTAAAGCCGAACACAAGAAAACCAGATCAATACTGACACTTTCATCATAGTCGTGGTCACACTACTAAAGCATATAAGCAACTCAAGGATGATATTGAAAGACTTATCCGCCAAGGTTATCTTCGATAATTTATTCGAGATCCATCTAACCAAAAGGAAGCTCGTCCCACTAGGGGGTAAAATCAATAATAAAGATAACCATTGAATAATATTCAAATGATTGACGAGATTAAATTACTATGCACTAAATGCATTTGTATTAGTAATACTACTTGTGTTGTTTCATCATGTCTCTTTTATGTTAAGTAGGGTATTACTTTGATATCCTTAATATCTTCTTCTAAGTTAAACATTGTATTATATATATATATATATATATATATATATATATATTGCGTGCTAGAAAATACGCGGCAGTAGAGTTTATAAATTTGAGTCCGAGCGTTGCACGTATATTTAACACACAAACAGGAAAATGAAAGAACACCGAGATTTATACGTGGAAAAACCAAAAAGGGAAAAAACCACGGGGCCTCGCCCAGTTGTAAAATTCCACTAGTATTTTTGTAAATTACAAGAAACTGATTCATCCCAAAAATCGGGACGATCAGATTACAACTTGAAACAAATTTACAAAGTTTTGTAGAATCCCGTCGTTTCCTGAAAAAGCCGGTAGAGTTCGGGCGTATTCAGGAGACGGGAAGAGCTCCGGCGGTGGTCGAGGAGGAAAGGATTCGCCTTTTCCCCTTTTCCTTCTTCTTCTCTTCTTCTTCTCTCTCTTCACTTGAGTCCCCTTTGTGAAGAATGAGGGCTCTATTTATAGTTTTTCTGGAGTGGTGTGGCTCGTAAATAGATGTGAGATCATGGGCGAATAGGGAGTGGTTTGAATGGACGGCCGATATTGAACCCTTCAATCGTGCACCGTTCGTTGGACATTTGGAGGCCTTAATGATGTTGTAATTCGGCAATCTTGGGCTCGTTAGATTCGTCTCGTCGAGCCGCTTGATTCGAGTATAAGCTCGTTAAAATCGGGGACCGTTTGGAAAATCAAATTGAGGTTTGAACCTTCCAACAGCGCTTCGGGTCCTTGATTCGGACTCATTTGGGCTCGGATTGGGTTGAACTTGGTGTCGTTGGGTTCGTATTTTTGAGACGCTCAGTTTGACTATAGGCTCACTGAAATCAAAGTTCTGGTGCTTCCGGATTTAATTTTTGAAGTTTCCAACTAGCTTTTTGTCTCGAGATTCGTGCCCGATCAAGATAAATTTTTGAGAACATATCAGTTGCCCCCCTATTTTTAGACGTCGTGGCTCTAGGAGTCCGGAAATATGCGTCGCAAATTTTTGAAAATTTTTTTGATTGAGTTAGAATTATTCTTGTGTATAGGAGCTCTGAACGGCTCTGAAAGTGCCGTAATTGAGTCCGGAACATCGAAAAATGGTCCTAGGGACCCCAAAAACATCAAGTTTGGACTTGTCGGGGTGAAAAACGGGACCGAAACAGACCGGGTAGCTGAACCTGCCGGCCGGCCGCCGCCGCCACCGATGCCGGCGGCGTGGAACCGCGGCCATGCTTGAGCGCTACGGCCGCGCGCGCCTACGACCGAACCGCACGCCCGCGCTGGGCTGCACTCAAGCCAACACCCGGGCGAGCCCGCTGGGCTCGCCGCGCCCGCGTCTGGGCTCGCGCTTGTGTGCGTTGCGCTGCCGCACGCTGCGCCCGCATGCTGCGGGTTGCTGTGGCCGCGCGCGTGCCACGCTCCGCTAGCTACGATCCGCTCGTGCTGATCGCAGATCCGTGAGCTGGCCATGCAAAACGATATGGCCAGTTGGCTGCACCGCCAATGTGGGCCTCACACACGTGAAAATAGCATTTTTTTTGCTATTTTTGGGTCCAAAAAATCCAAAGAAATACGAAAAATTCAGAAAAATTTTCTAAAAATAGATAATTTCGAAAATGATAGTAACTTCCCTTCATTCTCTTCAAAAATCTATTTATAGGCCTTCCGAGCCTTTAAAAAAATTGCACCTTCTCTTTCTCTCCATCTGGCTCTCTAACAGTTGAGGCTTCCGCTATTTGCGATTGAGAAATTTCTCCTGCTCGAATTAACGCCCCTCCTCTCATGCAGGAGTTACGGGATTTCTCTTCTCCTCCCCTTGACTTTCTGACGGCCGAGGCTTACGCTATTTGCGAGTGGGAAATTTCCACTGCTCGAATTAGTGCCCCTCCTCTCATGTAGGAGTTAGGGGATTTTTCTTCTCCTCTCCCTGGCTTTCTGACGGTTGAGGCTTCCGCTATTTGCGAGTGGAAAATTTCCCCTGCTCGAATTAGCGCCCCTCCTCTCATGCAGGAGTTAGGGGATTTTTCTCTCGGCTTTCCACCAGTTTCTTTTCCCGTTCTAGGGGCTTTCTGCTATCTTTTGTAGGAGATCTTCCCTACTTAGAATTGCACCCCCCCCCCTTTAGCGAGGCAATCGAAATGGGTGATCGCACTTCTGCCAAAGATGTTTTCGTTGTAGAAGATCATCCCACTGCCCGTTTAGAGGGTTAAAAGAAGGCTCCTAAGGTGATCTCCACCATTACCGAAGACTCTTTCATCTCTTTTAGAAAAAAGTTCAATTTTCCTATTGATTTGGTGATGAAGGTGCCGACGAGATCTGAGCGTGCCTGCTTCCCTCCCTAGGGATACGTGATAGTGTACGAGTTTAGTTTACGAGCGGAGTTGCAATTCCCGCCACCTCCTGAACTGATTGATATCCTGACGATTTGCGGATTAAGTTTGTCTCAATTTTCCTATTGGGCTATGTCAGTCGTAGTGGGCCTGATCGCATTTTTCAGAGACCGCGGAGTGGTATTGTCTGCAAAATGCCTATCCCGTATGGGGCGTATCTATACTGATCCGCAGAGACGAGTCTCCTTCAGATCCAAGTGGTTGGATATTCATACTTGGGATCCATCCAAAGATTGGGTTAGCAATTTTTTCTTTGTGCAGAACGATTGGGGCCTCCAAGAAAGATGGGGAAAGTTGAAGGAGCTATCTATCCCCTTTCATATTGGAGCGGAAGACTTGTTGAGTATGTTGAAGCTTCTTGTTACCAAAGCTCTTCGTTATAAGATACGCTCTTTGAGCAGATGCATAGATGAGGAATATTTATACAAGGTGGGACTATCCACTCATGCAGGGAGGTCGCATGCACAGAAGTTGAAGATATCTGCAAAAGTCTCGGAGGCCCAAAAAATTCAATCCAAGCGACCTGAGGGTGAGGGAGATTCACAGGCACTTAAGAAGAAGAAGTCGGACGAGATCTTGTCAGTTGCCGGTAAGGGTCCCCTTTTTTCTCCGTCCAGGATATATATTCTAGAGAATGTTTTGAAACATATGTGCATTGGTCGTTGACGAGCCGAAGAGTTAGTGAGTTCACCTTCTCTCCATTTCCCTTGTATTTGTGTCTAATTTCAAAGATATACTTTTCATTTGTTGATTCTTTTTTGAACAGTTCCTTGAGGTGAACAAAATCTTGGATGGCTGGAACGACGAATTCGTAAAGGTCAAATACCTTCAGGGAGAATACAAGAAGAAATACGACGGCAGAGTGAACGAGATGGAGATGGTGGAGAGTCAACTCGATCAATGCAGAACAGAATTGGCGAACAAGATCGCTTCAGCCTCCTCCTAGAATGAGCGGATGGATCATTTGCATATACAGTTGGTGGAGGCAGAGGCAACAAACAACCAACAATTGAAAAATATGCGAATCCTTGAGGCCGAGAATAAGAAGCTCCTGAACAAGTTGTCGGAGAAGGTAGCTCAACTATCACCGTCTGCAGCCGTAGAAGGGTTCAAAAAATCTTACGCTTTTAAGATTTTTATCGAGGATCAAGTCCAAGAAGCTCGCGATTATTTTTATGACGTAGAGGTGAAGGTTTTAGAAGCAGAGCTTATACAAGATGGCTTCATTAAAGGCTTCATGAAGGGCGTTCGTGCAGTACAACGCAAGAACGGAGGGGAGATCGAGGGGTTGACTCCGAGCCAGGCTTCTGGTGATCCTTCTCCAGATTCTAGCGGTGAAGAATTGGAGAGTGATTTGCAACAGATCTTCGCGTTGGAAGAGAACGACGAAGATGATCTTGAGATTCTATAGAATCATTTTGATGCATTTTGTGTTGCTTTTATTTTTATTGCAGTGATTGTACGTATGCTCCTGCTGTTCGTGTGTTGCTATTTATAGACGATGTATTTGATGTTTGTGGATTTTTTATATATAAAAAAGACAATTTCTTTTTCATATATGTTAACTCGAATGTTAAGGTAGTTTTTTTGACTTGCACGAATGCGAGAGATATCCACTTTGGGACACTCTGACCTATTCGAAGTTGTTAATCAAAGCACTTGCTTGATGATTTTAACCTGTGTGGAAGAGGTCGGACTAGATCCCCCTGGTATTAGTCATCTATTGATTGAGATACAACATTAGTTGTGTATTTCTCGAATCATAGGAAAAAGCTCGAATAGATGAGACAGTGCAATAACAAAGCAAACATCACATTACTATATTATATAAAACTGCACGACAATTCCCTAGTAAACTTAGGGATACGAAAAGAAGTGTTCTTCTACAACTAACATATAAAGAGTGAAAAAAACTCAAAGAAAATACAAGGCATAGCTACAAAGCAAAACAAACATCACGAACGACATCACACATAACAGATAGTAACATCAATCTTCTAGTGATAGTACTTGCGAAGGTTGCCCACATTCCAAGTTCGGGAAAGCATTCTTCCATTGGCATCTTTCAATTTGAAGGTTCCAAGTTTGACCATAGCCACCACCAAGTAAGGACCTTCCCATAGTGGGGAGAGCTTATTGCGTTGAGATCCTTTTCCAGCAGCTTCGATGCTTCATAGAACTAAATCCCCAATGGAAATAGTTCGAGGTTTTACTCTTCAGTTGTAGTGACGAGCAACCCGTTGGTGGTATGTAGTGATCCTGAGTGAGGCTACATCCCTTGCCATCGGGGAGGAGGTCTAGATTCGTCCTGAGTTTTTCCTCATTCTTTCTGAAGTTAAAGGTCTGAACTCTATTGCTCGGGACCCCTATATCCACCGGTATGACTGCTTCTATGTCGAAACAGAGGTGAAACGGAGTCTCTCCTATAGGAGTTCTGGCTGTGGTGCGGTAAGCCCAGAGGACATTTGGGAGTTCTTCAGCCCATTGCCCCCCAGCCTTCCCTAGGCGTGTCTTCAGCCCTTTCAGAATTGTTCAGTTTGTAACCTCTATTTGCCCATTTACTTGAGGATGGGCAACAGCCGTGTGGATGAGTTGAATGTGAAAATCTTTATAGAAAGATGTAAAGATTTTTTCAGTAAACTGAGTTTCGTTGTCGGTGATGACCTTTGCTGGAATACCGAAGCGACAAATTATATTCTTCCATAAGAATTGTTTGGCATTTGCTTAGTAATTTTTGCCAAGGGCTCTGCTTCAACCCATTTAGTGAAGTAATCTATAGCCATGATGATGAATTTTCGTTGTCCTATGACTATTGGAAAGTGTCACATTATATCAATTCCCCACTAAGCGAAGGGTCAGGGGCTTTGAAGTGATGCAAGTTCCAGAGCTGGAGTATGGGTGAGATTGGAATGCAATTGGCAGTTCTCGCACTTTCGTTTAAACTCAAGTGCGTCCTATTTCATTGTAGGCCAATAGAACCCCTACCTCATGATTTTATAAGCCAAAGCTCTTCCTCCCAGATGCTTGCCACATACTCCTGGATGAACTTCTCATAGAGCATAATCAGCTTCTGAAGGTGGGAGACATTTTAGATATGGCCTGGTGAAAGCGCGCTTATACAACTCACCATCAATGATGGTGAAATTTTCTGCTCATCTTCGAAGTCTCATTGCAGCTAAGGGTTCTTCAGGCAGTACCCCATCTTGTAAGAAAGAAAAAATGGGATTGATCCAAAACTCCTCCCTTGTTTCATCGATCGATTGTATGACCCGTGGACCCTAGATACTTGGAAAATGAATCTCCTCAACACACTTTCTCTTATAGATGTCTCCTGTCGTCGATGTTGCAAGTTTTGAAAGAGCATCTGCTCTTGCAATTTGCTCTCGGAGAACATGGATGATCTAATATTCTCCTATTCGGGCCAAAAGTAGTTTCACAAATTTGCAATATTGGACTAGTTATGGATTGTGGATATCAAATTCTCCTTCCACCTGAGAAGCAACTAGTTGTGAATCAATGTGGATTACTAGATTCTGCACCTCACAATCAACTACTAGTCTCAGTCCAGCGATAAGAGCTTCGTATTCTGCCATGTTGTTTGTTGCCAGGAACTTGAGTCAGAGCCCATACTCAAGAGTAATCTCCTGCGGTGATATTAATAGAATTCCAGCCCCCACACCAGAACTTCCAGAGGATCCATCAACATACAATGTCCAACACAGAGGAGAAGGCAAAGTACCTAGTTGAATATCGAACACTAGAATGGTGCATTCAACCACGAAATCTACAAGTGCTTGAGATTTGATATCGGGTCTAGGCAAGTAGTGAATGTCAAATTCTCCCAATTTTACAGACCACTTGACGAGCCTACCCGATGCTTCTGGTTTTTGCAGAATATTTTTTAGCGGTAGATTTGTGTAAACCCTAATTGAGTGGGCTTGGAAGTAGGGGCGTAGTTTTCTGGCAGAATAGACTAGTGCCAATGCTGTCTTATCCGCTAAGGGATAATGTCCCTCTATTTCTGATAGAATTTTACTAACATAGTAGATGGGCGTTGTACAGCATTCTCTTCTTGCACCAAGATCGAACTGATGGCTTGGAACGAAACAGCTATGTATAAATACAACTTTTCTCTGGGCGTTGGTTTAGAAAGTAGCGGCGGGGAAGCCAAATACTTTCGTAGCTGTTCGAAGGCTTCTTGGCATTCATCCGTCCATTAGAACCCAAAGTTGTGGGCGCCTCTGAGTATTTTGAAGAAAGGCATATATTTATCTCCTGAGCGTGTTAGGAAATGAGATAATGCTGCAATTCTCCCATTCAGCCTTTGGACTTCCTTGATGTTCTTCGGGGGCACCATATCTCTTAACGCCTTGATCTTTTCGGGATTGGCTTCAATTCCTATCATAAAACCTAAAAATTTCCAAGAAGCAACTCCGAAGGCGCGTTTGGCGGGGTTAAGTCGCATATTGTAACATCTCAACAGATGGAATCACTGCTCCAAGTCGGAGATATGTTGAGATTTTTTGAGACTCTTTACCAACATGTCGTCGATGTACACCTCCATGTTACGCCCAATAAGGGTTTTAAAAATCTTATTCATGTGGCATTGGTAAGTTGCTCTAGCATTCTTGAGCCTGAAGGGCATCACCCGATAACAATACTGTCCTCTATCTGTTTGAAATGCTATTACTTCTTCATCAGTCAGATTCATCTTGATTTGATTGTAACCGGAGTAGGCATCCATGAAACTCAACATTTGATGCCCAGAAGTGGTATCGACTAACTGGTCGATGCACAGAAGAGGAAAGCTGTCTTTTGGGTAGGCCTTGTTGAGATCAGTATAGTCTATGCACATCCTCCATACCCGCTCCCTTTCCGAATCATAACAACATTTGCTAGCCAAGTAGGGTAGTGCACCTCTCGAATGAATCCGGCTTCTAAGAGCTTGTCAACTTCTTGTTTGATCACCTGTTGATGGTCTGGTGCAAAATTTCGCTTCTTTTGGATGATCGGTTTGCATGCTGGATTGACTTTAAGGGAATGCACAATCATTTCAGGGTCAATCCCGGGCATATCAGCCGGGCTCCATGAAAAAAAAATCATGATTTTCTCGTAGAAAATCTGTGAATTTTTTCTGCTCGTCTTCTGAAAGTAGTGACCCAATTCGCACTATCTTTAAAGGGTGTTCCTCAGAGATGGGTACAGTTATGAGTTCTTCTACTGGGGAAGCTCTCTGAGGGATGTCTTCGTTGCGGAGATTAAAGTCCTCGATGTTTAGAGTATCTGTCGGGCGTGACTTAACCTGCCTGAGATAGCAGGTTTGTGCTGTTTATTGATCTCCACATACCACACTAACTCCTGTCGGGGTACAGAACTTCAGTTTGAGATGAGGGATAGAGGTGACAATCCCAAAAATTGATTGGAGTGGCCTTCCAAAGATAGTGTTGTAAGCCGACTCGGATTTTACGACGATGAACTGGACAGAGTGTGTAGAATGCTGGGGGAATTCTCCAAGTGCAATTGGAAGACTAATTATCCCTTCTACTCGTACGGGTCGATTATCAAATCCATACAAAGGGCCTGCAGCAGGTTGAAGCTTTTCCCTGGTGAGACCCAAATTGAGGAAGGTTGAGTAGAACAGGATATCTACAGAGCTACCGTTGTCCACAAGGATTCTCTTTACATTGTAGCATGGGTCACCTATTCTTGCGCTAATAACAAGCGGGTCCTGATGAGAAACCTTTTCTCCTTCTAAGTCGGAATCATCAAAGGTGATGGAGTGATCAACTTGAGCTTTCTTCGGAGTTGGGATTTCATCTACAGCCAAGAAGATTTTATCAGATAGCAAAAAGCCTCCAGCGATTGTCTCGATTTCTCCAACTGCTACTCGATTATTCATTTGTGGCCTTTGTTGTTGATTTTGCCCCCCAGCGGGACGAGTTTCTTCTCGGGTAGGAGGATTCTGAATAAACTGTCAGAGATAACCCTGGCGGATAATTCTTTCAATCTTCTCTTTTAGTTGTCTACAAGCTTTGGTTGCGTGACCATGACTGCGATGGAAGTGGCAGTATTGATCCTGATTTCCTGTGTTTGGCTTCAAGGGATGTGGCCATTTCATCGTACCTTGATCTCGAATAGCCATTAACATATTTGCTCGAGATGTATTGAGGGGAGTGTACTCTTTCTCCTATCGAGGTTCTCATCGTGGCAATGGAGGCCTCGGAGGTAGATTGTTCTTCCCTTGCTTCTTTTGTTGTGAGGAAGAATTATCTGTCCCTGGTGCACTCTTGCGCTTTCCAGTAGATTGTTCAAACTGTTTCCTATGGGCATTTATAGCCTCATCTACCGACATTTGAGCTTCTACCCAGTGAATTAAATCGGCGTATGAAGGAACAGTGTAGTGCATAAGTGCTGAATAGAAGGGGCCAGGGCGAAGGCCTCCAAAGAAGACTCCTCTTAGCAGTTCAGAATCTACTCCTGGGATTTGTCGAGCTTCAGTGGAGAATCGCTGAAAATACTCCTTTAAAGATTCTCCTTCGTTTTGGTGGATTCCGAAGAGGTGAGAAGAATCCTTAGCAATTCTTCGATGGGCTACAAACTGCTCGACAAAAGCTTTTGCCAATTTTATAAATGAAGGGATCGTTCCTGACGGAGGCGAGTAGAACCACGTGCGAGTTTGTCCTTTGAGGGTGGCAGGAAAGACTTGGCAGAGGAGAGCATCTGAGGCTCGCTGAATATGCATAATGGTTCTGTAGTGGTTGATATGCTCATACGGGTCTGACTTTCCATCGTAAGACTCGATGCTGGGTAGTTTAAATCTAGCCGGAATGGGGTGCTGTAGTATAACATCAGCTAGGGGTGATGACTCCTGGAAGTCTCTCTGATGGAAGGTTTGTCTCGCATCTCCTTGGGGGAATTCTTCCCTTACCAACCTTCACAGTTCGTGACGCAGGGCGTCATGAGGGAGCTCCTCAATATGTGGTTGAGCAGAGTCTTCTGGGAGATCTGGGAGAATGCAAGGCTGCCGAATTGAGGGTGGAGGATGTGTAGAACTTGCTGTATCGGCAAGTTCATTATCCTGTCGAGACTGAGGAAATCTTCTAGGTGGAGGGAGATGAACTTCTGCTTGAAGATGTTCAAATTGGACATCTTCGACCCGTGGTGGATTCTGAGGGAGAAAAACTTCCTCCTGTTGTGCCAATGCCGGCTGCCAATTCTCTCGCAGGAGTTGAAGGATCTCGTTCTGAGATTCTTCCATCTTCCGGATTCTTTCTTCCAAAGAAGGTCCCGAGGTCCCTTCTCCGGCAGCATTCTGCCCCCCAGGATGAAAAGATGCTGACATCGGTCTTCTATGGTTAATAAATGGATTTCTGTACTAACGAGATGCTCCAACTATACGACTGCTGCGCCTATTAACCATCGTAGCAATACTTGAAGTAGTGGGATAGTGTTTCCCACAGACGGTGCCAAACTGTTGCGTGCTAGAAAATACGCGGCGATAGAGTTTGTAAATTTGTGTCCTAGCGTTGCACATATATTTAACACACAAACAGGAAAATGAAAGAACACCGGGATTTATACGTGGAAAACCCAAAAAGGGAAAAAACCACGGGGCCTCGCCCAGTTGTAAAATTCCACTAGTGTTTTTGTAAGTTATAAGAAACTGATTCATCCCAAAAATCAGGACGATCAGATTAAAACTTGAAGCAATTTTACAAAGTTTTGTAGAATCCCGTCGTTTCCCAAAAATCCGGCAGAGTTTCGGCGTACTCAGGCGACGGGAAGAGCTCTGGCAGTGGTCGAGGAGGAGAGGATTTTCCTTTTCCCCTTTTCCTTCTTCTTCTCTTTTTCTTCTCTCTCTTCACTTGAGTCCCCTTTGTGAAGAATGAGGGCTCTATTTATAGTTTTTCTAGAGTGGCGTGGCTCATAAATAGGTGTGAGATCATGGGCGAATAGGGAGTGGTTTGAATGGACGGCCGATATTGAACCCTTTTATCATGCACGGTTCGTTGGACATTTGGAGGCCTTAGTAATGTCGGAATTTGGCAATCTTAGGCTTGTTGGATTTGACTCGTCGAGCCGTTCGATTCGAGTATAAGCTCATTAAAATCGGAGACCGTTTGGTAAATCAAATTGCGGTTTGAACCTTCCAACAGTGCTTCGGGTCCTTGATTCGGACTCATTTGGGCTCGGATTGGGTTGAACTTGGTGTCGTTGGGTTTGTATTTCTGAGACGTTCAGTTTAACTGTAGGCTTGCTGAAATTGGAGTTTTGGTGCTTCCGAATTTAATTTTTGAAGTTTCCAACTAGCTTTTTGCCCGAGATTCGTGTCCGATCAAGATAAATTTTTAAGAACATATCATATATATATATATATATATATATATATATATATATATATATATATATATATATATATATATATATATATATATATATATATATATATATCTTATGTGTAGAGTATATTTTAACTTATATATCCCTAAGTCATACTAGGGACTTATTGTATTGTCTTACATGACATAGTAATGTGTTGTTCACTCCATTTTAATATTATCTAATTTTAAATGATAATAAAAAAATTACTGATGAATATAATCTCTTTATCTGTGATTTGAGAAATACACAATTTTTATTGTATCTCAATCACTGGATGATCAATCCCAAGAGGATTTGATCTGACCTATTCTACACAGGTTAACATCATCGAGCAGGGCTCTGACATATAACCTCAGATAGGTCTTACATCCTTGGTGGATTTTCCCGACCTCTTCTATATAGATTAATGTTGTCAAGTAAGGCTCTGACATACAATCTCGGATAGATCTTACAACTTTGGTGGATTCTCTCGACCTCTTCCACACATGTTAATGTCATCGAGTAGGGCTCTAACATACAACCTCGAATAGGTCTTAAATTCTTGATGGATTCTCTCAACCTCTTTCATAGATGTCAATATCATCAAGTAGTGCTCTAAGTGAATAACATTCTCTCTATAAAGATTCCATGAAAGCAAATGATTGATAAAATTATCACTCATATAAAGTCCTTGACAGTCTAATAGTGCCTCCAAAAATATGGGGGGGGGGGGCAATAAATTAAAACATATCTCAAAGATGTATAAATAATTCAATTTCTTCTGAGTGAACAATTCTTAACTTCATATACAATGGAGTTACATAAATCCAACATCAAGATTCAAGTGTACATATATTCTTGCTAGAAGTTAAAATCAAAAAGTATAGTTATATCTTCTAAATAAGAATATATGATGTCAGCACACTTTCGTCTGAATTCATATTCAGCAAAATGCCACTGAATATGTGCCATTATTAGCCATTCTGAAAGTTCGTTCGGGATGTTAAGCCCTATGAACTTAGTCCCAAGCTAACCAAGAGGGGGGGGGGGGGGGGTGAATTGGTATTTAAAAAAACTTTTAAGACAAAGAAATAAAAACACAAACCAAATCACACCACAAGAAATTAATGCGGAATAAAAAGTGCGGAAGCAAAAATAAGAACACAAGATTTATAGTTGTTCGGTCGACTCGACCTACGTCCTCTCCTTGGAGGCACCCTCCAAGTATTGCACTACAAAACGTGACTCTCCTTTAGCCCCCACGGCTAGGCGGAGAAGCCCTTACAAGAACCTCCTTTTTGCCACCCCGGCAAGGCAGAGAACCTACCTCCTTTTGCTTCCTCCTGAAGCTGGAAGAGAACCACAACCAAAAGCAAACTCCTTACCTCTACCGACCCTTCCACGGACGAAAAACTCCAGACAAAAGACAAGCAGAGCGATCCTTGAAGCAACCCTTGTGAATCCCCCTCACAAGATCTTCTCTCTCTCCCTCTCTCTCTTTCTCTCCTCAAGGTCTTCTCAGGTCAAGGCAGCAGCCAAGTCCTTCTAAAACGTTTGAACAAGAGCTCTTAAATAGAAGAGCTCTCAAGGAGCTCATTAATTGCAAGTAGCCGACTTTATCGTCCCGGCCGATCTGGACATCGGCCTGGCCGATCAGTACAAATCAAAGAAGATCGGCCAGAGCATCGCCCTGGGAACAGTCCTGGACGATTGAAATTTGGCTTGATCGTCCAGGCCGATCATACAATCGTCCTGGACGATTAGTTTAAATCAGACGCAAATCGTCCTGAGCATCGCCCTGTTTATGACCTGGCCGATATTTATCGTCCTGAAGCAACTCAAGGATTTTTAATGTATCGTCCTGGCCGATCCTGTGATCGTCCAGGACGATTTGATCGTATCAATCATCCTTAATTACTCCCTTGATTTCCTGATCAATTAAGGCATAATTTGGTAATTTCGTCCAGGCCTATACGGGGATCGTCCTGGCCGATAATTTAAAAATACAGTATACCTTAACTGTCTAAGGCGGCTACTTCTTTCTGTTTTGAGCTTATCGTCCTGGCCGATACACGTATCGTCTAGGCCGATATGTTAATGTCGGCTGCCTTAATTAAGAATCCTTAATTAGACTTTCTGTTTTAAGCTGATCGTCCCGGACGATATAAATATCGGCCGGGCCGATGTGGGCAAAAATAGAAAATCTAAGTCTCTCAAGTGTGTGTGTGTAGGGTTACTTAGCATTAGTCTCTTTGACCATTACAAGTAGACTCAAAAAGAGAAAAACAAAAGTACAGACTGACTCAACCCTAAACCTACGCAATTCTGAACTTGGCTTCTTCATGATCGTCCGGTCTTCGATTCCTGAAAAGTTAGAAGCAACAAATAGTCCAAGAGAAGTAGTGTTTGTCAATCATCAAAATATAAGCCATGAAAAAATAGATTTGTAACAATCTCCCCCTTTTTGATGATGGCAAACACAAGTAGGAAAATTTTCATTAAAACATCAAGGTTACAAACCCAAGACCAAACAGCTTTTTCCTACAACCTACTCCCCCTTTTGTCATCACAAAAAGAGGGTTCAGAAACAAAAGAAAAACATCATAAAAGACCAAGAAGCAAACTACAAAAAGAAAAGAAACAAAATATCACAAAGTACAGACTAAAACAACGAGGGATCCAAATCATCAGATGGAGGTGCGAAGGACATGTTGGATAGTCCTAGCATCTTTGACTAAAGAGCTAGTCTCTCCAACATGGAAAGGTGCATTGGTCTGGCGAAGGAAGTGATTTGTCGTGGACCAGTCAAAATCAGGATCAGAGGCTATTAGGTGCAGCTTATCCCCGGTGGTGGATAGGTGTAAAAGATCAACACAGTCCTGATATGTGATTTCGACAGGGCGTCGATTCACATAGGAGGTCAGGGCTGTGAAGGGGCGGTTAATGCGCAGGTTGACATAAAATTCATAGAGGAGTTCGGAAGAGAAAGGGACAGCAAGAGTGAGTATAAAATAAAGAGAGGTGTGGGCAAAAAGATTCATTACCGGATATGAGAGATGGGTAGGATTAATTGTCCGGGAGAGGGTGATGCTACACTCTTTGTAGCGACGGTAGGCAGCCTGATCTTTCGCCTCCCTGAATCGAGGATCCAAAGTCGACCTCGAAGAACTCCCAGATGCCTGACGAATACGCTTCCCACCAGCCATAGAAGAAGGTTTTAACAAGAAAACACAAAGGAAGAAGAGTGGAGGGTGAGAAACTATGGCTGGAATTGGTCTGAATTTAAAGAAACGGCCATATCGTCCTGGCCGATCGCAGAATCGTCCAGGCCAATATGGTTCAATAATTACGTACATGCCGATTGGTCAAAAAGGCGGTAAAATTGTCCAGGCCGATCAGATATCGGCCAGGCCGATTAGACACAGGCGATCGGCCTGAGGAGTCAGGCCGAACGACTGTTGAAAAAGCAGATCGTCCGGGCCGATTAGGTGTATCGTCTAGGACGATGCACAATAATTGATCGTACCGGCCGAAGTTAAAACATTTAAAATGCTTGCCACGTGTATCGTCCAGGACGAACAGTGGATCGGCCCGGACGATTGTCCAATAATGGATCGTCCGGGGCCGAATTTAAAGATCAAAATGTGCTGACACGTGGATCGTCCAGGACGATCCAGTGTATCGGCCAGGACGATGCACATAAAATGCATCAGCCAGACGAAATATACTATCGGCCAGGACTATCACCAGAGTTCGATCAAATCGTCCAGGATGATATAGAATCGTCCGGGACGAGGAGTTGTAGCAAGCACAGAAATAGGTCAGCAGATGGATTTTGAATAGAATTTGTCATATCGGCTAGGACGATACAGGTATCGGCCAGGACGATGTGACTTAAAATTGAAATCAAGAGGTGAAGGCTGATGATCAAGACTCTAAAAAATAAAACAAAAGAAAAACAGTCAAAACACAAAAAAAATAAAAACAAGGGACACAAGGAAAAAAATCAAAAATAAATATTTTTGGATTTTAATTTTTCTAAATTTTTTTGTATTTATGGAGGCATCATATGAGAATTCTTTTTCAAAAAGTTAAACTTTTAGAGTTCCAAGAGATAAGAAAGTTTAACAAATCTTAATCAGAAAAAGGTAGAACATCCGATTCTGTTAACCCTAGATCGGACATCCTTTAGGGTACAAAATTCTTTTGGAAAATAAAAAATCCAACTCAGAATAACTAAATAGGATAATAAGATCCATTCAAGACTTGTTAACAAAGAAAATATCTCTTAATTAATAACTCAAAGTAATTTTTCTCAATCATAGAAATTGAAGTCAAGTCTTTGAAAGCATCACATAATCAATGGGTTTTCTAAGTTTTAAGAGTTTTACCAAAGAGAGGATAGCTTGCATCTATTGGGTTCATTTTATGCCTCTTGTCATTTTGATTGGCTCTTTTGAGCATCCTTTGATTCTTTCATACACTTTTGTATATATAGCTTCTTTTTCAATTTGGCTTCATTGACCTCTTTCCTTTTTAATTCTTGCAAGCTAGAAATTCTTTAATATACCCTTAAAAAAAACTTAGTTGTGAGTATATCCTCCAAATATTAGAGAATAGGAGCTCTCTCTCTAACATAGGGAAGAACAATCCACAACACAAAATCAAAATCATGTGATAAATGCAATGGCAAGATTTCAAAAGCTTGAATGATATCTAAGAACTTTGGCTATTATGCATAAGATAAATTAATGTAGCAAGATAAGAAAAAGATCTTAAATAAACAGGCCATTGGTTAAACCGAGTTTAGACTTTTATTTTAGAGAAGAAAATCATATCACTAAATAAAGTCAGAAGGAGGAAAAACATCAACAGTAAACTCCCTTTAACCAATTTTGAAAGGCTAAACACTATCTCCAAAAACTCCAAAATCTAAAAGCTTGAAAGGATTAATCATATGGAAGGCCATATTTAAATAACAACGTGTAGACAAAACAAAACCAAAACAAAACAAATGAAAATAAAGTAAACTAAAATCAACACAAAGAGAGCACAAAAACTTAAAAAAAATAAATAAAAGACACACAAAAAAAACTAAAAATTTCAAGCAAGTGATAAAGCAGCGAGTTTAAGCAATTTTGAGCTGCAAGCCTCCTTATGTCCAGTTATCCTATGCTCCCACGAGGTCTTTGATGAGAGCACACCTACAAAACTCAACAACAGTTAGATTTAGGAACCCAAACAGGTTTGGGATCCATCTTATGAAAAGTAGAAGGTGATGCTTGTGTGCCATGCTGTGCATTATTTAATTTTGGTCTCCACACCCATTGTGTACTACAATAAACTGTGCAAGTGTGTGAGATGTGTCCTAGCATGCCACAAGAAAAATATTGAACTCCAGGAAAAGGTTTTCTTAAATTGTTAGGATAAAAATGCCTCTTCCTAGGTTCTGACTTTTGATTAGTAGTTGGTGTCATCCTAGCTTTCTTACATATTTCCAAATCATTTTGAATCCTCAAATTTGTTCTTTTTAATGCATCAATCTCAATCCTCAAATTTTTCTCAATCTCTTTAGATTTCTTAAGATCAACCTTAAGTGAGGTGTGTGAAGCTTTTAATGCATTATATTCATCAACTAATTCCAAATGCTTTTTGTTCAACTCATCAAATTCATCAAGAAGAGCCATATGATTAGAATCAATTGTTGCATGATCTTTGAGAAAAACTTCATGCTCTTTTTGTAGATTTGAATGTTCTAATTTTAGACTAGCATGAGTCTTCTTAAGTTTTTTGTATGATGCATGAATTTTTTCACAAATTTCAAACAATTCATCATAGGTTGGTTTACATACCTCTTCCTCATCACTTTGATTTTCTCCCATGAAACAAAAATTCGTAGTCTCTTCCTCTAGTTCAGTCTCAGAGGAATCAGTACCAGATTCTGCCCAAAAACCTCTTTGGATTTTCTTCTTGTCTTTCCTTGACTTGGCTTTCTCCTCACCTTTTTGCTTTTCTTTGCTTGAATGATTTTGAAGTGTAGGGCAATCGGCTTTCACATGTCCAGGTTTCATGCATTCAAAATAAACAACATCAGAAGATCCCTTAATATATTTGTGATCCTTACCTTTCCTCCAACTTTGATGATGCTTTTGTTTCTTCCTTAGAAAGCTTTTGAATTGCCTTGTGATGAAGGCAACATCATCGCTTTCAGACCCGGAAGATTCAAAATCTGATTTGTGCACCTTCAGTGCGATTGTTTTCTCCTTTTTCTTCTCACCTGCATCAAGACTTCTTTGATTCACCCCTTGCTCGTAAGTAATGATTGAGCCAAGTAAGTTATCAATAGAATAGGTGTTCAAATCTTTGGATTCAGTAATGGCAGTAATTTTTGCATCATAAGACGAAGGCAAGCATCTTAAAATCTTATTAACTTTTTCATAATTTGAAAGCTCTTTTCCTAGTGCATGCAATGAACTAACAATCTGAGTAAATCTAGTGTACATGTCAGAAATCGATTCATGAGGTTTCATACGAAAAAGTTCGTAGTCCTGCAAGAGAATGTTTAAACGGGATTGCTTAACTTCATTAGTACCTTCATAAGTAATGCATAATTTATCCCAAATCTCTTTACCCATTTTGCAAGTTGAAACTCGCATGTAATCCTCAGATTTCAAAGCACAGAAAAAATAGTTCAAACACTTTGCATTTAATTGAGCCAAGTCACGTTCATCGAAAGTCCATTCAGTAAAAGCAACTTCAGTTTTAATTCCATTAATTTTACGAGAAGGTGGAGAATGCCCTTCTTGAATAAGCATTCACATGCGATAATCAGTAGATTGTAAAAATGGTTACATGCGGGTTTTCCAAAAATCAAAAGGTAGGTTATCGAACAGGGGAGGTCGGGTAATGGAATACCCTTCCGTACTGTTACGATTCCCAATGTTAGCCATGGATCAAATTCAAAAAGTTTTCAAACTTAAATTTTCGAATCCGGCTCTGATACCACTTAAAAGTTCGTTTGGGATGTTAATCTTTATGAACTTAGTCCCAAGCTAACCAAGAGTGGGGGGTGAATTGGTATTTAAAAAAACTTTTGATACAAAGAAATAAAAACACAAACCAAATCACACCACAAGAAATTAATGCGGAATAAAAAGTGCGGAAGCAAAAATAAGAACACAAGATTTATAGTGGTTCGGTCGACTGGACCTATGTCCACTGCTTGGAGGCACCCTCCAAGTATTGCACTACAAAACGTGACTCTCCTTTAGCCCTCACGGCAAGGCGGAGAAGCCCTTACAAGAACCTCCTTTTTGCCACCCCGACAAGGCAGAGAACCTACCTCCTTTTGCTTCCTCCTGAAGCTGGCAGAGAACAACAACCAAAAGCAAACTCCTTACCTCTACCGACCCTTCCACGGATGAGAAACTCCAGACAAAAGACAAGCAGAGCAATCCTTGAAGCAACCCTTGTGAATCCCCCTCACAAACTCCCCCTCACAAGATCCTCTCTCTCTCCCTCTCTCTCTTTCTCTCCTTAAGGTCTTCTCAGGTCAAGGCAGCAGCCAAGTCCTTCTAAAACATTTAAACAAGAGCTCTTAAATAGAAGAGCTCTTAAGGAGCTCATTAATTGCAAGTAGCCGACTTTATCGTCCCGGCCGATCTGGACATCGGCCTGGCCGATCAGTACAAATCAAAGAAGATCGGCCAGAGCATCGCCCTGGGAACAGTCCTAGACGATTGAAATTTGGCTTGATCGTCCAGGCCGATCATACAATTGTCCTGGACGATTAGTTCAAATCAGACGCAAATCGTCCTAAGCATCGCCCTGTTTATGACCTGGCCGATATTTATCGTCCTGAAGCAACTCAAGGATTTTGAATGTATCGTCCTGGCCGATCCTGCGATCGTCCAGGACGATTTGATCGTATCAATCATCCTTAATTACTCTCTTGATTTCCTGATCAATTAAGGCATAATTTGGTAATTTCGTCCAGGCCGATATGGGGATCGTCCTGGCCGATAATTTAAAAATATAGTATACCTTAACTGTCTAAGGCGGCTACTTCTTTCTGTTTTGAGCTTATCGTCCTGGCCGATACACGTATCGTCCAGGCTGATATGTTAATGTCGGCTGCCTTAATTAAGAATCCTTAATTAGACTTTCTGTTTTAAGCTGATCGTCCCGGACGATATAAATATCGGCCGGGCCGATGTGGGCAAAAACAGAAAATCTAAGTCTCTTAAGTGTGTGTGTGTGTAGGGTTACTTAGCATTAGTCTCTTTGACCATTACAAGTAGACTCAAAAAGAGAAAAACAAAAGTACAGACTGACTCAACCCTAAACCTACGCAATTCTGAACTTGGCTTCTTCATGATCGTCCGGTCTTCGATTCCTAAAAAGTTAGAAGCAACAAGTAGTCCAAGAGAAGTAGTGTTTGTCAATCATCAAAACATAAGCCATGAAAAAATAGATTTGCAACACATTGGTATGATGTCTATCAGTAGTTCTTTACTTTATATCAGCTGTCATCGACTTCTCGCTCAAACTATGGATAGCAGACTTCTGCACGTCACGGGACTTTCATAGGAATTTCACCTAACGCTGAGCTTCCTCCTACCGTATGACTTCTATACATCGTGGAACTTTCATCAGAATTCTACCCAACATTGAGCTTCCTCCCATTGCTGGACTTCTACCCATCATGGAACTTTCATTGGACTTCCAACCGTATGCTGACAATCATCAATTTTTCCTTGACTGTAAGATCATGAAGAGGGAGGTGGAAGAAGAGAAGTAACTGTAGAAAGTCTAACTTCTACACAAGAAGAGGGGCACTGATTTTGAGTAGGGAAAATCACCTATAAAAAATAGTGGAAGGCCTCTAGAGCAAGAAGAAGATGGGGGAGAAAGGAAAAAAATGCTAGAAAAATTCTAACTTCTATACCAGGAGAGGGGCACTGAATTTTTGTAGGGGATGTCGTCAATAAAAAATAGGAGAATATCTCAATTGTAAGAGGAAGTTAGAACGTGGGAGGAGAAATAAAAAAAACCAATCCAAAAATTCCAACTTTTACATACGGAGAGGGGCCCTGAATTTTAGTAGGGGATGCCACCTATAAAAAATAGAGGAATGCCTCAACTGTAAGAAAGCTAGGATGCAACAGGGAAAAAATAAAGGAAAGACCAAGAAATTTCTAACTTTTGTATAAGAAGAGGGGCACTAATTTAAGTAGGGATAGACACCTACATAAAAAAGGGAAATGCATCGATTGTAAGAAGATAGCAACATGAGAAGACAATGGAAGGAGAAAAAATTTCCTTCTACACTGAAGAGGAGCAATGAATATAAGTAGGAAAACTCACCTACGAAAAATAGCAGAAGACCTCTAGAGCAAGAAGAAAAATATAAGAGGAAGAAGTGGAAATTCCAACTTTTGTATAAGACGAGGGGCGCTGAATTAAGAAGGGAAAGTCAACTACATAAAATAGCAGAATGCCTCGACTATAAGAAAGTTAGAAGGAGAAAAGAAGAAAGTGCAAGTTCCCCCTGGCCAAAAATGACTTAAAAAATGAATTAATTAAAGTCGACGGTTTCTTAACCGCTAACGGCGGAGGCATAAAATGGTACCCGACTGACAACGGGAATGGGCGTGCGGAACCGTAAGGGCCATGCGGGCCGCGGGCTGGCCAGTTGCGGGCCAGCAATGGGCCCCAGGCAGGCTTGCGCAGGTCACGGGTGGGCTAAGGCGGGTTGCGGCACGATCCAGGTGGGCTACGGGCAAGCCCCAGCGTGGGCCACCGGGTTGCGTGCGTGGTTTTGCCACTTCTGGTAGCAACGGCGGCATCAATTTGGCTGCCTACATGATTCTGTGTCTAATTTTTGCCCCAAAAAGGCCAAATCAGATGTTTTTGGGGTCAGCGGGACTGTTTTTCGATGTTTCGGACTCAATTTCAGCACTTTTAAGGCCATTTGGGGCTCCTACAAGCAAGATCAGATTTCAAATCACATGAAAAATTCTCCAAAATTTGTGACGCGTATTTTTGAACTCCTGGAGCTTCGACGTCTGAAAATAGGGGCAACTAATATATATTCAAAAAATTATCTTGATCGGGCACGAATCTTGAGGCAAAATCAAGCCGGAAACTTCTAAAATTAAATTTAAGATCACCTAAACTCTGATTTCAGTAAATTTATAGTCAAACTGAGCATCTCAAAAAGATGAATCCAACGACACCAAATTCGGCTCAACCCGAGCCCAAATGAGTTCAAATCAAGGACCTAAAGCATTGTTGGAAAGTTCAAACCACAATTTGAGTTACCAAATGGTTTTCAAACATAACATTTTTATAGTATAATTGAGCAGCTTGATGAGACAAATCCAACGAGCCCAAGATCATCGAATTTCGGCATCGTTAAGACCTTCAAATGTTTGATAAACAGTCCACAATCAAAGGATCCAATATCAGCAATCCATCTAAACCACTCCACCTTTACCCTTGATTTTCCTTCTATTTATGGGTCATGCCATCCTCAAAAAATAATAAATAACCCCTCATTTATCTTGAGAGGGGACCCAAGCAAGAAGAAGAAGAGAAGAGAAGAAGAATATGTGGGAAGAAACTCCTCCAAGACCACCGACATCAGAATTCTGCCCGACTTCCAAATGACGTCGGAATTCTGCCCAACTTCCAAACAATGCCGGAATTCTGGCCGACTTCCAAACGACACCAAAATTTTTTTAGACTTTCAAATAACGTCGGAATTCTGCCCGGTCTCTAAGTGACACCAGAACTCTGCCCGACATTATAACTGATTTCAATCCAGAAGTGATTCATTATAATCTGATCATCCTAACTTTTATGGATGAGTCAATCTCTTGTATCTCAAGCAAACATTAGTGAAACTTTTTTAACTGGGCGTGATCCCTTCATTTTTTCCCTTTTCAGAGTTTTCCACTTAAAAATCATGTTATTCTTTCATCTTCTATTTGTGTGCTGAATATTCGTACAACGCTAAGACAAAAACTTTCTAACTCTATCGCCACATATATTTTAGCCCGCAACATTTATATATAAATATTTAAATTGATAATAAATTTTTAATTCATATATTTCTTTTTTGTTAAACTCATAACAATATAATCATGGCATGCCTAAATATACATATTCAATGGTTCGAAAAAATGACATGGGTGTTAATTTTATAAATAGATACATTTTCTGGGTTGTCTATGCAATTCCCCCGAAGTGCATTTAATTTTAATTTTAAATATAATTTTTTTATTTAATTTTTTTAAACATCTATATAAACTTTTTAAATTTTCAAAACATTTTTTTCTAACCACACCCATTTGGAAAATTTTATTTTGCATGCCTCAAGCTTATGAAAATCAAATCATATATATATATATATATATAAAATTTATAATAAGAATAATATGTAATATAATATATAAATTTATAATATTAAAAATAATATGATTACTTTTTATAATACACATCATAACAGTTTTGAAGTCTAATCGGCTCAAATTCGTAAACCAACCCAGCCCAAATTTGCATTCTAACTAATAACAGTTTTTTTAATACCACATCATAAAAGAGTTTAAAATGATGGTCTTTATATCTATATTATTATTATAAGTGTTTCCTATGAGTCTCATGATACGTCATGATGATCTTGCATTTCAAACTGCTGAATAAATCTCTTCACTTAATTTTTTACTGTTCGTATGATCACATCACTTTCACAAAATGAAATTTTGTCGTTCTTATCTAACATTTATATTTGCATGTGCAATCAAGCAATTTTTCCGCTTATATGAGGTCAATAAGACCTACTTGGGTTTCTTTCTGATGACCTAATGATTGGGAGGTGTCTACTTCTCAGTCATATAGGTCACAATTAAAACTAAATCCATGTTTAATCAAATCCAGTTCCACCCTTCAATACAATCTCTACTCCAATCTTCCACCAGCTTTCAATCAACCTTCAAATTATATCCAATCAATCCTAATAATTCATTGGATTTTATTGATGTGGATAATTCAAACTCAGCCAGTCAACCCCAAAATCTAATCCAAATCCAACATTCTAAACCAAATCCCAGGGTTAAGGTCCTTAACCCTTAAACCCTTTCTAAGTGAATTTTTTTCACCTGGAAACCAAGTCAAATGATCTCTAATTTGGGGCCTGTAAATTGAATATTTCTTATATATGCCTCTAAGACCAACCCACCAAACATGACCTCATTATGAGGTCTCTACCCCCAAAAATTGAATTGATTTTCAAAGGCTGCAAAACCTCCAAATATTTATAGCATATGCCATTAGACTTGCCTTCAATGGAATTTGACCTTGGGATTCTTTCCAAAACTCTCAACCACATCCATGACCTTTATTATAACTTTTTGACCAATAATCTATACTTTGGTGGACTCAGTTTGTTCCAGGTTTTACCAGGGGTCAAAATGACCAAAATACTCTTTAAAGGGATTTTTGGTCTTTTCCCCAAAATTCAATATAACCTTCCCATATCAACTTTCAAAACCTATCTCAATGAATCCTAAATATCATTAGGAACACATCAGACCCAAACTCACACTTTGGTTTGACCTGGTTGACCAAGCCAACCATTATTGACCAAAGTAACCCTTAAGGATTTAAACACCCATTTCAATCCAAATGACCTACCCTTGATTTGAAACCACAATCATTTTGTTCATATAATTAATTTGAACCCAATGGACCCAACCCTTGATTCTAGGTCAACTTGGTTGACCAAGTCGACCAAGTTTGACCAAACCTTTCATACACTTCCACCCTCTCAAACCTTTTGACCAAGATTTCTCTAAACCCATTCAAACTCATATGGTGACCCTTTAGGTCCTTAAGAGCTCTATCATGAAGACCCAAGACTTGGGCCCACTTGGGTTAGCCATTTAAATTGACCTAAGTGTCCAAAGAAAGGTTCCCCTTGAGCCAAATTCCAACCCTAACATAATTTGATCAAACCAATGGTGGCATTAGGTCCCCCTGGACCCAATACACCTTGCCTAATTGGCTCAGTTTTTGGGTTAACTTGAGTTAGGAATTAGGCTAACCCAAAGTGGTAAAAATCATTATGGGTTGAGCCATTTCCCAACCTAGGCCTCACCAAGCCAAACCAACATTGCCATTGGGTGGCCCTAGGTCTAACACACCCACCCTAGTCAGCCTAGCCCTTGGTTTGACTTAGGTCAACCTATAGAAGCCAAAAGTGGTCAAAACCACTTTAACTTGAGCCATCTTTCTCCACAGAGCACTTCAAGTCCAATTAACACTTGCATTGGGTCCTCCTTGACTCAACACACCTCTCATACCATTTATACCCAATGGCTTGACCAATGTCGCACCCAAATTTACCCAAATCGTATAGGTTTGGGTCAACCCAAACCACTTAATTGAATTGGGCTCCCTCATGCCCAATTGAACTCATAGTTAGGTTCACCTAGTCCCTAGCAACCTTTCCAAGTCAGCTTAACCCAGCTAGTGGCTGGCAAAGGCTAGAGCAAATGGAGAATAAGCTCTAGTGGTCCCCCCTTCATGATTTATAGCCGAAGCTTCTTCAAGGCCTAAGCTCGCCTCCTCTAAGCTCAAAATAACTCACCAGGTTATCTTCTTCTAGTTGTAAATCATACAACAGCTTGCCCGATCAATCCTAGCCATCAATGGCAGCATAAGCAAGCCATTTGAATAGAGCACCTCAACTCAGATGTCACCATTCACTCTCAGGCAGTCCAAAACTTTCCCCAGTGCTCCCCAAGTCTTCTTATTTTTCCATTCCTAGCTTCCTAACCACCTCCATCGGCTAGTTTGAGCAAACTCTAGTGAAACCCATCCATTTATCACTTGAAGTCCTACCTTCGGCGATCCTCCGACCTTGGTGTCTGAAGGAAAAGTCTTTGCCTTCATCCCTTCAAGATTCTTGATAGAAAAACTCATTCATTGGGGCTTTCTACATGGTGAGATTTTGATCCTGAGCTCCTAGCTTGGTAGTGGTGATCAAGTGTGAAGTAAAATATTAACACACCAAAATTCAACCGTTGGATTGATGATAGATATTTTCCTGATCCTTCCCATGAGTTTCGATTGAGATGCGTCAGCTGGATCTCTTAGATTACACTAGAAATGCCCTATGGTTTTGGCGCCTACAGGAGGTTGAAGATGTAATACCAACGTAAAACTTGTCAAACAATAATGACATGAATGTAAGAAAGGTAGGGGTAGACCTAAAAAGACTTGGTTAGAAAATATTAGGAATGACCTTTCTTTATTAGATTTAAACAAGAATTTGACTTTTAATAGGACACAATGGAGAAAAAAGATTCATGTAGTTGACCCCACGTAGTGGGATAAAGGCTTGATGTTGTTGTTGTTGTATAGTTAACACTAATGATTGGCTGCCTAATCAGAGCGCTCTCGCAAGTAAAGGGATGGCTACTGTATAAATCCAGTTTAATTAAATCTAGAAATTATGGTAAACTTTCAAAATTCATATCTCCCTATACACTTGACCAATTTTGGTGTTCTTAAGCTCATTGGAAAGATCTCAGAGAGATCTTTGAAAACCCTAGAGTCTCAAGCCCTAAGTAATTTTGTTTTAATTTAAATTTCAATATGAATATTTTTAGTATTATTGCATTTATGTGTCCAAATGATATCACCATGGCTTGGGACATTGGGAGAATGAATTTGGACATGTATTTGATATGTCCAAATTTTTTCTCCTCTATTTGATGAGTTTAAGGGCATACTTGACTCAATTTAAACTTAGGGGTCATGGTTTAACCGCTAAGTTCAAATTGGTCTTATGATATATCTAAGGGGATTTAGGATTTGGGTTTTTATGTGTTAATTTATCTTAGTATAGGGAGTTTAGAGCCACTGATTACATTCCCATCAATGCCTAGTATAGTTACTTAGGAATCTTAGAAGGTAACATAGTGGTTACCTTAGGTGGTTTGGTTAACAATCTTAGAGAGCTCCAATAGCACCCAAATTTATGGGGATTGAACCTTGAGATTAGGTTATCTCATGGACCAAATTTCATTAGAAATGGAATCCATTTGGTTCACCAACTAGGGGTCCCAAAATCCCTTCCTAGATTTGGCCTAGAACCTTAATTAAATCATATTTAATTCATATTAAATCCTAAAAATTCAAATAAGGCTTTTAATTACTCATAATTAAACCCTTAACACATGATAAATAAAAGCCTTATCAAATCACCTTTAATATACCTTTAATTTAATTTTAAGGATAATTGATAATTAATTAAAATAATTAACTAAAAAAATTTAATATGTTTAGAAAAATCCTTAAATGCTTCAAAACAATTTCTTAGGTCATTCATGTTCTTTGAAGGTGATTACAAGAGATTTGGGACTAATTTGGATTAAAATCTAAAAATCCCTTTAATTATGAAATTTTAACAAATCTAAAAATATTTAAAATTTAAAAAATTACTAATAATTCTAAAAAAACTAAATTATTCAAACTCAAATTCTTTAAACTTTAATTAAAGTATATTATTTTCTAAAAATGTCAAAACTCAAAAATTAAGTCAAAGTTAAAAAGTCAACCTTTCGGTCAACCATAGTTTAAAACTAGGTCCGAACTTCGAAAATCATAACTTAATGTAGAAAATTTCAAATTGAGCAAACTAATAGTCTAATTACTCATATTAAGGTCTAATATTCAAAAAAAAATATTAAAAGTTCAAAAATCACTTTAATTCTAAAAGTCAACTTTCAACCCTTTAATTAACATAATTAAATAACTCTAATAATTCTAAAAATTTTAAATATTCAATAATTCACTTAAAATTTCTAAAAAATTTAATTCAATTATCCAAATTAGTAATCAATACATTTAATCAAATTTTACCAACCTCCAATCTTCAACCAATTAAATCAACTTAATTAACCCTGATTAGTACTAGGTAACCTATGCATACAAGGAAGATGAAATAAATTTTGCGGCCTCGATGAACAACAAAAATAGTAATCTTTTAATCATTAAAATATACCTAAATTAAGCTTTAATATATTAATATTTAAACTCAAATAAAAATTTTCCTTTTAACCTTTAAAAATTGCAAACATTAGATAACTTTAACAATCCGCCAACTTAGGATCTACCCCAACTACATAGACTTTAAAACACACTTTAGATGGTTTGTTAGGACAACCAACTCTAGTTTAGGCTAGGTCAGTGTTTACTTTTACTGCCGTGTGTTGAGTTTTTTGAGTTTTCATTGCATGTTGTGAATAAAAATTAGTTGATGTGAGTGTTTATTTACTTTAACTGCAATCTACGAATTGGCATGATGGGTGATAGTTTACCCTTAGGTTAGGACTAATTTGGTTGCTCACTAAGTTTTTAATAGGTGGGCATGCTTATGCAAAGTAAAAAATGGGGCTAAATTAATAACTATCATAAATGCTACACGTGCTTCAACTGCTTAGCCCCCAAAATAAATAATAGTGTGGCCAAGTGTGATTTATTTTTTAATGCAAATATATAAATTTCTTGAGATTAATTTTATTTTAAATACTTAGGATAACTCTGGAGAAGAGTTTAGATTTTTCATTTTAGAGTTAATGTAATTTGTTTAATGTTAAGAATTATGAAAGTTAGACATTTGAGTTAGGATACATAGATTCAAATTTAGATTCCAAAGAAGAAAGAATATCTCTTAGGGGAGAGTCCTTTTCTATTTGAAAGCCCAAATTTGGATCATTTCACTACCCAAAGTGAAAAGAATAACCTCCCATTAAGGTGAAGGGTTTTCTTTTTCATTTGAGTATCTAGATACGACAAATCCAAGGAACCTGAAGAAGAGGATGAGGAGTTGAAGAAAAAGAGTATCTCACTCAAAGTCAACTTGCGTTGATCTTAGGATTAAAATCCGAGTTTGTGGTTAGTGGTGCCTGACTACTTTTAATTTATACAAATTTTGGGTTGTAATAAGCATATAATTTTCCTATGGATATTTATTTGATTGATTTAACTTATTGATGTGTTTGATGAAATATGCTTATGTATAGGGTTACCTGCATTTCTTTTTTGGCGATTTGTATGTCATTTTTATTTTAGCCTCGATACGTGGAGGTTCATCAGAGTACGCAAAAAATTTTTCTACTTAAATTTAAATAAAATTCTTTAGGCTAACACAAAAACTCTAACGATCTAAGAAGTAAGTCCGGGATCACCGGGAGTCTGCATAATCATATTAATTTCTTCTCTTCCTTGTTTGGCACCTCCCCACTTACAGGTTCAACCAGACTACCTAGCCTTTGAGGGTGCAAATTTATCAAGGGGATGTTATGTAATATTTAGGGGAAAATATTTTTTAAAGCTTTTTTTCAAAAATTGTTTCATACATATTTTATGTATTAATTGAGTCGATCATCAAGCATTGCATTAAAAACTAATTAAAAGAGTCTATAATTTTAATTGCATTTCTTTTCATTTTTCACCTCATATAAGTGAAGGGAACGAATATAATCTACCTAAATGTCGGCCCCAATTCTCAAAAATTTTAACAATAACATCCCTACCACTATTTTATAACTCAGGCTGGGGTAAGTCCAGATTTTGCACTGTATTAGCTAGGTTTGGGCTATTATGGTCTAGTGTACAATTTAGATTTAGGATTCTATATATATTTTAAATCATAAGACCCCTAACCTACCTTCAAGAATATAATCTCAAATTGCTAATAAAATAATCAACTCAAATTAAAAAAAAAAAAAGAATAATCTCAATCTAAAATTTAAAGCCCTAACACTTAGATTATGTTAGGATACTTCTAAGTTATTTCATAATCTCAAAGTGTCTCCTACCACTCCTCCTTGAATACGAAAATAAGTGCTTCAACTTGATCCAATCCCAATTGAGATTCCAAATTCAATTTCTTTGATTTCAATCCTTAAAATCTCTAAAAATAATTTTTATTATTACTTCAATAGAGAGTATTAATAGGGAACTAAGCCTACCTATGATGTAGTTAACTATGAGGGCTTACACTTATAGAAGATTTAGAACCCACACCCATATTTTTCAAAAATCAATTTTCAAAACTCAATTAGTTTTCTTTGAGAAAATCAAAATCAACATTGATCGTTATCGTCATGTTCAAACAATTGACGGTGAATGTTATTTTTTTTTTGTAGCGATAAATCCTTTGTTGACATAACTTCAAATATGATATTAAAAATAATTCATCTATATTATCGTAGCTAGATATATGATTAAACTACACTTTGGCACTTTGGGGCCATGTGCGGTTCTTTCTTAAATTTGGTTATGATATTCAAAGTGAGATTTATAATTCTAAATTTGAACTCCATATTAAAATCTTTTTTCCACCTCTCGAGGTGGTATACCTATTCTAATGGGATGTCTATTTTAGAATTAAATTTCAAAGTCAATTTTAAATTCCCCAAAGAAGACTAAACTTTTCAAAAAACTACTTTTTAAACCCAAAATAATGGTCGGTGCTTTGGGAAGAGTTGGTGTTGCCTTCTTTCTCCCCACTTGCTTTTTATTGCCTTCCTGTTTAGGTTGTTTTGTAATTTTTGGATTTGATGCCTGAGCCTCAAGAAAGCTCGACAGCTTCAACTTTAGAATGAAATATTTTGCATCTTTATAGATTGTTACTTCATGAACTGCAAAGGGTTGGATATCACTAGATATTCTAAATTCTTCTCCATCCCTGAGGTACTTTATATATTAGTGTAGTGTTGATGGGATGATGTCATACTCATGTAACTATGGGTGACCTAGAAGCGCCTTAAATGAGGTATCTACATCATTCATATTGAATTTGACATTTGTATGAAGTTCTCTAAATATAAGGGAGAGCATAAATGATCATAGGGCCTTCTGCCCCTTCTTGTTAAAGCCATGAACCATCAGCTTATCTTTCGGGGTCCTTGAGAGCCTAAGTAAAAAGTCTCTCAATGGTCCTTAGATATTACCAGAGCATCATATATATTAAGTTGTATAGGGATCTTCCTCAAATGGGATAAAATGTTATAATCTATCTCCTTAGATGAAGTATATTTCTTCTTGGGGTACTTGGGGATGATATTTTCACTAACCACTATCTACTTACTCTTATCTTTATTGGAGATCCCTTTTTGGTGAAGAAGCTAGTATTTTGCCGCTTCTCTACTACACTTAAGTGATCTCATCTTGATCAGACACTTTTGATGGTGCATTTTCTTTAGAGTCAGCCATTATCATATCTGGAGATTCATCCATTAATTTAGAGTCACCATAATGGCTTATATGTCCCATCTATGATGCTATGTTGGGATGTTGCTCATCTTCTTTTAAAAAAATATAGATACTCCTCTAAACTATAATCCATCAATGACACCAACATAAAGGATTTAGGGACTTCCTCCTCAGTGCATTCTTCTTTTATTGGTATATTTGGTGCCACTAAGATAACTCGACATGCTTCTACCAGAAAAGTGTCATCATCATCTTATTTGGCTTCATCTATTTTGAGCTATGACATGAAGTTAGTGAGCTTAATAGATAGCCTCATAGTCTAATAATATTCGTTCAAACTGTTGATAGCTCCTTGAGTTGTTATCTTCTTCTCTCTAGGCTTCTTTGAAAGATCGACAAGGATGTTAAGCCCTTATGAACTAGTCCCAAGGCTAACCAAGAGGGGGGAGGGTGAATTGGATATTTAAAACTTCATTAACTAAAAGCACAATCACAACCAAACCAAGATTCACCACTGAAATCAAAGTGTGAAAATTAAATGCTAAAGCAATAATAAGAAAGAACACACCAGATTTTATAGTAGTTCGGTCAAACCTTGACCTACGTCCAAGCACCCTCTGAGTATTGCACTAAACTCAATTTCTCTCCTTTATCCCCCACAGCTAAGCGGAGAAGCCCTTACAGAATCACTTCCACCTTCCCCGGTGCGGTGGAGTAGCTAGGCCCTTTGACACCAAAGAGATATTCTTCTTCCCAAAACTTCCCTCAAGATGAACCTTGAATCCGATGGTACTAAGGTATAAGCTCGCCGAAGCAACTGTGTGGACTCCCCTCCACACTCCCTTGAAACCCCCTCCAAGGATCTTCTCCCTCTCTTAAACTCCACCCTTTTCTCTCTCCCTTTCAAGTTCTCTATTGAAGTTTCCTTTAGAAGAATGAAGCTTCAATGACTACCAAAGACACATTGAAAGTCTTTGACAAGACTTAAATATAAGAGCTCCAAATTTTCTCTTAAAAGCAACAAACCAACATTATAATCCATGAAGATATAAATATCGTAATGTACGATCAATACAAATTTAGCTCAATCAGCTAAGATGATTTGGGATGATCAAAAGGTTTTTGTTCATATCGTCTAGGCCGACAGAATATCATCGTCATTGAATATCATCCAGAACATCACCCTGAATGGATGTCTAGATGATGAAAAAATAACTTGATCATCCAAGTTGATCTCACGATTGTCCCGGACAATTAGTTCAATTCAATGCATATCATCCAGAGCATCACCCTAAATAGAAGCATATTGATATTTGATCATCCAAGATTAACTAAGGTTTTTGAACTAATCATTCCGATCGATTCTGCGATCGTCCAAGATAATATTATTGAGTAATTAAACCTTAATTACTTTACTTAATTTTCAGATTAATTTAGGCATAATTATATTACATCATTCAGGATGATATCCAAAAATAATAGATACCAAAACAGATCTAGCGTTAGATTCTTTTTAATTTGAGCCTATCATCCTGGCTGATACAAATATTATCTAGGATGATGTGCTTAATAACGGCTGCCTTAACTAGGATGTCCTAATTATGATTTGTTGCAAATCTATTTTCATAACTTATGTTTTGATGATTGACAAACACTATTGATCTTCTTGGACTACTTGTTTCTTCTAACTTTTCAGGAATCGAAGATCAGACGAACAGACGAAGCTAGTTCAAGATTACATAGGTCTAGGGTTGTGTCAGTCTGTACTTTATTTTTCTCTTCTTGAGTCTATTTGTAATGGTCAAAGAGACTGATACTAAGTAACCATACACACACACACACTTGAGAGAATAAGAAATTTTGTTTTTACTCATATCGGCCTACATCGTCCTGGACAATCAGGCTTAAAATAAAAAGTCTAATTAAGGATTCTTAATTAAGGCAGCCAACATTAACAGATCATCCTGGACAATACGTGTATCGGCCAGGACAATAAGCTCAAAACAGAAAGAAGTTGCCGCCATAGACAATTAAGGTATACTATATTTTTAATAATCGGCCAGGACGATCATTGATCGGCCTGGACGATATTAACAAATTATGCCTTAATTGATCAGGAAATCAAGGGAGTAATTAAGGATGATTGATACGATCATATCGTCCTGGACGATCTCAGGATCGGCCAGGCTGATCTATTCAAAAACCTTAAGTTACTTCAGGATGATAAATATCAGCCAGCTCGTATTCAGGGCGATGCTTTGGACGATTCTCCTCTGATTTGAACTGATCGGCCGGGATGATCGTGAGATCAGCCTGGACGATCAAGCCAATTTTAAATTGTCCAGTTTGCATTCAGGGCGATGCTCTGGCCAATCTTCTGAGATTTGTACTGATCGGCCAAGCCGATGTCCATATCGGCCTGGACGATATTGTTGGCAACTTGCAAATAATGAGCTCCTTTGAAGCTCTTCTATTTAAGAGCTCTTGTTCAACGTTTTGAACAACTTTTGTGCTGCTGCCTTGACTTGAGAAGGCCTTGAGGAGAGGGAGAGAGAGAGGATCTTGTGAGGGGGAGCTTGTGAGGGGATTCACAAGGGTTGCTTCAAGGATCGCTCTGCTTCTTCTTCGTCTAGAGTTTCTCGTCCGTGGAAGGGTCGGTAGAGGTAAGGATTTAGCATCTGGTTGTGATTCTCTGCCAGCTTCAGGAGGAAGCAAAAGGAGAAAGGTTCTCTGCCTTGCTGGGGTGGCTAAAAGGAGATTCGTTGTAAAAGCTTCTCCGCCTAGCTGTGGGGGCTAAAGGAGAGTCACGTTTGTAGTGCAATATTCAGAGGGTGCCTCCAGGGAGTGGACGTAGGTCGAGTTGACCGAACCACTATAAATTTTTGTGTTCTTATTTCTTGCTTCCGCACTTTTAATTTCCGTATTTATTTTTCTCGTGGTGTGATTTTGGTTTATGTGATTTTTGTTCTTTGTGAAAAGAAATTTTTTAAAATACCAATTCACCCCCCCTCTTGGTTAGCTTGGGCCAGTTCTATAGGGCTTAACATCCCTAATGAACTTTCAAGTGGTATCAGAGCGGGATTCATAAAAACTGAGTTTGAAAACTTTTTGAATTTTGATCCATAGCTAACCTTGGGAGTCATAATACTACGGAAGGTTATTGAATTACACGACCTCCCTTGTTTGACATCTTACCCTTTGATTTATGAAAAAGCCGCATGTCAACGTTTTTACAATCTACTGATTATCGCAAGTGGATGCTTATCAAAGAAGGTTACTCTCCACCTTCTCTTGAAATTAATGGTGTTAAAACTGAAGTTGCTTTTACTGAATGGACTTTCGATGAACGAGATTTAGCTCAATTGAATGCAAAATGTTTGAACTATTTTTTGGGTGCTTTAAAATCTGAGGATTATATGCGTGTCTCCACTTGTAAAACTGGTAAAGAAATTTGGGATAAATTATGCATCACCTATGAAGTTACTAATGAGGTTAAACAATCCCGTTTGAATATTCTTTTGTATGATTATGAACTTTTTCGTATGAAACCTCATGAATCTGTTTCTGATATGTACACTAGGTTTACTCAGATAGTCACTTCACTGCATGCATTAGGAAAAGAACTTTCTAACTATGAAAAAGTAAACAAGATTTTGAGATACTTGCCTTCGTCATACGATGCTAAAATTACTATAATCACCGAATCTAAGGATTTGAACACTTATTCTATTGATAACTTACTTGGCTCACTCATTGCTTACGAGCAAGGGGTGAATCAAAAAAATCTTGATGTAGGTGAGAAGAAGAAGGAGAAAACAGTTGCATTGAAGGTGCACAAATTAGATTCTGAATCTTTCGGGTTTGAAAGCGATGAAGTTGCCTTCATCATAAGGCAATTCAAAAGCTTTCTAAGGACAAAACAAAAACATCATTGGAGAAAAGGTAGGGATCATAAAAATTCTAAAGGATATTCTGATGTTGTTTGCTATGAATACAGAAAACTAGGACACGTGAGAAATGATTGCCCTACACTTAAAGATCATTCAAGCAAAGGAAAGGGTGAGGAGAAACCTAAGAAAAGGAAGGACAAGATGAGAGTACAAAAAGCATTTTGGGAGGATTCGACATCGGACTCATCGGAGACGGAACCAGAAGATGAGACATCAAAATTGTGCTTGATGGCAGACGACAATCCTAATCAAGAAGAGGTATGTGAACTTTCCTACGATCAACTTCTTGAAGTTTTAGAAAAATTTCATGCATCATATAGGAAATTAAAGAAAACACATGCTAGCTTGAAATTAGAATTTTTAAATCTACAAAAAGAGCATGAAATTTTGATTAAAGACCATCAAACGATTGATTCAAATATTATGACTTTACTTGATGAATTTGATGAGTTAAATAAACATCATTGTGAACTAGTTGAAAAGCATGATGCATTAAAAGTTTCACACACATCACTTGAATCTGATTTTAAGAAATCTAAGGAGATGGAGAAAAATTTGAGGATTGAAAATGAAGTCTTAAAGAGCACTAGTTTGAAGATTTAAAATGAATTAGAAGCATGTAAGAAAACTAGGATGACACCCACTTTTGATCAATTGCCAAAACCTAGGAAGAGGCATTATAACTCAAACCACTTAAGAAATTCCTTTCTTGGAGTTAGATGTTTTTCATGTGGCATGCTATGACACATCTCACACACTTGCATAGTTCACCATAGTACACATTGGGTGTGGAGACTTAAGGTGCACATGCATTGCATTCTACTCTTCATAAGATGGAACCTAAACCTGCTTGGGTTCCTAAATCTAACAATTGGTAATTTTGCAGGAGGGCTCTCACAATAGGCCTCGTGAGAGTATGTGGTACCTGGACAGTGGATGCTCTTGACATATGACTGGTGATGTCAATCAGTTTGTGGTACTAGAGTCCAGGACTAGAGGCAAGGTTACTCTTGGAGACAACACCACCAAGAAGGTGGTAGGCGCAGGTATAATTGGTAATTCCAAGAACCTTATGATTGAAAATATTTTGCTTGTAGATGGATTGAAGCACAACTAGCTCAGCATCAGTCAATTCTGTGACAAAGGCTTCATCATGCAATTCTTTGCAAATTCATGCATTGTAAGTTTAAGTAATAACACTATTTTGCAGGGAAAGAGGATCAACAATGTCTACATACTTGATTTAAATAACATTGAATGTGCTACTTTATTTTGCTTAAAAACTGTGATTGATTCTTGGTTGTAGCATCGGAGACTTTGTCATGCAAGTATGAAAACCCTTAGGAAAATGACCAAAAAGGACCTAGTTAGAGGTGTCCCCAAACTTAAGTTTTCAAAAGACCACCTTTATGATGCCTGTCAACTAGGAAAGCAAGTCCACTCCACCTTTCACCCCATTAAGGACATTAGCACCTCTAGACCTTTAGAAGTCCTTCAAATGGATTTGTTTGGACCCATTAGCACTGCCAGTCTAGGAGGGAAAGTCTATGGTTTTGTGATTGTTGATGACTACTCGAGGTTCACTTGGACTAGATTTCTTTCACATAAAAATGAGTCTTTTGAGGAGTTTAAAACATTTTTTACTTGGATTCAGAAAAGCTAGGTTGTGAGATTTTGACCATCCATAGTGATCATGGGGGAGAGTTTGAGAATGAAAGATTTAGAGATTTTTGTGAGGATAAGGGGATTAGCCATAATTTTTCAGCTCCTAGGACCCCTCAGCAGAATGGGGTAGCTGAAAGGAAGAATCGGACCTTGGTGGAAGCTGCTAGAGCCATGCTTGCTGAGTATTCACTTTCAAAATACTTTTGGGCTGAAGCGGTTAACATAGCTTGTTATGTGTTGAATAGGGTGAATGTTAGAGCCAAATTAGAGAAGACACCTTATGAGATCCTTAAGGGTAGGACACCCAATCTTTCCCACCTTCATGTCTTTGATTGTAAGGTTTTCATTCACAACAATGGGAAGTCTCACTTGGAAAAATTTGATCCTAAATCTGATGGAGTATTCTTGGGATATTCTAGTGTTGGGAAGTCTTTTAGGGTGTTTAACAAGAGAACTTTGATGGTGGAAGAGACAACCCATGTAGTATTTGATGAGTCTGATCCTAAGAAACATGGAGTAGAAGATGATGACGTTGGAGAGATTACAAGTGGAGTGGAAAATTTGGGGAAGGGGATAGAACACCAAAATAATGAAGGAGTTGGAGAAGTCACCCAAGGAGTAGAAAATTTTGATTTGCATGAAAGGGTTGGACCTTCACACACTTTGCCTAGAGATTGGAGATACTCTACAAGTCACCCCAAGGATTTGAGCTTAGGAGACCTTTCTAATGTAGTTAACACTAGACATGGACTTAGGAAGGAGGTGAACCACTCTGCCTTTATCTCAATGACTGAACCCACCACCATTAACCAAGCCCTTACTGATGAGTTTTGGATTTTAGCAATGCAAGAAGAATTGAATCAATTTGTTAGGAATGATGTTTGGGAGCTTGTAGAAAGACCTAAGGGACAAAGTGTTGTTGGGACAAAGTGGGTCTTTAAGAACAAGGTGAATGATTCAGGAGTGGTGGTTAGGAATAAAGCAAGATTGGTGGCTAAGGGGTACAATCAAATAGAAGGGATAGACTTTGAGGAGACTTTTGCCCCTGTAGCTAGATTAGAAGCCATTAGAGTGCTATTAGCCTTTGCCTATTATAAAGGATTTAAGCTTTTTCAAATGGATGTCAAGAGTGTCTTTTTAAATGGGAAAATAAAAGAAGATGTGTTTGTAGAACAACCACCAGGTTTTGAGAGTTCCCAATTTCCAAATCATGTTTTTAAATTAAAAAAGGCTTTGTATGGTTTAAAGGAGGAACCAAGAGCTTGGTATGAGAGGCTTAGCACATTCTTACTAGAGAGGGAGTTTGTCAAGGGGAGCGTAGACACCACCCTTTTTCTTAGGAGAGTTGGAGATGATTTACTCATTGTTCAGATTTATGTGGATGATATACTCTTTGGATCTTCTAATAAGAAATTGTGTGATGATTTTTCTAAGATAATGAGTAGAGAGTTTGAGATGAGTTTAATGGGAGAGTTGTCCTACTTTTTGGGGTTTAGCATAAAATAATTGGAGGATGGAACCTTTTTAAATCAAATAAAATACATAAAGGACATTTTGAAGAAATATGAGATGGACAAAGCTAAGCCAATTAACACTCCCATGACTTCTAGTGCTCCATTGGATAAGGACCCAAGTGGTAAGTCTGTTGATCAGAAGAAGTATAGAGGCATGATTGGATCTTTACTTTACTTGACTGCGAGCCGACCTGATATCATATTTAGTGTTTGCCTTTGTGCTAGATTTCAAGCTGACCCTAAGGAGTCCCACATGACTGCTGTTAAGAAAATTTTTAGATAACTTTTGGGGACACAAGGCTTAGGGATTTGGTACCCTAGACACAACACTTCTTTTGAGATTATTGAATTTTTTGACTCTGATTTGGTAGGATGCAAGGTGGATAGAAAAAGCACTCCAGGAACTTGTCAATTCATTGGACAATCTTTGGTCTCTTGGTCTAGTAGGAAGCAAAACTCTGTTGCATTTTCCACTGCTAAAGTTGAGTACATCACTCTTGGAAGTTGTGTGGCCCAAGTCCTTTGGTTGAAATAATAGGTATTGGATTTAGGATTACCTGTAGGCACCATCTCAATCTTTTGTGACAACACTAGTGCCATATGCATCTCTAAGAATCCTATCCAACATTCAAGGACTAAGCACATTAACATTAGGCATCACTTCATTAGAGATCATGTGACTAAGAAAGACATTGAGTTACACCATGTGATAACTGAAAATCAATTGGCTGACATCTTTACTAAACCACTGGCCTTCGACACTTTCAGTTCCTTAAGGACCAGATTGGGTGTGATTGACATAAATGCATGAAACTTGATCTTTTAGTTACTTTCTTTTGCTTTTGTTTTTTTATTTTCTCTTAGTTTTTGGTGTGTTTTATTTTTCTTTTGTTTCTTTTTACTGTCTTCAAAATCATCGCTAAAATAATATTATATTCCTTGTCATTGCTTTTGAAAATTTGTAGTCAATGTGGTTTTCATCTCCTAATCTCTTAGATGGTAAAAATATTTTATGATTGTGTCTCTTTCTCTAACCTATTTTAGTGACATAGTTTTCTTTTCTAATCAAAAATCTATCTCAAATTAAAAATTGTTTATGAAATTGAGATCTTTTCTTAAACTTGCTTAAGCAAATCTATCTTATATTTATAATGTTTAAACTCTTTTTGTCACATTAAGATCCCTCGTTATCCTTGTCTTTGATTATTGATTCTATTTATGGTAATTCTTCCCTATGTTAGAGAGAGAGCTCCTATTCTCTAATATCTTAGATGATATATTCACAACTAAGAATTTTTTTAAGAGGTTATAAAAGAATGTAGCTTGCAAAAATAAATTTTTTTTTTGGCCAATGATGCCAACAAAAGAAGCGCAATGACGCCAAATTGAAAAATATACACAAAAGTGTATCAAAAATAAAAAAAGATGCGCAAATCGCCACTCAAATTGACAAGAGGCATAAAATGAGCCCACTCAAAAGTAAGCTATTATCTCTTTTTAAATCTTTTAGAACTTAGAAGTTTTGGTTCTCAAAGGCTTGATTTCGATTGTTTCGCGATCGTGACAAATTTATTTTGGTTTATTATTTTATAAAGATAGTTTTTTCTTAAGCAAAGTAATGGATGGATTCTTTTTCTCATATCCAATTAATTCTTTGAGTTAAGTCATTGATTTCAAAAGACGATTCTACCCTAAGAAAACGTCTGAGCTAAGGGTAACCATGATCGGATATTCTACTATTCTATGGATTGTTGAGAATGTTAACTCATTAACTCACAAGTTTTTAAATCAATCACATGGAATACTACATCATTTTCATGCCTTGGTTAAAAAAAAAATTTGATTTTTTACTATTGCTCTTTTGTGTTCCCTCCTCCTTTTTGATATGTCAAAAGGGGGAGAAGTTTATGATGCTCTTTTTACTTGTCGATCCCGTACTTTTACTACTAATTATTTTCGTAGTGTTTTGTCATCATCAAAAAGGGGGATATTATTGCAAATCTATTTTCATGACTTATGTTTTGATGATTGACAAAAACTATTGATCTTCTTGGACTACTTGTTTCTTCTAACTTTTTAGGAATCGAAGATCGGACGAATAGACGAAGCCAGTTCAGGATTGCGTAGGTCTAGGGTTGTGTTAATTTGTACTTTATTTTTCTCTTCTTGAGTCTATTTGTAATGGTCAAAGAGACTGATGCTAAGTAACCCTACACACACACACTTGAGAGAATTAGAATTTATGTTTTTACTCATATCGGCCAGGATGATATTTACATCGTCCTGGACGATCAGGCTTAAAACAGAAAGTATAATTAAGGATTCTTAATTAAGGCAGGCGACATTAATAGATCGTCCTGGACGATTCGTGTATCGGCCAGGACGATAAGCTTAAAATAGAAAGAAGTTATCGCCATAGACAATTAAGGTATACTGTATTTTTAATAATCGTCCAGGACGATCATTGATCAGCCTGGACGATATTAACAAATTATGCCTTAATTGATCAGGAAATTAAGAGAGTAATTAAGGATGATTGATACGATCATATCGTCCTGGACGATCTCAGGATCGGCCAGGCCGATCTATTCAAAAATCTTAAGTTACTTCAGGACGATAAATATCGGCCAGCTCGTATTCAGGGCGATACTCTGGACGATTCTCCTTGATTTGAACTGATCGGCCGGGACGATCATGAGATCGGCCTGGACAATCAAGCCAATTTTAAATCATCCAGTTTGCATTTAGGGCGATGTTCTGGCCGATCTTCTGAGATTTGTACTGATCGGCCAGTCCGATGTCTATATCGGCCTGGACGATATTGTCGGCAACTTGCAATTAATGAGCTTCTTTGAAGCTCTTCTATTTAAGAGCTCTTGTTCAATGTTTTGAACAACTTTTGTGCTGCTGCCTTGACCTGAGAAGGCCTTGAGGAGAGAAAGAGAGAGAGGGAGAGAGAGAGGATCTTGTGAGGGGATTCACAAGGGTTGCTTCAAGGATCGCTCTTCTTCTTCTTCGTCTAGAGTTTCTCGTCCGTGGAAGGGTCGGTAGAGGTAAGGAGTCAGCAACTGGTTGTGGTTCTCTGCTAGCTTCAGGAGGAAGCAAAAGGAGAAAGGTTCTCTGCCTTTCCGGGGTGGCAAAAAGGAGGTTCGTTGTAAAGGCTTCTTCGCCTAGTTGTAGGGGCTAAAGGAGAGTCACGTTTGTAGTGCAATACTCAAAGGGCGCCTCCGGGGAGTGGACGTAGGTCGAGTTGACCGAAAAATTTCTGTGTTCTTGTTTCTTGCTTCCGCACTTTTAATTTCCGCATTTATTTTTCTCGTGGTGTGATTTTGGTTTATGTAATTTTTGTTCTTTGTGAAAAGAAATTTTTTAAAATACCAATTCACCCCTCCCTCTTGGTTAGCTTGGGCCAGTTCTATAGGGCTTAACATCCCTAACGAACTTTCAGGATTTATATTTTTAACTAATCATCTAGGCCAATTTTTGGATCATCCCAGATGATGTGAGCAAAAATAAAAACTCTAAAATAGACAAAAAATTTCCCATGTCTGTGTGTGTGTGTGCAAGGTTACAAGCAAGCGAACACTCTAACAGGACATGACTCAAGATATAAAAAAAACATCAATAAAAAATACAAATTAAACTTGATCAACCAAATGTTGAGTCTTGAATTGTGCACCATAATCTTAAAAAGTTAATAAATACACTAATAAGAATATATTACAAATATAGGTAGATAATTGAAAGTGAGCCACAATATTTGTTATAAAAAAAAATATAAACTCATAAGCTTGAGTTATAATAATTTCCTCCTTTTTTTATGATGGCAAATATTACTGGTTGAATTTACAAAAAAATAAAATATTTTCTCATAATCTCCCCCCACTAAAATAAAAGTTAAAAATAGGGGAAATAAAAATTTTTTGTTGTTTTTATTTTTTTTTATTATTATTTTTAAAAAGATACAAATACAACAGTACGTTCTCCCACTTTGACATTATCAAAAAGAGGAGGAGCACAATAAAAAAGATTAAACATCAAAACGAACCCTGATCTAGTGAAGAAAAAAAAAATCAAATATTCTTAAAATGAGAAAGTTACATCTTAATTCAAAAACTTAGTAAGGAATGTATTGACATCGTATAATCTAGAAAAGGTTAGAAATTTAGAAATTGTTAATCCAAGCTGAAGTTCTTTTAAAGGCTCAAAAACTTTTTATTCAATATATAAATCAAGGAATAAATTGGAGAAAGAAACACCAATTTTTTTAAAATTCCTTTCATAAAACATATTTAATAGAAGATTAATGCAAAAATTGGTGAATCAGGAATCATAATTTTCAAGCTCAAGTACAAAAAATATCAAGGTTTTTCTTAAGCTTTAAGAAGTACAAGAAAGGTAAGCTTACTTTTTGTAGGCTTGTTTTATGTCTCTTATTAGTTATTTGGCGTACTTTACGCATCTTTTAATTTTTAATATACTTTGTGTATCTTTCTCAATTTAACGTCATTACACATATTTTGATTTGGCATCATTCGCCACTTTTTTTAATTAAATATGATATCTTTTTAAAATTTTAAGAACTAAAGCAAACTCATTCTATTAACAAAATAAACTACTTGATTAAAAAATTTATGTGGTAAATTCAACAACTTGAAAAAGATCCCTATACGATAATCAAAACGTAAGGAGATAAAAAAGTTCAATTTCAAAATCCAATTTAAAATATGATGAAGATTTTGAATCAAAAGTAAAATAACATCTTTAAGAAAAGAGAGAGAGTCAAAATAACCTCTTTGAATAAATCTAGTATACATATCTAAGATCATCTCATAAGGTTTCATGTAAAATAGTTCATAATCATGCATTAAAGTATTCAATCTAGATTGCTTGATTTCACTAGTGCCTTCGTATATAGTGTGTAATTTTTCCTAAATTTCCTTGGCAGTAGTGCACATGGATACAAATATACAATCATCAAAATTTAAAGTACAAAAAAAATAGTTTAATGATTTAACATTCAATTAAGCATTGATTTGTTCCTCCCTATTCTATTAATTAAAAAGAATATTAATTTTGATTCCATCTATAACACATGATGGTAAAGAATAATCAGTTAAAATCATTTGCCACATTCGGTAATTATTTACTTGCAAGAAAGTAGATATGCAAATTTTTCAAAAATCAAAAATAATATTTTTAAATAAATATGGTCGGGTGATTGAATAACCTTATGTAATATTATGATTACAAAGCTTAGCCATTGATCTAAATTCAAAAGTTTTTAAAAACTCAATTTTATGATACCTGCTCTAATACCACTTGAAAGATCGACATGGATGTTAAGCCCTTATGAACTAGTCCCGAGACTAATCAAAAGGGGGTGAATTGGATATTTAAAACTTCTTTAACTAAAAGCATAATCATAACCAAATAAAGATTCACCACTGAAATCAAAATACCAAAATTAAATACAGAAGCAATAATAAGAAAGAACACACCAGATTTTATAGTGGTTCAATTAAACCTTGACCTATGTCCACTGTCTGGAGGCACCCTCAGAGTATTACACTAAACTCAGTGTCTCTCCTTTATCTCCCACAACTAGGTAGAGAAGCCCTTATAGAATCACTTCCACCTTCCTCGGTGCGGCGGAGTAGCCGGATATTTTGACACCAAAGAGGTCTTCTTCTTCCCAAAACTTCCCTCAAGATGAACCTTGAATTCGATGGTACTAAGGTGCAAGCTCGTCAGAGCAACCGTGTGGACTCCCCTCCACACTCCCTTGAAGCCCCCTCGAAGAATCTTCTCCTTCTCTCAAACTCTACCCTTTCCTCTCTCCCTTTCAAGTTCTCTCTTCAAGTTTCCTCCAGAAGAACAAAGCTTCAATGGCTGCCAAAGACACATTTAAAGTCTTTGAAAATTCTTAAATAGAAGAGCTCCAAATTTACTCTTGAAAGCAATAAACTGATATTATCGTCCATGATGATATAAATATAGTCATATATGATCAGTACAAATTTAACTCAATCAGCTAGGATAATTGGGGATAATTAGAATATTTTTGTTCATATCGTCAAGGCTGATAAGATATCGTCATGTACGATTAGTATAAGTCGTTGAATATCATCCAGAACATCATCCTAAATGGATATCTAGATGATGGAAAAATAACTTGATCATCCAGGCTGATCTTACGATCATCCCGGATGATTAGTTCAAATTAGTGCATATCATTCAAAGCATCGCCCTGAATAGAAGCAGGCTGATGTTTGATTGTCTAGAAATTACTAAGATTTTTGAACTGATCGTCCCGGCCGATCCTGAGATCATCCAAGATGATATGAACGAGTAATTAAACCTTAATTGCTTTTTTTAATTACCAGATTAATTTATACATAATTATACTGTATCGTCCTAGACGATGTCCTAGACGATGTCCAAAATAACATATACCTAAATAAATCTGGCGGTAGATTCTTTCTGATTTGAGCCTATCGTCCTGACTGATATAAATATCGTTCAGAATGATGCGCTTAATGATGGATGCCTTAACCAGGATGCCCTAATTAGCTATTTTTAATTGATCTTCCAAGCCAATTTTTGGATCATCCCGGGTGATAAGAGAAAAAATAGAAAACCTAAAACAAACAAAAAATTTTCCAATTGTATGTGTGCAAGTTTACAAGCAAGTGAACACACTTACATGACATGACTGAAGAAATAAAAAAAATCAATAAAAAATACAAATCAAACTTGATCAACCAAATCTTGAGTCTTGAATGGTGCACCGTAATCATGAAAATGTTGGTAAACACACAAACAAAAATATATTACAAATACAGGTAGACAATAAAAAGTGAACCATAATATTTGTTATCATCAAAAACATAAACTCATAAGCTTGAGCTGTAAAATTCAAGGCTTTTAAAACCGGACCGGTCAATGAACCGGAAGAAGGAGGGGTTAGAGGTTTGATGGTTCGACCGGGGTCGAACCGGGGTCGAACCGGATGACGTAATAAATATTTATTATATTTAAATATTATAATAATGACACAACTATTTATAAATATATAGCAAAAATTGAAGAAAATTATAATATGAAGTATTAAAAACAACTTTACAAATTCAAAAATACAAAACTGAAATTCAATAACAAGACATGCACATACCTGCTTCAAAAATCCAGCTCTAAAAGCTCTTGTCACTGCAAGTTCAGCATCTCATTCCTCACTGAATCCCAATTTCAAACATCATGAAAAAATCTATTAGCAAAGTAGATTATTCATTCATATGGGCATATTAGATAAAGTATATAAGAAAATATTAGATAAAGTAAATAAGAAAATATTAAATTTTATATCACTTGAACTTCCACCACAGACTAAAGTCTCCAACCTTTACAAAGTATTGATGAATTCCACAAAGAAAGCACGTTCAAAACCTGGAATAGATTTAAAATGATTTCAAATGGAATATGCATTTTCACCATAGGAAATTTTAGTAAAACAAGCATCTGACTTTGACCAACTATAATACTAAGTTAGATAAAAAAAGCGCATCTCTACACTACATTTAGCAGCTTTCTTTAGCTCATCCAGTCGAGCTAAATGCATTTGTGCATTTGCTAAAAGGTTTAACCTAGAAAACATTCAATGAAGCTATCTTTTATAAATTAAGACAAATCTGTATCGGTTAACAGTCAAATTAGAATAGGGAACAATTGTTAACGACATTTAAGCTGATAACATTCATTCATTAGAAAACATTCAATGAAGCTAACTTTTATAAATTAAGACAAATTTGTATCGGCTAACAGTCAAATTAGAATTGGGAACAATTGTTAACGACATTTAAGCTGATAACATTCATTCATTATGAGCAAGAAATAAGATCCCTGCATAGGCAAAGTAGGAAAAGAGGAATAGAAAGTTCCAGCATCTCCATAACAGGCATTGGTTCACCTCATATAATACTATATCAATGCTAGAAAATAATATCTAATTATATTAAGTTATTAACTACTTAAATTAGATCAGAATCCACAATAAACTAAATTATAATTAAAGCATTAGGGAATCCTAAACAAAAAACCTAGCAAGTTATCATGCTGGATAACAAAACTAGGAAGAAAAAAAAAAATACAACGCATTTCATATAAAAAAAAAAAAGAAAAAGAAAAGATGATTTGTAACTTGTAAGTATAAGTGCATAAACTTTTTTGCTCGGCTGCAGTATGCTTTCCGGCTTTGCCTCTAGCCGCTGACCAGGATCTTCTTCCTGAGATGACCAAGACGGACTCCTTGGTTTTGGCCTAGCTTTGCTTGACAACCACTCATGAAATTGCTGTTCAAATATTATTACAAGTTAATATGCAGCATGCCAGCAGGTACTCTGAAATGGTTTTGTACAAGAGCATGTAGAAAGCAAAAGAATAGAAAAACACCGGAAGCCGAGAAGAAGAAGTGGGATGCGGAGAAGAAGATACCCGAGGAAGAGAAGATGACGCCAAGCAAGCAGCCGCAGGCGACACGATGAATCGAATAGGGTTTTTTTTTTGCGTCGTTACTTTGAAAGTTTGAATACCTCCGCTCGCACCAGATCGCATCTCAGCCGTCCGTTTCCCTTTTTAGCGAACATACCGGTTAAAGCAATCCGAAACCGGTTTGACGGTTCGCCGGTCGGACTGCCGGTTCGAGCGGTCCGCAGCCAGTTTTCTGCGAACACGGTTTTATACGGTCGGTCCGGTCTGGTTTTAAAAGCCTTGGTAAAATTCTTTAGCTTAGTCTTCTTCTTGTTTGACTTTGCCTTTCTAAACTTTGAAGAGCCAGCTTTTTGGGGCACTGTTTGGAAGTGGATGCTAGTGTCAGGCCTTTTGCACTCGGCAATTCTAAACCTGCTTTAGTGCTTTTTGAAATAACTTGACAACACTCTCCCTCTTGAATGAGTATTATTTATTTATCTTATCCTTAAGGAATGAGAACATTTTATCACTAATTCCTATTATCAGCCTTGGACATTCCCCTCCACCTTAAAAAAGTTTATGGCTCATCATTACCCTCGAGTATCAGCTTTTATTAGGGGTTAGGGTTATTGGCCTTCTTTGGCTTTCTTTATATTACATTGGTTATTTGCCTTTATCTATATTATAAACCACCTATTTTTTTATCAACTCATGAGAAAAAAAAAGCTAGAGTAGATCTCACCTCTTTTAGAATCTGGGGCTTTAGCCTTCTTGGATTTATTAGAGTCGATATATGATCTTGACAAGTTTAACTTTTCAAACTTCTCCACTATGTTCAGTAGTTCCTAAAATGTGGTTATTGTGTCCATACATAAGAATGGTTACGTCTTATCATAGATATTTCCCATTAGTAATTGTACATCATGTTCTTCTTCAAGATGTTGCTCACATTTTATACATAAATTGTGCCAGGGAGTAATGTATTTGGTCACTGATTCTTTCTTTTTTTTTCTTATTTAGGGCGAGGTTAGTAATCATTATCTTTTCAGTTTCACTAGCGAATCGCTTCACGAACATAACTTCCAACTCTACGAACATATTCACAAAGTCGTTTGACAATTTAACATATCATTTGAAAGTAGCTGCTGTCAAACTGCTAATGAACTGTTGGAAGAGCAAGGAATTATTTCCCCCTATGTTCTCATAAGTGGCCTTAAATTGTGCCAAGTGCTTCATAGGTTGTTATTTCCATTGAAGGTGTTGAACTTTGGCATAGAGTATTCTTTTGGATACGACACTTAATCATATTCTGTAGGGTATGGGTGACACTTGCCTGCCGATTTCTCTTCTTCATGATAATTCTCTCCAATTATGAAGCAGTCATAGGTTTAAAGGTACTCGTAATATTTTATGGGGTGGGCTGGCGGACGATGTTGTGGACCTAATGAACACCTTCAGGATCTCCATGTACTCCTGAGACTTGATGCATTTTAAATTTTAGAGGATCAACAAGAGGATTAGGTGTAGTACCTACAGTAGTTCTCTGTATTATTTGTATCATTGCGACCATTTGAGCCATCATCTCAGTCATCTTCTCATTCAATTAAGAGATTTTTTTATCCTTAGCTCTCATCTTAAGCCTCATTTATCTTCGCATATCAGAAAGCATTACGTCTTCGGCATTAAAAAGATTCTCCTTAACTTCCTCCACTTCATCTTCTTCTTTGTAGTGTCCACCAATGCTAGTGGTGGACCTAGTTTCACCGTGATGTTTGTGTACTTATCCAACTGGTAGCTATTTCCATTTTTTATCATCTTCACCATCGTCATAGTAGGCCTCCTCATTGCTATTGGTGTTCCTCACCATGTAGATGAATCCCATATGTATGGTTTCTTATTCCATTTCTTCCCCTTTTTCTTTAAATACTTGGATATCTAAGTGGCGATGTCATTGGATTTTTGGTTCTTGATACGACGGGAAGATTTTTTTGACCTGTGGGATAGGGTCGAAGTTGATCATCTCTTAAGCTGGGGTTGACGAACTATGGGATCCCTCGGAGGATTCTCTGGGGTGTCGACCATCATAATGGATGTCATAGTGGGCATTATTTTTGATCCACTTATAACATTATTTTTTGGAAGGGGTGGATCTCTAGGAAGTCGCACTAGATTTAGTTCTCTTTCTCTTTTTTCTTCTTCATGTCTCTGAGGCTTTAGCCTACATATCTACTTTCCCTTTCACTAGGACCTCTCAACGATGGATTCCTGAACACATGTTTTAGATGTCTCACCCCAATGCTCACTGGACAGAACTTTTTTTTTCTTTTCTTTTCTTTCTATTGTAATGGAAAGATGTTCCCTTGATGGGGTTCTCCTAGCCTCAATTATCAATGGTCATTGGTATTTCTTCTTCTCCAGTCCCTTCTCCTTGACCATCTTTAAAACTTTGTAGACTCGACCACATAGGGATTCAGACTCTTTCTTCTTAGGGGGGATTGGGACTTTGTGACGTTACTCCCAAAATAATTTCTTTAGATCACTGATGGAGCTATTTCTCTTTACCCATTTTAGACCTGCAAATCTATTTCGGATGGGAATGATTGCCTTTGGATCTTAGGCTGATAATTTTGAGTGGTAAATTAGTAGTTGTTGCTGAGTTTGAAACTTAGTATATTTCTTCCTTCTTTGCCTCCTTGTATGCCTTCCCCCAGATGACGAGGCTTCATCATCGTTCTTCTCAGGTGCAGGTAACCTGGTTGGCAAAGTTGTAGACCTAAAAGATACCATGGAGATCTTTCAACCAGTTAAAATTCTCTTAGTGGTTGGAGCTTCTCGTTATGACAGTCATTTAAATATAGAAATCCTCCTACGAGGATTCTCAGCAGCAGTAGGAGTAGTAACCCGTGATGCTGGCAGATGCATACAACGTACAACTACTTTGGTAGAATGGGGCCTCCTAGTTGGTTGTTTAGAATCCATTTCATATATAGGGATGGTGGAAGCTATTATAGTTATTGTGGGGAATTTGAGCCCTCCAAACTGAATGGTGGCTCCAGAGCTTCTAGTGTTAATAACATCATTTTCCAATTGAATGATGGTGCCACGCCCTAGCTAGATAATAAAAGTAATATTTTGTTGATCCATCTGGTCAAAGAAAGGTAAGGGTTATTGATCAACATCTGATACATCACCCCACACTTTCAAACTATAGAGACTTGCTTAGAATAGAAAACTAAAAGTATATAATCATTATCAAGAAATTAAAATAAATCTAAAACTTTACTAAATATGTTATCTCAATGAATTTATTAAATGATTATTTTATAATATTTAAAATTAAATGATCATTTTTAGGATATTTAAAATTGAACGTTCATTCTGAGAATATTTAAAATTTTACATTGTTAAATAATCATCATTAGGAATTTGTAATTTTAAGCTTGAATTGATTAACTACTACTACAACGCTTGGACGACTAGTCAAAGATGAAAAGAGAAACTCATTCCCAGCGGAGTCGCTAGAAATTTGTGAGCTCCAAAAATTTGGCCCCGGCCTCCCTGTTGCTTTTTGGGGGAGTTTTAATGCATTAAGTTTTGGGGTAGATTTTGGGAAGACAAATTAGGTTGTAAATAAGATACTACCTAGAGATTTCATCCTCATTTTGGGTTGATTTTATGATATTATTTATAGTTTCCTACAGGCATAAGCCCATATTGTTAATTATCCCTCCTGATCATTAGAGAGAACTTTCAATTAAGGCTAGTCATCAATGAATATATCATACCCATTAATACACGACATCTAACATATAGTAGCAGCATAGGCTTGGGATTTTGGAAAGTTAATATTTTAAATTTTAAATTTTACTATCTTACACTTAAAGAGGATGGTGGGAGAATGGATGATGGACCTGATCAAGATCCCATGGTTATATCATCCCAAGCTATTATGACCCTTAGTCTACTTAGTTACAGGAGGTAGTTGACCTAACTTTACAGAAGGATCCTTGTCGGTAGCCATGAGTTACTTTGTTCAAGGGTACTTTGTAGACCTGGGGTGTGTATAAGGGGACAAATTTTAATCCACCTTATCTAACATAGGGCGTTGTGCCCTATCGATTATATTCTATTGATTTATTTCTCATAGATTTGTTGCTATTGGGGAGCATATGGACTATGGCCATAACTATAATTTAGTGGTTCCATTTTGGGACAAACCACCCAGTTCAATGGGCCCCGATTATAACTATTTAACTGCGATGCCATTTGGTGGAACAATAATCAGTTATAGTACACGTGTCTTGTCCTTACTAGTAAGAGATTATTTAAGAATGAATCATAGTGATATTCTCGACCAGACATTAGCTATTTGTGAGTTGAAGTGATTTTCATATTTATCCACCTCGATAAACTATTATAGAGGGTAGATAAGTTTTGTTTTAAGTTATTAGATGGATTATTTTGATTTTTAAATATTTTGGATTTTAATATTTGTTTAGTTTTGAATTTTGTGGGCATTTGGGTGGCATTTAAAATGTAGAGTATTTGGAATTAACCCCTTTGGTTGAGATCTACATTCAACACGACCATCATTAGGGTATATGAGGTCATTTGCATTTGAGGATTGAATCTTGGCGACTCTATCAACTTGTCAACAGAGGATTGGGCTTTGTAGGCTTCAAACCTTTATTGGTGAATTTCATTGTTCATAGGCCTTAATGGTCTAATATGAATGTATAAAATAGATATTATGGTTGACACCCTAATCGTATATCTGTTTGGTAGTTTGAGCCATGTCTACTCCTATCTATCATCGTAAAAGGATTGGCTTAAAATTTTGGTTCATTTATTGACTCATGCATCATTCCTAGACGTCACGCATGTACCCATAATACGCTCATTAAAGCCTATACGGGTGTTATGATTATACCTGCCCCTTTTATGTACCTATTTGCATACATATTATAGTGCATGTGTTGGGGCATCTCTGGAATATTTAATTTTGATCTGCTTTATGGGTAACTATCATTTGAATGCATCATTTGATTTGGAGGCTTATGTACGCCTTCTATATGCTTATATGGATTTTACGAATTCTGTGGAATGGCATTTCACTTGTGGGTTTCCCATTACTTCATACGGGCAGACTAGCGTGCACTTCTTGTTGCTTTTGTAGATAGCTTGTTGTGCACTAATGAATATCCTTCTTATTGTCATTAATGCTCAAGTTAGCATGACAACCTTTGGCATTTATTTGAGAACACTTCAAATTTTTTTCCGCATATGAACTTCCATATTTTCCATAATCTCCACCATTTATTACTTACAATATTTTATACACCTGATTTTATACCGACATTGATGGCATAGTGGTATACTTATTGCATATCTTTCCCATATGTGTCATTCAATGTACCACCTCATTCATTACACTTGCCCCCCCTTTATAACCATAAGTTGATTGGCAATAGGAACATCGAACACTGTATATTTAGGGGTAATTTATATATAATGTACATCTAAGGATCTTTTTTGTTGACAACAATTGAGTGCATGTCTCCTTCAACTTCATTAATTAATATGTGCAGATAAGCCATATTGATGTTTTGCCTATCATTAATCCTTCATTTTATTCTTGTTCTAATGATCATAATTTTCATTTAGTGTTTGTGGATGGATATGGCAGGGACTACCATGTCTCTTTGTATGACTGGCATGAAGAATATCTCTATTTTCAACTTTGTTACATGTAGGTTTGAGTGCATTTATTTGTATCCTGGCGCAGATCGTAGAACATTATCATAATCATTATACATTGCTTATATACATTTGTCACATAATTATTGTAGATTGTAGGGATGCCCTAACGTCTATTGCATGCTTCTACATATGCTTGTAGAGCATATCATCAATTGTATTAAGTCATTATGTTTGTTGTTCAATGATCTCTTTCACTTTCAAGTTATTGATACAATTACTTGCATGCTGACTTGTATTGACTATGGGAGGGCCACACTTCAACTTGAATTTGATAATTCATTTATCGCATGACTCCTCTTGAAAATGCCATTTCCCCCACCATAATCCTCTTGCATATGTTTGCGAGATGGTGGTTGATGATATTGCAAGTCTATTATTTTCACTTATAGGACAAATGATTGTATTATAAGTTCCCTTTTTATTGCTCATAGAGTGATTGACTTGAGCACTATGAGTTTCACTTTATTCATTTGTTGGAAAATTCGTATAATCACCTGCTCAAGGGGGATTGATGTATTTGTACCTTGCAATGATAAGCTTGATATACAATGTACTAGTTTAATACACTCACTTGGTATGTAGTGTATTATATAGCATGCATGTGACACTATGCTATAGTGTACTTATTTATAGTTGTGTGGCATCGACCATATGCAAATTGCAATCATTTTTGTACTTGATTGGAAACTGTTATGATCTGCTCATTATCATTTGCAAATAGATAATGCATATCACTGGAGATATGCATATATGTATTGTTCTATCATTAGTCAAGAGTGAATGATACCTTACAAATCCATTAATACACCAATTTTACACATGTCCATTTGCATCTCAGTTGAAGTGATAAATTCTCAATATTCCATTGAAAAACTTGTGTTGTCAATTGTAAGCATGTCATATTGAAAATTCATTTTCCTTCAATACAAATTCCATGTTTATTTACTTGCACTCATTTAGGGGTTCATCACTTTCACGCATTGAGAGTTTATTCCCAATATGTCTTTTTTTATTGCTGACATTCGTTCGATTGCATTTACTTGCATATTGGCTTCATAAAAGGCCCTTGAGTTCATTTATAGGTTGACAAGCACATTGTATTCATTTGTATGCATCTTGTTGTTATTCACAAAGGATCCACAAGTTTCTTGAAGTTGCTCATGGATGTACTATAGTGTATGTTATATGCTCTTTGTGTCGTTACTAAAATTAAATTATCATTTATTTGAGTTCATAAAACTTCTAATTAGCATTTATACTTTCAATCTCCTTAAGTATTTTAGAGTTCTCATTTTTTATTCTCTGTATGTGTTCAAATTCAATATCATGCTTATTGTAGTTCATGTCACATGTCCAAGTCTTTATTATCCAAATCAACTTTGAATCAAGTCTTTTATTTAATAATTCAAAATTACATTTACTCCATTTAGTTGTTCAAATCAAATCCAAACAAAGTCCCCTGTAATTGTCCCAAGTCCTTTGCATTTTCATAAAAAATTTTGGCAGCCAGCCGAGGTCTCCCCTATTTAGGAAAAACTACAGGAGTGTGGGCATTTCTATCACACTAATAAAAGCATGTATCATATGTGTATGTAGATGTCGCGTCCATAGTCTTTATTCCCACCACTCCAATAAAGGTGTGTATGGGGCCTTCGAAAGCACATGTTTGAAAATGCAATTAGCTTTACCCCACTCAAGGGTACTTATAAGTAACCCCGCCTTGTCATAGGCGTCGTACTAGGTTCCCATCCCACCTGCTAATAAAAGTATGCATAAGCAGTCTTCCGATAAGCCACAAATGCTGAAATGGGGCTTTTGGTTCACCCACTTTGTTTCGAGCATCACGATGCACTTCCTCCCACCATACTAACAAAAGCATGTATAGGTGGTTCTTTTTGTCACGGTGCAAGCTTTGAAGGGGCTCTTGGAGTTTTGAGTTTGGAGGGTTTTTTCCTTTAGGTTGACAGCGATGATGAGGTGGCAAATGAAATATACAAAACTACAAGAAATCCCTCATTCTTTTTTATTTCTTTCTCTCTTTTTTTTTATTTTCTTTCTTTCTATTTCTTTTTTTTAATGCCCTTTTTTTTTCTTTCTCCTTTCACACACACACACACACACACACACACACACACACACACACACACACACATATATATATATATATATATATATAGACACACACACACTCATACTTAAAACTAATGATAAAAATGCTAATATGAAAAATCAGTAATATTAGTTAACATAAATACACTAACTAAAAATGGTGACTAATACTAGTAGTAAGGAAAACAAATGGGGAAGCTTACTGTTTGAATCTGGGTTGAGAGGGTTGAAGGGTTGGGTAGATGGATTATTTTGTGGTTAGATGGTTGTTTGGCTTTTAATAGACTAGGGTGAGGTTAAATGGGCTGTAGAGTGTAAGGAAATGGGTCTAAGCCTTTTGGAAATGGGTTGGATTTACTGGATTTGTGAGTGGGCTTTAGGTTGTATGAGCAAATGTGGGCTTTAGTGTGGGATTTTGGGTTAGGCTATGAGATGGGTTGTCTCAATGTGAGAGAGGCGGGGTGGTTTCATCTCTATCCTATTTTAACAAAGTGAACGAGAGCAAGAATCGACGGATGAGATGCGGCAGATCAGCGGGATAGAGGATTTGAGCGACAGGATTTTTGACGTAAAAGGAGCGGCTATTCAGGATTTTCAGTAAGGGTCGAACACAGGTAATGATTCATCCCTATTTTTATATTTTCTCTTATTCAGTTGTGGTATAGAGGTCAACATGCATTGATATTTCTCTTTTGCATTTTGGATAAAGACAATAATAAATTGACTTATTAGCTATAATTGTTGTTGTAATACTGTAGGAGAGTCTCCCTCCTTACTCAAAGACATAAGAATGAAGAAACTGAAGATAAAGCTAAGGTTGTAATACAAGTAGGAATCTCTGCTCTCCTCAACCCTCACTTCATTTCAATAGAATAACTAAAATAAACAATTATCTTGGAATTGGGATTGGTAGCCTTTTAATGCTATAATGATTTAAAAAAGACACTGATTTGTGAATCAGGAATCTACTGTTCTCTTAGCTTCTCAATAGGCTTATAGAATACCCTTAATTACTATAATTCATATAACAGCTTATACTCAAGTATGTAAAAAATATTTAAATATATGCTAAGAGGTCTAATTTAATCAAGGCGGTATATTCTTTAGTTGATAAAAAACATTTTGCAAATTGAAGCATATGCCTCCGCTAATAAAAAATTACATGAATAAAAATAAAATTAGATTTCCTTCATTAATTTAGATGAAATGAAAATCTTTATAAGCTTGCTGAAATTTATTATATCTGTTTCTGTTTGTCTGATAATAACAATTCCAACCCCAAAAAAGCTATTTTCTTATTCTGTAAAGAAAGATATTTCAAATTAATAAATAGCTTATTATCAAAAGAGAAAGAGATTGATAGATAGAATGATCGATCCTTTCATCTCTCATAGGTTCACCTATGTCTGCCTTCTTTAAAAATCACTAAGTATTCCTACCCTAATGAGTTGTTTATCTGATTGCGAAAAAGAAAATGCTTGAATGGTACGGTTTTCCCACTTCTTTTTCTAACTGCATAATGGAATGTGTTGTAGATACAAGGTTTTCTATTATTATCAATGGGAAGAAATCTAATTGGATTTGTGCTAAAAGTGGATTTCGTCAAGGATGTTCTCTATCTCCTTATCTTTTCATATTATGCTCTCAACTATTATCAAATTCTTTGGAACAAAGGGGGAAGGACCTTGGTATCTGTATTTCACCAAGAGGACCTAAAATTTCACATCTTCTCTATGCGGATGATGTGTTGATCTTAGCACATGTCTCTATCATTTTAGCAAAAAAAGTGAAGAAGATCGTGGAGGAGTTCTGCAATTGGACAGGTCAAAGAGCTAATGTCAACAAATCTCAAATCTTGTTTGGCAAAATGGTGAATTATCCTTTGAAGAAGAAGATTACCAAAATTATTGGGTTCAAGGAGATTAAGGAGATGAAATATTTAGGAATCAAGATCTCACTTAGAAGAAGCAAAATTACAGATTTTCAAGACCTCTTGAGCATGGTAATGGACAAACTCAACTCTTGGAGTAAAAAGTCATTATCTATGGGAGGTAAAATTACTCTCATTGAATCTTCTTTACTTTCTATGCCCAATTTCTTAATCACTAACTCTTTAGTACCTAAAAGAGTTTTATATGAGATTGAAAAACTTTGTAGAAGTTTTTTATGGCATAAGAATGATGGAATCAAAGGAATGCATTATGTTGGTTGGAACGAAATCTGTAAACCGAAATGTTTGGGTGGATTGGGTTTACAATCTCCTTTATTGAGAATTGGATCTTTGAGATCTAGCTTGGCTTGGAATTTCATTCAAAAACATGATTCTCTTTTACACAAAACTTTAACTTCTAAATATGGAGATATTATGAGTGATGATCATAAAGTTATCTCTTCCTCCGCTTGGAAGATCTTACGGGATGGGGCAAAAAATTTGAATAATGTTATTAGATGGAAGGTGGGAAAAGGAAATAAAATTAGTATTTTAAATGATGCTTGGTTGTTAGATAAAAGCATCAATAGATGGCCAACTTATGTGGATTGTATTGCTCTCGAAGGGAAGTATATTCAGCAGCTTCTACTTCCGAATGGTAACTGGAATTCTGATATGCTTGGTATGGCTTTCCATCCAGAACTAATTGCTTTGATTGTTCAAGTCCAAATCAGAATTACTGATGAGGACAAGATGGAGTTAGTGAAATGGTGTTCGGGGAAGACTGTTGCTGCACTGGTATATGAACAAATTCTGATTGACAATTTTAATTTCTCTTATGTTGATTATTTCAAATGGCTGTGGAAGCTCAAACTGAATAAGAAGGTAGAAATCTTTTGGTGGAGGCTTGGAAAGGCTGCTATTCCCACAAATCTTTACCTTAAGAATCATAGAATCTCACTTATTTATGGGTGTGAGAGAGGGTGTCAAGCGGTGGAGTCTTATGAGCATATTATGGTTCATTGCAAACATATGGTGGAGATCATTATGAAGATCCGAGATTTGGGTATTATGATTCCTGTTTTTAACTCCTTGGATGAATGTCTTATTGGTCTTAAGAAGCTTTCTATTTCCAATCCTGGGATTGCAAAAGCTTATTGTTCGGTTATATATCTCTCATGGAAAAACAGGAATTATGTGAAACATGGTAAAGAAGCTATTCCTCCGTCCATGGTTGCTTCAAATGCTTTGTATCTAGCTGTTTCAAAGTCTTCTCCTTATCTTTCTAGCAGGGTTACTAACCTCCTTAGGGAGTCTTCAAACACTTGGTGCTCTCCACCGAAAGATTGGATTAAGATCAATCTTGATGCATCTCTACTTACTTCCTACCTTGGAGGCATTGGTGGGGTCTTTAGAGATCATAGAGGACGGTTAATTTCTGCTTTTGGCAAGAAGAAAATCCATTGGGATGTCACACAACTTGAATTGGAAGCAATAATCACGTTAAAGAACTTTCTTCAAAATTGGATGTTGGAGTGCAAAGGGATGATCATTGAAAGTGACAATGTCAACATTATACGTTTTATTCAAAAGTTTCTTAAGAAGAATAATTGGCCTCTTGGAGATGCTAATGAGGTAACATTCCTTAATGATTTTTAAATAAAGTTGTTTTCCATCATGCCAATAGAACTTGTAATAAAGTAGCTAATTGTTGTGCTACTATGGCTTTGGAAAATAATTTTTTCTTTGATAGTTTTTCTTTTGATAGTATCCCTTCCAATTTGATGTGTTTGATCAAGATGGAATGTGATACTTTGAATAATTGTATGTAGTTCTTTGTTCTTTTTTTCTTAATGCAATTGTTGCAAATTTCAAAAAAAAAAAAGAAAAAGAAAAAGCTCAAAATTAAAAAAAAAAGCTCAAAATTGGCATATCCCTTATTATGAAAATGGAAATATATGGATATCTAATTCCCAAAATTGAAAAATACTTGTCTAATTATCAGTATATAAATAGATATCAAATATTTAAAATATAAATTATCAAATGCATTATTTCCCTTATAAATATTAATCGTGCATTGCATGGTTTGCTGATCCAGCTTTTAGATTTGCTTCTACATTGTAAGGTCTTTAGTTTTCTAAATAGATTCACCATATGATTATGTTGCCGCATCCTTTATCATTGTCTCACACTCATTGGTGTATAATTCGGTGACTTGTCATCTCAACACATCATCAATGAAATTAGATAACTTTGAATTTTTTCTACAATTTCTTGAACAATATGATTAACATTTTATATATGATCCTTATAATGATAGTTTTGGCCTTCTAATGATAAGAAACACTCTTACAATATATATGCATTTTCTTTTATAATTATGTATTTTCTTTGAGATCAATTATAATTCTTGCAATTTCTAAATTTAAATTGTCATCATTTTATATAATCCTTGTTATTGGTGATGTATGGTGTTCAATTCATGTTCTCATCTTGAATTATTTACTTCAACAAAGATTTATCTTTATTAAGTATAATTTTTTCTTTACCATTATTGTAATTAGTGTTGAAATTTGTTCACTTCGATCGAGATTTACCTTGAAGAATATTATAAACACTCAATCATATGAGATTACTTATATATGTCTTTTTTTGAAAAGTAGTTCAACAATTTATCAGGTGTTCTTACATCACAATGATCCTCTCTCTCACCAAACATATCATCAAACAAAACCAATGAAGAAATATTAATACTCTTTCCAAAATTCTAAGATTATTTTATACTTAGTTAATAATTGATTATAAAAAATTATGAGTTAGCTACTTTTTTAGTTTAAGATATAATTTTTTTTCTAATTGTATATTATTTTTTAAATAATATAAAGTTTGGTTATAGTTAACAACATTTAGGACTTTAGTAGGTTATCACCTGAAGGATTCAATCATATTTCTTATGTTGATATGACTAAAGAAGATCTAGGAAAGAAGAGGAAGAAGAATACATGACTTAATCGTAAAGAAAAATGTGGGGATGATTTCAAAGAAGATTCAAACTCTACAGAGAGGAGATAGAGCAACAATTCTTTACAAGCTTAGGAATGAATAAAGATTATGTTTGCCTTGAGAGAATAGATAGAAAGGTTGTGAATATTTTGCAGGGCTTAAAATTGCACACAGGGCTTTTTAATTCTATGGAATAGAAAAGAATTATGGGATTTATTTATGATTTGCAAAACAAAGGAAGGAATACTGAAATTGGAAGTACATTTTAAATTGTTAATTTTATTTTCTACATTCATTTATAAATAATTTCTATATATTTTTATAATATTTTTAACATCATATTTGAAACTACTTATTTGTACAAATATTAAACTATGCAAACATATTCATATTTATTTAAGTTTTGCTATTAAACTATCAATTATGCAGTCAGTTAATGAATTATGACATTCTAAAAAAAGTCTTCTAAATTAAGTAGAATTACATATATTAAATCATTTAATATTCAACATTATTTATTTTTTACTTATAGCTTCTATTTGTTTTCCTATGTTGTCTCTGGTATTCAACAAATCTTTAGGTGATTGAAATAATAATTTGATATTATAATATAATTATTTCACGCTTCAATAGATTCAATGAAAAACACTATAGAAAAATCAATCATTATCGATGGATTTTTTCTAGCATAAATAGGTGAATTTCTATCAAAAATTAAATTTTTTGTCGGCTTTCCAGTGAAAATTGTTTTGATGTTAAAAGCCACGTAGAAAATGGGAACCGACGGTTCATTTCTAGCAGCTTTTCGTTGGAATAATGTCATCGGGAATTAAAAAAAATTAAATAAAAAAATGAACCATGTGCTGCCTGCCAGCCTGACTGGCTCCTACACTGCCTGCATCCTGCGCTGCCCGCCCGAGCTACCCGTCCATTATTGGATTGAAAGTGAGTATGAAAAAAACTTCAAAGACCCAACCAGTTTGTTGGATGGGCAAAAGCGTTAAAATGGCCACTTTTTTATTTAAAATATAATAATTACACTTCTCCAAAAAAGCCACCAGTTAAGATTGTTGATTCTTGTTGAATCTTGAATAGGTTGTTAAACATAAGCTTATGTCTCAAGGCTAACCTAGAGGGGGGTGGGGGGGGGGGGGGGGGGGGGGGAATTGGTAATTTTAAAAATTCTCTTGGATTTTAAAATTGGAAACCGATTGATTCTCAAAATAAGTTAATTAAAGTTTTAAAATAAAAGTTTTCAACCACGTAATTAAAAAACTTGTAGTAAGTAAGCAGACATAAAGATTTATAGTGGTTCGATCAAATACGACCTACTTCCACTTCCTGAAGACTCCCTCTTCAAATATTGCGCTATTACCAAAGTGACTCTTCTTTTGCCCCCACAACAAGATGGAGAAGCCTTTACAAAACTCTCTTCCACTAATCCCCGATGCGACACAAAGATTTTTTTATGTCAGTTTTTAATGGATCTTTTATACAAAAGACACAAAAACCGTCCAAAAAATTGAATTTTTTAATTTTTAGTGTACACGATTGTACATTACGATCGTGTTTCGTACGTACGAACATTTCAAATAGTGTTGCGTATGAATATGTTGTGAATTGGTACAAAATCATTTCGTATCTGATCATCGTCTATTACGAACCAAGTTCATCTGGGATGAATAGTTAGAAAATTTCAAAATTTGTCTGTACGATCGGGATGAAGTAAAACCCGAGAAGATCATACTAGTGAAAGCATGTACGAACTGGGTTCGTATAGTACAATCTATACGTAGAAAAATTATTTTTACATGATCTGGAACCCGAGAAGATCGTACTCATGAAAGCATGTATGAACTGGGGTTCATACAATATAATCCATACTTAAAAAAATTATTTTTGTGCGACCTGGAACACGAGAAGATCGTACTCATGAAAGCATGTACAAACTGGGTTCGTCCCATGATCCATACTTAGAAAAAAAATTTTGAGCGAGGATGGAGCCGAGACATTCGTACTCATAAAAGTATTTATGAACTGGGTTCGTCCCGTATGATCCATACTTAAAAAAATTAATTTTCTACGACTTGGAACCCGAGATGTTCATACTCGTGAAAGCATGTATGAATTGGGATCATCCCATATGATCCATACTCAAAAAAAATTTCATTTATGTTCATTCGACTGCTCGATAGGGAAAATAACTGACCAGATCATCCCGTATAAAGTAATGTCGTACAGTACGATCAGTTTAAAAAATATGAATTTTAAACTCTCCCCTGGTGTGTGTGCTCAGTTACTCAATTACAATCACACTTTCAGACTCAATAAAATGAAAAATACAGACTTTAATTAAAATAAACCCTAAACTGATCTTGATTTGAAGTCTTCAATAATTCGGAGTATAATTTTCCTGAAATGTTAATACACACAAGAGAAAAATAATTCTTCGAAAATATGTTAGGAGAAATAATAATAAAATTAATAATATTTGAAATCATAAAAAATATACAAGTTGCAAGAATATCAATCATGTAAAACTAAGTATCAACTATCTCAACAAATCTCCCCCTTTTTGATGATGGTAAAATAATTATTGTTTGAATAAAATTAAAAATCCTAAATATCTCCTTAACTCCCCTTAAATGAATAAGCATGTGAATATAAGGGAATTTCTATTAAGAAATAAATCAATTTTTTTTTTAATTTTTTATAAACTCACAAAACACTTCAAAAAAAAAAAAAAAAAATAGAACAACTTTAACGAACACTAAAACATAAAAATTAAAAGTAAACAAATAATATTTCTCTCCCTTTTTAACAACAACAAAAAGAAGGAAGAAGAAAAACAAAAGAAATATAAGAAGTCATATAAGAAACCTTTGAAAATTGATCTTGAAAGATATTGAATTATAATTGCAATAATAAGATTAATGTTCATTAGAGAAAAATAATGATTCATAATATTTAAATTAAAATATAAGATAGACAAGATAAATATATCAAAGTCATGAAACAATTTAGACAAATAGATAATGAGAAATATTGCAAAAATGATAAAATGAATATTAATTTAAGTCAATTTCCAATACAAAATATAATTAAACATTATATTGATTTAAAATTAAAGATTAAAAGATTAAGGAAAGAATATTATCAATACACTTATTTGGCGACATTGCGCATCTTTTCAAATATTTGTGGCACACTTTGTGCGTCTTTTTGTATTTGAGTTAATTTTGTGTCTCTTTTTAATTTGCGAATCATTGCACATTCTTTTGATTTTTGTATACTTATACATTTCTCCAATTTTTTTAATTGATCTTTTCAAAATCAATAATCTAAAAACTCAAACTTCTCTAAGTACAAATATAATTATATTGAAAAGAGAAATAAGAAATAATAAGACATCAAAATTGCAATAGTAATATTAAAATTATGTATGCCTAAAAAGAATATGAGATTGATAGTCTTAACTTGATCGAGTTATAAATTAACTTATATTTTAAAAAAAAAATAGTTTTCCTAAATAAATTAATTTTTGTATTGTTGTTCATATCATAACACTTTTTAGATAAATTAAGTCAGGATTATCATATAGGCAAATTAACATTTTAAATAAAGAACAAAAACAACTAAACAAAATAAGATATTTTTTTATTGATATCAAGTTAAGAAGTGATACAACGAAGCGCATTTGATATCAATACATCTATCTCAAATCATGAAAAACATAACAACATTAAAGATCTAAAACAAGATAAGTACATAAAATACTAAACAAACACAAGTACTGAAATTATAGAAATTATTACATCACATATCTAAAGACTCGCAAAGATAACACACAAGAAGTACATCTATAAATTTGAGGGGCCTTGCTCTGGAGGAGGTGGCTGGTTGAAGATAAAAAAAATAGCTATTCATCATAGCCACGTTGGTGTTCACCGAGTTGAACTGACCTCGAATCCAACCCATATCTTGTTGGTATTGTGCATCCTACTGATTTAGATGAGTATAAATTTTATCAAAGCGTTGATCAAAATAACTCTCTAGTCTATCAAAGCGCTAGAACATCTCTTGAAAATCAGGTCCATGAGCAAGCGCAGGTGTAGGTACTGGTGCTCGTACAGGTGCTGGTGCTCCCCCTTCTCCCTTAGAATCCTTACTTGTATTATCACCTTTAAAAAGTGCTCAACATGAGGCATTAGTGAAGTAGATATGCAATTTAAGAAGAGGATCAGGATGAACAAGATTATACTTTTTCTCAAGGATATAGGTCACTAGGTGTCCTGAAGCAATATTCTTCTTTCTCTTATGAGAGACATGTCCAATTTCAAAAAGACAATAAATATAGTTAATAAAAAGGTGGGCTTTATCTATAGGTTGACTAGTCATGATAAGATAAGTAACAGTGGACAAAAGAGGAGTAATGTTAATGCGGTCACCAGCTTTAGGAATAATAGAGATTCTAAGGACATGCTGAATGACCCTTACATTTTGGTTTAAGGAATAGACCCTAGGCAAAGGACATACTTATTCAATCTTTCTAATAACTTTATTTATTTTTGTCCAGTCAAAATTAGATGTAGAAGCCAAAGTGTGAGCTCTAACTCCTTGAGTTCTTAAATTAAAAAAGGTTCCCAAATCTTCCTTAGTTATTTCTACTCTCTTCTTAAAAACAAAAGATCTGATCCTACTCTCATCCTGACTAAATGACATATTTGCCAGAAAGCAGTGAAATGATTCTTTGTTATAGGCATGAATCAAGGTAAGGATAAAAGCAAATTGAGTAATAGCAAAAATAGGCATCACTTGAAAGTGAATGTCCTATTGAAGTAGGATTTTAGAAGGAGTAATCTTGGCAGAAACAAGCCTAAGAAAAGAATTCTCGTTAGCCCTAGATAGAAAGTTGTCATCTCTACCCCTGGAAGATGGTCCCTTAGTGAGTCTACCCCTCTTGCTAGAACTGACCATTGCTAAGTTGAGAAGGAATATAAGAGACTATTAAAGTGAATGAAAATGAATTCTAAAGCCCTCTTATTTAAAGAAAAATGATCTTTCATACGTATGAAAAATGTTTCGTAATGTATGATTGATGGTTCATACATGATAAAATAAATTTTGTATATATGAAATACGTTCAAAATGAAATGCCTTTTCGTAATCACATAAATTACGAGGCGTCTTTTCATTCATGCTTTTTGACCAGACGATCATTCAGACGAATAGGTATTTGTTTAGAATAATCAATTATTTAAGATCATTTTAATAACAGTTAGATTCAACCCCCACATCGAATGACATGTGGTTCGTATGTACGAACTATAGGTTCGTACGTACGATCGGTTATAATAACTGATTTTGCCCATATAATTGTCTACATGCATACAAACAAAGTAATATAAATTGTCTGAGATGATATAAATATCATACAGTACAATATGTATTGAAAAATTAAAACTTTACGTAATCAGTTCAAAATAACGTTCGACATGCTATAAAATTCATACAGGACAAAAATAATTTCGTACAATATGAATAAAACACTTAAAAAAATTTGCACGATCGATCAGAAATAAGAAATTCAATGTGAAAACATTTTAAAATCACACAAAACATACAATCAAAAATAGAAAATGACAAACACAAACAAGCACATTAAATACCAAAATAAAAAACACACAAATACACATATCTTGTTTGCAGAAAATTTTAATTAAGCATTAAAATCAATCACACCAAGCTTTGTTCTTAATGTGCTAAAAGTATCAAAGGATAGTGATTTTGTAAAAATATTTGCAAGTTAATTTTCAATTTAAATATGGTTCAATTCAATTTCTCCTTTGGATACATGATCCCTAATGAAATAATGCCTTATGTCTATATTTTGGTTCTAGAATGTTGAATATGATTTTTTTAAATATAAATGGCACTAATGTTATCACAATAAATTGGAACTATGCCTATTGTAAATCCTAAGTCAATCAACTATTATTTCAACCAAAGAACTTGTGCCATACAACTTCTTAAGGCAATGTATTCATCTTCTACAGTAGATACAGCTATGGAATTCTATTTTCTACTGGACCAAGGAACTAAAAAATTTCCTATAAATTGATTAGTTCTAGAAGTACTCTTTCTTTCAATCCTATAACCTGTAAAGTTTGAATCTGAATATCTAATTATTTAAAATGAAGAGCTAAACTTAGGATACCAAATCCCTAAGTTATGAGTTTCCAAGAGATATCTCAAAATCCTTTTTACTGCTGTCAAATGTGATTCTTTTAGATCTGATTGAAATCTAGCACACAAACTAACACTGAACATAATATTAGGTCTGCTAGCAGTCAAGTAAAGCAAATATCCAATTCTTCCCCTAAATTTCTTTTAATCAATAGATTTTTCCTTTGGGTCCTTATCCAATTGAACTGAGGAACTCATAGGTGTACTAATAGATTTAACATTATCTATTTCATACTTTTTAAGGATGTCCTTAACATACTTCAACTGACTAAGAAATATTCCTTCCTCAATTTGCTTAATGTTAAAACTTAGAAAGTAACTCAAATCTTTCATTAGACTCATCTCGAATTCACTATTTATTATTTTAAAAAAATCATCATAAAGAATTTTATTTGTAGATCCAAAGATGATATCATCAACATAAATTTGTACAATGAGTATATCATCTCCCAATTTCTTCAAAAATAGAGTGGTGTCCACACTTCCTTTTTAAAAAGATTTATCAAGAAAGAATGCGCTCAACCTCTCATACCAAGCCTTAGGTGCCCGTTTCAATCCATATAATATCTTTTTCAATTTAAAAATGCGATTTGGGTATTTTGAATTTTTAAAACTTGGAGGTTGTTCAACATAAACATCCTCTTGAATCACCCTGTTTAAAAAGGCACTTTTAACATCTATTTGAAATAATTTGAATTCTCTAAAATAGGCAAAGGCTAACAAAATCCTTTTTTCTTCAATTCTCGCTATAGGGGCAAAAGTCTCCTTAAAATCAATCCCTTCAATCTGATTATACCCCTTAGCCACCAATCTAGTCTTATTTCTAACAATAACTCCTGAGTCATTTATTTTATCCACTTAATTCCAACTATACTTTGATCCTTTGACTTTATAATTAATTCCCAAACTGTATTTCTTACAAATTGATTTAATTCTTTTTGTATTGCCAAAATGCAAAATTCATCCAAAAGTACTTGATTTATATTTTTGGGTTCTATTATTGAAATAAAGGTGGAATGATTGACTTCTTTGCTTAGTCCACGCCTAGTCCTAATACCCTCACTACTTTCACTTAAAATTAATTCCTTAGGATGGTTTTAAAAAAATCTCAAATCTCTAAGCAACAGATTTTTTATCTCCAAATTTTCATCCAAATTATTTTTTTCAATCTTTTGGGAGTTATTTTCTATTTTATCCTCTTCCAAATTTGGCTCTTCCAAAATTCCAGATTCATCAAATACAACATGAGTGATCTCTTAAATTACCAAAGTTCTTTTATTAAATATTCTATAAGATTTTCCAACACTAGAGTATCCAAGAAAAATTCCTTCATCTGATTTTGGATCAAATTTTCTTAAGATAGATTTTCCATTATTATGTATGAACACCTTATATCCAAAAACATGCAAATGTGACAAATTAGGTGTTCTCCCCTTAAGAAGCTCATAGGGTATTTTGTTTAATTTGGATCTAATGTTCACCTTATTCAAAATATAACATGCAGTGTTAATCGCTTCAATCCAGAAATATTTAGGAAGTGAATATTCTGCCAATATGGCTCGAGCGGCTTCTATTAATGTTCTATTCTTTCTTTCGACTACCCCATTCTGCTGAGAGGTTCTAGATGCAGAAAAATTATGATCAATTCATTTTTCTTTACAAAAATTCTTAAATTTTTTATTTTCAAATTCTCCCTCATGATCACTTTGGATTATTAAAATCTCACATCCTAGTTTCCTCTGAATCCAAGTTAAAAAATCTCTAAACTCCTCAAATGATTCACTCTTATGATAGAAGAATTTAACTCAAGTGAATAAAAATCATATATAATCACAAATCCGTATTCCTTCCCTCCCAGGCTTACAGTTCCAACTGGTCCAAAAGATCTATATGTAAAATCTCTAAAGGTTTACTAGTTCTAAGATCATTATTGGACTGAAATCAGGACTTCACCTGTTTTCCTAATTAACATGCATCTCATAGTTGATCCTTAGTAAAGTCTAGTTTTGGTATACCTCTAACCAATTCCTTTTGGGTAATTTTCTTGAAGTTTTTCATACTAGAGTGATAAAGTCTCCTATGTCTAGGGGTGTCAATCCGGGTCGACTGGTCGGGTTTGGGTCGAACCCGAGCTGACCCGAATTTAAATGGGTCAACTCAAACCTGACCCATTTTTTGCAAATGGGTCAGACATTTCAACCCGGACCGACCCGCTCGGGTTGCCGGGTTGACCCGACCCGACCCGAGTGCGGCTGTGCGGGATCACGAGCGGCAGCGGCGGAGTCCATGTTGCGACTTACGAGCGCGTCTATGGAGCGGATAGCGAAGTTGGTGCAGGCTGAACGAGGGATCCGCCAAGGTGCCGAGTGCGGGCTGGTTGCCTGATCAGGCTGGACATGGGTTATGGGATGCTGGGATCCGCCGAGCGGCCGAGTGCTGGCTGGTCCGACTGGACTCGGTCGTGCAGGATCCGCTGCTCCGCGGATGTGCAGGCTCTCTAGGATCCGCCGAGCGGCCAAGGTGCCGAGTGCTGGCTGGTCCGGCTAAATGCGGTCACACGGGATCCGCTGCTCCAAGGATGTGCGGGCTAGCCGGGCTAGACGCCTGGACGCGCACGAGTTTGTGGGAGTCGGGACCTGACACGGATGCGACCTGATGAGCTGGCCTGACAGGACGCAACCTGAGCATCGGGTTTGCAAAACGAGTCAATTCTGGTTGACCCGCGGGTTGTCAGGTCAACCCAAACTCAGCCCATTTTTCAAACGGGTCAAAAATTTGAACTCGAACCCGACCCATTTTTCAAATGGGTTGAACCAAACCTAGATTTTTCTGGCGGGTCCGGGTTGGGTTTCGGGTTAGGTCAAAAGTTGACACCCCTACCTATGTCATAACCATGATTCATCAGAAATAGTTTTCAAGCAAAAAGCATTAGGAGTTTTGATACATTTTAAATCTAGCATATAAATATTGTTTACCCTTAATTCATTCAAAATATCATTATCATTTAGGCTTAATATGCAGCTAATAGGAAAAAAATTTGCACTATATCCTTTATCATATAGCTAACTAATACTTAACAGATTATGCTTTATGCCTTCTACAAGTAGCACATTTTCAATGAATAAAATTTTGCAAGTTTCCAATCATACCTATTCCAACCACTTTCTTAGTGGTGTTATCTCCAAGTATAACCTTGCCTCCACTTTTGGCTTCCAGCGATATAAATTGCTTAGTGTCTCTAGTCATATGCTTTGAGCAACCGCTATCTAGGTACCAAATCCTCTCACGAGGTCTTATATGAGAGCATGCCTACAAAATTATCAAATGTTAGACCTGAGAACCCAAATAAGTTTGGGTTTTGCTGTTGGCAATTTAAAAACAGATGCATGTATGATATGACTTGAGTTATGCATCTTAGTTTTTCACACTTAATGAGTTTTCCTATCCAAAGTATAAGTGTGTGCCATATGTCCAAACATGCCAAGAGAATAACATTTTACTCCAGGAAATGGATTTCTCAATCTTTTATAATTACTCTGTCTCTTCCTGGGCTGTAAATTTTTTTATACAAAATAGGATTAGAAAAATCTTCAAGTGTTGGTTGTTTCCTATTTTCCTCAAGAGCTTGCACTTTTAATTTCAAAAATGTGTTTAAATCTTTTAACATGTTCTTACTATAATTCAAATATTGCTTTATATTCCCCGATTCATCCTTAAAATCCTTAAATTCTTTTTCCATTTGAGTATAGGATGATTTTAAAATTTTATTCTTCTTATTCAAATCATCAAAGTCATCAAGCAAGATCATGTGGTTGTTATCTATCAATGCATGATCATTCCTAAGGATTTTGTATTCTCTTTGCAATTCTTGTATTTCTAAATTTAGACTAGCATGCATTTTTTTTAGTTTTCTATATGTATTATAAATTCTTTCAGAAACTTCTAACAGTTCATCATAGGTTAAGTCACATATCTGTTCTGAATCTGACTGATCAAGATTATCAGCCATTAAGCACAAATTGGTGACTTCCTCCTCCTTTTATGTTTCTGACAAATCCAAAGACGAGTTCGCCTAAAAAGCTCTTTGGAATCTCTTCTTGCCCTTTTTTTCATATTAGTTTCTCCTCTATCTTCTCCTTGCTAAGAGTGGCTTTTAGATTTGGGCAATCCAATTTTATGTGTCCAAGTTTCCTGCATTCATAGCAAATTATATCATTAGAAACATTAACAATCTTATTATACTTACCTCTGTTCCACTATTGGCGTCTCCTTTATTTTTTTTAAGAAAGCTCCTGAATTGACTCGTCATCAAGGCAATGCCATCCTCATCCTCAGGTTGTGAAAGATCACTAGCTGACTCCTCTACTTTCAGTGCAATGTTCTTCTCCTTTCGTTATTCTCCTGCATCAATCTTTCTTTAACTCACTCCTTGCTCATAAGCAATTAATGATCCAAGAAGACTGTCAATAGAGTAAATATTCAAATCTTTAAACTCTGTAATAGGAGTTATTTTTGCATCATAAGTAGTAGGTAAACAACAAAGAATTTTATTAACCATTTTAGCATTCATTATTTCCCTATCTAATGCATACAAAGAAGTGACTATATGAGTGAATCTTGTGTACATGTCAGAAATAGATTAATTGGGTTTCATACAAAATAATTCATAGTCATGTAACAAGATATTTAATCTAGATTATTTTACTTCAATAGTCCCTTCGTAAGTAATACAAAGTTTATGCCATATGTCCTTTCCACTATTACAAGTGGAAACCCGCATGTAGTCTTCTAACTTAAGTGCATAAAAGAAACTATTTAAATATTTTATATTAAGTTGTGCTAAGTCACGTTCTTCTATATTCCAATCTGCAAAGGGAGTTTCAATTCTAATACCATCAATTAATCTAGTTGATTTTGTATACCCTTCTTGAACTAAGATCCACATACAATAATCTAGTAACTGTAAAAATGTAGACATGCCTGTTTTCCAAAAAATGAAAGGAATGTTATCAAATAAAGGAGGTCTAGTGATCAAATACCCTTTAGGTGTGTTTCGATTTCCAAAAGTAGCCATGCTCGTTTTTCAAAAAATAGTATAAACTTATTATTTTGAAACAAAGATCTAATATGACTTATTAATTCTTATTGAATCTTGAATAGGTTGTTAAACCTAAGCTTATGTTCTAAGGCGAACCAAAAGGGGGGCTGAATTAATAATTTTAAAAATTCTCTTGGATTTTAAAATTTGAAATTGATTGATTCACAAAACAGGTTAATTAAAATTTCAAAATAAAACTTTTCAACCACGGAATTAAAAACTTACAATAAGTAAGCAATGGAAATTTAAACGACATAAAGATTTATAGTAGTTCGGTCAAACACAACCTCGATCCACTCCTTGAAGACTCCCTTTTTAGGTATTGCACTATTACCAAAGTGACTCTCCTTTTTCCCCCATAGCAAGGCGGAGAAGCATTTACAAAACTCTCTTCCACTAATCCCCGGTACGGTAGAGAGCCATCATCCTTTCACACCCTCCAAGTGTAGGCTTAGAACATTCGTTCTTTCACACCCTCCAAGTGTAGGCAAAGAACCTTCATTCTTCCACATCCTCCAAGTGTATGCAAAGTACCTTCGACTCCTCACACTCTCCAAGTGTCGACAGAGAATCGTCGGCTGTTCACACTCTCCAAGTGTCGGCAGAGAATTAGATCTTCTTCAAAGATCTTTTCACGAGCAATCTAGAAAGACAAGAGGAAGAGTGAAAAACATAAATCACATAAAGATCCTTACCTTTAAGTAACCTTGTTCACCCTTCACTCTCCACTAGTAATAAATCTCTCTCAAACACTCTCTCACACTCTCTCCTTCAAATGCCATTGAAAAATCACAAAGCATAGATTTTTTTACATCAGTTTTAATGGACCTTTTATACAAGAGATACGAAAAATCGTTCAGAAAATTGAATTTTTCAATTTTGAGCATACACTATGGTACAGTGCGATCGTGTTTCGTACGTACAAATAGTTCAAATAATGTTGCATATGAACCTATTATGAATCGATATAAAATCATTTCATATCCGATCATCGTCTGGTATGAACAAAGTTTGTTTGGGACGAACAGTTAGAAAATTTCAAAATTCATCTGTACGAAATGTCGGGATGAAATAAAACCCAAGAAGATCATACTCATGAATGCATGTACGAACTGGGTTTGTACAGTACGATCCATACCTAGAAAAATTATTTTTATATTACATGGAACTCGAGAAGATCGTACTCGTGAAAGCATGTATAAACTGGGTTTGTACAATACGATCCATACATATAAACTTTATTTTTGCACGACCAGGAACCCAAGAAGATCGTACTCATGAAAGTATATATAAACTAGGTTCGTCCTGTACAATCCATACTTAAATTTTTTTTTTTTGAGCGAGGACAAACCTGAGATATTCGTACTCATGAAAGCATGTACGTATGAACTGGGTTCGTCCCGTATGATCCATACATAGAAAAATTAATTTTCCGTGACTTGGAACCCGAGACGTTCCTACTCATGAAAGCATGTATGAATTGGGATCATTCGTACGATCCATACTTAAAAAATAATTTCATTTCTATTTGTTTGACTGCTCGGCGGGGAAAATAATTGACCAGATCATCCCGTACAAAGTAATATCATATATTATGATCAGTTTAAAAATTATAAATTTTAAACTCTCTCCTGGTGTGTGTGTGCTCAGTTATTCAATTACAATCACACACTCTCAGACTCAATAAAATAGAAAATATATACTTCAATTACAATAAACTCTAAATTAATCTTGATTTGAAGTCTTCAATAATCCGGAGTATGATTTTCCTGAAATGTTAGTACACACAAGCAAAACAATTCTTTCAAAATATGTTAGGAGAAATAATAATTAAATCAATAATATTTGAAATCATCAAAAACATTAAAGTTTTAAGAATATCAAATATGTAAAACTATGTATCAACTATCTCAACAAGCTTCCATAAATAAAGCTGCTAGAAAAATTAGTCGAACATATTTCATCGTAATCCACCGAAAATCTATTGGAGAATTGTCCGCTAGAAAGCTACCTGAGAAATCTGCTGGTAATGGGTGTTTTTCTTGTAGTGAATCAAGGTTAGAAATTTGGTGATTTAATTGTGTTCTAAAATTAGTATAGGTAAAGTCTGACCAAGGTTGGAAATTTGGATGTAGATTTCTATAGATCAAGTGGAATTAAAAAATTCCACTTGGAATAGCTCATTGACATAATCTAAACGAGATCTAAAAGTTTTTTTATTTGTTTGTAGAGTTTCAATGTATTTATGTGTATGTTTTATTGATTAGAGATAGGTCACAAAACTTAAATAATACGAAAAATGAATTATAATTAGCGTTGAATGGATCTCCAAATATTGGTTAGAATAACCCTAAATAAATGTAGGTTTGTTGAAGTATAGAACATACACTAATGATCTTGAGATTTTAGAGTGGTTTTGAGTACTTTAGTTTTGGTCAAATCCTTTTAAGAGTATAACTGGTGTAGCAATTTTAGCCAAAACCTGACGAACACTAATTATGTGTAGTTTTATTTGGGTTTAGAGGGATGGAATGAGATTTGGGATTTTTCAGCAAATAAATTTAGGTTTAATTAAGTGTATGAGATTTTGGGGTGGCTTCGAGTTCTTTAGTTTGGCCAAATGCTTTAGGCATAGAACTAGCCCAAAAGTTCTAGAATAAATAGCCAACATTAATTATGGGTAATTTTACATGGATTAAGAGGTATGGAATGAGATTTGGGATTTTTCTAAGATAAAATACTAGGAAAGAACTCAAAGTAAGAAAATTTTAGCAAAGAAAAGTGCCAAAAAATACTCAATAAAGTAGATGTTCAAAGTAGGCTTCCAAGCCTCCTAGCAACTTAGAATTTCTTTCCAACAACATATAAGAAAGCCAAATCTATCTTTATTTATGTCATATAATATTTTATACTATTTAAAACCAAGTGAAGAAAAAATATCACTTTATTTTAAAATTAAAAAAAAATGAGGAAAGTAGAAGGGAGGGGTCAGTCCCACTTGTGAATTGACTACAACTACTCCCTCCCTTCATGCATTGGCCACCAGCTACACTGCCAAGCACTAGATTGGCCAGTCACATCACTCCTAAACACTTCGCATCATTCTCCCTACCCATTTTACATATAAAGTAGCCACTTGACACATAAAAGTCCACACAACACAAGTCTTCACATATGTATTGCTTAGATCTAATTTTGTTGTAAGCATTATTCATTTCAAAATATAAAATAATAAAATTCTATTAAAAAATTTTTTTGGTGTCCAAATTAAAATTTTCTTTGAATATAGTATATTAAGTTTCTTTGATCTCATATGGGTTAGCATAAAAATTTTCAAATCAAGTTTTCAAAAGTTCATCATTCAATTTATTTCCATTGCAAATTATTGTTGTTATTTTTTAAAAAGAATTTTATTTTAAATAAGGCAAATTAAACACCCCCCCCCATCTTAGCTGTGCAAAGTCACTTACATTTGATATTAGAGAGAGGTTCTCAACTATTTAGTTTTACTACCTAAGTAGGTTCTGGCCTGCCACAATTTGGAAATAAAAAAAAAACATCAGAGTTGGCTTGCTCCTTGTAACTATCACTAGCTTCAAGGGATGTATGTTTCCAAATTGCTAAAAATGATGGTCATTAGATTTCTGTAGAATTAAAAAAAAATACTTTGCTAACCAAATGATTGACTGTATCCAAAAAATTCTTATATTTTTCTAATTAGTTTTGAGATCAACCTAAAACGCCTTTACTAAATTATGGTAAGATAGTAACAGCTATGGAATTTGAATGCAACCTTCAAAAAGGTTGTGTGGCCCATTCTTCTATAGATAATTTGAGATGGACAAGGAAATTGAAGTTAAGCCAGGAAGAAATGTTCTTTTGATGGAGATCGTCCAGGAATGCATTGGCAACTAATTCTTGGCTGTTATATAGAAAGCTTCAGGAGTGTGCTTTATGTCCAAGAGGGTGCAATAAAAATGAAGATAGTGATCATATTGTTGTTGTACATTACAGCAAGCTGAAATAAAAGTTTTGAAAACTATCAAGCTGGGGATTTTTGATTTTTTTTTTAATTATTAAGAGCTCGTGAAAGAACTAGTGAAGGCTTCCAAATATAGTTCTAGTTTTGTTAGATTGTATTTTTCTTCTGTTTATCAATCTTGGAGGGCTATAAATAATTGCAAGCATTGAAATCTGGTGGCATCTTCCTCTATCATTGCTACATATGTCTTATCTAATTCAATTTAAACTCATAAGTATCCAATTTGGGATAGCTAGAATTTTAACCGTTCCTATGTGCTGAAAGATACTTGGCATCCCCCTCCTCTAGAATGGATCAACATCAATGTAGATTGTTGTCTTCTCTAATCTAACCGTGCAAGTATTGCTGGGGCAATCAGGGATCATAAAGGTAAATTTCTAATGGCTTATGGAAAGAAATTGCGGCATTGGGCCTTAGCTCAGCTAGAGCTCTTAGCTATTTTGGAGCTCAAGGAGGTCAATCAATGTTGAATATATGAAATGCAAGGATTGATTTTTGAAGGAGTTATTGTTAGTATCATAAAAATGTTTCAGATTCCCTTTGAGAATATTTGATGGGGATGCAAAGATACTTTGAAGCTAGATTTATCTTTTCTCAAATATTTCAATAAAGTTATTTTTTATTAAGCATCTTGGGAATGTAATAAGGTGGCAGATTTTGTGCCTCCTATGCTATTTTGGGTGATTTTATTTGGGATGATTTTGGGTATTACATTTGTTGGGGAAGGAATGTGATAGGTTGTCTGTCACCTAGTTTCTTGTAATTTATTTCTTTATTAATTCATTTTTCAATTTCTACAAAAAAAAGGAAGGAATAAAATATATCTTTTTTTTAAGAGAAATGCAACATTGCATTAGAATTGGAAAAAAAGTTATTACGAACTACTAAAGCAAAGTTAAAGAATCTAATTCATCCTTTAAAATATACAAGAATGAAGGAGGAATTTCAACATTACTAAGATCATGCCAAATAAAACCTTTGCTCAAAGCTAAATTAGCACAACAATCTGCTAATTTATTACATTTCCTAGTAGTAAAACTGAAAGAAACTTGACTGAACTCTTGGATGAAGGCTAAATCTTCTTCAGTTATTTCTTTATTCTTCAATATCTTCAAAGCTTGTTGAAGGATCTTGATGATATTAAAGTTATCCCCTTCAATAACTACACCTTGAGGTTCCACCATCCAATCCTATATGAAACTCTTTATGGTGCAATTTATGGTGCAAACCGCTCGAAGTTCCAATTGGGCAATGTCCCAATGCAAGTATTGAGCACCAAAAGCAAGTAAAAACCTGCCTTTATCATCTCTACATACTCCAGCAGAACCAGCCATATTGTTGCTACTTAAGGAAGCATCGACATTGATCTTTATTCATCCGGGTGGAGAAGAATGCCAAGAAGAAAGTAGCTTATGCTGGTTGACATCCCAGTTGTCCAAGTAGATATTAATAGCCAGTGTTACAGCAGCCATAGTCACTGTGTTAGCCACGATATATACTTATAAATCTTCCCTTCCTTCATGAACCAACAAATTTTTGCTTTCCAAACTAGAAAAACTGATGTACAATAAATATTTACAATGAGAGAATTATTCCCTAACATTCTCTCTAACTCATTTAAGCATTCAGCAAAGCTTTCAAACCGAGGAACTTGAAATCCCCATCTATTTAGCAAAGCTATTACTTTCCGCAATTTACCACACTTCCCAACAATGTGGTTGTTGTCTTCCTCCTCATCACACCCTCTCGGACAGCCACAATAGTTAATCAATCTTCTATATAATAAGAATGAATTGCTTGGAATAGCCTCCTTGTGCAATCTCCACCAAAACAGCTCTACCCTTGGTCTTAAATTTATTTTCTTCATCCATTTCCACAACTCACCATCTGTACTGTCCTTATGAACTAAAACTTGAGAAATTACTACCATAGAATGTCTTGCTGCTTTCTATTTCAGTTCTATTTGATCCAATCCTTGATCAAGATAGATTGGGATTTGTAAAATAAGTTCTATCAGCTGCCTTCCAAAGAACATTTGAAGATGATCCATATTCCAGTTTCCATCCGAGATAAAGAAGCTCAAACTACAATTGCTGATTTACAAATTGCTTACAAATGTTGGCCATTTTGAGATATTCTTATCCAATATCCGAGAATCATGCAACCAATTAATCGAATTCCCATTAGAAATCCCCCAACTCACAATGTTTCTAAGATATTTAGCACCATTGCACAATATTTTCCAAGTTGAAGAGCTCCCTTTCTTTACCGAATTTTTCTATAAATCAACACCATATCTAGCTCTTAAGATACGATTGAGCAAAGAATCCGGCTTCATGTAGAAATCCCTTGCAAATTTGGCCCTGAGATGCCCCACTTTAGATACTGCTGAAAAAAGACCTCTACCACCTTTATGTTTTGGTTTGCATAACTCTTTCCAAGAGACATAATGCATTCCCACATTCCCATTCTTCTTTTTCCACAAGAAAGCTCTATACATTTTATCAAACTCCTTTAAGATTCCCAACGGAACCAAGGAAAGAGTTGACAAGAAGATAGGTAATCATAAGAAAGCTGGTTTCACCAATACCATTTTGCCTTCCAAAGAAATCAAGTTTTTTCCCCAAATGTTTCATTTGTTCAAAGCCACTTCCAAAAGCTTTTGGAAACCCGAACCCACCATCCTCCTTAAAGTTAACTTTACACCAAGTTAGTTCAATTCCTTAACAGTCATGAACCTTCATTCATTTTCAATCTCCTTCTTCCTCCTTCGGTTGATTGATTTGCCAAATAGAATCATTGATTTTTTGTATTTCACCTTTTTACCAGTCCACTTACAATATTATTCAAAATAATTTTCACCTTCTTGATTTTCTTCATGTTGTCTTCAGAAAAAATTAGAATATCATCGGCATAAAGCAAATGAGATATTATAGGTGCTTTTGAAGAAATTTGAAAACCCATATACCTTCCACTTTGATTAAAAGCATCGGATAAGATTTGAGAGCACAATATAAAAAGAAATAGGGATAGAGGACACCCTTGTCTAAACCCACTCCAAGCTTCAATCCAATTATATTTATTCCCATTGATTAAAATGCAAAATTTTAGATCCAAAATACAATTCAAAAGCAAATCCAAAAATTTGCTAGGGAAATTAAAGTGGAGAAGTGCTTGCCTCATAGCCTACCACCCCATATTGTCATATGCCTGTTCCATATCAATCTTGATAGCCACAAATCCTTTCTTTGCTTTAGAGTGTCAGATTTTATTAAAAACCTCTTGAGCCAAAAGAACATGATCCGACTATGATCTACCTTTTAAGAAAGCCACTTGATCACTCAAAATAATCTTGTGAATTACCAGCTTCAACCTGTTCAGCAAAATTGTTGCTACTAGCTTATAAATAGACAAGCATAGGCTAATCGGATAGAAGTTTGATGGAGTCATTGGACTTTGCATTTTAGGTATTAACACAATCAACATTTCCTTCCATGTATGATGCATAATCCTTATTTTGAGAAACATTTCAATAGCATTCCAAACATCTTGATGGATTACTTTCCAGAAGCTTTTAATAAAAGAGAATGTGATCCCATCTAGGCCCGGTGAGATGTTCTTCCCCAAGTTGTCCACCACTACTTGAAGCTCCTCCTTAGTAAATTCAGCATCCAACTTGAGTTGATCAGCTTCCTCAATTACAGAAAAAGGTTTCGGCCGCCTTCCACCACAAATTTTCTATGCATCCACTTTGATTTGAAAAAATCTGAAAAATTACTCTCCACCTCTCATAGCTTGTCCGTTAATACTCCATCTTCATTGTTTATGTGCTTAATCCAATTTGAGCTTCTTCTAGCATTTGCAAATGAATGAAAGAAAGCTAAGTTCGAATCTCCCTCTTCCATCCACTTAGCCTTAGCTCTTTGTTTCCACCAAATATTAAGCCTAGCATGAGTGCAATTCAGCTGATTTATCTTTGACCAAAGCAATAGCAACTTTTATTCATTGAACAGTCCATCCGTCTCTTCCATTTGCAGTTCATAAAATTTCTTTCTTCAAGGAGTCTCTCAGCACGTTTAGGCTTTTAAACTTAGCCTTGCTCCAGTAAAATAGGGCCTTTAATGTTCATTTAAACTTTAAATTCAAGGAAGTGGTTGGATCACTCCCCGCACACCTCTTCCAAGTTTTTTCCACAATAGCAAAAGCCCCATGATAAGTTTCCCAAACATCCTCAAAACGAATATCTTTGTAATGAGACACAATCAGTTTGAAAACCTCCAAAATAATTGGGCAGTGATCCAATGTTATTCGAGATAAATGCTTCACAAAAGCTAGATGAAAGGAGCTCATTGCTACTGAATTTATAAGACATCTATCCAGCCTTTCTAAGATGCTGGAACCTCCAAATTTGTTGTTGCACCAAGTAAATTTGTGTCCAATAAACCCAACTTCGTGAAAATCATTGTTACTCATAAACATCTTCATATCTTTAGCACCTTAAGAAGAAACAAATTTCTTACATCCTCTCTTCTCCTATGAAAGTTCGTTAAGGATGTAAAGCCCTATAAAACTGGCCCAAGGCTAACCAAGAGGAGGGGGGGGGGGGGGGGTGAATTGGTATTTAAAAAATTCTTTAGGCAAAGCACGAATACAAACCAAATCACCACAAAAAGTTAAGTGCGGAAGAAAATAAATGCGGAAGCAGTAAAAAATAAGAACACAAGGGTTTATAGTGGTTCGGTCAACTCGACCTATGCCACTCCCCGGAGGTGCCCTTTGAGTATTGTATTACAATCGTGACTCTCCTTTAGCCCTCACAGCTAGTCGGAGAAGCCTTTACAAACACCTCTTTTTGCCACACCCGGCAAGGCAGAGAACCTTCCTCCTTTTGCTTCCTCCTGAAGCTGGCAGAGAACCTCGATCGCTTGCTGGAACTTACCTCTCCCAACTCTTCCAAGGATAAGAGACTCTAGGGAAGAAGAAGTGGAGCAATGCTTGGAGCAACCCTTGTGAATCCCCTTACAAGCTCCCCCTCACAAGATCCTCTCTCTCTCTCTCTCCCTCTCTCTCTACTTTAGGTTTTCTCAGGTCAAGATAGCAGCCAAGGATGTTCAAAAATGTTGAACAAGAGCTCTTAAATAGAAGAGCTTCAAAGGAGCTCATTAATTGCAAGTTGTCGATAATATCGTCCAGGACGATATGGACATCGTCCTGGCCGATCAGTATAAATCCCATGAGATCGGCCAGAGCATCTCCCTGAATGCAAACTAGACGATTGAAAATTGGCTTGATCGTCTAGGACGATCTCACGATCGTCCAGGCCGATCAGTTCAAATCAAAGAAAAATCGTCCAGAGCATCGCCCTGAATTCAAGCTGTCCCATCCCGATCGTCCAGCACATCGCCCTGAATTTATGCTGGCCAATATTTATCATCCAGAAGTAATTAAGGTTTTTGGCTAGATCGTCCAGGCCGAGCCTACGATCGTCCAGAACGATGTGATCGTATCAATCATCCTTAATTCCTTCCTTGATTTGTCTAATTAATTAAGGCATAATTATAAATATCGTTCAGGCCGATCCAATATCATCCTGGCTGATTGCCAAAAATACAGAATACCTTAATTATTTATGGCGATAATTTCTTTCTGTTTTGATCCAATCATCCTGGCCGATACACGTATCGTCCAAGCCAATTTGCTAATGATGGCCGCCTTAATTAAGAATCCCTGATTAGATTTTCTGTTTTTAAGCCCGATCATCCAGGTCGATGTAAATATCGTCCTGGCCGATTTGAGTAAAAACAGAAATTCTAAGTCTCTCAAGTATGTGTGTGTAGGGTTACTTTGCATTAGTCACACCAAAGATTACAATTGATTCAAGAGGGCAAAAAAATAAAATTACAGACTGACTCAACCCTAATCTACCCCATCTTGAGCTGGCTCCGTTTTTCTGTCCGATCTTTGATTCCTGAAAAGTCAGTAGTAAAAGACAGTCCAAGTCAAGTAAGAGTATTTGCCAATCATCAAAACATAGTTCATAGACCTGAATTTGCAACAATCTCCCCCTTTTTGATGATGACAAAATACTACGACAAAAGTTTAAAAAAAGCAGTGTAACATAAGAAATTGAAAGTGCAGGAAACATCCTAAAACTACTTCCCCTTTTGACATCTCAAAAAGGAGGGAACCAAGAACAAAAGCAAACCACAACAGACATTTTTTTTTTACCAAGGCATGAAGATGATGTAGTATTCCATGTGATTGATTTTAAAAACTTGTGAGTTAATGAGTTAACAATATCAATAATCCAAAGAACGGTAGAATATCCGATCATGATTACCCTTATCTTAGACTTTCTCTTAGGGTAGAATCATCTTTTGAAATCAATGACCTAACTCAAAAAATCAATTGGATATGAGGAACAAGAATCCATTCATTACTTGGTTTAAGAAAAAAATATCTTATAGAATAATGAATCAAAGTAAATTTGTCACAATCTCAAAACAATCGAAGTCAAGCCTTTGATACATGAAAACTTCTATGTTTTTAAAAGATTTGAAAAGAGAGAGGAGCTTGCTTTTTAGTGGGATCATTTTATGCCTCTTGTCAATTGATTGGTGCTTGTGCACATCTTTTGCTTTTTGATATATAATTTTTCAATTTGGCATCATTGCGCGTCTTTTGTTTGCAACATTAGCCAATTTTTTTTTATTTTTGCAAGCTCCATTCTCTTTTACAACTCTTAAAAAGTTCTTAGTTGTGAGTATACCTTCTAGATATTAGAAAATAGGGGCTCTCTCTCTAACATAGAGAAGAATTATAAACAAAATAGAATCAATTAACCAATGATAAGAGTAATAAGGAATCTTGATGTGACGAAAAGACTTTAAGCATTATAAATACAAGATAGATCTGCTTAAGTGAGTTTAGAAAGGATCTAAATTTCATACACAATCTTTAATTTGAAATAGATTTTTGATTAGAAAAGAAAACTATCCCACTAAAATAGGTTAGAGAAGGAGACACAATCAACAAAATATTCGTACCATCTAACATATTAAGAGATGTAAAACATTTACTACAAATTCTCAAAAGCAAAGATAAGGCATATGATATCATATCAACGATGATTTTTTAAAGCTAAAAAGCAATAAAGAAAAAAGCAAGCCAAATCAGTAAAATAAAAAAAAAGAAAAGAAAACAAAGTGCAAAAAGGAAAAATAATTAAGAACCAAATAAAGCAAATAGAAGATCAAGTTTAAGCAGTTATGTCAATCACACTCAATCTAGTCCTTAAAATGCTGAAAGTGTTGAAGGCCAGTGGTTTTGTAAAGATGTCAGCCAGTTGATTTTCAGTTGTCACATGGTGTAGCTCAATGACTCCCTTAGTCACATGGTCTCTAATGAAGTGATGTCTAATGTCAATGTGCTTAGTCCTTGAATGTTGGATAGGATTCTTAGAGATGCATATGGCACTAGTGTTGTCACAAAAGATTGAGATGATGCCTACAGGTAATCATAAATCCAATACCTGTTGTTTCAACCAAAGGACTTGGGCCACACAACTTCCAAGAGCAATGTACTCAGCTTCAGCAGTGGAAAGTGCAATAGAATTTTGCTTCCTACTAGATCATGAGACTAAAGATTGTCCTATGAATTGATAAGTCCCTGAAGTACTTTTTCTATCCACCTTGCATCCTACAAAATCAGAGTTAGAAAATCCAATAATCTCAAAAGAAGTGTTGTGTCTAGGATACCAAATTCCCAAGCTTTAGGTCCCTAAAAGATATCTAAAAATTCTCTTAACAGCAGTCAGGTGGGATTCCTTAGGGTCGGCTTGAAATCTAGCATAAATGTAAACACTAAACATTATGTCGGGTCGGCTCGCAGTCAAGTAGAGTAAAGATTCAATCATGCCTTTGTACTTCTTCTGATCAGCAGACTTACCACTTGGGTCCTTATCCAATAGAACACTAGAAGACATGGGAGTATTAATTGGCTTAGATTTATCCATCTCATACTTCTTCAAAATATCTTTTATGTATTTTGTTTGATTAAGAAAGGTTCCATCATCCAATTGTTTTATGCTAAACCCCAAAAAATAGGACAACTCCCCCATCATACTCATCTCAAACTCTCTACTCATTGTTTTAGAGAACTCATCACAAAGTTTTATATTAGGAGATCCAAAGAGTATATCATCCACATAAATCTAAACAATGAGTAAATCATCTCTAATTTTTCTAAGAAAAAGGGTGGTGTCTACGCTCCCCTTAACAAACTCCCTTTCTAGTAAAAATGTTCTAAGCCTCTCATACCATGCTCTTGGTGCCTGCTTTAAACCATACAAAGCCCTTTTTAATTTAAAAATATGATTTGGAAATTAGGAACTCTCAAAACCTTGGGGTTATTCTACAAACACATCCTCGCTTATTTCCCCATTCAAAAAGGCACTCTTGACATCCATTTGATAAAGCTTAAATCCTTTATTACAAGCAAATGCTAATAGCACTAATGGCTTCCAATCTAGCTACAGGGTCAAATGTCTCCTCAAATCTATCCCTTCTATTTGGTTGAACCCCTTAGCCACTAATCTTACTTTATTCCTAACCACCACTCCTGAATCATTCACCTTGTCTTAAAGACCCACTTTGTCCCAACTACACTTTGTCCCTTAGGTATTTCTACAAGCTCCCAAACTTCATTCCTAACAAATTGGTTTGACTCCTCCATCATGGCTAAAATCCAAAACTCATCAATAAGGGCTTGGTTTATGTTGGTGGGTTCAATCATTGAGATAAAGGCAGAGTGGTTCCCCTCCTTCCTAAGTCCATGTCTAGTCTTAACTCCATTAGAAGGCTCTCCTAAGATCAAATCCTTGGGGTGACTTGTAGAGTATCTCCAATCTCTAGGTAAGGTCTGAGAAGGTCCAACCCTTTCCTCCAGAACTAAATTTTCTACTCCTTGGGTGACATCTCCTACTCATTCAATGTTTTGGTGACCTACTTCCTTCTCCAAATTTTCTACTCCACTAGTAATCTCTCCAATATCATCATCATCCTCAACTCCATGCTTTTTAGGATCAGACTCATCAAATACTACATGGGTAGTCTCTTCCACCACTAAAGTTCTCTTATTAAACACCCTAAAATACTTTCCAACACTAGAATATCCTAAGAATACTCCTTCATCAGATTTAGGATCAAGTTTTTCCAAGTGAGACTTCACATTGTTTTGAATGAAAACCTTACAACTAAAGACATGAAGGTGGGAAAGATTGGGTGTCCTACCCTTAAGAATCTCATAGGGTGTCTTTTCTAATTTGGCTCTAACGTTCACCCTATTCAACACATAACAAGCTGTGTTAACCGCTTCAGCCCAAAAGTATTTTGGAAGTGAATACTCAGCAAGCATGGCTCTAGTGGCTTCCACCAAGGTCCGGTTCTTCCTTTCAGCTACCCCGTTCTGCTGAGGGGTCCTAGGAGCTGAGAAATTGTGGCTAATCCCCTTGTCCTCATAAAAATCTCTAAATCTTTTATTCTCAAACTCTCCCCCATGATCACTGTGGATGGTCAAGATCTCACAACCTAGCTTTTTCTGAATTCAAGTAGAAAATATTTTAAACTCCTCAAAAGACTCATTTTTATGTGTAAGAAATCTAGTTCAAGTGAAACTTGAGTAGTCATCAACAATCACAAAATCATAGACTTTCCCTCCCAAGCTAGCAGTGCTAATGGGTCCAAATAAATCCATGTGCAGTACTTCTAAAGGTCTAGAGGTGCTAATTTCCTTAATGGGGTGAAAGGTGGAGTGGACTTGCTTTCCTAGTTGACAGGCATCACAAAGGTAGTCTTTTGAAAACATGAGTTTGGAGACACCTCTAACTAGGTCTTTTTGGGTCACATTCCTAAGGGTTTTCATACTTGCATGACATAGTCTCCGGTGCCATAACCATGAATCATCAATCACTATTTTTAAGTAAAATAAAGCAGCATATTCAATGTTATTTAAATCAAGCATATAGACATTGTTGATCCTCTTTCCCTGCAAAAAAGTGTTGTTACTTAAACTTACAATGCATAAATTTGCAAAGAATTATACGATGAAGCCTTTATCACAGAGTTGACTGATGCTGAGCAGGTTGTACTTCAATCCATCTACAAGCAAAATATTTTTAATCATAAGATTCTTGGAATTACTAAATATACCTGCACCTACCACCTTTTGGTGGTGTTGTCTCCAAGAGTAACCTTGCCTCCAGTCCTGGACTCTAGCGAAACAAATTGATTGGCATCACCAGTCATATGTCAAGAGCAAACGCTGTCCAAGTACCACATACTCTCACGAGGCTTTTTGTGAGAGCCCACCTACAAAATTATCAAATGTTAGATTTAGGAATCCAAGCAGGTTTGGGTTCCTTCTTATGAAAAGTAGAATGCAATGCATGTGTGGTATGCTGTGAATTATGCAATTTTGTTCTCCACACCCAGTGTGTACTACGGTGAACAGTGCAAGTGTGTGAGATGTATCCTAGCATGCCACATGAAAAGTATCTAACACCTGGAAATGGATTTCTTAAATGGTTTGAGTTATAATTTCTCTTCCTAGGTTTTGACTTTTGATCAAGTGTTGGTGTCATCCTAGTTTTCTTAAATGTATTCAATTCATTTTGAATCCTCAAGTTAGTAAATTTTAGGGCATCATTATCAATCCTTAAAATTTTTCTCCATATCTTTAAACTTTTTAAAATTAGATTCAAGTGAAGTGCGTGTGACTTTTAGTGACTCATGCTCTTCCATTAATTCATAATGCTTTTTGTTTAACTCATCAAATTCATCAAGTAGAGCCATATGATTTGAATCAATTGTTGAGTGATCTTTAGTCATAATTGCATGCTCTTTTTGTAACTCCCAAAATTCCAATTTTAAGCTTGCATGTGTTTTCTTGAGTTTCCTATATGATGCATGAATTTTTTCAAAAATTTCAAGAAGTTGATCATAGGAAAGTTCACATACCTCTTCTTGATCGAGATGATCATCTGCCATCAAACACAGTTTTGTTGTCTCATCTTCTGGTTCCGTCTCCGGTGAATCTGATGCAGAATCTGCCCAAAATGCCTTTTGGAGTCTTTTCTTGTCCTTCCTGAACTTGGATTTCTCCTCACCCTTTCCTTTGCTTGAGTGATCTTGAAGTGTAGGATAGTCGGCTTTCACATGGCTTCCTGCATTCATAACAACCAACATCAGAAGATCCTTTTGAAGATTTGTTATCCTTACCTTTTCTCCAATGATGCTTTTGCTTCTTCCTTAGAAAGTTTCTGAATTGCCTTGAGGTGAAGGTAACTTCATCGCTCTCAAACCCAAAAGAATCGGAGTCAGATTTGTGTGCCTTCAGTGTTATCATTTTCTCTTTCTTTTTCTCACCTGCATCAAGATTTCTTTGATTCACCCCTTGCTCGTAAGCAATGAGTGAGCCAAGTAAGTTGTCAATCGAATACGTGTTCAAATCCTTAGATTCAGTTATAGCAGTAATTTTTGCATCAAAATAGGAAGGCAAGCATCGTAAAATCTTGTTTACTTTTTCAAAATTCGAAAGCTCTCTTCCTAAGACATGCAAGGAAGTAACAATATGAGTAAATCTCGTATACATTTAAGAAATTGATTTATGAGGTTTCATACGAAAAAGTCCATAGTCATGCAAGAGAATGCTCAAACGGGATTGTTTAACTTCATTAGTGCCTTCATAAGTGATACATAATTTATCCCAAATTTCTTTACCAGTTTTGCAAGTGGAAACACGCATGTAGTCTTCTGATTTTAAAATAGAAAAAATAATTAAGATATTTTGCATTCAATTAAGCCAAATCCCTATCATCTAAAGTCCATTCAGTAAAAGTAAGTGGAACAGTAATGTCGTTAAGTTTACTAGTTGGAGGTGTGTAACCATTCGTAACAAGCATCCACATGCGATAATCAATAGATTATAAAAATGTAGACATGCGAGTTTTCCAAAAATTAAATGGGATATTATCAAACAAAGGTGGTCGGGTAATAGAATACCCTTCAGGTGTATTACGATTCCCAAAGTTAGCCATGGATCTAAATTCAAAAAGTTTTCAAACTTAGTTTTTATGAATCCTGCTCTAATACCACTTGAAAGTTTGTTAAGGATGTTAAGCCCTATAGAACTGGCCCAAGGCTAACCAAGAGGGGGGGGGGGGTGAATTGGTATTTAAAAAATTCTTTAGGAAAAGCACGAATACAAACCAAATCACCACAAAAAGATAAGTGCGGAAGAAAATAAACGTGGAAGTAGTAAAAAATAAGAACACAAGGGTTTATAGTGGTTCAGTCAACTCGACCTACGTCCAGTCCTCGGAGGTGCCCTCCTAGTATTGCACTACAATCGTGACTCTCCTCTAACCCCCACAGCTAGGCGGAGAAGCCTTTACAAACACCTCTTTTTTCTACACCCGACAAGGCAGAGAACCTTCCTCCTTTTGCTTCCTCTTGAAGCAAGTAGAGAACCTCGATCGCTTGCTGGAACTTACCTCTCCCAACCCTTCCAAGGATAAGAGACTATAGGGAAGAAGAAGTGGAACAATGCTTGGAGCAACCCTTGTGAATCCCCTCATAAGCTCTCCCTCACAAGATCCTCTCTCTCTCTCTCTCTCTCTCTCTCTCTCTTAGGTTTTCTCAGGTCAAGACAATAGCCAAGGATGTTCAAAAATGTTAAACAAGAGCTCTTAAATAGAAGAGCTTCAAAGGAGCTCATTAATTGCAAGTTGCTGACAATATCATCCAGAATGATATGGACATCATCCTAGCCGATCAGTATAAATCCCATGAGATCGGCCATAACATCGCCCTGAATGCAAACTGGATGATTGAAAATTGGCTTGATCGTCCAGGACGATCTCACGATCGTCCAGGTCGATCAGTTCAAATCAGAGGAAAATCGTCCAGAGCATTGCCCTGAATTCAAGTTGTCTGATCCCGATCATCCAGCACATCGTCCTGAATTTGTGCTGGCCGATATTTATCGTCCAGAAGTAACGAAGGTTTTTGAATAGATCGTCCAAGTCGATCCTGTGATCGTCTAGGACGATGTGATCATATCAATCATCCTTAATTACTTCGTTGATTTGTCTGATTAATTAAGGCATAATTATGAATATCGTCCAGGCCTATCCAAGATCGTCCTGGCCAATTGCCAAAAATATAGAATACCTTAATTGTTTATGGAGGCAATTTCTTTCTGTTTTAATCCTATCGTCCTGGACGATACACTTATCATCCAGGCCGATTTGCTAATGATGGCTGCCTTAATTAAGAACCCCTGATTAGATTTTCTGTTTTTAAGTCCGATCGTCCAGGCCGATATAAATATCGTCCTGGCCGATTTGAGTAAAGATAGAAATTCTAAGTCTCTCAAGTCTGTGTGTGTAGGGTTACTTTGCATTAGTCACACCAAAGATTACAATTGACTCAAGAGGGGAAAAAATAAAATTACAGACTGACTCAACCCTAATCTACCCCATCTTGAACTGGCTCCGTTTTTCCGTCCGATCTTTGATTACTGAAAAGTCAGTAGTAAAAGACAGTCCAAATCAAGTAAGAGTGTTTGCCAATCATCAAAACATAGTTCATAGACCTGAATTTGTAACATCCTTCTTTGACAAAATACAGTTAAAGTCTCCACCAATCACTGAAGGTTTAGTATCAGAGTAAAACTTCTCCAAACACTCCCATAAAGATTTCCTATAAAGCATATTCCTACTTCCCTAAACTGTGGATACTACCCAGCATCCTTAATTAACAACATCCAGATTTCCAATGATCACTTGTGAAGAAACCTCCACCACTAAAAATGAAGCCAAATCCTTCCTCCATAAAACAAAAATACCTCCCGGAAGGCCATCCGATGGAACCATAAATGAGTCCCATTTATCCCCCAAAACCCAAGAATCTGGAGATTTTCCAAAGAGCTTACTTTAGTTTCAACAATACCCACAAACAAAACATCATTATCCCTTACAAACGCCTTGAGATATAGAGTGGCCTCTCTCTTCTTAGCCCCTCTACAATTCCAAAAAGCAAAAGACATCATTGCTTAAACAAGGGGGAAGGACACCCACCCATTTTACTTCTTCTAACATCCAACTTCCTATTATAAGTAATAATATTACCTGAGCCCAGGGATTTCAGTTCCTTAAGCAACTTACCTTTCTTACCTGAAGAAGAATTCTCCAATACTTTACCTTCCAGGGAAGGATTCTTGTTAGGTACTTCAGATTTTGGCTTCAGCTCTTGAGGTTCTTTCAAAATAATTTTGGTGCAGCTATCTCTATATCAGTTAAAATTTCACCTTCTTCAACCTCATTAACCACCTCCTCCTCCACATTCTCATTCAAACTATTATCTTCCAAATTAGATAAAATGCCAAACTTATTAAGCATAAGAACATAAGATTTGGAAGCTGATACTTGAGCCTTTACAACCTCTATTTCAATATATTCTGCACCATCCAAGACGTCCTCTAGCTCTGCCCGATCATTCTCACCATAATTTGGTTCTTCATGAACTGATTTCAGGACTTCATCTAAAATAGTTTATTCTTTCTCCAGCGCTTTTAGGTTCTGCTTGGGAACATAAACTCTTTTGGTAGGTAGTGAATCATATTGCCAATTCCGTCCAGCAGCTACAAAATTTTTTCCTTCCTCCCATATTTAACTTGAAGCCACGTCCCATAGCTTGCTTCTTAAATTTGTTGACTTAAACGTTCGAAATCAACTGTATTTGATTGCACCTTAACAATCCTGGTCGAATTAGTAATTTTAGTGCACTTATCATCCTTTTTCTTAGAAACCTCACAATTTGATAAAGCATGGCCAATTTTTCCACAACCATAACATAATTTTGAAATGCCCTCATATTCAATCTTCAGAAAAAATTTACCAGATAATCCTTCTACCCATATACCAAAGGGTAATTTATAAATTAAGGGAACTCGAATGCATACTATAGCGTATTCCCTCCTACCCCATTGAAACATGTTCCCATCAAGCAAATAGGGCTTACCCACTTGAGATGCTATCCTGCAAATGTTGATCTCATCCCAGCATTGCAAAGGCAAGTTTGGCAATCTAATCCACAAAGGAGCTGAAATCTCATTCAGAGATGACGGAGAGAATGAAGGTGACCATTTGTCCATCCCCACCACATGGCATTGGACATACCATGGTCCTCCTATTAAAATTGACTCCATAGCTATTGAATCTTCAAATGAACATAACACCCATCCTAGGCCCAAACTAGTTATGTGGAATTTTTCAAATTGGCTCCATTGCCTCCTTAATTCAATACACACTGATGAAAATAGTATGTTATCTCCAAATACTCTCACCACAAGAGCACATTCCAATTTCTTTGCATTATTATTTTCATTTTTAGCATGAAGTAGGACAATCCTTCCATCTTCCACTAGAAAAGATCCAAGATCAAGTTTGTCCACCCTGATGTTTGGTTTCTTAGTCTAAACTGAAGGAGCTTCCCTTCTATCACCATCATCCGCGGGTTTGTTGATAGTCTGAGTGTTAGTAATTTGTTTCTATGGAACAATAGGTCCTTTATTAACAACCAACTGCAGAAATTCTTCAGCCACCTTGTTTTCATTAAGCTTATTGTCTTCAATCAGAGCCGAACCGATGCTTTTACCCATAATTGGAGAAGTCAGAAGAGATACCAATTTGAAACATTTGTTTGAATAAATCTTCATTACAGCCGATGATGAATCTTCTAAATCCAGGATCTCAATCACATTCTTAAAACCATATGTTAATTTTAAATTCTTCGGGCTTATGAAATCATCTTCCTTGATTACCTCATTGCCTTTGACAATAACAATCGGACCAGTTTTGTTGTTCAGCAGTTCTCCATCCTTGATCAACAGTGGTTTCTCCTTGAACTGACCATTGAGAAGAGATACAATCCTCTGACCTCCATTAAAAACTTTCGAAGATGCGCACATAGGAACATTCAGCCCTCTACGGATATTTGCCTAGGCTTCAGAAGAAGCCAGGCGCCTCCCCTCCATCCCAGCCAGCAATAGCCGCTAGAGAGACGGCGGTAGAACGACCATTCAAAATAGCCACAAAAATGAAGGAAACATAAGATTTTGAAAAAGCAACAGAATTCCTTTCAAAATCCTAGAATTTCTCTCAATAGACTTTCTCTCACTAGAATAAATTATATCTAAAGCATATGGAAGAATATTTTATTATCTACTATGAATGAGGAATGAGAGAGAGAAGATCTAGGATAGTGGCTACTCATTGTAGTGTGAGAAACTTTAGAATTGTGGCAAATCACACAAAATTAGTTGGTGGAAAGGGGAGGAACAAGGATGGTGGATGAGATGAAGATTATGATCATCATGGAAGAAGGGATAACAAGAAAAAAGATTAAAGATTTCAGTTCTATCAACATTGAAAAAGGGATATCATCTAAAAGTTGTAGTAGCCATATTGTAAAGACTAGCAACCTCGAGAGCTAATTTGATTTAATTATTATGCAGATTCTCAAATTAACTATAATGAATTGAGTAATTTAGTACATGGTGCCTCATCTAAATGTAATCCCATAATCCATTCACTAATGATAATTTAGATTATATGATTACTCAGTTTCTTGAACATCATCAATTGAATAATGTAAAAACTCTTGCTATATCTGATGAATGATAATTACATAATTATTTATCTAATAATCATTTTAATGTGAGGGAATCTAATGTTAATGGTATTATAATATATGAAAGTTAATCAACACATGCTAATATGTGGGCTCCAAAAATTTGGCCCTGGCCTCCCCATTACTTTTGCAAGTGAGTTTTAATGGATTAAGTTTCGGGGTAAATTATGGGAAGGCAGATTATGCTTTTAGATAAGACACTACTTAGAGATTTTACCCTAATTTTCTAAAGAATTTATGATATGTGTTCTTGTTTCCTATAGACGCATGCCCTTATAGTTAATTACCTCTCCCTATCATGAGAAAAAAGTTTCAATTATGGCTGGTCATCAAACATATAAGTAGAAATATGTGTGTCTATCATATAATAGCATTATGGTTTAGGGTATTTAAAGGGTTTGATATTTAAAATAATAAATTTCACCGTCTCATACTTAAAGCAAGGTAAGGGAATGTATGATGGACCCGATCAAGATCCCATGGTTCTGTCATCTAGGGCCATCGTGGTCCCTAGTCTACTTAGTCAAAGGAGGTAGTCGACCCAACCTGATAGAAGGATTCATGTCGGCAGCCATGGGTTGAGTCATCCAAGGGAACCTTGTAGTCATAGGTTAGATGTTTGTCTGAGGGGATAAATTTGAACCCACCTTAGCCAATAGAGGGCTTTATGCACTATCGATTATATCATATTAATTCATATATTAAAGATTTGATACCACTAAGGAATGTATAAGCTTTGGCCATAACTATAATTTAGTGGTGCTATTTGATAGCAAAACCACTCAGTTTAGAGGGCCCCGGGTCAAAACTATTTTTCATGTAGTGCTATTTGGTGATAAAACTACTGGTCAGAGGACATAGACCACGTCCTTACTAGCATGAGGTTATTTGGGAATGGACCATAGTGATGTTTTTTACTAGACATTAGCTCTATATAAGATGAAATAAATTTAAATTTGTCCAATTAGCAAACTGTTGCAAAGGGTGAATGAATTTTCGTTTTAAGTGATAGGATTGTTGATATTAATTTTAAATATTTTTGGGTTTTGGTAGTTTTTTATTTTTGGATTTTTTTATGGATATTTGGGATGACATTTTGTATACATTTAGAATTTACCCCTCAAGTTGAGATCTATATTCAACATGGACATCATCGAGGTGTATGTGCAATTATATTTTATTGATTGGACTTTGTCGACTCTATTTACTGGTTGATAGAGGGTTAGGTCATTTTACTTTATATTTTTGTTGATGAATTTCTTTTGTCATAGACCTTAAAGGCCTTAAATGAACATATAAAATAGATATTTTGATCAATACCTTAACTATATATCTGTTTGATAATTCGAGCAGTGTCGACTGTTATCTATCCATATAGAAGGATCAGGTTTGAACTACATTCATTTATTGACCCGTGTTGTATCCCTAAACATCACGGGTGTACCCATAGCATGCTCATTGGGGCCCATGCAGGTCATGTGATTATACATGCGTTTTTGTGTACCTATATGCGCACATATTATAGTGCATATGTATGAGATATTTTTGGGATATTTGTTAGGTCTTCTATAATAACTTGTAGAAGTTCATGTTTGTTATAACGCTTCTATTTTTATATGTGGGTGGTACATTAGATACATGAACACAATTCATTAGAATGCTTGGAAGCTTTAATAATCTTATCCAATTCAAAATTCAGAACCAGTTGAACTGAGACTCACTCCATTTCTTAAAATAATAATTTGGTCTAGCTTTCTCTTCCAAAAATTCATATATAAGTTAATATGCAACTCCTAGATTATTCCATCATCATCATTTTCAACTATTGGCTTAAATAAAGAATCAATTATTTCAAGAATGGATGAATACATCCTTACCGATGTTCTGTACTTCAAATTTAGAGGTCGCTGCCTTGTATTAACAACTGTAGCAATTGAAAGCACATTAGACCGTCCATCACACTTATCGTGTGTTGACCTTCAGCATCCATAGGTAACTATGGTGTTCATCTACGAGTCAATTTTCATTTACTGGAGAGATATCATAATACTCATTGTGTGCTTTCATTGACAAGATATTGCATTTGTCAAAGACTCTCGCATAAATGTATGCAATCAAACTATATATCCCTTATTAAATTTCATTCCCTTGAGGGGTTAGGTGCCTTTATTTGTATCTTGATGTCGATCACCTTTTCTTGAAAGAGTACGGTGTACCCATTTACAAGTTAAGAATGCCCATATGGAAGATTATTATATTTGTTGTATGTTTCCACCCATGTTCGTAAGGAATTCACTGCATTCACAATCATCTGTTAGTTGTTGTCCCTTACATAGGAGGACTCTTTTATTTGCTCATTGATGCTTGGAAGTGAACTGATATGATGATGCCATTAATATTAGTCAAAAGTTTTACATTGTTGCTTGTGAACATGTTATGTCTAAAGTTCTTGATTGTGTGTAGGGATTGCATTTTCTTGCATGCATGTTGTTCTTCTTAAGCAACGAGTTCCTTATTTTCTCATTAGTGCTTATCTACATATTTTGTTTTATCACTTGGCATTCATATTTTCATTATGCATTTATCAAATTGGAGTTAAGTTTATTTCTTGTCAAATCCTTCTACTTGTAGGGGAGGGAACTGTATTTTCTTGCATAACTAATTTGTGGGCTGGTTATGTCCACTATAATTCCCTTATTCGTGTTCACTAGTGAGCCATTGAATTCTTTGCTTACATATCTCAATAATCCACAAGTGCTTGATGTGTTTGTTTTTAGATTTTTGTTGACTCTCAAACTATCATGTTCATTGTACCTCCTTGTGATTTTTGCAATTATCTCACATTATTTAGCTACATAATTGAGATAAGTATCACTAGCAGGCTGATTATCAATTGCATATAGATTTTGCAATTCCTTGAAGATATTGTGTCACCATATCATGTCATCATCACTTATGGATGAACGACATCTTGTAATTTCATTGATCCACAAGTTTTACATATATTCATTGGCACCCCAATTGAACTAGTCATTAGAAGTTAGTTGTTATTGTCCAAAAAGAATTTCCCTGTTAAAGTTTGAAATATTAGTTCATTCATTTTCCTTTGATTTCATCATTCTTCAAGATTTCATGAACTCATTTTTTTATTAAGCTTTTAGTTCAAGTTCTTATCAAATCTAATTTGAGTCCTAGTTCTTGTCATTTGGTCCAAATTAAGTCTATTATTCCATTCATTTGAGTTCAAGTAAAGTCCTCTGCTTTATCCAAGTCTTGATCATTTAGTTCAAATTTAGGTCCCCTATCCACTGGAAAATCCATCCACCTCCCGACACCTTCCCCTTTTAGGAAAAAAAATTTAAGAGACATAGCCTTCCCCTCTATGCTACTTGAGCGCAACAGGTAGATGTCGGGTGACACCATGGCATAATTTCTTTAATCCCCACTATGCTACATGAGCGCTTAAGGGTCTCCAAGCAATGGTTTTGAAAGATCTCAATTATTTCTACACGCATGGGTATATAGTTTTTCTCGCCCTCATGCTATGTGAGGGCTCCAGGGATAACACCACTGGTAGATGTCGGGTGACACCACGATCATAATTTCTTTAATCCCTGCTATGCTACACAAGCATTGCACCGATTTCCCTCCCCTCATGCTATGTGAGTGCATAGCGAGGTTTACCCGGCTCACCACAAGAGTCGGGAGTGGGATTTTTAAGTTAAATTTTTTTTATACATATGCAATGGTTGGAGTCGACGATGACGATAATGAAAGGCACACAAAAAGAGGCAACTAATTTTTTTTATTTTCCATGTCTTCTTTTATTTCTTTTTTTTAGAAAAAATCTTTTTTTTTTAACTCTTTTATTTTTTTTAACATTTCTTCCCTTTTTTTCTTCTTTCCTCTTTTTTTTCCTCTCACACACACATATGTTATAATGATGATAATTAATAATACTAACAAATATTAATAATAACTTTTATTGATACTAATATAAACTTGAAAGAGACATTTTAGTTAGGCTAAGCACGGGCAGGGGTTGGATCAAAGAAAGAGGAATTGAGAGACTGGAGGCTCTAATTCAATGCTAGAGATATCATGTATGGGTGTTGGAGGTCTCGGTTGAGGTCGGGCAAGGTTTAGAGGTCGACGATGGTGGTTGGAAAAGAGAAGAGCGGGTGAGGCTTTTAGTGTCGGGTTAAGAGAGAAATCAAAAGGCTGAAGGGTCGTGGATAGGATTTGGTTGTAGAGGGTAAGGTCGGAGGGCTTAGGGCCGTGTTTGGCTTTGGCTTGGATGAGAGTAGAAGGGCGACAACTAAAGAGAAGGTGGAGATAGGCGTCGAGTCCATAAGGTCTTACGACTATAATAGAGGCTTGACAAGGTTTTGAATGGCAATGAGCAGGAGAAGGAGATGTTTGAACGGGTTGGGGTTCTACAACTAGTGGAGTCAGTGGCTAGAAGGCAAAGAGGGAAAGGAAGATAATTTAGTTGACGGGTGTAACTACTAGAGGTTAGTTCATGAGCAGGGCAGAGGCTAGCGAGATTAGGGAAGTTTGGAGGTTATCGGGTTAGAGGCAGTTAAGGTTGGATCGAAAGCTTTGGCTAGGTGAGATTTTGGTTTCAGTGGAGATCTAAAGGAAGGGAGGAGGTTGGATATGGAGAAGGAGGTTTGGTGGGTTCTATCATAGTTTAAGAGAAGGAAACCATTGTAGGAAGGGTAAGAGGTTTACTCTGGGGAATCAAAAATAATAATGGGAGTTAAGCGTGGAAGAATAAAAGAAGAAATGCTCCCATCTTATTTTAACAGAAGCAGACAATGATAATCAAGGCTTTCACAAGATTTAAGGGAAGTGATCGCATTGTCAGTGGGATTTATGTGGATTCTTCGGAGATTTGGGCTGCATTTCGATGAATAAAAGGCGTGAGAATCTTTACAGATTTATACTAATTTTGGTTATTTATCCAGAGGTTAATAAATCTCCCCAACAAATATGATACGCATCTAGAGCAAATCATGTTTGTTGTATATTGATCGACCTTGTAGATCTCTAGATATTTGCTCAAGATGTCACATTGTGATTTTTATTTTATGGATCTCCAAAAGTCCATTTGGATGTCACGCTGAGGGCTTCTTTCTATAGATCTCCAAGATTCTATCTCTGTGCTTTTGTAGATCTTTAGATGCACTTGAAGTCAACAACATGATTGAATTATTGACTCTAGTCATGTAGAGATCCATAAGATAGTAACAGAACACTTCATACTCAGATTCCTAGAGTGTTGCTTTGTAAATTGATGGTAGTATACAGCATTGCCACTTTCTATTTTTCTTTTTCCACCACTGTCACATTATTTTAAAATTTTTTGTAACTGCACAACATATTTCTTTGTCACAATTATGTATAGATGTAATATTTATGTTGTATATCAATGATATCATTCATGATTTATCTGAACTTTAAAGATTCATCAAATGGTGGGACTTTGCTATCTCTTGTATTGATTATATCTTTCTAAAATTAAACTTTTTGCTAATGGTACATTGAGTTTACAGAGGATCTTCTATTTTTATCTCTTATAGCGATATTTTGGCAATAAATTTTAAATTTTTATTTGGGGATCTCGGCATGCGATGCAATTTTGATCCAAATAAATATTTAAAATGCCCCTAGTCTTTAGGGACACTTATCAATGTCATTCAAGGTGCTTCTTTTTATAGCTTTAGCTTGGGTTATGAGATTTTGGTTTCTTCTGCCCTATGCTTCATGTGCTAGACAATGGTGAAACTTTACCTGATTTGTCAGTATCGACTTGTCAGGAGATTTTGTACCTTTGGCCCTTTGCTTCTAGCTTTAGATGGCTCGATTAAGGAGCATATGCTGGCGACCTAAATACTTTAGGTTTATACTAGGTTAGTGGAAAAAAGTCGTTTGTCTAGATCTTTGTGTGTAACGGGCTTATTGACAATAGATTCCTCTTAGTTCAGCCTTAGGCTTTATAAGAACTTTTAAATATTTTTTTTTCATCATTTGCTTTGTATTTCATGGACTTTTTGAAAAATAATTCCTTCAATCCTCACTTGATGTTTTATGGATTTATTGAAGGATTTGTAAGTTTTTCATTTAATCGATAGTACCAAATATTGGTAGTATCTTGATCCTTAACCAGGTGAGGAGACTTCCATCCAAGTCACTTGAGTTCATCGAATTAGGCAAGCTAAGATTATATAGGTCTTCGTCCTCTAGTTGTTGAAGTTAGGGTTCCTCTAGCCTTTCTTGTGGCATATTGAGTAGACGTAATTGCCAGCGATCCAGCCATATTTGGGCATGTTGGATTCGAACTTTTACACCCATTCAGGCTTCATATAGAGCTATCAGAGATGCACTTACCAATATTGAATCTACTAAAGTTGATAGATTTGAAGTTCTCCTTTCTGGTTGAAGATTTGGAATCTACGCATATTTGGTAGTTGCTCATAATTCCTCCTTATCACTAGAACTTTGATTCCCCGGTCAAATACGAGAATTTGGTAGATTATGATCACTTGAACTTATTGAGTCAAATTAGCCTAAGTACTTCCTATAGTTCCTACCGATGAGTTGACGAAGTGGGGATTCCGTTACTATGACCTTTCTAATGGCATGCTGAGTAGAAGGAGTTGCCAGCGATCCGATCATATCTAGGCTTGTTGGATTCATCCTCTTACGCCCATTCAAACCTTAAGCTTTAGGTTATTAAAAGACTTCAAGATATTCTGGCTTAACTTGTTAGAGTATGTATTCATAAAATTCTCTTTCTTGACTTTCAATTTGTATATTGGAGAAGGCAGTGTCCCAAACATTTAAAAATATCTACATGTACCTTGAAAAAGAAGTTGTATCCTTCTGTCTTGAAGGAATAGTCACGTTGATGATTTTAAATATTTATTCTAGGATCTTACCATGTAGTACGATGTCGACCTGAATAAATATTTAAAATGCCTCATGTCTCGCAGGAACATTTTAGATTAGAATACATTTAGAATTATGAGATTTTAAATATTTATTTAGGGATTTTGGCGCATAGCATAATATCGACCCATATAAATATTTAAAATGTCCCTTGTCCAATAAGGAGATTTTGAATAGACTTTGTATTTTGAGATTTCAAATATTTATTTGGGGATTTTGGTACGTGACGTGATGTCTACCCAAATAAATATTTAAAATTCCCCTAATTTTATGGGAGTATTTTTTGCAAAATTTTTGAAATTCATTCTTATAATACAAGAGAATTTTAAAATATAAGATGTACTTATGTAAGAAAATACATATAAAGTACATGATGGTTTAACACATAGTTATTCTTTTGCATAATATTCCTTCAGGAATTGACCATTGATAGGTGGCATAGGCTTCTGATTATCCAGATCAATTAACTAATAAGCTCTTCCTTGATACACCTTCTCGATGATAAAGGGGCCTTCCCAATTGGATATAAATTTACCACTAACTTTTTAGTGTGGGATAATTATCCTTCTAAATATAAAGACAAATTCCCCTTCTTGAAATGATCGATGACGCACTATCTGAACAAATGCTTTCACCATTCTTGCTTGGTAAATTTCCAACTTTTGTTGAGCTTATAGCTTGACTTAGTCAAGCACTTCTTCCATTCTTAGACAAACATTTTGTTCTTGAGTGAGATCATATTGGATGGTTACCCGAACTGACGACAAATTTGATCTCTAGTGGTAATACTGCTTCAACTCCGAACACTAGTGAGTAGGGAGTGGGTTTGGTTGGCATCTTGTAGGTACGATATGCCCATATTGTTTCTGCCATCTTCATATGCCATTCTTTTTTTATTCTTAATGAGGTTTTTTTTCAACACTTTTACTTACTTCTTATTAAAGGCCTCCACCAAGCTTTTTGCTCTTGGGTTGTATATTGACGAATATCGTCAATCTATCTTATGTAATCAATGAACTTATAATTTTTTATTATTTTGGAAGTCATACCATTATCCAAGATTATGCGGTGTGGCACACCAAATTTATAGATAATATTATGAGTATAAAAATTCATCACATGCTCGAACGTGACTTCTTTGAATGGAGCCGCTTTAGCCTACTTAGAAAAGTAGTTTATTGCTGCCAGAATGAAGTAATGTCTGGCTAATGATAGCGAATCTATCAGTCCAATTATATATGTGCCCCAATATTCAAATGACCAGGATGCTACTACTTGATGCAGTGGATTTGGCAGTTAATGTATAAAATCACCTTGAATTTGACACTTATGGTATCTCTTAGTGTGGACAATATAATACCACACCATTATCGGCCAATAATAACTCATTCTCGTAATTTTAACTTTTATTTTGGGGCCTGATTGATGTGCACCACAGATTCCTTCATAGTCTTCTATCACCAATCTATTAGCTTTCTTGGTCCCTAGGCATCTTAGCCACATTTAATCAAAAGCCCAATGACATAGCGTGTCATTGACAAATGTATATTACAACGCCCTCTTTTGGATTTATGCTGCTAGAAATTTATCTATTGGGAGTTTATTTTCTTTGAAGTAGTTGATGAATGGTTGTCTCTAATCATCTTCTACTTCAACATCTAAGCAATATAGCCATGACTCAGAGCATCTACGGATTTTACATCTCTTGGCTACATGGTGCTCTTCTGGCTGATTTTTAATAATGTTATGGTTGGGAGGTTGAGGATCAATAGGGTTATATCTAGTTGGCTTGAATATGGTATTATCTATACCTACAGGAATTGCTAGATTACTTGCTTTAGTGCTCGATGACAATAAACTCTAATAAGTATGGGTTCTTCTTTATGCATATTCTCCACATCCCTTACTAACTTAGTCACACAATCTGCTCTATTATTCTGACCTCAAGGAACTCGAGCTATTTTGACATTCAATACTAATATAGAAGCTTTAGAGTGGACCAATTCAAGTTTGCAAATCTTGTAAATATTCAGACCTGATTTATCACAAGCTGTGAGTCACCAAAGATTTAGAGATTTTAGATTCTAACATGGATTGCAATTTCCAATTTCACTATTAGAGCTTCATACTCAGCTTCATTATTCATGTGAGGCTCAACTAATCTAAACAAAAATCTCATTATGACTCTCTCAGGTGATATAAAAATGATACTAATTCCAACTCTGGCTTTTATAATATTTAGAGGTCGAGCAAGTTTAATCGATGATGCCCCATTAAAGCACATCTCCCAAAATGACAACTTTTCATTCTACTTGACCTATATGATATGCTTATCGAGCAAATCATTACTAAGTGGGGAATCATTAGGAAAGGATGTGCGGTCAGAAAATCTACTAAGGCTTGTCCTTTTACAGCCTTTTATGGCATGCATGTAATATCGAACTACAGTAATAGTACTGCCCAACTAGCTAGATGACCTATCAACATTGGCCTTGTAATCAAGAACTTCAGCATGTTGATCTTTTATATCAACATAATCATATATTTTTGGACTGCAAAGATTAACACTAGACAATGCTTCTCAATTGGATAATAGTGGATTTCTACTCCGATTAACCTTCGACTGATGTAGTAAAGTGCATTTTTCTTACCTTCATCATTATGTTGGGCCAACAAGGCCCCGAGGGACTCTTCTACTGTTATTATATACAATATAAGAGGCTTCCCCGTAAAAGGTATCATAAGAATGATCAGGTTTAATAGATATATTTTAATACTATTGAATACCTCCTAACACTCCTCATCCCACTTAAAACAAATATCTTTTTTCATCAATTTGGAGAATGTATGGCACCTACCTGATAGATTTTATATGAATTGCTGAATGAAAGCAAATTAATCTTATAGAGAGTGAAGTTATCAAATATTTCTAGGAGGTATCATCACATAATTGCCTTAATCTTATTGGGGTCAATTTTGATTCCTTAATGTCAAATGATGAATCCAATGAATTTCTCAGGGGAAACCTCGAAGGAGGATTTGAGAGGGTCATATTCAAATAAACTTTTTAATAATCTAAAAAATGATCCTAAGGTTATTTAAATGATCTTTCTGATCCATGCTCTTGATAATGAGGTCATCTGTACAACACTCAACCTTCTGATGTATTAATTCATCAAAGATATGTGTCATTGCTCACTGGTAGGTGGCACCAGCATTCTTCAGGACAAAGGGTATAATCGTGTAGTAGAATATGTTGATGGGCATTCTGAATGATGTGTGCTTTTCTTCTTCAAGCACCATCTTGATCTGGTTGTAGCCCGATGACCCATCCATAAATGAGAACATATCATACTTGAAAGTTTTATCCACTAATAGCCTTAGCACCAGGAGTGAAAAATCATCTTTGGACTTGTCTTATTGAGATCTCAAAAATTGATACATATATGATTTGATCGTTCTTCTTCTTTTCAAGGACAATATTGGTTATCCAATCAATATATTTTGCCTCACGGATGAAGCTTGCTTCTATGAACTTCTTGGTTCCTCAATCTCCAATTTCATTCTTCATAGAGCTTTTTTGACAGGCATCATAACATGCTTGATGGCTAATCTGTGAACTGCTACATCAGAGGATAAGTCGAGTATCTTAGCATATATGCAGACAAAACAATCCCTGAATTTACAGAGAAGCTCTTTCATTTCTTACACCTGATCTTCTGGTAGAAGGGAGATAATAAAGGTTGGGCGAGGGTCTTCCTTAGTTCCCAAATTGATCTCCTTTAGCTCATCTATAGTGGTCGCATGTCCACCATCTTCAAGCTCTTCAGGGGTAGGCTTGGCTTATATGGGCTGATCATCGCAATCATCAGCCTCATAAATCTCTTCAATGACATAATTGAATTCAATTTTCTTGCATGTGATAGCTTGACACATCTCTTTTTGAGGGTATTTTTGTACAATGAATCCAAGACCTCTGCTTGAGAGAATATCCTTTCCTCATAATACATGTGGAATTCTTTGATACAAAAGCTTTAAGCAGAGGTGAAGTTGTTATGCAGGAGTGTAAATTCTGCCTGCTTTCATAACATCCTTTGGATATTTTCAATGTTAAATTTGGGCATTCTCGTAGGCATTACCTCCTTGTGCTCGATGGGCCTGTAGAGCCAGTTTTGATTCCCTTCTTCTTTGCACTCTCCAAATTTATAAAATAGGGTTATTGGTTCATCCCTATTTCTTAGAGGAGGCGCATACAATTTATGAGCTCCTCGATATTTTGCACTTCTCAAGGGAATGATTTCTTTGAAATGTTGTGGAAGAGCACGGGTAACTACACATTCATTATATAAAATTTATAGATTATATATCTTTTTTAGAGTACATATTACACCTTATTCATGTAGGTAGACTCATAGTCATAGTCATCATCAGAATATTTTTCCTTCTTTTCCTCTTAGCTGTCAATTGATATATCTCCTAGGATTTAATATGGATGGACTCATCCTCGTCTATGTCACTTCCTAGGTGAGGCATGTATTTTCTTGATCTTGGAGTGATCGCTACTTTGGGAAGAGTTGGCGTTGTCTTCTTTCTCCCTGCTTGCTTCTTTACATCTTCTTGTTTGGGCAGCTTTGTAGCCTTTGGATTTGCTGCCTTAGTTTAAAGAGAACTCGACAGCTTTGGCTCTTTGAGGATGAATTACATAGCATCTTCATAGATTTTCATCTCGTGAACCACAAAGGGCTGTATATCACTAGAGATTCTAAACTCCTCTCTATCCCTAATATACTTCATACATTTATGTAGTGTTTATGGGACAATGTCATAATCATGCAACCATGGGTGACCCAGAAGCTCCTCAAATGAGTTGTCCACATCAATCATATGAAATTTTACCTCGATATAAAGTTCTTCAAATACTAGAGAGAGCATGAATGATCTTAAGGTCTTTTACCCGTTCTCAATAAAGACTTGCACCATCAACTTGTCTTGCCCGAGGTGTTGCACATTGAGATAAAGTGATCTTAGTGCTTTTAAGATTATAAGGTCGATAGAGGACCCGATTTCAATTAGAATTCAGTTGATTATCATTCCATCACTCTTTGCAGTAACATATAGAGGGCGGTTATGGTCTACTATTTCGAGCATCATGTTATCCTCGACAAAAGTAATGATTGGCTCTTTTCAAGCTTGCAAGACCTTAGTCATGTTACGCTCAGTAAAATATTCCTCATACCTTTCAGGATCATTTAGAGCCTAAATTAAAGTTGAAAGTTTGTTAAGGATGTTAAGCCCTATAGAACTGGCCCAAGGCTAACCAAGAGGGAGGGGTGAATTGGTATTTAAAAATTTCTCTAAGCAAAGCACGAATACAAACCAAATCACCACAAAAAATAAATGCGGAAGATAATAAATGCGGAAGCAGTAAAAAATAAAAACACGAGGGTTTATAAAGGTTTGGTTAACTCGACCTACGTCCACTCCCCGGAAGTGCCCTCCGAGTATTGTACCACAATCATGACTCTCCTTTAGCCTCCACAACATGGCGGAGAAGCCTTTACAAACACGTCTTTTTTCCACACTCGGCAAGGCAGAGAACCTTCCTCCTTTTGCTTCCTCCTGAAGCAGGCAGAGAACCTCGATCGCTTACTGGAACTTACCTCTCCCAACCCTTCCAAGGACAAGAGACTCTAGGGAAGAGGAAGTGGAACAATGCTTGGAGCAACCCTTGTGAATCCCCTCACAAGCTTCCCCTCACAAGATCCTCTCTCTCTCTCTCCTTTAGGTTTTCTCAGGTCAAGACAGCAGCCAAAGATGTTAAAAAACATTGAACAAGAGCTCTTAAATAGAAGACCTTCAAAGGAGCTCATTAATTGCAAGTTGCTGACTATATCGTCCTGGACGATATGGAATTCATCCTGGCCGTTCAGTACAAATCTCATGAGATCGGCCAGAGCATCGCCCTGAATGCAAACTGGACGATTGAAAATTGGCTTGATCATCCAGGAGAATCTCACGATCGTCCCGGCCGATAAGTTCAAATCAGAGAAAAATCATCCAGAGCATCTCCCGGAATTCAAGCTGTCCGATCCAGATTGTCCAGCACATTGCCCTGAATTTGTACTGGCAGATCTTTATCGTCCAGGAGCAACTAAAGATTTTAGAATAGATCGTCCAGGATGATCCTGCGATCATCCAGAACAATGTGATCGTATGAATCATCCTTAATTACTTCCTTGATTGTCTGATTAATTAATGCATAATTATGAATATCGTCTAGGCTGATCCAAGATCGTCTTGGCCGATTACCAAATATACAGAATACCTTAATTGTTTATGACAGTGATTTTTTTTGTTTTGAGCCTATCGTTCAGGCCGATATAAGTATCGTCCTGGCCGATTGGCTAATGACGTCTGCCTTAATTAAGAACCTCTGATTAGATTTTCTGTTTTAAGCCTGATCATCCAGGACGATCTAAATATCGTCCTAGACGATTTGGGTAAAAATAGAAATTCTAAGTCTCTCAAGTGTGTGTGTGTAGGGTTACTTTGCATTAATCACACCAAAGATTACAATTGACTCAAGAAGGGAAAAATAAAATTACAGACTGACTCAACCCTAATCTACCCATCTTGAGCTGGCTCCGTTTTTCCGTCCGATCTTTGATTCCTGAAAAGTCAGTAGTAAAAGACAGTCCAAGACAAGTAAGGGTGTTTGTCAATCATCAAAACATAGTTCATAGACCTGAATTTGCAACAATCTCCCCCTTTTTGATGATGGCGAAATACTACGACAAAAATTTAAAAAATAGCAGTGTAACATACGGAATCGAAAGTACAAAAAACATCCTAAACCTACTCCCCCTTTTGACATCTCAAAAAGGAGGGAATCAAAAAGCAAACCACAAGACATCCCTCTTTTTTTTTTTTACCAAGGCATGAAGATGATGTAGTATTCCATGTGATTGATTTAAAAACTTGTGAGTTAATGAGTTAACAACGTCAATAATTCAAAGAATGGCGGAATATTCGATCATGATTACCCTTAGCTCAGACTTTCTCTTAGGGTAGAATCGTCTTTTGAAATCAATGACCTTACTCAAAAAATTAATTGGATATAAAAAAAAGAATCCATTCATCACTTGGTTTAAGAAAAAAATATCTTGTAGAATAATGAACCACGGTAAATTTGTCACAATCGCAAAAATAATTGAAATCAAGTCTTTGATACATGAAAACTTCTAAGTTTTAAAAGATTTGAAAAGAGAGAATAGCTTGCCTTTTAGTGGGCTCATTTTATGTCTCTTATCACTTTGATTGGCTCTTTGAGCATCTTGATTTTTGATACACTTTTGTGTATATACTTTTTCTTTTCAATTTGGCATCATTGGCCTTTTTTTTTTTGCAAGCTAAATTTTCTTTTTCAATTTCTTAAAAAAGACTTCTTAGTTGTGAGTATATCTTCTAGATATTAGAGAATATGAGCTCTCTCTCTAACATAGAGAAGAATTATTCACAAAATAGAATCAATAACCAATGATAACAGTAACGAGGAATCTTGATGTGACAAAAAAACTTTAAGCATTATAAATACAAGATAGATTTACTTAAGCAAGTTTAGAAAGGATCTTAATTTCATACACAATTTTTAATTTGAAATAGATTTTTGATTAGAAAAGAAAATTATGCCACTAAAATAGGTTAGAGAAGGAGACACAATCACAAAATACTTTTACCATATAATAGATTAAGAGATGTAAAACATTGATTACAAATTCTCAAAAGCAAGGATAAGGTATACGATATCATATCAGCGATGATTTTTGAAAGCTAAAAAATTTAAAAAAAGCAACAAGAAAGCAAGCTAAATCAAACAAAAAAAAAAAGAAAAGAAAACAAAGAGCAAAAAGGAAAAACAATTAAAAGAAAAAAAAACAAAAACTAAGCAAAGCAAATAGAAGATCAAGTTTATGCAGTTATGTCAATCACACCCAATCTGATCCTTAAAGAGCTGAAAGTGTCGAAGGCCAATGATTTAGTAAAGATGTCAGCCAATTAATTTTCACTTGTCACATGGTGTAACTCAATGTCTCCCTTAGTCGCATGGTCTCTAACAAAGTGATGCCTAATGTAAATGTGCTTAGTCCTTGAATGTTGGATATGATTCTTAGATATGCATATGGCACTAGTGTTATCACAAAAGATTGAGATGGTGGCTATAGGTAATCTTAAATCCAATACCTGTTGTTTCAACCAAAAGACTTGGGCCACACAACTTCCAAGAGCAATGAACTCAGCTTCAGCAGTGGAAAGTGCAACAGAATTTTGCTTTATACTAGACCATGAGACCAAATATTATCCTATGAATTGACAAGTCCCTGAAGTACTTTTTCTATCCACCTTGCATCCTGTAAAATCAGAGTTAGAAAATCTAATAATCTCAAAAGAAGTGTTGTGTATATGATACCAAATCCCTAAGCTTTGGGTCCCCAAAAGATATCTAAAAAATCTCTTAACAGCAGTCAGGTGGGATTCCTTAGGGTCGGCTTGAAATCTAGCACAAAGGCAAACATTTAACATTATGTCGGGTCGACTCGCAATCAAGTAGAGTAAAGATCCAATCATGCCTCTGGTACTTCTTCTGATCAACAAACTTTCCACTTGGGTCCTTATCCAATGGAACACTAGAAGTCATGGGAGTATTAATTGGGCTAGATTTATCCATCTCATACTTCTTCAAAATATCTTTTATGAATTTTGTTTGATTAAGAAAGGTTCCATCATCCAATTATTTTATGCTAAACCCCAAAAAATAGGACAACTCTTCTATCATACTCATCTCAAACTCTCTACTCGTTGTCTTAGAGAACTCATCACAAAGTTTTTTTATTAGGAGATCCAAAGAGTATATCATCCACATAAATCTGAACAATGAGCAAATCATCTCTAATTTTTTTAAGAAAAAGGGTGGTGTCTACGCTCCCCTTAACAAACTCCCTTTCTAGTAAAAATGTGCTAAGCCTCTCATACCATGCTATTGGTGCTTGCTTTAAATCATACAAAGCCTTTTTTAATTTAAAAATATGATTTAGAAAATGGGAACTCTCAAAACCTTGGGTTTGTTTTACAAACACATCCTCTTTTATTTCCCCATTCAAAAAGGCACTCTTGACATCCATTTGATAAAGCTTAAATTCTTTATAATAGGCAAAGGCTAATAGCACTCTAATGGCTTCCAATCTAGCTACAGGGGAAAATGTTTCTTTAAAATCTATCCCTTCTATTTGGTTATACCCCTTAGCCACCAATCTTGCTTTATTCCTAACGACCACTCCTGAATCATTCACCTTGTTCTTAAAGACCCACTTTGTCCTAACTACACTTTGTCCCTTAAGTCTTTCTACAAGCTCCCAAACTTCATTCCTAAGAAATTGGTTCAACTCCTCTTGCATGGCTAAAATTCAAAACTCATCAGTAAGGGCTTGGTTTATGTTGGTGGGTTCAGTCATTGAGATAAAGGCAGAGTGGTTCACCTCCTTCCTAAGTCCATGTCTAGTCTTAACTCCATTAGAAGGGTCTCCTAAGATCAAATCCTTGGGGTGACTTGTAGAGTATCTCCAATCTCTAGGTAAGGTCTGAGAAGGTCCAACCCTTTCCTCCTGATCTAAATTTTATACTCCTTGGGTGACATCTCCTACTCCTATGTTTTGGTGACCTACTTCCTTCTCCAAATTTTCTACTCCACTAGTAATCTCTCCAATATCATCATCATGCTCAACTCCATGCTTTTTAGGATCAGACTCATCAAATACTACATTGGTAGTCTCTTCCACCACTAAAGTTCTATTGTTAAACACCCTAAAAGACTTCCCAACACTAGAATATCCCAAGAACACTCCTTCATCAGATTTAGGATCAAATTTTCCCAAGTGAGACTTCCCATTGTTGTGAATGAAAACCTTACAACCAAAGACATGAAAGTGGGAAAGATTGGGTGTCCTACCCTTAAGGATCTCATAGGGTGTCTTTTCTAATTTGGCTCTAACGTTCACCCTGTTCAACACATAACAAGCTATGTTAATCGCTTCAGTCCAAAAGTATTTTGGATGTGAATACTCAGCAAGCATGGCTCTAGCGGCTTCCACCAAGGTCCGGTTCTTCCTTCTACCCTGTTTTGTTGATGGATCCTAGGAGCTGAGAAATTGTAGCTAATCCCCTTGTCCTCACAAAAATCTCCAAATCTTTCATTTTCAAACTCTCCCCCATGATCACTTTGGATGGTCAAGATCTCACAACCTAACTTTTTCTGAATCCAAGTAGAAAATGTTTTAAACTCCTCAAAAGACTCAGTTTTATGTGTAAGAAATCTAGTCCAAGTGAACCTTGAGTAGTCATCAACAATCATAAAATCATAGACTTTCCCTCCCAAGCTGGCAATGCTAATGGGTCCAAACAAATCCATGTGAAGTACTTCTAAAGGTCTAGAGGTGTTAATTTCCTTAGTGGGGTGAAAGGTGGAGTGGACTTATTTTCCTAGTTGACAGGCATCACAAAGGTGATCTTTTGAAAACTTGAGTTTGGGGACACCTCTAACTAGGTCTTTTTAGGTCACTTTCCTAAGGGTTTTCATACTTGCAAGACTTAGTCTCTGGTGCCACAACCATGAATCATCAATCACTATTTTTAAGCAAAATGAAGTAGCACATTCAATGTTATTTAAATCAAGCATGTAGACATTGTTGATCCTCTTTCCCTACAAAATAGTGTTGTTACTTAAACTTACAATGCATGAATTTATAAAGAATTGCACGATGAAGCCTTTGTCATAGAGTTGACTGATGCTGAGTAGGTTGTGCTTCAATCCATCTACAAGCAAAATATTTTAAATTATAAGGTTCTTGGAATTATCAATTATACCTGCACCTATCACCTTCTTGGTGGTGTTGTCTCCAAGAGTAACCTTGCCTCCAGTCCTGGACTCCAGCGAAACAAATTGATTGGCATCACCAATCATATATCGAGAGCAACCACTGTCCAAGTACCACATACTCTCACGAGGTCTTTTGTAATAGCCCACCTACAAAATTATTAAATGTTAGATTTAGGAACCCAAGCAGGTTTGTGTTCCTTCTTATGAAAAGTAGAATGCAATGCATGTGTGGTATGTTATGAATCATGCACCTTGGGTCTCCACACCCAATGTGTACTATGGTGAACAGTGCAAGTGTGTGAGATGTGTCAGCATGCCACATGAAAAACATCTAACTCCTAGAAAAGAGTTTCTTAAATGGTTTGAGTTATAATGCCTCTTCCTAGGTTTTGGCTTTTGATCAAACGTAGATGTCATCCTAGTTTTCTTACATGCATCTAATCATTTTGAATCTTCAAATTTGTGATTTTTAAGACTTCATTCTCAATCCTCAAGTTTTTCTTCATCTCTTTAGACTTCTTAAAATCAGATCAAGTGAGGTGTGTGTGACTTTTAGTGACTCATGCTCTTCAATTAATTTACAATATTTTTTGTTTAACTCATCAAATTCTTCAAGTAGAGCCATATGATTTGAATCAATTATAGAATGATCTTTAGTCATAATTGCATGCTCTTTTTGTAATTCCAAAAATTCCAATTTTAAGCTTGCATGTGTTTTCTTGAGTTTTCTATATGATGCATGAATTTTTTCAAAAACTTCAAGAAGTTGATCGTAGAAAAGTTCACATACCTCTTCTTGATCAAAATGATCGTCTGCCATCAAGCACAATTTTATTGTCTCATCTTCTGGTTCCGTCTCCGATGAATTCGATGCAGAATTGTCCAAAATGCCTTTTGGAGTCTTTTCTTGTCCTTCCTGAACTTGGATTTCTCCTCACCCTTTTCCTTTTCTTTGCTTGAGTGATCTTGAAGTGTAAGATAATCGGCTTTCACATGTCCAGGTTTCCTACATTCATAACAAACAACATCAGAAGATCCTTTAGAATATTTGTTATTCTTACCTTTTCTCCAATTATGCTTTTGCTTCTTCCTTAGAAAGTTTTTGAATTGCCTTGAGATGAAGGAAACTTCATCGCTCTCAGACCCGGAAGAATCGGAGTCAGATTTGTGTGCCTTTAGTGCCACCATTTTCTCTTTCTTTTTCTCACCTGCATCAAGATTTCTTTGATTCACCCCTTGCTCATAAGCAATGAGTGAGCCAAGTAAGTTGTCAATCGAATACGTGTTCAAATCCTTAGATTCAGTTATAGCAGTGATTTTAGCATCAAAAGAGGAAGGCAAGCATCGTAAAATCTTGTTTATTTTTTCAAAGTTTGAAAGTTCTCTTCCTAAGGCATGCAAAGAAGTAACAATCTGAGTAAATCTCGTATACATTTTAGAAATTGATTCATGAGGTTTCATACGAAAAAGTTCGTAGTCATGCAAGAGAATGTTCAAACGGGATTGTTTAACTTCATTAGTGCCTTCATAAGTGATATACAATTTATCCCAAATTTTTTTTCCAGTTTTACAAGTGGAAACACGCATGTAGTCTTCTGATTTTAAAGCATAGAAAAATAATTAAGACATTTTGCATTTAATCGAGCCAAATCCCTATCATCTAAAGTCCATTCAGTAAAAGAAAGTGGAACAGTAATGCCGTTAAGTTTACCAGTTGGAGGTGTATAACCATCCGTAACAAGCATCCACATGCGATAATCAGTAGATTATAAAAACGTAGACATGCGAGTCTTCCAAAAATCAAATGGGATATTATCAAACAGAGGTGGTCGGGTAATAGAGTACCCTTCCGGTGTATTACGATTCCCAAAGTTAGCCATGGATCAAAATTCAAAAAGTTTTCAAACTTAGTTTTTATGAATCCCGCTCTGATACCACTTGAAAGTTCGTTAGGGATGTTAAGCCCTATAGAACTGGCTCAATGCTAACCAAGAGGGGGGGGGGGGTGAATTGGTATTTAAAAATTTTTCTAGGGGAGAAGAAGTGGAACAATGCTTGGAGCAACCCTTGTGAATCCCCTCATAAGCTCCCCCTCACAAGATCCTCTCTCTCTCCCTCTCTCTCTCTCTCCTTTAGGTTTTCTCAGGTCAAGACAGTAGCCAATGATGTTCAAAAATGTTGAACAAGAGCTCTTAAATAGAAGAGCTTCGAAGGAGCTCATTAATTGCAAGTTGCCGACTATATCGTCCAGGACGATATGGAAATCGTCTTGGCCGATCAGTACAAATCCCATGAGATCGGCTAGAGCATCGCTCTGAATGCAAACTGAACGATTGAAAATTGACTTGATTGTCCAGGACGATCTCATAATCGTCCCGGCCGATTAGTTCAAATAAGAGAAAAATCGTCTAGAGCATCACCCGTAATTCAAGCTATCCGATCCAGCCGTCCAACACATCGCCCTGAATTTGTACTGGTCGATCTTTATTGTCCAGGAGCAACTAAGGATTTTTTAATAGATCATCCAGGCCAATCCTGCGATTTTCCAGGACGATGTGATCATATCAATCATCTTTAATTACTTCCTTGATTGTCTAATCAATTAAGGCATAATTGTGAATATCGTCTAGGCCAATCCAAGATCGTCTTGGCCGATTGCCAAATATACAGAATACCTTAATTGTTTATGGTGGCAATTTCTTTTTGTTTTGAGCCTATCGTCCAGGCCGATACAAGTATCATCCCGGCCGATTGGCTAATGACGGCTGCCTTAATTAAGAACCCCGGATTAGATTTTCTGTTTTAAGCCTGATCGTCCAGTACGATGTAAATATCATCCTAGCCGATTTGAGTAAAAATAGAAATTCTAAGTCTCTCAAGTGTGTGTGTAGGGTTACTTTGCATTAGTCACACCAAAGATTATAATTGACTCAAGAATGGAAAAATAAAATTAATGACTGACTCAACCCTAATCTACCCCATCTTGAGCTAGCTCTATTTTTCCGTCCGATCTTTGATTCCTGAAAAGTCAGTAGTAAAAGACAGTCCAAGACAAGTAAGAGTGTTTGCCAATCATCAAAACATAGTTCATAGAGTTGAATTTGCAACAAAAGTCTCCCTAGGGCCTTTAAACATCACTAGAGCATCATATATGCTAAGCTATGCTGGGATTTTCCTCAGATGGGATAGGATATTATAATATATGATTTCGGTTAAAGTATCTTTCCTTTATGGGTCATTGGGGATAATATCTTTGTTTAACTATATCCTTCCCTTTGTCTTTATTAGGGATCCCATTCTTCAATAGAAATGGTAGTGTCTTACCACTTTTCAACTGCACTTGAGCAATCTCCTCTAGTTCAGACTCATTTGACGGTGTATTTTCTTACGAGTTGACCATTGTAGTATCTAAAAATTCATCCATTAATTCAGAGTTACAACCCTAGTTTGCATCTGTGAAGAGATATCATGTTCTGATCTATCTTCTTCTAGAAAATAGAGATCTTCCTGCACACAATAATCAATTGACGATACCATCACGTAGGATTTAGAAGCAACATCTTTTTCCTTTTTGGTTGAAGCTACTAATGTCATCAAAATAACTCGACAAATTTCTATGGGGAACTGATCTTCATCGGCCTCTTTTCCCTCCTCAACTTTGAGCTCTACCATAAAATCAGCAAGCTTAATGGGGCATCTCGCAATGTGGTAGTATTCATTTAAACTATTGATATTCATTTGGGTTGCTATCTTTTCTCCTCGGGCTTCTTCAGTTTGGTATTCTTCTTGGAGGATTTCACCCTCCCAAACTTTGAGGTGCCATTTTGGTTGGGAGTGTTGTTTAGAAATAGATGTTCGTACCAAAAGCATCACCTTAGGTTCTATCAACATCTCAGTGGGAGACTTCTATGTCACATCTAGAATTCCTTCATGCTGCCTCGACATTTTCATAGATCTCTTAGAGACTTCAGTATTTGAATATTCTTCTTGAATCAATTTCTTTTCATTTCTTCTTTCTTCAACTAGGGGTATGAAAGAAGTTGTAACTATACAAGTTGATTCATTTCTGGGGTTAGTCAACACATTACCTGATAATATGAGTTCTCCCTTCCAGTACTTCCTTTTGAGCTAATCCTTAAAAATGTACAAAACTTCAATGGGATGGCCGAACACTCGATGATACATACACTAATTTGGGTTGCCAGTTTTTTTTGACTCCTCTGGCCTTTTGCACTATGGTAGTTCTAAGCCTTTTTTTAGTGCATGTCGAAATAACTACAATCTCCCTTTTAAATGAATATTCCTTATTCATCTTATCTTTTAGAGATGGGAACATTCTATGACCAATTCCTATTTCTTACCTCAAGCATTCCCCTCTGCCTTAGAAAGTTTGTGGCATATTATTCCCCCGAAGTATTATCTTTAACCTAGGGTTAGGGTTGTAGACTTATTTTGGCTTTTCTTTGTATTAATTGGTTGATTGCCTTTGTCTACATTATAAACCACTCGCTTCCCATTATTTGGCCTGAGAGAGGATGCATAGTAGGTTTTCCCCTTGATATATGAGGCTTTAGCCTTCTTGAGCTTATAAGAGTGGCCTTCTGATCTCTACAAGTTTAGCTTCTAAAACATGACCACTCTATCCAGCATATCTTGAAATATTGGAATTGTTGCTATGCACAAGAATGGTTGTATGTTATCATTAATATTTCCCATTAATAATAGCATGGTATGTTCTTCCTTGAGATGTTGTTCATATTTAATGCTTAGATTGCACCAGCGGGTAATATATTTTGATACTAACTCATCTCTCTTCCATTTTTCTAAAGCAAGGCCAACGACCATTATCTTCTCAGTCATGCTGGTAAAGCTCTTTATGAACATAGTTTTCAACTATAAGAAGGTCTTCGTAGAATTATTTGGTAGTTCGATATACCAGACAAAAGCATCTGCTATTAAACTACTGATGAACTGTTGGAATAGTAGGGTGTTTTTGCCTCCTATATTTTAGTAAGAGGCCTTCAATTATAGTAAGTGTTATCTAGGATTATTATTATCATTAAAGGTATTAAATTTTTGGATAGAGTATAATTTCTAGTATGGCATTTGGTCATATTCAGGAAGATAAGGATGAACCTTGCCAATGAGTTTCTCCTTTTGATCAACTGCTATAATAGCTCTGATCCTTTATGTGATTATTCCTTTTAATTATATAGCTTTTACAAGCTTGGAAGCACTTGCTAGGTTTTGTGGAGTGGGCTGGCAAGAGTGCCTAGTACTCCCGAGACTTAAGGCATTTGGGATTTTGGAGGGTCGATAGAAGGATTGGGCATGGGCCGATGATAGCATTTCTTTGCATCATATGTATCAACATCACTAATTGAGTCATCATCTCAATCATTTTCTCATTTAACTAAGAGATCTTTCTATCCATGGCTCTCATTTATCATCTCATTTATCATCATAAATTAATGAGTGTGATGTTTTTGACATCGAGAGGATTCTACTCTACTTCCTCCACCTCATCTTCTTATTAAGAGTGGCCACCTCTGCCAGCAATAGACCAACTTCATTATGATGTCAAAGTACTTATCTGAACCATGGCTGTCAATTCCCATCATCATCATAATCGAACCCATCATTGACATTTACATCACTACAGGAAATTCATCAAATACAGGCAATTTGGACCAGCAGTTTTGCAAGCGCTGGTAATAATGATGGCTTAACCGACGGTCGGACCAGCGGTTATTTAAATGAATGCCGCCAAAAATATCGGATTGTCGGTAAACTTGCTGATATTAATTCTTACCTGCGTGTGATCAGTGGCTATAATAGGTGTTAAGTAAATTTTTTTCGATGGTCTGAACTGCCAGAAAGCCACTTGAAAATGCCCTAGAATAAGCCATCCCGAGCCTTCCATTTCATTTGGTTGCCTACTCCTCTCTCTTCTATGTGACACTCACCCCCGTCTCCTCCGCCCTCTCGCGATCGAGATGCTCCCTCCAGCCGCCGACAAGGTCCCTTCGGCCGCCGACAAGGTCCCTCCAGACGAATATCTTGCCCTCACTGCAAGGCCGAAGATCTCACATCGCTCCCTGCTCGTCCGCGAAACTAGCCTCCGAGTGCCGTAGGTTTACATTTTTAGTTTTTTTTTTAATTTTGAAGTTATTTTTGATTTTGTAAAATGTCATGAGGAATTGGATTACATTAAAGTTGTTTTTTTAAATTTTTTTAATTTTGAAGTTATTTTTTCTTGGGTAGATAAGTGGCTTGACCCTTAGAGATAGGATACGAAATGGGCATATACATATGTTGACTAACATCGCTTTCATGTCTCAAGATGCACTTTATTAGTGGTTGGGCATGCTATTTATCGCTTTAAATGCATCTTATATATTGACGAGACTCTTGAATATTGTTTCACTTCCATATATTTATATGCTTTTAGTGAGGTAGTTTTATTATATATTATTTCTTATAAAGATTAGAAGAAGAATTTAAAGCATTTGGGGATGGTTTTTTACATAGAGCTTAACTTGAGAGGGTAGGGAGAAAGTTATGTTTCTTTTTATTTGTTAAAATTCAAACAAATATGGATTTACTTTATTGCAACTCGAGCTTATGAGTTTATGTTTTTTATGATAACAAATATTATGGCTCACTTTCTATTGTCTTCTTGTATTTACAATATATGTTTATTTGTGTGTTTACTAACATTTTAGGATTATGGTGCACCTTACAAGGCTCAAGTTTTGGCAGAACATGTTCTTTTTGTAATTTCTAGTTGTATTTTTTTTGTTTTGTAAGGGTGTATGCTTGTTTGTAACCTTGCTCACTTATTTCTGGTTTAGAGTTTTCTGTTTTTGGTCACATCATCCGGGACGATCTATTAATCTGCCAGGACGATCGGTTGAAAATAGAAATCCTAATTAGGGCATCCTAGTTAAGGCATCCATCATTAAGCACATCATCCTGGACGATATTCGTATCGGCCGGGATGATAGGCTCAAAATAGAAAGAATCAACCGCCAGATCTATTTAGGTATTCTTTATTTTTGGACATCATCCTAAACGATGCAACACAATTATATCTAAATTAATTTGATAATTAAGAAAAGCAATTAAGGATTGATTGATACAATCACATCGTTCTAGACGATCGCAGGATCGGCCGGGACGATCAGTTCAAAAACTTTAGTTGTACCTGGATGATCATATATCAGATAGTTTCCATTCAAGACGATGCTCTAGACGATATGTGCAGATTTGAACTAATCATCAAGGATGATATACTATCGGCCTAGACGATATAAATAAAAACCTTCTGATCGTCCCTAATCATCCTGGCTGATTGAGCTTATTTTATACTAATCGTACAGGATAATATTCATATCATCATGGATGATAAAGTCAGCAATTTGTAATTAAAGAGCTTATTTGGAGCTCTTCTATTTAAGCTTTGACAAGGGTCTCTGTACGTGTCTTTGGCAACCATTGAAGCTTTATTCTTTTGGAGGAAACTTGAAAAGAGAGCTTGAAGGGGAGAGAGGAAAGGGTAGAGTTTGATAGAGGGAGAAGATCCTTAGAGGGGGTTTCAAGGGAGTGTGGAGGGGGTTCCACGCAGTTGCTCTGACGAGCTTGCACCTTAGTACCATCGAATTCAAGGCTCATCTTGAGGAAAGTTTTGGGAAGAAGAAGATCTCTTTGGTGTCAAAGGGCCCAGCTACTCTGCCGCACTGGGGAAGGTGGAAGTGATTTTATAAAGGCTTCTCCGTCTTGCTGTGGGGCCTAAAGGAGAAACAATGTGGTTAGTGCAATACTCGGAGGGTGCATTCGTGGAGTGGACGTAAGTCAAGGTTTCACCGAACCACTATAAATTTGGTGTGTTCTTTCTTTTTATTGCTTATGTATTTAATTTTCGCACTTTGATTTTTGTGGTGAATCTTGATTTTGGATGTAATTGTGTTTATAGTTAAAGAAGTTTTAATATCCAATTCATCCCCCCCCTCCCTCTTGGTTAACCTTGGGACTAGTTTATAAGGGCTTAACATCCCTAACGAACTTTCTAGTGCCATTAGTGCACTTTCAAGTGGTATCAGAGTGGGACTCATAAAAATGAGTTTTTAAAAACTTTTGAATTTTGATTCATGGCTAATTTTTGTAATTGTAATATTATAAAAATATTTTCAATCACTCGACCACCTTTATTTGAAAATATTACTTTTAATTTTTAAAAATTTTATATGTCTACTTTCTTACAATCTATCGATTTTTGAATGTGGCAAATGATTTTAACTGGTTATTCTGTATCGTCACGTATTATAGATGGAATTAAAACTGACATTTCTTTTAATCAATGGAGTATAGAAGAACAAATCAATGTTCAATTGAATGCTAAATCATTAAACTATTTTTTCTATGCTTTAAATTCTAATGATTTTATATTTGTATCCACGTGCTCTACTGGCAAGGAAATTTGGGATAAATTATACACTATATACGAAGGCACTAGTGAAATCAAGCAATCGAGATTAAATATTTTAATGCATGATTAGGAATTATTTTTCTTGAAATCTTATGAGATGATCTTAGATATGTATACTATATTTATTCAAATTATGACATTATTACAAGCTTTAGGTAAAGAATTTTCAAACTTTGAAAAAGTTAATAAAATTTTACATTGTTTACTTAATAAATTTGATGCCAAAGTTGTTGTTATTTGTGAATAAAAAAATTTGAATGAATATTCTATTGATAATTTGATTGACTCACTCATTGCCTACGAGCAAAGTTTGGGCTAAAGACTTTTGGATGCAGGAGAGATGATAGTGCTAAATGCTGAAAACATGAAGAAAAGTGACTTAGTTGGTGACAAAAGCGATGACATATCAAGCAAATTAAAAGGCTCACCAAAGTATAAGTATAAAAAAAAAGTGGAATAAAGGTAAAAATGATAAGAATATTAAGATTTCTTCTGACATTATTTACTTTGGATGTAGAAAGTCTGGACATATAAAAAATCAGTTCCCTAATTTGAGAACTCTTACTACAAAAGAAAAGGGTAAAACTAAACAAATTGTAAAAATGATAAATAGTGAAAAGCAAAAAGTCTCTGGGCAGACCTAGCTTCTAAATCATCTGATTAGGATCAAGATTATGCTTAAACCGTTGCTTGCGTGTTTATTTGTTTGTTGTTGTTCGTTGTTTTTTGTTTGTTTTCTATGATTTCTTTAGGCTTTTTTAATTATTTGTTTATTTTTCATTCTTTTTCTTTTACATTGTATTTTTAAACTTGTCTTTACTTTTTCTTTTTTCTTGTGAAGTTCTTTCTAATCAATACACATGTTCACTTTTTTAAAAAAATGAAAAACCTACCTCCTCTTTTTTTTGAATTCTTATGTAAGTTGTGGTTGACTTCTCTAAAAGCAGTCAAACGAAAAAAACTCATAATTTTGTCTCTCTATCTCTTTACTTAAAGAGGTTATTTTACTTTTGATTCAAAATCTTCATCATATTATAAATTAGATTTTGAAACTGATCTTTTTCATTTCCCTATATTTTGTTTATTCCATATGGATCTTTTGCAAGTTGTTGAATCTACTTCATAATTTTCTTAATCAACTAGTTTATTTTATTAATAGAATGAGTTTACTTTTGTTTTTAAAATATCAGAAAGATAACATTTAAAAAAAATTTTTGGCTAATGACGCTAAATTAAAAGATGCGTAATGACAACAAAATTGAGAAAGATACACAAAGTGTATCAAAAATTAAAAGATGCGCAAAGTGCGCCAAAAATTTGATAAGAGGCATAAAATGAGCCCACAAAAAGTAATGCTTGTTTTTTGTACTTCTTAAAGCTTAAGAAAACCCTTGATATTTTTGATACATGAGCTTGAAAATCATGATTCCTAATTCATCAATTTTTGAATTAATATTCTATTCGATATGTTTTATGAAAGGAGTTTTGAAAAAATTAGTGTATTTTTTTCTAATTTGTTCATTGATTTAGATATTGGATTAAAAAGTTTTTGAGCTTTTAAAAGAACTTGAGCTTGGATTAACAATTTTTGATTTTCTAAACTTTTATGGATTATGCATTGTCAAACTATTCCTTACTAAGTTTTTGAATAAAATCAATAGGTAACTTTATCAGTTTTAATGTCTTTTTAATCTTGGTTCATTTTGTTTGTTTGTGCCCCTTCTTTTTTTGATAATGTCAAAGGGGGAGAACTTACTATTGTATTTGTATCTTTTTGTAACTTTTTTTTTCAAAAAAATAAAAAATAAAAACAACAAAAAATTTTTCTTCCCCTATTTTTAAATTTTTATTCTAGTGAGGGAGAGATTAAGAGAACATGTTTACAATTTTGCAAATTCAACCAGTAATATTTACCATCATCAAAAAGGGGGAGACTATTGTAACTCGAGCTTATAAGTTTATGTTTTTGATGATGACAAATATTATGGCTTACTTTATGTTGTCTTCTTGTATTTGCAATATATGTTTATTTGTGTGTTTACTAATATTTTAGGATTACAGTGCACCTTATAAGGCTCAAATTTTGGCAGAACATGTTTTTTTTATAATTTTCTTATTATATTTTTTTGTTCTATAAGGGTATATGCTTGCTTGTAACCTTGCTCACTTATTTTTGGTTTAGAGTTCTCTTTTTTGGTCACATCATCCGGGACGATCCATTAATCGGCCTGGACGATCAACTGAAAATAGAAACCCTAATTATGACATCCTGGTTAAGGCAGCCGTCATTAAGCATATCGTCCTGGACGATATTCGTATCGGATAGGATGATAGGCTCAAAATAGAAAGAATCAGTCTCCAGATTTATTTAGATATTCTTTATTTTTGGACATCATCTAGGATATTATCCAGGACGATGCAACACAATTATGCCTAAATTAATCTAATAATTAAGGAAAGAAATTAAGGCTTGATTGATATGATCACATTGTCCTGGACGATTGCAAGATCATTCAGGACGATCAGTTCAAAAACCTTAGTTGTACCTAGACGATCACATATCGGACAGCTTCTATTCAGGGCGATGCTCTAGACGATGTGCTAATTTGAACTAATCATCTAGGATGATATACTATCAGCCTGGACGATATGAACAAAAACCTTATGATTGTCCCTAATCGTCCTAGCTGATTGAGCTTATTTTGTACTGATCATACATGATGATATTCATATCATCCTGGATAATAAAGTTAGCAAGTTACAATTAATGAGCTCATTTGGAGCTCTTCTATTTAAGCTTTGACAAGGGACTCTATAAGTGTCTTTGGCAGCCATTGAAACTTCATTCTTCTGGAGGAAACTTGAAGAGAGAGCTTGAAAGGGAGAGAGGAAAGGATGGAGTTTAAGAGAGGAAAAAGATCCTTGGAGGGGGTTTCAAGGGAGTGTGGAGGGGTTCCACACGGTTGCTCCAGCGAGCTTGCATCTTAGTACCATCGGATTCAAGGCTTGTCTTGAGGGAAGTTTTGGGAAGAAGAAGATCTCTTTGGTGTCAAAGGGCCCGGCTACTCCGCCGCACCGGGGAAGGTGGAAGTGATTTTATAAAGGCTTCTCCACCTTGTTGTGGGGGCTAAAGGAGAGACACTATGGTTAGTACAATACTCAGAGGGTGCCTCCGAGGACTAGACGTAGGTCAAGGTTTGATCTAACCACTATAAATCTGGTGTGTTCTTTCTTTTTATTGCTTCCCCATTTATGTTTCGCACTTTGATTTATGTGGTGAATCTTGGTTTTGGATGTGATTGTGTTTTTAGTTAAAAAAGTTTTAATATCCAATTCAGCCCCCCTCTTGGTTAGCCTTGAGACTAGTTTATAAGGGCTTAACATCCCTAATTAACTTTCTAGTGCCATCAGTGCACTTTCATATTTTACTTAATTTACAGTGAAAAAAAATTATTTTTGAGAAACAAGATATTAATATTGAGTCATTTTATTGAAAGTAAGGGCCCATTTTCTTCATTTATATTTTTCTTGGAATATACTCTTTGAAATCTCAATCTAGAAGGCAAAATTTTTTTCTGAGCCTATAGATAAAAATCTTAACATTTGTTTCAACTTTATAGTCGAAATTAATTAGGTCCTCAAAATTGTATGCTTCTATCAAGATTAGTTTCATACATAACATGAAGTGCTAGGTCTATTGTGGATATTATGCATCACCACATATTTAATCATAATAATATGTAAAACCAAAGTTTATATGTTACTCTATAGTATTCAAGATCCAAACATATATTTACAAATGTTAATGTGTTACTGAACGTGAAATCCTTTCATCTTAACTTCTAACTGTGTATATTCAATCTTGAAAATTTTGTTTGAATGTGATGAATGATAAAATATTGTTGAATGCATTGTAATAATGCCTCATTTCAACCATACAATAAAGTTATAGGACTTAGGAGGTCCCATTTATCCAATGTTATTGAATTACTACATGATTACATCTTGCCCCAATTTTCTCTCTTGATAAGAGTTGCTTTTCTTCTAAAATAAGTAATAATATATCACATATGCAAGTTTGAGGGCCTTTGTCTTCATTATAATTTTTATGTATGTAGGTGAAATCTTGGAATCTTTTCATGAAATAGCTAGTAAATGACATGTAGGTCAAATAATAAAATAATATATATGATAAGGTTGGAGTACTTCCAGTGGAAGATAGGATACGAAATTAGCATACACCAAGGTACATCCTCTTGCAAATGTCTAGTGAGAGCATACATGACTTAAGGCTGATCCTTGATGTAATCCAACTGAAATAGGAAAATACTTGGTTAAACCACCTTGTGTTTGAATACAAGTAATAGCTCATGCATACATATCTTTAATGATTTGAATATAAGTATTATTAACTCCTTTCTTTTCAAGAACTCTCTATATCACTTCTCTTGGAACTTTATCATATCTTTTCTCTAAATCAATAAATATCATATGAGATGGTTGTGAGATCTACAATACATTCCAATTCAAGTAAAGTACACTTATTCGAATGTATAGTACATACACTTATTCAGGGTGCATATCTTCTAATAATTGATTTCATCACTATGTAGGGGGACGTTTGCTTCAATGTCCAAATGACTATCCAAGAAGAGAGATATTGGATGTATAATAAATTGTTACCGGGTCGAAGAGGATTGACAGATGAATTTATACAGGTAGTTGAGACTTTCATTCAAGTTGCATCTCAACTGTCCTCCTTTAAGTTCGATAAAATATTTAGATATCCATGTTCGAAGCATAAAAATTAAGCATTCCTCAAGCCCGATGATGTGAAGCTTGATTTATATCATAGAGGATTTCTTCTAGACTACTGGATTTGGACATCACATGGAGAGTACGAGCCACACAGAGATACTAATGCCAGTCCGTCCACAGCTTATGAAACATTTGATGAAGATCAAATGAGTAGACCATATGAAGAACTTATTTTTGATGTAGTAGGAGATGTTCGATAAGGTTGGGGCTCCGCAGCTAGTGGAGTCGGGGGCTAGAAGGCAAAGAGGGAAAGGAAGACAGAAAGATTCAATTGACAGGAGTGGATGCTGGAGGTTGATTTGTGAATAGGGTAGAGCCCGATGAGATCAAGAAATCTTGGAGGTTGTCAGGTTGGAGGCAGCTATGGTGGGATTGGAAGCTTCTGCTAGGTGATATTTTGGTTTCGATGGAGATCTGATGTGAAGGGAGGAGGTCAGATATGGTGAAGGAGGTTCGGCAGGTTCTGTCGTAGGCTTAGAGATGGAGATCGGTGTAGGAGGGGTCAGAGGTTTACTCTGGGAATCAGAAGTAGCAATGGGAGTTCAGTGTGGATGAAGCGAAGAAGAAATTCTCCCATCTCATTTTAACGAAAGTAGATGATGACAATCAAGGCTTTCATGGGATTTACGTGAAGTGATCGCGTCGTTAGAGAGATTTTTGCATATTCTTTGGAGAATTGGGCGGCATTTTGATGGATACGAGATTTACAAATCTTCCCAAATTCATGTTGATTTTGGCTATTTGTCGAGAGGCTAACAAAATCCACTATATGTGATCGTTAATCCATCTTAAAAAATTATGATTTTTTGTAAGTAAGGAAGATTCAATTTCTAGAGTTAATCTTGACTCATGCATTAGTAAAGGTACAAAGTTCAAGGTTAATAATGAATCTTGTATTAATGCAAATTCTATGATAGATGTTTCATGCAATCCAAAATTTTCAAAATTTGAATCACCAAAAAATGCTGATCAGATTTAGGCGAAGTTTCAACATGAGATCCGATTTAATGAATTTTGGCCTAATATGCAGCTCTCCTTATTTTGTTGGTAGGGAATTTGGCTCCTAACAAAGATGTCCTGGGTTCATGTCTCGCATATGTGTTTTGCATGTGTGTTTGGACCTTGAATTTCAAATTAAGGACCACGTCAATATTAATGAGGACCAGGTCAATTCTATTGGACAAAATGGGACAGCTGTGTAATCTGACGTGGATAGAAGAGTCATTTTTAAATTCTTTTTTTGGTTTGAATAATAACACCATTAAAACTAATCAGGCCATGCCTTCCGTGTGGAATAGACCAAGATATGTTAGTCTGGATTACATTGAACCATCTGAATTAGATAATGGCAATATTGGGCCAGCCAATCTGAATCAGAAATCAGTATTGAATAATATGGAAAAGTTAAATTTAGCTTTGGTTTGTCGGCTACTGGGAAAAAGAGTCCCATCATATGCATACCTCAAATCTAAGTTGAAATGGCTTTGGAGTTATTTGGGAGAATTTAAATTGGTAACTGTTAACTCATATTATTTTATATGCTTTTTTGAAGAAGCAGAATCTCGTGATATATATCTACGAGGTGGACCTTGGTTCATAAGTTGATGTATTATCGGTATGGAATATTGGACTCTAATGTTTTTTCCTACGTCATTGCAAGGCTTATTTTTCACAATATGAATTTGTATGCCCCATTTACCTCTTTTTTATTAGGATAATTCTCATGTTTGAGTGGATCTTTCTAAGTAACTACTTCCTAGAGTTTTCATTCCAGGTATTAATGGTCAATTTTGTTTTTTGGGACATTTAGGTCAATTAAGGAAAACTCATGCACACATCACATATACAAAGACTCGAATCCAAGACCTCTTAGTTGATTGCCAAAGCTCTCAACCAACAAGTCAAGGTGGAATCCAACCAACTGGTGAGAGATGAAGTGAGAGAAACTCCCGGTTTGTAGTGAGAGAAACAAAAACAGAATTTTGAATTTCGGCTCTCCCGCAATTTGCTCTCTCCTCCGATGACGGTGGAGGGCTGCCGCCTCCATCTTCCGATGTTGGAGAAAGTCGTCCCTCTTCAAATCCTCTAGTAATATTCCTTCCTCGCATTAATCAAGGTTCATCTCCCCCGGCTTTCGGTGATGCCAACAGGGTGTTTGATCGAGAATCCAACCTGAGGTTTAAACCTGCTAAACCTCTTAAGGGAGGTTATCTCTCTCCGAAGAAACAAATGGAGTGCATCGAAAAAAGTAAGAAGATTATGCTGGAAAAATTGATCTCTCATAGCAAAGATTTCTGTTTAAATGTGAATAAGGCTGTTCGTGACACAATTGATGAAATGACGGTGGAAGGAAGAATGGATTCTATAAAGGGATCCTCGTTAGGTTGTAAGAAGTCTAAGGCTATGAAGGAAAATCTGTTGGTTGAAGGCGTCGTTCTGGATTATGTTGAATAGACGTATGAAGAGGCTGTTCAAAAAGTTTTTCCAGCCAAGGAGGACTGGGAGAATGTTCGGGTTTGTGAATCTGCAGTTTTAGGGAATTACATTTCTGTGGGAGGAGCTGACTCAGTTATCCCATCTCAAACAAACAAGCCAATGGTAAGTGCCTGGAATATGAAGCCGAATTTCAAAACTATCGATTTTGATTACGGGGAAAATTTCATGGAGAACGGAGTGGTGAAACTACATCAGCAAAATGAAGTTAAAAACACTTCCAAATTACAAAAGTATTAGTTGTTAAGGTGTTTGGGGAAAATGCACTTTACCATATCATCGGATTGGAGTTAAGGAGGCAGTGGAATCAATATGGCATATTTCATAGGACCCTGCTTGGAGGTGGTTGGGTTTTATGTGCTTTTGATGAATCAGAAGCTATGGAATCGATCCTTAATAGTGGACCTTGGTATGTGAATGGTAGCATAGTTGGACTAGATATATGGTCCCCTGATTTTGATCCTTCTTCCTTGAAAGGATTGACGGCTCCATTCTAGATCAGGCTACCCAATCTCCCCTTGCAAAGCTGGGATAAAATTAATGTGTGTAGGATTGCATGTATGGTTGGGAAACCTTTTTGATAGATGAAAACATGTTCCAGTGGGGGAGGCGCAAATTTGCCAGGGTATGTGTAAGAATCAAGTTGGAAGACAAGCTTCAATTGGGAGTTTGGGTTGAAGGTGCAATGGGTAAATTCTATCAAAAGATAAGTTATGAGAAGATACCAAACATTTGCTTCAAATGCGGAAAGATAGGACATTTGGAGAAATCATGTGCAGAGATGATTGCAGAGCCAATTTCAAGTCAAAACAGATCTAAAAATGTTTCTAAGGAAGGAAGGGATGCAGGAACAAGGGAGAATCCAAATTTGAAGGAGAAGAATTATTCCAAGACCAAAGATGATTGCTATGGTCCTTGGATTCATGTAGACTATGGGAGAAAGAGAGGTAAAAACAATAATAATCAGAACAAGTGAAAGAGGCAAACAGTAACTGATAAGAATATTTTCAAAGTTGGAGCTGGAAGTAATGCTGAAAAAGATGGAGATAATTTTGCCATTTACAGATCAAATCTGTTGACAGCTGAGCATTAGGTTATGGAGGAGCTAAATGAGGAGGAGACAATTCCGGTGGTCATCGAGAACACAACTGCTAACATAAAAGTCAATGAAAGGTCAAGGGAGGTGAATCTAATGAAATCCATTGTAATCTCAATCAGTTTGAAGTTCTAAACAACTTGGGGGAGGAAGGAGAAATAATAGGTGAAGTTGAAGAAGCTAGCTATAGTTTTGAAGAGAGCTTCAGGCTCTATCCCAGTTGGAAAAGAAAATGATGAATCAACAGAAATCGATTCTATGGAGGATCCATCTAGTAAGAAGAGGAAGGGTCTAGTAAGGCAAGGAGAAAAAGGTGCTAAGCAACTAAAGGGCCTTGGTCCCATTAAATTGATCACAAGAAATAGGAAACCAGAAGGAGATGTGAAGGGAACGGCGGGGAACCTTTTCCCCTTAGACCATTAAATGTCATCCATTGACTTTTGGAATTGTAGGGGAGCAAAAAAAGCAAAGCTTCCCTATATGCAACGGAGTTCATAAGGGATTATGTTTTGTTCTTTCTTGGGTTGATAGAGACTAAGTTGTCAGTGGTTGATAGGAAGCTAATTAATGCGATGATTGGTGAAGGCTGGAACTTCTTTTATGTTCCCACTGAAGGCCTATCGGAAGGAATATTGTTGTTATGGAAGCAAGGAATGGCTTCATTCAACATGGTGGAAGCATCTACTCTATTTGTGGTAGGTGATCTTGAAGTAACAAGCAAAGGTACTTGGAGAAAAGCTACAATTTATGGGAGTAAAGATGTTTATAGGAGAAGAATTCTATGGGACGGTTTGGAACGTCACATGGTCAAAGATTATCCTATGATCATGGGAGGTGATTTCAACTGTTTGTTGTCTAAGGAGGAAAAAAAAGGTGGGAGAAAATCCTATTTGGATTGGGGCCGAAGGAGATGAAGTCTTTCATCTCTTGTAATGATTTGCATGAGGTGGCTCATGTTGGACCTAAGTATAAATGGTGCAACACAAGAAAGGAGCTGAAAAAATTCTGGAAAAACTGGATAGGTGCCTCGTTAATTCTGCTGCATTTAACTCTTCTCATAGGCCAATAGTGAGGCATTTGCAAGGATTGCTTCGGACTATTGTCTGATCTTACTGAATTTGTTGAAATTCAGCTCTCCAATCAGGAAGGTTATCATATTCGAAGAAGTGTGGACCTCAATTCCTGCTTCTATGGCAATTGTGAGAGAGTCCTGGAAAAGAAAAGCTCTTGGAGATCCAACTCAAGCTCTAAACTAGAAGATGAAAAGAACCTTAAGGGATCTGCACTATTAGAGCAAGGCAAAGTTCAAAGCATTAAATCTTTCAAAAGAAGAACTGAAAGAAGAAATTTTGAGTTTACAGGAGAAGGAAGCTGAGGAAGGGAAGCTTTTGGAGGAGGACCAATGGATTCTAAAAGCTAAAATAGAGGAGCTTAATTCTGTTTTAGCTCGGGTCAGCACTTGGTGGAGACAACGTGCCAAAGTCAAGTGGTTGGCGGATGGGGACTCAAACTCAAGGTTCTTCCAAGCATATGCTAGTGGCTAAGAGAAATACAAACTACATCCATAAAATTAAGATCGAACAGGACTTGACGGTAGAGGATAAAAAAGATGTCCATGTGGTGTTTCGGTACTATAGCAGCAAATGGGAAGACAGGGAATGTGTCTTGGAGGGATGGTCGTTACCAGTTAAAGCTTTGGGAGAAGAGGATAAAGAGTTGCTGAACAGAGGATTTTCGATTGAAGAGCTAGAGAAGGTTATAAAGGAGCTTGGTGGGAACATAGCACCGAGTCAAGACAGTATATCTTACTCCTTTTTTAAATTCTATTGGCATATCATAAAGCTTGATTTATGGAAAGCCATGGATCATTTTTTCAAAAGTGGAAAGATGAATGATAGCTGGAAGATTATAAATATTGTCTTGATTCCTAAAGTCAAAAATCCTATATTTCCTTCAAATTATAGACCCATAAGTTTATGCAACTCGGTTTATAAGATTGTGGCTAAAATTCTTCTCAATAGACTCTTGATTGTAATCCCTAAGCTAATCTCTGAGGAATAAGTGGCTTTCATGAAAGGGAGGTCTCTCTCGGATCAAGTTTTAGTGGATCAAGAAGTTTTTCACAAATTCAGGCACTCCAAAACACCCAAGGGATTGTTCTCATTCAGATTGATATGGAGCAAGCCTATGACTCCATGTGATAGCCCACTTTGTCTAAAGTTCTAAACTATTTTGAATTTTCGGACTACTATGCAAATCTAATTGTTGAATGTGTTATTGGCCCTAAGTTTTCTTTACTAGTTAATGGTGTCTATTCTAAGTGGATAGATGCTAATTGTGGTTTTCATCAAGGATACCCACTTTCCTCGTTCTTGTTTGTTATGTGAGCTCAATTATTATCCAATGCTTTCTTACAAAGAGGAAATTCAATTGGGATTGACATTTCTTCTAACAGCCCCAAGGTTTCTCATTTTCTTTATGCCGACAACATCATTGTTTTCTCAAAAGCAAACTTGAGATCTGTTAAAGAGGTCAAAGGTATTCTTTTGGAATTCTATGGATGGAAGGGTCAAAGAATAAATTTACAAAAATTTGGAGTACTTTTTGGGAAGTCAGTGAAGAAAGGGAGAAGGAAAAAAAAATATGTAAAATCATGAAGTTCAAGGAACTACATGAATTTTCTTATTTGGGGACAAAGGTGGCGCTGAGGAGATTGACTAAAGCAGATTTCAGTTCATCGTGGACAAAGCATTGAGCAAGCTAAGCATTTGGGGTGGTAAGCTAATTTCATTAGCTAGAAGAATAACATTGGTGAATACTGTCTTAGCTTTTCCGACTTTTCATTCAACCTTGTCCATGGTCCATAAGCAAATCTTGTATGAAGTTGAGAAGGCATGTAGGAAATTCATTTGGAACAAAGGAGATGTAAGTGCTAGTCTTCGCTATGCTAGCTGGGACTTATTGTGCAAACCAAAGAGTTTGGGTGGTCTTGGAATCAATTCATGCTCTAAAAAAGCAGGGCCTTTAAGAGCCAAGTTAGTTTGGAGGTATTGTCAAGAAAAAGAGTCCATTATGCACAAAGTTTTATTCCCAAAGTATGGACCAATTCAGTATGAAGGTTCAACAAGGAAAAGTGTCTTGGTATCATGGAGGTTAATCTGTAATGGAGGAAAGTTTTTGAAGCCAATAGTTAGATGGAGTGTTGGTAATGGCAGAACAGTCAATGTGTTAAAAGACACTAGGAATCTTGACAAAAATTTGCTGATTGGCCTACCTTTGTCAATCCTTTGGTAGAAGATGACCTAATGGTGGACAGGTTCATAAGCTATGAAGAATGGAACATATTTAAGCTGTAGAAATTCTTTGGGAAGGATTTATTGGAATTAATCACTTCAATTCAAATACAGGATAAGGGAGAAGACCGTATGGAGCTTATTCATAAGTTTTCTGGAAAATCCTTAACAGCCTTAGTAACTGAAGCTGTTGATCCCGTCAATTTAGAAAAAATTCAGTGGAAATGGTTTGAAAAATCTAAACTAAATCTAAGAGTGGATTTGTTCTGGTGGTGGTTGTTCAACAAAGCTATCCCAACAAACCACTTTTTGTGTTATAGAAGGCTACAAGGATTTGACTTATGTCCTAGAGGATGTGAGATGGTTGAAGATTTCGATCACATTATTTATGGATGCAGTAAATTACTAGAGGTGGTTGAAGTATTAAACAAGTGGGGGTTCGAAATTCCTTCTTTCTATTCTCTGGAAGAATGTTTTAAATGGCTTGACTCTCAAAGCTCATGGATGGTTATCTTATTCTGCAATACTATATACCAATCTTGGAAAGCTAAAAATATGTTTGTTCATGCGAGAAAAGTTTTCAGTCCTGTGATGATAGCTTCAAATGCGATTTGCTATACCGCTGGCTAAATATATTCCAACTGTACATTCTCAGGCAAGGAGCTTGCTAATCAACCATCTAGGTTGTTCAATGCTTGGCATCCTCCTCCATCTGATTGGATTAAAGTCAACATCGATGCTGCTTTACATAACTCCTATAAGGCCGGAATTAGAGGAGTTTTTAGATATCATCATGGGAGGTTCTTGCTAGCTTTCGGTAAAGATCTTATTCATTGGGATTCGGGTACATTGGAACTTCAGTCCATTCTTTTGTTGAAGCACGTGATTAAAGAATGGATGATAGATTATTAAGGATTAGTCATTGAAGGGGACAACAAGAACGTTATCAACTTCATCAAGGGGATGGTGGAGAAAGGAGGTAATGATTCCATAGATCTATCTTTTATTAAAAACTTCAATTTGGTTGTATTTAATTTTGTTGATAGAGGGAGTAATAAGTTAGCTGATCTCTATACTAACTATGCCTGTTTTAGTTATTTTATTTGGGATGATGTTGTTACTAGCAAAATCCCTTCTTCCTTTATTAGTTTGTTAGAGAAGGAGCCGGATGTCAGTAGATTGTAATGTCATTTTCTAATTTTCCTAAATAAAGCATACTGCTTTCCTCAAAAAAAAAACCAACAAGTCAAGGTGAGTTGTGTCTGTTAAAATTAAAGTAAATTAGCCATCTATGGAAGGAAAAATAAATTCAGAGGTTGAAGGGGGTTAATAGTGTTGCGGATCTTTTTTCATGGTTTATGATTTTGATGATAGCAAACACTCTTATTTCTCTACGACTGCCTTATCTACTAACATTTCAGGTCCACAAGATCAGACATCTATTGGAACCAGGTCAAGATTGGGTAGACTAGATCTGAGTCAATTTGTACCTTTTCCCTTTCTTGAGTCTTTTGTAATTGATGTGACTCCTGATGCTAAGTAACTTTACACACAAACACCTTGGAAGAATTTTTTATTGTTCCCTAGAGTTTACTATTTTTGGTAACATCATTCGGGATAATATTTATATCGGCCTGGATGATCGGTTCAAAAACAGAAACCCTGATTAGGGCATCATCCTTATTAATGCAGTAGTCATTAAACACATCATCCTGGACAATTTTGTATCAGCCAGGATGATAGGCTCGATTCAGAAAGAATCTGCCGCCAGATTTATTCAAGAATTACATATTTTTGGACATCATCCCGGTGGATCGGCCTGGCCGATCTAGCATAATTTTTCTTAAATAAATCTGGCAATTAAGGAAAGCAATTAATGGTGATTTTCATGATCACATCGGCAGGACCGATCGCAGGATCGTTTGGGCCGATTTGACATCGGCCAGCTTCTTTTCAGGGCGATGTTCTGGGCAATTTTCCTCATTTGAACTAATCATCCAGGACAATATCCTATTGGCCTGGACGATATGACAAAAAATTATCCAATCGTCCCTAACCGACCGGGCTGATTGAACATAATTTATGCTGATCAGGCCGATATTTGTAGGCCTGAACAATAAAGTCGCCAAATTACATTAATGAGCTCATTTTGAGATCTTCTTTTTAAGCTTTAAAAGGCACCTTTGTAAGTGTCTTTAGCAGCCATTATAGCTTCATTCTTTTGGGGGAAACTTTAAGAGAGAGCTTGAAAGGGAGTGAGGAACGGGTGAAGTATAAGAGAGGGAGAAGATCCTTTGAGGGGGAACTCAAGGGAGTGTGGAGTGGGATTCCACACGGTTGCTCCGGCGGGCTTGCACCTTAATACCACCGGATTCAAGGCTCATCTTGAGGGAAGTTCATAGAAGAAAAAGATCTCTTTGATGTCAAAGGACCTCGCTACTTCGCTGCCCCGGGGAAGGTGAAAGTGATTTTGTAAGGGCTTCTCCGCCTAGCTATGGGGGCTAAAGGAGAGACACTTAGTTTAGTGCAATACTTGTAGGGTGCTTCCAAGGAGTGAACGCAGGTCAAGGTTTGACCGAACCACTATAAATCAGGTGTGTTCTTTCCTTTATTATTTATGTATTGTGCTTTCTCTGTGGTGATCTTAGTTTTGGTTTTAAGTTTGAGTTTTGTTTAAAATACCAATTCACCTCTCTCTTAATTAGTCTTGGGCTAGCTCATAAGGGGCCTAACATCCCTAATGAACTTTCAAGTGGTATCAAATCAGGATTCATAAAAATAAGTTTTTGAAAACTTTTGAATTTTGATCTATGGCTAATTTTTTTAATCGTAATATTGCGGAAGGATATTCAATCACCAGACCACCTTTTTTTGAAAATATTACATTTGATTTTTGGAAAATTCACATGTCTACCTTTTTGCAATCAATTGATTTTCGAATGTGGCATATGATTTTAACTGGTTATTCTATATCATCTCATATTTTAGATGTAATTAAAATTGATATTCCTTTTAATCAATGGAGTAGATAAGAGAAAATCAATGCTCAATTGAATGCAAAATCTTTAAACTATTTTTTCTGTGCTTTAAGTTCTGAAAATTATATGTTAGTTTCCACGTGCACTACTGGTAAGGAAATTTGAGATAAATTACACACCATATATGAAGGCACTAGTGAAATCAAGCAATCCAAGTTGAATATTTTAATGCATGATTATGAACTATTTTGCATGAAATCTTATAAGACGATCTTAGACATGTATACTAGATTTATTCAAATTGTTACATCATTACATGCTTTAGGAAAGGAGTTTTCAAACTTTGAAAATGTCAATAAAATTCTTCGTTGTTTACTTGATAAGTTTGATGCTAAAGTTGTTGTTATTTGTGAATAAAAAAATTTAAATGAGTATTCTATTGATAATTTGATTGGCTCACTCATTGCCTACAAGTAAAATTTGGGTCAAAGACTGGATGCAGGTGAAACGATAGTGCTAAACGCTGAAAATATGGAGGAAAGTGGCTTAATTGGTAACGAAAATAATGTCTTGTCAAGAAAATTAAAAAGCTCACCAAAACATAAGCCTTAACAAAAGTGGAATAAAGATAAAAATGATAAGAATGGTAAGATTACTTCTGACGTTATTTGCTTTGGATGCAGGAAACCTGGACATATGAAAAATTAGTGCCCTAATTTAAGAACTCCTCCAGGAAAAGAAAAGGGAAAAGCAAAATAAATTTTAAAATGTCTAAATAATAAAAAGCAAAAAATCTCTTGGGCATACTTAGCTTCTGAATCATCTGATCAGGAGCAAGATGATGTTTAAACCATTGTTTGTATTTTTTTTTGTTTGCATGTTTTGTCATTTTTTTTGTTTTTCGTGTGTTTTTTTTTTTGTGTTTTAGATTTATTCTTTTTTCATCCTTTCTTTCTTTTCTTTTCTTTTTCTTCTTTTTTAAATTTTAATTGTCTTAACTTTTTCCTTTTTGTCAACACACTCATAACCATCCTTTTAAAATTAAAAAAAGGGGATTAAAACTTTTAAAATGAAAAATCTACCTCATGTTTTTCTTGAATTCTTATGTAAGTTGTGGTTAGCTTCTCTAAAAATTGTCAAAGGAAGGAAACTCATGATTTTGACTCTCAATCTCTATTTCCTAAAAGAGGTTATTCTACTTTTGATTTAAAATCTTGATCATATTTTAAATTAGATTTTGAAACTGAACTTTTTTCATCTCCCTACATTTTATCTATCGCATAGGAATCTTTTGAAAGTTGTTGAATCTACCTCATAATTTTCCTAATCAAGTAGTGCATTGTGTCAATAGAATGTTTTTACTTTTGTTTTTAAAATTTCAGAAAGATAGCATATTAAAAAAAAAGGCCAATGATGCCAAATAAAAAAAAGGTGGCCAATGACGCCAAATCAAAAGATACGCAATGACACCAAATTGAGAAAGATACATAAAGTGTATCAAAAGAAAAAGATACACAAAGTGCGCCAAAAAACTGACAAGAGGCATAAAATGAGCTCACAAGGAGTATGCTTACCTTTTCTGTTTTATTCAAAGCTTAAGAAAACCCTTGATATTTTTTGATGTTTGAGTTTGAAAATCATGATTTCTGATTCAATAATTCGTGTATTAATCTTCTATTAGATATGTTTTATGGAAGGAGTTTTGAAAAAATTAGAGTTTCTTTTTCTAATTTATTCTTTGATTTAGATATTGGATTAAAAAGTTTTTGATCCTTTAAAAAGAACTTGAGCTTAGATTATCAATTTCTGAATTTCTTTCTTTTACTGGATTATGCGTTGTCAATCCATTTTTATTAAGTTTTTTTTAAAACTAAGAGGTAAGTTTTTCTTTTTTAGACTTTATATACCCCTTCTCTTTTTAATAATGTCAAAGGGGGAGAAACATATTGTTGTATTTGTACCTTTTTCATCTTTCAAAAATTAAAAACAACAAAACTTTTTTATCTCCCATATTTTTAAAAGTTTTATTTTAGTAAGGGGGAGATTAGGAGAACATGATTGTTTTTTTTTTTTTTGCAAATTCAACCAGTAATGTTTGCCATCATAAAAAAAGGGGAGATTGTTGCGGATCTATTTTCATGGTTTATAATTTTGATGATATCAAACATTTTTATTTCTCTACGACTGTCTTATCTACTGACATTTCAGGTCTACAAGATCAGATTTCTATTGGAACCAGCTCAAGATTGGGTAGACTAGATCTGAGTCAATTTGTACCTTTTTTCTTTCTTGAGTCTTTTGTAGTTGCTGTGACTCCTGATGCTAAGTAACTTTGCACACACATACCTTGGAAGAATTTCTAACTGTTCCCTAGAGTTTACTGTTTTTGGTAACATCGTCCGGGATGATATTTATATTGGTCTGGACAATCGGTTCAAAAATAGAAACCCTGATTAGGGCATCATCCTTGTTAAGGTAGCCGTTATTAAACACATCGTCCTAGATGATTTTGTATCGGCCATGACGATAGGCCCAATTCAGAAAGAATCTGCCGCCAGATCTATTCAGGAATTATTTATTTTTGGACATCATCTCGGTGGATCGGCCAGGCCGATCGAGCACAATTTTTCTTAAATAAATCTAGCAATTAAGGAAAGCATTTAACGGTGATTTGCACGATCACATCGGCCGGGTCGATCACAGGATTGTCCGGGCCGATTTGACATCGGCCAGCTTCTTTTTAGGGCGATGTTCAGGATGATTTTCCTCATATTTGAACTAATCGTCCAGGACGATATCCTATCGGCCTGGACAATATGACCAAAAATTGTCTAATTATCCCTAACTGACCGGGCTGATTGAGCATAATTTACGCTGATCGGCCAGGCCGATATTTATATCGGCCTAGACGATAAAGTTGGCAAATTTCATTAATGAGCTCGTTTTGAGATCTTCTATTTAAGCTTTGACAATGCACCTTTGTAAGTATCTTTGGCAGCAATTGTAGCTTCGTTCTTTTGGTGGAAACTTGAAGAGAGAGCTTGAAAGGGAGTGAGAACGGGTGAAGTCTGAGAGAGGGAGAAGATCCTGTGAGGGAGGACTCAAGGTAGTGTGGAGGGGGATTCCACAAGGTTGCTCCGGCAGGCTTGCACCTTAATACCGTCAGATTCAAGGCTTGTCTTGAGGGAAGTTCACAGAAGAAGAAGATCTCTTTGGTGACAAAGGACCCGGCTACTCCGCCGCACCGGGGAAGGTGGAAGTGATTTTGTAAGGGCTTCTCCGCCTAGCTGTGGGGGCTAAAGGAGAGACACTTAGTTTAGTGCAATACTTGGAGGGTGCTTCCAAGGAATGGACATAGGTCAAGGTTTGACCGAACCACTATAAATCTAGTGTATTCTTTCCTTTATTATTTCTGCATTATGTTTTCTCTATAGTGAATCTTGTTTTTGGTTTTAAATTTGAGTTTTGTTTAAAATACCAATTCACCTCTCTCTTAATTAGTCTTGGGCTAGTTCATAAGGGGCTTAACATCCCTAACGAACTTTCAAATAGAGTAAATTCAACTCTTCTTAACATACATTCAGCCATTATCGAATTTAAGCTCAGCTAGGGCAAATTTAAAAGATGATGGCACTTTGAAATTAGAGCCATCTCAGCATTTGGCTAATAAAAGTATTATCGGTACTGGACAGAATTGTATAAAAGCTTCTCAAAAGGAAGATGTCCGTTACATAAATGAAAATAAAGATAAATTTGGTGCTTGGGGGGGGGGGGGGGTGTACATTGTCAACTTTCATTTTATTTAGTACATGTTTTTTTTTCATTTCAAATCTTCAATCAACCTTCTACCTTGATTATACAATGCTTCAGCTCTAGAGAGAGAAATACTAATGGGGTAAAATATTGAAAGAGGGAGGGAGGAATGACTTTCCATTGTCGACACAAAGTTGTAGGGTCATTTAATTAATTATTATTTAAAATATTTAACTATTTAAATATGATTTTATAAAAAAAATTTGTTAATTAACTATTCATTTAAATATTACATTACCACTCAATTATTTAATTACTTTTTCAATGCTAATGTTCTAATTAATTAATGTGAAGTGTTTTGCTTTTCCTCGCTCTTTTTGCAATTCTTTTATTTTTTTTATAGATAAAATCCACGAAGGGGCCTATGCGTTAATTAAAAAAGTAATTACAATATCCTTAAGGGAGACCTTCAGCTCACTAATACTCGAAAGAGTTACAAATAAAGCAAAAAGAAAACCTATGCGCCAAAACTCCCCACTAATAAACATTACATGATAACCTAAAAACATTTTAGGGCGGCCAATAGCCAGCACACAAAAAAGAAAGATAAAAGTAAAACAAGTACCATCTTTCTTAAAAAACTGAAGAGCCATTGAACAAAAACCAAGAGCCAAAGCACCTGTAAAACATGATGGCTGCAAAACAAAATATTAACTAAAATAATATAGAAATAGTATATTAGAATGTCAGAAAGCATATAGTAACGATAAAAATCACTACAAAAATCGATAAGCAATGAAAAGGGATCTCACGACACCGCCACCAACTCACAGTTATCATAAGAAAATTAAAGAGAAAGCAAATAAAAGCAACTTGATGCCAATAGATAAAACAAAGGATGTAATTGCACGAATAACTACCATCCACCTAGATATCCATAATAAAGGATCTCCACTAAACATTATAATAATGATCACAACTAACATGAGCATCCAAACAAGGATTATTAAAGATCAGTCACCAAGGACTCCATTTCCTCCACATAACAACAATATATTCCATTAATTTGAATGCCCCGACCACACAGTTCATGAAATTGCATGGGAAACTCAAATTGTAAAATGCATGAAGATCAAAACCATAGCATATAAAGAGAATAATCCCAAGCCAGTAGAAGTCATTTGTTAATCTAGTGAAGCCACCAATATTTTTTTTCTGGACACATGAAAAACACAATGATTTGTTTTCTCCTTCTCTCTCGTGACTCACGAGTCACAACCTCGAGCATGACTTTCGTTTTTTCTTTTGCTCCTCTCTCGCCCTCAAACGAAGACAGTCCATGCCAAATGTTTATGTTTTTATTAGTTCTAAGGATCACGTTATTTGCATTTTTAATTTTGATATTATAGCTCCTCTTGGCTCTGGTAATGAGATGACAAATGAAACTATTTTAATATACTCTAACATTTCAAATGAGATGACAAATATAACTATTTTAATTTAGACCCTTTTGAATAAAATTTCTTGCTCGATCACTATGTTATAATATTATCTTTTTTGTTAAGATAAGTGCTCGAGTGATTCTTCAGTGCCCTTAATTTTATTTCAAGTTAAATATAATATACTGTAAAAGAATAATATGCAAATAGATTTTTCATGCGTCGGTTTTTTGAGAATAGTAAATGCGTCATGCAGCTGAATTAGTGAAGATGCGGTAGTCCGCATAGATAGTTTTTTCTTGTGGAGGCACGCTTTGGGTAGCATTCGCAACGAAGAATCTGCCGGGGCCGGTTGTGAGATCGAGAGCGCATCCAAAATTTCTATTGAAACATACCCAGAGAGATAGAGGGAAGGATGGAAGACGCAAGAGAATCTCGCCGGAAGAGGTTGGCGGAGCGCAAAACTGACCGTCTTGCTTTCATAACCGGGCAGAACCGAACCCTAGCTCCATTTGCACCACAAGATGGTAAGTCTTCCGTTGGTGATCTCATCCTTGTCCTTTTAAACATCTTACGTTTTCTTCCTTTCCGAATCTGCCATTTCTCTTTTGAAAGCCAGAACATGTTCAACCATTGAGAATTATTCCTAGGATTGTTCATGTGGCAATTTCTCAAAATAGGTTACACTAACATTTCTGCTCATATCATCAAAGTTTATATATATAGTTGTTTGATTAACGATGGTTTCTGCTGCGGGTTCTTTGTCTTAATTATTGGATCCAAGGAGATTGAGCAATACTGCGTTAAGCTTTAATAACTTAATTCGGTGATGTGGAGAGCATGTATCGTGACCATTCAACGTATGTTTGGCTGGGCCAAATGATCTGATGTGTTAGGTCTAAATACCAGTTTTGTTTGTGGGAAGGGGAGAACAGTATCTCTGTACTCCGAGAAATGAATTTTATGGAAATTGACCAAAAAATGGATTGTGTAAGTTTTATATAGAACAAGGGGATCGAGTTTCTATGAAATAATTGAGGGGATTAGGTTGATTCCTCTAATCCACCGATAGAGGAGAGAGGATGGGTTAGTGGCTTTGCTCCTTGGAACTTGTGCTTTTGAATTTGATCACACATTGAGAGAGAAAGAGAGACAATGAATAGGCCTCTCGGCCAAGAATTAAAAAGAGGGAGAGAGAAATTGGGAAGGAAAATCATTCTATTGCAATAAGCTTAATTTTACATATTAAAGCATTTATTTATGTAAAAATTAAGATCTAATTCATTTCTATCTAAAATTACAACTAACTCCACTAATTTTTGATTTCCTATCCTAAATTTCCTTCATTCAATATACAGATAATCACACATTAAATCAATAGAATATTTCCTTGAATCTCTCTTTGAAGGATTGCTGCCCATGTTGAAATAGGTGGAGAAAATAAGGTAAGAATATTGGGTAGTTACTTGATTCCCCTCATAGAAATCCCTTTCTTATGCTAATTTCACAGTCCACTCCTAATTTTTAAATTGCATATTAACAATTAATCCCATTAATTTTTTTGGGTAAATTTATTCTTGCATGGTCAAACTTGTGATTGTTTTTGTTAAATCTATCCTTGCAAGAGCCTTTTGGATCTTCGGTCCTCTTTTTTTATTTTTTGTGCCAACAAATACATTCAATCGTAGAGCTATAATTACATAGAAATAAGATCATTATTTGACTTATGATGTTGATCTTAATTATATCAAAACTAGAATATTTATTTTTTATTCAAGCCAACTCATGTGGCCGTCCCATATGGTCATTCTTGTTGATTAAACTTCTGGATAATTTCCTTCATAGAATGCTTGTGCATCATGCCCATATTTTGTTGATGCAATCATATTTTGGTTGATCTTAGTATTGAGCAATATTAAATGAAGCTGAAGTTAACGTACTATCTCAAACAAGGAATTGTACTAGCATAAAAGTATTAGTGCAATGGGAATTCCTCTTTTTTTCTATCCTTTGGAACATCTTCATATAAACAAGTCATCTCCTTTGAATTCATCAAACCTATCCCAACATCTTATTTTGCCCCCCTCAATACACTATTGACTTCCTTTGGCAGTCACCTTGTGATCTATTCTAGCAGTCATTTTGTGCGCCTATTTGATCATATCTATGTCCTTATCATACTTGTCAATGTTGAATGGCGCAACACGACACAAAGTTTCCCGTTGAGCCATGACGCATAGCGCACGACACAAAGCACGCTATTTTGAATACGGTGCAAAATAAAAAAGATTATAAAAATTCTTATATGGATCCTATTTTAGAGTATCAATTAAGTTGGGTAAGGCTTGGTTGAATATGTTTGTGGCCCAAAGTCCAAACTATTAAAGTGAGCTTCAAGTTAGTCCAAAATTTCTACTAAAATAAAGTCTAATAAAACCTAATTAAACTATTTTAATCATATCAAATAATTTTAAAATTAATTATTACATTATTTTAGAAATTAAAATATATAAATATGAAAAACTATTAATAATTATATTAAAAAATCCCTAAAATTCAAATTGTGCGTGCCATTGCATGCGCCGTGGCGCAAATGGAGCGCTCCAACTTGAACATGTGAGTCTCGCCATGCCGTTGGCGCTGTAGGTGTGCCGTGCCGCGCCATTTTGCGCCATTGATAGGTATGGTCCTTATGGACTTTTGTGTGAATTGTGGAATTCGTTATGTACATGTCATCAACTAGATTGATAATAAGTGCTTGTTGATTCTTTTTTTCATCATTTATTTCTGTTAATTAACTCTCATTTTCTTCATTTTGCATTAGTGTTATCAACTTGGTAGTAGGATTTTTTGAAAACGGTCATCATTCTTATCATTAGGTAAGAAATTTCCCAAAAGACAGTACACCTTGAAGTTCACTTAGGCTAGGCACATTTAGGATAATGTTCACCATTCAGTTTTTAATATCATGTTTAAATGCCGTTTTTTTCTTCATGAGAGACGTAAATATAAAACTTGTAGTCATATGATTATTCCGCATATTATAAAAATAACATGCAATTCAACATGTGCTCCCCAAAGAATATTGTGAATGGAAGTGTGAGGGCTTCATCCCTTTTGCCATACAGGTTCTGGAGTATCACTACTCATAAAGTTCACAATGCCTTAGCCAAAGTAAAATCTAAGAACCACAGTCTGTTATGTATGGTGAGGTTTCAAGGAATGATAGCTCTCAACTCAATGTTGTGTGCAATTATGTTCTTTCTTCTAACCATCCTCAACATTTCAGCAATATAGTGGTTCTCAAATCTAAGTTTAGGTTGCTGATCAAGTTCAAACATCAACAATCGAGGCAATCTTGTTAGATTGCAGGCATCTTGTAAAGGCTTACAACACTCGGCAATTTTAGTACAACTAATAGATTTGTTCAAAAATTTGCAAAGTTATTCACATTTAAGAGTAACATTTGATGTGTATTTTGGTAAGATGATTTTACTCTTCTAAATTTGGATTATAACCACCTGAAAAAAGAATATTTCTACCTTTGGTGGGACTTACTATGAATGACTCATCATTAGTGTGGATTAAAGGGAGAGTGCAGCCCGCATCCTGTTCTAAGAATTTGAACTTGCCTATGTGAAAAGTCTCGCATTAACATCAATTTGGTATGAACATGGTCACTCATATGTGTAATCTCATGGTTAATCTGAGTTGTGAGATTGAGTATCTCAAACCCCATTTTGGGCAGCCATGAGCAATTTCCTTTTGTAATGCTTCCTTTATTTAGGTGCAAGATTGAGTATCCAATTTTTTTTCTATAGATGATTATAAAGATATTGCATATGATGATTGGGAATGTTAATATTGCTATTCAACTTTTACATTTTTGATTTTCCAATGATATAGTCGGCTTCATGCGATCTTCTTACACTTGCTAATGCCAACCAGCAAATACTAAAAATGCGAACTAATGTTGTTTGAACACTTCTTGAATAGCTGCTTCTAGGGAGGACATCACCTCAACTGGAACTCCCAAACATTATCATAGCAAAGATATTGCCGGCAATGTATTAGACGTCAGTAATAGGCAAGAACCAGCTTTGAAGCCTGACACAGGCGGACTCCACAAGTTTGAGGCAGAGAGTGAAAATCCTAAAGCAGCAGCGAATTATTCAACAGAGCAGAAAAATGAAGATGCATATAATGAAAACAACAAAACTAGGAGAGGAGAAAATATATCAAAACAACTGTTCACCACTTCAATGCTTAAAAAACCAGAAGGTCATGGTGATTCTAGAGCTACAAATGCAGCTCAAAATGCGATTTTCACCACTTTTACACCTAGAAATATCAGTCATTCTGTTTTAGCAACGGAGAATATTCGCCTCGTCTTCACCATTGCCATGTCCATTCTCGTGGTTTCATCATACAATGGTTTTATGATCGGTGGTAGGCTTTTGAGCAGCATAATCAGCTTCAGACCTCTTTTCCTGGTGCTGCTTACCGATGTGACCATCATTCTTGGATGGGTGTTCTTGAACCAAGGGATCAGGCAGAAACCTGAAATAGATGCAAGGAACGCTTTGCTAGAGGATGAGGGATGGCCAAATGACGTGGGCAAAATTTTGGAAGTTGGCCAGGTGCTCCATAAAGTTCTTGGTGCTGCTTTCATGGATTGCAGTATTTGTGCAATCATCATGCTATGCGGTATTGTAGTTTAATATTTTCATTTTGTCTCTTTTTATTTATCATCATCATTTTTTTTGTTACAACAAAATTAGCATTTATTGCTATTGTGCCATTTGAATATTTAACGCTATCATTTCTCCACTCTTCATGTATCCTTTTGATCGTATGAAATGAGCCTATTAAATTGAACAAAAAGATGGCTTTTGTTTCTGAAGCCTGAACATTCTTTTATTTTTTTCATATCACCATATACTTGACCTTGTGCTAGTAAAGTTGGTTTATCTGAGAAAGCATCAAATATGTCACTCACTGTGATCTGTTTGTTGAGAGTTTTAGCCAATCAAAAAGTCTTGAGTTTGAAGCTTATGCATATGATGTCCGTGTGTTGGCAATGCATCTCCCAAAAAAAAAGCGGACTAAATATTAAATAATTGGCTACCCAATCCTCATGTTTGTTTGTGGGCTACTGTTGATGTCTGTGAAGTTGATTGTGAAACTATTGTGTATATAAAGTAGTGTTTGGATGCTATTGCGTCTGAAATAATAATTGCTATTTGGGAAATTTTGCCTGCAGTGCTATGTATACCTAGTGAAAATAATTTAGTGATTTGGCAAAGGGTTTGTTTGGGTAGTTTTTTTTTTTAACTAGTTTACTTTTCATGTTGTTATTTGTCCCAAACTGACCTTAAGGGGCTGTATGGGTCAATGTTTTCATTGCTTTGCCTCTTGGGTTACTATTACATTTTTGTTTAGTTATTGAAATTTATGTAACAGGAAGTTTTTTTTTATAACTAAGTTTTCATGTGGGGTGGCTTTCTTATTGCTTTAAGGGGAAAAAAAAAACATCTCAAATGAAGCCTAAAATTGCTAGCGAGTGACAGTTATTAAAGATGTATCTATATATTTTAAATTTTAAAATATTTATGATATCAATAAGGTTGTGAACATCTGACCGGACAAAGAATTGAAAGAAACATAGGTTCATGGTTCGATTGTGGTTGAACTGAATGATGTAATAAATATTAATTTTATTTAAACATAACATATTTTATTTATATTAATGCAATAGATAAAAAATGTAACTAAAATTATTAAAAAATAGTATTTGCAATTTTTTTGATGGCATGGTTCTTAAGAATTGATGCTGGTTTTACAGTTCATAGGTTCGACAGGTCGGCCGATCGATTTTTTACACGTATGAATAAAAACTGGTTCTTAGGATTAACATAATCAACTGGCCAATCGGCTCAAGGATCAACCGGTTGAATCTGCCAGTCGATTCAGACTGATTTCTAAAATCATGGATATCAATAATCAATATTTTAAATATATATTTTATAAAAAAAATTATAATTCTTGTTGCGTCCTAGAGTATTCACGACGGTAGAGAAATATAAAGTTTAACGTCTTAGCGTTGTACAAAAATCCAGCACGCAATCAGATAAGAGATAGGGTGTGTAGCATTTATGAGACACCAAGATTTTTACGTGGAAAATTCCTGAAAAAAGATGAAAAAAACCACGGGGCCTAGCCCAGTTTAAATGAATCCACTAGCATTGCAGTTGATTACAAATGAGGCCCTTCTTTGGGGGAAGGCCTCAGCTTGATGTACATCTTATACAGTACATTACATGATAATAATACAAAGAATCACTACTTATGTATTTGTTTAGTCTGAAGGATTGTAGTCGGCAGGCGATGTAAGTCGGAAGAACCGTAGTCGGCGGGCTACAGAGGTCAGAAAGACTGTAGTAAGGTAGAAGTCCAATAATGAAAAAAAATCCATCTTCGGATAGATATCCAATGAAAGTCTAACAACCGGTAGAAGTCTAGCGTCGGGTAGAAATTTGGCGACGAGCGGAGGTCCAACGTCAGTTGGAGGCCGAGGAGAACTCTGGCATCACTTGGAATTCGAATGAAACTCCAGCGTTACTTAGAGGTCAGGCGGAATTTCAGCTTCACTTGGAGGTCAAGCGGACGTCACTTGGAGTTCGGGTGAAACTCCTGTGTTACTTGGGCGATCTTGGGCTCATTGGATTCATCTCGTCGAGCCGCTCGATTCGACTATAAGCTCGTCAAGTTCAGAGACTGTTTGGTAACTTAAATTGTGGTACAAACTTTCCAACGGTGCTTCTGGTCCTTGATTTGGACTCATTTGGGCTCGAATTGAGTTGAATTTGGTGTCATTGGGTTTGTATTCCCGAGATGCTCAGTTTGACTGTAAGTTTGCTGAAATCGGAGTTCAGGTGATCCCGAATTTAATTTTTAAAGTTTCCAGCTTGGTTTTTGCCTCGAGATTCGTGGCCGATCAAGATAATTTTCCGATGACATATCAGTTGCCCCCCTATTTTCGGACGTTGAAGCTCCAGAAGTCCGAAATATATGTGTCGACATTTACATTGGCCGAATCGCAAAAAATTGCATTCCAAAATACAAAAACTTGCTCAAACTTGATCATAGAGGTCCCTTTGAGTTTTGAAAGTGTCAAAATTGAGTCCAGAACATTAAAAAACGTGTCCGAGGACCCCAAAAAATGTCAGATTTGGACCGTCCGGGCCGTAAATCGAGCCCGGACATTCATAGGCGGCCAAACTGACTGGCCGCCGCCTGCTGCCACAGGCGGCCCTTTTGGGCGCGCGGTTCTGTGGCCGGCGGTTATATTATTACAATTTTTTTAAATTTTTGCGGAGCCCGCGTGAATAGTTTTTAATTCAAAAAATTTTGACAAAAACCCAAAAAATTCCAAAAAAATTTAGAAAAATTAGGAAAATTCAACAAAATTTCAGAGAATTTCAGAATGTTCTTTTCTTCTCAAAGTGCTATAAATATCCCCTCAGGGCCAGGGGGAACTTGTACCTTCTTTTCTCCTTCTGGCTTTCTGACAGTTGAGGCCTTCCGCTGTTTTTTAATAGGCGACTTTCCTACTTAACTCAGCGCCCCTCGTCTTGTACAGAAGTTGGAGATTTCCCCTCTTTTTCTTTCTTGCTCTAGAGGCCTTACACTGTTTTTCGTAGGTGACTTTTCCTACTTAAATTGGTGCACCTCTTTAGTGTAGAATTTTTTTTTCTCCTTCCATTGTCTTCTTCTCTATCAATCTTCTTACAGTCCAGGCATTCCGTTATTTTTCGTAGGTGACTTTCTCTACTAAAATTGGCGCCCCTCCTCTTGTACAGAAGTTAAAATTTTCTGTTCTTTCTGCTCCCTCGTTCTAACTTTCTTATAGTTGAGACATTCCCCTATTTTGGTAGGTGGCATCCCTACTCAAATTCAGGGTCTCTTACCTTGTGTAGAAGTTAGGATTTTTGCAACATTTTCTTTTCTTCTCTTCTAGTCTTCTTCTTACATTAGAGGCATTCCACTATCGGAGATAGGTGGCATTCCCCTATCAAGCTTCAGTGCCCCTCTTTTGTATAGAAGGAGATTATTTCCTTCTTATTCTTCTTCTGCGTTCTTCTTCTTACTTTGGAGGCATTCCACTGTCGTAGATATGCGACATTCTCCTATCGAGCTTCAGTGCCCCTCTCTTGTGTAGAAAGGAGTCGCGATGAGAGGATATCTTCTTAATAGACAACCCTTGGCAGAAGAAGATCAATTGCTACTTATATGCGATGGTGATTTGAGAAGATTTGACGGTAATAGTACTCGGGAGGAGAGCCAGTAGACGGGGAGAATTTTGATGTTGTTCGAGCGAAAGTATGTCGGTGATGAACGATTTAGTTGAAGCCCATTAGAAGTCAACGACCGAGTGTAGAGTTGAAGGAGAGAGTTCGATGATGCGCTGCTAGTAGCAATCGAATGAGAAGTCGATGATGGCTGATATGAAGTGGAGGACCGCTGGCATATATTAACTGAAGGGTCGATGATGGCGGGAGTCCAGTGGCATTTTTCAAAGAATATGCATCCATACGAAAGTTTATTGACATCAATGAGCCAAAGCAGTGTGCTATATTAATAGTATGGCAATACACTTATAATGTCAACTGAGTTGAGGCTTGATGAAGATCAAATTGTAATCTTCCTTCAAAGAAGAAGTTATTTGATGACTTGTACACATGATTCAGATGTACTTTTAATTTCAGCTTGAGAATAAATATACGATTGAACTTGATATATAATTTGTAATGTAACTTCAATGATACTGTATATGAAGTTAAGAATTTGTCCGTTTGAGGAAGAGAAGTTATTGCATCTTTGAGACATATTTTGATATATTGTCCCCCATATTTTTGGAGGCACTATCAGACTGTTAAGGTCTTTATATGAGTGATGATTTTATCAATCACTTGCTTTCATGAGATATTCTTTAGAGAGAATGTTCACTTAGAACATTGCTTGATGATGCTGACCTCTGTAGAAGAAGTTGCATCTATAGAAGAGGTTACGAGAATCCACTAAGGATGTATGACCTATCCGAGGTTGTATGTCAGAGCACTGCTTGATGACGTTAACCTATATGGAAGAGGTCAAAAGAATCCAACAATGATGTGAGACCAATCCAAGGTTGTATGTCAGAGCCCTGCTCAATGACGTTACCTATATGAAATAGGTCGAAAAAATCGAGCAAGGATGTGAGACCTTTCCGAGGTTGTATGTCAGAGCCCTACTCGATGACGTTAACCTGGGTGAAGAGGTCGAGAGAATCCACCAAGGATGCGAGACATTTTCGAGGTTGTATGTCAGAGCCCTACTCTATAACGTTAACTTTTATGGAAGAGATCAAGAGAATCTTCCAAGGATGCGAGACCTTTCCGAGATTGTATGTCAGAGTCATGCTCGATGACGTTAACCTGTATGGAAGAGGTTGAAAAAATTCACCAAGGATGCGAGACCTTTCCTAGGTTGTATGTCAGAGCCCAGCTCGATGACATTAACATGTATGGAATAGGTCGAGAGAATCCACCAAGAATGCGAGACCTTTTCGAGGTTGTATGTCAAAGCCTTACTCGATGACGTTAACCTGTATGAAAGAGGTTAAGAGAATCCACCAAGGATGTGAGACCTTTTCGAGGTTGTATGTCAGAACCCTGCTCGATGACGTTAACCGGTATGGAAGAGGTCGAGAGAATCCACAAAGGATGCGAGACCTTTCTAAGGTTGTATGTCATAGCACTTTGCTCGATGACGTTAACCTGTATTGAAGAGGTCGAGAGAATCCACCAAGGATGTAAGACCTATCCAAGGTTGTATGTCAGAGTATTTGCTCGATAACGTTAATCTGTATGGAAGAGGTCGAGAGAATTCACCAAGGATGCGAGACCTTTCTGAGGTTGTATGTCAAAACACTGCTCGATAATGTTAACATGTGTGGAAGAGGTTAAGAGAATCCACCAATGATGTAAGACCTATTCGAGGTTGTATGTTAGAGACCTTGCTCGATGATGATAACCTATGTGGAAGAGGTCAAGAGAATCTACTAAGGATGTGAGACATATCCGAGGTTGTATGTCGGATCCTTTGCTCGACGACATTAACCTGTGTGGAAGAGGTCGAGAGAATCCACCAATAATATAAGACCTATCCGAGGTTGTATGTCGGATCCTTTACTCGATGACGTTAACTTGTGTGAAAGAGGTCGAGAGAATCCACCAAGGATGTGAGACCTATCCGAGGTTGTATGTCGGATACTTTGCTCGACGACATTAACCTGTGTCGAAGAGGTTGAGAGAATCCACTAAGGATGTAACACCTATCCGAGATTATATGTTGGAGCCTTTGCTCGACGATGTTAACCTGTATAGAAGAGGTTGGGAGAATCCGCCAAGGATGTAAGACTTATCTGAGATTGTATGTCGAAGCCTTTGCTCGACGACGTTAACCTGTGTGGAAGAGGTCGGGAGAATCCACTTAGGATGTAAGACCTATCCGAAGTTGTATGTCGGAGCCTTTGCTCGACGACGTTAACCTGTATAGAAGAGGTCAAGAGAATCCACCAAGGATGTAAGACCTATCTGAGGTTGTTTCTCGGAGCCTTTACTCGACGACGTTAACCTGTATGGAAGAGGTCGAATTGGATCCCCCTGGGATCGATTTTGCCTTGTTTAGAGGGGGCGAACGCCGCGTGTATCCCGAATCAAAGGTGAAGAAGGGTCTGTCTTTTGTCCATTACTGCCTTTTAAGATCGAGATTAAGACATTGCCCAAGGAGTAGAAGTCCAGCAAGGGACTCCATAAAGATTACAATTAATTGGAAGTATCCTTGCATTTGCTAGGAGTTTCCTGAAATATCATATTGATGTTGAAAGCATTGGAGGATCTTTTGACTATGATGGAGTCAAAGTTGCCCCTAGTTCGCATTTGGTTCTTATGAAATTGATGTAGCAATGGTTAATGTCAGGAAGTTGACATGAATGACCTTCTGAGATTGGAGCAAAATTTGCCCCCCCCCAGTTGGGAAGTAAGTTTCCACAGACGACACCAAACTGTTGTGTCCTGGAGTATTCGCGATGGTGGATAAATATAAAGTTTAACGTCTTAGCGTTGTACAAAAATCCAGCATGCAATAAGATAAGAGAGAGGGTGTGTAGCATTTATGAGACACCAAGATTTTTACGTGGAAAACCCTGAAAAAGGGGGAAAAAACCACAGGGCCTAGCCCAGTTTGAATGAATCTATTAGCGTTGCAGTTGATTACAAATGAGGCCCTTCTTTCAGGGAAGGCTTTAGCTTGATGTACATCTTATACAGTACATTACATGATAAGAATACAAAGAATCACTGCTTATGTATTTGTTTAGTCTGAAGGACTGTAGTCGGCGGGCGACGTAAGTTGGAAGGACCATAGTCGGCGGGCGACGGAGGTCACAAAGACTGTAGTCAGGTAGAAGTCCAATAATGGAAAGAAATCCATCTTCTGATAGATATCCAGCGAAAGTCTGACAACCGGTAGAAGTCCAGCGTCAGGTAGAAACTTGGCGACGAGCGGAGGTCCGACGTCAGTTGGAGGCCGAGAAGAATTCCGGCGTCACTTGGAGTTCGGGTGAAACTCCAGCGTCACATAGAGGTCATGCGGAATTTCGGCGTCACTTGGAGGCTGAGCGGAATTCCGGCGTCACTTGGAGTTCGGGTGAAACTTCTGCGCTACTCGGGCGTCGGGCAGAATTCTGTCGTCACTCGGGCGTCAGGCAGAATTTTGGTGGTGGTCGTGGAGGAGTTTCTTCCCTCCAATCTTTCTTTTATTCTTCTTTCTTCTTCTCTTCTTTTTTTGCTTGGCCCCCCTCACAAGAGAAATGAGGGGTCTATTTATAGATTTTTGGAGTGGCATGACCTGTAAATAGGTGAGAGATCATGGGTGAATCGGGAGTGGTTTGAGTGGACGGCCGATATTGAATCCCTTGATCGTGGACCGTTCACGAGACATTTGAAGGTCTTAATGACTTCATAATATGGTGATCTTGGTCTTGTTGGATTCGTCTCGTCGAGCTGCTCGATTCGACCATAAGCTCGTCAATTTCAGAGACCGTTTGGTAACTCAAATTGTGGTACAAACTTTTCAACAACGCTTCTGGTCCTTGATTTGGACTCATTTGGGCTTGGATTGAGTTGAATTTGGTGTCGTTGGGTTCGTATTTCCGAGACGCTCAGTTTGACTGTAAGTTTGCTGAAATCGGAGTTCAGGTGATCCCGGATTTAATTTTTAAAATTTTCGGCTTGATTTTTGCCTCGAGATTCGTGCCCAATCAAGATAATTATCAATGACATATCAATTCTATTTACAAAAAAATTGTATTTGTCCCAAATGAAATCTAATTCATTATGTTATTGTTGCATCTTAGCCAATGAATGGTTTGTCCATTAATTTGAAGTAGTAATTAATATTTGATATGAAATAAAACTTGTGAACATTAGTCTTATTTTGGAACTACTTTGAACACATATAACTTAACGTAACACTCTCCAAGTCAGCTTTTAATCTCTAAAAATTGTCGTACTAAACAAAAATATATCACTTTGGTGATCAAAGTAATATTTTCTTGAATAAAACAAAAAAATTCTTACAACTTGTTATCCACAAAAGTGCTATGTTGAGCATATTGCTTAAGCCTTCACATACTAAAAGTAAAAATTTCATTAATACAATTATTAATACTATCACGTTTTTAAATGTTATAATTGCATTATATCTTTTTCGGTATGGAGAAGTTTGTTAGAGCTGTACATCATTTGGATGAACTCGAAAACTTAAATTAAATTTATTTAATTAGATAAATTTGATTCGGTTCAAAAATATAGATTTGATTATTAGTTGTAATTCAAATTTTCTTTTAATTTTGGTTTTTGGTTCTGCTTTTGCTTTTGTAAAATTAATAAAAAAAAAAACGATTTATAATATGTTTTAAAATATTAAATCAATAAATATTATGAATGGTAAATAATAAAGGAATATGTAAATAAAATTGCTCAATATCCATGTACATATTTACAAAGTTGTGAAAATTGGATCATATTTTGAACCATAAGAAAAGGTTCAATGATTCAAGATTGAACTAGATGATGTAATAAATATTTAATTTATTTAAAACTTATTTAAATGAAATAATAATGGTATAATAATCATTCAGTAATATAAATTTGTGACTAAAAAAAAACATAAACAATAATTTCTATAATTTTAAATTTAAAAACATATAATTTTTAAATTTGATTCACATTAAATATAAATTTATAAATTTAATTTAAATTATTATTAATTTATGTTATATATTTAAATATATTTAACATATGTAGATTATATATCAAATTTATTTTATAAATTTACATCTGAAAATTATTTATGTTAAATAATTATTAACTAAAAAATAAATATTATTCACATTATAAAGAATTAATTAAATCATGTGGTTAAAAATATTAATATATATGTTGTGCCTAAACTCATTTATTTATTTTCACATCACATGAAAATTTTTTCTTGCTATTGTTCAAATAGCTTTCCGAGTTATCATATAATAAGAACTCAAGAGTGTTGGGGTTTTTTTTTTTTTTTTAATTTAATTTTTTATTTTAACTAACAATATTCCATTAAAGGAAAAAGATACAATAAAAGACCATATGAAGATGCTTCATGGTGCTTTAGGAAAAATTAATATAATAAGAATTTTATACTAATTTAAAATTGAGTCTTTAAAAAATAAATTAATTTGTTTATTAAGGAATATTCTTTAATATTTAAGTTATAATGTAATAAATTTATTTATTTAATTATTTAAATAATGCGGTAATTGAATCAACCACTTTGACTGATTCAATCCAACTTGATGTAGAAACGGTCTTCAGTGTGGACCAGACTAGACTTGTGACTAGTTCACGGTTGAATCGGTCGGTCCGATCCGATTTTTAAAACCTAACATATTTAAAATGATTTGCTAATTATTATCACTCAAAAGTTCTATCTATTTAAAATTGAACATAAAAAAAATTTATTATATTTTGATTATGTTAGGTTTGTTTGGGTAGCTTAATTTCTTTGAATTTTACATTAAAATCAATTGATTTGGTGAATTCTGTCAACTAGTCCATCCAAACAAACTGAACGCACAACCCTAAGTATTCTGCAAGATGGCTAGAAAAGTTATTCAATCAATAACAATAAATTAACTCTAAAATGATTTTCACCTTTATTTAAAAAAAAAAAACAATCATAAAGCAAAAGTTTTTTCCTTTCTCTATACCACGTAAATAACAACCTAAATTAATATATGTGCATTATTTCAAGTATATGTATACTTGCACGTATAAATATTTTTATCAATAAGAGAATCTCCATCAAAGCAAAAAAAAAAAAAAAAAACAGCTATCTTAGAATCCCATGAAAAACAACTGAAATGCAACTGCAGATTTTTACTCCACAAAGTTGAAAAAAGAACTTCTGCGAGCTTTATAACATAATTGCTTTCATTTTGCAAGCAAGGCTTGATAAATTACGTACAAAATCTTTTCGTAAGAAAACTAAGCATTCTATTAATTGCATCTCCCATTTCTATGATTGTATAATCACATGTATTTTCAGGTATTCAACAGATAGTGACGGATCATAGCGAGTAAACTTATATCTCATGGACCTTAGAAGCAGAACTCGCCATGGGTTCATCAAGATCTAACTTAATGAAACACCCATAAGAGAGTTAACTCTTACAATGACAGTCAAGGGTTCTGGAAGGCCACACAACTCATCTAGCTAGCGAGGGTGCAACACATGTCTAAGGCACTTTGTACTATGATTCATTAATTCTTGTACTTTTTATTTCTTTATTAATGTAGTCTTTATTATAGTTCTCATATTAAAGAGGAACATTTTAAATATTTTTTACATTTTTGAACTACAAACACTTGCTACATTAAAGAAAGTTGTACTCCTAAGGAAGAATCGACTAGTAAATTATCAAAATTGTTTTCAGGCCCTTTTATCATTTATGGTGGTTTACTGGACTAAGAAAAGAATCTATATTTTCAACCAATATATCAATTACAGTCCAAGATAAAAGCAACTTTCAAATCACTTGCAGAAAATAATAATCCAATTCCAAATTTCAGTGAACTTTATAGAGATATGTCAATTTTCTTGGGAAATTTGAAGCATAAACTGAACTGAGAAATGTTATTTGATCACTTGTGCAGTTTAAGAAGCACGCTCGTTCCCTTCTTTCGAAAAAAAAAAACTAAAGTTCACTACACAAGCAATTTGCATACTGTTTCTACTCCAGCTAATTCGACAAAGCTTCAGCGTAATTAAATATAGCTAGCAAACATTTCTAGCTCTAGTTATGTCATTGATTGACGCTCAGCTTTTGTTTGGTCATAGTGGACGAGTACTGAAATTCCATTCTGTGATACAGTTTATAAAGTTATACTTGACCCGAAATTTGGAATATATGATATTCAGTTATTCAAACCCGAGCTTGGAAAGACCTTGTTGGAATTTCAAGTTCCTTTATGTTATGTGCTTTCTTCAGCAACAAACTCCAGAAGGTTAGTATTCATAACTTGAAAGAATTTGTCTCACTAGCTGTTTAAGCAATTATAAAAAAAAGGAGTATTTCTAGCCAAGTGCAGCCTCTCAAATCAGGATCTAATGAGCTAATATATTTTCAAGTAGTTCATATTTTGGAAGGTATGATGCCATTTACATCTGTTTCATCAAACGTGTTATTGATGATCAAATCAGTTTAAAGATAATATTGGAATGGTATAAATAAAATCCAGTAATATTGCAGAGTATAAGAGTTGGCAGTTTCAAAAGCCTTGAGTGGGTTAAATATATATAAATAAGTAAATACAAAATAGAGCTTCTAACCAACCCAAATTATTATGTGCGGACACAGGACGCAAGCCTGCATCCGGATTGCTGCGCTTTTACTGTATTTTTGTTGTATTTTTGCAAAAGGATATCTAATACACAATTTTAATTGCATATTAGCTGTCCTTTTGTTGAGTATTTGCAAAAATATAGCAAAAGCAAAACGAATATCTTACTAATTGAGTATTTGCTACACTTCTACTGCGCGGATCGTCACCTGCTCCTCCACACGCAAGCAAGAACCCGACGTCCAGCTTCTGCCGCCCGTGCTAGCTAGACCCCCTGTCGCCGGTCTTCCACACACAAGCGATCCTCTCACGCACACCAAACCTCACCTCCGCCTACGAGCAGGAATCCAAAGAGCGTCAATATCTGTTTTCAAATTCCACTTGGCTTCTTTCATCTGCTGAATTGCACCATTAAGCTTTGCCTTGTGTTTTTGCACTCAAGCCGTTCCCTGATTTCTTGATTTCAAACAGTAAGCGGGGAGGAAGATTATAAGGAATTATACATAATAATTATGCTATAATGATATTAATACATATTAATATTAGTATTAATCTCAACAAAAAAGAAGGCAGAATGTGATCGCAATTTCGATAAAAATCAGATGTTCGCAATCAGCAATCGTCAATTGAGGGCATTGGGACCATATTTGAGGCCGACAAATTTCCAAGCCATCCGCTATTGATTATTTTTCTGACTTGGAGGATTAAAAGGATGAGTGCCCTCCCCTCGTGAATAGGAGACACCGAAATACTGTTGAAATTTACTCAAAAGTTCTATATCAAATTGATCTTGATTTAACTGCTAAATAAAATATTAAATAATTAATTCTTTTAAATTAAAATTAATCTAAATCATTAATTAAAATATCTGATTATAAATTAAAATCAATTAACTCAACTCAAAGCATAATAGGATATTTAATTTAAAGCTTATTGATTAAATAACAGTCAAAACATTATTTTTAAAAAAAGAAGAAGAAAATATCTGATATTAAATCTTTAAGTAATTTAAATTAAACTCAGATATTCTAATACAATCTAACTAAGTGATTAATTGCTTAATTTAACAAATTTGATAACTAAAATCTCAAATGCAATCAATTTTGATAACTCAATTAAACGAGTTAATCAACTAACTACTCAGCTTAAACAATTGTATCCTAATGAATGAGTTAATTCACTTGACTAATATAAAACTTGATGACATTAAACATGAATCAATTTAATCAAAATAATTTAATATTTAAATTAACAAATTAAGTGTTTAACTTTAATTTAAATTAATGAAGCAAATCAATTTAACTTAATAATTAAATAATCTCAAAATAGATTTTAAAATTAACAAACTAATGAAATCAAATTTAACATATATAATTTTAAAATACATTTAATTAATAAGCTGAGCAATTGGTTTTAATTTAAAACTTAAATTCAAATAAAAATTCACCAAATTAATTAATGCAATAAAAATAAAAAAAATGCAAGAAACAAATTATTTTTTATATCCAACCTAAGTACTGACTATAGATCTCCAATAAGTGGCAGCTCACACAACAACTCTCTAAACAAGAACAAAAATAACTCTTTTAGCAACTCTCAAACACAAAAGCTCTCTAACAGCTTTGAAACAACTCTCCAACAAACAAGCCCAAACACCCTTAGATCCTTAACGATAGCTCCTGTAGCTACTTATGGGCTTCCTAAACTGCTGGCTTTGATCACCTGCAAACAAGGAGACAAAAGTTAGCACAATTATAAATAAATTTAACACTAGAAAACATTAAATCTAGGTACTGCAAGTAGCGTAATCGAGTACTGTAGTAGGAGAAGCTATGAACATAAAAACAACAAACACACTACTATAAGTTATGGTAGAAAACAACTGCTGATAAGTAAGTGTCAAAATTACAATCTAGTGTTAGACTAGCAAACGACTACAAGTCCCTGGGCTATTTCTAAGCGAAGTAGTAAGACTCGCATGTTAGGAAACTTTTAAATTAATGATCCTAGATCCAAATGTAAACCCAAATGGGCAGCCTTGTTTATAAGAACTGGGTTTTAGGACCCACCACCATCCGATCACTTTAAATGAAAGCCGTAAGTCTGACTTTAGAGGAAATCTTTAGGTAAAAATGACCTAACCTCTAACCTCGTTTAACACACATGGGATACTTCTAAGCGAAGTAGTAAGATATGCACATTAGGGAACTTCTAATGAAACCCTAGATCCAAAACTCAAACCTACATGGGCCGCCTTATTTATAAGAATTAGGTTGTAAGACCCGCTACCTGATAACTTTCAAATGAAAGTCATAAGTTTGACCTTATGGGAAATATTTAGGTAAAAATGACCGAATCTCTAAACTCCTAACCACCAGACAGCTTCTAATAGAAGCCATAAGTTTGACCTATTAGGGAAATGTATAGGTAATAACATAACCATAAACCCCTCACTCGGGCATCCTGCTCTGTAGGGCGAGGTTTTAAGCCCCACTGTACGGGCTACTTAGTTTATAAGGCTATGTTGTAAGACCTGTAGTTAGGAAACTTCTAAGGAAGCTATAAACTTATCCAAACAAAAATCTTTAGGCAACTTCTAATAAAAGACGTAAGACCCACCACCCGGTAACATTCAAATGAAAGTCATAAGTCTGACTTTAGGGGAAATCTTTAGGCAAAAATGACCTAACACCCAATCACTAATTAACACACTGGCAACTTCTAATAAAAGCCATTAGTTCAACATCTGAGGGAAATATTTATGTAATAACATAACCTTAGAACCCTCAATCGGGCATCATAGTCTATAGGGCTAGGTTGTAAGACCCATTATATGGGCTACTTAGTTTACAAGGCTAGGTCATAAGACTCGTCGTTAGGTAACTTCTAAGGAAGCCATAAGACCTATCCAACAAAAAAAAAGGGACCTTAAGCTTGCAAGATCATGGTTTATGCCCACAATTGATAATATTTTTTAAGAGTGAATAACTAGTGGGCCTAGAATGATGACTCTTTATTGACTTAATGCATCCACCTGTGATGATAATTGATTAATTGAATAAGTAATAATTGATATGGCTGATGACTAATTGGATAGTAGTTGAGATAAAAAAATGTTGAAAATACCATAACAAAGTTGGATGTCCTACCTTGCTATATCATACATCGATGCATACATACATTGATAACACTAATAACATTGATAGTATTAGATACATAGATAGTATTTGAATAGATAATGCACATAAATATATAAGATATATATAATTGGTGATATTAATAGTTATCTATCATGATTCCTTTACTAATTAATGAATTATTTATGTATTGTTGTTCTATTAATTTTTTGATTCATATACTTATTATTGATTCCTAAATTAAATGAATTGATTGCCTACTTTTATTATTAATAAATTTGAGTTTTATTGATGATATTTGATCATTGACTATATGGATTGCTATTAGTTATATTGACTGGACTGAGCATTACATATTGTTTCTTTAAACCTTATGTTGAAATATTTAGTGAGTTTGGATAACTGCTGGGGTTTTAAGCTCATTATATGAATTTTAATGATTTTAGGTCAAGGAAGTGACTAGGGTTAGGTGGAGTGAGATTTCTAGAAATATATATGTTTTTTTTTTATTTTTCTTGTATTTCTTTATTCATTTGTAGTAAGATCCAATTATAAAGTATTAATTGTATTAATTTTTTACTATTATATATTAAATTTAATTGAATGAATATATTGGAATATTTTGATGTATACAGTTGTTAGATGCTTCTGCTATATATATATATATATATGATTCATAGAAGCTTTCATAGATGATTAAAATATAAATAGATAATTCTTCCGAATTTAATCTTGGGGCATGACAAATTGGTAATAAAGTAGTTGTTGGATGAATTAGATTATAACTAGAGCTATAAAAATTGGTTATGAGAGGGGTAGAAGTTGGGTAGTATAGATTTTTAATTTTACATTTAATTGATTGAATTATATATGTATGTATGTTGAGGTTTTGTGTTATTGATTTGGAAAAATATTGTTATGAGCAGATAGATGGATAATACTGATCAAAATGTATAAAATGAACATAGTGCAGTAGGTCCAGTAAGATTTGACAGTTTGAAGCAGCTTGCCAGAATGCTTGCACACTTAATGAGTGATTTATAAAGTAAGCTTGTGGGATAAAGGAATCAGAGGAGGACATGTATCTATAGATGTTCTATAAGTTGAAGCCCTCATTATTAAAGGGAGTTGTAGAGCTACATGCATCATATGATTGGCTGTTCAGGATAAAAAAATATTTGATAGCATGTAGTGCCCAAAGATCATAAAAGTACCCCTTGTAGTGTTTCTATTTGAAGGAGAGGCTAAAAGATTATGGATATGATAGAAATCGAGAAATTTTATGGCAAGATAAGTGCAGAGATTTCTTGGGCAGAGTTCATTGCTATTTTTAGAGAATAATCCTTCAGATCGACAATAAATATAGGAGTATTTCATTAGATTGGAATAAGAAGATAGAATATTGATGCAATGTGAAGCCAAATTTATTACACTGTAAGGTATACACCATAATAGATTAGTATAGTAGAGAAGAAAAAGTCAGACAAGGCTATAAATAGAGACTTATTGGATTTATAGAGTACAATGAAGGATTTATGAGCAAGATAGATGTAAGAGGACTTACTAAAAGACAAATAGGACCAATACAATTTGATATGCAAGTACTGACACCAATACAACCTATATTATATAGTCTGATCCAGAAGAGTGATAGAGATGCACCTAAAGGATCCACCTGTAGAATGTTTAATCCTATATTTTGATTGTATTTGAATTGATTGATTGATAATTATTGCATAGTATGGAGTGATTAAATGATATAGGCAAATGTGATTGTTTGAATGAATTCTTTATTGATTGAATACATTGAATGACAAGTTAATGATCAGTACTAGTTTTGAACAAATTTAAATGGATTTCTTAATTTTGAATGGTATTGATTTATTTTGATAAATTTACATTACATTATTAATTTTTATTTATTATTACATGTGGAAATATCGAGTACAATATTTTTCTTAAGTGGGTAGATTATGAGAATCCAAAAAAATAAAATATGTTAAAAATTTGAATTTTTATTTGAACTGGGGCATAATGACATTGTGCTCTGGAGCACTGCGATGTTAGGTTTGAGAGCACAACAGTTTTAGAAACTACTTTTGCGGGGTTGAAATCTCAGTTCTACAATAACTATGAGTTTGATATACAATGTTGGGTGCTAGGTTGAGTGTTACGATGCTAGGCCACTAACTGAGCTTTTGTATATATTTAATCCTAAGCCTAAGCACTAAAATCCACCTAGCCATCCCCATTCGCATGGCTTATTGAGGAAGGAAGAGAGGGAACGGAAGAGGATAAATAGAGAGAGAGAGAGAGAGAGGAAATAGACAAAAGGTTATTCAGAGCCTTTTATGTGTCAATTTTATTTAGACATTTCTATTAATCACTATAAGTAACACAAATCACATTTTAGTTTTCAATGATTTGATATTTGATAGGATTCATTGCTTCTAAATCGATAAAAATACAATTTTCTTGATTTATCTTGTTTTTTGCTATGTATTATTTTGAATACAATAGATAAGAATTATACGAACATTTTCATTATAATATAATTGAATTTCACTAGGTAAAACACAAGTTATGATTTTATAAAGCTATAGAATAATATATAGAAAAATTAATAGGTTGTAGAATATAGGAATTGTATAGGACAACCAATGTTTAAAATTTCTATAGAAGCAAATAACAATAAGGACAAGGTCCAAATAAGAAAGTAAATTTAGGTATAACTACCATGGATAGATTAAAGAAGTTTGTAGAAAATATAATCTTATCCCCACTATCCCAGAGTGATGTAAAAAGGTTAGAAGTAAAAGCCTCTTCTCCTTTAAACCTAGAATTCAAAGGCTATACTTTTGTACCCTCTACTAGTAAAACTTTAGAAATCTATGTAATCCTTGATGATCCATTTATGGAAGAGATAATAGAACTTTCTTTTGATTTTTATTCAAAATGTGTAAAAAATTTCTTATGCAAGGTTTAACACCATCAAATTGGACAAGAGGTAAAGCCCAAAAATTTGAACATCTATGGAACATGAAATACCATAAATACATATAAAGATTAGGTGTTGGATTCACTACTCTACATGCATTTAATGATGACAAATGTTGCTTAGTTATATAAAATAATCTAGAGTATAATAGTCTATCTTCATTGAAGTTTAATTCTTTTAACAAACTCCATTTAAAGACTTTAGATGTTCTTTATAACTCTCAAGTTTGGGTACACCTACAAATTTGAAGAGAAGATTAGAATACAATAGATGATCTAAAAAAAATAAATTTAGGCACTAAAGAAGACCCTCATTCAATTTTCATGAGTACTTTATTAAATGAGGATGAGTCAAATAAAATGATCTTGCTATTATCAGAGTTCAAATAATATTTTTCTTTGAGTTATGAAGAAATTCCTGGACTATCTCCAGACATAGTAGTTCACAAATTAGAAATTAAATAAAAAATTATACCAATAATGCAAGAACCTTAATGAATGTGACCTGACATTAAACAAAAAGTAGTTGTTAAAGTTAAGAAACAAACCAATACTGGATTTATTAGGGAAAAGAAAAGTCCAACTTGGTTAGCCATCATCTCTTAATAAAGAAGAAGAATAATCAAATTTGTGACTTCATCGACTATATATACTTAAATAAAGCATGTTCTAAAGATGAGTTTTCACTCACCTAAAGGTTGATATTGCTTCCTCACATGTAATATTTTCATTTATGAACATATCATCATGATATAACCAAATTAAAATGGCACTTGAAGATGAAAAATATATAGCATTTAGAATACTGATAAGTGCTTATTGTTATGAAGTTATGCCTTTTAGATTAAAGAACACTGAAGCAACCTACTAGCAAGCAATGATGAGGATTTTTAATGAGCATAACTGCCAACAGGTGGAGTATTACGTCGATGATCTAGTCATTAAAAGTCTTGAAAGAGATGATCTTTTATATGATAAGAGAATTATTTTTAAAAGATTACAATAAGATAATTTAAAAATGAATCCTTTGAAGTGTGCTTTTGGCATCACTTCAAGAAAAGTTTAGGTTTTATAGTCCATCATAGTGGAATCAAAATTAATCCTAATAAAAAGAAAAGAATTATTATAAATTTCACCAACTAAATGTCTCACCCAATTGAGATCTTTCAAGGTTGATTGGCATATCTTAGAAGATTCATATCAATTCTTTCAAGAAAATATCAACCATTTTTAGCTTTATGCAAGAAATATGTTCATTTTTTGTGGGGTGGAAATTTCTATAAAGCATTTAATAGTATAAAGTAGTATTTAACAAATCATATTGTATTGGCTACTCCCAATCCATGGAAGCCACTAATATTATTTACAATAGCTTTAAGTGAATCTTTATTATCCTAGGTTAATAAGGACGGGATAAAGAATGCACTTTACTATTTAAGTTGATGTTTACTTTCAACTGAAGTAAATTATCCTCTTATTAAGAGAAATTGTTCGGTCTAATCTTCGTCACTCAGAAGTCAAGGCACTATTTGTTATCTCATAAAGTCTACCAAGAGGGTTCTTATCAGTTGGACATTGTAATGGAGATTGTCCAATGTTACCTATCAATACATGGTACCTCAAGAAATTTTATAATGGATGAAATATTAAAAGAAATTTTGAAGTTTAAATTGCTAGTGGTTTTAAAGTTATATAAGTAAATTGGTCCAGATGACAAGATTGGGCTCAAAAAATTACATTGAAAATAATGGATTCATTTTAAAATGTTCCCTAAAGCTCATATAAAATAGTTTGGTTGTTCTTAATGATTGAAGTAATCTTCTGATTGCACCTCTTCTTTTGATTATTGGTTGATTAGGGATATGATTTCAAAATGTCATTCTGATCTACATAAAAATAGTTGTTAGAAGTAAACCCATCTTCAACTTGATGTGTTATATGTTCCAACAAAAAAATAGATGTTATGACTAAGTCCTTTTTGATGGCATCCTATATGTTCCATTTATATCCGAAAAATAGTTGTTAAGAGTAAATCCATCTTCAACATGGTGTCCTATATGCTCTAACAAAAATAGTTTTTATTCTAAGCCCATTTTAATGGCATCCTATATGATCTATCTAGACACAAAAAATAGTTGTTAGGAGTAAACCCATCTTCAATATGCTGTATTATATACTCTAACAAAAAATAGCTTGTAGGTGTAATCCCATCTCAAACATGGCATCTTATATACTTCATTATCATCTAAAATTAGACATTAGGTGTAAACCCATTTTTATGGTATCTAATGCGCTACCCTATCATCTAAAAGTAATTTTTAGGTGTAAACCCATCTTTAACATGGTATCATATATGCTTTTAATTATCTTGTAGTTGTCCTAAACTAACCATCTAAATCCTTTTTTTTTTCTGGAATCATGATCCCATTCATGTTAAAATATTATTCTTTAGGATATTTATAAGTTTCACCAGCGGGATCCTTTCCTTTTGAATTTTAATTAATTAGGTTGTTGTCCTGATATAACCATCTAATTCTTCATGTTTGGAATTAATCTCCCATTCAAGTTCAAATCTTATTCTCTAGGATTGGTGCAAGTTTTCCTAGAATCTTCCTTTCCTTTTGAATTCTAATTTGTTGAATTGTTGTCTTAATCTAACTATCTAAATCTCCTTATTTAGGATAGATCTCTCATCCAAGTTCATACATTTAATTCTATAGAATAGTGTAAGTTTCCCTAGTGACATCCATCCTTTTGAATTTAGGTTGATTGCGGATATGACTCCATGTATCATTATAATATAACCACTTAAATGTACTTGCATGAGATAATTTCCTTCCAAAGTATCTATCTAAACTCAATCCAAAACAAATTTTAAATCAATCTACACTCAAATGTGATCACTAAACAATTATTTTGGATTCAATTGATCATTTAGATCAATGGAAACACATATGACTTACTTTTCAAGTTCATCACACCTATTGGGGGTTCGTTTTTTGACTTCATTTCTATTCGAGGTCATTTAAACATTCAAACCCTAAACTATAATCAACATGCTCAGTGCATTACTCTTTATAGAACACTAATTTTTTTAACTTCAATCATTATTCAATTCTAAGTGTTAAGATAGTTGCTATTTGCATGCTTTTCATTTTTGCAACTTATAAAGTTTTGATGATTTCAAACATTATTGTTCAAATGTGTAGTTATCTCCTAACAATTTTGGAAGAATTGTATTTGCTCTTGTGTACTGACATTTCAGGAAAAAACGAACTCCAGACTACGAAGACTTCAAATTAAATTCAGCATGAGATACTTTGTAAAATTTAAAGCTTGCACTTTTCATAGAAATCAAATTGAAAGGGAGTGATTGTATGTTGAGAAAATAAAAACATTCACACATAAGGAGATCATGTAGAATTTATACTGATCGTACAGGACGATCTTCAGTTCGTACTGGACGATCAGACAGTTATCTCCTATAGAGCATTTGGAACGAATAGGAACTTGCTTGAAATTTTTTCTAAGTCCTATTCGTCCAGGACGAAATAAAATTATCGTCCAGTACGATTGGCTCTCTGGAAAATTCTCGTCCAGACAAAATAAATTATCGTCCAGGACGATTGGGTCTCTGGAAAATTTTCGTCCAGACGAAAATAAATTATCGTCCAGGACGATCAGTCCTCGGGAAAATTTTTGTCCAGACGAAAATAAATTATCGTCCAGGACGATCAGTCCTCGGGAAATTTTTGGTCCAGACGAAATAATTTATCGTACAGGACGATCAGTCCTTTGTAAAAATTTCGTCGAGACGAATCTATTTTCGTCCAAACGATTAACCGACTTAGGACAGTTTTCAGCAGTTTCTAGAATCGACCTTGTAATAACCGTTCGTACTAGACGAACTTAGTTCGTACAGGACGATCAGCTGTACGAAGACATTTCGTACACATATTCAAATAGGGTCGTTTCAGATCATTTAAGTAAAATCGTCCAGGACGATCCACGATCGTACAGGACGATCCACTGCGTACAGAATTAAATACTTGCAGTTTTTGGGCGGTTTTTCTTGTCTTTTGTATAAATAGTTCAAATTAGACTGCCACCCAATCTTTTTGTCATTTGATCTTCGTGCCTATTGAGAGAATAGCCAAGGAGAGAGTTGAAGAGAGCATTCGAGGGAGGATTTCTACCACTGAAGTGAGAAGGCTTCACTTGGATTTCAAAGGTAAGAGTCTCTACTTGTGAATTGAGATTACTTCACTCTTTTCTTTCTTCCTTCTAGATTCTTGTGAGAAGATCTGTCAAGGAGATCCGATTCTCTGCCGACACTTGGAGAGTGTGAACAGCCGAAGGGTTCTCTGCCCACACTAGGAGAGTGTGAAAGGACGAAGGGTTCTCTGCCCACACTAGGAGAGTGTGAAAGGACGAAGGGTTCTCTGCCCATACTGGGGATAGTGTGAAAGGACGGACGGTTCTCTGCCAACACTGGGTATTGTGTGAAAGGACGGACGGTTCTCTGCCAACACTGGGTATTGTGTAAAAGGACGGACGGTTCTCTGCCGCACCGGGGAGTGGTGAAAAGAGTGTGTTGTAAAGGCTTCTCCGCCTTGCTGTGGGTGCAAAAGGAGAGTCACTAATGATATTAGTGCAATACTCAGAGGGTGCCTCTGGGGAGTGGATGTAAGTCTGGTTATAGACCGAACCACTATAAATCTGGTGTCATTTACTTTACTATTTTTACGTTTTCGCACTTTTTATTTCAGTTTAAAAAACTCTGTGGTTGAAAAACTTTTTTCTACAAAATTTAAAAGAGATTTTATTTCGGTTCAATAATATTTAAAAAGGAGTCTTAAAGTTTAACTTTGGTTTTTAAAAACTACCAATTCACCCCCCTCTTGGTAGCCATGGGACATTCACTTAGGCTTAACAACCTAATTATTAGACTCAACAAGTGGTATCAGAGCTTCGTTTCAATGTCATAAGTTTGAACTACTTTTTGATTAACGTAGATGGCTACTTTCGGAAACCAGAACACACCTGAGGGTTACTCTATTACTAGACCTCCACTGTTTGACAATATTCCTTTTGATTTTTGGAAAACACGCATGTCTACTTTCTTACAGTCACTTGATTATCGCATGTGGATATTAGTCCAGGATGGCTACACAAAACCAACTAGATTAGTTGATGGAGTAATGGTAGAAATACCTTTTACTGATTGGACTGTAGAAGAATGTGACTTAGCACAATTAAATGCCAAATGTTTAAACAGTTTCTTTTGTGCTTTAAAATCTGAAGACTACATGCGGGTTTCCACTTGCAAAAGCGGAAAGGACATATGGGATAGACTTTGTATAACTTATGAAGGGACAAATGAGGTTAAACAATCAAGGCTCAATATCTTGTTACATGACTATGAATTGTTTCGCATGAAACCTAATGAATCTATTTCCGACATGTACACAAGATTTACACAAATTGTCACTTCTTTGCATGCACTTGGTAGGGAATTAACTAATGCTGAAATGGTCAATAAGATTCTTCGTTGTTTACCTACTGCTTATGATGCAAAAATTACTGCAATTACAGAGTATAAAGATTTAAACATTTATTCTATTGACAATCTTCTTGGTTCACTCATTGCTTATGAGCAAGGAGTAAGTCAAAGAAAGATTGATGCAGGTGAACCACGAAAGGAGAAGAATATAGCACTAAAAGTGGAAGAGTCAGAGAGTGAACACTCACAACTTGAGGATGAAGATGATGTTGCACTAATGACTAGACAATTCAGAAGCTTTTTAAAGAGGAAGCAGAAGAAACGCCAGCTATGGAATAGAGGTAAGTTTAACAGAAATGGCAAGGTTTCTAATGAAGTGATTTGTTATGAATGCAGGAAACCAGGTCATATCAAGACTGAATGCCCAAAACTCAAAGCCACTCCTGCTAAGGAGAAGGTGGAGGAGAAACCTATGGTAAAGAAGGGCAAGAAGAAGTTTCAAAGAGCTTTCTGGGCGGACTCAGCTTCAGACTCATCTGAGACAGAAAAAGAAGAAGAAGTCACTAATCTTTGCTTGATGGCAGACAAAGTGGATCACTCAGATCAAGAAGAGGTATGTGACTTATCCTATGATGAATTATTTGAAGTTTCTGAACACATGCATGATGCATATAGGAAAATGAAAAAGATGCATGCTAGTTTAAGTTTAGAATTTGAAGAGATCAAGAAGGAAAATGAAATCCTTAGAAAAAACCATGCTTTAATAGATGACAACCACATGAAACTACTTGATGAATATGATGACTTGAATAAGAATTTTGAAAATCTAAAGTCATCATATACTGATCTTGAAAAGGAATTTAAAAATTTTAAGGATGAATCTGAGAGCAAAGCATATAGAATCAATTATACCAATCGAATCTTGGAAGATATGAATTCATTTTACAAACTAACAATAAGAGCTCTCAAGGATAATAGGAAACCCCCCAGACTTGAAGATTTTACAAATCCTAAATATTATCCTAAATTCATGAAATCCCTTAGAAGACAATCACATGGAAGAAAACTTAGGAATATTTTTCCTAATGTTAAATGTAATAATTGTGGATTTTTTGGACATATATCTCACACCTGTACCTTGATGATGAAATCTAATTTGGTGTGGAGACCTAAGATGCATAAACCTAGACATATCATACATGCATCTGATTATAAATTGCTAAAAGGTGAACCCAAACTTGTTTGGGTTCCCAGGTCTAACATTTGATATTTTTGCAGGATTGCTCTCACACAAGACCTCGTGGGAGCATATGGTACCTGGATAGCGGATGTTCAAAGCATATGACTGGAGACACTACACAATTCATATCGCTAGAAGCCAGGAATGGAGGCAAGGTTACACTTGGAGATAATACCACAAATAAAGTGGTTGGATCAGGTATGATTGGTAATTTCAAAAACTTTTTTATAGACAATGTGCTATTGGTTGAAGGCTTAAAACATAATTTGTTAAGTATAAGTCAGCTATGTGACAAGGGTTATAATGTGAAATTTTTACCTACTAGCTGCATATTAAGCCTAAATGGGAAAGAAGTTTTAAATGGAAAAAGGGTAAACAATGTTTACATGCTAGATTTAAATTCATTTCATACTCCTATTGCTTTCTGTTTGAAAACTGTTTCTGATGAATCTTGGCTTTGGCATAGGAGACTTTGTCATTCTAGTATGAAAAATCTTAGGAGAATTACCCAAAAGAATTTAGTAAGAGGTATACCAAAACTAGACTTTACTAAGGACCATCTTTGTGATGCATGTCAATTAGGAAAACAAGTGAAGTCCTCTTTTAAATCCAATAATGATCTTAGAACTAGTAAACCATTGGAAATTCTTCACATGGATCTTTTTGGATCAGTAGGAACTGTAAGTCTAGGAGGAAAGGTATACGGATTTGTTATTATGGATGATTTCTCTAGGTTCACTTGGGTTAGATTTCTTTCTCATAAAAGTGAATCATTTGAGGAATTCAGAAATTTTTCAACTTGGATTCAGAGAAAATTAGGATGTGAAATAATGTCTATACAAAGTGATCATGGAGGAGAATTTGAAAATGATAGATTTGAAAATTTTTGTAAAGAAAAAGGGATTGATCACAACTTTTTTGCTCCTAGAACCCCTCAACAAAATGGGGTAGTTGAAAGGAAAAACAGAACATTAATAGAAGCCGCCAGAGCAATGTTGGCAGAATACTCTCTTCCTAAATATTTTTGGGCTGAGGCGGTTAGCACTGCATGTTATGTTCTGAATAGGGTGAATGTGAGATCAAATTTAAATAAAACACCCTATGAGTTACTAAAAGGTAGAACACCAAATTTGTCTCATTTGCATGTTTTTGGTGTCAAGGTGTTCATTCATAACAATGGAAAATCTGCCTTAGGAAAATTTGATCCAAAATCAGATGAAGGAATTTTTGTTGGATATTCAAGTGTTGGAAAATCTTATAGGGTATTCAACAAAAGAACTATAGTTATTGAAGAAACCACACATGTTGTATTTGATGAATCTGGAAATTTAGAAGAGCCAAATATTGTTGAAGAAGAAATTGAGGAAAACTCCCAAAAGATTGATAGATTAAATTTGGAAGAAAATGTGGAAGAAAACTTTGAAAGAGAAAACCTTTTGCCTAGAGATTTGAGATTTTCTAAAAACCACCCAAGAGAATTGATTATAGGAGAACCTAGTGAGGGTGTTAGAACTAGGCGTGGATTAAATAAGGAAGTCAATCATTCAGCCTTTATTTCAACCATAGAACCCACTAATATTGATCAGGCACTTTCTGATGAATTTTGGATATTGGCCATGCAAGAAGAGTTAAATCAATTTGTAAGAAATAAAGTTTGGGAATTAACTACAAGGCCAAAAGATCAAAGTGTTGTTGGAACAAAGTGGGTGTTCAAAAATAAAATGAATGACTCAAGAGTAGTCATTAGAAATAAGGCTAGATTAGTTGCTAAGGGGTAATTGAAGGAATTGATTTTGAGGAGACCTTTGCCCCTGTAGCAAGACTTGAAGCAATTAGGGTTTTACTTGCCTTTGCGTGTTTTAAAAGTTTTAAATTATTTCAAATGGATGTCAAAAGTGCCTTTTTGAATGATGTTATTGAAGAAGATGTTTATGTAGAACAACCTCCAGGATTTGAAAATTCAAAATACCCAAATCATGTTTTTAAGTTAAAAAGGCATTATATGGATTGAAACAGGCACCTAGGGCTTGGTATGAGAGATTGAGCACTTTCCTACTTGAAAGATCTTTTGAAAAAGGAAGTGTGGATACAACTCTCTTCTTAAAGAAATTTGGAAAGGAAATACTCATTGTTCAAATTTATGTGGATGATATCATCTTTGGATCTTCAAATAAAAATCTTTGTGATGATTTTTCTAATACAATGAGTAGTGAATTTGAAATGAGTCTAATGGGAGATTTAAATTACTTTCTAGGTTTTAGCATCAAGCAACTTGAGGAAGGGACATTTCTTAGTCAAACCAAATATATTAAGGACATCCTCAAGAAATATGAAATGGACAATGCTAAACCTGTTAGTACACCAATGAGTTCCTCAGTTCAGTTAGATAAGGACCTTAAGGGAAAATCTGTTGATCAAAAGAAATATAGAGGGATCATTGGATCTTTGCTTTACTTGACTGCTAGCCGACAAATATTATGTTCAGTGTTTGCTTATGTGCTAGATTTCAATTAGATCCAAAAGAATCACATTTGATAGTAGTGAAAAGGATCTTAAGATACTTACTAGGAACTCAAAACTTAGGAATTTGGTATCCTAAGTTTAGCTCTTCATTTGAAATTATTGGTTATTCAGATTCTGACTTTGCAGGCTGTAGAGTGGATAGGAAAAGCACTTCTGGAACATGTCAATTCATTGGAAATTCATTAGTTTCTTGGTCCAGTAGAAAACAAAATTCAGTAGCCCTATCTACTGCAGAAGCAGAATACATTGCATTAGGAAGTTGTGTGGCACAAGTACTTTGGTTAAAACAACAGTTGATTGATTTAGGATTATCTGTAGGCACTATTCCAATTTATTGTGACAATACTAGTGTTATTTGCATTTCCAAAAATCCTATTCAACATTCTAGAACCAAACACATAGATATAAGACATCATTTCATAAGGGATCATGTATCCAAAGGAGAAATTGAACTCACACATGTTTCAACTGAAAATCAACTTGCAGACATTTTTACAAAACCTTTAGCCCTTGATACCTTCAGTACTTTAAGAACAAGGTTAGGTGTTATTGATTTAAATGCCTAAACAAAATGTCTTTGCAACATTGATGTTTATGTTTTTGTTTTGTTTTTGATTATGTGAACTTTTGTGTGTTTTGAATGAATTTGTTTTTGAGTGTAAGTTTTTTATTGTATGTTTTATGTGTTTTTTTTTTAAAGTTTGGTTTGATTTTCTTAAATTAAAATTCAAAAATTCAAAAATTGGAGGAAATCGTCGAGGACGACTTTTGGTTCGTACTGGACGATGTGAGAAAAATTGGTTTGCGTGCATTTTACCAGTTTTGAGAGCAGTTTTTAATTAAATCGTCTGTACGATCTGAATATCGTCCAGGATGAACTTTTTCCTTTTCTCAAACGTCGGGACGATTGAATGCAGCGGTTGAGTGGATTAGACAGTTTTTAATATGGATTTTGTCTGTACAAAATTTTGGTTCGTCCAGACGAACATATGTCGTTTTAGTGTAGGGGACGGTTTTCAAAAGACATTTAAACGAGTTATTTCTAGATCGTCTGTACGAACTTTTGTTCGTATGTACGATCGGTCAAGTCAAAGGTCTGTACGAAGGGACGCATCGTAAGTTGTGTTGATTACGAAAAGCCGTTACATTTTGGACAAATTTGATCGTCTGTACAAAATAATGTTCGTCCAGACGAACGATGATTTTCGTCCAGGACAAACCTTTTTCGTCCAGGACGAACGTATCGTTTTCTTTAAATATGAAGGCTTTCTAACTCAACAATCACAATTTCAAACTTCTCTTTCAATCCCTTTCTACTTCAAATTGTCAATGGCCTCCTCAAGCAAAAGACAAAAGGTGTTAGCGAAGAAGCCGAATAGGAATGCCTCGGAAAACTTGTTGAGTCCAGTAATTAGGTTGTTAAGCCTAAGTAAGTGTCCCAAGGCTACCAAGAGGGGGGTGAATTGGTAGTTTTTAAAATTTTAAACCCTCTTAAAAATAAAGTTGAACCGAAATAAAATTTTCTTTTTTAAAGTTAGTAGAAAAATATTTTTCAACCACAGAGTTGTTAAAACTGAATTTTAAAAGTGCGGAAACGTAAAAGCTATAAAGTAAATGACACAGGATTTATAGTGGTTCGGTCTATAACCAGACCTACATCCACTCCTCAGAGGCACCCTCTGAGTATTGCACTAATACCAATAGTGACTCTCCTTTTGCACCCACAGCAAGGCGGAGAAGCCCTTACAACACACTCTTTTCACCACTCCCAGGTGCGGTAGAGAACCGTCCGTCCTTTTACACAAAACCCAGTGTCGGCAGAGAACCGTCGTCCTTTCACACCCTCCAAGTGTAGGCAGAGAACCCTTCGTCCTTTCACACTCTCCTAGTGTGGGCAGAGAACCCTTCGTCCTTTCACACTCTCCTAGTGTGGGCAGAGAACCCTTCGTCCTTTCACACTCTCCTAGTGTGGGCAGAGAACCCTTCGTCTGTTCACACTCTCCAAGTGTCGGCAGAGAACCGGACCTTCTTGAATGATCTTCTCACAAGAATCTAGAAGGAAGAAAGAAAAAGAGTGAAGAAATCCAATTTCACAAGTAGAGACTCTTACCTTAGCAATCCAAGTGAAGCCTTCTAGCTCCAGTGGTAGGAATCCTCCTTTGAATGCTCTCTTCCACTCTCTCCTTGGCTATTCTCTCAAAAGGCACGAAGATCAAATGACAAAAAGATTGGGTGGCAGTCTAATTTGGACTATTTATATAAAAGACAAGTGAAACCGCCCAAAAACTGCAAATTTTCAATTCTGTACGCAGTGGATCGTCCTGTACGATTCTGGATCGTCCTGGACGATTTTACTTAAACGATCTGAAACGACCCAATTTGTATATGTGTACGAACTGACTTCGTACATCTGATCGTCCTGTACGAACTTGGTTCGTCCAGTACGAACGGTTATTACAAGGTCGGTTCTAGAAACTGCTGAAAACTGTTCTAAGTCGGTTTGTCGTTTGAACGAAAATGTGGTCGTCTGGACGAAAATTTTCCAGAGAGCCGATCGTCCTGGACGATTATTTATTTCGTCTGGACGAAAATTTTCCAGAGAACCTATCGCCGCGGACGATAACTTGTTTTCGTCTGTACGAAAAAAGTTCCAGAGAGCTGATCGTCCTGTACGATATTTATTTTCGTCGGGACGAAAATTTTCCAGAGGACTGGTCGCCTCGTACGATGGTAACATTCGTCTGGACGAAAATTTTGCAGAGAACCCATCGCCTGGGACGATGATAAATTTCGTCCTGGACGAATAGGACTTAGAAAATTTTTCAAGGCAAGTTCCTATTCGTTCCAAGTGCTCTATAGGAGATAACTGACAGATCGTCCAGTACGATAAATATCGTCCTGTACGATCAGTATAGAATTTCAAGATCTCCTTATTTGTGTGTGTGTGTGAGATTTTATTCACTCAATTACAATCACTCCCTTTCAAAGTTAATTCAAAGAAAAGATAAACATCAATTATACATAATATCTCATGTTGAATTTGAATTGAAGTTTTCGTAGTCTGGAGTCTGATTTTCCTGAAATGTTAGTACACACAAGAGCAAGTGCAAATCTTCTGAAATTGTTAGGAGATAACTATACATTTGAACAATAATGTTTGGAATCATCAAAACTACATAAGTTGCATAAATATAACTCATTCAAATAGCAACTATTCAAACAATCTCCCCCTTTTTGATGATGGCAAAACAATTATTATTAGTATGGTTTCAAGTTAAAACACATTTTTTATCTCCTAAACTCCCCCTGAATTTATGAGTACATTAAAATAAGGAGGCATTAAAGAACAATTTTTTTTTTTTTTTTTTTTTTTTTTATTTTAAAAAAATTGCAAACAGAACCACTAAAAAAAAGATAAAACACAAACATACACAAACTAATAATTTCTCCCCCTTTTTGACAGCAACAAAAAGTGAAGAAGAAAAAGACCAGAAATGTAAATAATTATATGAAATTCATTGTTAAAATTTAATCTAAATGGTGATTGACATAGGGTATGCAATTTTAAACTAAAAACATTAGGTCAATCATAGAAATTCAGGAGATTTAAAAAGTGATATAACATTGTAAGTAAGAAGAATTTAGCAAAGACATGATTCAATTTAGACATTTGAATATAGAAAATCATTACAAGAGAGATGAAGAAAAAATTCTATATTTCAAAATTCAATAGAATATAAATGAACATAAGATCAATTTGAATTAAGAGATTGAAAGAATTTGGAAAGAAGAGAATTACCACATGTGGCGCTTTGCGCATCTTTTTCAACTTTTTGAGCACATTTTTGTGCATCTATTGATATTGAGGTGATTTTGTGCCTCTTTTTCATATTTGCGAACCATTGCGCATTTCTTTTGATTTTTTGTACTTTTTGTACAATTTTCAAGAGTACTTTACACCAATTCTTTCCAAAATCAATAATCTAAAATTTCAAATATTTCTAAGTACATAAATATTATTTGAACAAAGAAATACAAAATAAGTAAACATCTAAATTGCAATAATAATTTTAAATTTTATGTAGTCTAAATGAATAGACATGAATTTAAAAATTCTAATTACAACAAGTTATAAACAACTTTTAAATTTTGAAAGACTAGATTTTCTAATGTAGATAATCTCCAATTACAATCTAATTTAAGCACTATGAAGATTAAATAATACTAATGAAATTCATAAAAAATTAACCACATTTCAATAACAAATCAATACTGAAACAAGTGTGAAATGCATTGATTTATATGAAAAGATTACATTTCACAAAAGCTAAACACAACATAAAATAAAAGACAAATACCTACATTTAACAAAAAACATTAACATAACAAAAAAAATGAGTAACAATCACAACAACACAACAAAAAATACAACACAAGTACTACAAAAACACATAAAATCATCTCTACTGTTCTGGAGGAGGAGGAGGAGGAATGCCACCGAAAAGGTTAAAGTAGGAGGCCATCAACATTACATTGGTATTGATATCATGTACTTCATTTCTAATAACACCAATGTCATGTTGTTGCTGCACAAGTTGAGCATCAAATTGATCAAATCTTTGATCAATATGAGTCTCTAAACGATCAAATCTCTCAATCAGATTCTGATAATCTGACTGAGGTGCAGAGGTATGCTCTCCTTCTTCTCTTTCTTCTTCTTCTGAAGCACTGTCATGTGCTTTCCCTTTTTCTTTTTCTTCCTTGAAGAGCAGTCTGAATGATGTATTGTTATAGTAAACTGGCTCTTCATATTCTTCATCAGGATGCACTATATTGTATTTCTTCTCCAAAATATAGGTAATTAAGTGCCCTAATGAAATGTTTTTCTTTTTCTTCTGATCAGCATGTCCTATTTCTGAAAGCCTATAGATATGATCTATGATGAGTTGGGCTTCATCAATAGGATGTCTTGACATGATTAAAAAGGTTAGACAAGAAAGGAGAGGAGTGATGTTAATCCTATCACCAGCTTTAGGAATAATTGAGGATCTAAGGATATGCTGGATGATTCGGGCATCTTGGGTCATACCTGAGACTCTAGCAACATGATTGTCAATTGCATTTCCTCTAATTACCCTATTTATTTCAAACCATTTGAAGGAGTTTTCTGACATTAGGGTGTGGGCTCTATATCCCTCAGTTCTTAAGTTTAAAAATGCACCAAGATCGTGCTTGGTGATCTCAACTTTTTTCTTAAAAACAAAAGAACTAATGATAGAGTGGTCAGAATTGAAACTCATGTTGGCAAGGAAGTAATGGTAGGTTTGTTTGTTGTAGAGGTAAACGAGAGAAAGAATGAACTGAAATTGGGTTGAGGCGAAGAGGTGCATTACCCGATATTTCAACTCTGCAGGGATAAGAATGCGAGACGGAGTGATTTTTGCTGAAGCAAAACGAGGAAAAGATTCCTCATTTTCCTTAGAAAGAAAGTTGTCTGGGGCATTCCTGTTTGGTTTCTTCACCAAAACCTTTTGTCTTTTGCTAGAGGAGGCCATTGTTGATTTGAAGTTGAAGGGGATTGAAAAAGAAATTTGAAAGTGTGATTTTCAAGTTTGAAAAGCCTTCATATTTAAAGGAAAAACGATACTTTCGTCCTGGACGAAAATATTCGTCCTGGACGAACATAATAATTCGTCTGGACGAAACATGTTCGTACAGACGATCCAATTCGTCCAAAATGTAACGGCTTTTCGTATTCAACACAACTTACGATGCGTCCCTTCGTACAGGCTTTTTGACTTGACCGATCGTACAGACGAAAACAATTTCGTACAGACGATCGAAAAGTATTTCGTTTTAATGACTCTTGAAAACCGTCCCCTACAATGAAACGACACATGTTCGTCTGGACGAACGAAAATTTCGTACAGACGAAGTTCGTATTAAAAACTATCTTATCCACTCAACCGCTGCATTCAATCGTCCCGACGTTTGAGAGAAAAAAAAAATTTCGTCCTGGACGATCACAGATCGTACAGACGATCCAATAAAAAACTGCTCTAAAACGGTTTAAATTTTCGCAAACTGTTCCTTTACACATCGTCCCGTACGAAAATATTTCGTCCTGGACGATTTCCTCCAAAAATTAATTTTGATTTTTTAAATTTTTAAATTAACAAAATCAACAAAAACAATCAGAAACACAGAAAACATAAAACAAAATCATAAATCCAAAAACAATTCATTAAAAAAAAACACACAAAATTCACAAAATTTTAAAAACAAAACATAACAAGTATCAATGTTTGCAAAGACATTTGAGTTAAGCATTCAAATCAATAACACCAAGCCTTGTTCTTAAAGTACTGAAGGTATCAAAGGCTAAAGGTTTTGTAAAAATGTCTGCAAGTTGATTTTCAGTTGAAACATGTATGAGTTCAATTTCTCCTTTGGATACGTGATCCCTTATGAAATGATGCCTTATATCGATGTGTTTGGTTCTAGAATGTTGAATAGGATTTTTTGAAATACAAATAGCACTAGTATTGTCACAATAAATTGGAATAGTGCCTATAGTTAATCCTAAGTCAATCAACTGTTGTTTTAACCAAAGTACTTGTGCCACACAACTTCCTAATGCAATGTATTCTGCTTCTGCAGTAGATAGTGCCACTGAATTTTGTTTTCTACTAGACCATGAAACTAATGAATTTCCAATGAATTGACATGTTCCAGAAGTGCTTTTCCTATCCACTCTACAGCCTGCAAAGTCAGAATCTGAGTAACCAATAATTTCAAATGAAGAGCTAAACTTAGGATACCAAATTCCTAAGTTTTGAGTTCCTAGTAGATATCTTAAAATCCTTTTTACTGCTGTCAAATGTGATTCTTTTGGATCTGATTGAAATCTAGCACATAGGCAAACACTAAACATAATATCTGGTCGGCTAGCAGTCAAGTAAAGTAAAGATCCAATTATCCCTCTAAATTTCTTTTGATCAACAGATTTTCCCTTAAGGTCCTTATCCAACTGAACTGAAGAACTCATTGGTGTACTAACAGGTTTAGCATTGTCCATTTCATATTTTTTGAGGATGTCCTTAATATATTTGTTTTGACTAAGAAAAGTACCTTCCTCAAGTTGCTTAATGCTAAATCCTAGAAAGTAATTTAAATCTCCCATTAGACTCATTTCGAATTCATTACTCATTGTTTTAGAAAAATCATCACAAAGATGTTTATTTGAAGATCCAAAGATGATGTCATCCACATAAATTTGAACAATAAGTATATCCTTTCCAATTTTTCTTAAAAAGAGAGTTGTATCCACACTTCCTTTTTCAAAAGATCTTTCAAGTAGGAAGGTGCTTAACCTCTCATACCAAGCCCTAGGTGCCTGTTTCAATCCATATAATGCCTTTTTTAATTTGAAAACATGATTTGGAAATTTTGAATTTTCAAAACCTGGAGGTTGTTCTACAAAAACATCTTCTTCAATTACTCCATTTAAAAAGGCACTTTTAACATCCATTTGAAACAATTTAAAACCTTTAAAACAGGCAAAGGCTAGTAAAACCCTAATTGCTTCAAGTCTAGCTACAGGGGCAAAAGTTTCCTCAAAATCAATTCCTTCAATTTGATTATACCCCTTAGCTACTAATCTAGCCTTATTTCTAATGACTACTCCTGAGTCATTCATTTTATTTTTGAACACCCACTTGGTTCCAACAACACTTTGATCTTTTGGCCTTGTAGTTAGTTCCCAAACTTTATTTCTTACAAATTGATTTAACTCTTCTTGCATGGCCAATATCCAAAATTCATCTGAAAGTGCTTGATCAATGTTAGTGGGTTCAATAGTTGAAATGAAGGCTGAATGATTGACTTCCTTGTTTAATCCACGCCTAGTTCTAACACCCTCACTTGGTTCACCTATAATTAATTCCTTTGGGTGATTTTTAGAGAATCTCAAATCTCTAGGCAAAGGGTCTTCTCTTTCTATATTTTCTTCCACATTTTCTTCCAAATTTAATCTATCAATCTTTTGGGAGTTTTCTTCAATTTCTTCTTCAACAACTTTTGGCTCTTCTATGTTTCCATTTTCATCAAAAACAACATGTGTGGTTTCTTCAATGACTAAAGTTCTTTTGTTGAATACTCTATAAGATTTTCCAACACTTGAATATCCAACAAAAATTCCTTCATCTGATTTTGGATCAAATTTTCCTAAGGCAGATTTTCCATTATTATGTATGAACACCTTGCAACCAAATACATGTAAATGAGACAAATTTGGTGTTCTACCTATTACCAATTCATAGGGTGTTTTATTCAAATTTGATCTCACATTTACCCTATTCAGAACATAGCATGCAGTGCTAACCGCCTCAGCCCAAAAATATCTAGGAAGAGAGTATTCTGCTAACATTGCTCGGGCGGCTTCTATTAATGTTCTGTTCTTTCTTTCAACTACTCCATTTTGTTGAGGAGTTCTAGGTGCAGAAAAGTTGTGATCAATCCCCTTTTCTTTACAGAAATCTTCAAATCTTTCATTTTCAAATTCTCCTCCATGATCACTTTGTATAGAAATTATTTCACATCCTAGTTTTCTTTGTATCCAAGTTGAAAAATTTCTGAATTCCTCAAATGATTCACTCTTATGAAAAAGAAATTTAACCCAGGTGAATCTTGAAAAATCATCTACTATTACAAATCCATATACCTTTCCTCCTAGACTAACCGTGCTTACAGGTCCAAAAAGATCCATGTGAAGAATTTCTAAAGGTTTACTGGTCCTAAGATCTTTATTGGATTTAAAAGAGGACTTCACTTGTTTTCCTAATTGACATGCATCACATAAGTGGTTCTTAGTAAAGTCTAGTTTAGGTATTCCTCTAACCAAATTCTTTTGGGTAATTCTTCTAAGATTTTTCATACTAGAATGACAAAGTCTCCTATGCCAAAGCCATGATTCATCAGAAACAGTTTTCAAACAAAAAGCAGTAGGAGATTGAATACAATTTAAATCTAGCATGTAGACATTGTTCACCCTTTTTCCATTTAAAACAATTTTCCCATTTAGGCTAATTATGCAGCTAGTAGGTAAAAATTTTACATTATAGCCCTTATCACATAGCTGACTTATGCTAAGCAAATTATGTTTTAAGCCTTCAACTAATAAAACATTATCTATGAAAAAGTTTTTCAAATTTCCAATCATACCTGATCCAACCACCTTCTTTGTGGTATTATCTCCAAGTGTAACCTTGCCTCCACTCCTGGCTTCCAGCGTTATGAATTGAGCAGTATCTCCAGTCATGTGCTTAGAACATCCGCTGTCCAGGTACCATATACTCTCACGAGGTCTTGTGTGAGAGTATTCCTGCAAAATTCTCAATTGTTAGACCTGGGAACCCAAACTAGTTTGGGTTCACCTTTATGAAATTTATAATCAGATGCATGTGTGATATGTCTAGGTTTATGCATCTTAGTTCTCCACACCAAATTAGGTTTCATCTTTAAAGTGCAGGTGTGAGATATATGTCCCAAAAATCCACAATTGTTACATTTAACATTAGGAAAAATATTCCTATGTTTTCTTTCATATGATTGTCTTCTAAGGGATTTCATGAATTTAGGATAATATTTAGGATTTGTAAAATCTTCAAGTTTAGGGGGGTTCCTATTATCCTCGAGAGCTCTTATAGTAAGTTTGTAAAATGAATTCATATCCTCCAAGATTCGATTTGTATAATTGATTCTATATGTCTTGTGCTCAGATTCATCCTTAAATTTCTTAAATTCTTTTTCAAGTTCAGCATAGGATGATTTTAAATTTTCAAAATTTTTATTCAAGTCATCATATTCATCAAGTAGTTTCATGTGGTTGCTATCAATTAAAGCATGATCTTTCCTAAGGATTTCGTGTTCCTTATTAAGCTCTTCAAATTCTAAAACTAAACTAGAATGCATCTTTTTAGTTTTCCTATATGCATCATGCATGTGTTCAGAAACTTCAAACAGTTCATCATATGTTAAATCACATACCTCTTCTTGATCTGATTGTTCAGCTTTATCTGCCATCAAGCAAAGGTTGGTGACTTCTTCTTCGTTTTCAGTCTCAGATGAGTCTGAAGCTGAGTCCGCCCAAAAAGCCTTTTGAAACTTCTTCTTGCCCTTTTTTACCATTGGTTTCTCCTCTACCTTCTCCTTGCTAGGAGTGGCTTTAAGTTTTGGACAATCAGTTTTTATATGACCTGGTTTCCTGCATTCATAACAAATCAATTCATTAGAAACCCTGCCATTTTTGTTTATACTTACCTCTATTCCATTGCTGGCGTCTCTTCTGCTTCCTCTTTAAAAAGCTTCTGAATTGTCTAGTCATCAGTGCTATATCGTCTTCATCCTCAGGTTGTGAGTGTTCACTTTCTGACTCTTCCACATTTAATGCAAGATTCTTGTCCTTTCTTGGTTCACCTGCATCAATCTTTCTTTGACTTACTCCTTGCTCGTAAGCAATGAGTGAACCAAGAAGATTGTCAATAGAATAAATGTTCAGATCTTTTGACTCTGTAATTGCAGTAATTTTAGCATCGTATGTAGTAGGTAAACAACGAAGAATCTTATTTACCATTTCAGCATTAGTTAATTCCCTACCAAGTGCATGCAAAGAGGTGACAATTTGAGTGAATCTTGTGTACATGTCAGATATAGATTCATTAGGTTTCATGCGAAACAGTTCGTAGTCATGTAACAAGATATTGAGTCTTGATTGCTTAACCTCATTTGTCCCTTCATAAGTAATACAAAGTCTATCCCATATGTCTTTTCCGCTTTTACAAGTGGAAACTCGCATGTAGTCTTCAGATTTTTAAAGCACAAAAGAAACTATTTAAACATTTCGCATTTAATTGTGCTAAGTCACGTTCTTCTATAGTCCAATCTGCATAGGGTGTATCTACCCTAATTCCATCAACTAATCTAGTTGGTTTTGTGTAACCTTCCTGGACTAGCATCCACATGCGATAATCAAGTGACTGTAAGAAAGTAGACATGCGTGTTTTCCAAAAATCAAAAGGAATATTATCAAACAGTGGAGGTCTAGTGATAGAGTAACCCTCAGGTGTGTTTCGGTTTCCAAATGTAGCCATCTACGTTAATCAAAAAGTAGTTCAAACTTATGATTTTGAAACTCTGCTCTGATACCACTTGTTGAGTCCAGTAATTAGGTTGTTAAGCCTAAGTAAGTGTCCCAAGGCTACCAAGAGGGGGGTGAATTGGTAGTTTTTTAAAATTTTAAACCCTCTTAAAAATAAAGTTGAACCGAAATAAAATTTTCTTTTTAAAGTTAGTAGAAAAATATTTTTCAACCACAGAGTTGTTAAAACTGAATTTTAAAAAGTGCGGAAACGTAAAAGCTATAAAGTAAATGACACCAGATTATAGTGGTTCGGTCTATAACCAGACCTACATCCACTCCTCAGAGGCACCCTCTGAGTATTGCACTAATACCAATAGTGACTCTCCTTTTGCACCCACAGCAAGGCGGAGAAGCCCTAACAACACACTCTTTTCACCACTCCCCGGTGCGGTAGAGAACCGTCCGTCCTTTTACACAACAAACCCAGTGTTGGCAGAGAACCGTCGTCCTTTCACACCCTCCAAGTGTAGGCAGAGAACCCTCGTCCTTTCACACTCTCCTAGTGTGGGCAGAGAACCCTTCGTCCTTTCACACTCTCCTAGTGTTTGCAGAACCCTTCGTCCTTTCACACTCTCCTAGTGTGGGCAGAGAACCCTTCGTCTGTTCACACTCTCCAAGTGTCGGCAGAGAACCGGACCTTCTTGAATGATCTTCTCACAAGAATCTAGAAGGAAGAAAGAAAAAGAGTGAAGAAATCCAATTTCACAAGTAGAGACTCTTACCTTAGCAATCCAAGTGAAGCCTTCTAGCTCCAGTGGTAGGAATCCTCCTTTGAATGCTCTCTTCCACTCTCTCCTTGGCTATTCTCTCAAAAGGCACGAAGATCAAATGACAAAAAGATTGGGTGGCAGTCTAATTTGGACTATTTATATAAAAGACAAGTGAAACCGCCCAAAAACTGCAAATTTTCAATTCTGTACGCAGTGGATCGTCCTGTACGATTCTGGATCGTCCTGGACGATTTTACTTAAACGATCTGAAACGACCCAATTTGTATATGTGTACGAACTGACTTCGTACATCTGATCGTCCTGTACGAACTTGGTTCGTCCAGTACGAACGGTTATTACAAGGTCGGTTCTAGAAACTGCTGAAAACTGTTCTAAGTCGGTTTGTCGTTTGAACGAAAATGTGGTCGTCTGGACGAAAATTTTCCAGAGAGCCGATCGTCCTGGACGATTATTTATTTCGTCTGGACGAAAAATTTCCAGAGACCTATCGCCGCGGACGATAACTTGTTTTCGTCTGTACGAAAAAATTCCAGAGAGCTGATCGTCCTGTACGATATTTATTTTCGTCGGGACGAAAATTTTCCAGAGGACTGGTCGCCTCGTACGATGGTAAAATTCGTCTGACGAAAATTTTGCAGAGAACCCATCGCCTGGGACGATGATAAATTTCGTCCTGGACGAATAGGACTTAGAAAATTTTTCAAGGCAAGTTCCTATTCGTTCCAAGTGCTCTATAGGAGATAACTGACAGATCGTCCAGTACGATAAATATCGTCCTGTACGATCAGTATAGAATTTCAAGATCTCCTTATTTGTGTGTGTGTGTGAGATTTTATTCACTCAATTACAATCACTCCTTTTCAAAGTTAATTCAAAGAAAAGATAAACATCAATTATACATAATATCTCATGTTGAATTTGAATTGAAGTTTTCGTAGTCTGGAGTCTGATTTCCTGAAATGTTGTACACACAAGAGCAAGTGCAAATCTTCTGAAATTGTTAGGAGATAACTATACATTTGAACATAATGTTTTGGAATCATCAAAACTACATAAGTTGCATAAATATAACCATTCAAATAGCAACTATTCAAACTAAATTTTTCGAAATAAAAAACTAAGCATTCTATTAATTGCAATCCTCCCTGTCGTATGAATGTTAAGCACCTGTATTTTGCAGGTATTCAACAGATAGTGACGATCATACGTGTAAACTATATCTCAGGACCTTAGAGCAAACTCGCATGGTTCATCAAGATCTAAACTTAATGAAACACCCATAAGAAGAGTTAACTCTTACAATGACAGTCAAGGTTTCTGGAAGGCCACACAACTCATCTAGCTACGAGGTGCAACACATGTCTAAGCACTTTGTACTAGGATTCATAAATTCTTGTACTTTTTATTTCTTTATTAATGTAGTCTTTATTATAGTTCTCATATAAAGAGGAACATTTATATATTTTTTTTACATTTTTGAACTACAAACACTTGCTACATTAAAGAAGTGTACTCCTAGGAAGAATCGACTAGTAAATTATCAAAATTTTTTTTCAGGCCCTTTATCATTTTAAGGGGTTTACTGGACTAAGAAAAGAAATCTATATTTTCAACACAATATATCAATTACAGTCCAAGATAAAAGCAACTTTCAAATCACTTGCAGAAAATAATAATCCAATTCCAAATTTTTCAGTGAACTATATAGAGATATGTCATTTTTCTTGGGAAATTTGAAGCATAAACTGAACTGAAAAATGTTATTTATCACTTGTGCAGTTTAAGAAGCACGCTCGTTCCCTCTTCGAAAAAAAAAAACTAAAGTTTCACTCACACAAGCAATTGCATACTGTTTCTACTCCAGCTAATTCGACAAAGCTTCAGCGTAATTAAAATATAGTCTAGCAAACATTTCTACCTCTAGTTATGTCATTGATTGACGCCAGCTTTTTGTTTGGTCATATGGGACGAGTACTGAAATTCCATTCTGTGATACAGTTTATATAAGTTATTACTTGACCCGAAATTGTGAATATATGATATATTCAGTTATTCAAAAAACCCAGCTTGGAAAGACCTTGTGGAATTTCAAGTTCCTTTATGTTATGTGCTTTCATCATACAACAAAATCTCCAGAAGGTATATTCATAACTTGATAAAGAATTTGTCTCGACTGCTTTTAAGCAATTATAAAAAAAAAGGAGTATTTCTAGCCAAGTGCAGCCTCTCTAAATCAGGATTCTAATGAGCAATATATTTCAAGTAGTCATATTTGGAAGGTATGATGCATTTACATTCTGTTTCATCAAACGTGTTATTGATGATCAAACATTTAAAGGATAATATTGGAATGGTATAAAAAAAGTCCGTAATATTCAGATAAGTTGCAGTTTCAAAAGCCTCGAGTGGGTTAAATATATATAAATAAGTAAATACAAAATATGACTCAACCAACACCCAAATTATTATGTGCGGACACAGGACGCAAGCCTGCATCCGATTGCTGCGCTTTTACTTGTATTTTTGTGTATTGTTTGCAAAAGGATATCTAATACACATTTTAATTGCATATTAGCTGTCCTTTTGGAGTTATATTGCAAAAAATAAGCAAAAGCAAAACGAATATCTTACTAAATTTGAGTATTTGCTACACTTCTACTGCGCGGATCGTCACCTGCTCCTCCACACGCAAGCAAGAACCGCGACGTCCAGCTTCTGCCGCCCGTGCTAGCTAGACCCCCTGTCGCCGGTCTTCCACACACAAGCGATCCTCTCACGCACCCAAAACCCACCTCCGCTCACGAGCAGGAATCCAAAGAGCGTCAATATCTGTTTTCAAATTCCACTTGGCTTTCTTTCATCTGCTGAATTGCACCATTAAGCTTTGCCTTGTGTTTTTTGCACCAAGCCGTTCCCTGATTCTTGATTCAAACAGTAAGCGGGGAGGAAGATTAAAAGGAATTAGACATAATATTATGTATAATGATATTTAATACTATTAATATATATTAATCTCAACAAAAAAGAAGGCAGAATGTATCGCAATTTTCGATAAAAATCAGATGTTCGCAATCGCAATCGTCAATTGAGGGCCATTGGACCATATTTGAGCCGACAAATTTCCAAGCCATCCGCTATTGATTATTTTTCTGACTTGGAGGATTAAAAGGATGAGTGCCCTCCCCTCGGAAGTAGGAGACACCGAAATACTGTTTGAAATTTACTCAAAAGTTCTATATCAAATGATCTTGATTAACTCGCTAAATAAAATATAAATTAATTAATTCTTTAATTAAAATTAATCTAAATCATTAATTAAAATATCTGATTAAAATAATTAAAATCAATTAACTCACTCAAAGCATAATAGGATATTTAATTTAAATTTGATTAAATTAACAGTCAAAACATTATTTTATAAAAAAAGAAGAAGAAAAAGATTCTGATATAAATCTTTTAAGTAATTTAAAATTAAACCTCAGATATTCTAATACAATCTAACTAAGTGATTAATTGCTTAATTTAACAAATTTGATAACTAAATCTCAAATGCAATCATTTTTATAACTCAATTAAACGATTAATCAACTAACTACTCACTCTTTACAACAATGTTATCCTAATGAATGGTTAATTCACTTGACTAATATAAAACTTGAAGACATTAAACATGAATCAATTTAATCAAAATAATTTAATATTTTTAAATTAACAAATTAAGTGTTTTAAACTTAATTTAATTAATGAAGCAAATCAATTTAACTTAATAATAAATAATCTCTCAAAATAGATTTTAAAATTAACAAACTAATGAAATCAAATTTAACATATAAATTTTAAATACATTTAATTAATAAGCTGGCAATTGGTTTTATTTAAAACTTAAATTCAAATAAAAATTCACCAAATTAATAATGCAATAAAAATAAAAAAATGCAAGAAACAAATTATTTTTTATAATCCAACCTAATGACTGACCTATAGATCCCATATGGCAGCTCACACAACAACTCTCTAAACAAGAACAAAAAATAATCTTTAGCAACTCTCAAACACAAAAGCTCTCTAACAGCTTTGAAACAACATCACCAACAAACAAGCCCAAACTCCCTTAATCTTAACGATAGCTCCTGTAGCTACTTATGGCTTCCTAAACTGGGTTTGATCACCGGCAAACAAGAGACAAAAGTTTAGCACAATTATAAATAAATTTTAACACTAAAAAACATTAAACTAGGTACTGCAGGTAGCTATCAGTTACTGTAGTAGAGAAGCTATGAACATAAAAAACAACAAACACCTACTATAATTATGGTAGAAAACAACTGCGAAAGTAAGTGTCCAAAATTACAATTCGTGTTTAGACTAGCAAACGACTACAAGTCCCTGGGCATTTTTCTAAGCGAAGAAGTAAGACTCGCATGTTAGGAAACTTTTAAATTAATGATCCTAGATCCAAATGTAAACCCAAATGGGCAGCCTTGTTTAAAGAACTGGTTTTGAGGACCCACCACCTCCGACACTTTAAATGAAAGCCGTAACCTCCGACTTTAGAGGAAATCTTAGGTAAAATGACCTAACCTCTAACCTCGTTTTAACACACATGGGATACTCTAAGCGAAGTAGTAAGATATGCACATTAGGGAACTCTAATGAAACCCTAGTCAAAACTCAAACCTACATGGGCCCCTTATTTAAAAGAATTAGGTTGTAAGACCCGCTACCTGATAACTTTCAAATGAAAGTCATAAGTTTGAACCTTGGGAATATTGTAGGTAAAAAATGACCAATCTCTAAACTCCTAACCACCAGAAGCTTATCTGAATAGATGCCAGAATTTTGGACCTATTAGGGAAATGTATAGGTAATAACATAACCTAAACCCCTCCTCGGGCATCCTGCTCTGTAGGCGAGGTTTTAAGCCCACTACGGGCTACTTAGTTATAAGTCGAGTTTGTAAGACCGTTATTAGGAAACTTCTAAGGAAGCTAAAACTATCCAAACAAAAATTTTAGCAACTTCTAATAAAAAGCGAAAAACCCACCCACCCGGTAACATTCAATGAAAGTCAAAGCTGACTTTAGGGAAATCTTTAGGCAAAAAATGACCTAACACCCAATCATAATTAACACACTGGCAACTTCTAATAAAAGCCTTAGTTCAACATCTGAGGGAAATATTTAGTAATAACAATAACCTTAGAACCCTCAATCGGCATCATAGTCCTATAGGGCTAGTTTGTAAGACCCATTATATGGGCTACTTATTTACAAGGCTAGTCTAAGACTCGTCGTTAGGTAACTTCTAAGGAAGCCATAAGACCTACCAACCAAAAAAAAAAAGGACCTTTATAGCTTGCAAGATCATTGTTTATGCCCACAAATTGAACTATTATTTTAAGAGAATAACTATGGGCCTAGAATGATGACTCTTTATTGGACTTAATTGCTCCACTGTGATGATATTATTTAATTGAATAGTAATAATTGATATGGCTAGATGACTAATTGGATAGTAGTTGAGATAAAAAAATTTGAAAATACCATAACAAGAAGTTGATGTCCTACCTTGCTATATCATACATCGATGCATACAACATTGATAGAACACAAAACATTGATATATTAGATACAATAGATAATTTGAATAATAATGCACATAAATAATAGGATATATATAATTGGTGATATTAAAGTTATCAATCATGATTTCCTTTACTAATTAATAATTATTTTAATGTTTGTTTTCTATTAATTTTTTGAATTCATATACTTATTTTAGTTGATCCCTAAATTAAATGAATTATTTGCCTACTTTTATTATTATAAAATTGAGTTTTATTGATGATATTGTGATCATTGACATAGGATTGCTATTAGTTATATTGACTGGACTGAAGCATTACATTTTGTTTCTTAAAACCTTTGTGAAATATTTAGTGAGTTTGGATAACTGCTGGGGGTTTTAAGCTCATTATATGAAGTTTTAATGATTTTATCAAGGAAGGTGACTAGGTTTTTAGTGTGAGTGAGTTTCTAGAAATATATATGTTTTTTTTTATTTTTCTTGTATTCTTTATCATTTGTAGTAAGATCCAATTTATAAAGTATTAATGTTATTATATTTTTACTATTATATATTAAATTAATTGAATGAATATAGTGGAATATTTTGATGTATACAGTTTGTAGATGCTCGTAATTCTCTATAAATATATATCTTTTATTTTATGATAAGAAGATATCATAAAGGCTTTCATAGATGATTAAAATATAAATAGATAATTCTTCCGAATTTAAATCTTGTGGGCAATGACAAATGGTAATAAAGTAGTTGTTTGGATGAATATTTATAACAGAGCTATAAAAATTGGTTATAGAGGGTAAAGTTGGGTAGTATATATTTTTAATTTTACATTATTTGATTGAATTATAATGTATGATATTGAGGTTTTGTGTATTGATTTGGAAAAAATTTTATGAGCAGATAGATGGATATTACTGACAAAATGTATAAAATGAACATAGTGCAGTAGGTCCAGAAATTGTTTGACAGTTTAAGCAGCTTGCCAGAATGCTTGCACACTTAATAGTGATTTTTATAAAGTAAGCTGTGGGATAAAGGAATCAGAGGAGGACATGTATCTATAGATTTCTATAAGTTGAAGCCCTCATTATTAAAGGGAGTTGAAGCTACATGCATCATATGATTGGCTGTTCAGGATAAAAAAATATTTGATAGCAGGTAGTGCCCAAAGACTCATAAAAGTACCCCTTGTAGTGTTTTCTATTTGAAGGAGAGGCTAAAGATTATGGATATGATAAAATCGAGAAATTTTATGCAGATAAGTGCAGAGATTTCTTGGGCAGAGTTCATTGCTATTTTTAGAGAATAAATCCTTCAGATCGCAATAAATATAGAGTATTCATTAGATTGGAATAAGAAGATAGAATATTGATGCAATGTGAAGCCAAATTTATTACACTGTAGGTATAACCCATAATAGATTAGTATAGTAGAGAAGAAAAGTCAGACAACTATAAATAGAGACTTATTGGATTTATAGAGTACAATGAAGGATTTAATGAGCAAGATAGATGTAAGAGGACTTACATAAAAGACAAGAGACCAATACAATTTGAATGCAAGTACTGACACCAATACAACCTATATTATATAGTCTGATCCAGAAGAGTGATAGAGATGCCACCTAAAGGATCCACCTGTAAATGTTTAATCCTATATTTTGATTGTATTTGAATGATGATTGATAATTATGCATAGTATGGAGTGATTAAATGATAAGGCAAATGTGATTGTTTGAATGAATTCTTTATTGATTGAATACATTGAACAAGTTTAATGATCAGTACTTTTTTGAACAAAATTAAATGGATTTCTTAATTTTGAATGGATTGATTTATTTTGATAAATTTACATTACATTATTATTTTTTATTTATTATTACATGTGGAAATATCGAGTAAATATTTTTTCTTAAGTGGGTAGATTATGAGGAATCCAAAAAAAATAAAATAATGTTAAAATTTGAATTTTTATTTGAACTGGGGCATAATACATTGTGCTCTGGAGCACTGCGATGTTTGGTTTGAGAGCACAACAGTTTTAGAAACTACTTTTGCGGGTTTTGAAATCTCATTCTACAATAACATGAGTTTTGATATACAATGTTGGGTGCTAGGTTGAGTGTTACGATGCTAGGCCACTAACTGAGCTTTTGTATAATTTTATCCTAAGCCTAAGCACTAAAATCCACCAGCCATTCCCCATTCCATGGCTTATTATGAGGGAAGGAAGAGAGGGAAGGAAGAGGATTAAATAGAGAGAGAGAGAGAAGAGAGAAAAGACAAAAGGTTATTCAGAGCTTTTATGTGTCAATTTTATTTAGACATTTCATTAATACTATAAATTAACACAAATCACATTTTTATTTTTCAAATGATTTGATATTTGATAGATATCATTGCTTCTAAATCGATAAAAAATACAATTTTCTTGATTTATCTGTTTTTGCTATGTATTATTTTGAATACATAAGAAGAATTATACGAAACATTTTCATTATATTATATTGAATTCCACTAGGTAAAACACAATTATGATTTTTATAAAGCTATAGAAATAATATATAAGAAAATTAATAGGTTGTAGAATATAGGAATTGTATAGGACAACCAATGTTTTATAAAATTTCTATAAAGCAAATAACAATAAGGACAAGGTCCAAATAAGAAAGTAAATTTAGGTATAACTACCATGGATAATTAAAGAAGTTGTAGAAATATAATCTTATCCCCACTATCCCAGAGTGATGTAAAAGGGTAAGATAAAAGCCTCTTCCCTTTAAACCTGAATTCAAGGCTATAACTTTTGTACCCTCACTAAGTAAAACTTTAGAAATCTATGTTAATCCTGATGATCCATTTATGGAAGAGATAATAGAACTTTTTATTTTTATTCAAAATGTGTAAAAAATTTCTTATGCAAGGTTTACACCATCAATTGGACAAGAGGTAAAGCCCAAAAATTTGAACATCTATGGAACATAAATACCATAAATACATATAAAGATTAGTGTTGGATTCACTACTCTACATGCATTTAATGATGACAAATGTTGCTTAGTTATATAAAATAATCTAGAGTATAATAGTCTATCTTCTTTTGAGTTTAATTCTTTTAACAAACTCCATTTTAAAGACTTTAGATTTTTCTTATAACTCCAAGTTTGGGCAACCTCAAATTTGAAGAGAAAATTAGAATACAATAGATGATCTAAAAAAAATAAATTTAGGCACTATAAGAAGACCCTCATTCAATTTTCATGAGTACTTATTAATAGGATGAGTCAAATAAAATGATCTTGCTATATCAGAGTTCAAATAATTATTTTTCCTTTGAGTTATGAGAAATCCTGGACTATCTTCAGACATAGTATTCACAAATAGAAATTAAATAACAAATTATACCAATATGCAAGAACCTTAATGAATGTGACTGACATTAAACAAAAAGTATTGTTAAAGTTAAGAAACAAACCAATACTGGATTATTAGGAAAAGAAAATCCAACTTGGTTAGCCTCACCTCTTAATAAAGAAGAGAAAAATCAAATTTGTGACTTCATCGACTATATAACTTAAATAAAGCATGTTTCTAAAGAGAGTTTTCACTCACCTAAAGGTTGATATTCACCTCACTATGTAATATTTTCATTTGAACATATCATCATGATATAACCAAAATAAAATGCACTTGAAGATGAAAAATATATAGCATTAGAATACTGATAATGCTTATTGTTATAAAGTTAGCCTTTTAGATTAAAGAACACTGAAGCCAACCTACTAGCAAGCAATGATGAGATTTAATGAGCATAACTGCCAACATGTGAGTATTACGTCGATGATCGCTAGTCATTAAAAGTCTTGAAAGAGATGATCTTTTATATGATAAGAGAATTATTTTAAAAATTACAATAACATAATTTAAAAATGAATCCTTTGAAGTGTGCTTTGGCATCACTTCAAGAAAATTTAGGTTTATAAGTCCACATAGTGGAATCAAAATAAGTCCTAATAAAAAGAAAAGAATTATTATAAATTTCACCAACTAAATGTCTCAACCCAATATGAGACTTTCAAGGTTGATTGGCATATCTTAGAAGATTCCATATCAATTCATTCAAGAAAATATCAACCATTTTTAGCTTTAGCAAGAAATATGTTTCATTTTTTGGTGGTGGAAAATTCTTATAAAGCATTTAAAATAGTATAAAGTATATTTAACCAAATCATATTGAATTGGCTACTCCCATTCCATGGAAGCCTACTATTATTTACAATAGCTTAAGTGAAATCTTATTATCCTAGTTAATAAGGACGGGATAAAGAAGCACTTTACTATTTAGTTGATTTTTACTTTCAACTGAAGTAAATTATCCTCTTATAAGAAGAAATTGTACGATCTAATCTCGCACTCAGAAGTCAAGGCACATTTGTTACCATAAAGTCTAACCCAAGAGGGTACTCTATCAGTTGGACATTGTAATGGAGATTGTCCAATGTACCTAATCAATACATGGGACCTCAAAAAATTTTTATAATGGATGAAATATTAAAAGAAAATTTTGAAGTTTAAATTGCTATGTTTAAAGTTATATAAGTAAATTGGTCCCAGATGACAAGATTGGGCTCAAAAAAATTACATTGAAAATAATGATCAAATTGATTTTTTAAAATGTTCCCTTAAAGCCATATAAAATAGTTGGTTGTTCTTAATATTAAGTAATCTTCTGATTGCACCTCTTCTTTTGATTATTGGTTGATTAGGGATATGATTTCTAAATGTCATTCTGATCTACATAAAAATAGTTTGTTAGAATGTAAACCCACTTCAACTTGATGTGTTATATGTTCCAACAAAAAAAATAGATGTTATGACTAATCCTTTTGATGGCATCCTATATGTTCCATTTATATCCAAAAATAGTTTTAAGAGTAATCCATCTTCAACAGGGTGTCCTATAGCTCTAACAAAAATAGTTTTATCTAAGCCCATTTTAATGGGCATCCTATATGAATCTATCTAGACACAAAAAATAGTTGTTAGGAAGTAAACCCATCTTCAATATGCGTATTATATAATACTCTAACAAAAAATAGCTTGTAGTGTAATCCCACTCAAACATGGCATCTTATATACTTCATTATCATCAAAATTAGACATTAGGTGTAAACCCATTTTTTATGGTATCTTAAATGCGCTACCCTATCATCTAAAAGTAATTTTTAGTTAAACCCATCTTTAACATGGTATCATATAGCTTTTAATTATCTTGTAGTTTGTCCTAAACTAACCATCCTAAATCCTTTTTTTTTTTTCTGGAATCATGACCCATCATGTTAAAAATATTATTCTTTAGGATATTTTAGTATTATTCACCAGGAGATCCTTTCCTTTTGAATTTTAATTAATTAGGTTGTTGTCCTGATATAACCTTCTAATTCTTCATGTTTGAAATTATCTCCCATTCAAGTTCAAATCTTATTCTCTAGGATTGGTGCAAGTTTCCTAGAATCTTCCTTTCCTTTGAATTCTAATTTGTTGAATTGTTTGTCTTAATCTAACTATCTAAATCTCCTTATTTAGATAGATCTCTATCATCCAAGTTCATACATTTAATTCATTAGAAAGTGTAAGTTTCCCTAGTGACATCCATCCTTTTGAATTTAGGTTGATCGGATATGACTCCATGTATCATATAATATAACCACTTAAATGTACTTGCATGAGATAATTTCCTTCCAAAGTATCTTCTAACGACAATCCAAAACAAATTTTAAATCAATCTACACTCAAATGTGATCTACAAACAATTATTTTGGATCAATTGATCATTTAGATCAATGGAAAACACATATGAATTACTACTTTTCAAGTTCATCACACCCTATTGGGGGTTCGTTTTTTTGACTTCATTTCTATCGAGGTCATTTAAACATTCAAACCCTAAACTATAATCAACATGCTCAGTGCATTACTCTTATTAGAACACTAATTTTTTAACTTCAATCATTATTCAATTCTAAGTGTTAAGATAGTTGCTATTTGCATGCTTTTCATTTTTGCAACTTATAAAGTTTTTGATGATTCTCAAACTTATTGTTCAATGTGTAGTTATCTCCTAACAATTTTTGGAAGAATTGTATTTGCTCTTGTGTACTGACATTTCAGGAAAAAACAACTCCAGAACACGAAGACTTCAAATAAATTCACAGCATGAGAACTTTGTAAAAATTTAAGCTTGCACTTTTCATAAAATCAAATTGAAAGGGAGTGATTGTATGTTGAGAAAATAAAAACATTCACACAAAGAGATCATGTAGAATTATACTGATCGTACAGGACGATCTTCAGTTCGTACTGGACGATCAGTACAGTTATCTCCTATAGAGCATTTGGAACGAATAGGAACGTTGCTTAAATTTTTTCTAAGTTCTCTATTCGTATCCAGGACTGAAATAAAATATCTCCCAGTACGATTGGCTCTCTGGAAACCGGTCCACAAAATAAATTGCCCGACGATTGGGCTCTGGAAAATTTTCGTCCAGACGAAAATAAATTATCGTCCAGGACGATCAGTCCTCGGGAAAATTTTGTGCCAAAAATTATATCGTCCAGGACGATCATCCTGGGAAATTTTGGTCACACGAAATTTTATCTACAGACGATCAGTCCTTGTAAAAATTTCGTCGAGACGAATCTATTTTCGTCCAAACGTTAACCGACTTAGTACAGTTTTCAGCAGTTTCTAGAATCGACCTTGTAATAACTTACTTCGTACTGACGAACTTAGTTTCGTACAGGACGATCAGCTGTACGAAGACATTTCGTACACATATTCAAATAGGGTCGTTTCAGATCAATTAAGTAAAATCTCCAGGACGACCCTCCGTACAGGAAGATCCACTGCGTACAGAATTAAATACTTGCAGTTTTTTGGCGGTTTTTCTTGTTTTTGTATAAATAGTTCAAATTAGACTGCCACCCAATCTTTTTGTCATTTGATCTTCCGGCCTATTGAGAGAATAGCCAAGGAGAGAGTTGAAGAGAGCATTCGAGGGAGGATTTTCTACCACAGAAGTGAATTGCTTCACTTGATTTCAAAGGTAAGAGTCTCTACTTGTGAATGGAGATTACTTCACCCTTTTCTTTCTTCCTTCTAGATTCTTGTAGAAGATCTGTCAAGGAGATCCGATTCTCTGCCGACACTTGAGAGTGTGAACAGCCGAAGGTTTTTCTCAGCCCCCACCTAGGAAGTGTGAAAGACGAAGGGTTCTCTGCCCACACTAGAGAGTGTGAAAGGACGAAGGGTTCTCTGCCCATACGGGGATAGTGTGAAGGACGGACGTTCTCTGCCAACACTGGGTAATTGTGTGAAAGGACGGACTTCTCTGCCAACACGGGTTTTGTGTAAAAGGACGACGGTTCTCTGCCGCACCGGGAGTGGTGAAAAGAGTGTGTTGTAAAGGCTTCTCCGCCTTCTGTGGTGCAAAAGGAGAGTCACTAATGATATTAGTGCAATACTCAGAGGTGCCTCTGGGGGATGGATAAGTCTGGTTATAGACCGAACCACCACTATAAATCTGGTGTCATTTACTTTACTATTTTTACGTTTCGCACTTTTATTTCAGTTTAAAAAACTCTGTGGTTGAAAAACTTTTTTCTACAAAATTTAAAAGAATTTTATTTCGGTTCAATAATTTAAAAAAGGAGTCTTAAAGTTTAACTTTGGTTTTTAAAAACTACCAATTCACCCCCCTCTGGTAGCCTGGGACATCACTTAGGCTTAACAACCTAATATTAGACTCACAAGTGGTATCCAGAGCTTCGTTTCAAGTCATAAGTTTGAACTACTTTTTGATTAACGTAGATGGCTACTTCGGAAACCAGAACACACCTGAGGTTACTCTATTACTAGACCTCCACGTTTGACAATATTCCTTTGATTTTTGGAAACCGCATGTCTACTTTCTTACAGTCACTTGATTATCGCATGGGATATTAGTCCAGATGGCTACACAAAAACAACTAGATTAGTTGATGGAGTAATGGAAAATACCTTTACTGATTGGACTGTAGAAGAATAGTGACTTAGCACATTAAATGCCAAATTGTTTTAAACAGTTTCTTTTGTGCTTTAAAATCTGAAGACTACATGCGGTTTCCACTTGCAAAAGCGGAAAGGACATATGGATGACATTGTATAACTTATGAAGGGACAAATGAGTTAAACAATCAAGGCTCAATATCTTGTTACTATACTATGAATTGTTTCGCATGAAACCAAATGATCTATTTCCGACATGACACAAGATTTACACAAATTGTCACTTCTTGCAATGCACTTGGTAGGAATTAACTAATGCTGAAATGGTCAATAAGATTCTTCGTTGTTTACCTACTGCTTATATGCAAAAAATTACTGCAATTACAGAGTATAAGATTAAAACATTTATTCTATTGACAATCTTCTTGTTCACTCATTGCTTATGAGCAAGGGATGTAAGTCAAAGAAAGATTGATGCAGGTGAACCACGAAAGAGAAGAATATAGCACTAAAAGTGGAAGAGTCAGAAGAGTGAACACTCACAACTGAGGATGAAGGATGTTTGCACTAATGACTAGACAATTTCAAAGCTTTTTAAAGAGGAAGCAGAAGAAACGCCGCTATGGAAAGAGGTAAGTTTAACAGAAAGGGCAAGGTTTCTAATGAAGTGATTTTTGTTATGAATGCAGGAAACCAGGTCATATCAAGACTGAATGCCCAAAACTCAAAGCCATCCTGCTAAAGGAGAAGGTGGAGGAGAAACCTATGGTAAAGAAGGCAAGAAGAAGTGTTCAAAGAGCTTTCTGGCGGACTCACTTTCAGACTCATCTGAGACAGAAAAAGAAGAAGAGCCACTAATCTTTGCTTGATGGCAGACAATGTGTCACTCAGATCAAGAAGAGAATTGACTTATCCTAATGAGAATATTTGAAGTTCTAACACATGCATGATGCATATAGGAAAATGAAAAAGATGCATGCTAGTTTAAGTTTAGAATTTGAAGAGAACAAGAAGGAAAATGAAATCCTTAGAAAACCATGCTTTAATAGATGACAACCACATGAAACTACTTGATAATATGATGACTTTGAATAAGAATTTTGAAAATCTAAAAGTCATCATAACTGATCTTGAAAAGGAATTTAAAAATTTTAAGGATGAATCTAGAGCAAAGCTATAGAATCAATTAACCAATCGAATCTTGAAAGATAAGAATTCATTTTACAAACTAACAATAAGACCTCTCAAGGATAATAGGAAACCCCCCAGACTTGAAGATTTTTACAATCCTAAATATATCCTAAATTCATGAAATCCCTTAGAAGACAATCACATGGAAGAAAACTTAGGATTATTTTCCTAATGTAAATGTAATAATTGTGGATTTTTTGGACAATATCTCACACCGTACCTTGATGATAAAATCTAATTTGTGTGTGGAGACCTAAGATGCATAAACCTAGACATCATACATGCACTGATTTTAAATTGCTAAAAGGTGAACCCAAACTTGTTTGGGATCCCAGGTCTAACATTTGATATTTTTTGCAGGATTGCTCTCACACAAGACCTCGTGGAGCATGGATACCTGGATAGCGGATGGTTCAAAGCAGTATGACTGGAGACACTACACAATTATATACGCTAAAGCCAGGAATGGAGGCAAGGTTACACTTGGAGATAATACCACAATAAAGTGGTTGGATCGTAGATTGTAATTTCAAAAACTTTTTAGAAACAATGGTCTATTGTTGAAGGCTTAAAACATTTGTTAAGTTAAGTCAGCTATGTGACAAGGTTTTATAATGTGAAATTTTTACCTACTAGCGCATATAAGCCTAAATGGAAAGAAGTTTTAAATGGAAAAAGGGTAAACATATGTTTTACATGCTAGATTTAAATTCAGTTTCATACTCCTATTGCTTTCTGTTTGAAAACTGTTTCTGATGAATCTTGGCTTTGGCATAGGAGACTTTGTCATTCTAGTATGAAAAACCATAGGAGAATTACCCAAAAGAATTTTAGTAAGAGGTATACCAAAACTAGACTTTAATAAGGACCATCCTTTTGATGCATGTCAATTAGGAAAACAAGTGAAGTCCTTTTAAATCCATAATGATCTTAGAACTAGTAAACCATTGGAAATTCTTCACATGGATCTTTTTGGATCAGTAGGAACTGTAAGTCTAGGAGGAAAGGTATACGGATTTTGTTATTTTGGATGATTCTCTAGGTTCACTTGGGTTAGATTTCTTTCTCATTAAAAGTGAATCATTGTGAGGAATCAGATATTTGTCAACGTTGATTTCAGAGAAAATTAGATGTATTAATGTTATATTCAAAGTGATCATGGAGGAGAATTGAAAATGATGATTTGAAAATTTTTGTAAAGAAAAAGGGATTGATCACAACTTTTTTTGCTCCAGAACCCCTCAACAAAATGGGGTAGTTGAAAAGGAAAAAACAAAACATAAATAGAAAGCCGCCAGACAATGTTGGCAGAATACTCTCTTCCTAAATATTTTTGGCTGAGGCGTTGGTGGACTCGTGCAGTATGTTCTGAATAGGTGTGAATGTGAGATCAATTTAAATAAACACCCTGAAGATAGTTACTAAAAGGTAGAAACAACCAAATTGTCTCATTTGCATGTTTTGGTGTTCAAGGTGTCTTCATAACAGGATTATATGGAATTTGTATCAGATGATTTTTGTTGTGTTATTTAATTTACAACTCACAAATCAATAAGTGTATATATGCATGTTTTGTTGGATACAAGTTTGGAAAATCTATAGGTATTCAACAAAAACTAAGTTATTGAAGAAACCACAGTTGTATTTGATGAATCGAAATTTAGAAGAGCCAAAATTGTTGAAGAAGAATTGAGGAAACTCCCAAAAGATTGATAGATTAAATTTGAAGAAAATTGGAAGAAAACATTGAAAGAGATAACCTTTTGCCTAAGATTTGAGATTTTCTAAAAACCACCCAAGAGAATGATTATAGAGAGAACCTAGTGAGGGTGTTAGAACTAGGTGATTAAATAAGGAAGTCAATCATCTCCATTTCAACCTTAGAACCCACTAATATGATCAGGCACTTTCTGATGAATTTTGGATATTGGCCATGCAAGAAGAGTTAAATCAATTTTTAAGAATAAAAGTTGGGAATATAACTACAAGGCCAAAAGATCAAGTGTTGTTGGAACAAAGTGGTGTGTTCAAAAATAAAATGAATGACTCAAGAGTAGTCATTAGAAATAAGGCTAGATATATTGCAAGGGGTAAATTGAAGGATATTTATGGTTGAGAGATCCTTTGCCCCGTAGCAAGACTTGAAGCAATTAGGGGTTTACTTTGCCTTTGCGTGTTTTAAAAGTTTAAATTATTTCAAATGGATGTCAAAAGTGCCTTTTTGAATATGTTATTAAGAAGATGTTAAGTAGAACAACCTCCAGGATTTGAAAATCAAAATACCCAAATCATGTTTTAAGTTATAAAAGGCATTATATGGATTGAAACAGGCACCTAGGGCTTAGGTATGAGAGATTGCACTTTCCTACTAAAGATCTTTTGAAAAAGGGAAGTGTGGATACAACTCTCTTCTTAAAGAAATTTGGAAGGAAATACTCATGGTTCAAATTTATGTGATGATATCATCTTTGGATCTTCAATAAAAATCTTGTGATGATTTTTTCTAATACAATGATAAGTGAAATTGAAATGATCTAATGGAGAGATTTAAATTACTTTCTAGTTTTTAGCATCATAGCAACTTGAGAAGGGACATTTCTTAGTCAAACCAAATATTATTAAGGACACCTCAAGAAATAATGAATGGACAATGCTAAACCTGTTAGTACACCAATGAGTTCCTCAGTTCAGTTAATAAGGACCTTAAGGGAAAATCTTGGATCAAAAGAAATATAGAGGAATCATTGGATCTTTGCTTTACTTGACTGCTAGCCGCAAATATTATAGTTCAGTGTTTGCTTATGTGCTAGATTTCAATAGATCCAAAAGAATCACATTTGATAGTAGTGAAAGGATCTTAAGATACTTACTAGGAACTCAAAACTTAGGAATTTTGGTATCCTAGTTTAGCTCTTCATTGAAATTATTGGTTATCAATTCTGACTTTGCAGGCTGTAGAGTGGATAGGAAAAGCACTTCTGAACATGTCAATACAATGGAAATTCATTAGTTTTCTTGGTCCAGTAGAAAAACAAAATTTTCAGTAGCCCTATCTACTATGCAGAAGCAGAAGACATTGCATTTAGGAAGTGTGTGCCAATACTTTTTTAAAACAACAGTTGATTGATTAGGATTATCTGTAGCACCATTCCAATTTATTGTGACAATACTAGTGTTATTTGCATTTCCAAAAATCCTTTCAACATTCTAGAACCAACCCATAGATATAAGACATCATTCATAAGGGATCATGTATCCAAGGAGAAATTGAAACTCACACAGTCAACTAGAAATCAACTTGCAGACATTTGTTACAAAACCTTTAGCCCTGATAAACTTCAGTACTTTAAGAACAAGGTTAGGTGTTATTGATTTAAATGCCTAAACAAAATGTTTTGGCAACATTGATGTTTATGTTTTTTTTTGTTTTGATTATGTAACTTTTGTGTGTTTTGAATGAATTTGTTTTTGAGTGTAAGTTTTTATGTATTATGTGTTTTTTTTTTAAATTTTTGGTTTGATTTTCTTAAATTAAAATTCAAAAATTCAAAAATTGAGGAAATCGTCGAGGACGACTGTGTTCGTACTGGACGATGTGAGAAAAATTGGTTGGCGTGCATTTTACCAGTTTTTAGAGCAGTTTTTTAATTAAATCGTCTGTACGATCTGAATATCGTCCAGGAGAACTTTTTCCTTTTCTCAAACGTCGGGACGATTGAATGCAGCGTGAGTGAGATAGACAGTTTTAATATGATTTTGTCTGTAACAAAATTTTGGTTCGTCCAGACGAACATATGTCGTTATGTAGGAGGGGACGGTTTTCAAAGACATTTAAACGAGTTATTTCTAGATCGTCTGACGAACTTTGTGGTCTGGTACGATTCGTCAAGTCAATAGGTCTGTACGAAGGGACGCATCGTAAGTTGTGTTGATTACGAAAAGCCGTTACATTTTGACAAATTTGATCGTCTGTACAAAATAAATGTTCGTCCAGACGAACGATGATTTCGCCAGGACAACTTTTTCGTCCAGGACGAACGTATCGTTTTCTTTAAAATATGAAGGCTTTCTAACTCAACAATCACAATTTCAAACTTCCTTTCAATCCCTTTCTACTTCAAAATTGTCAATGGCCTCCTCAAGCAAAAGAACAAAAGGTGTTAGCGAAGAAGCCGAATAGAGAATGCCTCGAAAACTTGTTGAGTCCATAATTAGTTGTTAAGCCTAAAGTATGTCCCAAGGCTACAAGAAGGGGTGAATTGTGTAGTTTTTAAAATTTAAACCCCGCTAAAAATAAAGTTGAACCGAATAAAATTTTCTTTTTAAAGTTAGTAGAAAAATATTTTTATCAACCACAGAGTTGTTAAAAACTGAATTTAAAAGTGCGAAACGAAAAGATAAAGTAAATGACACAGAGTTTATAGGGTTTCGTCCTATAACCAGACCTACATCACTCCTCAGAGGCACCCTCTGAGATTGCACTAATTACCAATAGTGACTCTCCTTTTTGCACCCACAGCAAGGCGGAGAAGCCCTTACAACACACTCTTTTCACCACGCCCAGTGCGGTAGAGAACCGCCGTCCTTTTTACACAAAACCCATGGTCGGCAGAGAACCGTCGTCCTTCACACCCTCCAAGTGTAGCAAGAAACCCTTCGTCCTTTCCACACTCTCCTAGGTGGGCCAGAGAACCCTTCCGTCCCTTTCTTCACTACTCCCTATGTGGGCAGAGAACCCTTCGTCCTTTCACACCTCTCCAGTGTGGCAGAGAACCCTTCGTCTGTTCACACTCTCCAAGGTGTCGGCAGAAACCGACCCTTCTTGAATGATCTTCTCACAAGAATCGAAAGGAAGAAAGAAAAAGAGTGAAGAAATCCAATTTCACAAGTAGAGACTCTTACCTTAGCAATCCAAGTGAAGCCTTCTAGCTCCAGTGGGTAGGAATCCTCCTTTGAATGCTCTCTTCCACTCTCTCCTTGCTATTCTCTCAAAAGGCACGAAGATCAAATGACAAAAAAGATTGGGTGGCAGTCAATTTTGGACTATTATAAAAAGAACAAGTGAAACCGCCCAAAAACTGCAAATTTTCAATTCGTAACGCAGTGGATCGTCCTGTACGTTCTGATCGTCCTGGACGATTTTTACTTAAACGATCTGAAACGCCCAATTTTGTATATGTGTACGAACTGACTTCGTACACTGATCGTCCCTGTACAACTTTCGTCCAGTACGAACGGTTTTATTACAAGGTCGTGTTCTAGAAACTGCTGAAAACTGTTCTAAGTCGGTTTTGTCGTTTGAAACGAAAATGTGGTCGTCTGGAACGAAAATTTTCCAGAGAGCCGATCGACCTGGACGATTATTTATTCGTCTGGACGAAAATTTTCCAGAGAACCTATCCGCCGCGGACGATAACTTGTTTTCGTCTGTACGAAAAAAGTTCCAGAGAGCGATCGTCCTGTACGATAATTTTTCGCGGGACGAAAATTTTCCAGAGGACGGTCGCTCTCGTACAGATGGTAACATTCGTCTGGCAAAATTTTTTGCAGAGAACCCATCGCCTGGGACGATGATAAATTTCGTCCTGGACGAATAGGACTTAGAAATTTTTCAAGCAAGTTCCCTATTCGTTCCAAGTGCTCTATAGAGATAACTGACAGATCGTCCAGCAACGATAAATATCGTCCGTACGATCAGTATAGAATTTCAAGATCTCCTTATTTGTGTGTGTGTGTGAGATTTTATTCACTCAATTACAATCACTCCCTTTCAAAGTTAATTCAAAGAAAAGATAAACATCAATTATACATAAATCTCATGTTGAATTTGAATTGAAGTTTTCGTAGTCTGGAGTCTGATTTCCTGAAATGTTAGTACACACAAGAGCAAGTGCAAATCTTCTGAAATTGTTAGGAATAACTATACCATTTGAACAATTAATGTTTGGAATCATCAAAACTACATAAGTTGCATAAATATAACTCATCAAATAGCAACTATTCAAACAATCTCCCCCTTTTTGATGATGGCAAAAACAATTATTAATTAGTATGGTTTTCAAGTTAAACACATTTTTATCTCCTAAACTCCCCCTGAATTTATGAGTACATTAAAATGGAGGGCATTAAAGAACAATTTTTTTTTTTTTTTTTTTTTTTTTATTTTTAAAAAAATTGCAAACAGAACCACTAAAAAAAGATAAAACACAAACATACACAAACTAATAATTTCTCCCCCTTTTTTGACAGCAACAAAAGTGAAGAAAAAAAGACCAGAAATGTAAATAATTATATGAAATTCATTGTTAAAAAATTTAATTCTAAATGGTGATTGACATAGGGTATGCAATTTTTAAAACAAAATAAAACATTAGGTCAATCATAGAAATTCAGGAGATTTAAAAAAGTGATATAACATTGTAAGTAAGAAGAATTTAGCAAAGACATGATTCAATTTAGACATTTGAATATAGAAAATCATTACAAGAGAGATGAAGAAAAAATTCTATATTTCAAAATTCAATAGAATATAAATGAACATAAGATCAATTTGAATTAAGAGATTGAAAGAATTTGGAAAGAAGAGAATTACCACATGTGCGCTTTTGCGCACTTTTTCAACTTTGTTGAGCACATTTTTGTGCATCTATGAGATTGAGGTGATTTTGTGCCTCTTTTTCATATTTGCGAACCATTGCGCATTTCTTTTTGATTTTTTGTACTTTTTGTACAATTTTCAAGATACTTTACACCAATTCTTTCCAAAATCAATAATCTAAAATTTCAAATATTTCTAAGTACATAAATATTATTTTGAACAATAGAATACAAAATAAGTAAACATCTAAATTGCAAATATTATTAAATTTTATGTAGTCTAAATGAATAGACATGAATTTAAAAATCTAATTACAACAAGATTATAAACAACTTTAAATTGTGATAGCATTTTCTAATGTAGATAATCTCCAATTTACAATCTAATTTAAGCACTATGATTAAATAATACAATGAAATTCATAAAAAAATTAACCACATTTCAATAACAAATCAAATATGAAACAAGTGTGAAATGCATTGAATTATATGAAAAGATTACATTTCACAAAAGCTAAACACAACAAAATATAAAAGACAAATACCTACATTTAAACAAAAAACATTAACATAACAAAAAAAATGAGTAACAATCACAACAACAACAAAAATTACAACACAGTGTCAACATAAACACATAAAATCATCTCTACTGCTGGAGGAGAGGAGAGGAATCCACCGAAAAGGAAAGTAGGAGGCAACTTCAAATACATTGGTATTGATCATTCTCATTTCTAATATACACCAATGTCATGTTGTTGCTGCACAAGTTGAGCATCAAATTGATCAAATCTTTGATCAAATGAGTCTCTAAACGATCAAATCTCTTCAATCAGATTCTGATAATCGACTAGGTGCAGAGGTATGCTCTCCTTCTTCTCTTTCTTCTTCTTCTGAAGCACTGTCATGTTTTTCCCTTTTTCTTTTCTTCCTTAAGAGCATCTGAATGATTATTTTTATAGTAACGGCTCCTTCATTCTTCTATCAGGATGCACTATATTGTATTTCTTCCTCCAAAATATAGGTAATTAAGTGCCTCAAAGAAATGTTTTTCTTTTCTTCTGATCAGCATGTCCCTATTTATGAAAGCCGATAGATATGAACTATGATGAGTTGGGCTTCATCAATAGGATGTCTTGACATGATTAAAAAGGTTAGACAAGAAAGAGAGGAGTGATGTTATAATCCTATCACCAGCTTTAGGAATAATTGAGGATCTAAGGAAATGCTTGATGATTCGGGCATCTTGGTCATACCTGAGACTCTAGCAACATGAGTTCAATTATGCTTTCCTCTAATTACCCTATTATTTTCAAACCATTTGAAGGAGTTTTTCTGACATTAGGTGTGGGCTCTATATCCCTCAGTTCTAAGTTTAAAAATGCACACCAAGACGTGCTGGTGATTCTCAACTTTTTTCTTAAAAACAAAGAACTAATGATAGAAGTGGTCAGAATTGAAACTCATGTTGGCAAGGAAGTAATGGTAGTTTGTTTGGTTGTAGAGGTAAACGAGAGAAAGATGAACTGAAATTGGTGTTGAGGCGAAGAGGATTACCCGATATTTCAACTCTGCAGGGATAAAAAAATGCGAGACGGAGTGATTTTTGCTGAAGCAAAACGAGGAAAAGAGTTCCTCATTTCCTTAGAAAGAAAGTTGTCGGGGCATTCCTGTTGTTTCTTCACCCAAACCTTTTGTCTTTTGCTAGAGGAGGCCATTTTGATTTGAAGTTGAAGGGGATTGAAAAAAGAAATTTGAAAGTGTGATTTTCAAGTTTGAAAGCCTCATATTAAAGGAAAAAACGATACTTTTCGTCCTGGACGAAATATTCGTCCTGAACGAACATAATAATTCGCCTGGACGAAACATGTCTCGTACAGACGATCCAATTCGTCCAAATGTAACGGCTTTTCGTATTAACACAACTTACGATGCGTCCCTTCGTACAGGCTTTTGGACTTGACCGATCGTACAGACGAAAACAATTTCGTACAGACGATCTAAAGTATTCGTTTTAATGACACTTGAAAACCGTCCCCCTACAATGAAACGACACATGTTCGTCTGACGAACGAAAATTTCGTACAGACGAAGTTCGTATTAAAAAACTATCTTATCCACAACCGCTGCATTCAATCGTCCCGACGTTTGAGAGAAAAAAAAATTCGTCCTGGACGATCACAGATCGTACAGACGATCCAATAAAAAACTGCTCTTAAAACGGTGTTAAAATTTCGCAAACTGTTCCTTTACACATCGTCCCGTACAAAATATTTCGTCCTGGACGATTCCCTCCAAAAATTAATTTTGATTTTTTTAAATTTTTAAATTAACAAAATCACAAAAACAATCAGAAACACAGAAAACATAAAACAAAATCATAAACCAAAAACAATTCATAAAAAAAAACACACAAAATTCACAAAATTTAAAAACAAAACATAACAAAAGTTCCAATGTTTGCAAAGACATTTGAGTTAAGCATTCAAATCATAACACCAGCACTCTTTAGTTCTGAAAGTACTGAAGGTATCAAAGGCAAAGGTTTTGTAAAAATGTCTGCAAGTTGATTTTCAGTGAAACATGTATGAGTTCAATTTCTCCCTTTGGATACGTGATCCCTTTATGAAATGATGCCTTATATCGATGTGTTTTGGTTCTAGAATGTTGAATAGATTTTTGAATACAAATAGCACTATATTGTCACAATAATTGGAATAGTGCCTATAGTTAATCCTAAGTCCAATCAACTTGTTTTTTAACCAAATACTTGTGCCACACAACTTCCTAATGCAATGTATTCTGCTTCTGCAGTAGATAGTGCCCACTGAATTTTGTTTTCTAACTAGACCGAAAACTAATGAATTTCCAATGAATTGACATGTTCCAGAAGTGCTTTTCCTATCCACTCTACACCTGCAAAGTCAGAATCTGAGTAACCAATAATTTCAAATGAAGAGCTAAACTTTAGGATAACCAAATTCCAAGTTTTTGAGTTCCTAGTAATATCTTAAAACCTTTTTACCTGCTGTCAAATGTGATTCTTTGGATCTGATTGAAATCTAGCACATAGCAAACACTAAACATAATATCTGGTCGGCTACAGTCAAGTAAAGTAAGATCCAATTATCCCTCTAAATCTTTTGATCAACAGATTTTCCCTTAAGGTCCTTATCCAACGAACTGAAGAACTCATTGGTGTACTAACAGGTTTAGCATTGTCCATTTATATTTTTGAGGATGTCCTTTAATATTTTGTTTTTGACTAAGAAAAGTACCTTCCCCTCAGTTGCTTAATGCTAAATCCTAAAAAATTTAAAATCTCCCATTAGACTCATTTCGAATTCATTACTCATTGTTTTAGAAAAATCATCACAAAGATTTATTTGAAGATCCAAAGATGATGTCATCCACATAAATTGGAACAATAAGTATATCCTTCCATTTTTTCTTAAAAAGAGAGTTGTATCCACACTTCCTTTTTCAAAAGATCTTTCAAGTAGGAAGGTGCTTAACCCCATACCAGACCCTAGGTGCCTTTTCAATCCAATAATGCCTTTTTTAATTTGAAAACATGATTTGGAAATTTGTGAATTTTCAAAACCTGAGGTTGTTCTACAAAAACAACTTCTTCAATTACTCCATTTAAAAAGGCACTTTTAACATCCATTTGAAAACATTTAAAACCTTTAAAACAGGCAAAGGCTAGTAAAACCCTAATTGCTTCAAGTCTAGCTACAGGGCAAAGTTTTCCTCAAATCATTCCTTCAATTTGATTATACCCCTTAGCTACTAATCTACCTATTTCTAATGACTACTCCTGAGTCATTCATTTAATTTTTGAACACCCACTTGGTTCCAACAACACTTTGATCTTTTGCCTTGTAGTTAGTTCCCAAACTTATTTCTTACAAATTGATTTAACTCTTCTTGCATGGCCAATTCCCAAAATTCATCTGAAAGTGCTGAATCAATGTTAGTGGGTTCAATATTGAAAATGAAGCTGAATGATTGACTTCCTTGTTTAAATCCACGCCTAGTCTTAACACCCACACTTGGTTCACCTATAATAATTCCTTGTGTGATTTAGAGAATCTCAAATCTCTAGGCAAAGGGTCTTCTCTTTCTAATATTTTCTTCCACATTTCTTCCAAATTTAATCTATCAATCTTTTGGGAGTTTTCTTCAATTTCTTCTTCACAACTTTTGGCTCATCTATGTTTCCATTTTCATCAAAAACAACATGTGTGGTTTCTTCAATGACTAAAGTTCTTTTGTTGAATACCTATAAGGATTTTTCCAACACTTGAAAATCCAACAAAAATTCCTTCAACTGATTTTGGATCAAATTTTCCTAAGGCATTTTCCATTATTAATGTATGAACACCTTGCAACCAAATACATGTAAATGAACAAATTTGGTGTTCTACCTATTACCAATTCATAGGGTGTTTATTCAAATTTGATCTCACATTTACCCTATCAGAACAAGCATGCGTGCTAACCCGCCTCAGCCCCAAAAATATCTAGGAAGAGAGTATTCTGCTAACATTCTCCGGCGGCTTCTATTAATGTTCTGTTCTTTCTTTCAACTACTCCATTTGTTTGAGGAGTTTCTAGGTGCAGAAAAGTTGGTGATCAATCCCCTTTCTTTACAGAAATCTTCAAATCTTTCATTTTCAAATTCTCCTCCATGACTCACTTTGTATAAAATATTTCACATCCTAGTTTTCTTTGTATCCAAGTTGAAAAATTTCTGAATTTCCTCAAATGATTCACTCTTATGAAAAAGAAATTTAACCCAGTGAAATCTTGAAAAAATCATCTACTATTACAAATCCATATACCTTTCCTCCTAACTAACCGTGCTTACAGGTCCAAAAAGATCCATGTGAAGAATTTCTAAAGGGTTTACGGTCCTAAGATCTTTATTGGATTTAAAAAGGACTTCACTGTTTTCCTAATTGACATGCATCACATAAGTTTCTTAGTAAAGTCTAGTTTTAGTATCCTCTAACCAATTCTTTTGGGTAAATTCTTCTAAGATTTTTCATACTAAATGACAAAGTCTCCTATGCCAAAGCCATGATAATCAGAAACAGTTTTCAAACAAAAAGCAGTAGAGATTGAATACAATTTAAATCAACTATGTAGACATTGTTTCACCCTTTTCCATTTAAAAACTTTTCCCATTTAGGCTAATTAATGCGCTAGTAGTATAAAAATTTTAACATTATTAGCCCTTATACACATAGCTGACTTATGCTAAGCAAATTATGTTTTAAGCCCTTCAACTAATAAAACATTATCTATGAAAAAGTTTTCAAATTTCCAATCATACCTGATCCAACCACCTTCTTTGTGGTATTAACTCCAAGTGTAACCTGCCTCCACTCCTGGCTTCCAGCGTTATGAATGAGCAGTATTCCATCCAGTGCTTAGAACATCCGCTGTCCAGGTACCATATACTCTCACGAGGTCTGTGGTGAGAGTATCCTGCAAAATTCTCATTGTTAGACCTGGGACCCCAAACTAGTTTGGGTTCACCTTTATGATAAATTTATAATCAGATGCATGTGTGATATGTCTAGGTTTTATGCATTTAGTTCTCCACACCAAATTAGGTTTCATCTTTATAGTGGCAGGTGTGAGATAATGTGTCCCAAAAATCCACAATTGTTTACATTTACATTAGGAAAATATTTCCCTATGTTTTCTTTCATAGATTTGTCTTCTAAGGGATTTCAGAATTTAGGAAATATTTAGGATTTGTAAAATCTTCAAGTTAGGGGGTTCCTATTATCCTCGAGAGCTCTTATAGTAAGTTTGTAAATGAATTCAGTCCTCCAAGATCAGATGAGATGTTTGTGTCTATATTTCTTGTGCTCAGATTCATCCTTAAATTTCTTAATATTCTTTTCAAGTTCCACAAGATGGATGTTTAAATTTTCAAAATTTTTATTCAAGTCATCATATTCATCATAGTTTTGTGTGCTATCAATTAAAGCATGATCTTTCCTAAGGATTTCGTGTTCCTTATTAAGCCTTCAAATTCTAAAACTAAACTAGAATGCATCTTTTAGTTTTCCTATGCATCATGCATGTGTTCAGAAACTTCAAACATTCATCATATGTTAAATCACATCCACTTCTTGATCTGATTGTTCAGCTTTATCTGCCATCAAGCAAAGGTTGGTGACTTCTTCTTCGTTTCAGTCTCAGATGAGTCTGAAGCTGAGTCCGCCCAAAAAGCCTTTTGAAACTTCTTCTTGCCCTTTTTTTACACCATTGGTTTTTCTCCTACTACCTTCTCCTTGCTAGGTGTCTTAAGTTTTGGACAATCATTTTTATATGACCTGGTTTCCTGCATTCATAACAAATCAATTCATTAGAAACCCTGCCATTTTTGTTTTTAACTTACCTCTATTCCATTGCTGGCGTCTCTTTCTGCTTCCTCTTTAAAAAGCTTCTGAATTGTTCTAGTCCATCAGTGCATATCGTCTTCATCCTCAGGTTGTGAGTGTTCACTTTCTGACTCTTCCACATTAAATGCAAGATTCTTGTCCCTTCTTGGTTCACCTGCATCAATCTTTCTTTGACTTACTCCTTGCTCGTAAGCAATGAGTGAACCAAGAAATTGTCAATAGAATAAAATGTTCAGATCTTTTTGACCAAACTTTTCAACAACGCTTCTGGTCCTTGATTTGGACTCATTTGGGCTTGGATTGAGTTGAATTTGGTGTCGTTGGGTTCGTATTTCCGAGACGCTCAGTTTGACAGTAAGTTTGCTGAAATCGGAGTTTAGGTGATCCCGGATTTGATTTTTAAAATTTTCGGCTTGATTTTTGCCTCGAGATTCGTGCCCAATCAAGAAAATTATCAATGACATATCAATTCTATTTACAAAAAAAATGTATTTGTCCCAAATGAAATCTAATTCATTATGTTATTGTTGCATCTTAGCCAATGAATGGTTTGTCCATTAATTTGAAGTAGTAATTTAATATTTGATATGAAATAAAACTTGTGAACATTAGTCTTATTTTGGAACTACTTTGAACACATATAACTTAACGTAACACTCTCCAAGTCAGCTTTTAATCTCTTAAAATTGTCGTACTAAACAAAAATATATCACTTTGGTGATCAAGTAATATTTTCTTGAATAAAACAAAAAAATTCTTACAACTTGTTATCCACAAAAGTGCTATGTTGAGCATATTGCTTAAGCCTTCACATACTAAAAGTAAAAATTTCATTAATACAATTATTAATACTATCACGTTTTTAAATGTTATAATTGCATTATATCTTTTTCGGTATGGAGAAGTTTGTTAGAGCTGTACATCATTTGGATGAACTCGAAAACTTAAATTAAATTTATTTAATTAGATAAATTTGATTCGGTTCAAAAATATAGATTTGATTATTAGTTGTAATTCAAATTTTCTTTTAATTTTGGTTTTTGGTTCTGCTTTTGCTTTTGTAAAATTAATCAAAAAAAAAAAACGATTTATAATATGTTTTTAAAATATTAAATCAATAAATATTATGAATGGTAAATAATAAAGGAATATGTAAATAAAATTGCTCAATATCCATGTACATATTTACAAAGTTGTGAAAATTGGATCATATTTTGAACCATAAGAAAAGGTTCAATGATTCAAGATTGAACTAGATGATGTAATAAATATTTAATTTATTTAAAACTTATTTAAATGAAATAATAATGGTATAATAATCATTCAGTAATATAAATTTGTGACTAAAAAAAAACATAAACAATAATTTCTATAATTTTAAATTTAAAAACATATAATTTTTAAATTTGATTCACATTAAATATAAATTTATAAATTTAATTTAAATTATTATTAATTTATGTTATATATTTAAATATATTTAACATATGTAGATTATATATCAAATTTATTTTATAAATTTACATCTGAAAATTATTTATGTTAAATAATTATTAACTAAAAAATAAATATTATTCACATTATAAAGAATTAATTAAATCATGTGGTTAAAAATATTAATATATATGTTGTGCCTAAACTCATTTATTTATTTTCACATCACATGAAAATTTTTTCTTGCTATTGTTCAAATAGCTTTCCGAGTTATCATATAATAAGAACTCAAGAGTGTTGGGGTTTTTTTTTTTTTTTTTTTAATTTAATTTTTTATTTTAACTAACAATATTCCATTAAAGGAAAAAGATACAATAAAAGACCATATGAAGATGCTTCATGGTGCTTTAGGAAAAATTAATATAATAAGAATTTTATACTAATTTAAAATTGAGTCTTTAAAAAATAAATTAATTTGTTTATTAAGGAATATTCTTTAATATTTAAGTTATAATGTAATAAATTTATTTATTTAATTATTTAAATAATGCGGTAATTGAATCAACCACTTTGACTGATTCAATCCAACTTGATGTAGAAACGGTCTTCAGTGTGGACCAGACTAGACTTGTGACTAGTTCACGGTTGAATCGGTCGGTCCGATCCGATTTTTTAAAACCTAACATATTTAAAATGATTTGCTAATTATTATCACTCAAAAGTTCTATCTATTTAAAATTGAACATAAAAAAAATTTATTATATTTTGATTATGTTAGGTTTGTTTGGGTAGCTTAATTTCTTTGAATTTTACATTAAAATCAATTGATTTGGTGAATTCTGTCAACTAGTCCATCCAAACAAACTGAACGCACAACCCTAAGTATTCTGCAAGATGGCTAGAAAAGTTATTCAATCAATAACAATAAATTAACTCTAAAATGATTTTCACCTTTATTTAAAAAAAAAAAACAATCATAAAGCAAAAGTTTTTTCCTTTCTCTATACCACGTAAATAACAACCTAAATTAATATATGTGCATTATTTCAAGTATATGTATACTTGCACGTATAAATATTTTTATCAATAAGAGAATCTCCATCAAAGCAAAAAAAAAAAAAAAACAGCTATCTTAGAATCCCATGAAAAACAACTGAAATGCAACTGCAGATTTTTACTCCACAAAGTTGAAAAAAGAACTTCTGCGAGCTTTATAACATAATTGCTTTCATTTTGCAAGCAAGGCTTGATAAATTACGTACAAAATCTTTTCGTAAGAAAACTAAGCATTCTATTAATTGCATCTCCCATTTCTATGATTGTATAATCACATGTATTTTCAGGTATTCAACAGATAGTGACGGATCATAGCGAGTAAACTTATATCTCATGGACCTTAGAAGCAGAACTCGCCATGGGTTCATCAAGATCTAACTTAATGAAACACCCATAAGAGAGTTAACTCTTACAATGACAGTCAAGGGTTCTGGAAGGCCACACAACTCATCTAGCTAGCGAGGGTGCAACACATGTCTAAGGCACTTTGTACTATGATTCATTAATTCTTGTACTTTTTATTTCTTTATTAATGTAGTCTTTATTATAGTTCTCATATTAAAGAGGAACATTTTAAATATTTTTTACATTTTTGAACTACAAACACTTGCTACATTAAAGAAAGTTGTACTCCTAAGGAAGAATCGACTAGTAAATTATCAAAATTGTTTTCAGGCCCTTTTATCATTTATGGTGGTTTACTGGACTAAGAAAAGAATCTATATTTTCAACCAATATATCAATTACAGTCCAAGATAAAAGCAACTTTCAAATCACTTGCAGAAAATAATAATCCAATTCCAAATTTCAGTGAACTTTATAGAGATATGTCAATTTTCTTGGGAAATTTGAAGCATAAACTGAACTGAGAAATGTTATTTGATCACTTGTGCAGTTTAAGAAGCACGCTCGTTCCCTTCTTTCGAAAAAAAAAAACTAAAGTTCACTACACAAGCAATTTGCATACTGTTTCTACTCCAGCTAATTCGACAAAGCTTCAGCGTAATTAAATATAGCTAGCAAACATTTCTAGCTCTAGTTATGTCATTGATTGACGCTCAGCTTTTGTTTGGTCATAGTGGACGAGTACTGAAATTCCATTCTGTGATACAGTTTTATAAAGTTATACTTGACCCGAAATTTGGAATATATGATATTCAGTTATTCAAACCCGAGCTTGGAAAGACCTTGTTGGAATTTCAAGTTCCTTTATGTTATGTGCTTTCTTCAGCAACAAACTCCAGAAGGTTAGTATTCATAACTTGAAAGAATTTGTCTCACTAGCTGTTTAAGCAATTATAAAAAAAAGGAGTATTTCTAGCCAAGTGCAGCCTCTCAAATCAGGATCTAATGAGCTAATATATTTTCAAGTAGTTCATATTTTGGAAGGTATGATGCCATTTACATCTGTTTCATCAAACGTGTTATTGATGATCAAATCAGTTTAAAGATAATATTGGAATGGTATAAATAAAATCCAGTAATATTGCAGAGTATAAGAGTTGGCAGTTTCAAAAGCCTTGAGTGGGTTAAATATATATAAATAAGTAAATACAAAATAGAGCTTCTAACCAACCCAAATTATTATGTGCGGACACAGGACGCAAGCCTGCATCCGGATTGCTGCGCTTTTACTGTATTTTTGTTGTATTTTTGCAAAAGGATATCTAATACACAATTTTAATTGCATATTAGCTGTCCTTTTGTTGAGTATTTGCAAAAATATAGCAAAAGCAAAACGAATATCTTACTAATTGAGTATTTGCTACACTTCTACTGCGCGGATCGTCACCTGCTCCTCCACACGCAAGCAAGAACCCGACGTCCAGCTTCTGCCGCCCGTGCTAGCTAGACCCCCTGTCGCCGGTCTTCCACACACAAGCGATCCTCTCACGCACACCAAACCTCACCTCCGCCTACGAGCAGGAATCCAAAGAGCGTCAATATCTGTTTTCAAATTCCACTTGGCTTCTTTCATCTGCTGAATTGCACCATTAAGCTTTGCCTTGTGTTTTTGCACTCAAGCCGTTCCCTGATTTCTTGATTTCAAACAGTAAGCGGGGAGGAAGATTATAAGGAATTATACATAATAATTATGCTATAATGATATTAATACTTATATTAATATTAGTATTAATCTCAACAAAAAAGAAGGCAGAATGTGATCGCAATTTCGATAAAAATCAGATGTTCGCAATCAGCAATCGTCAATTGAGGGCATTGGGACCATATTTGAGGCCGACAAATTTCCAAGCCATCCGCTATTGATTATTTTTCTGACTTGGAGGATTAAAAGGATGAGTGCCCTCCCCTCGTGAATAGGAGACACCGAAATACTGTTGAAATTTACTCAAAAGTTCTATATCAAATTGATCTTGATTTAACTGCTAAATAAAATATTAAATAATTAATTCTTTTAAATTAAAATTAATCTAAATCATTAATTAAAATATCTGATTATAAATTAAAATCAATTAACTCAACTCAAAGCATAATAGGATATTTAATTTAAAGCTTTTTGATTAAATAACAGTCAAAACATTATTTTTAAAAAAAGAAGAAGAAAATATCTGATATTAAATCTTTAAGTAATTTAAATTAAACTCAGATATTCTAATACAATCTAACTAAGTGATTAATTGCTTAATTTAACAAATTTGATAACTAAAATCTCAAATGCAATCAATTTTGATAACTCAATTAAACGAGTTAATCAACTAACTACTCAGCTTAAACAATTGTATCCTAATGAATGAGTTAATTCACTTGACTAATATAAAACTTGATGACATTAAACATGAATCAATTTAATCAAAATAATTTAATATTTAAATTAACAAATTAAGTGTTTAACTTTAATTTAAATTAATGAAGCAAATCAATTTAACTTAATAATTAAATAATCTCAAAATAGATTTTAAAATTAACAAACTAATGAAATCAAATTTAACATATATAATTTTAAAATACATTTAATTAATAAGCTGAGCAATTGGTTTTAATTTAAAACTTAAATTCAAATAAAAATTCACCAAATTAATTAATGCAATAAAAATAAAAAAAATGCAAGAAACAAATTATTTTTTTATATCCAACCTAAGTACTGACTATAGATCTCCAATAAGTGGCAGCTCACACAACAACTCTCTAAACAAGAACAAAAATAACTCTTTTAGCAACTCTCAAACACAAAAGCTCTCTAACAGCTTTGAAACAACTCTCCAACAAACAAGCCCAAACACCCTTAGATCCTTAACGATAGCTCCTGTAGCTACTTATGGGCTTCCTAAACTGCTGGCTTTGATCACCTGCAAACAAGGAGACAAAAGTTAGCACAATTATAAATAAATTTAACACTAGAAAACATTAAATCTAGGTACTGCAAGTAGCGTAATCGAGTACTGTAGTAGGAGAAGCTATGAACATAAAAACAACAAACACACTACTATAAGTTATGGTAGAAAACAACTGCTGATAAGTAAGTGTCAAAATTACAATCTAGTGTTAGACTAGCAAACGACTACAAGTCCCTGGGCTATTTCTAAGCGAAGTAGTAAGACTCGCATGTTAGGAAACTTTTAAATTAATGATCCTAGATCCAAATGTAAACCCAAATGGGCAGCCTTGTTTATAAGAACTGGGTTTTAGGACCCACCACCATCCGACCACTTTAAATGAAAGCCGTAAGTCTGACTTTAGAGGAAATCTTTAGGTAAAAATGACCTAACCTCTAACCTCGTTTAACACACATGGGATACTTCTAAGCGAAGTAGTAAGATATGCACATTAGGGAACTTCTAATGAAACCCTAGATCCAAAACTCAAACCTACATGGGCCGCCTTATTTATAAGAATTAGGTTGTAAGACCCGCTACCCGATAACTTTCAAATGAAAGTCATAAGTTTGACCTTATGGGTATTTAGGTAAAAATGACCGAATCTCTAAACTCCTAACCACCAGATAGCTTCTAATAGAAGCCATAAGTTTGACCTATTAGGGAAATGTATAGGTAATAACATAACCATAAACCCCTCACTCGGGCATCCTGCTCTGTAGGGCGAGGTTTTAAGCCCCACTGTACGGGCTACTTAGTTTATAAGGCTAGGTTGTAAGACCTGTAGTTAGGAAACTTCTAAGGAAGCTATAAACTTATCCAAACAAAAATCTTTAGGCAACTTCTAATAAAAGACGTAAGACCCACCACCCGGTAACATTCAAATGAAAGTCATAAGTCTGACTTTAGGGGAAATCTTTAGGCAAAAATGACCTAACACCCAATCACTAATTAACACACTGGCAACTTCTAATAAAAGCCATTAGTTCAACATCTGAGGGAAATATTTATGTAATAACATAACCTTAGAACCCTCAATCGGGCATCATAGTCTATAGGGCTAGGTTGTAAGACCCATTATATGGGCTACTTAGTTTACAAGGCTAGGTCATAAGACTCGTCGTTAGGTAACTTCTAAGGAAGCCATAAGACCTATCCAACAAAAAAAAAAGGGACCTTAAGCTTGCAAGATCATGGTTTATGCCCACAATTGATAATATTTTTTAAGAGTGAATAACTAGTGGGCCTAGAATGATGACTCTTTATTGACTTAATGCATCCACCTGTGATGATAATTGATTAATTGAATAAGTAATAATTGATATGGCTGATGACTAATTGGATAGTAGTTGAGATAAAAAAATGTTGAAAATACCATAACAAAGTTGGATGTCCTACCTTGCTATATCATACATCGATGCATACATACATTGATAACACTAATAACATTGATAGTATTAGATACATAGATAGTATTTGAATAGATAATGCACATAAATATATAAGATATATATAATTGGTGATATTAATAGTTATCTATCATGATTCCTTTACTAATTAATGAATTATTTATGTATTGTTGTTCTATTAATTTTTTGATTCATATACTTATTATTGATTCCTAAATTAAATGAATTGATTGCCTACTTTTATTATTAATAAATTTGAGTTTTATTGATGATATTTGATCATTGACTATATGGATTGCTATTAGTTATATTGACTGGACTGAGCATTACATATTGTTTCTTTAAACCTTATGTTGAAATATTTAGTGAGTTTGGATAACTGCTGGGGTTTTAAGCTCATTATATGAATTTTAATGATTTTAGGTCAAGGAAGTGACTAGGGTTAGGTGGAGTGAGATTTCTAGAAATATATATGTTTTTTTTATTTTTCTTGTATTTCTTTATTCATTTGTAGTAAGATCCAATTATAAAGTATTAATTGTATTAATTTTTTACTATTATATATTAAATTTAATTGAATGAATATATTGGAATATTTTGATGTATACAGTTGTTAGATGCTTCTGATATATATATATATATATATATATATATATATATATATATATATATATATATATATATATATATATATATATATATATATATATATATATATATATATATATATATATATATATATATATATATATATGATTCATAGAAGCTTTCATAGATGATTAAAATATAAATAGATAATTCTTCCGAATTTAATCTTGGGGCATGACAAATTGGTAATAAAGTAGTTGTTGGATGAATTAGATTATAACTAGAGCTATAAAAATTGGTTATGAGAGGGGTAGAAGTTGGGTAGTATAGATTTTTAATTTTACATTTAATTGATTGAATTATATATGTATGTATGTTGAGGTTTTGTGTTATTGATTTGGAAAAATATTGTTATGAGCAGATAGATGGATAATACTGATCAAAATGTATAAAATGAACATAGTGCAGTAGGTCCAGTAAGATTTGACAGTTTGAAGCAGCTTGCCAGAATGCTTGCACACTTAATGAGTGATTTATAAAGTAAGCTTGTGGGATAAAGGAATCAGAGGAGGACATGTATCTATAGATGTTCTATAAGTTGAAGCCCTCATTATTAAAGGGAGTTGTAGAGCTACATGCATCATATGATTGGCTGTTCAGGATAAAAAAATATTTGATAGCATGTAGTGCCCAAAGATCATAAAAGTACCCCTTGTAGTGTTTCTATTTGAAGGAGAGGCTAAAAGATTATGGATATGATAGAAATCGAGAAATTTTATGGCAAGATAAGTGCAGAGATTTCTTGGGCAGAGTTCATTGCTATTTTTAGAGAATAATCCTTCAGATCGACAATAAATATAGGAGTATTTCATTAGATTGGAATAAGAAGATAGAATATTGATGCAATGTGAAGCCAAATTTATTACACTGTAAGGTATACACCATAATAGATTAGTATAGTAGAGAAGAAAAAGTCAGACAAGGCTATAAATAGAGACTTATTGGATTTATAGAGTACAATGAAGGATTTATGAGCAAGATAGATGTAAGAGGACTTACTAAAAGACAAATAGGACCAATACAATTTGATATGCAAGTACTGACACCAATACAACCTATATTATATAGTCTGATCCAGAAGAGTGATAGAGATGCACCTAAAGGATCCACCTGTAGAATGTTTAATCCTATATTTTGATTGTATTTGAATTGATTGATTGATAATTATTGCATAGTATGGAGTGATTAAATGATATAGGCAAATGTGATTGTTTGAATGAATTCTTTATTGATTGAATACATTGAATGACAAGTTAATGATCAGTACTAGTTTTGAACAAATTTAAATGGATTTCTTAATTTTGAATGGTATTGATTTATTTTGATAAATTTACATTACATTATTAATTTTTATTTATTATTACATGTGGAAATATCGAGTACAATATTTTTCTTAAGTGGGTAGATTATGAGAATCCAAAAAAATAAAATATGTTAAAAATTTGAATTTTTATTTGAACTGGGGCATAATGACATTGTGCTCTGGAGCACTGCGATGTTAGGTTTGAGAGCACAACAGTTTTAGAAACTACTTTTGCGGGGTTGAAATCTCAGTTCTACAATAACTATGAGTTTGATATACAATGTTGGGTGCTAGGTTGAGTGTTACGATGCTAGGCCACTAACTGAGCTTTTGTATATATTTAATCCTAAGCCTAAGCACTAAAATCCACCTAGCCATCCCCATTCGCATGGCTTATTGAGGAAGGAAGAGAGGGAAGGGAAGAGGATAAATAGAGAGAGAGAGAGAGAGAGAGAGAGGAAATAGACAAAAGGTTATTCAGAGCCTTTTATGTGTCAATTTTATTTAGACATTTCTATTAATCACTATAAGTAACACAAATCACATTTTAGTTTTCAATGATTTGATATTTGATAGGATTCATTGCTTCTAAATCGATAAAAATACAATTTTCTTGATTTATCTTGTTTTTTGCTATGTATTATTTTGAATACAATAGATAAGAATTATACGAACATTTTCATTATAATATAATTGAATTTCACTAGGTAAAACACAAGTTATGATTTTATAAAGCTATAGAATAATATATAGAAAAATTAATAGGTTGTAGAATATAGGAATTGTATAGGACAACCAATGTTTAAAATTTCTATAGAAGCAAATAACAATAAGGACAAGGTCCAAATAAGAAAGTAAATTTAGGTATAACTACCATGGATAGATTAAAGAAGTTTGTAGAAAATATAATCTTATCCCCACTATCCCAGAGTGATGTAAAAAGGTTAGAAGTAAAAGCCTCTTCTCCTTTAAACCTAGAATTCAAAGGCTATACTTTTGTACCCTCTACTAGTAAAACTTTAGAAATCTATGTAATCCTTGATGATCCATTTATGGAAGAGATAATAGAACTTTCTTTTGATTTTTATTCAAAATGTGTAAAAAATTTCTTATGCAAGGTTTAACACCATCAAATTGGACAAGAGGTAAAGCCCAAAAATTTGAACATCTATGGAACATGAAATACCATAAATACATATAAAGATTAGGTGTTGGATTCACTACTCTACATGCATTTAATGATGACAAATGTTGCTTAGTTATATAAAATAATCTAGAGTATAATAGTCTATCTTCATTGAAGTTTAATTCTTTTAACAAACTCCATTTAAAGACTTTAGATGTTCTTTATAACTCTCAAGTTTGGGTACACCTACAAATTTGAAGAGAAGATTAGAATACAATAGATGATCTAAAAAAAATAAATTTAGGCACTAAAGAAGACCCTCATTCAATTTTCATGAGTACTTTATTAAATGAGGATGAGTCAAATAAAATGATCTTGCTATTATCAGAGTTCAAATAATATTTTTCTTTGAGTTATGAAGAAATTCCTGGACTATCTTCAGACATAGTAGTTCACAAATTAGAAATTAAATAACAAATTATACCAATAATGCAAGAACCTTAATGAATGTGACCTGACATTAAACAAAAAGTAGTTGTTAAAGTTAAGAAACAAACCAATACTGGATTTATTAGGGAAAAGAAAAGTCCAACTTGGTTAGCCATCATCTCTTAATAAAGAAGAAGAATAATCAAATTTGTGACTTCATCGACTATATATACTTAAATAAAGCATGTTCTAAAGATGAGTTTTCACTCACCTAAAGGTTGATATTGCTTCCTCACATGTAATATTTTCATTTATGAACATATCATCATGATATAACCAAATTAAAATGGCACTTGAAGATGAAAAATATATAGCATTTAGAATACTGATAAGTGCTTATTGTTATGAAGTTATGCCTTTTAGATTAAAGAACACTGAAGCAACCTACTAGCAAGCAATGATGAGGATTTTTAATGAGCATAACTGCCAACAGGTGGAGTATTACGTCGATGATCTAGTCATTAAAAGTCTTGAAATAGATGATCTTTTATATGATAAGAGAATTATTTTTAAAAGATTACAATAAGATAATTTAAAAATGAATCCTTTGAAGTGTGCTTTTGGCATCACTTCAAGAAAAGTTTAGGTTTTATAGTCCATCATAGTGGAATCAAAATTAATCCTAATAAAAAGAAAAGAATTATTATAAATTTCACCAACTAAATGTCTCACCCAATTGAGATCTTTCAAGGTTGATTGGCATATCTTAGAAGATTCATATCAATTCTTTCAAGAAAATATCAACCATTTTTAGCTTTATGCAAGAAATATGTTCATTTTTTGTGGGATGGAAATTTCTATAAAGCATTTAATAGTATAAAGTAGTATTTAACAAATCATATTGTATTGGCTACTCCCAATCCATGGAAGCCACTAATATTATTTACAATAGCTTTAAGTGAATCTTTATTATCCTAGGTTAATAAGGACGGGATAAAGAATGCACTTTACTATTTAAGTTGATGTTTACTTTCAACTGAAGTAAATTATCCTCTTATTAAGAGAAATTGTTCGGTCTAATCTTCGTCACTCAGAAGTCAAGGCACTATTTGTTATCTCATAAAGTCTACCAAGAGGGTTCTTATCAGTTGGACATTGTAATGGAGATTGTCCAATGTTACCTATCAATACATGGTACCTCAAAAAATTTTATAATGGATGAAATATTAAAAGAAATTTTGAAGTTTAAATTGCTAGTGGTTTTAAAGTTATATAAGTAAATTGGTCCAGATGACAAGATTGGGCTCAAAAAATTACATTGAAAATAATGGATTCATTTTAAAATGTTCCCTAAAGCTCATATAAAATAGTTTGGTTGTTCTTAATGATTGAAGTAATCTTCTGATTGCACCTCTTCTTTTGATTATTGGTTGATTAGGGATATGATTTCAAAATGTCATTCTGATCTACATAAAAATAGTTGTTAGAAGTAAACCCATCTTCAACTTGATGTGTTATATGTTCCAACAAAAAAATAGATGTTATGACTAAGTCCTTTTTGATGGCATCCTATATGTTCCATTTATATCCGAAAAATAGTTGTTAAGAGTAAATCCATCTTCAACATGGTGTCCTATATGCTCTAACAAAAATAGTTTTTATTCTAAGCCCATTTTAATGGCATCCTATATGATCTATCTAGACACAAAAAATAGTTGTTAGGAGTAAACCCATCTTCAATATGCTGTATTATATACTCTAACAAAAAATAGCTTGTAGGTGTAATCCCATCTCAAACATGGCATCTTATATACTTCATTATCATCTAAAATTAGACATTAGGTGTAAACCCATTTTTATGGTATCTAATGCGCTACCCTATCATCTAAAAGTAATTTTTAGGTGTAAACCCATCTTTAACATGGTATCATATATGCTTTTAATTATCTTGTAGTTGTCCTAAACTAACCATCTAAATCCTTTTTTTTTTTCTGGAATCATGATCCCATTCATGTTAAAATATTATTCTTTAGGATATTTATAAGTTTCACCAGCGGGATCCTTTCCTTTTGAATTTTAATTAATTAGGTTGTTGTCCTGATATAACCATCTAATTCTTCATGTTTGGAATTAATCTCCCATTCAAGTTCAAATCTTATTCTCTAGGATTGGTGCAAGTTTCCCTAGAATCTTCCTTTCCTTTTGAATTCTAATTTGTTGAATTGTTGTCTTAATCTAACTATCTAAATCTCCTTATTTAGGATAGATCTCTCATCCAAGTTCATACATTTAATTCTATAGAATAGTGTAAGTTTCCCTAGTGACATCCATCCTTTTGAATTTAGGTTGATTGCGGATATGACTCCATGTATCATTATAATATAACCACTTAAATGTACTTGCATGAGATAATTTCCTTCCAAAGTATCTATCTAAACTCAATCCAAAACAAATTTTAAATCAATCTACACTCAAATGTGATCACTAAACAATTATTTTGGATTCAATTGATCATTTAGATCAATGGAAACACATATGACTTACTTTTCAAGTTCATCACACCTATTGGGGGTTCGTTTTTTGACTTCATTTCTATTCGAGGTCATTTAAACATTCAAACCCTAAACTATAATCAACATGCTCAGTGCATTACTCTTTATAGAACACTAATTTTTTTAACTTCAATCATTATTCAATTCTAAGTGTTAAGATAGTTGCTATTTGCATGCTTTTCATTTTTGCAACTTATAAAGTTTTGATGATTTCAAACATTATTGTTCAAATGTGTAGTTATCTCCTAACAATTTTGGAAGAATTGTATTTGCTCTTGTGTGTACTGACATTTCAGGAAAAAATGAACTCCAGACTACGAAGACTTCAAATTAAATTCAGCATGAGATACTTTGTAAAATTTGAAGCTTGCACTTTTCATAGAAATCAAATTGAAAGGGAGTGATTGTATGTTGAGAAAATAAAAACATTCATACATAAGGAGATCATGTAGAATTTATACTGATCGTACAGGACGATCTTCAGTTCGTACTGGACGATCAGACAGTTATCTCCTATAGAGCATTTGGAACGAATAGGGACTTGCTTGAAATTTTTTCTAAGTCCTATTCGTCCAGGACGAAATAAAATTATCGTCCAGTACGATTGGCTCTCTGGAAAATTCTCGTCCAGACAAAATAAATTATCGTCCAGGACGATTGGGTCTCTGGAAAATTTTCGTCCAGACGAAAATAAATTATCGTCCAGGACGATCAGTCCTCGGGAAAATTTATGTCCAGACGAAAATAAATTATCGTCCAGGACGATCAGTCCTCGGGAAATTTTTGGTCAAGACGAAATAATTTATCGTACAGGACGATCAGTCCTTTGTAAAAATTTCGTCGAGACGAATCTATTTTCGTCCAAACGATTAACCGACTTAGGACAGTTTTCAGCAGTTTCTAGAATCGACCTTGTAATAACCGTTCGTACTGGACGAACTTAGTTCGTACAGGACGATCAGCTGTACGAAGACATTTCGTACACATATTCAAATAGGGTCGTTTCAGATCATTTAAGTAAAATCGTCCAGGACGATCCACGATCGTACAGGACGATCCACTGCGTACAGAATTAAATACTTACAGTTTTTGGGCGGTTTTTCTTGTCTTTTGTATAAATAGTTCAAATTAGACTGCCACCCAATCTTTTTGTCATTTGATCTTCGTGCCTATTGAGAGAATAGCCAAGGAGAGAGTTGAAGAGAGCATTCGAGGGAGGATTTCTACCACTGAAGTGAGAAGGCTTCACTTGGATTTCAAAGGTAAGAGTCTCTACTTGTGAATTGAGATACTTCACTCTTTTCTTTCTTCCTTCTAGATTCTTGTGAGAAGATCTGTCAAGGAGATCCGATTCTCTGCCGACACTTGGAGAGTGTGAACAGCCGAAGGGTTCTCTGCCCACACTAGGAGAGTGTGAAAGGACGAAGGGTTCTCTGCCCACACTAGGAGAGTGTGAAAGGACGAAGGGTTCTCTGCCCATACTGGGGATAGTGTGAAAGGACGGACGGTTCTCTGCCAACACTGGGAATTGTGTGAAAGGACGGACGGTTCTCTGCCAACACTGGGTATTGTGTAAAAGGACAGACGGTTCTCTGCCGCACCGGGGAGTGGTGAAAAGAGTGTGTTGTAAAGGCTTCTCCGCCTTGCTGTGGGTGCAAAAGGAGAGTCACTATTGATATTAGTGCAATACTCAGAGGGTGCCTCTGGGGAGTGGATGTAAGTCTGGTTATAGACCGAACCACTATAAATCTGGTGTCATTTACTTTACTATTTTTACGTTTTCGCACTTTTTATTTCAGTTTAAAAAACTCTGTGGTTGAAAAACCTTTTTCTACAAAATTTAAAAGAGATTTTATTTCGGTTCAATAATATTTAAAAAGGAGTCTTAAAGTTTAACTTTGGTTTTTAAAAACTACCAATTCACCCCCCTCTTGGTAGTCGTGGGACATTCACTTAGGCTTAACAACCTAATTATTAGACTCAACAAGTGGTATCAGAGCTTCGTTTCAATGTCATAAGTTTGAACTACTTTTTGATTAACGTAGATGGCTACTTTCGGAAACCGGAACACACCTGAGGGTTACTCTATTACTAGACCTCCACTGTTTGACAATATTCCTTTTGATTTTTGGAAAACACGCATGTCTACTTTCTTACAGTCACTTGATTATCGCATGTGGATATTAGTCCAGGATGGCTACACAAAACCAACTAGATTAGTTGATGGAGTAATGGTAGAAATACCTTTGACTGATTGGACTGTAGAAGAATGTGACTTAGCACAATTAAATGCCAAATGTTTAATCAGTTTCTTTTGTGCTTTAAAATCTGAAGACTACATGCGGGTTTCCACTTGCAAAAGCGGAAAGGACATATGGGATAGACTTTGTATAACTTATAAAGGGACAAATGAGGTTAAACAATCAAGGCTCAATATCTTGTTACATGACTATGAATTGTTTCGCATGAAACCTAATGAATCTATTTCCGACATGTACACAAGATTTACACAAATTGTCACTTCTTTGCATGCACTTGGTAGGGAATTAACTAATGCTGAAATGGTCAATAAGATTCTTCGTTGTTTACCTACTGCTTATGATGCAAAAATTACTGCAATTACAGAGTCTAAAGATTTAAACATTTATTCTATTGACAATCTTCTTGGTTCACTCATTGCTTATGAGCAAGGAGTAAGTCAAAGGAAGATTGATGCAGGTGAACCACGAAAGGAGAAGAATATAGCACTAAAAGTGGAAGAGTCAGAGAGTGAACACTCACAACTTGAGGATGAAGATGATGTTGCACTAATGACTAGACAATTCAGAAGCTTTTTAAAGAGGAAGCAGAAGAAACGCCAGCTATGGAATAGAGGTAAGTTTAACAGAAATGGCAAGGTTTCTAATGAAGTGATTTGTTATGAATGCAGGAAACCAGGTCATATCAAGACTGAATGCCCAAAACTCAAAGCCACTCCTGCTAAGGAGAAGGTGGAGGAGAAACCTATGGTAAAGAAGGGCAAGAAGAAGTTTCAAAGAGCTTTCTGGGCGGACTCAGCTTCAGACTCATCTGAGACAGAAAAAGAAGAAGAAGTCACTAATCTTTGCTTGATGGCAGACAAAGTGGATCACTCAGATCAAGAAGAGGTATGTGACTTATCCTATGATGAATTATTTGAAGTTTCTGAACACATGCATGATGCATATAGGAAAATGAAAAAGATGCATGCTAGTTTAAGTTTAGAATTTGAAGAGATCAAGAAGGAAAATGAAATCCTTAGAAAAGACCATGCTTTAATAGATGACAACCACATGAAACTACTTGATGAATATGATGACTTGAATAAGAATTTTGAAAATCTAAAGTCATCCTATACTGATCTTGAAAAGGAATTTAAAAATTTTAAGGATGAATCTGAGAGCAAAGCATATAGAATCAATTATACCAATCGAATCTTAGAAGATATGAATTCATTTTACAAACTAACAATAAGAGCTTTCAAGGATAATAGGAAACCCCCCAGACTTGAAGATTTTACAAATCCTAAATATTATCCTAAATTCATGAAATCCCTTAGAAGACAATCACATGGAAGAAAACTTAGGAATATTTTTCCTAATGCTAAATGTAATAATTGTGGATTTTTTGGACATATATCTCACACCTGTACCTTGATGATGAAATCTAATTTGGTGTGGAGACCTAAGATGCATAAACCTAGACATATCATACATGCATCTGATTATAAATTGCTAAAAGGTGAACCCAAACTTGTTTGGGTTCCCAGGTCTAACATTTGATATTTTTGCAGGATTGCTCTCACACAAGACCTCGTGGGAGCATATGGTACCTGGATAGCGGATGTTCAAAGCATATGACTGGAGACACTACACAATTCATATCGCTAGAAGCCAGGAATGGAGGCAAGGTTACACTTGGAGATAATACCACAAATAAAGTGGTTGGATCAGGTATGATTGGTAATTTCAAAAACTTTTTTATAGACAATGTGCTATTGGTTGAAGGCTTAAAACATAATTTGTTAAGTATAAGTCAGCTATGTGACAAGGGTTATAATGTGAAATTTTTACCTACTAGCTGCATATTAAGCCTAAATGGGAAAGAAGTTTTAAATGGAAAAAGGGTAAACAATGTTTACATGCTAGATTTAAATTCATTTCATACTCCTATTGCTTTCTGTTTGAAAACTGTTTCTGATGAATCTTGGCTTTGGCATAGGAGACTTTGTCATTCTAGTATGAAAAATCTTAGGAGAATTACCCAAAAGAATTTAGTAAGAGGTATACCAAAACTAGACTTTACTAAGGACCATCTTTGTGATGCATGTCAATTAGGAAAACAAGTGAAGTCCTCTTTTAAATCCAATAATGATCTTAGAACTAGTAAACCATTGGAAATTCTTCACATGGATCTTTTTGGATCAGTAGGAACTGTAAGTCTAGGAGGAAAGGTATACGGATTTGTTATTATGGATGATTTCTCTAGGTTCACTTGGGTTAGATTTCTTTCTCATAAAAGTGAATCATTTGAGGAATTCAGAAATTTTTCAACTTGGATTCAGAGAAAATTAGGATGTGAAATAATGTCTATACAAAGTGATCATGGAGGAGAATTTGAAAATGATAGATTTGAAAATTTTTGTAAAGAAAAAGGGATTGATCACAACTTTTTTGCTCCTAGAACCCCTCAACAAAATGGGGTAGTTGAAAGGAAAAACAGAACATTAATAGAAACCGCCAGAGCAATGTTGGCAGAATACTCTCTTCCTAAATATTTTTGGGCTGAGGCGGTTAGCACTGCATGTTATGTTCTGAATAGGGTGAATGTGAGATAAAATTTAAATAAAACACCCTATGAGTTACTAAAAGGTAGAACACCAAATTTGTCTCATTTGCATGTTTTTGGTGTCAAGGTGTTCATTCATAACAATGGAAAATCTGCCTTAGGAAAATTTGATCCAAAATCAGATGAAGGAATTTTTGTTGGATATTCAAGTGTTGGAAAATCTTATAGGGTATTCAACAAAAGAACTATAGTTATTGAAGAAACCACACATGTTGTATTTGATGAATCTGGAAATTTAGAAGAGCCAAATATTGTTGAAGAAGAAATTGAGGAAAACTCCCAAAAGATTGATAGATTAAATTTGGAAGAAAATGTGGAAGAAAACTTTGAAAGAGAAAACCTTTTGCCTAGAGATTTGAGATTTTCTAAAAACCACCCAAGAGAATTGATTATAGGAGAACCTAGTGAGGGTGTTAGAACTAGGCGTGGATTAAATAAGGAAGTCAATCATTCAGCCTTTATTTCAACCATAGAACCCACTAATAATGATCAGGCACTTTCTGATGAATTTTGGATATTGGCCATGCAAGAAGAGTTAAATCAATTTGTAAGAAATAAAGTTTGGGAATTAACTACAAGGCCAAAAGATCAAAGTGTTGTTGGAACAAAGTGGGTGTTCAAAAATAAAATGAATGACTCAAGAGTAGTCATTAGAAATAAGGCTAGATTAGTTGCTAAGGGGTATAATCAAATTGAAGGAATTGATTTTGAGGATACCTTTGCCCCTGTAGCAAGACTTGAAGCAATTAGGGTTTTACTTGCCTTTGCGTGTTTTAAAAGTTTTAAATTATTTCAAATGGATGTCAAAAGTGCCTTTTTGAATGATGTTATGTAAGAAGATGTTTATGTAGAACAACCTCCAGGATTTGAAAATTCAAAATACCCAAATCATGTTTTTAAGTTAAAAAAGGCATTATATGGATTGAAACAGGCACCTAGGGCTTGGTATGAGAGATTGAGCACTTTCCTACTTGAAAGATCTTTTGAAAAAGGAAGTGTGGATACAACTCTCTTCTTAAAGAAATTTGGAAAGGAAATACTCATTGTTCAAATTTATGTGGATGATATCATCTTTGGATCTTCAAATAAAAATCTTTGTGATGATTTTTCTAATACAATGAGTAGTGAATTTGAAATGAGTCTAATGGGAGATTTAAATTACTTTCTAGGTTTTAGCATCAAGCAACTTGAGGAAGGGACATTTCTTAGTCAAACCAAATATATTAAGGACATCCTCAAGAAATATGAAATGGACAATGCTAAACCTGTTAGTACACCAATGAGTTCCTCAGTTCAGTTAGATAAGGACCTTAAGGGAAAATCTGTTGATCAAAAGAAATATAGAGGGATCATTGGATCTTTGCTTTACTTGACTGCTAGCCGACAAATATTATGTTCAGTGTTTGCTTATGTGCTAGATTTCAATCAGATCCAAAAGAATCACATTTGACAGTAGTGAAAAGGATCTTAAGATACTTACTAGGAACTCAAAACTTAGGAATTTGGTATCCTAAGTTTAGCTCTTCATTTGAAATTATTGGTTATTCAGATTCTGACTTTGCAGGCTGTAGAGTGGATAGGAAAAGCACTTCTGGAACATGTCAATTCATTGGAAATTCATTAGTTTCTTGGTCCAGTAGAAAACAAAATTCAGTAGCCCTATCTACTGCAGAAGCAGAATACATTGCATTAGGAAGTTGTGTGGCACAAGTACTTTGGTTAAAACAACAGTTGATTGATTTAAGATTATCTGTAGGCACTATTCCAATTTATTGTGACAATACTAGTGCTATTTGCATTTCCAAAAATCCTATTCAACATTCTAGAACCAAACACATAGATATAAGACATCATTTCATAAGGGATCATGTATCCAAAGGAGAAATTGAACTCACACATGTTTCAACTGAAAATCAACTTGCAGACATTTTTACAAAACCTTTAGCCCTTGATACCTTCAGTACTTTAAGAACAAGGTTAGGTGTTATTGATTTAAATGCCTAAACAAAATGTCTTTGCAACATTGATGTTTATGTTTTTGTTTTGTTTTTGATTATGTGAACTTTTGTGTGTTTTGAATGAATTTGTTTTTGAGTGTAAGTTTTTTATTGTATGTTTTATGTATTTTTTTTTAAAGTTTGGTTTGATTTTCTTAAATTAAAATTCAAAAATTCAAAAATTGGAGGAAATCGTCGAGGACGACTTTTGGTTCGTACTGGACGATGTGAGAAAAATTGGTTTGCGTGCATTTTACCAGTTTTGAGAGCAGTTTTTAATTAAATCGTCTGTACGATCTGAATATCGTCCAGGATGAACTTTTTCCTTTTCTCAAACGTCGGGACGATTGAATGCAGCGGTTGAGTGGATTAGACAGTTTTTAATATGGATTTCGTCTGTATGAAATTTTGGTTCGTCCAGACGAACATATGTCGTTTCAGTGTAGGGGACGGTTTTCAAAAGACATTTAAACGAGTTATTTCTAGATCGTCTGTACGAACTTTTGTTCGTATGTACAATCGGTCAAGTCAAAGGTCTGTACGAAGGGACGCATCGTAAGTTGTGTTGATTACAAAAAACCGTTACATTTTGGACAAATTTGATCGTCTGTATGAAATAATGTTCGTCCAGACGAACGATGATTTTCGTCCAGGACGAACGTATCGTTTTCTTTAAATATGAAGGCTTTATAACTCAACAATCACAATTTCAAACTTCTCTTTCAATCCCTTTCTACTTCAAATTGTCAATGGCCTCCTCAAGCAAAAGACAAAAGGTGTTAGCGAAGAAGCCGAATAGGAATGCCTCGGAAAACTTCCTTTCTAAGGCAAATGAGGAATCATTTTCTCGTTTTGCTTCCGCAAAAATAACTCCATCTCGCATCTTAATCCAAAGCGAGATAAATTTTAAGGTAATACACCTTTTTGCCTCAACCCAATTCCATTTCATACTTTCTCTCGTCCATTTCTACAATAAGCAAACATTTCTCTACTTTCTAGCCAACATGAGTTTTAACTCCGACCACTCTTCCATTAGTTCCTATGTATTCAAGCAAAAAGTAGAAATCACCAAGCATGACATTGGTGCATTTCTAAACCTAAGGACTGAAGGATATAGAGCTCACACCCTTATGACCGAAAACACAATCAGATGGGAAGATGTCAATATGGTAATTAGAAAAAGTGGTGTAACCTATCATATTGCTAGAGTATCTGGGATGACCCAAAATGCCCGTATCATCCAGCATATCCTTAGATCTTCAATCATTCCTAAAGCTGGTGATAGGATAAACATTACTCCTCTCCTTTCTGTTCTAACCTTTTTGATTATGGATCGTCGCCCTATCGACGAAGCCCAACTTATCATAGATCATCTCTATAGGCTTTCAGAAATAGGACATGCTGAACAGAAGAGGAAAAAGAATATTTCTTTGGGACATTTAATTACCTACATTTTGGAGAAGAAATATAATTTGGTGCATCCTGATGAAGAATATGAAGAGCCAGTTTACTATAATGATGCATCCTTTAGATTGCTCTTCAGGGAGGAAAAAGAAAAAGAAAAAGTGCATGCCAGTGCTTCAGAAGAAGAAGAAGAAGAAGGAGCGCAAACCTCTGCACCTCAGTCAGATTATCAGAATCTGATTGAGAAATTTGATAGATTAGAGACTCATATTGATCAAAGGTTTGATCAATTTGATGCTCAACTTGTGCAGCAACAACATGACATTGGTATAATTAGAAATGAAGTACATGATATCAATACCAATGTAATGTTGATGGCCTCCTACTTTAACCTTTTCGGTGGCATTCCTCCTCCTCCTCCTCCAGAACAGTAGAGATGAATTTCTGTGTCTTTGTTGTACTCGTGTTTTAGTTGTTGTGTTAGTGTTTATGTTAAGTGTTTTTTTGTCTTTTCTTTTAAGTTGTGTTTAGATATTGTGAAATGTGTAATCCTTTCATTAATATCAATGGATTTCGTACTTGTTTCAATGTTGATTTGTTATTGAAATGTGGTTAATTTTTATGAATTTCATTAGTATTATTTAATCTTCATAGTGCTTAAATTAGATTGTAATTTGAGATTATCTACATTAGAAAATCTAGTCTTTCTAAATTTAAAAGTTGTTTATAACTTGTTGTAATTAGAACTTTTAAATTCATGTCTATTCATTTAGACTACATAAAAGTTAATATTATTATTGCAATTTAGATGTTGTCTTATTTTGTATTTCCTAGCTCAATTAATATTTATGCACTTAGAAAAATTTGAGATTCTAGATTATTGTCTTTGGAAAGAATTCAATTACTCTTGAAAATTGTACAAATGTACAAAATCAAAAGGAATGCGCAACAAAGTTGCAAATGTGAAAAAGAGGCACAAAATAAGCCCAATAAAGAAAGATGCACAAAAATGTGCCACCTATATGAAAAAGATGTACAAAAATGTGCCACCTATATGAAAAAGATGCGCAAAGCACCACTTGTGGTAATTCTTTTCTTTCCAAATTCTTTCAATCTCTTAATTCAAATTGATCTTATGTTCATTTATATTCTTTTGAACTTTGAAATATCGAATTTTTCTTCATCTCTCTAGTAATGATTTTCTATATTGGAATGTCTAAATTGAATCATGTCTTTGCTAAATTCTTCTTACTTACAATGTTATATCACTTTTTAAATTTCATGAATTTCTATGATTGACCTAATGTTTTTAATTTAAAATTGCATACCTTGTATCAATCACCATTTAGATTAAATGTTCAAATGAATTTCATACAATTACTTACATTTCTTGTCTATTTCTTCTTCACTTTTTGTTGTTGTCAAAAAGGGGGAGAAATCATTGTGTTTGTATGCTTTGTTTGTTCATATGTTTATATGTTTGAGTTTCTAGTTTATTTTAGTTTATTTTTTTGAAAAATAAAATTTTTTTTATGCTTCAAATTGCCTCCTTATTTTCATGTATTCATCAATTCAGGGGGAGTTTAGGAGATAGAAAGATTTGTTTAAATTGAAATCATAGAAATAATAATTGTTTTGCCATCATCAAAAAGGGGGAGATTGTTAAGATAGTTGCTATTTGCATGCTTTTCATTTTTGCAACTTATAAAGTTTTGATGATTTCAAACATTATTGTTCAAATGTGTAGTTATCTCCTAACAATTTTGGAAGAATTGTATTTGCTCTTGTGTGTACTGACATTTCAGGAAAAAATGAACTCCAGACTACGAAGACTTCAAATTAAATTCAGCATGAGATACTTTGTAAAATTTGAAGCTTGCACTTTTCTTAGAAATCAAATTGAAAGGGAGTGATTGTATGTTGAGAAAATAAAAACATTCACACATAAGGAGATCATGTAGAATTTATACTGATCGTACAGGACGATCTTCGGTTCGTACTGGACGATCAGACAGTTATCTCCTATAGAGCATTTGGAACGAATAGGAACTTGCTTGAAATTTTTTCTAAGTCCTATTAGTCCAGGACGAAATAAAATTATCGTCCAGTACGATTGGCTCTCTGGAAAATTCTCATCCAGACGAAATAAATTATTGTCCAGGACGATTGGGTCTCTGGAAAATTTTTGTCCAGACGGAAATAAATTATCGTCCAGGACGATCAGTCCTCGGGAAAATTTTCGTCCAGACGAAAATAAATTATCGTCCAGGACGATCAGTCCTCAGGAAATTTTTCGTCGAGACGAAATAATTTATCGTACAGGACGATCAGTCCTCTATAAAAATTTCGTCCAGACGAATCTATTTTCGTCCAAACGATTAACCGACTTAGGACAGTTTTCAGCAGTTTCTAGAATCGACCTTGTAATAACCGTTCGTACTGGACGAACCTAGTTCGTACAGGACGACCAGCTGTACGAAGACATTTCGTACACATATTCAAATAGGGTCGTTTCAGATCGTTTAAGTAAAATCGTCCAGGACGATCCACTGCGTACAGAATTTAATACTTGCAGTTTTTGGGCGGTTTTTCTTGTCTTTTGTATAAATAGTTCAAATTAGACTGCCACCCAATCTTTTTGTCATTTGATCTTCGTGCCTATTGAGAGAATAACCAAGGAGAGAGTTGAAGAGAGCATTCGAGGGAGAATTTCTACCACTGAAGCGAGAAGGCTTCACTTGGATTTCAAAGGTAAGAGTCTCTACTTGTGAATTGAGATTACTTCACTCTTTTCTTTCTTCATTCTAGATTCTTGTGAGAAGATCTGTCAAGGAGATCCGGTTCTCTGCCGACACTTGGAGAGTGTGAACAGCCGAAGGGTTCTCTGCCCACACTAGGAGAGTGTGAAAGGACGAAGGGTTCTCTGCCCACACTAGGAGAGTGTGAAAGGACGAAGGGTTCTCTGCCCACACTGGGGATAGTGTGAAAGGACGGACGGTTCTCTGCCAACACTGGGTATTGTGTGAAAGGACGGACGGTTCTCTGCCAACACTGGGTATTGTGTAAAAGGACGGACGGTTCTCTGCCGCACCGGGGAGTGGTGAAAAGAGTGTGTTGTAAAGGCTTCTCCGCCTTGCTGTGGGTGCAAAAGGAGAGTCACTATTGGTATTAGTGCAATACTCAGAGGGTGCCTCTGGGGAGTGGATGTAGGTCTGGTTATAGACCGAACCACTATAAATCTGGTGTCATTTACTTTACTGTTTTTACGTTTCCGCACTTTGTATTTCAGTTTAAAAAACTCTGTGGTTGAAAAACCTTTTTCTACAAAATTTAAAAGAGATTTTATTTCGGTTCAATAATATTTAAAAAGGGGTCTTAAAGTTTAACTTTGGTTTTTAAAAACTACCAATTCACCCCCCTCTTGGTAGCCGTGGGACATTCACTTAGGCTTAACAACCTAATTATTAGACTCAACACTAAGTATTTAGAGATTCATATATCAAATCTATCAATAGGAGATTTATAACCCAGTGCCTTATCCATTTGACCTAGTTGAGCTAGCTAAACCTAGCCTAATTGTTTAAATCCCTTTATTGAACAATCATAACCGTAATTCTCCTCTAAAATTCACCAAATCAACTTTAAACTCAGCTTCCCATGGACTGAACGTTTTTGGTCATCCTAGCCCATCCAATAGTTGACTTGGTCAACTCTACCTAAAATTTATCTAACTTGATTAGTTTAGGTCAAACACCTAAATTCACTCAAACCCAATTTCACTAAACCTTCATAGTAAAATATTCTCATGCATTTGACCATTCAAAGACATGGGAAACCTTTTTTTGATCAAGTTGACTTGGTTAACTTAGTCAAGATAGGTAAAATTCATTCAAAATCAAATTTCCAAATTTAAACTCTAAGCCTAATGTATTCAACCCCAACAACCATATGGAATCCATAGAGTCCATCCTAGTTAGCTTTAACTGTTGACTGGTCAACTAAGTCAAAAAACTCAAAATCTTTACATTGGTTAAATCTATAAAGAAATCACATAAGCATGCTTTGCCAACTTGTTTTGAGTACTCAAATAATTTCCATTAAATACCTCAACACTACTAAATAATCCTCAACCCTTTGTTTAACCTAAAGTAAGCTAGTGGTCCCCTCTTTGTGAATTAGATAGCCCATCACTTTTAAAATTTCTAGGCCACTACTCTACTTCCTAACCACCTCGGACACTAGGCATTCATAAAGGAAAAATCTTTAAGCCATCCTAACCATTGGATTAACTTTCATGGCCTATAAAAGGGAAAACTTAGCAAAATACTCATTAAAGCAATACTCCATATTCAAAGCATCCCTAGAATTATTCTTTCTTCCATCTCATTCTTACATAATCCCTCTTCACTTTCTCACTCTTTCCTGGCCTTAAAAGCTTACTATTGAGGAGAGCTAAGGGTCACCTAAAGATTTATCTCCCAAGACTTCTAAACATCCAATCCAGACAATCTCTAATTGTGGTTCCTTTATAAAAGTTGTTCTCCAAGCTCTAAGGAGGAGAATAAGCCATTAAATAGCTCTTGAGATCCATTCTGTAGAAGTATTTTTCTAACCTTAATCTTAGATCTAGGGTTTGAAATAAGTTTTATAAATAAAGAATTAATTAATAAATAAAATAATAAAAATTAAAAAAGCTTATTTAATTATCCATATAAAGCTTTCAAAATTCATATGATGGAAGTTTAAATGATTATAAATAATCCCTCAAAGTTTCATGAAATTTGGTTTAGTATATAATCCACATCAAGCAAAAGGAATTTTATGAGCAAAATTTTTCTAAGAAAAATAAAATAAAATTTTGGATTGGTCATTTCATGTAGATGGCCCAAATTTTGTTGGATGGATCATTTGATCCATCCATTTCAAATCAAAGGATGGACAGTTGCTGGTCCAACCATATCCTGACTAATAAATCTAGATCACGTGGATCAAATGATGCCACAATGTACTGACAGGTTTAATTGCTGACTTCCACCATTTTGATAAGCTAATCGGCACATGACACAAGCTAGTTATTATTACCAATGATTGCACTACAACCAATGATTTTACTACCACGTCAAGCATTGCTTAAAATGGATTTTAAATTAAATTAAATATCTAAAACTTCAATAGATCATACTAAATCCATTGTTGAACCAAATTTGCATATAATAGCTCTATAAATTATAGGTGAATAGCTCTTTATTTTAAAAATAAAATCACATCATTTGGATGCATGGTCGGGGAGAGATTTGTTTTTGAACCTTTACTATTTTTCATTATTTACTTTCTAACCATGTGTCATTTTGGGCCCATAACTAGATAGGGTATATTAGGGGAAGTTCCCTACACCCCCTAATTTTTCTTAGCCAATTTGATGCACCCATTCTCAATAATTATAATTTTAATGCTATAGTCATTATTTGACCTAAAACTTTGGAAATTCATTACGTCCACTCCATAGAGAATTTGATCTCCATTTTTTGTGTGATTTGTTTACATTTATGCAAGGGTTAGACACAGTTAATTGCCAACCCATTTAAACACTAGAGACACCTAGAAAAAATAACTTATGGTATGATATATTAAACTTAGAAAAATTCTAAGAAATTCCCTTATCATCTAATAGTGATGAAACTAGAGTTTATGAAACTTTGTGATATGGCTAATCTTAGGAATTAATTTTAGCTTAATGATAGTTCATTAGGTCAATTAAATCACAAACCCTAAAATTAACCCTAATTTTAGGGCTAAAATTTCTAAAATACATAATTTATTAAAGAAAACTCTTAATGATATAAACTAAATTCCCAACAACTCTAAATAAATTGAACAATCACAAAAAAATAAAATCAATCTTCAATTTTAATTTTAATATTTAACTTAAATTAATAATTAATTAAAAAACTAAAATAAAACTAAATATTATTCTGATTAATCTTTAATTTTTATGTATTGATCCATGGGTCATTCCTAACCAATGGTATCAATCATCTGAACATTTGAGTTTGATTTAATTAATCAAAATCCAAAACAAATTCCTTCTATAAGGAAGGAATTAAATAAATAATTTAAAGATTAAATAAATAGTAATAAATCATTAAAAATAAATTAAAAACTAAATTTAGAGAACTTTAAATTAAATTTAAAACATTAAAATCAAATCAATTTATTCAAATTATCTCACTTAAACTCAAGTCAACTAAACTAAAAAGTTGTACTTAAAGCTAATACATTAACTCACATAATGAATTCTTAAGCTAAATTAAGAAGACTTGTATGCATTATGTTTGATTCCATTGAAGGACAAAAATGTATTAATGTTATATTTTTTTTAATAAATATTTAATAAATGAAAGCCTTTTATGCATATGCTTCATTCGTTTTGGAAGGCATACATGCATTTCCTTTATAAGGCTTAAGATGTGGGGATAAGTGCTTAAAGCAATTTGAAGTATTTCAATTAACATATTTTTTTATAATAACTATCTTTTAAATCATTAATCAAAACATTAAAATAAAACTTCAAGGACTTTATGCAATCACTCTATCCTATATGGGGGAATAAATTTATTATATTATGAGCCTTGGGACTTGCAAGTTAGTGGCTTTTGAACTTTGAAGTAAATAGCTTATATGGTTCTTTAAATTAAATAATTTAACTTAAACACTTTAAAACATGATTAAAATAATACAAAATCATTAAATATTAAACTTAATTCAAAACCCCTTTGACTTATAATGAGAAAACAATTTCAAATCAAAATAACTAAAATAATAAAGCCCATTAGGATATATCAAACCTACATAATCTTCTTCATATACTATAGATGGTTTGTTAGGACAACTGACTTTAGCTTAGGCTAGGTCAGTGGTTATTTTGGTGTGCTTGCAGATGCATTGTTATGAGAGAATCTTATATCTGATTACATACTTTTAGTATTATACTTAATCATACCAGTTTATACACTTTTACCTGCACTGTGCATTATGTTAAATGGTTTCATGTAAGGTTACATTGCACTTTTAGTTCCTACTTTCACTTTCTTCTTACAGTATGGAGAATTTAGAAGGTTGGGAGTCAATGATTCTGTGAGGTCTTCTTCCCCAACCAAAGTGTACTTAAGCTTTTTTATGTAAATATAAAGTAAAACCACAAATACAAAGTGTCTAGAATATATTTAGATCGAGTTCTATAAAAAGTTCTAAAAAGTTAAAGGTATTTGCTTATACTCATAGGATTCCGAAAGGAAATGCTTTCTATTCCTTTGAGAAGTATTATCTTTTGGAATCCTATAAGAGACATGGAGCTTGAAGACAAAAAGAAAATATATTTAAACCTATATTCATAAGAGTTGAAATCCAATCTTGTTATGGTGGAGTTGCCACCTTACTTTTCCATGGACCTTGACTTGTACTCTACATAATAAATAAATAAATAAAAGTTATATTTATACTCTATTGCTTCATACTGCTTCATGTTACATGCATAACATTTATATGGGTGTTATATTTACATTAAAAGGTAGTCTTTTCATAGGTTTCTTTTGGTGTACTTATTTTAAACTTTGTATGAACATATTTGCTAATTTAAGGATCATACATTAGTGGTACCATGAACATGAATATCTTTACCATGACATGCATACTTACATGTATTTTAAATTTCTTTAACATGCACTAAACCAAATCACATAGGCCTATGGTAATAGAAAGTGGGGCCCATGGCGATACGAGGTTGCTCTACTATTCTCTATGGGTTTAAGGTTGCTGGATCATTCTAGAAAATCTCAGACTTTATAAAATTTTGAAATTTAGTGTTAAATAAAAATAAAATTTAGAATTTATGGCGTTAATGCATCAAAATTGTATTAATTAGGTGTATCGGTCCCAACTCATATTACTAAACTTGATTTAAGTTCTTGACTAGAATCCTTGATTTCATTATTAAAATTAGCTTTCTTACTTGCATGCATTGAACCTATAAATCATAATATTAAAATTATGTGCTTAGGTGGTTAGCTAGAAATGCACTCTAAGTGAGCATAATCCCATTTGCATTTGCACCCATCAAACTTCCATTCAAGAGGATTATCCCTACCTTCAAATAATTTTTATAAATTATAAAAATCTTTCTAAAATGATTAATTGAAACCTTTAAATGTTTAGAACAAATTTGTTAAATTTTAAATCTAAAAAAAACTTTATTCTCCATTTTATTTGAATATTTTCTCTCATGAGATGTAATTAAAATAAATCCTATTTTATTTCATTAGAGTAGGGAGAAAATCTTTTGGACGCAGACTAAAGCATATCTTTGGCTAATTTCATTTTAAAAATGATAGATGAATGTTTTGTTTATCCTTAGGAAAGAATTTAACATTCCTTATGCTGTGTTTAATTATGTGAATAAATTTCATTTCTCTTTTAAGATGATAGTAGAGCATTAGTTAACCTCTTGAGATAGTAAGATGTTAGCTATATGGATTTGGCTAAATAAACATGACGTGAATTAGTTGCACATTTTTTTCCCATACTATATAATTCTAATGCTAGCTCTTCCAGTTCCTTAAATGCTACCTCTTACTCAATATGGTCATTATTCAAGGAATCCTGCTTTTGTTGTAATTCAGTATGCTATTTATTCAAAGAATCATGCTCTTCCATTAATGATTCAAGCTCCTTATCTAGTGTAATATATTTAATTTTTAAGCTTTAATGATTATTATTTAAATTTTCATGCTCTTCTTTTATGGTAGAATATTTTTTTTAAGGCATGCATGTTGCTTTTAAATTTTTTTTTGTAGGAATCATACGATTATTATGATAAGAAAAATAGTTCATCAAAAGTTAAGTCGCATACCTCATCACTATTGGAGCTACCAACACTATCTTAACCATTAAGCATAAGTTGGTTACCTTCTCTTTTGGTTTAGTTTTTATTGATTTAGATTATGAGTTTATCTAGAAAGCATTTTGAAACTTTTGTTTACTCGTTTTATATTTGCTTCATCATCACCCTTATCCTTAGTTGGGTGGCTCTTGATATTCAGGCAGTGAAATCTAACATATCCTGTCGAGATACATTCTTAACAAACTACATTAGTTGCAACTTTAATTGATTTCATATTTTAACCTTTATTATTATCAAAGTGGTGCTTGTGTTTGTGTTTTAGGATGTTCTTAAATTTATGTGTCATTAATGTAATGTCTTCACTTCCATCAGCTCCTAAATTACTACCTTTAATGTTGTCAGCCTTTAGTACTATTGTTCACTCCTTCCTTTGTTCAAATGCATCTGTATGCCTTTGTCTCACATTTTTTTCACAAACAATTATAAAGCTAGAAGATTGTTAATAAATTAAACATTTAAATCATTGAATTCAGATAAAATAGTTACTTTAGCATCCCATGATTTGGACAGGCAATTAAAATTTTCAAAAATTGAAATCTCTCTACCCAAGCATGCTAATTAGTAATGATTTCGTGAACCTAGTATACTTATCTAAAATGAACTCACTAGGATTCATGTGAAAAAGTTCATACTCATTTAACAATAAATTCAAGTGTGACTATTTAACTTTGTTTGCACCTTCATAGGTAATGCATAGTTCTTTCATACTTCCTTACCACTAATGCAAGTAGAAATATGCATTTTAAAAACTTTTTAAATTATTTGAAAATCTTTTGATTAAATAAGAAAACCTTGTAAGTGAAAGCTTTAAATAAATTAAAATTATTCAAAAAAAAATTCAAAAGAAACTAACTTTTTGTATTATTTTATTTTATAAAAAATAATTTTGTAGAAGCATAAATTTGTTAAAGGTAATATATATATATATATATATATATATATATATATATATATATATATATATATATATATATATATATATATATATATATATATATATATATATATTTCTTATCTTTATTGATTTTCCTACCAATATGCAACCAATAATTATTCACCAAAGTGCCTCTTTCTCTAAGAAAGCCAAATCAACACAAGAAGAGACCAATGTGCAAAAAAAGTAAATTACAATAAAAGTAAAGTGCGAAAATGTATGAAAATACAAAGTTTTATAGTGGTTCAGTTTAATTGAGCTACATCTACTCCCCAAAGGACCTTATCTTTTGGATTTGCACTATATGTGTCTCTCTTTAGGAAAGAATCTCTTCTCTCTTAACAAGTGGAGGATGAACCTTATAGCTCTTCACCAAGGAAGAATCTCCTCCTTGTCCAAGTGGAGTTTTTGTCCCTCCTTTCACCAGCAAGCCTAATGGAGATGCTAATCACTCTTCTCACCTCCTCATTCTGGTAGAGTATCCATTTCTTTCTTTTGTTCCCACTCCCAGTGGAGTTACGATACCACTTTTCACCTCTTAGCTCGATGGAGATGCTAACTATCTTTGGACCCAAAGACATATTTTCGATAGAGTTCCTCCCAAGAGCTCCACCAACACAAAATAGGAGGACCAAAGGTGCAAGGCAGCCAGAACAACTATGTAAATCCCCTCAACTCCCTTAACTCTCTCAAGGATCTTCTATTTCTATCTACCTCTCCTTCCCTCTCCCTTATGAAGCAGACTCTCTGCATTCTTTCTTATAGAAAAGAAACTTGACATAATTGCCAAAAGACTTATTCTCTAAAGTTACAAATAAATTTATAACGTGGGATCTCAAAATCCTAATTTTTAATTAAACTGACACTGATCATACAATATGATTCTGGGATCATATAGTCATATTGTATGATTAGTAATGTCATCAATGATCATCCTATATAATTAATAATCATACAATATGATTAGTTCAAATCAATTATCATATCATATAAGAAGAACCAAAGTTCATCTTTGTTACAAATCTAGAACCAAGTACTGTGATTTTGATGATAGCAAAATATTCTTGTTTCTTTACCATTACTCTTATTGTATATCATTCTACATGTCCTGCTTACTAACTTTTTAGGTCCACAAGAACAATTGCAAGTAAATCCGCTCAAGTTCGGTTTGACTAGGGTTGAGTCAATCCATAACTTTAAATTCAATGTACCTTTTGCTTTTCTTGAGTCAAGTCATATACTGGTGAACCCCAAGCTAAGTAACCTTGCACACACACACTCAGAGGGAGAAATTTGGTGAGTTAGAGAGTTCTCTATTTTGACCTAATTGTACAAGATGATTTAAAATCATACTGGATGGTTAGTGAAAAATAAAAATACTAATTAGGGCATCCCAGTTTTGAGAGTGATTAAACTAGTCACACTGGATAATCCTTATCATCAAGGATGATCAATTTAGATCATGAAAATAGCCGCCAATCATAATTTAAAAAATATTTTAAATTTTAAATTTTGTGCCAATTGTATAAGATGATATTGATCACCCTAAATGATTTAAGATAATCATTCTTAAATTAATCCAGTGACTAGGAGAATAATTATGTAAAAATAATTTGATAAAATCAACAGGATGATTTGTGATGATTATCCTGGACAACAGAGAACATGTTTGGTACAATAAGGTATCGCCAACTATCTTACCCGATGAAAACCATAATTTTTCAACTAATCATCCATGATGATATACCCCTATCATACTGGATGACAGAGAAGTGCATGGGATGATAAGGCACTACTAGGCATCATTCTAAATAAAGTTTAATACTTTAATACTAATCATCTCGGATAATACTCGTATCATACAGGATGATTAACCTACTTCTCTTAAACTAATCGTATAGAGCAATTCCATTCATCCAGGCTGAAAGGGCTATTTTGTACTAATCTTACAGGATGATCAGTTATGTATAATTGAAACTTAGGGCTTCTTTTGGAGTTGATCCAAGAGGTTGTTTAGAGAAGTAAGAGGGAGAGCTTGAGAGAGAGAGAGAGAGAGAGAGAGAGAGAGAGAGAGAGAGAGAGAGAGAGAGAGAGAGATCCTTATGAGGGGAAGTTTTTGAGGGAATCACAAAGATTGCTCTAAATAATGTGTTTGTCGTCTTCTTTGAGTTGCTCTATTAGTTCCTTGGTGGCTCCAAGGAGATTATCTTTAGTATTAAATCCAAGTTCTCTGCCAACTCTAAAAGGGAGTAAAAGGATTCCCTGGTTCTCTGCCTACTCCAGGAGGGAGTAAAAGGTTTTAAGGTGAAAGTTCGATAGGGATGTTAAGCCCTATAGAACTGGCCCAAGCTAACCAAGAGGGGGGGTGAATTGGTATTTTAAAAATTTCTTTTCACAAAGAATAAAAATCACATAAACCAAAATCACACCACAAAAATAAATGCGGAAATAAAAGTGCGGAAGCAACAAAACAAGAACAGAGAAATTTATAGTGGTTCGGTCAACTCGACCTACGTCCACTCCCCGGAGGCGCCCTCCGAGTATTGCAACCCAAACGTGACTCTCCTTTAGCCCCCACAGCAAGGCGGAGAAGCCTTTACAAAGCACCTCCTTTTTGACACCCCGGCAAGGTAGAGAACCTACCTTCTTTTGCTTCCTCCTGAAGCTGGCAGAGAACCACAACCAAACGCTAACTCCTTACCTCTACCGACCCTTCCACGGATGAGAAACTCTAGACGAAGAACAAGCAGAGCGATCCTTGAAGCAACCCTTGTGAGTCCCCTCACAAGCTCCCCCTCACAAGATCCTGTCTCTCTCCCTCTCTCTCTTTCTCTCCTCAAGGCCTTCTCAGATCAAGGCAGCAGCCAAAGGTCTTACAAAATATTGAACAAGAGCTCTTAAATAGAAGAGCTTCAAAGGAGCTCATTAATTGCAAGTTGCCGACTATATCATCCAGGCCGATATGGACATCGGCCTAGCCGATCAGTACAAATCTCAGAAGATCGGCCAGAGCATCGCCCTGAATGCAAGCTTGGATGATTTAAAATTGGCTTGATCGTCCAGGCTGATCTAACGATTGTCCTGGCCGATCAGTTTAAATCAGAGGAAAATCGTCCAGAGCCTGCCCTGAATTCGAGCTGGCCGATATTTATCGTCCTGAAGTAACTTAAGGTTTTTGAATGGATTATCCTGGCCGATCCTGCGATCATCCAGGACGATATGATCGTATCAATCATCCTTAATTACTCCCTTGATTTCCTGATTAATTAAGGAATAATTTGAGAATTTCATCCAGACCGATCAATGATCGTCCTGGCTGATAATTTAAAAATACAGTATACCTTAATTGTCTATGGTAGCAACTTCTTTCTGTTTTGAGCTTATCATCCTGGCCGATACACGTATCGTCCAGGCCGATATGTTAATGATGGCTGCCTTATTTAGACTTTCTGTTTTAAGCCTGATCGTCCAAGACGATGTAAATATCGTCCTGGCCGATATGAGTAAAAATAGAAATTCTAAGTCTCTCAAGTGTGTGTGTAGGGTTACTTAGCATCAATCTCTTTGATCATTACAAGTAGACTCAAGAAGTGAAAAACAAAAGTACAGACTGACTCAACCCTAAACCTACGCAATCCTGAACTGGCTTCGTCTGTTCGTCCGATCTTCGATTCCTGAAAAGTTAGAAGCAACAAGCAGTCCAAGAGAAATAGTGTTTGTCAATCATCAAAACATAAGCCATGAAAATAGATTTGTAACAATCTCCACCTTTTTGATGATGGCAAACACAAGTAGGAAAAATTCAAAAAAGTTCATTAGAATTTCAAAGTTACAAACCCAACAACTTTTCCTACCACACCCTACTCCCCCTTTTGTCATCACAAAAAGAGGGTCCAGATACACAAAAGAAAACACCACAACAAAGAGAAAAAATAGACTAAAAAGCAAACTACATAAAACAGGAAACAAACAATAGAAAACACAGACTAAAGAAACGAGAGACCCTGATCATCTGATGGAGGTGGTGGAGGTGGCTGCTGAAAGTAGCTGGCAAGTGTGGTGAACTGAGCATTGAACCAGGCGATGTCCTAGTCATGCTGTAGCTGCTGGTGAGTAATGAAGCTATCTAATCGGGTTAAATCCTCAGTGTGGTGCTGCTCGTAGCGGGCAATGTCCTCAGAGTGTTGCTGCTCCTGTGCAGCAACGTAGGCGTCAAAGCGGGTCTCCCAACGATCAAACCTCTCTATCAACTGATCAACCGGTGAGTACTGGTGTAGAGGAACAGGAACAAGATAAGGAACGGGAGCGGGAGTGGGAGCCTCCTCCTCCCCAGCTCCCCGACCTTCCCCATCTCCTGGGTGGAGATAATTACTATGAAGGATAGTGAAGGAATTGCTTGAGTAGAAAGGAGGCTGAAGGTCGTGACGAGCAGGATATTAGAGATTGTATTTGGTTTCAAGAATGTAGGATATGATGTGTCCTAAGGCTAGATTAGGTTTTCTCCTATGGCCTGGATCGTGAATAGTTGTTAGGTGATCGATGTAGCGAAAGAGTAGATCAGTGGCATTGAATTCTCTCCGGGCCATAATGAAGAAGGTGGTCAAGGAAAGTAGTGGAGTGATGTGGATTCAGTCCCCGGCTTTTGGAATTATGGAGGTGCGAAGGACATGTTGGATTGTCCTAGCATTTTTGACTAAAGAGCTAGTCTCTCCAACATGAAAGGGTGTGTTGGTTTGGCGAAGGAAGTGGTTTGCCGTGGACCAATCAAAATCTGGATCTGTAACGATTATGTGCAGCTTATCCTCGGTGGTGGATAGCTGTAAAAGCTCTGCATAGTCCTGATATGTGATTTTGACTGGGCGTCGATTAACATAGGAGGTGAGGGCTGTGAAGGTAGGGTTAATGCGAAGGTTTGCATTAAATTCTAGGAGGAGTTCGAAAGAAAAAGGGATAGTGAGGGTGAGTATGAAATAAAGAGAGGTGTGGGCAAAAAGATCCATTACCGGATACGAGAGATACGCAGGATTGATTGTCCGGGAGAGGGTAATGCCACACTCTTTGTAACGACGGTAGGCAGCCTGATCCTCTGCCTCCCTGAATCGAGGGTCCAGAGTGGCCCTCGAGAAACTCCCAGAAGCCTATCGAACACGTTTTCCACCAGCCATAGCAAAGGATTAATAAGGAGACATAGGAGGAGAAGAGATGAAGTGGAAAACAATGGCTTGATCGGCCAGAATTTAAAGAAACAGCCATATCGTCCTGGCCGATCGCAGAATCGTCCAGGCCGATATGGCTCAATAATTACGTACAGGCCGATTGATCAAAAAGGCAGTCCGATCGTCTGGGCCGATCTAATATCGCCAAGGATGATTAGACACAGGCGAATGTCCCGAGGAGTCAGGCCGGACGACTGTTGAAAAAAGCAGATCGTCCGGGCAGATTAGGTGTATCGTCCAGGACGATGCATAATAATTGTTCATACCGACTGAAGTTAAAACATTTTAAATCTATGCCATGTGTATCGTCCAAGATGAACAGTGGATTGGCCAGGACGATTGTCCAATAATGGATTATCCGGGGCCAATTTTAAAGATTCAAACATGCTGACACGTGGATCGTCTAGGATGATCCAGTGTATCGGCCAGGACGATGCACATAAAATGCATCGGCCAGACGAAATATTCTATCGGCTAGGACTATCAACATGATTGCAACAGAGTTCGATCATATCGTCCAGGATGATATGGTATCGTCCAGGACGATGAGTTACAGCAAGCACAGAAAAGATCAGCAGATGGAATTTGAAGATATTTTGTCCTATCGTCCAGGACGATAAAAGTATCGGCCAAGACGATGTGACTAGAAATTGAAACCAAGGAAAAGATGCTAATGATCAAGGCCCTCAAAAAATAAAACAAAAGAAAAATAGACAAAAACACAATAAAAGAAAGCAAAAATACAATGAAAATAATAAAAAAATGAATATTTTTGAATTTTAATTTTTCTAATTTTTTTGTTTTATGGAGGTATCATATGGGAAGTTCTCAAAAAATTAAACTTTAGAGTTCCACAAGATCAAGGAGTTTAGCCAATCCCAATCAGACAAAGGTAAAATATCCGATTCTATTAACCCTAGATCAGACGTTCTTTATGGTACAAATTTTCTTTTGAAAGGCAAGAAACCTTAACTCAGAATAAACCTAATTGGGCAAAAAGAAGATTCAATTAAAACTTGTTTATAAAGAAAAATCTCATAAATAATAAAACAAAATAATTTTTCTCAATCATGAAACTTGAAATCAAGTCTTTGAAAATCTCATATAACTCATAAGTTCTTCTAAGTTTTAAAAGTTTTAAAAAGAGAGGATAGCTTGCTTTTTAGTGGGCTTATTTTATGCCTCTTGTATCTTTGATTTGGCTCTTTGAGCATCTTGATTTTTGATACACATTTGTATATATATTTTTCTTTTTCAATTTGGCATCATTAGCCCCTTTCCTTTTTAATTCTTGCAAGCTAAAAGCTCTTTTGCAAACTCTTAAAAGAAGCTCAGTTGTGAGTATATCCTTCAAATATTAGAGAATAGGAGCTCTCTCTCTAACATAGGGAAGAATAATCCACAAAACAAAACTAAAGAATCATATGATCAGTACAAGGGCAAGATCTTAAATAACTTGAGAGATATATAAGAACTTTGGATATTATACATAAGATAGATTTTTGTAGTAAGATAAAAAGAATCTTAGTTTCAAAAATCATTGGCTAAAATGAGTTAGGCTTTTGTTTAGAGAAGAAAGTCATACCACTAAACAAGGTCGGAAGGAGGAAAACCATCAACGGTGTTTCTTCCTTTAACCAATTTTAGAAAAGCTAAACACAATCCTCAAAACTCCAAAATCTAAAATCTTGAGAAGATTCAACATATGGAAAGCCAATTTTAAAAGCAAAGTGAAAACAAAACACATTAAAAACACAAACAAAGCAGAAATAAAGCACACTAAAATAAAACACATTTCAAGGAATTATTGAAGCAGTAGGTTTGAGCATGTATGAGCTGCGAGCCTTCATATGTCCAGTTATCCCATGCTCCCACAAGGTCTTTGGTGAGAGCACTCCTGCAAAACTTAACAACAGTCAGATTTAGGAACCCAAACAGGTTTGAGCCCCTTCTTAGGAAAAGTAGAATGCAATGCAGGTATGGTAAGTTGTGAATCATGCATCTTAGGTCTCCACACCCAATGTGTACTACGTTGAATGGTGCAAGTGTGTGAGATGTGTCCTAGCATGCCACATGAAAAACATCTAACTCCAGGAAAAGGGTTTCTTAAATGGTTTGAGTTATAATGCCTCTTCCTAGGTTCTGGCTTAGGATTAAAAGTTGATGTCATCCAATTTTTCTTACATGTATCAGAATTATTTTGAATCCTCAAGTTTGTTCTTTTTAATGTATCATTATCAATCCTCAACTTTTTCTCAATCTCTTTAGATTTTTTAAGATCAGATTTAAGTGAGGTGTGTGAAACTTTTAATGCATTATTTTCATCAATTAATTCCAAATACTTTTTGTTTAAATCATCAAATTCATCAAGAAGAGCCATGTGATTTAAATCAATCGTTGCATGATCTTTGAGAAAAACTTCATGCTCTTTTTGTAAATTCAAAAGTTCTAATTTTAGGCTAGCATGAGTTTTCTTGAGTTTTTTGTATGATGCATGTATTTTCTCACAAATCTCAAATAATTCATCATAGGTTGGTTTACATACCTCTTCCTCATCACTTTGATCTTCTCCTATTAAACACAAGTTTGTAGTCTCTTCCTTTGGTTCAGTCTCAGAGGAGTCAGTACCAGATTCCGCCCATAAAGCCTTTTGGATTCTCTTCTTGTCCTTCTTAAACTTAGGTTTCTCCTCAATCTTTTCCTTACTTGTGTTATCTTGAAGTGTCGGGCAATCAGTTCTCACATGTCCTGGTTTCCTGCAATTATAGCAAACAATAGTAGAAGCTTCTTTAACATGTTTATGATCCTTACCTTTTCTCCAATTTTGATGATGCTTTTGTTTCTTCCTTAGAAAGCTTTTGAATTTCCTAGTGATGAAGACAACTTCATCGCTTTCAAACCCGGAAGATTCAGAATCAGATTTGTGCACCTTCAATGCAACTATTTTCTCCTTCTTCTTCTCACCTGCATCAAGATTTCTTTGATTCACCCCTTGCTCGTAAGCAATGAGTGAGCCAAGTAAGTTATCAATAGAATAAGTGTTCAAATCCTTAGATTCAGTGATTGCAGTGATTTTAGCATCATATGACGAAGGTAAACATCTCAAAATCTTGTTAACTTTTTCATAGTTTGAAAGTTCTTTTCCTAGTGCATACAGTGAAGTAACTATCTGAGTAAACCTTGTGTACATGTCAGAAATCGATTCATGAGGTTTCATACGAAAAAGTTCATAGTCATGCAAGAGAATGTTCAAACGAAATTGTTTAACCTCATTAGTACCTTCATAGGTGATGCACAATTTATCCCAAATCTCTTTACCAATTTTGCAAGTGGAGACACGCATGTAATCCTCATATTTTAAAGCACAGAAAAAGCAGTTCAAACATTTTGCATTCAATTGAGCTAAATCTCATTCACCGAAAGTCCATTCAGTAAAAGAAACTTCAGTTTTAACACCATTAATTTCACGAGAAGGTGGAGAATAACCTTCTTTGATAAGCATCCACATGCGATAATCAGTAGATTGTAAAAATATTGACATGCGAGTTTTCCAAAAATCAAAAGGTAGGTTATCGAATAGGGGAGGTCGGGTAATAGAATACCCTTCTATAGTGTTATGATTCCCAAGGTTAGCCATGGATCAAATTCAAAAAGTTTTCAAACTTAAATTTTCGAATCTCGCTCTGATACCACTTGAAAGTTTGTTAGGGATGTTAAGCCCTATAGAACTGGCCCAAGCTAACCAAGAGGTGGGGTGAATTGGTATTTTAAAAATTTCTTTTCACAAAGAATAAAATTCATATAAACCAAAATCACACCACAAAAATAAATGCGGAAATAAAAGTGCGGAAGCAAGAAAACAAGAACAGAGAAATTTATAGTGGTTCGGTCAACTTGACCTACGTCCACTCCCCGGAGGCGCCCTCCGAGTATTGCACTACAAACGTGACTCTCCTTTAGCCCCCACAGCTAGGCGGAGAAGCCTTTACAAAGCACCTCCTTTTTGACACCCCGACAAGGCAGAGAACCTACCTCCTTTTGCTTCCTCCTGAAGCTGGCAGAGAACCACAACCAAACGCTAACTCCTTACCTCTACCGACCCTTCCACGGATGAGAAACTCTAGACGAAGAACAAGCAGAGCGATCCTTGAAGCAAACCTTGTGAGTCCCCTCACAAGCTCCCCCTCACAAGATCCTCTCTCTCTCCTTCTCTCTCTTTCTCTCCTCAAGGCCTTCTCAGGTCAAGGCAACAGCCAAAGGTCTTACAAAATGTTGAACAAGAGCTCTTAAATAGAAGAGCTTCAAAGGAGCTCATTAATTGCAAGTTGCCGACTATATCGTCCAGGCCGATATGGACATCGGCCTAGCCGATCAGTACAAATCTCAGAAGATCGGCCAGAGCATCGCCCTGAATGCAAGCTTGGACAATTTAAAATTGGCTTGATCGTCCAGGCCGATCTAACAATCATCTCGGCCTATCAGTTCAAATCAGAGGAAAATCATCTAGAGCATCGCCCTGAATTCGAGCTGGCCGATATTTATCGTCCTGATGTAACTTAAGGTTTCTGAATATATTGTCCTGGTCGATCCTACGATCGTCCAGGACGATATGATCATATCAATCATCCTTAATTACTCCCTTGATTTCCTGATCAATTAAGGCATAATTTGAGAATTTCGTCCAGGCCGATCAATGATCGTCCTGTCCGATAATTTAAAAATACAGTATACCTTAATTGTCTATGGCGACAACTTCTTTCTGTTTTGAGCTTATCATCCTGGCCGATACACGTATCGTCCAGGCCGATATGTTAATGATGGCTGCCTTAATTAAGAATCCTTATTTAGACTTTCTGTTTTAAGCCTAATCGTCCAGGACGATGTAAATATCGTCCTGGACGATATGAGTAAAAATAGAAATTCTAAGTCTCTCAAGTGTGCGTGTAGGGTTACTTAGCATCAGTCTCTTTGACCATTACAAGTAGACTCAAGAAGTGAAAAACAAAAGTACAGACTGACTCAACCATAAACCTATGCAATCCTGAACTGGCTTCGTCTGTTCGTCCGATCTTCGATTCCTGAAAAGTTAGAAGCAACAAGCAGTCCAAGAGAAATATTGTTTGTCAATCATCAAAACATAAGTCATGAAAATAGATTTGTAAAATAAGGTTATCTACCTCACTGTATATGTGGAAAGATTTCGTAAGGGCTTCTCTGCCTTGCTATGAGAGTAAAGGAGAGTCACTCCAGTTATTATTTTATTTTAAAAATATGATTATAATGTTATCATGAAAATTATTTTTCTTCTACATCAAGAGTTATTATTTTATTTTAAAATATTTAAAAAGATCAAAAATATTTTTTTTGTTTAAAATTTTTTAAAACTACCAATTCACCCCCTTTTTGTTATCTTAGGGCTAGTTCTTTAGGGTTTAACACCCCTCACATACTTTCAAGTGGTATAAGAGTGGGATTCATAAAATCAAGTTTTAGAAAACTTTTGAATTTTAATCCATGGATAACTATTAAAATAATAACACCGTAAAAGGTTATTCAATCACTAGACCACCTCTTTTTGATATTATCTTTTTTGATTTTTGGAAAACTCAATTGTCCACCTTTTTACAATCCATTAATTATCGCATATGGATGTTAGTTAATGAAGGTTATTATGCACCTATTAGATTAGTAAATGATTTTAAAACAAAAATTTCTTTTACTAATTGGACTACTAATGATAGATATCTAGCACTACTAAATGCTAAGTGCTTGAACTATTTTTTTGTGCATTAAAATATGTAGACTATATGCGTGTTTCCACTTGTTCCACTGGAAAACAAATTTAAGATAGATTATGTATAACATATGAAGGTACAAATGAAGTTAAATAATCTAGACTGAATATTCTTTCGCCTGACTACAAACTTTTTTGCATGAAACCTATCAAATATATTTTTGAGATGTATACTAGGTTTACACAAATTATTACATCCCTACATGCCTTAGGAAGAGAACTGATAAACTATGAAAAAGTTAACAAGATTATGAGATGTTTACCTTCTTCTTTTGATATAAAAATTACTACCATTACTGAATCTAAGGATTTGAATATTTATTTAATTGATAACTTACTTGGATCACTCATTACTTATAAGTGAGGAGTGAATCAAAAGAAGCTTGATGTAGGTGAGAAGAAAAAGGAGAAAACTATAGCCTTAAAGGATAATGATTCTAACATTGATTCTTTTTCTTCTAATAATGATGACATCACTTTAATAATAAGGTAATTCAAGAGCTTCTTGAGGAAAAAGTAAAAGCATCATCAGAAATGGAACATGGGTAAGAATAATAAAAATTCAAAAGTTTCTTCTAATATTATTTGTTTTGAATGCAGGAAGTTAGGGCATTTGAAGTCTGATTGCCCAAGTTTGAAAGCTCACCGAAGTAAGGAGAAGGGTGAGGAGAAACCAAAGTTCAAGAAGGATAAGAAAAGGATCCATAAGGTTTTCTAGGCAAACTCAGCATCAGACTCCTCTAAAACTAAAGCAGAAGAAGAGGTAACAAACTTGTGTTTTTCAGCTGATGAACATCTTGATCACTATGATTAAGAAGAGGTATGTGAGCTTACTTATGATCAATCACTTAAAGTTTCTAAAAAAATTCATTCTTCATATAGGAAGCTCAAGAAACTTTATTGTTGCCTTAAAATATTATTTTTTAACTTTACTAAAAGAGCATGAATGCTTGAGAAAAGAACATTCCAGTTTAAATAGCAATCATATAACTTTACTTGATGAATTTGATGAATTGAATAAAAAGCATCTTGATTTAACACATGAGCATGATTCCTTAAAAAATTTATATGTTGAACTAGAAAGTGCATATAAGGACTAAAATACTCTTGCATTTGATTTAGATAGTAGGGAGCATGCTTTGAAAATAGAAAAGTTAATTCATAAAAATGCAAATAAGTTTTTAGAAGCTAAATTAATTTCTTTCAAGGAAAATGATAAACCACCCATGATGCTTGAGTTTCATAATCCATCAGATCAACATGCATCATTCAAACCCAATAAGAGGCACTATAACCCGAGTAGATTAGTAAATCCTTTTAACTGATGTTAGATATTTTTCTTGTTACATCCTAGGATATATCTCCCACACACGCACTATTCACCATAAAACATATTTAGTGTGGAGACCCAAAGTTCAAAACTCATAGTATAACATGCATGCATTTCATTTTTCTTTCCATAAGATGAGACCTAAACCTGTTTGGGTTTCTAAATCTAACATTTGATGATTTTGTAGGGTTGCTCTCACAGAAGGCCTCGTGATAGCATGTGGTACCTAGATAGCAGATGTTCAAGGCATATGGCTGGATTGTGAAATTAAAAAGTGCATATAAGTACTTAGATACTCTTGCATCTGATTTAGATAGTAGGGAGCATGCCTTGAAAATAAAAAAGTCAATTCTTAAAAGTGCAAATAAACTTTTAGAAGTTAAATTAATTACTTGCAAGGAAAATAAAAAACCACCCACGATGCTTGAGTTTTAGAATCCATCAGATCACCATGCATCATTCAAACCCAGGAAGAGACACTATAACCCAAGTAGATTAGTAAATCCTTTTCCTGGTGTTAGATATTTTTCTTATGGCATGCTAAGACATATCTCTCACACATATACCGTTCACCGTAGAACACATTTAGTGTAGAGAACTAAAGTTTAAAACTCACAGCATATCATGTATGCATTTCACTCTTCTTTCCATATGATGGGGCCCAAACCTATTTGTGTTCCCAAATCTAACATCTAATGATTTTATAGGGTTGATCTCATATAAGGCATCATGAGAGCATGTGGTACCTAGACAGCGAATGTTTAAGACATATGACTGGAGATGCAAATGAATTCATTTTGCTGGAGGTAGGGCAGGATACAAGGTAACACTTAGAGATAACACCACTAGGAGAGTGGTGGGGTCATGTATAATTGGCAATTCAAAAATATCATCATTTAAAATATTTTACTAGTTGATGGCTTGAAATATTACTTGCTTAATATCAATCAGCTTTGTCATAAAGGCTTTAGCATAAAATTTTTGTCTACCAACTACATAATAAGCTTGAATAACAATATTATTTTGCAGTGAAAAATGATCAATAATGTCAATATGCTTGATTTAAATTGTATTAAATCTAACAATGCTCTTTGCGTAAAATTGTTGCTGATGAATCTTGATTGTGGCATAGGAGGTTCTATCATGCTAGTATGAAAAGCCCTAGAAAGATCACCTAAAAAGCCTTTGTAAGAGGAATACCCAAAGTATAGTTCATTAAAGGTCACTTATATGATGCCTGTCAGTTAAGGAAGCAAGTCAAATCCTCCTTCCCCTAAATTAAAGACATTTACACTAAAAAAACCCTTATAAGTCCTACATATGGATCTCTTTAGACTTGTTAGCACTACAAGCTTTGGAGGGAAAGTCTTTGGGTATATGATTGTTACTAATTATTCTAGGTTTACTTGGGTTAGATTCCTATCTCAAAAAGTGAATCATTCGAGGAATTTAAGTCTTTTTCCACTTGGATTCAGAGAAAGTTAGGTTATAAAATTCTAATCATTCATAGTGATCACGGTGGAAAATTGAAGAATAAAAAAGTTGAATCTTTTTGTAAAGAGTAAGGAATAGACCATAACTTTTTAGCTCCTTGGATCCCTCAATAGAATAGGATAGTTGAAAGAAAGAATAAGACCTTGGTAGAAGTTACTAGAGCCATATTAGCTAAGTACTCACTTCCAAAATACTTTTGGGCAGAAGTGATAAATACAGTCTATTATGTTCTGAATAGGGAGAATGTTAGATCGAAATTGAATAAGAAATCCTATGAAATTCTGAAGGGTAGGACACATAACCTCTCTCACCTCTATGTCTTTGGATGTAAAGTGTTCATTCTGAATAATGAGAAGTCTCAACTTGGAAAGTTTGACCTAAAATCTAATGTAGGAGTGTTCCTAGGTTACTCAAGTGTTGGGAAATCCTATTGAGTCTTAAATAAAAGTGTTGCAAATCTGATTTTATGGATTAGAATTTTGATGATAGAAAACATTCATGATTTTCTACGACTACCATGCATACTAACTTTAACGGTCCATAAGATCGAGTGCAACTAAATCTAGCTCAAGATTGGGTAGATTAGGTCTGAGTCAATTTGTAATTTTTCCTTTCTTGAGTCTATTATAAATGGAGTGGTTCCTGATGCTATGTAACCTTGCACATACACACATGTGGGAAAATTTCTATCTGTTGATTAGAGTTCTCTATTTTGATCACATCTTCCAGGACGATCCTAAAATCTTCCTGGACGATCAGCTAAAAATAGAAACCCTAATTAGGGCATCTTAGTAAGGCAGTCATCATTAAGCACATCATCCTAGATGATCTTTGTATCGGTCGTGACAATAGTCTCAAATCAGAAAGAATCACCTGCCAGATATATTTAGGTGTTCTTTATTTTTGGACATCATCCAGGACATCGTCCTGGACGTCCTAGACGATGCAGCACAATTATGCCTAAATTAATCTGGTAATTAAGGAAAGCAATTAAGGTTTGATTACTCGATTACATCGTCTGGGGAAATCTCAAGATCGTTTGGGATGATCTCTTGGATGATTGACATCGGCCAGCTTCTATTTAGGGCGATGTTCAGGATGATTTTCCTCGGATTTGAACTAATCGATCAAGATAATTGTGAGATCGGCTAAGACGATCATGAGATCGGCTTCGACGATCAAGCTATTTTTTCATCACCCATACATCCTTTCAGAGCGATTGTCTAGACGATAATGAAGGATTTGTACTGATCATCCAGGATGATATTATATTGCCCTGGACGATATGACTAAAAATCTTTTGATCATCCCAAATTGACCAGGTTGATTGTACGAACTTTATCTGATCGGCCAGGATGATATCCATATCGTCCTAGATGATAAAGTCGATTTATATAAAATAAGAGCTTTCTAAAGCTCTTCTATTTAAGAGCTCTTATTCTACCCTTTAGAACATCTTTTGTTGCTGCTTTGACATGAGGGAGCCAAGTGGAGAGGGGGAGCAAGGGAGAGAGAGTGGATCTTGTGAGGGGGAGTTTATGAGGGAGTTCACAAAGGTTGCTCTAAGAAAGGATCCATCATTGTCTTCTCTAGTCATCATCCTTAGATCCTTGGGGGTTCTAGAGAGCTAAACTTTAGCATCTGATCAAGGTTCTCTGCCTGCTTCAGGAGGAAGAAAAAGGAGTTAGGTTCTCTGCTTGCTTCAAGAGGAAGTAAAAGGAGTTGAGTTCTTTGTCTGCTTCAGGAGGAAGCAAAAGGAGTTGGGTTCTCTGCCTACTTTTGGAGGAAGCAAAAAGAGTTGGGTTCTCTGCCTCACCTGGGTTGGTGGAAAGGAGGTTTGTATAGGCTTCTCTGCCTTGCTGTGGGGGGAAAAGGAGAGACACTAAGTTTAGTGCAATACTTAGAGGGCGCCTCCGGGGAGTGGACGTAAGTCATGTTGACCGAATGACTATAAATTTCTGTGTTCTTTATTATTGCTTTCGCATTTATTTTATGCTCTTTGATTTCTGTGGTGAATCTAGGTTTTTATTTTAAGATTGTATTTTGATCAATTTTTTTTTTTAAATACCAATTCACCCCTCCTCTTGGTTAGCCTTGGGACTAGTTCATATGGGCTTAACATCACTAATAAACTTTCTAGTGCCATCAGTGCACTTTCAAAAACACTGGTAGTTAAGGAGACCACTCATGTTGTGTTTGATGAATCTGATAATGTTAAAGGGTCTAGGGTAGAAGAAGAGGAGGTTGTAGAAGCCACCCAAGGTTTAAAATCTGCAAATTTGGAGGAAAGGATATAACCTAAAAACATATTGCCTAGAGAATGGAGATATTCTTCTAGTCATCCTAAATAATTTATCTTAGGAGACCCATTTTAAGGTGTTAGAACTAGGCATGAATTTAGAAAAGAGGTAAACCACTCTACCTTCATTTCAATGAATGAACCACCAACCTAAATCAAGCCTTATCTGATGAATTCTGGATCTTAGCCATGCAAGAAGAACTGAATCAAGAATCAAAATGCAAGGAATGACATTTTTTTTGAAGAAAATGCATAAAATTGCATTAAATAAGAAAAGGAAACAAACTAAGGACTCACCACACTAGATTCCTCCTTTAATATAGGCATAAAGAGAGGAGGAATTTTATCCATGGTAACATCTTCCCAAACAAAAGAACTCATAATTCCATAGTTAGCATATAAATCCGCTAACTTATTATAACCTCTATCAATATAATTAAAAATAGTATGATGAATCTCTTCAAAGAGTTGAATATTATCGTACCTTAAGGACTCTTTTTGTTTAAAATTTTACAAGAACCTCATCACATTAGCATTGTCTCCTTCGATTATAATGCCCTTATACTTGAACATCTAATCCTTGATTACTTCCTTGAATGATTGAGTTGCTAGCAGCTCCAAAGTAGAAATATCCCAATGAACATACAATTTACCAAAAGCTAAGAGAACTCTACCTTCGTGATCACGCACCACACCTCCAATTCCAACTTTGTAAGAAGGTAGAAGGGATGCATCCACATTGACCTTAAGCCAATCGGGTGGAGGGGGATACCAATGAATATTGGACAACCTTGATGACTGGTTGAAAAGGACTAGAGTGTGGTTGGAACTAAATGGGTTTTCAAAAATAAAATGAATAATTATGGAGTAGTAGTGAGGAATAAGATAATATTGGTGGCTAAGGGGTATAATCAAATAGAAGGGATAGATTTTGAAGAGACTTTTATCCCTGTAGCTAGATTGAAAGCTATTAGAATGCTACTAACCTTTGCTTATTTTAAAGTATTTAAACTATACTAAATGGATGTCAAGAGTGCCTTTTTGAATGGGGTGATAAAAGAAGATGTGTATGTTGAACAATCCCTAGGTTTTGAGAACTCACAATTTCCTAATCATATGATTAAATTTCAAAAGGCATTATATGGACTAAAATAAGTACCCAGGGCATGGTATAAAAGGCTAAGCATATTCCTACTAGAAAGATCTTTTGTTAAGGGGAGCGTAGACACCAACCTATTTATAAAAAAAGATAGGAGTTGAATTACTGATTGTTCAAATTTATATTGATGAAATTCTGTTTGGATCTTCTGATAAAAATTTATGTGACGATATCTCAAAAATAATGAGTAAGGAATTTGAAATGAGTATGATAGGACTTTTTGGGGTTTAAAATAAGGCAGAAGAATGATGAAACTTTCCTTAGTCAATCAAAATTCATTAAGGATATCCTTAAGAAATATGAAATGGATAAAGCTAAGCTATTCAACACTCCCATGAGTTCCACTATTCAGTTAGATAAGGATTCAAATAGAAAATCTTTTGTTTAAAAGAAATAGAGAGGAATAATTGGATCATTCTTTACTTGACTACTAGCAGATGTGATATTATATTTCATGTTTATCTCTGCTTTAGATTTCAGGATGATCTAAAAGTGTCCCACTGGAATGCTATTAAGTGAATTCTTAAGTATCTTTTAAGAACCCCTGACTTAGGAATATGGTATCTTAGACATAATACCTCTTTTAAAATCATAGGTTATTTTGATTCAAACTTTATGGGATGTCGAGTTGATAGAAAAAGTACTTCTTAAACTTATCAATTTATAGGATAGTCCTTAGTCTCCTGGTCCAATAGAAAACAGAACTCAGTTTCCCTGTCCACTACTGAAGTTGAGTATATTGCCTTAGGAAGTTGTGTAGCCCAAGTCCTCTGGTTAAAGTAATAAATTCTAGATTTAGGATTACATGTAGGTACAATTTTAATCCTCTGTGATAAGACTAGTGCCATCTATATTTTAAAGAACCCAATCCAGCACTCTAGGACTAAACACGTTGACATAAGGCATCACTTTATTAGGGACCATGTTACTAAAAGAGACTTAGAGCTACACCATGTAGCCACTAAAATCCAACTTGCTGATATCTTCACAAAACCACTAGCCTATGAAATTTTTAGCATTTTAAGAACTAGATTAGGTGTCATAGATATTAGTGCTTGAAATTGCTGCTTTTTATTTTTTGCTTTTTTACTTTTTTTATTTTTCATTTTCCTATTATTTTTTCCTTTAGTTTCTTCTTTGGAATCAGATCAATGGTCACTACTGATATTGATTTCTTAAACTTATCAATTTATAGGATAGTCCTTAGTCTCTTGGTCCAATAGAAAACAAAACTCAGTTTCCCTGTCAACTACTGAAGCTGAGTACATTGCCTTATAAAGTTGTGTGGCCCAAGTCCTCTAGTTAAAGTAACAAATTCTAGATTTAGGATTACATGTAGGTACAATTTTAATCCTCTGTGATAAGACTAGTGCCATCTATATTTTAAAGAACCCAATCCATCACTTTAGGACTAAACACGTTAACATAAGGCATCACTTTATTAGGGACCATGTTACTAAAGGCGACATTGTTAAAATAGTTGCTATTTGCATGTTTTACATTTTTGCAACTTATGTAGTTTTGATGATTCCAAACATTATTGTTCAAATGTGTAGTTATCTCCTAACAATTTTAGAAGATTTGTATTTGCTCTTGTGTGTACTAACATTTCAGGAAAAATGAACTCCAAACTACAAAGACTTCAAATCAAATTCAGAATGAGATACTTTGTAAAATTTGAAGTTTGCATTTCTTTGAAATTAAATTGAAAGGGAGTGATTGTAATTGAGTGAATAAAAACATACACATACATAAAGAGATAAAAAAAAATTTATACTGATCGTACTGGACGATATCCATTCGTACGGGACGATCAGACATTTATCTCCTAATGAGCACATGGAAGGAATAGGAACTTGCTTAAAAATTTTTCTAAGTCCTATTCGTCTAGGACAAATTTTATAATCGTCCAGGACGATTGGTTCTTTATAAAATTTTCATCCAGACGAAATTAAATTATCGTCAATGGCGATTGGTCATCTGGAAAAATTTTTATCTAGACGAAATTAATAATCGTCCAGGACGGTCTGGTCTCTAGAAAATTTTCGTCCAGATGAAATTAAATTATCGTCAATGGCGATTGGTCCTTTAGAAAATTTTCGTCCAGATGAAATTAATAATCGTCCAGGACGATTGGTTCTCTGTAAAAATTTTATCCAGACGAAATTAAATTATCGTCAATGGCGATTGGTCCTCTGGAAAATTTTCGTCCATACGAAATTAATAATCATCCAGGACGATCTGGTCTCTGAAAAATTTTTATCCAGACGAAATTAAATAATCGTCAATGGAGATTGGTCCTCTGGAAAATTTTCGTCCAGACGAAATAAATAATTGTCTAGGATGATCAGTCCTCTGTAAAATTTTCGTCCAGACGAATATATTTTCGTCCAAACGATTAACCGACTTAGAACGGTTTTCAGCAGTTTCTAGAACCGACCTAGTATTAATCGTTCGTACTGGACGAACCTAGTTCGTACAGGACGATCAGTTGTACAAAGTCATTTTCGTATACATATACAAATGGGGTCGTTTCAAATCGTATAAGTAAAATCGTCCAAGACGATCCACGATCGTACGGGACGATCCACTGTGTACAGAATTGAATACTCGTAGTATTTGGGCGGTTTTTCTTGTCTTTTGTATAAATAGTCCAAATTAGACTGCCACCCAATCTTTTTGTCATTTGATCTTCGTGCCTCTTGAGAGAATAGCCAAGGAGAGAGTGGAAGAGAGCATTCAAGGGAGGATTCCTACCATTGGAGCGAGAAGGCTTCACTTTGATTTCAAAGGTAAGAGTCTCTACTTGTGAATTGGGATTACTTCACTCTTTTCCCTCTTCCTTCTAGATTATTGTGAGAAGATCTGTCAAGGAGATCCGGTTCTCTGCTGACACTTGGAGAGTGTGAACAGCCGAAGGGTTCTCTGCCTACACTTGGAGAGTGTGAACAGCCGAAGGGTTCTCTGCCTACACTTGGAGAGTGTGAACAGCCGAAGGGTTCTTTACCCACACTAGGAGAGTGTAAAAGGATGACGGTTCTCTGCCCACACTAGGAGAGTATGAAAGGACGACGGTTCTTTGCCAACGCTGTGGATTGTGTGAAAGGACGGAGGGTTCTCTACCTACACTGGGGATTGTGTAAAAGGATGACGGTTCTCTGCCGCACCGGGGAGTGGTGAAAAGAGTGTGTTGTAAAGGCTTCTCCGCCTTGCTGAGGGTGCAAAAGGAGAGTCACTATTGATATTAGTGCAATACTAAGAGGGTGCCTCTGGGGAGTGGATGTAGGTCTGGTTTTAGACCGAACCACTATAAATCTGGTGTCATTTACTTTACTATTTTTACGTTTCCGTATTTTAATTTTAGTTTTAAAAACTCTGTGGTTGAAAAATATTTTCTATAAAAATCTAAAAGAAACATTTTTATTTCGGTTCAACATAATTTTAAAAGAGGGCTTAAATTTTTAAACTACCAATTCACCCCCCTCTTGGTAGCCTTGGGACATTCACTTAGGCTTAACAACCTAATTACTAGACTCAACAAGTGGTATCAGAGCTTCATTTCAAAATCATAAGTTTGAACTACTTTTTGATTAACGTAGATGGCTACTTTCGGAAACCGAAACACACCTGAGGGTTACTCTATCACTAGACCTCCACTGTTTGACAATATTCCTTTTGATTTTTGGAAAACACGCATGTCTACTTTCTTACAGTCACTTGATATCGCATGTGGATACTAGTCCAGGAAGGTTACACAAAACCAACTAGATTAGTTGATGGAGTTAGGGTAGAAACACCTTTTGCAGAATGGACTATAGAAGAACGTGACTTAGCACAATTAAATGCCAAATATTTAAATAGTTTCTTTTGTGCTTTAAAATCTGAAGACTACATGCGGGTTTCCACTTGCAAAAGCGGAAAGGACATATGGAATAGACTTTGTATAACTTATGAAGGGACAAATGAAGTTAAGGAATCAAGACTCAATATCTTGTTACATGACTATGAATTGTTTCACATGAAACCTAATGAATCTATTTCTGACATGTACACAAGATTCACACAAATTATCACTTCTTTGCATGCACTTGGTAGAGAATTAACTAATGCTGAAATGGTCAATAAAATTCTTCGATGTTTACCTACTGCTTATGATGCTAAAATTACTGCAATTACAGAGTCTAAAGATCTAAACATATATTCAATTGACAATCTTCTTGGTTCACTCATTGCTTATGAGCAAGGAGTAAGTCAAAGAAAGATTGATGCAGGTGAACCACGAAAGGAGAAGAATATTGCACTAAAAGTGGAAGAGTCAGAGAGTGAACACTCACAACCTGAGGATGAAGATGATATTGCACTAATGACTAGACAATTCAGAAGCTTTTTAAAAAGGAAGCAGAAGAGACGCTAGTAATGGAACAGAGGTAAGTTTAACAGAAATGGCAAGGTTTCTAATGAAGTAATTTGTTATGAATGCAGAAAACCAGGTCATATCAAGACTGCATGCCCAAAACTCAAAGCTACTCCTAGCAAGGAGAAGGTAGAGGAGAAACCAATGGTAAAGAAGGGCAAGAAGAAGTTTCAAAGAGCATTCTGGGCAGACTCAGCTTCAGACTCATCTGAGACTGAAAAAGAAGAAGAAGTCACTAATCTTTGCTTGATGGCAGACAATGTAGATCATTCAGATCAAGAAGAGGTTTGTGACTTAACCTATGATGAATTATTTGAAGTTTCTGAACACATGTATGATGCATATAGAAAAATGAAAAAGATACATGCTAGTGTAAGCTTAGAACTAGAAGAACTCAAGAAGGAACATGAAATCCTTAGGAAAGGTCATGCTTTAATAGATGACAACTACATGAAACTACTTGATGAATACGATGAATTGAATAAAAATTTTGAAAACTTAAAAACATCCTATGCTGAACTTGAAAAAGAATTTAAGAATTATAAGGATGAATCTGAGAGCAAAGCATATAGAATCAATTATACCAATCGAATCTTGGAAGATATGAATTCATTTTACAAACTTACAATAAGAGCTCTCGAGGATAATAGGAAACCCCCCAAACTTGAAGATTTTATAAATCCTAAATATTATCCTAAATTCATGAAATCCCTTAGAAGACAATCACATGGAAGAAAACTTAGGAATATTTTTCCTAATGTTAAATGTAATAATTGTGGATTTTTGGGACATATAGCTCACACCTGTACTTTGAAGATGAAATCTAATCTGGTGTGGAGACCTAAGATGCATAAACCTAGACATATCATACATGCATCTGATTATAAATTACTAAAAGGTGAACCCAAACTTGTTTGGGTTCCCAGGTCTAACATTTGAGAATTTTGCAGGTATGCTCTCACACAAGACCTCGTGGGAGCATATGGTACCTCGATAGCGGATGTTCAAAGCATATGACTAGAGATACTGCTCAATTCATAACGCTAGAAGCCAGGAATGGAGGCAAGGTTACATTTGGAGATAATACCACAAAGAAAGTGGTTGGATCAGGTATGATTGGAAATTTTAAAAACTTTTCATAGATAATGTGTTATTGGTTGAAGGCTTAAAACATAATCTGTTAAGTATAAGTCAGCTATGTGATAAGGGCTATCATGTGAAATTTTTACCTACTAGCTACATATTAAGCCTAAATGGAAAAGAAGTCTTAAATGGAAAAGGGTTAACAATGTTTACATGCTAGGTTTGAATTCTATTCTATCTCCTACTGCTTTTTGTTTAAAAACTGTTTCTGATGAATCAAGGCTTTGGCATAGGAGACTTTGACATTCTAGTATAAAAAATCTTAGGAGAATTACCCAAAAGAACTTAGTGAGAGGTATATCAAAACTAAACTTTACTAAGGACCACCTTTGTGATGCATGTCAATTAGGAAAATAAGTGAAGTCCTCTTTTAAGTCCAATAAGGATCTTAGGACCAGTAAACCTTTGGAAATTCTTCACATGGATCTTTTTGGACCAGTAGGAACTGTAAGTCTAAGAGGGAAGGTATATGGATTTGTTATAGTGGATGATTTCTCAAGATTTTCATGGGTTAGATTTCTTTTTCATAAAAGTGAATCATTTGAGGAATTCAGAAATTTTTCAACTTGGATTCAAAGAAAACTAGGATGTGAAATAATCTCTTTACAAAGTGATCATGGAGGAGAATTTGAAAATGAAAGATTTGAAAATTTTTGTAAAGAAAAAGGGATTGATCATAATTTTTCTGCACCTAGAACCCCTCAACAAAACGGGGTAGTTGAAAGGAAAAATAGAACATTAATAGAAGCCGCCCGAGCAATGTTGGCAGAATACTCACTTCCTAGATATTTTTGGGCTGAGGCGGTTAGCACTGCATGCTATGTTCTGAATAGGGTGAATGTGAGATCAAAATTAAATAAAACATCCTATGAATTGCTAAAAGGTAGAACACCTAACTTGTCACATTTGCATGTTTTTGGTTGCAAGGTGTTCATACATAACAATGGAAAATATGCCTTAGGAAAATTTGATCCAAAATCAGATGAAAAAATTTTTGTTGGATATTCAAGTGTTGGAAAATCTTATAGGGTATTCAATAAAAGAACTTTAGTCATTGAAGAAACCACACATGTTGTATTTGATGAATGTGAAAATTTGAAAGAGCCAAATATTGTTGAAGAAGAGATTGAGAAAAACTCCCAAAAGATTGATAGATTAAATTTGGAAGAAAATATGGAAGAAAATCTGGAAAGAGAAAACCCTTTGCCTAGAGATTTGAGATTTTCTAAAAACCACCCAAGAGAATTGATTATAGGTGAACCTAGTGAGGGTGTTAGAACTAGGCGTGGATTAAATAAGGAAGTCAATCATTCAGCCTTTATTTCAACAATAGAACCCACTAATATTGATCAAGCACTTTCTGATGAATTTTGGATATTGGCCATGCAAGAAGAGTTAAATCAATTTGTAAGAAATAAAGTTTGGGAATTAACTACAAGGCCAAAAGATCAAAGTGTTGTTGGAACCAAATGGGTGTTCAAAAATAAAATGAATGACTCAGGAGTAGTCATTAGAAATAAGGCTAGATTAGTTGCTAAGGGGTATAATCAAATTGAAGGAATTGATTTTGAGGAGACCTTTGCCTCTGTAGCAAGACTTGAAGCAATTAGGGTTTTACTTGCCTTTGCCTGTTTTAAAGGTTTTAAATTATCTCAAATGGATATCAAAAGTGCCTTTTTGAATGGGGTTATTGAAGAAGATATTTTTGTAGAACAACCTCCAGGATTTGAAAATTCAAAATACCCAAATCATGTGTTTAAATTAAAGAAGGCATTATATGGATTAAAACAAGCACCTAGGGCTTGGTATGAGAGATTGAGCACCTTCCTACTTGAAAGATCTTTTAAAAAAGGAAGTGTGGATACAACTCTCTTCTTAAAGAAATTTGGAAAGGAAATACTTATTGTTCAAATTTATGTGGATGATATCATCTTTGGATCTTCAAATAAAAATCTTTGTGATGATTTTTCTAATACAATGAGTAGTGAATTTGAAATGAGTCTAATGGGAGATTTAAATTACTTTCTAGGTTTTAGCATCAAGCAACTTGAGGAAGGGACATTTCTTAGTCAAACTAAATATATTAAGAACATCCTCAAAAAATATGAAATGGACAATGCTAAACCTGTTAGTACACCAATGAGTTCCTCAATTCAGTTGGATAAGGACCTTAAGGGAAAATCTGTTGATCAAAAGAAATATAGAGGGATTATTGGATCTTTGCTTTACTTGACTGCTAGCCGACCAGATATATTGTTCAGTGTTTGCTTATGTGCTAGATTTCAATCAGATCCAAAAGAATCACATTTGACAGCAGTGAAAAGGATTTTAAGATACTTGCTAGGAACTCAAAACTTAGGAATTTGGTATCCTAAGTTTAGTTCTTCATTTGAAATTGTTGGTTATTCAGATTCTGACTTTTCAGGCTGTAGAGTGGTTAGGAAAAGTACTTCTGGAACATGTCAATTCATTAGAAATTCATTAGTTTCTTGGTCCAGAAGAAAACAAAATTCAGTAGCCCTATCTACTGTAGAAGCAGAATACATTACATTAGGAAGTTGTGTGGCATAAGTATTTTGGTTAAAACAACAGTTGATTGATTTAGGATTAATTATAGGCACTATTCCAATTTATTATGACAATACTAGTACTATTTGCATTTCCAAAAATCCTATTCAACATTCTAGAACCAAACACATTGATATAAGGGATCATTTCATAAGGGATCATGTATCCAAGGGAGAAATTGAACTCTCACATGTTTCAACTGAAAATCAACTTGCAGACATTTTTACAAAACCTTTAGCCTTTGATACCTTCAGTACATTAAGAAAAAGGCTTGGTGTTATTGATTTGAATGCTTAAATAAAAATGTTTTTGCAACATTGATATTTATGTTTTCTTAGTTATTTGTCTTTGATTTTTGTTTTGATTTTTGTGATTTTTTGAGTGTTTTGAATGAGTTTATTTTAGAGTCTATGGTTTATCTTTATTTTCTGTGTTTTAAATGTTTTGGTCTAAATGTTTAGTTGTGTTAGTGTTTATTTTTATATTTGTCTTAGTTATGTTTGTTTATGTTTGTTGTTTTGATATTATGAAATGATCATGTAATCTTTCTTATTAATATCAAAATATGTCGTAGTTGATTTAAATTTGGTTTGTTTTTATAATGTGCTTAATTATTATGAATTTCATTAGTCTTATTTAATCTTAATTGTGCTTAAATTAGATTATAATTTCAGATTAATTACATTAGAAAATCTAGTCTTTCTAAATTTAAAAGTTGTTTATAACTTGTTATAATTAGAACTTTTAAATTCATGTCTATTCATTTAAACTAAATAAAAGTTAATATTATTATTGCAATATAGATGTTTTCTTATTTTGTATTTCTATGCTCAAGTGATATTTATGCACTTAGAAATATTTGAAATTTTAGATTATTGATTTTGGAAATATTTGGTCTCAATTACTCTTGAATATTGTACAAATAGTACAAAAATCAAAAGGAATGCGCAAAGATTCGCAAATATGAAAAAGAGTTACAATATTAGCCCAATGTCAAAATATGCACAAAAATGTGCCCAAAATTTGAAAAAGATGCGCAAAGCGCCACATGTGGTAATTCTCTTCTTTCCAAATTCTTTCAATCTATTAATTCAAATTGATCTTATGTTCATTTATATTCTATTGAACTTTGAAATATCGAATTTTTATTCATCTCTCTTGTAATGATTTTCTATATTCAAATGTCTAAATTGAATCATATTTTTAATAAATTCTTCTTACTTACAATGTTATATCACTTCTTAAATTCTATGAATTTTTGATTTACCTAATGTCATTAGTTTTAGATTGCATACCTTATACCAATCACCATTTAGATTAAATTTTCAAATGAATTTCATATAATTACTTACATTTCTCGTCTATTTCTTCTTCACTTTTTGTTGTTGTCAAAAAGGGGAAGAACTTATTGTGTTCGTATGTTTTGTTTGTGGTCTTGTAATATTTTTTTTTTTTAAAAAAATTTTTTTATTTTATGGTTCAAAATGCCTCCTTATTTTCATATATACATCAATTCAGGGGGAGTTTAGGAGAATTATTTAAATTGAAATCATACAAACAATAATTGTTTTGCCATCATCAAAAAGGGGGAGATTGTTAAAATAAGTGCTATTTGCATGCTTTACATTTTTGCAACTTATGTAGTTTTGATGATTCCAAACATTATTGTTCAAATGTGTAGTTATCTCCTAACAATTTTAGAAGATTTGTATTTGCTCTTGTGTGTACTAACATTTTAGGAAAAATGAACTCCAGACTACAAAGACTTCAAATCAAATTCAGAATGAGATACTTTGTAAAATTTGAAGTTTGCATTTCTTTGAAATTAAATTGAAAGGGAGTGATTGTAATTGAGTAAATAAAAACATACACACACATAATGAGATCAAAAAAAATTTATACTGATCGTACTGGACGATATCCGTTCGTACGGGACGATCAGACAGTTATCTCCTATCGAGTACATGGAACGAATAGGAACTTGCTTAAAAATTTTTCTAAGTCTTATTCGTCCAGGACAAATTTTATAATCCTCCAGGACGATTGGTTCTCTGTAAAATTTTCGTCCAGACGAAATTAAATTATCGTCAATGGCGATTGGTCCTCTGAAAAATTTTCGTCCAAACGAAATTAATAATCATCCAGGACGATCTGGTCTCTGGAAAATTTTTATCCAGACGAAATTAAATAATCGTCAATGGAGATTGATCCTCTGGAAAATTTTCGTCTAGACAAAATAAATAATTGTCCAGGATGATCAGTCCTCTGTAAAATTTTCGTCCAGACGAATATATTTTCGTCCAAACGATTAACCGACTTAGAACGGTTTTCAGCAGTTTCTAGAACCGACCTAGTATTAACCGTTCGTACTGAATGAACCTAGTTCGTACAGGACGATCAGCTGTATGAAGTCATTTTCGTACACATATACAAATGGGGTCATTTCAAATCGTTTAAGTAAAATCATCCAGGACGATCCACGATCATACGGGACGATCCACTACGTACAGAATTGAATACTCGCAGTATTTGGGCGGTTTTTCTTGTCTTTTGTATAAATAGTCCAAATTAGACTGCCACCCAATCTTTTTGTCATTTGATCTTCGTGCCTCTTGAGAGAATAGCCAAGGAGAGAGTGGAAGAGAGCATTCAAGGGAGGATTCCTACCATTGGAGTGAGAAGGCTTCACTTTGATTTCAAAGGTAAGAGTCTCTACTTGTGAATTGGGATTACTTCACTCTTTTCTCTCTTCCTTCTAGATTCTTGTGAGAAGATCTGTCAAGGAGATCCGGTTCTCTGCCGACACTTGGAGAGTGTGAACAGCCGAAGGGTTCTTTGCCTACACTTGGAGAGTGTGAATAGCCGAAGGGTTCTCTGCCCACACTAGGAGAGTGTGAAAGGATGACGGTTCTCTGCCCATACAAGGAGAGTGTGAAAGGACAACGGTTCTCTGCCAACGCTGTGGATTGTGTGAAAGGACGGACGGTTCTCTGCCTACACTGGGGATTGTGTAAAAGGACGACGGTTCTCTGCCGCACCGGGGAGTGGTGAAAAGAGTGTGTTGTAAAGGCTTCTCCGCCTTGCTGAGGGTGCAAAAGAAGAGTCACTATTGGTATTAGTGCAATACTCAGAGGGTGCCTCTGGGGAGTGGATGTAGGTCTTATTTTAGACCGAACCACTATAAATCTGGTGTCATTTACTTTACTGTTTTTACGTTTCCGCATTTTAATTTTAGTTTTAAAAACTCTGTGGTTGAAAAATATTTTCTATAAAAATCTAAAAGAAACATTTTTATTTCGGTTCAACATAATTTTAAAAGAGGGCTTAAATTTTTATACTACCAATTCACCCCCCCTCTTGGTAGCCTTGGGACATTCACTTAGGCTTAACAACCTAATTACTAGACTCAACAGACATAGAGCTACACCATGTAGCCACTAAAAACCAACTTGCTGATATCTTCACAAAACCACTAGCCTCTGAAACTTTCAGCATCATAAGAACTAGATTAGGTGTCATAGATATTAGTGCTTGAAATTGTTGCTTTTTATTTTCTTTTATTTTTCTATTTTTTGCTTTTGTACTTTTTTTTTTAAAAATTTTCATTTTCCTATTATTTTTTCCTTTAGTTTCTTCTTTGGAATCAGACCAATGGTCACTACTGATATTGATTTCTTGAATGACATCTTTGCCTTACTTTTGGTATTAAAAATTAGTAGGTAGTGTTTGACTTCCCTAAATTAATTGAGGGAAGAAACATCGATGATTATCTCTCTTCCTCTAACTACTTTAGTGGTGTATTTTTCTGTTAGAAGAAAAATCTATTTCAAATTAAAGTTAAACTTTGAAATTAAGATCTTTCTATCTTCTTACAGTAATCTATCTTATATGAATAATGCTCAAAATAATTAAATCACTTTCAAGGTTTCTTGATCAAGTTATTGCATTTATCATATAGATATTATTCTGATTTGTGGTTTATTCTTACTTGTATTAGAGAGTGAGTTTTCTTCTCTTATATCTGGAAGATAATCACACAAGTGAGAGTCTTTAAAGGTATTGAAAGGAAGCGAGCCTGCAAAAATTTACTAGAGGCACAAAATGAGCCCAAAAGAAAAACAAATGATGAAGAGATGTACAATAACCTCCAAGTAATTGCAAGATACATCAAATGATATCACAAATCAAAAGATGCGCAAAGTGCATTGGATAATTAAAAAAGAGGCTCAAAACGAGCTCACTAAAATAAGATTCATTCTCTTTCAAACATTTAAATCTTAGAAGAGTTCATGTGCCACTTGATATCTTTAAACACTTTTTTTTAAAACTAATGATTTTGATTGATTACTTTGCCTTATTATTCTATTGGATATTTTTCCGAAATCAAATTTTGAATAGATCACTTTTCTTATCTATTTTCTTTTTTGAATTAGATTTTTATCTTAGAAAGATTTTTAACCTGTAAGGTAGGGGTGTCAATTCGGGTCGACGGGTCGGGTTTGGGTCGAACCCGAGTTGACCCGAATCTAAACGGGTCAACCCGAACCCGACCCATTTTTGCTAATGGGTCGGACATTTCAATCCGGACCCGACCTGACCGGGTTGCCGGGTTGACCCGACCCGACCGGGTTGCCGGGTTGACCCGACCCGACCGGGTTGCCGGGTTGACCCGACCCGACCGGGTTGCCGGGTTGACCCGACCCGACCGGGTTGCCGGGTTGACCCGACCCGACCGGGTTGCCCCGACCGGGTTGACCCGACCGGGTTGACCCGACCCGACCCGACCGGGTTGCCGGGTTGACCCGACCCGACCTGCGAGGCAGAGAACGGAGCAGTCGGAGTTTGTGTTTTGCATTTCGCGAGCACAACAGCGGGAAACGGTAGAGTGGCAGCATGGCAGAGGGCGACCTGCGACGGCGTGAGGCGCAAGAGGCTAGTGTGGGAGCGGTAGTGAGCGCGGCACGAGCGTGGCGCGAGCGCTGGTTCGGTAGCGCGGTAGCGAGCGCGGGTTCGGTAGTGAGGCAGCGAATGCGGGTTCAGGTTCGGCCGAGCGGGTTCGAGTTTGGCAGCCAGCGCGGCTGCATGCCTGTGATGGTTTGGGTTTGGCAGCGCAGGAAATCCAATTTTTATTAAAATAAACATGTTTTCGGGTTGTCCCGGCAACCCGCCGGGTTAACCCGAACCCGATTCATTTTAAAAACGGGTCGAATCTACGAACCCGAACCCGACCCATTTTTCAAACGGGTCGGGTCCAACTCGGATTTTCCAGGTCGGGTCCGGGTAGGGTCAAATATTGACAGCCCTACTGTAAGGAGTCTGAGCTAGGGTTAATAAAATTGGTTTTCTACTTTTTTTAGATTTGAGCATAGTTAATTCCTTTCTTTTTGATTTTTAATCCAATCACAAGGGAAGTTTATCATTTACTGGAGTTGATCAATTCAAAAAAAAGTTCTTTTAATTTTTATTCTTTTTATATTTTTTTGTGTTATTTTATGCTCTTTTGTATTTTCATTTTGGTCTTGAAAAAATTCTGATAATCACCTTCTATTTCCTAAAATTTTTCCTTTTTGTTTACATCATCCTAGATGATCCACATTGTCCTATATGATCTAAAAAAATACACTTGTCTGATCACAACACATCGAATGGCTGGTTTGAGTTAATTATTGGTGATCGTACTGGATGATCCTCATTTCTTTCTATACGATGTACAAAGTAGAAATGGTTGGATGATTTGAATGATGTTAGGTTGATCAATTATTACACATCATCTTGGATAATCCACGTGTTCGTCATATACGATTCATTTTTTAATGATCATATAGGATGACTCCTCGGGACGACCGCTTGTGTCTAATCATCCTGGATGATATTGTACCATTCTAGATGATATGATCGATCTATTTTGGCCAATTATCTAGAACAATTTACTACACCTGATTGTCCTAGATGATCAACTATTATCCTGAACAATCCAGCTGATGCTATTTAAATATCCAAAATCACTTGTTTTCTTCACTCTAAATCTTCAACACTCCTTATTTCTCCTCTAAGTTTTGATCTTTTATAATGACTGGAGGCAATCGATCACATCAAATTATAAGAAGTTCCTCTCGATGACAAGTTGATCCCCGATTTATTGAGGCAGTTGATGAAGATGCCTATAAGAGATATATAGAGGCTGGAATTACACCCTCCAAAATCTTAAATTTGGAGGAACTTCATTTCTAAGTACTACCCTTCTTTGCTCATATAACTCTGAAATTTATTCTCACTCTTACCTATCCTTTTTATTCTGAACTACTCCTAGAGCTCTTTCCTAGCCTAAGAATCAATAATGAGTGTACCGCCCTTCATTCGTATGTCAATCAGCATCAAGTAGAAATCACATACAAAGACATTCATGCTTTTTTGAATTTATTCACTACTGATAAAAAAGTTCACATTTTAGCTTCAAATCCTGAATTTGACTAGACCCCTATTAACACCACTCTTAGAGGATCCAACAACCACTTCCACGTTGCCCAGGTTAGCAATTTAGGATATATGGCACATATAATCCAACATATTCTTAGAAATTCTATCATTCCTAAAGCGGGTGATCGACTCAACATCACTCATGTCTTTTTTCTTGAACCCTATTTCATTATAACTCAGATAGACTTTAATGTAGTTGATCTTCTAATTCTCTATCTTTCTAATTTGACCTTGATTATATTTTTAGTTAAATATGTTTTATTCTATTACTATTTTGTTGTCTTATTTTCTTTTTTTTTTTTTTTTTTTGTAATAAAAAAAAATTTCCTTGCTGATCTAAAATTTTTAACAACAATATTTATTATCATAAAAAGGGGAAGATTATTGCAAATCTAGGTCCAATTATTGTGATTTTGATGATAGCAAATCATTCTTGATTCTTTACCATTACTCTTATTGTATATCTTTCTTCTTGCCCTGCTTACTAGCTTTTTAGGTCCACATGATCACTTGTGAGCAAATCAGCTTAAGATTAGGTAGAATAGGGTTGAGTTAGTCTGTAACTTTAAATTCAATCTAGCTTTATATTTTTCTTGAGTAAAGTCATATACTAGTGAACCCCAAGCTAAGTAACCTTACACACACACACTATAGGGGAGAAATTTGGTGAGTTAGAGTGTTCTTTATTTTTGACCTAATCATATAGGATTATTTCAAATCATACTAGATGATCAGTGAAAAAAAGAAATACTAATTAAGGAATCTCAAGTATGTGAGTGATCAAACTAATCATACTAGACGATCCCTATCATCCAGGACAATCAGTTCATATCGAGAAAATAGCCACCAATCATAATTTAGGAAATATTTTTAATTTTAAAATTTTGTACTAATCATACAGGATGATATTGATCATCCTGGATGATTTGAGACAATCATTCCTAAATTAATCCCATTATTAAGAGAATAGTTATGGTAAAACATAATTCAATACAATTATGTAGGATGATTGATGATGATCGTCTTGGATGATAGAGATTATGTTTGGTATGATAAAGGATCACCATCTATCATACTAGATGAATACCATAAATTTTCAACTAATCATCTAAGATGATATACCCCTATTATACTGGATGATAGAGAGTTGCATGGGATGATAAGGCACCACCGTGCATCATACTAGATGAAGTTTAATACTTTAATACTAATTATCTAGGATGATACTTGTATCATATAGGATGATCAACCTACCTCTCTTGAATAAATCATAAGGAGCAATGCCATTCATTCAGGCTAAAAGGGATATTTTGTACTAATCATACAGGATGATCCTTCGATCATCCTGGATGATAAGCTACACAGAATTAAAAATTAGGGCGGGCTTCTTTTAGAGGCTTTCCATTTAAACTTTTTAATTATTTTTTAAGATAATATTTTTTAATGGAGTTGATCCAAGAGGGATCTTAGAGAAGGAAGAGAGTGAGCTTGAGAGAGAGAGAGAGATCCTTATGAGGGGGAGTTTGTGAGAGAATCACAAAGGTTACTCCAAGCATGGTATTCGTCATCTTCTTCGAGTTGCTCTAATAGTTCTTTGGTGGCTCAAAAGAGATCATCTTCAGCATTAGATCCAAGTTTTCTACCTACTCCAGGAGGGAGTAAAAGGATTCCAAGGTTTTTTTCCTACTCTAGGAGGGAGTAAAAGGATTCAAGGTTCTCTACCGCACTGTGTGGGTGGAAAGATTTTGTAAGGGCTTCTCTGCCTTGCTGTGGGAGCAAAAGGAGAGCCACTCTAGTTTAGTGCAATGCTTGGAGAGGGAGTCTCCAAGGAGTGGACATAGGTCAGATTTGATTGAACCAATATAAAATTTGGTGTGTTCTTTCTTATTATTTTTTACTGCATTTTATTTCCACACTTTTGTGATTTGTCCTATGATTGAAAATTTTGATTGTAATGTTATCATGAAAATTATTTTTCCTATGTATCAAGAGTTAGTATTTTGTTTTAAAATATTTAAAAAGATAAAAAATATTTTCTTTTTTGTCTAAGATTTTTTAAAACCACCAATTCATCTCCCCTCTTGGTTAGCCTTGGGCTAGTTCTTTAGGGTGTAACACCCCTCACGAACTTTAAATCAAGAAAGTTTTCAGGTGGATCAGATTGTATGATATATGTATCATATAGTATGATTTATAATTAATTCATATATAATTCAATTCCATAATATTGGGCAATTAGGCAAGTATAATTAAATATTATACAATATAAAGTAGTTTGTATAGTATGATGAGTTTAATTTTCAAATTTTAAATTTGCCTATTTTAAATTACTATCATTTCATTGCGGGGTTTCTTAATATTGTGAATAAGTAAATACTGCACCCAATAATGTGATATTGGAATAAGTAAATAAAGCATCCAAAAATATTTTATATCATCAAAACATATGGTCAGGCTCCTGGATTCCAATAGCTTCCAAGTAGGAGACTTTGTCCTAGAGCTATTAAGATCCATTTTTTATTTATCAGAAAAAGGGTGGTAAATTTGAACTGACATGGGAAGGTCAATTCTTGGTGAAATAAGTCAATAAAGTAAGATCTTAATAGTTATTAAATTTTAAAGAAAACTATTATATGTTGCTTATAAATGGATGATATATCAAAAGATATTATGATGGATAGATTTTGTAAAGATAAATTTTAATAAACAAAAGGAATATCTGATATTTAAATTACCTAAATTTGTTAAAGTTTTATAACAATTTAGGTCCAAGTGATAAGATTGGGTTTGGAGAATTGTATTAGAACTAGAAAATTTTAAAATGCTTAGTGCTTTAAATACTTGTTCTTAAGGATAGATATAAGTTTCCCTAGTGGCATCCTTTTCTTTCAAACAATGGTTGATTGGGTAATATAATCCCTTGTATTGTACTGATCCAACCACCTAAATCTACTTGTTTGGGAGCAACATCCCATTTGAAAATCCATAAATTTGCTTGATTGGGATATATATCCCATTCAGGTATAAATTATTGTTCTTAAGAATTGGCATAAGTTTCCTCAATGATATCCTTTCATTTTCATTCATTCACTAGTTATTAATCATATCATTTAATTAATTTTAATCAATCATCCAACCACATTTAATCATTAAACTTCAATTAATAAACAAAATTTTAATCTTTAATCATCAATCATTCAATGGTTCAATCTATTTAAATCAATCATTCAATGACTCTTCAAATAATAATCAAGTTCAATTGTTCAATGAACTCAAACCTAAAAGAGCTTCAGACTTTTACCTTTTATACAAAACTTTCAACTTGCTCAAAACCCTAGATGATGCCTCTAGAATGGTATTTGATCATTCACATATTGATTAGCTATCTCATGTGAGCCTCCCTAACCATCTTAGATGCCCATATACCCATTTAAACCCTAAAACTTAAAGTTACAACAAAAATTTCAAAACCTTCAAATATATATAATGCATGCCTCTCAACATGGAATCTTGGTTTAAACTTTCTTGGTGACCTTCAGGAATGATTCAAATATGTTCATAATTATAATCAAAATGATTTATGTTAAAATAGTTGCTATTTGCATGCTTTACATTTTTGCAACTTATATAGTTTTGATGATTCCAAATATTATTGTTCAAATGTGTAGTTATCTCCTAACAATTTTAGAAGATTTGTATTTGCTCTTGTGTGTACTAACATTTCAGGAAAAATGAACTCCAGACTACAAAGACTTCAAATCAAATTCAGAATGAGATACTTTGTAAAATTTGAAGTTTGCATTTCTTTGAAATTAAATTGAAAGGGAGTGATTGTAATTGAGTGAATAAAAACATACACACACATAAGGAGATCAAAAAAAATTTATACTGATCGTACTGGACGATAAAAAAAAATTTATACTGATCGTACTGGACGATATCCGTTCAAAGGTAAGAGTCTCTACTTGTGAATTGGGATTACTTCACTCTTTTCCCTCTTTCTTCTAGATTCTTGTGAGAAGATCTGTCAAGAAGATCCGGTTCTCTGCCTACACTTGGAGAGTGTGAATAGCCGAAGGGTTCTCTGCCTACACTTGGAGAGTGTGAACAGCCGAAGGGTTCTCTGCCCACACTAGAAGAGTGTGAAAGGATGACGGTTCTCTTCCCACACTAGGAGAGTGTGAAAGGACGATGGTTCTCTGCCAACACTGTGGATTGTGTGAAAGGACGGACGGTTCTCTGCCTACACTGGGGATTGTGTAAAAGGACGACGGTTCTCTGCCGCACCAGGGAGTGGTGAAAAGAGTGTGTTGTAAAGGCTTCTCCGCCTTGTTGAGGGTGCAAAAGGAGAGTCACTATTGGTATTAGTGCAATACTCAGAGGGTGCCTCTGGGGAGTGGATGTAGGTCTGGTTTTAGACCAAACCACTATAAATCTAGTGTCATTTACTTTACTGTTTTTACGTTTCCGTATTTTAATTTTAGTTTTAAAAACTCTATGGTTGAAAAATATTTTCTATAAAAATCTAAAAGAAACATTTTTATTTCGGTTCAACATAATTTTAAAAGAGGGCTTAAATTTTTAAACTACCAATTCGCCCCCCCTCTTGGTAGCCTTGGGACATTCACTTAGGCTTAACAACCTAATTACTAGACTCAACAATTTAAACCTGTTTGGGCCTATGGTTGAGATAGTTTGGCCAAATAAACGATAAAACTCTAAATCGCCCTCATATGCATGAAACATGTTTTAAACATCAAAGCTAAGATGTAGGTTTAAGGCTTAAGCATCCTACAGTCATAATTGATAATGGATATACCCAAATGAATAATTTGTTAAGCTTGGTTGATTATGAAGGATCCACTTGAACATAAAAGTTCAAACATGCATAAATGTTAAACATAGCCATGCCAAAGGCTCCAAAACATCTTAAACATCAATACATACATGCTTGAGTGAAAATGGACCCTTGGTACACTATGGTTGAATAAAATGACCATTGAACCCAAACTTAACCTAAAGGACCTATTCGTGCATTTTAACATGAAGAGACCTTGTCTTGACCTAATTCCTCTTCATATAAACTCCATTGATTAGTTACAAACCATTAGACCCAACCCTTGGGCTTGGATTACCTTAGTTGACCAAGTTAACCTAGGTTGACTAAGCATTCCATACGAGTCTCCCTCTTTAATTCAATGAACCTAGGTGCTAAAGCTTCCAAACCCCTAAAGCAAGTCCATTAGGTGTCCATGAGTCAACCCAAGCAAGCCCATCCCTTGGGCCCATTTGTTTTGGCCATTTAGGCTGACCCAAGTGAATCTAAATGGGTTTAAATGAGCTAAATTACATCACATTAAAGTTAAACCAAGCCATTAAATGTATTGGATGCATATGGACCCCCTGCCTTAAATTCACAAAGCCCATCCCATAGGTTAAACTAGGTTAGCCATTTGGGCTAACACAAGTCTCTAAATTTACATCCTCTTAAGCCAAATTCAAATCTAGTTGAAATTAAACCTAATTAAACAATGCATTCTCTTCCCTAGGTTCCAGACACTTGTCTAACCAATCTCAAGCCAGGAGGTTTTATGTAACTGATGGAATCTTGAAGAAATATCCCATCAAGCATTGGTTAAGCTATAACAAACAACACAATAGACCACTTGGCCTTGAATATCCTTAGGTGAGATGCTTGGTAGTTGATAACTATAAATAATATTATATTTTATGTGTTAATTTGTTGGTAAAAATGCTTTATTTTAGTTATATTTATTTAGGAAAATACAAGTAATGGGTAAAGTTTTCAAGTATGGCACAACACCAAGGTGTTGAACATAATATTGACCTGTTTCCATCATTGACACCATCAGAGCTCCCAAATATCAACATGGAGGTGCCCATTCTATATTTGATAGTGTCAAAGTATTGAAGGAGTCAGCACCGCAAAGCTCAACAAACTATCCCAGCACTGTATCACTAGAGGAGTTTGTACAACAAAGCCTAGACTCTATGTGTACAACATTGTGGTGCCAAATTCTAGCACTACTGAGTCAGAGAAGTGCACACATGGACTTTATAACACTATCATCATTAGCACCAAAGTGCTATAATTGTAATTATTTATGCCATAAGTTGCTAGAGAAGTGATGCATCAATTCATTAAATAATTGGTCCATGTCAACAAGCACTGCAATGAAGAAAACCCTATAATAACTATGTTAGTTCATTTTATGTGGGTTGTAGTACAAGTGTCTCGAGTACTACAGTGCCAAATCCATTTTATGTATTTTTTTATAAATAGCCTATTTGTTCTGTTAGTAGGGAGTTCAATCAATTAGTAAAATTCATACTTCATAGTGTCTCTCAAAAACTTTTGTAGGAGGGAGAACTAAGGGAATTCATTGAGCATTATATTCACTTCTTTAGAGTATTTGGTCAATATTTATTGAAGCAATTCTGTTAGTTCAAGGAGGAGTGTTGCGGAGATCATTGAACCATCTAGTGATATCATTTCTTCTTTACTTTCTTTTGTGCATGTTATTAATGAAAATGAGTTTTCTTCAATTATTTTTTATGGCTGACTAATTCACAAAGTTTTTTATTGATGGTGTAAATTAAACATGTAATACTAATTTTTCTTTTAATCTTTAAATTAATGATATAATGTTTTCAATATACCATGCATTTAATTAATGTACATAATAACCATATATTTTGTTAATATTAGGTGTAATATTGAGCTTAGGAATAAGAAAGAAGACACAACCAAGTATGTTGGATTGGTATGATGCAAGCATAGGTATAGTGCTTGTCATCTATAAAATTTACAAAGATTGATTGTCATGAGGGGAGTGATTAGTAGTACATGCTTTAATTACTCTTTTAAGTTTTTCATAGGGTGACATATTATGTGAGTTTAAAGTGATATCGAGAGTGGAATGCAAAGTATCTTGTATCTCTTATAATGTATGAAAAAGAGGAACTCAATAATTAAAATACCTATGTAAATAATAAAGTTATTATTTCATCAATGGGCAAAGCAAAGTATCTTGTATCTCTTATAATGTATGATTCCTATGTTATCCCTTCAGGGGCTAAGAAAGTAATGAAGTTAAACATAGTGTATATCTTATCTATATCTAATGATGTTCAAACAATTGATGCAATAAAATAATTCTATAGAACCTGAGATAAATTTAAATTAGTTAAAAAGTTTGTTCAATACTTCTCTCATAGTGATTCCCCTATCTTTGATATTCATGGTGATATTATTTGTTTAGAAATATTGATGTCTGATTTTGATAATTCATTTGATGAAGTATTAAAGATAAATAAAAATACAGAATGAAAAAAATCCATTGTCTCTTCCTCAAAAGAGATAGTCAGAGTAAATTTGGGCAGTGGTGAAGTGTTACCACCATCAGTATCTGCAACTACCAAAGAAAAGCAAGTGGATGATAATCTATAAACCTCAACACCAGTTCAAAAAAAATTAGATGTGGTTAATCCAGATATTCCTAAAGTGGATTATAATGTGTTATCACATCTTAGGAAAATGCATGTAAAATATAGTATATTCGATGCTTTAGTTTTCTCCAAGGAAATGTTGGAGGTTTTAATCAAAGCTTTACTTGATCTAGAGATATGGATAGCTCAGTTATCATTAATGCAATTTGAAGAAATATTGAGTTGTAAAGAAGTCCCAAAAAGTTACATTCTCAGATGATAATTTATTATTGGGAACTCCATACCATAATAATCTGTTATATATATTTGTGAACATAGACAATTTTAGTGTTCTTGTTGATTTGGATGCATCCGTCAACAATTTGACTCTTATAATTCTTATATACATAAGGGTGGATACTCATAAACTCAATTTGATAAAATGATATTGTGAGGGTTTAATAAAAAAAGCGAGAGGGCTTTGGGTTCAATTACCTTGCTTTGGAAGAATGAAACTTGAAAATCAAAGCCAAATTTATTATAATATATTCTAAAGCTTCTTTTAATACTCTTATGGGTAGATCCTGGCTATATGAATATTGAATGCTCCCTTTCACCTTCATTAGTGTATCAAATACTCTTGTGAGGGAGTCAAGTACTGCATTAAGGGTTATTTGAAATCATTTTTAATTCATGAAGTTGGTATATATGAAGATACTTCATACTATCTACCTAAAAAGCATAGCGCCTTGTTTAAAAATTTCAACATTACTAAAGTAGTTGCAAAAGAAAAGAAAGAAAGAGAAATAGAAAAAAAATAAAGCATTTTAATCTCAAATACAATGTTCATTGGTCACCTACTCCTCCCTCAGAACGAGGTGGTAGAATGGTTCAACTATCTAGAAGAAGAGGTCGAGGATGGAAAAATCGAGTGATGAAAGAAAATGAAAAGTGAAGTGTGCAAATAACGGTGACTATAATTCATATCAAATTCAAATCCAGTTTAGAGGAGTTATATGTGATTGATAAAAAAAAATATAGGCTCTAAAATATATGAATAATATAAAGTAGCTAAATTTTTAGATTTTTGTAAAACTTGATAGTGATGGTGACAAGGTTCAATTTGCTAAGGAAGCTGATTCAAATCTATCTACTATGAAAAGATTAAATAAGTATGTAGAAAATATTACCATTACTCTACTCTCCCAAAGTGATATAAAAAGGTTATAGGTAAAATCCTATCTTCCTTTAAACTCAGACAACAAAGACAACATCTTTCAACATTCTACTAGTAAAACCCTTGAAATTGATGCACCCTTTAATGATCCACCTATGGATGAAATAGTTGAACTCCCCTTTGACAAGAACTTTAATTGTGTATGAAAGTTTTCTAAGAAAGGTTTAACACCATCAAGTTGGACTAGAGGTGAAGCTCAACAATTTAAATAGTTTTTTTTTTTTGAGAAAGACTAAGTAGCAATTAAAGGAAAAAGAACAACCTAGATACAAACTAGGAAGAGACTAACAATTTAAATAGTTGTAGAATATAAAAAAAAATATAAAATATGTCATCGACTACAATACTCTATGTTCATTTGATGATGATGAATATTGCTTAGTGATATCAAATAATCTAGAGTATGATAGACACTTTTTAACAAACTTTTAAACTTTTAATAAAATATACTTAGAAACTTTAGATGATCACGATGAATCTCAAGTTAGGGATACATCTTAAAAACATAAAGAGGAGATTAAATCTATAGTTGATGATTTAAAAGAAATAAATATGGGAACTGAAGAAAACCATCATATGATTTTCATAAGCTCCTTATTGAATGAGGATGAGGTAAAGAAAATGATAGAGTTATTGATAGAATTTAAAGACTATTTTGCTTGGAGTTATGAAAAATGCTTGAATTATCTCTAGACATAGTAGTTCATAAATTAGAAATTCAACCAAAAATAACTTCAATTAAACAAGCACCTCGATGAATGTAACTCAATCCTGACCAAAAAATAATTGCTAGTTAAAAAGTTAATCAATTCATGCTTTATCAGAGAGGAAAAATATCCAACCTGGTTAGCTAGCATTTTTTTAGCTAAGAAGAAGAATGTTCAAATTTGTTTATGCATTGATTTTAGATATCTGAGTAAGGCTTATCCTAAGGATAAGTTTCCACTTCCTATATTGATACTTATGGTTGATATTGCTTCTTCTCATGTAAATTTTTTCTAAATGGATGGTTCATTTGGATATAATGAAATTAAAATGGTTCTTGAGGGTGAAAAGTACATTGCTTCAGAACACCGATATGAGTCAACTATTACCAAGTTATGTAATTTAAATTATAGAATACTAAGGCAATATATCAACGAGCAATGATGAGGATTTTTGATGAACTAATGAACCATCAAGTGGAATATTATATCAATGATACAGTCATTAAATTTTTTGAAAGAGATGATCATTTATATGATATGAGAATCATTTTCCAAAGATTATGTCAATATAACATAAAAATGAACATGTTGAAGTGTACTTTTGGTGTCACTTCAAGAAAATTTTTTGGTTTTATTGTATAACATTGAGGGATCAAGATAGATCCAAATAAAATCAAAGCCATAAAAGAAATGCCAATGCCAAAAAGTCTTACTCAATTAAGATCTTTCCAAGGTTGACTAGCATACCTTAGAAGATTTATATCAAATCTTTCAAGCATATGTTATCCATTTGTAGCTTTATGCAAGAAAGATGCCTATTATAAGTGATTTGAAAAATTTTAGAAAGCATTTAACAATATAAAATAGTATTTAAAAAATCTTCCAGTATTAAAAACTCCTATTTTAGGAAAGCCTTTGATTTTATATGCCACATCTTTAAGTGAATCTCTTAGTGCCTTGTTAGCTTAAGTTAATGTGGAAGGAAAAGAGAATGAATTTTACTATTTGAGTAGATGTTTACTACCAACTGAAGTAAATTATCCTTCAATAGAGAAATATTTCTTAGCTTTAATCTTCACCGCTCAAATATTAAGGCATTATATGCTCTCTCATAAAGTGAATCTCATATCCAGAGTAAATTCGGTACAATATCTGATAACACATCTAAAGCTATCATGAATATTATCTAAATGGTTAATGATTTTGTCCCATTTTGAAATCACGTTCATTGTTTGTGAGAAGTAAAGGGCAAGATATGGAAGGTTTTCTAGCACCTCATCCAGTATAAGATAAATGCCCAATCAACGATGATTTACTAGATGAATAAATCATGAATCTAGAGTTAAATGAAAAGTTCACTTAGGAATTGTATTTTGAAGGCGATGCTTCTAGTCAATAAGAAATCTTATCATATTTCCCCAAGAAAGCTTGAATTAGTAGTATTTATTACCCCAGAAAAGGGTGTAATGTATTACTCTTATGATTATCAAAACCTCATACAAATAATGAAGCTGAATATGAGGCACTAATAATTGGGTTATAATTGATGATCCTAAAGAAAATTTAGGAGATCAAATTTTTTGGAGATTTACAGCTTGTGATTAATTAGGTAGCTGGTACATATCAAGTAGTTAAAGAAAATTTGGTTCCTTGTCATCTATACTTGATGCATCTACTTGAATAAATCATAAATATAACCTTATAAAAGATTCCTCATGGATATAATTCCATTTGAGATACCTTAGAAAAATTATCTAAAACTATGTTTTGTCCTGGAGGAGATTCAATTTTAATAGAAGCATAAGGTCGCTAGATTTTATCGCCTATGTACCTTGAATATATAAATAAAAAATCTCTCACCAAGGTGAAAATTATTCTAGTAGTAGAAGATGAAGTAATGGATTGGAGAATGACCTTCATCAAATACATTTGAGAAAACAAGCTCCATCATGATAAATTGATAAGATCCTTGTCTTTTATATTGATTAATGACACCATCTTACATCTTAGTATGAAAGTGTTGTTTTTTAAAGGTTCACACAACGTCTCTCTACTCTGGCTTTTGAGGCAATTTCAAGGAAATTTAGGGTTTTGCTCTCTCACTTCTTCTTTTTGCTCATGGAGTCAGTTTTTTGGTTATTTCATTGTGTTTTCTTCCTTTTTGGTTTGCTTGGTGTGTATTGTGTTTTTTTAAGGACTTTTTTTCCTTTGTTGGTTCTGGGAGGTGACATCCCCAGCATCATCTAACCCACCTCCTTCTTCATTTCCTGATGGGAAATTATGGTCTTTTAAGGACGTTTTGTCGGGTGCTTTGTTAACTTCTACTAAATTTAATTTTCTACAAACTTCTTTTAAACGGTGTCCAGCTTTGATGTTCAGTGACTCCATTATCTTGCAACTTGCTACACCTTTTGCTCATACTTAGGTTGGCAATTTTGTACTTCGTTGGCCTAATTTGGATGTAATTCAAAATTTTTTTGTTAACCTCAAGCTGTTTGGTTCTTTTCACAATGGCTTGTTAGACCCACGTCATATTGCAATTCAACTGAATAACAATCTCGATTACAATCGCATTTTCTCAAGAAGATCTTACTATATATAAGCTTGTCAAATGAGATTATTGAAATGGATTTTGAATTTTGATGTACGGGAGGAATCTCCTATTGCCCCTATTTGTATTTCCTTCCCGAACTTGCATCTTCATTTTTTTTAATTCTCAGATCCTATCTGGTTTAACTTCGATCTTTTGTAGGCTGCAGACCTACCAAGCTACGTAATCTATTTCTAGGCCATCTGTGGCTTTTGTTTTAGTTGAGTTGGATATTTCTAAAAAAATATCATAAGGAAATTTGGATTGGTTCAAAATTGAATGGGTATTTCAAAAATATGGAAATTGAAAAGTTAACCATCTTTTATTCTCATTGCAAGATGCATGGTCATGTGTTAAATGAATGTTTTAGGGTCCATCCCCAACTCCTAAAGGAGAAGGTTACAACCAAACCATCGTAGGGGAATGCTACTCTTTTGGTTGAACTTAATATTCTGAAGCCTAATCTGATTGTGGTTGAGGGTAATGGTTCTCATATACAGGTTAATGGTTCTCATATGCAGGTTATTATTGAGGAATCTACTCCTAACATGATTGAGAGTAATGGTACTAACGTGAAGGATGCTATAGAGGACCCAATGTATGTACCTTAACTAATATGGAGGAAGGCGGTATCTTTGAGGAGGGTGATTTGCAGCAGGAGATTAAACAGGAAGGTTTGACTAATGATAGTAAGCTTCCCTTAAACTCTTATTATCATAGTGATGCTTTTATTGATACAAAGGATATTAATATGATGGCTAAATGCTTTTTCTAAAGATGATAATGACACTAGTTTTATCAATTTTAATAGTAGGAGAGGTATGAAAAAAAAACATCATTTTACAATTGCCTAGAGCCACCCATTTGCATACTTCTCATTAAGTCTATTTTTATATTTAATTATATTATTTGGAATGTTAGGGGCATTGGGTGTCCCTCTTATACGTTCTTTTTTTTTGAGAATATGCAAATTGCATTAAAAAAAGAACAATTACAAACTAGAACAACAAGCAACTATAGGCAATCCCTTCAAAAGATAGCGAAAGAAAGCCTTATTAAATAGATAATTAAGCAACAAAAAAGTATTTAAAGTATAGGAAATATCATAATGAAAATAAGATCCTCTATTCATCATTTTAAACCAATATGGGTGGAGGGGATACCAAAAATTAAACGACCAAAAAGGTTAATTAGTATCCCAGATTTCCCGATTAAGTAAAAAAATAAGAAATAAAAAGATTCTTAAATTCCATTATTCTATCTCCATATTTCAAATACCAATTAATGCTTAATTTAAAACTAAAATTTAAAAAACAACTAAACAAATAAAGAGACATGAAAAGAAAACGAGAATCTCCTGCCAAGCAAGAAAACCAGATCTTCACTGCTCCAAATGCTATGATTTCCACAAAATCAACCATCTTCACACGAAGCACGCCTTGATCTTCTAAAACCCAAACAATAAAAACCATAGTCTAATAAGCAGCCATCCCAATATAAAAAATAGCATCAAAATTCTTATCCCAATCCTTTTGATATGAATGGTTTTGAACAATCATAATTTTATTATGAGATAAATGGTGAAGTGCTTCCATCACTCTCACCAAGATTTCCCAATTTCCTTCCTCTTAAGCTGCCTTTGATTGGGCCGAACAGATTCAAATCTTTATTCAATTTTTCTTATGTTGCACAGATTTAGATGGCAAATGGATCTTATTACCTCCTTTAATTAAACATTCTTTATTTTTCACATTACAGGATGAAGGATGAACCGCAACATACATTACATTTTCATAATCTGGAACACTTTTAGCAGTGTCTTCAATAACATTACCTCCAAAATCAGCATCTCCAGCATTGTTTTCTTTGACACCAACTACACTCTTCAGGCTTCGGTATAATGACATCCACATCACCAACCTTATCGGCCATAACTCCTTCAGGAACTAGAGATACCGCAGCATGATCCAAAGGATTGTCAATAGCTATCTCTAATCCACAAAGCTCAACTTGAAGAGATGAATTAACACCATGTCCTTTTACACCAACACCAAAGTTTCCATCATTTGGAACAAATTCACCGTCCTCTAAAAGAGCTGGATCAGCAACAGATTTACAACCTTCAGTATTATATAGTAACATTTGTGAAGACTCTTTTTCCACATCTTTAGTAACTACCTTCTCAGCAACAGGATTATTATTTTTCTTAGAGCTTTCTAATACATCCTTAGCTTTGAAATCGGGAACAACATTAGAAACAAATTTGAATTTCATAGCTTTTTCCCTTAGAGCAGTTGATAAATTGGCTCTGATTTTCTTTCTACCATAATTGATGTGAATCCAAGGACCATACACAATATCTTCCTCTTGAGTATCTTTAGCAAATGCATTTTTCACCAATTTTCCTTTATCCAGTACTTCAAGTTTGCCTTGATTAGATACTCCAATGCAATCTTGTAACTTATGTCCAACTTTTCCACATTTGAAGCAAAATGAAGAAATTTTTTCATTCTGAACCTTTTGGAAGAAGCAACAAGAACTTCCTTCAACCCAAACGCCTTGAGGTAGTTATTCATCAAGCTTGATACGAATACAAATTCTAGCAAATTCTCTCTGACCCCAATTAAACATGTTACCATCAAGAAACAAAGGAGAACCAATCATTGAAGCTATTCTAGTGATATTAGGCTCATCCTAGGAGAATAAGGGGAGCTGAGGAAGATGGATCCACACAGGAGAGAACAAATTTTCCAGACTTGAGGTAGAAAACTTAGGAGTCGATTCTTCCATACAAATAACATGTTCATCAACAAACCATGGACCACCACTCAAAACAGCCTCCTTAACTTATTTAGAATGGAATGAACACAACATCTGCCTAAGTTGGTAAGATTGAAAACCCCTAGATGGCTCCATTGTTTATGCAACTCAGAGCTAATGACAGCAAATGAAATAGAATTACCAAAGACTTTAACAACAATAGAATTTTGAAGCTGATTGATATTATTCTCCTCATTATCAAGATGCAGCTTCACTGCAACTCCATCCTCCATCATATTAGGTTTAAATTCTGAACTTACCACTTTAATATACAGTGGTTTATTCTCGGCGATCTCAGATTTTGAAGATGCCGCAGCTTCAAAGGCAATTTCACCATTATTACTTCCCGGTATATCATCCACATTCAAAGGACCAAGCATCCCATTATTTAAAATAGAAATAGAATTCAAATTTTGTTCTGAATTCATACCCGAAGAAGAAACTACCTGCGCATAAGATGAAGTATTTCCATCTTCAAGAGCAGATTTTGAAAATCTGCTAACTTTGAGTTTTACGTACAGAAGAAGAAGATGTTCCCAAATCATTATTCTAATGCAGCAATTCTTTTCTTCCCTTTTCCTGATCATCAATCTTCTCAACCATCAAACCTTTTCCCTTCCCAGAGCAGAATTCTTTCTTGCGAGAACCATTCATAATCATTAAATTTGACCCTTCCTCTTTCTTGCGAGAACCATTCACATAAGAGTAGAAAATAGGAGCTTCTCTCACTAGAAAAGAGGAAGGGTCAAATTTTTTACCTTTTCTCTCTTCTACGTTAAGAGTTAAGAATTTATGCTATATTTATAATGTTTCTATTCTTATTTTGCTTGAACCTTTTATTTCATCTACTAAGTTGGCTAATACTTCTCAGTTTTTGGGTTTTAAGTATGTTATTTCAAATGTGGCTAATAAGATTTGGGTTTTATGGAAGGATCTGATTAAGATTTATGTTATTGGTGATTTTACATAGGGAATACATTCTAATGTAGAAGTTCTAAATTTTCATTATTATGCATCCTTTGTTTCTGCTGCTTCTTCTCGGCATAATAGGAAAATTTTATGGGATCAACTTAGCAACTTTTATAGTATTTGTAATTTACCTTAGCTTATTGATGGTGATTTTAACACTATTACTAATCCGTTTGAGTATATAGGGGGTTCTTCTCCTTCCTATCATTCTATAGAGGATTTTTGTAACATAATTATGGACTATAATTTAATTGTTATTGGTTTCTCTGGTAATAAATTCACTTGGAACCGGGGTCATTTATGGAAACGGTTGGATAGAGTGTTATTTAAAGATTTATGGATTAACTCTTTTATTGTTATTATTATCAAGCATCTAAGTAAGACTCTCTTTGATCATTCACCCTTGTTAATTAGTCTGAAGACTAGGAAAATTAACTCTTTCCCTCTATTCAGATTTCAAAACACATTGTTGCTTCATGATTCTTTTTCGGGTTTGGTCTTAGAGAATTGGCAAGCTCTGCTCCATCCCGATAACTCTACCTATGGAATTATGAGATTTTGGTTTAAATTGAAAAGGCTTAAGCAAGTTTTAAATTGGTGGAATCATAATGTTTTTAAAAAAAATTTCACTAATATTTTGGAAGCTAAGCAGTAAGTGAACAATTTTGAGACTTCTTATCATGTTAATCCTTTTGATGCTAACTTCAGTCTATTGAGGGATGTTAAAGATTGCATTTTTAGATTACAAGCACAGAAGGAGGCATTTTGGAAACAAAAGTCGATGCTTTACACCTTGTTGAAGGTGATAATAATACCAAGTATATCGATGCCTTGGTTAAGAGAAAATGGGCCAAAAATTGTATTAACAAAATTCACCGTAAGGATGGTTCTATGACTGAGGATACTTTTGAGATTACTAATTTAGTGGTTCAACATTTCAAGAACCTTTTCAATAAGGATTTTACTCCTGGTCATATTGATAATCCTTCTATTATTCCTAACCTTATATCTCCTGAGGATAATGAGTTCCTTTCTAAACCTCCTTCTTTAGAGGAAGTTAAAGAGTTTGTTCATGGCATGAATGGTGATTTTGTGGCTTGGCCGGTGGCTTCACCACTAGGTTTTTCAGAAGTCCTAGCATATTATTAATAATGATCTTTATTCTACTGTTATGGATTTTTTTGTTAGTAATTAAATTCCTAGGTTTTTTACTTCTACTTCTATCGTGCTTATTCCCAAGAACAACCCTGTTAATAATTGGAATGACTTTAGACGTATTAGTATGGGTACCTTTTTTATAAATTGCTTTTTAAAATTCTTATGAGTTGGTTAACTTCTATTTTACCTAGAATTATATCTTCGTATCAAATGGGTTTTGTGAAAGGGCGTACTATTGCTGATAATATTTAGTTGGCCCATGATTTTTGTCAAGATCTTGATATTAGTGTTAGAGGTGGTAACTTGATTTTGAAACCTAATATTTCTAAGGCCTATGATAACCTTGATTGGAACTTCCTTTATAATATTTTGTAGCTTTTTAGTTTTGATTCTATTTTCATTAAGCTTATTAGAAATTCTATTGAAGGATCCTATTTCTCTATTATTATTAATCGTAATAGCAATGGTTTTTTCAAATCCTCTCATGATTTGAGACAGGGTAACCCGCTTTCTTCTGCCCTCTTCATTATTGCGGATGATTACTTTTCTAGAGGTCTTTCCAACCTCTTTGAGAATTATCATATCTTTTATTTTAGAATTATGGGTGGTCTTCCTATTTCACTTATATTTTATTGATGACTTTATTATTTTTACTAATGCTTATGTTAACAGGATTAATAAACTTATAGATTTCTTTCATCAATTTGAAATGGTTAGTGGTCTTTCTTTGAATAAAAAGAAGTGTTTTTTTATTGCCCCCAAGAGAGTGTCTAATAACCGCATTATGGCTATTGAAGACTTAACTAGTTTTGTATATGGTCATTTACCTATTAAGTATCTTAGGGTTCCTCTTTTTTAAAGGCATAAATAAAACTTTTTTTTTATGATTTAATTACTTTTATGCATAATAAGGTTTCATCTTAGGATTTTAATTTTCTGAGCTTTAAGGGTAGATTAATTCTTATCAAAAATTTCCTTTGTTCCTTCCCTGTTTATATTTTTCAATCTATGCTCCCTACTCAAGTGATTTGCAATAAAATTGATAAACTTATTAGTAATTTTTTTTTGGAAAGGAGCTAGTAGCAACTCTAAAATTATATGGTCATCTTGGGACAATTATTGTGGTGTGTTGGAAGAAGGGGCCTTGAGCTATGAGAGTATGAACGATCTGGCTTATGCTTTTTTGTTCAAACTGTGGTACAACTTTCATGCTAAAGTGAGCCTTTGGGCTAATTTCATGTTTGCTAAGTATTATGTGGGTAAACACCCTACTACTTGTTGCTTAAACAAAGGTAATTCTAAAGTGTAGTAGAGACTTTGCGAAGTTAAATGGGCTTTGTAATAGTAATCTCTTGGGGGCTTTGTAATAGTAATATTTTTTTTGGCAAGACCGTTGGTTGGGTGACTAGTTTATTGATTCCTCTTCCACTATAGCCATTAAGGTGAATTACTTCATTAATGATAATTATTAGGACCATAAAAAACTTGCTAATGTTATTCCTGACTTTATTATTCAACAAATTTTGAACCTACCCCTGAATACAAACTCTCATGATTAAATTTTATGTGATTTGTCCAAGGATGGTGGTTTCATATTGAAGGATTCTTGGCATACTTTTAGAGCTAAGAAGGATGTTGATAATATCTTTTCTATGATATGGCGTAAAAATATTCCTTCCACTATGGCTATTTTGTAAAGAGGATTTTGCATAAGTTCATTCCTACGAATGATAACTTAATTAAAAGAGGTTTTATTTTGCCTTCTAAGTGTCAATGTTGCTATCATGTGTAGAATATGCATCATGTATTTATTTCTGGTCCTTCAGTTATTAAAACATGGGTCTATTTTGATGATTTGTTTCAATTAAATTATTTAATGCTAATTTGTCTCTTTATGCTATGCTTAATTCCTGGTTTTTTAAGACTAAAAGGCATATTAGAAATGTTATCCCTTCTCTCATTTTGTGGTATTTATGGTTGGATAAGAATAATTCTCTTTTTAATGGTGTTTCTATGAACCATCATAGGATTATTCAGAATGTGAAAGACAAGGTTTTGGCTCTTTACTCTGTTAAACTTCTCTCTGTTAAGAACTTTAAAAACTATTATTTTGTTGCTTCTGATTTTGGTATTATTTGGGAGGTTGGTTTTAATTCCAATGAGCCTAGGGTTATTTATTTTATCAAGCCCCCCAATAATTTCTATAAGATGAATGTGGATGGTGCTATTAGTGGTCCCACCTTGGGGTGTGGTGGGGTTATCAGAGATAGTATCGGTACTCTGTGTATGGCTTTCACTAGTCTTATTTATAAGGGTAATGTGAATTATGCTGTTATCTTGGCTATTCTTTATGGCCTTGGATTATGTATTTCTCTTGGCTTAACTAATGTTGGTATTGAAGTCAATGCCAACTATAGTTTTGAATTTTTTAATTTTGTCATTGATACGGTGTGTTCTTCTGATTTATTTTATCTAGTGAGGGATATTAAGAATCTTCTCATTTTTATGAACTATTCCTTACATCATTTTTACAAGGAGGGGAATTCTTGTGTGAATTGGCTTGCCAATTGAGGTTGTAGGTTGGATTGCTTTGATAATTTGACTAGCTCTAATCTTCCTACTCCTTTGAAAGGTCTCTTAAGATTAGATGTTATTAATTTATCCTATGTTAATCTTTTTGGGTTTCCATTGGCTGGGGCAGGCATTTTTGTTTTCCTAGGGTATGGTGGTTAATTTTTCATTTTTTGGCTGGTTGAAGTTAATTTGGCTTGGTGGTTTCTGGTTTCCTTATATATACTTGGGATGCTAGTGTTTCTCTCGGTCTGGGTTATTTTATCTCAGAATTTTTGGCTGTTGGTGCTATGGTGGCCATTGGGGGCTTATTTTCCCTGTTATGTCTCTTCCTACTATGGCATCATTCCAGGATTGTTCCTTGGTGATGTGACGCTCTAGCTATTTTATTTGGTTCCTTGGTTTTGGTTCTAGTGGTTCTGTTGTTCTCGATCTGGGCTATTTTTTCCTAGATGGTTTGGTTTTTTGAGCTATTTGATGTCTATTTATGGTGATATTTTGGGAGATTTAGCTGGTTACTCTCCCTATTTGGTCACTTAGTGTAGTGGTGTTATTTCAGACCCGCTCCTTTACATTGGGACTATTTTGGTCTGGTGGAGCTGGTTCTGGCATTTGGTCTTATCACTTGTACTTTTGGTGGGCCCTATGCTGGAGCTACTTTTCTGGATCTGCTTTAATTTTGTTTTTTTATAATATTTGTTATTTGGGGTCATATGGGTTGGCTATATTTTTCTTCTTTGTTTATCTCTAAGCTTCTGTTGGTTGGTTTTCTCAATTACCTACTTTTATGTCCTTTGGTTGTCTGTTGTTTAATGCAGTTGGGGTGTTGATTTTTTCTTTTTCTAGGTGGTGTGGTCCTATTGCTGGCTGTTTTGGGGTTCAGTGCTCTAGTGGTGGCCATTTTTGGTTTTCTCTGGGAGCTTAGTGTGTTATCCTTACTATTGCTAGCTGGTTGGGTACATCTGCTGCTGGTTGGTTAATAATTTGATGTTGAGTAATATCTGGATGGAATTTTGGAGAACTTGCTGGACCTATAACTATTGGATTCTTCTTTCTACTTGTATATATTTCTATTTTTGCTATGTTTTTTTGTGTATTATCTTGTTTTGCAGAATTCCTTTTATACAGGTGATCATAGTGATCGTATTTTGGAAGGGATGTTGGATCAGGTCACTATTTTTTTTGTTTTCCTATCTTTTTTGGGTGCTCGTTCTTGTACACCATAGAATATACCTAAGGTATTTTATACTTTTCTTTAGTAGGGACCTCGAGCTCTTAGGCTTTTTTGTTATCTTTTTGTAGCTCATTCGAGCATTAGTAAGCTTGAGGGCCCTTTAATGACCTGTACCTTTTTTTTTTATATTAACGCATAGGCCCTTATGTGGGTTTCCTTTAATATATATATATATATATATATATATATATATATATATATATATGATGACACCTTATATAGAAGATCATTTGATTAGATGTGGTTAAGGTGTAAGAGTAAATCATAAGCATTAAAGATTATAGAAGAAGTATATGTCAAATTGTGTGACGCACTACAATCAAGTTTGAAGATGAAAATGAAAATTAAAAGAATGGTTTATTATTGGTCATCCATAATTGATGACTACATGAGTTGCTTATTATTATCATCAATTCCAAGTATATGGTGTAGTTCTATATCAGACACCAAATGTATAACACCCAACATTTTCTTCATGGCCTTTTGAAAGCTAGGGTATGGATATTGTCATTTAAATTGACCTTCAATCTTCTAGAAGTCATAATTTCATCTTAGCAGCTACATATTACTTCTTAAAATGGGAAGAGCTAGTTACTTTGAGAGAAGTTAAAGATGATCATGTTCTAAACCTTTTCAAAGGCCATGCCATATATAGATTTGGTATTCCTCATCAAATCATATTCAATGATGATCCTTCTTTGAAAGAACTAAGATAAATAATTTTGCTAAATGTCATAATATTGATTGGAGATACTCAAAAATCTATTACCCTTGAGCAAATAGATTAGATGAGGCCTTCAATAAAATATTGGTTAAAATTTTAAAGAAAAAGTTTGATTATAAGAACCATCAATGGTATGAAAGTTAGGAATGGCTTTATGGGTATAAAAAATCATATATAGAACTCTTACTTAGTCTATGTTTTTTTTCTTTAATATTTGGAAGAGAGGTTATTCTTCCTTTGGAGGAATAGTTTCCTTCACTAAGTATAGCTGTCAATTATAAGATTATTAAAGAGCAGAATGCTAAACTCATGCTAGAAAAACTTGGGGGTTGGAAGAAAAAAGTTTGCAAACTAAACAAAACCTTAAATTATATAAAGGCAAGATGATTCAAGCACACGATAAGCTGGTTCGTCCAAGAACCTTCCAAGTGGGAGATTTGGTTTAAGTTTTGTGAAGACCTATTTTAGCCCATCAAAAGATAGGCGATAAGTTTGAACTATCTTAAAAAAGCGCTTTTGTAATGGAGAAAGCATATCAAAAGGGATATTATCAATTGATTAATTGTAATGGAGATCATCTAATGTTACTATAAATGGACGGTTTCTTAAATGCTATAATGGTGGATAGTGTTATTGGAGATATTTTATAATAAATAAAATTTTCTTGCTATTACTTTTATATATTGCTTTAATTTATGGAAATTTGTAAAATAAATTGGGCCCAAAGGATAAGGTTTGATCTGAAGTTCATACTAAAGTTTATGTGTTTTAAATTATCTTGTCATCTTTAAATAAAAAAATCCATTGTGGCATTCTATAAACTTCATTGCAGTGTCCATTTTATCTACTTGATAGCCACTATCTCATTTAGATTTCAATCTTTCTTATCTAGGAGATTCTATCCTAAGTGAAGTATAAATCTCATCTACTTGAGAGCCACTATCTCATTCAGAATTCAATCTTTCTTATTTAGGAGATGCAATCCTATTCAAGTATAAATCCTATCTTCTTGAGAGTCATTATCTAATTAAGATTTCATTTTTTCTTATCTAGGAGATTTTATTCTAGTCATGTATAAATCCCATCTATTTTAGAGCTGATATCTCATTCAATTTTTAATCTTTCTTGTTTAGGAGATGCTATCCTACTCAAGTATAAATCCCATCTATTTGAGAGCTACTATCTCATTCAGATTTCAATCTTTCTTGTTTAGGAGATACTTTCCTAGTCAAGTATAAATCCCATATGCTTGAGAGCCCCTATCTCATTCAATTTTAATTTTTCTTATCTAGAATATGCTATACTAGTCAAGTATGAATCCTATCTATTTGAGAGCTACTATCTAATTTTATATCAATATTTCTTGTTTAAGAGATTCTATCATAGTCAAGTATAAATTTCATTTATTTAAAAGCGGCTATCTTATTTAGATTTCAACTTTTCTTATCTATCAGATGCTATCCTAGTCAACTACACATCTATTCATAATCAAATCTTAATATCAAATAATTTATGGGAATTAGTTGATTTCTTTGTTCAAAACAACTGCATGTAAGTTACTTTTTAAGGTTAATCACACCTGTTGTTGATCTCATTTTTGAATGAGTTCATTATCCCTGTGTCAAATATCATTTTCTATTTCATCAATCATTTGAACCATACTTCAAATCCAAATTCAAACTCAACACTAATGTTTTGGCATGGTGATTTTATCATTGAAACATAAAACCATCACTTGAGAATCACTCTAGACTATCATTTGATCATCTGATCTACCTCTTTGTAATCCCCATGTTAGTAAAATGATCATTCTAAACCCTAAAATTCTCTTAATTATTAAGTTCCATTGATTAATTTAAAACCTAAATCTAAATCAAGAACTAAATCCATAAGTTAACACTCCCCAATGATAGCCAGGTGATCAAATATTCAATAACTGATGATCATCAATGATTGTCCATGATCTAAACATTTTAAACCATAAAATATCATAAATCATTATATAAATAAACTCTAAATCCAATCCAGTGACTAAATTCTTTGAGAAATCATGGTTTGTCAGGACCAGTCGTAGTCTAGATAACTGTCACCTTATGACCCTTGAGATGAGCCAATTCATACAACCCAGCTAAACCTAAACTTTTAAAGCTTCAAGAATCTTTCATTGAACCCTATAAAGCATCCCTAACCTGGCATAATGCTCTAAGGAACCATTAATAGAGTTGGAATCATGTGCCTATTCCAGTCCAAATCCTTTAAATAGCTTAAATTTCTCCACATAAGAGTTGGTTTTATTTTTTCATGTAAGATCCTGAGTCTAAAAGCATCCCTTTTCTTGCTTCCCAACTAACTATTTGAGGTCCTAAGAAGTTTTTGAGTGAACTCTGGTGAAGCTTCCACCATGAGAATTTGACTTTTAATCCACTCATCTTCAGGCCAAGATTTGTTGAGAAAAAGTGCTCTAGGTATCCAGATGATCATGCCTAAATCAAGGCTGGGTAATTAGAGCTCCATCAGAGGTAAACATCCATTCTCAAGATCCATCCTAGATTGATCCAGGAAAGTGTGAACTAAATATTCAATTTGCATGGATCAAATTGTTGAATTGAACGTTCTTGAACCAGTGATGCTTCTTGTGAAGTTTAATCTGATTTTGTGCAACCAATATTTAGGATCTAACATAAATATGCCTATGGTTAGACCTTACTTAGAAAAGTTATTTACACAGATAAAATATTAGTCAAAGGGTAGTTTTATTATTTCATCATTGAATGGATCCTCAATGATTATAATGGTTTATACATTTTTATTATTGGAAGGTATAAAGTTTATAGATTTATAATATGGATTCATAGCAGGAGAGATTTTAATTACCAACTCAACTATATCATTTTTAGATAATGGGGTTAGAGTCACATTATATACATATGTCTTTTAACTTTTCCATGGAAAAAGCATTTGGATTATGTTCTTTAACAACTTGTACCATATCCTCTTCTAAAAGAATTTCAAACTTGAGTTGTTCTATGATATTTGAGTATTTTATAGCCTGTTTATTTTTCCTAAATATATGATTGTTCTCCAAATTGGATTCCAAATCAACATGTATTATAGGCATATTTATTTAAATATTCTCATTTTCAATATTTTGATATTATTATTTTTAGCATCCTCAACCTCTCCCTCTATCCCATTAAGCCATTCTACCACCACTTTATATAAGAGGGGCAAGATGCCAACGAACACTTTATTAAAGGTCATGATGCTTTTATTTTTCTCCATTTTATTTTTTCTTTTCTTTTTCCTATTCTTTTTGTTTTTCTTCAACTCGTTTAAAATTTTTAAAGAAGATAGTCCGCTTTTTATGTAGATAATTTGTAGTGTCTTTGTATCTCCAAACTTCATGAATTGAGAATGATTGTAAATCTCCATTAATACAATATTTAGCACCCTCATGAGAGTATTTTATATATTGGTGTAGAGAGGATATCACTATTTAATACTTATGAAGCTAGTACTATATAGGGAATTAAAAGAATCCTTCAATTATAATATATGGAGTTTTGCTTTGGTTCTAAGGCCATATATTTATATCAATAAGGTTATGGAACCCAAAGAACTCTTGCTTTTTCTGTTGAATGCTCATAATATCATTTTATAAGAAATGAGTTTATAAGTATCCACCCTTATGTAAGAAAGAGTTATAAGAGACAAATGTTAATTGATGGACCTGGACCAATAATAACACGAAACAACTTGAAATTTTCCTCATCTACAATAGTATATAATGGGTGATTATGATCAGTGGTTCCCAATAATAAGTTTCATCTTAGACTGTTACTCTTGGAACCTCTTTGAATTATAGAGCTTATGACTATGTTAATACTAGCTAAGCCTTTCAAATTTTTGGGTCAAGTAAAGCTTTGATTAAATCCTCTCCCATTACCATGGAAAGGACAAGTATATAATAAATATTCAATTTCACTATCTATTTTTTGAGATGAGCTAACACATTATAACCTACTTTAGGATTCTTTGTATTAATTGCATCTTGATGTAATACAGGTTTAGATTGTGTTAAAGTTTTAGGATTATCTATGACTTGCTTTCTTTTTTCTATAGCAAATACTCACAACGATAGAACTTTACCACTTAAAATATTTTATTGGCATACCTCTTTAGGAGAAGATACAATATAATCATTTTCTTCTTGATCATTAGTTATTTTAATCTCTCATTTGATAAATTGTTTAAATCTTACATCTTAATTTTTATGCTGATAAGAACACACTAAAAGTTGAGACATGGGCATCGATATCAGAGAAATATTTAAGAGCCCTATAAGTTTATTTTAATTTATATTTGACTCCTGAGAATTGACTTTTATTGAATCATTTAAAATGTTAGCTAATTGATCATCATCAAAAATAGGCAAGATATACACTAAATATTTCCTGATTATCCTCTTAGTCTAAGGTGGGATAAAATATAAACCATATAATATAAGCAACACAAATGATTTAGGCCCCCCATCAATAGAGATTATAAATATATTATTTATTTCCTTACTTTCATTTTTACTCTCTTTCTTTGGAAATGAGGAAGAATGGAAAGCTTATATCATCTTTGGCTCTTTAGTTGGAGTAATTTTTTGAACTTCTTCCTCAAAAGCTACTAGATAAACCTTGATGGGACTCCATGCCCTTAGGATACATGAGTAGATAAATAATCTAGTTTATTAAGAATTCTTTTAAAAGACAGGAATATGACAACATCCTAGCTATCATTGGCCGTTTATAAGAGAAGAGGGTATAAAAGACTCATCAATCACACATTTAACAAATCTCTGGCTTGAACCTATTAAATGCTCAAGAGGTTTCACTACTGACCTTAATTTTATGGATTTCTCAAGCCACTCCTTTAATTTTATATAGTTTTGTAATTTATGACTTAGCATTCAAAGATATGGACAATAATTAGGTTTCATAAAAAATGCCAATTTCTTTCATCATCTTAGGGTCAAGAAGTTTATTTTGACTTCTTCAAGAGGTTCTTGAAAAATTCTTTTAATATATTCCCTTTTAGATGAATAAGATTTATTTATAAGTGACTCAAACTTTTTCCTCCTCTCTAACAGAGTAAGATTGTATCGTGGTCTAAACTGTTGATTGTACTAAGATTTATTATACTATTAATATTGGGGAACACATACTACATTTTCTACTTGAATTTTCATTAATTATACACCTTCATCTATAGTTAAAAATAACGTAAATTTCTTTTCAAACACTTCTTAAGGGTTCAACTTTTTAGAATCCGATGCTAATTTTTATTTTAGAAATGAAGCTTCCTCATGGAGTTAGAGTTTTACTCAATAACTTCTCAATTGTCTTTATAGTGAACCCTTTTAACAGGAAGACTACTAATTAAGAATGTTTTAAGGAGAAAAAAATAATGTTTTAAGGAGGATTTCTACACTGTGCTGCTCTTGAAACTATTGTTCACACTTCATGCTAAATTCTCCCATTTTAAGATCTATTTTATCATATTTTCACCTAGTTTTTACATTCGATAATAAGATCCCAAACAGGGACAAAATGTCTTTCCCAAGCAAGACTTTTATTGAACAAACTTTCTAGTTCTAAAAAGGTATGAACCAATCAATTAGGATGTTTATCATACCAAGCAAATGTAACACCTAAAATACTACTAAAAATTTTTTAGAATAATATCGCATCATTTTCTCTTTTTTTTTTTTTGAAAGAAAATGCAAATATCATTAAATAAAAAAACCTAATACAAACTACTAAGTGATAGAGAATCTATCACATTCCTCCTTTAACAAAGAAAAAAGAGGAGGAATATTATGACTACTAACATCATCCAAAATAAAATCACTAAAAATAGCAAAGTTAGCACAAAAACTTGCTAATCTATTATAATTTCTATTAGAAAATTGAAATAAAACATGATTGAACTCCTCCAAATCCAAGTTACCATTCTTCATGTTTAATTTACCAAAAGAATTTGTAAGAACCTTGATAATATTATAATTATCGCCTTCAATAATAATGCCTCTTAGTTCAAACATCCAATCTTGCACAACATTCTTTAAAGAATGAATGGCTAAAATCTCTAATTGAGCTACATCCCAATGCAAGAAACTAAAACCAAATGCAAACAAGAAACTTTATTTATGATCTCTAAACACTCCACCAATTCCTACTTTATTTGATATCAATAAAGAAGCATCTATATTAACTTTAATCAATTCAAGAGGAGGAGGGAGCCAATATTTGTAAAACAACCGAGGAAGCCGATTAACACCTTATTTTTTGAGATGAGATTAACTTGAGATGTAGTAGAAGCAAAACTAATTACATTTGCAATAATAAAAGCATAACTATCTTCATCCCCTCCATGCTTAACTTTGTTCCTACTCTTCTAAGAAAAGAAGAGCAATGTATAATTCAAATTTGTAATAAAAGGATTAGTATTTGCTAACCTTTGCAACTAAAACTGAAATCCGTAATATAAGATAAAATATGTACAAGAAAACCCCATATATATAGATATATAATAACTCAAATTAGCCTGAAACAGTTAGCTACTAGGTGATCTAAATTTTCAATAGAATTACACTCTCTTGGGCATGAATTATTCTCCAGTAACCTTCTATGCATTAAGAAACCATTAGATGGAATTACATTATTAATTGAATGCCATAAAAATAATTTCACATGGGAATTAAGCTTTAGTTTCTTCACCCATTTTCAATACTTATCTTCTATATAATTATTAACCAAATTCTCTGATGCAAGTGCTGAAATAGATTTCCCATATACTTTTATCTTTAGTTCTAATTGATTATGCAGAGAGATAGGATAAATATGAATCTATTTGTTAAGATCTATTAGATATTTACCAAAGATTTTTCCCAACTGATCCTCATTTCCTTTACCATTTGTAATAAACATGTTAAGATAAACACTAGTATCCTCTAGGTCCGCAATAGAGCTCCTAACATTCATCGGCCACCTATCAATTCCATTATCAAGAATCTATACATCCTTTATGATGTTAAAAGAGATCCTTCTGAAAATTTCCACCTCACAATATGATGAAGAGAATTAGCCTCATTTAGAATTATCCTCCATATTGCTGAGCTGCTTCTCTTTATCTCAAAATTCCAAATATTATCTCCATATTTGGCAATTAAATTCCTATTACGAAGATAATATGGTTTATCAATGAAGGTTTAAGCAAATTTTGACTATAATTGACCTAGTTTAGAAGACGGTGAATGAAGGTCTTAAATATTTATGTAGATTGCTAGACCTAATACAACTATCCCAAGGCAAACCAAAAGAAGGGGGGGGGGGGGGGGGGTGGCGTGAATTGGTTATTTAAAAATTTTCTTGGATTTAGAAAATCTTTTTAGAAAACTTAAATTACTAATCCTAAAATATGCAGTTATTTAAAAAAATATCTCATGATTTTTCAATAACAAAAATCTTAAATGCAAAAAAATTAAATTATGGAAAAAATTAAAAGAGAATAAAAGAACACTAATTTTATAGTGATTTGGTCCAACTAGACCTACATCCACTCCCTGGAGACACCTTCTCCAGATATTGCACTAAATAATAGTGACTCTCCTTTTGCCCCATAGCAAGGTTACCTTTACAAACTCTCTTCCACCAACCTGGTGTGACAGAGATCCGATGCCTTTTACACTATTCAAGTGATGGAAGCATACTATCACATTCTTTCACCCTCCTATTTAGAGCAGATTATCATCACATCCTTTTTCATCCTCTTAGTAAAGGAAAAGTATCCTTTTTTACCCTGTTGGTGAAGGCAGTACTGTTTGAAAATTTGAGTAGGTTATTAGACCTTAATGAACTATCCCAAGGCTAACCAAGAAGAGGGTGAATAGGTAATAAAAAATTTTTAGATTTTCAAAAACCATTTATAGAAAATTTTAGAAATGATCCATGATTATACAGTTGTTTTAGATATAATAATCTTAGAAGAGTTTTCAACCATAAAAATTATAAAGTACTGAAAAATAAAATACCAAAAAAATAAAAGTAAACAGATGAACCCCAAATTTATAGTGGTTTGCTCCAAACTAGACCTACGTCCACTCTCTAGAGACTCCTCCAGGTATTGCACTAAATCAAAGTGACTCTCCTTTTGACCCTACAGAAAGATGGAGAAGCCCTTACAAACTATCTTCCACCAATCCAATGTGGTAGAGTATCAATGTCCTTTTTTACCCTCTTGGTGAAGGAAAAGAACCTTCATCCTTTCTCACCCTTCTAGTGATGGTAGAGAAACTTTGTCCTTTATCACCCTCCTGGTAAAGGAAGAGTACCTCAACACTATGTTGAAGATCTTCTCTCAAAAGACTTTAGAGGAGATAGGCAAAAATTTCAAGAAGAAAAAGAGATTCTCTCTTTGGGAAACCTTATGAATCCTTCATATATCCCCCTCACTTGATCTCTCATATTTTACTCTCACAATCCCTCCCAAACACTCACACTCAATGGATTCTCTTAAGAGAAAATCACAATAAAGGTCTTGATTGATAATTTTAGGACATCTTATATAGAAGACACAAGAAAATCCATCCAAAAAAACTAAAATTATAAGTAAACTGACTTAAGATCATATAGTATGATCGTGGATCATCTGTAAGAATAGTTTAAAAAACCAAGTACAAACCTGTATGAACCTTATTTTGTACACTGTCAGTCGTTTGTATGAATTGACATCGTACTATTTGAATATAGTATAAGGTGGTATGAACCTTATTTCATACGCTGTTAGTTGTTTATAAAAATTGACATCGTATAATATAAACATTTAACACAAATCATGTGTTTGGTGTGAATATGGATGAACCCAAATTCATACACTATCAGTCATCTTTACGAACTAACTTTGTATAGTACAAACAATATAAAAACAAATGGATTAATTTGGGACGAACTGGTATGCACCCAATTTTGTACACTATTAGTTATCTGTACAAACTAACTTTGTACAATATAAATAATATAAAAATATAAGCCGAGATTTGATTAACTACATTTTGGAGGACAAACATGACAAATCATACAATATGATTTGGAGCTCGTACAGTACGATTAGTTTTAAAATTTTTAGTTTTAACTCTCTCCGCCTGTGTGTGTATGTGCACGGTTACCCAATTATAATTACACTCTTTCATACTCAAGAAAATAAAAAATAAAGATTTACATACTTCATTACATGAAATCCTAATATAATCTATCTTGAAGTCTTCAACAGTCTAAAGTATGGTTTTCTTGAAATGTTAGTACACACAAACAATAAATAAAAAATATCCTGTACTTGCTTGGAGAAATAATAAAATTATCAAAACAATAATATTTTTCTATCATCAAAAATCACATTCTCAAACTAGATTCATGAGTTGCAATAATCTCCCCCTTTTTTTTATGATGGCAAAAACAATTATTGTTTGAGTTACAAATAACATTCTTTTCTCCTAAACTCCCCATAAATGAAGTTAAAAATAAAAATCATGGGGAAACAATAAATTTATCCTCTTTTTAATTTTTGTTTTAGAGACAAACCCATAACAAGCTAGTATGATATGAATCACAAGAAAAAACAAAACCATAAACATACTACCCTTAGAACATTATGTCATAGTGCATAAAACAAAAAATCTAAACAAACTTAAAATAAAATTAAAAATAAAAAGCCAAAAACACAAAACACACACCAAAACACAAACCAGAAAACTTCAAACAAACACAAATAATAACCCAACTCAGTAAATCTTAGCTTGTGTGATTACCTTCCAAAAAAAAAAAAAAACCTTTCTTATATAAAGAAGATTAATACACAAAACAAAATCCTATTTTTAAGATTAAAATCAACAAATTGAATAAGAAAATAAAAGGAAAAATAAGTTACCAATTTTACAACAATTATAACTATATGATACATATTTGTTAGAACATTGAAATGATCTTATTATCTAAATCTAATTTGTAGATTGATTTAAAACTTAAGAAGAGAAAATAATTTTGTTAGGAATTTAGTTGTAGTGCAAGAAATATTTAATTTTTTTTTTAATCAACATTAGTAATTTGAATAATTGAAACTCAAAGACAATTTAAGTGAATTAAAACCAACGCAAAGACAAGCATTTCATTACCAATATAATGCAATTATAATTTGATACAGAAATACAAAACATCTGAATCCATCACATAAATACTAAATAGAAACAAAACATATATCAACTATAATAGAAAATGAAAACTAAAATGTTGGAAGATCCTGATCTGGAGGCAATTAAGGAGGAGAAAACATGGTAAAGTAGCTATTAATGGTAGCTACTGAGTGTTGATAAAATTGAACTGTCCTCTAACCTAGCCCATATCTTCATTTTATCTGACATCATGCTGGTCTAGGTGAGTCTCAATATGATCAAATTGTTGATCAAAATGAGACTCAAGTCTATCAAAGCGTTGGACCATTTCATGCTAAAAATGATGATAAGGTCTAGGAGCAGGTGTAGGTACATGAGCTTCTCCTTCTCAAATTTTATCTCTTGAATCTCCTTGATCTTGATGAAATAGAAAATGAAAGGAAGTATTAGTGAAATAGATTGAAAGATGAATAGGTGGATCATGATGAATTAAATTATATTTCTTTTCAAGGATATAGGCGACTACGGGTCCTAAAGCCACATTCTTCTTCCTTTTAATGGTAGGAAGTCTAATACCAGTAAAATTATTGATTTAATCCAGAATCAACTGGGCTTCATCAATTGGAGTATTTAACATTATAAGATATGTGACAATAAAAAGAAAGGGTGTGAAGTTGATATGATCACTAGTTTTAGGAATAATAGATGTTCTCAAAACAGGTTGGAAGATCCTTGCATTTTGGTTCAAAAAAGTACACGATATTGGTGATAAACCGAAGGTACACCTCTAAAAGTTTGATTTTTAGTAGACAAATCAAAATTAGCTCTAGAAGTCATAGTGTGTGTGCCCTTACCCCTTAAGTTCTAAGATGTAGGAAAGTCCTTGAATCCTCCCTAGTAATCTCTACCCTCTCTTTAAACACATATGAGGACATCTTGGTATGGTTCTCCCTCATTATCAGATTAAAATTGTAAAAGGTTTTAGATAAATAGGAGTTCATCTTGGAAGATCAAATAATAATGATTGTATTTTGCACTACAGTAAATTCATTGATTACTGACGGTTATCTAGCCATCGGTAGTAACGGCGGCTTAACCGGCGGTATGACCGCCAGTTATTACCAGCAGCCCACCTGGCCATTATGTAAAGATAAGCCGCTTGAAATAGCGGCGGTCCAAAAACCGCAAATTTAATGGTCAGTATTTAAAATTACCGGCACGTTATCGGTGGCTAAAACCGTCGGTATTAAGTGATTTTAATACCAGCGATTTGGACTGATGGAACACCACCAAAAAAGCCCTAAAAATTAACCATCCCGAGCCTCCCATTTCATTCCATATCCCTCTCTCTCTCTCTTGCACTGCGCTTGCCCCCTCTCCTCTGCCCGCCCTCTCATGACTGAGAAGATTTATGCTACCGACGAGGTCCCTCCAGCTGCCTACGAGGTCCTTCTAGTCGTCGATGAGCTCCCCACTGCAATCCCAAAGGACTCTCACCGGTCCTGTGTGTGACGCCTTCCTTTGATCTATGTTTGCATTTTTAATTTTTTGAAGAAGTTTTTTATTATTCCGGTTGAATTACATCAAGGAACAGCTCTAATTAAGCCCATATTTTTTACTTTAGTCATGAATTTTCTCACTACACATTTGCAAGAGGATGTACCTTTTTGTATGCTTTTTGTTTATGATATTTTACTTTTTGATGTTTGTGATTTGGGTTAGATTTCATCAAGGATTAGTCTTAAGTCAATATCTTTTTGCTTTAGTCATGGATGTTCTCACTAGACATTTGTGAGAGGATATAGCTAATGACTTTTTTGCTTTAGTCATGGATTTTCTAAGTAGACATTTGTGAGAGGATGTACCTAGTTGTATGCTTTTTGTTGATAATATTCTACATGTTGATAAGACTAGAGAGGGAGTTGAAGGAAAACTCGAATTATGGAGGTCAAGTATAGAGTCTAAAGGTTTTCACTTGAGTAGATCTAAAACTGAATATATGGAGTGTAATTTTAGTAGCAATAGACCTTGTGAGGGGTTTGTGACTTTGGGCGATCAAGTAATTAATAAAAGTGCACATTTTAGATATCTTGGATCTTTTGTTTAGAGTGATGGTGAAATAGAAGGGGATATTATTAGCACAATTCAAGTTGGATGGTTGAAATGGAAAAATGAATCGGGCTTGTTGTGTGATAGAAAAGTCCCCCTCAAACTTTAGGGAAAATTTTATAAGATGGTGGTGAGACATGTAATGCTTTATGGTGCCGAATCTTTGTCAATAAAAGAGAAGCATAATACTAAGTTAAGTGTTGCATAGATGAGGGTGCTTAGGTGGATGAGTGGATTTACCCCTAGAGATTGAATATGAAATGAGCATATACATGAAAATGTTGGAGTACCTCCAGTGGATGATGAGATTATAGAGTGTCGCCTAAGATGGTTTGGTCACATAAAACGACAGGCTTCAGATGACCCGATTAGGAAAGAAAACATATTAGATTTGACTTATGTTAAGAAAGGTAGAGATAGACCTAAGCATCCTCATCTCTGCAACACTTAACTTAGTATTATGCTTCTCTTTTAATGTCCAACATTCAGCACCATAACATTTTGAACTCTTTTTTGCTTGGGTGGATGAGTGGCTTGACCCTTAGAGATAGGATACGAAGTGAGCATATATGTGATAAGGTTGGAGTAGCTCTAGTGGAACATAAGATTAAAGAGAGTCGCTTCGCATGGTTTTGTCATGTTAAACAAAGGCCTTCTGATGACCCGATAAAGAAAGTGGAGGAATTAGATTTGACTTGTGTTAATAAAGGTAGAGGTAGACCTAAGCATCCTCATCTCTGCAACACTTAATTTAGTATTATGCTTCTCAACATAAGCATTATTAACTCATTTTTTTCAAGAACTATCCATAACATTTTCCTTGGAACTTTATCATATGCTTTCTCTAAATCAATAAATATCATATGAGATGGTTGTGAGACCTACAATGCATTCTAATTCAAATAAAGTACACTTATTCAAAAGTATAGCACGTACACTCGTTAAGGTTGCATATCTTCTAATAAATATTTTCATAACTATATAGGGGGACGTTTGCTTCAACGTCTAAATGACTATCCAAGAAGGAGATATTAGATGTATAATAGATTGTTACCGGGTCAAAAATGATTGACAGATGAATTTATACAGGGAGTTGAGCCTTTTATTCAAGTTGTATCTCAACTGCCTTCCTTTAAGTTTGATAAAATGTTTAGATGTCCATGTTCGAAGCATAAAAATCAAGCATTCCTCAAGCCTGATGATGTAAAGTTTGATTTATATCGTAGGGGATTTCTTCCATACTACTGAATTTGGACATCATATGGCAAGTATGAGCCATACAGAGATGCTCAGGCTGGTTTATCCATAGCTTATGAAATATTTGATGAAGATCAAATGAGTAGATTATATGAAGAACTTATTTTTGAAGTAGCATGTTCTAATTTAAGGGCTAGTGTGGAAGAGCCACCAAATGCAGAAATCCAAAAATTCTTTGAGTTACTACATGCAACTTAAAAATCAATTTGGGATAGTTACAGTATTCATTCAGAATTATCCATTGTATTGAGAATGCTAAGTATTTCAATGACTTTGTTGGTCTTTTCAAGGAAACTAATCTAGCGGACAATTTATTTCCCTCAAATTTATACCGAATGAAGAAATTAGTATCCAAGTTGGCTCTCACTGCTACAAAAATTGATTGTTGTATTAATGAATGTATATTATACTATAAGGATGATGCAACTGAAGTTTATTGTCGCACTTGCAATGCTCCTCGGTTTAAGCCAAACTGGAGAAAACAACGTCGTCAAAAGAAAGATGTTCCATATTCCCCTTTTATTTTATTTATTGATCATTCCAAGATTTCAGTGACTCTATGCATCAATGAGTTCAGCAGGTCATATGAGATGGCATAAGGAGATATTAGCAAAAAGTGGCATTCTTTCTCATCCATAAGATGCTAAAGCTGGAAACATTTTAATCAAGTGCATGCTTCATTTGCTGCTAAATCCCATAATATAAGATTGGGATTATGTGCCAATGGTTTTACCCCATATAGTCAAGCAACTACACCGTACTCTTGTTGGCCAGTTATACTAACACCATATAACCTTCCACTAGAGATGTGTATGGCTACTCCGTACATGTTCTTAACTCTTATAATACCTGGACCACATAATCCAAAAGCAAAAATTGACATTTTTTTGCAACCATTAGTTAATGACCTCAAGTTATTATGGGAAGGAGTTCTCACATATGACATATCAATAAAACAAAATTTTCTACTTCGTGCTGCATTGTTATAGACCATTAGTGATTTTCCAACTTATGGTATATTGTCTAGTTGGAGTACAGTAGGAAAATTAACATGTCCTTACTGCTTGAAGAATATAGAGCTTTCACATTAAAATATGGAGGGAAAAAATACATAGTTTGATTGTCATCATATATTTCTACTTGATGATCATTAGTTTTGGAGGAATAAGGAAGTATTCATTAAAAATATAGTTGAGCGGTCACCTCTTCCACCCAGATTAAGTGGTGATGTACTACAGAGATTTTCTGAGATTCCAACAATTATTAATTTTTTAATGTTATCAGAGTTTAAATATCTAAGATATGGTGTTGAATATAATTGGATTAAAAAAAGTATTTTCTGGATATTACCATATTGGAGAACTAATTTGATAAGGCATAATCTGGATGTTATGCACATTGCGAAGAATTTTCTCGACAACATTTTTAATATAATTATGGATGTTAAAGGTAAGAGTAAAGATAATGTCAAAGAAAGGATAGACATTAAAGAGTACTACCGACAAAAAAAATCTAGAGTTAGTAATAACAATCGACAGCAAAATAATGAAGCCCGAAGCACCTTACTCTTTCATGTTAGAGAAAAAAAGATCAATATATCAGTGGTTTAAAGGTTTAAAAATGGCTGATGGCTATGGATAAAATATAAGCTGATGTGTTGATATGAAATCTATGAGGTTATTTGGACTAAAAAGTCATGATTGTCACATAATTATGGAGGTTTTTCTTCCAATCATAGTATGTATGTTACCTGATTACATATCAAATTCGTTGACTGAGCTTAGCATTTTCTTCAAAGACCTATATTCATCTAAACTAAGCAAAGATGCTTTACGGAGGAGTGAGGATAATATACCAATCATCCTCTACAAGTTAGAAAAAAATTTTCCCCCGGGTTTTTTTAATTCTATGGAACATCTTCCAATCCATCTACCTTACGAAGCTAGAGTTAGCGGACCTGTATAATATCGTTGGATGTATCCTTTTAAGAGGTAAAACATATTTTTATTTAATCTCTAATATTTTTAAATAAGTTGAGAGAACATATGTTTATTAACTTGATAATTATAATTGTTTAATAAATATTTGAATAAGTTGAAGAAATATATTAAGAATAAAGTACGACCAGAATGATCGATATGTAAAGCATATTTATCTCAAAAAACTATTAAATTTTGCTCCTACTACTTCGAGCCCCATATAAGGAGTATAAGAACTAAGATTGGTCGTAACATGGACTTCGATGTAGAAAAACAATCACATGTTGCACTATTAGTATTTAGAAGTCATGAAAAGCCCAGTGGCAAATGTGTTGAAAGATTTCTCAATGATTTAGAAATCAAAGCAATGAATTTATTTGTGCTACTGAACTGTGAAGAGAAGTTGAGCCAATCTTAGAGTAAGTTCTTCCATAATGTGAATAATGAGTAATGTTTATTTAAAATATTAAAGTATTATTTGGATGATTTATCACCAGGTATTTTGTAAGTATTTTGCCTCTGACAGATTCGAGGGATATTAAACAAGTTGTTGCAAATGAATTCCTAACTTGGTTCAAATCTTATGTAAGCTCATAACTTTTAAAATTTTAATTTGAATTACATCATATTTATTACAAAAAAATACTAATATTTAAAAAATATTTCTAGGTATGAAATCCTGATAATAAATGTTTCGATAAAGGTTTACAATCACTAGCATGGGGTCCAATGCGAAAAGTAAAAACCTAGCCAATATATATAGTAAATGGGTTCAGATTTCATACCAAGTCCTGGGGTGAAGAAAAAAAAACTAAAAATTGTGGAGTATGTATTAGAGTGAACACTCATGAAGAAGATGAGTGTGATTATTATGGTATTTTGAATAAGGTTCTTGACCTGGAGTACCTAGGCAAAGATGAGAATTTTGTATGCTTGTTTAACTATCAATGGTATGATCTAATACAAAATATAAGCATAAGGTTTCATCCTACGTATGGTTTAGTCGATGTAAAATATATTAGAAGACACGAGAAGTTTGATCCATTTGTGTTAGCAAGTCAAGCTATTCAAGTTTACTCCAGCAAATATCCCAGTGGTCCTAGGGATAAACAAGATTGGCTAGCTGTCATAAAAATAAAAGCACGGGGAATAATTGATCAATAATATGTTGTAGCAGCTGCACATTAAGAGGATGAGATGTCAAGTTGTATACCTGTTGAAATAGTGGAGATGCCAGCTACAACACCTAGTATTAAAATGCAGTTAGAAGATGTTAATAATTTAACTAGCTCATCAAGTGAGAACAAGGAAGAAAGTGAAGATATCCTGGAGAGCAATAAAAATATTTTTGAATCTGAGTAATTTTTATAATTTAGAATTGTAGTTTTTATAATTTAGAATTATAGAATTTTATTTTGTAATATTTCTGAATAGTTTTGTACTTATAGAATTTTACTTTTTGAATTCTGAGCAATGAAAATATTTTTGATTCTGAGTAGTTTTTGTAATTTAGAATTGCCATTTTTATAATTTAGAATTATAGAATTTTACTTTTTGTAATATTTAGAATTATACTTTTTGAATTATGAGTAATAAAAATGTTAGTTATTTTTTTGTATACTGTTATTATTTATTTTTGCAATTCATTAATATGTATTCTATATTCTTTATTTTTTATATATTACAATGATTTAATAATTACTTCTTTTAATATAGATGGCTTCAGGTGACGATCCTCCTCGTAGATCGTTTGCCTCAAAGTTCTCTAAAAAAAGTTGAGTGTTAATTCTAATAGACCCAGACAGCCTGATGAAAGTGAGGAACATAGATCAGTTCCACCAGTTATACCTTCATGACCACCACCCAGGAGTCAGCAATCCCCGAGTGAGCGAATTCTGGGTCAGTCAGATCAACCTGCTGTTGTACTACCACCCTTCCTTGGTTACTTCCCTCCTCTGTCGATGAGTCCTCATTTTCCCTCTCCAAATCAGTCACAGGCAGCACCATTCTATCCATATTACCCCCCACCATTATCATAAATAGCAGGTCCATCCACTGGTCCTTACCCTCCTTACCCCCACCTATATTATTACCTATATTCAGTGCAGCCAGAACACGGTGGATCATCTAGACCAGCAGAGGTTGGTGTTGGGGATCATGTAGCTACAACAGATAAGCATCAATATATTGAGCCTGAGGGCGATAAGTAAGTTCAGTTTATGTTATTAAGTTTATTGTATTTTGATATATTATATGTTATTGACAAAAAATTAACATGTAGCTTCAATCCTTCAAGGCCATCTACTCACAAGATCCGGGATATTATAAAAACAAATATGATGCTCCTTGCTTATCATGGAAGAAGATCCCAAAAGAGATTAGGGATATGTGGTTTAGAAAATTTTAGGTATACTTATTTGTTATAAATTCAAATATTTGATTTTGTTTGTATTAATATTTTCGGTTATGTTTAAATTTTTACATAAAGAATTTAGGTGGTTGCTTGAGCTAACACGAGGATCAGAACAAATTTTGAGAGGAGAGGAGCGACCCATCTCAGGGAGATGTTCACGGACATTAGAAAGTCTGGGAAGCATCCAATATGGATTGGAGAGGGCGTATGGGCTGATCTGAGTAGAGCTTGGGCGACCCCTAAGTTCATAAAAATAAGAGAGCAAAATAAGCAGAACAGAGCATCTGACTATAGGGGTTTAGGAAGCTCTCTTCAAATTGGTGGATCTGTTCCTCATACGAAATATAGATGATGACTGGTAAGAACTTTAAATTAGTTTATTAAATATATTTATGTTATTATAACTATATCTTATATTTTCAAAAAGAGTTTCTTGGTCGGGAGCCAACACCGGTGGAGTTGCATACGAATCAACATCGAGCTGACCATCAGTGGGTTGATGAAAAGGCTAAGAAAGCTCATTTGAGTATAATTTTTTGGAGTTTAGGAATAAAAAATTATTATAATAAAACTAATTATAATATCAATATATTTTATGGATTTATTCTCGCAGGATGATTTTGTACGAGCTTGGGAAAGTCGTTAGTCCACTGGTGAGGGATCATCTTCAGAATCGACCCAGAATTTTGCGTATCATACATGGTCAGATATTGTTAGAGGAAGACAGAGGGGGAGGGCATATAGCTTGGTTTTGCAAGGCTATGCTTATGAGGGCAGTTTAACTACCTCAGCATTTTATGATACAAGTGGAGCTGAAGAAAATATAAGCCAGAGGGTTGTAACACTGACTAGAGAGATTGAAGATATGAGAAAGGTTCAAAATAAAATGCATGCAGAGATACGATTCTACAGAGATGAAAATCAAAGGAAGAAAGAGCAAGAGATAGAGCAACCACATGCATCTCCAGACAATGAGGATACAGACGAGGATTAGCACTTTTTATATTTCATGAACTTATAATGATCTGATTGTAAACTTATTTGGTAGAACTTATTGAACCTAAAACTTGTGAACTTGTGAACTTAGAACTTGTGGACTTGTGAACTTAGAACTTTGGTTTAATTTATTGTTATTTTTTTGTTTAACTTATGAATATATTTGTGATAATTATTGTGATTGACTATAGTGGCCTGTTGCCCAAAATTGTTATTATTTCTTTCTTTGCAGGTTTAGAGTTTAGGGTGAAAATCCCTCAAATAGAGGGGAGGCTATCAATTTCTTTTTTTCAGATGCTACGGGTTTTCGGCGGCAAACCGGGGGTTTAGCCACCGTAAACTTCAATACCAGACGGCTAATTGACGCCTCCATAAATCTATTATAACCGCTGTTATTTATCGGCGACATGCCGGCGGTCACATCGCAGGAAATTTCTTCGATTGTGATCGTCGGTTAGCTGCCGGTACTTTTCCCGGCGGTCTACCAATGGTCTAACGATGGTATTTTATCTGCAGTTTGATGGTCGGGGAGCCATTGGTAACAACATCGGTGGTGATTAGTGCTCAAACCACAAAAAGATAAATAGCAGTACAAACTGCTGAAAAATTGTCGGTGAAAAAAATCACCAGAAACACCGCCGATAATGGTTTCCGGCGCCATTTTTTTTGGTAGTTTAAAAACCACCGAAAAGTCGCTGGGTTTTAACACAACCACATGAAAAATTGAGTTAACCACCTGCAAAATTTCCTGTAATGAGTAATTTTCCTGTAGTGTTGGCAGTTAGGTTCGTCCACATGCAAGTTGACAACAAGATCATATAGACAAACAGGTCTTCGTCTAAGACAATCTTAAAAAAATGACTGCAGTTTGAATTTCCTCTCTATTTGTACAAACAATAAATGAATATTTTGTATAGTATGATGATGTATTTAAACAATACAATATATTTACAAAAACACACTTTATCTTACAAGCTTAGAAAAAATTATCATGCATAATCAAGTGAATTTGTACAGTACAAAAGTGGTTCATATAGTATGACTAAAAAATGAATTTTTAGATTTGCACATGATAATCATGATTCTTTTCTAAAAATTAGTCAACCAAGATCCATAAGACACACAAAAAAAAAAAACAAAAATAATTCAAAAGAGAAATCAAACCTAATATAGAGAAAAAATAAAAATCAAACATAGACAAATCACAAACAACAAAAAACCATAAACATCAATAATAAGTAACATCAATAATAAATAAATCATAAACATCAATAGATTATGGCTCCCTTTATAGAGAGAAGATCCCATTATAGAGAGAAGCTCCCGTTAGAGATAGAAAGTTCTTTTTTCAAAAATCCAAACTCCTAATTTTTTCTCCATTGATTCGAAATGCTTATAGGTCATGGCGGCGGATGGCCACTAGCCATCACTGCCTTCGAATGTGAAAACCACATATGCTGGTGGAATGGTTTTTTTTTTTGAAAAAGATGCAATTGCATTAAAGAGAAAAAAAAAGAAACTTACAAAGTTATATATTTCCTGAACAAGTCAACGAAACTTGCAGGATGATTGGATTCAATAAAAGAATCCCAAAAGAAATCTCCTAACAAAGCATGCTTGGCACAAAAATCTGCCGATCTATTACATTCTCTATGAGCAAAAAGAAAAACCACCTTATTAAAAACTTGTAAGAAAGAAAGGTCCGGTTTGGTACCTTTGCTGGTCTTCAAGTTGATTGAATCTTGGATCATCTTCATGATATTTACATTGTCTCCTTCAATGATTATTCCATTGTATTCACAAAACCAATTTTGAATGTAGTTTTCAAAAGACATGATATCTTTGAATTCCAAGTGAGCAATATCCCAATGAGTTAGCTTTCTACCATAAGTACATAACAATCTCCCTTTGTAGTCCCTAAGAATTCCAGCAATACCTGCCATGTTGTTAGCCGATAGCGTAGCATCAACATTCAACTTAATCCAACCGTGAGGAGGGTGACACCAAGATTTGGACAGCAAATGCTGATTGGTGTTCCAGTTCTTTTCAATTGGATTAGGATGGAGATGAGAAGAATGAGATATGATTTCAGCAACTGCATATGTTACAGGAATTTCAGCATTGCCATGCTTTGTCAAATTCCTAGATTTCTAGCTATAGAAAAATGGCACAACATAAATCTTCAGAAGACCATTTCCAGCATTCTTCTCAAAAGCCTTAATGCATTCCTCCAGGTTTTGAAATTCAGGAACATTGAACCCACTTTTCCTCAATTCCTGTAATAAAGCCTTCAGCCTTTTGCATTTTACAGTAACGTGCTCTGCATTTTCATTTTCTAGACAGTCTCTTGGACAATCTTTAGAATCAGATAATTTCCTGTGACAAAGCCACTCCGTTGTGGGTAAAGCTCCGTTCAATGTTCTCCACCAGAACAAGTATACCTTCTGATCCACTTTCAACTTCTTCAACCAAATGTGCTTGGAAAACTTACTTTCCTTCTGAAACCAGATAGCCTCATTGCTTAACGCCGAAACCGTTTTCCCTGTATTGGATTGAATAAGTTCTAATTTATCTTCAGCATTATTAGATCCCTTCTCCATTTGTTGTATTAGCTTTACCATATCCTCTGAAAATAATTCAGTTAATTTTCCTGAATTCCAGCTCCCATCTTCATTCATAAGAAAAGAAACTTTCTTATTCTCAGTATCCATCGCATTACATAATGCTGGCCATCTATTAATGCTTCTATCAAGTATCCAAATATCAGAGTTTATGTTGATACTCTGACCATTATTAATCTGCCATCTAACAATTGGTTTTAGATGTTCAATTCCATCTTTAATTAATTTCCATGCTGTAGAAGCACCTCTCTTCACTTTATCTTCCCATCTTATTGCTTCAAATTTTTTGAATAGAAATTGGTGGAATGGTATGCTGAATAGAAATGAGAAAGAATGTCTAGTGATAGGAGTTGATCGTGAATCTGAAGATGTTCTCGAGCGAAGATCTAAAGGTGAGTTAGTAATTAATGAAAATGATGGTTTACAAACTGATAAGGTTTAACATGTTGAAGGTAAGAAGAAAAATGTTTTTTTGAATGTTGATTATAAGACTCCACGTGTATTGAAATTGACTAATTTTTCTCCCTTAAAATCATTTGATCCTAAGGCTTCTTCATCAGGTTGAAACTTTTTGTTAATAGATTTGAGAATTCAAATGCAATCCTTGCTGCTGACAGTGTGATAAATGCGAATTCCTTGAGTTTGGTTAACAAAAATATTCATAACAATGTTAAGCCGTCTATGGTTCCTATGGAGAAGGTTGTTTCGTGTAGTGATTGCGATGTAGTTCCAGTGAATGTGAATATGTTTGACATGTTAAGAGAGTTTCTATTTGCATGTTTTATATTCTTGCAACTTGTATAGTTTTGATGATTCTAAATATTATTATTTTATGTGTAGTTATCTCCTAACACTTTTATGGAAAATTTGTTTTTACTTTTGTGTATACTAACATTTCAGGAAAATCAAACTCCAGACTACTGAAGACTTCAATTCATATTCAGCATGAGATAGTTTGCAAATTAAAGTTTGTACTTAGCTTTGTATTGAGTTTGAAAGGGAGTGATTGTAATTGTGTAGATAAGCACACACACACACACTTGAGGAACAAGAAATTTATATTGATCGTACGGGACGATCAAGTCAGTTATCCCCTCGGTAGAGCAATGGATCGAACATGAAGTGAGAAAATTTTTCTAAGTCCTGATCATCCAGACGAAATTTCATATTCATCCCTAGATGATCTCCTCTGGATTCTCACCTTATACTGTTCGTCTAGACGAAATGCATAATTCATCTCTGGATGAAATCCTCTGGATTTCCAATTTAGTCTGTTCGTCCAGATGAAGTCCAAGTTCATTCCTGGTTGAACTCCTCTAGATTTTTAGTTTACATTAATCATAGAGAGGAAATTCACTATTCATCTCTGGATGAAATCCTCTGTCCACAAATCGTCCAGGACGAAGATACGTTCGTCTCAGGATGAAGTGAATCAACACTTCACTTTTTGACATCGTTCTGCAGTTTTTGGGAACCGACCTATGAAATAACTGTTCGTCCGTATGAACCTAGTTCGTACGGGATAATGATCGTGAACGAACCCAATTCGTAACAATATTCATTAGGATTGTTTTTGACACTTTAAGTAAAATCATCCAGGACGATCCACGATCGTACGGGACGATCCATTTCGTGTTGACTTGAAAATTTGCAGTTTTTGGATGGTTTTTTTCTTGTCTCTTCTATATATAGTCCAATTTTGACTGCCACCATATCTTTTTGCCCATTGATCTTTGTGCCTATTGAAAGAGAAGTCAATGAGAGAGTGTGAGAGAGTGTTTGAAGAAGGATTATCGCTACTGGAGCGTGAAGGCTTCACTTGGAGTTTAAATGTAAGAGTCTTTGCTTTTGAATTGTGATTACTTCACTCTTTTCTTTCTTCCTTCTAGATTTCTTGTGAGGAGATCTGTTAAGGAGATCCAGTTCTCTGCCGACACTTGGAGAGTGTGAACAGATGAAGGGTTCTTTGCCCACACTAGGAGAGTATGAAAGGAGTAAGGGTTCTCTGCCCACACTAGGAGAGTGTGGAAGAACGAACGGTTCTCTGCCAAAACTAGGGATAGTATAAAAGGACGACGTTTCTCTGCCGCACTGGGTAGTGGTGGAAATAGTTTTTGTAAAGGCTTCTAAACCTTGCTGTGGGTGCAAAAGGAGAGACACTATTGGTATTTGTGAAATACTAGGAGGGTGCCTCCGGGAGTGGATGTAGGTCTAATTTTGACCAAACCACTATAAATCTTGTGTCCTTTATTCTTTACTTCTTTTATTTTCTGTTTTTTCAGTTCTAAAAATTGTGGTTGAAAAACTATTTCTAAAAATTCATTAAAGTTTACTTTCGATTCAAAATATTCAAAAGAGGGATAAATTTTTAAAATACCAATTTACCCCCCTTCTTGGATAGCCTTGGGATATAAGCTTAGGTTTAACAACCTAATTCATAGTAAACGAGTCTCAACAAGTGGTATCAGAGCTTTATTTCAAAATCATAAGTTTAGACTACTTTTTTATTAACGTAGATGGCTACATTTGGAAACCGAAACACACCTGAGGGTTCTCTATAATTAGACCTCCACTGTTGGACAATATACCTTTTGATTTTTGGAAAACATGCATGATATGTACATGATTATGAATTATTTCATATGAAACCTAATGAATCCATTTTTGATATGTACACAAGATTCACATAAATAGTCACCTCTTTGCATGCACTGGGTAGGGAACTAACGAATGCTGAAATGGTTAATAAGATTCTTCGTTGTTTGCCTACTGCATATGATGCTAAAATTACTACAATTATAGAGTCTAAAGATTTAAAGATTTACTCTATTAACAATCTTCTTGGTTCGCTAATTGCTTACGAGCAAGGAGTTAGCCAAAGAAAGATTGATGCAGGTGAACCACGAAGGGAGAAGAACATAGCACTAAAAATGAAAGAGTTTGAGAGTGAACACTCATAACCTGAGGATGAAGACATCGCATTGATGACTAGACAATTCAGAAGCTTTCTGAAGAGGAAGCAGAAGAGATGCCAGTAATGGAATAGAGGTAAATTTAATAGAAATGGCAAGGTTTCAAATGATGTGATTTGCTATGAGTGCAGGAAACCTGGTCATATCAAGACTGATTGCCCAAAACTCAAAGTAACTCCTAGCAAGGAGAAGGTAGAGGAGAAACTAATTGTAAAGAAGGGCAAGAAGAAGTTTCAAAGAGCTTTCTGGACATACTCAGCTTTAGATTCATCAGAGACTAAAAAGGAAGAAGAAGTCACTAATTTTTGCTTAATGGCCGATAGTCTTGATCAGTCAGATCAAGAAGAGGTATGTGACTTAACTTATGATGAATTATTTGAAGTTTCTAAACACATGCATGATGCATATAACAAAATGAATAAAATGCATGCTAGTCTAAGTTTAAAATTTGAAGAACTTCAAAAGGAACATGAAATCCTTAGGAAAGATCATGCCTTAATAGATGACAACCACATGAAACTACTCGATGAGTTTGATGACTTGAATAAAAATCATGAGAATTTAAAATCATCCTATGCAGAACGTAAGAAAGATTTTAAAAACTTTAAGGAAGAATCAGAGAGCAAATTATATAAAATAAATTATATGAATCGAATTTTAGAAGATATGAATTCATTTTACAAATTAACGATAAAAGCTCTTGAGGATAATTGGATACCCCCTAAACTTGAAGGATTTACTAATTCTATTATGTATCCTAAATTTATGCAATCTTTGAATAGACAGATGAATGTTAGAAGACTTAGGAAACCATTTGCAAAAGTAAAATTTAATAATTATGGATTGCTTGGACATATAGCTCACACCTATACTTTGAAGATGAAAACTAATTTGGTGTGGAAACCTAAGATGCATAAACCTAGACATATCATACATGCATCTGATTATAAATTGCCAAAAGGTGAACCCAAACTTGTTTGGGTTCCCAGGTCTAACGTTTGATAATTTTGCAGGGTCGCTCTCACACAAGACCTCGTAAGAGTATATGGTACTTGGACAGCGGATGTTCAAAGAATATTACTGGAGATACTACTCAATTCATAATGCTGGAAGCCAGGAGTGGAGGAAAGGTTACACTTGGAGATAATACCACAAAGAAGGTGGTTGGATCAGGTATGATTGGAAATCTTAAGAACTTTTTTATAGACAATGTGTTATTAGTTGAAGGCTTAAAGCATAATTTGTTAAGTATAAGTAAGCTTTGTGATAAAGGTTATTGTGTAAAATTTTTTCCTACTAGCTACATATTAAGCCTAAAAGGAAAAGATGTTTTGAATAGAAAAAGGGTAAACAATATTTATATGTTAGATTTGAACTGCATTCAATCTCCTACTGCTTTTTGCTTGAAAAAAGTATCTGATGAGTCATGGCTTTGGCATAGGAGACTTTGTCATTCTAGCATGAAAAACCTTAGGAGTATTACCCAAAAGAACTTAGTGAGATGTATACCTAAACTAGACTTTACTAAGGACTACCTTTGCGATGCATGTCAACTAGGAAAGCAAGTGAAGTCCTCTTTTCAGTCCAATAAGGATCTTAGAACTAGTAAACCATTGGAGATTTTGCATATGGATCTTTTTGGATCTGTTGGAACTGTGAGTCTAGGAGGGAATGTATACAGATTTGTAATTGTAGATGATTACTCAAGATTCACATAGGTCAGATTTCTATTTCAAAAGAGTGAATCATTTAAAGAATTTAGAAATTTTTCAACTTGGATTCAAAGAAAACTAGGGTGTGAAATTATTTCTATACATAGTGATCATGGAGGAGAATTTGAGAATGAGAAATTTGAGGAATTTTGTAAGGAGAAAGGAATTGATCACAACTTTTTTGTACCTAGAACCCCTCAGCATAATGGGGTAGTCGAAAGAAAAAACAGAACATTAATAGAAGCCGCCCGAGCAATGTTGGTAAAATACTCACATCCTAAATATTTTTGGACTGAGGCGGTTAGCATTGCATGTTATATTCTGAATAGGGTGAATATAAGATCTAAATTAAATAAAATACCCTATGAGTTACTAAAAGGAAGAACACCTAATTTGTCTCATTTGCATGTTTTTGGTTGCAAGGTGTTCATTCATAATAATGGAAAATCTATGTTAGGAAAATTTTATCCAAAATCAGATGAAAAAATTTTTGTTGGATACTCAAGTGTTGAAAAATTTTATAGGGTATTCAATAAAAGAACTTTGGTAATTGAGGAGACCACACATGTTGTATTTGATGAATCTAGAAATATAGAAGAGCCAAATGTTGAAGAAAATGAAATTGAGATTTACTCCCAAAAGATTGATAAGATGAATTTGGAAGAAAATTTGGAAGAAAATTTGGAGATAGAAAACCCTTTACCTAAAGATTTGAGATTTCTAAAAACCACCAAAGGGAATTGATTATAGGTGAACCAAGTGAGGGTGTAAGGACTAGGCATGGATTAAACAAAGAAGTCAATCATTCAGCCTTCATTTCAACTATAGAACCCACAAATATTGATCAAGCACTATTGGATGAATTTTGGATTTTGGGCATGCAAGAAGAGTTGAATCAATTTGTAAGAAATAAAGTTTGGGAATTAACTACAAGGCCAAAGGATCAAAGTGTAGTTGGAACTAAGTGGGTATTCAAAAATAAAATGAATGACTCAGGAGTAGTCATAAGAAATAAGGCTAGATTAATAGCTAAGGGGTATAATCAAATTGAAGGGATTGATTTTGAGGAGACTTTTGCCCTTATAGCTAGACTTGAAGCAATTAGGGTTTTGCTAGCCTTTGTCTCTTTTAGAGGATTTAAATTGTATCAAATGGATGTCAAAAGTGTCTTTTTAAATGGGGTAATTCAAGAGAATATTTTTGTAGAACAACCTCCAAATTTTGAAAATTCTAAATACCCTAAACATGTTTTCAAGTTGAAAAATGCATTATATGGATTGAAACAGGCACCTAGGGGTTGGTATGAGAGGTTGAGCACCTTCCTACTTGAAAGATCTTTTGAAAAAGGAAGTGTGGATACAACTCTTTTTTTGAAGAAATATGGAAAGGATATACTCATTGTTCAAATTTATGTGGATGATATCATTTTTGGATCTTCAAATAAAAATCTTTGTGATGATTTTTCTAAAACAATGAGTAGTGAATTTGAAATGAGTTTAATGGGAGATTTGAGTTATTTTCTAGGATTTAGCATTAAGCAAGTTGAGGAAGGCACATTTCTTAGTTAGTTAAAGTATGTTAAGGACATCCTCAAAAAGTATGAATTGGACAATGCTAAACCTGTTAGTACACCAATGAGTTCCTCAGTTCGGTTGGATAAGGACCCTAAGGAAAAATCTGTTGATCAAAGGAAATTAAGAGGGATAATTAGATCTTTATTTTACTTGACTGCTAGCCTACCCGATATCATGTTTAGTATTTGTTTATGTGCTAGATTTCAATCAGATCCAAAAGAATCACATTTGACAGTAGTGAAAAGAATTTTAAGATATCTGTTAGGAACTCAGAACTTAGGAATTTGGTATCATAAGTTTAGCTCTTCATTTGAAATAATTGGTTATTCAGATTCTGACTTTGCAGGTTGTAGGGTGGATAGAAAGAGCACTTCTGGAACATGTCAATTTATTGGAAATTCTCTAGTCTCATGGTCCAGTAGAAAACAAAATTTAGTATCCCTATCTACTGCAAAAGCTGAATACATTACATTAGGAAGTTATGAGGCATAAGTACTTTGGTTGAAACAATAGTTGATTGATTTAGGATTGACTATAGGCACTATTCCAATTTATTGTGATAACACCAGTGCTATTTGCATTTCTAAAAATCCTATTCAACATTCAAGAACCAAACACATAGACATAAGGTATCATTTCATAAGGGATCATGTATCCAAAGGAGAAATTGAACTCAGCCATGTTTCTACTGAAAATCAACTTGCAGACATTTTTACAAAACCTTTAGCCTTTGATACTTTCAGTGCATTAAGAACAATGTTTGGTGTGATTGATTTGAATGCTTAAATAAAAAAGTTTTTGCAACATTAATGTTTGTTTTCTAGTTAAATATTTTTGTGTTCTTCATGAGTTTTTGATTTTATTTGTGTAATTTTTTTTTTCTTTCTTTTAGAGTTTGTGTTTTTTTGTTGTTTAATGTTTTTAGTTTGTTTTGTGTCTTGGTTTTGATTGATTGCATAAAATTGAAAATTTTTTGAGTGACAATTATCCGGAATGAAATTTTTTCGTACGGGACGATGTATGTAATGTGACAAACTGTCGGATTTTGAACCGTTTGAGTGCAGTTTTCAGTGTTTTATTGTCACTTTGTCTGTACGATCGTCACGATCATTCGGGATGAAATATTTTTCAAACAACGGGACAAATGAATAAAGCGGTTGAATGAATAAGGTTGTTTTTAATACGAACTTCATACGTACGAACCTTTAGTTCATCCAGACGAACATATGTCGGTTCAATGCGGGGGACGATTTCAACTTCCATTAAAACGAATTGAATTTCTGATCGTCCAGGACGAACACCTGTTCGTCTGTACGATCGTTTGGTCAAAAGTCTGTATGAAAAGATGCTTCGTAAGTTGTGTGATAACGAAAAGTCATTTCATTTTGGACTCATTCGTTCGTCCATACGAAATTTTTTTGTACGGGACGAATCAAAAATTCATACGAGATGAAAGAGATTTCGTCTGGTATGAACAGTCGTTTTTCAATAAATTGATGGTGTTTTTAACTGAACAGTCACACTCACACATCACTTTCAAACCTTTCTTTCCTTAGATCTATCAATGGCAAGTTCTAGCAAGCGTCAAAAGAGTCTGGCTAAGGGTCAACCTAGAAATTCGTCTGAAAATTTTCTGTCTAAAGCCAATGAAGAATCTTTTGCTAGATTTGTCTCCGCAAAAATCACCCCGTCTAGAGTACTTCTTCAAGAACAATTAACTGTTAAGGTAATGCACTTGTTTGTCTCTACTCAATTTGGGTTAATCCTCACTTTATTCCACTTCTACAACAAAGAAACCTTTCATTACTTTTTAGCAAACATGTCTTTCAACCCCGACCATTCTGTCATCAGTTCCATTATTTTTAAAAGGAGAGTTGAAATTACTAAGGCTGACCTAGGTATCTTTTTGAACTTAAGGACTGAAGGAATAAGACCACACACCTTAACCACTTCTAATTTTGATTGGACTGAAGTAAATCGAGTGATTAGAGAAGTTAATTTTAAGGAACATCTGCCTAAGGTAGCAACTCTAGTTCGTGATGCCCGTATAATCCAGCAGGTTCTTAGAACTTCCATAATACCTAAAGCTGGTGATAGAGTCAATATTACTCCTCTTCTTTCTACTGTTACCTACTTAATTATGACCAAACAACCTATAGATGAGGCCCAACTCTTAATTGACTACATTTATGGACTCTCTGAAATTAGTCTTGTTGCACATAAAAGAAAGAAGAATATTGCCTTAGGACATCTAGTAGCCTACATTATGGAAAAGAAGTACGATTTGATTCATCAAGACAAAGAATTTGAAGAACCGCTCTACTACAACGATGCATCCTTTAGAGCAATCTTCAATAAGGAGGAACCACAAAAAACTCATGTTGTTATTAGTGAATCAGAAGAAGAAGCTGAGCATACACCTGCTAGTGAACCAAATTATCAGGATTTGATTCAAAGATTTGACAGTTTAGAGACTCATTTTGATCAAAGGTTTGATCAAATTGAAGCTCATATGCAGCAGCAGGATATACAATACAATCAAGACATGGGATTTATGCGCGATCAGATAAATGACATAAATTCCAATATACTTATGATCAGTAGTTATTTCAACTTCTTTGGTGCTGCACCTCCTCCTCCTCCTCCAGATCAGGGTCCGTCTGAGTGACTGTTGCGTTTGTTTTGTGTGTTTTTTTGTAGTTTTTGGGTTAGTTATTCTCTTAAGAAAGTTTGTTGTATTTTCTTTTATTTAGATGTTTTTATATTGATATCTTGAGTTAGATTGTAATTTGATCATATTGATATTAATATATGATATAGTGTTTTTGGCTTTAATATTATTGAAATGTGTGGTAGCATTATGAAAATCATTAGATTGTTTAATCTTAATAGTGATATATCTTTAATTGTAAGTTAAAATTAAATTCATTCGAAAATCTAATTTTTCTAAATTTAAGTTTTGCTTATAACTTGATGTTATTAAGAATATCAATACATGTCTCTTATTTATACTACATTATTGTTAATATTATTATTGCAAGTGTGATATTTTTCTTATTTTATATTTCACTTATCAATTAATATTTATGCACTTAGAAAGATTTAAAATTTTAGATTATTATTTTTGGAAAGAATACGATTACTCTTGAAAATTGTAAAAATGTGCAAATATCAAAAGTAATGCGCAAAGGTTCGCAATATGAAAAAGAAGCTAAAATAAGTCCAAAGTGAAAAAACGCACAAAAATGTGCCACAAATTTGAAAAAGATGTGCAAAGCGCCACATGTGGTAGTTATTTCTTTCCAGACTCTTTTAATCTCTTAATTCAAATTGATCTTATGTTCATTTATATTTCATATTGAAATTTGAAATATACAATTTTTTATTCATCTTTCTTGCAATGATTTTCTCTATATTATTGTCTAAATTGAACCATATTTTTGATAAATCCTTTTTATTATCTAAGTTATATCACTTCTTAAATTCTACGAATTTTTATGATTTGCCTAATATTTTAATTTTATTTGCATAACTTATTTAAATCACTTTCAAGATTAAATTATCAATTGCTTTTCATATATCTGCTTACATTTCAAGACTTTATCTTCTTCACTTTTTGCTGTTGTAAAAAAGGGGGAGAAATTATTTGTTCGTTCGTATCATTTTATTTTGTGTGATTGTTTTGTTTTGTTGTTTTGTATAAAATTTTGAAAACAAAAAATTGTGATTCGTTCATTCGTATCGTTGTGTTTTGTGTAATTGTTTTGTTTTTGTATAAACTTTTGAAAAACAAAAAAAAAAATTACTTCAATGCCTCTTTATTTTTACGTGTTCATCAATTCAGGGGGAGTTTAGGAGATTCTTAGAATTTGAAATCCTACAAACAATAATTGTTTTGCCATCTTCAAAAAAGGGGGGATTGTTAAGAGAGTTGCTATTTGCAAGTTTTACATTCTTGCAACTTGTATAATTTTGATGATTTCAAATATTATTATTTTATGTGTAGTTATCCCCTAACACTTTTATGTAAAATTTGTTTTTTGCTTTTGTGTGTACTAACATTTCAAGAAAATTAAACTCCAGACTACTGAAGACTTTAATTCATATTCATCATGAGATAGTTTGTAAATTAAAGTTTGTACTTAGCTTTGTATTGTGTTTGAAAGGGAGTGATTGTAATTATGTAAATAAGCACACACACACTTGGGGAACAAGAAATTTATATTGATCGTACGGGACGAACATAGTTCGTACAGGACGATCAAGTCAGTTATCCCCTCGGTAGAGAAATGGATCGAACAGGAAGTGAGAAAATTTTTCTAAGTCCTGATTATCCAGACGAAATTCCATATTCGTCCCTGGACGAACTCCTCTAGATTCTCACCTTACATTATTCATCTAGATGAAATGCATAATTCATCTCTGGACGAAATCCTCTAGATTTCCAATTTGGTCTGTTCGTCCAGACAAAGTCCAAGTTCGTCCCTGGATGAACTTTCTTGGACTTTGAGTTTACATTAATCGACGAGATGAAATTCACTATTCATCTCTAGATGAAATCCTCTGTCCAAAAATCATCCAGGATGAAGATACGTTCGTCCCAGGATGAAGTGAATCAACACTTCACTTTTTGACATCGTTCTGGAGTTTTTGGGAACCGACCTATGAAATAACTGTTCGTTTGTACGAACCTTGATCGTACGGGATCATGATCATGTACGAACTCAATTCGTACCAATATTCATTCGGATTGTTTCCGACAATTTAAGTAAAATCGTCCAGGATGATCCACGATCATACGGGATGATCCATTTCATGTTGACTTGAAAATTTGCAGTTTTTGGACAGTTTTTTTCTTGTCTCTTCTATATATAGTCCAATTTTGACTGCCACCACATCTTTTTGCCCATTGATCTTCGTGCCTATTGAAAGAGAAGTCAAGGAGAGAGTGTGAGAGAGTGTTCAAAGAAGGATTCTTGCTACTGGAGTGTGAAGGCTTCACTTAGAGTTTAAAGGTAAGAGTCTTTTCTTTTGAATTATGATTACTTCACTCTTTTCTTTCTTCCTTCTAGATTTCTTGTGAGGAGATCTGTCAAGGAGATCTGGTTCTCTACCGACACTTGGAGAGTGTGAACAGACGAAGGGTTCTCTACCCACACTAGGATAGTGTGAAAGGAATAAGGGTTCTCTGCCCACACTTGGAGAGTGTGAAAGGACGAACAGTTCTCTGCCAACACTGGAGAGAGTGTAAAAGGACAACGGTTCTCTGTCGCACCAGGAAGTGGTGGAAAGAGTTTGTTGTAAAGGCTTCTTTTCCTTGCTGTGGGTGCAAAAGGAGAGACACTATTGGTATTAGTACAATACTCGAAGGGTGCCTCCAGGAGTGGATGTAGGTCTGGTTTTGACCGAATCACTATAAATCTTGTGTCCTTTATTCTTTACTGCTTTTTATTTCTTCTTTTTCTGTTCTAAAAATTATGGTTGAAAAACTATTTCTAAAAATTCATTAAAGTTTACTTTCGGTTCAAAATATTCAAAAGAGGGATAAATTTTTAAAATACCAATTCACCCCTCCCCCCCTCTTGGATAGCCTTGGGACCTAAGCTTAGGTTTAACAACCTAATTCATAGTGAACGAGTCTCAACATGACAATAATGAGGAAGTTAGCAGGATGGTGAATTCTTGGAGTAAAAAACCATATATCAAATTAAATTTTAGAAAGGAGAATGTTGTTTTAACTCAGGATGGAAAAGATGTAAAATTAATAGAAGCTATTGAAATCATAAATACTAAGAAACTTGAAAACTCATTGGTTGCAAAGGTATTTGGTAGAGAAATAACATCACATCTAGTGGCTTGGGAGTTGAGACGATAATGGGCTCTTTTGGTCAATTTCATTTTATGACCCATGGGATTGGTTAGTATTTGTGTTCATTCAAGACATCGGATGCATTGGAAGGAGTTTTTTGGGTGGTCCGTGGTTTGTGAATAGTCACATTGTTGGAATGGAAAGGTGGTCGCCCGAATTCTCTCCTTACTCGATGAAAGGTTTTACTTCACCTATATGGATTAGAATGCCTCAATTGCCTCTACAATGTTGTGATGAAAACAATGTGGACATGATTGCTTTTATGGTGGGTGTATCATTGATGTTGGATGGAAATATGTTCCAATGGGGTAGAAGAGAGTTTGCTAGGGTTTGTGTTTGAATGAAACTAGACAAACCTCTTCTCACGGGGGTTTAGGTGGAAGGCATGGTGGGAAGGTTTTTTCAAAAAGTGGAATATGAGAAAATTTCCACTTTTTATTATGAATATGGTATGGTTGGCCTTGATAAAGGAAATTGTAAGAAGGCTAGTATGGTGTTGAAGAATAGTGTGGATGTTACAAGCAAGCAAGTTCAAGACAACCAAAATAAGATAGCACAAGAGATGGAAGTTAATCATACTTATGGACCTTGGGTCCATGTTAATTACAAAAGGAACAAGAAGTATCTCAAAGCTATGCCTAATGTGAGGCCGGTACAGAAGGCATTTTCTAAGAAATACCAAAGTAAACCCAAAATTGTCGAAACTGATTTATCTATCAGTTTGTTGAACAAGGAAATGGAGGTTGTTATAAGAGATGGAGTAGAGAAGATCATTAAAGGCAATTTGTTGGTGGAAGAGGGTGAAATTTCTTTGGATGGTTAGATCTATATTGAAAACTCAGCAAACCAGTTGGAGTGCAGCAACCCGTCTGCTAATTCGATGAAAGAATTTTGTGATGACAAGATAATAAAATCATCTCCTACTTCTTCTTCTATCAGTATGGTTAATAAATTTTAAGCTTTAAGTGAGGGTGTGGAGGAGAAGCTATGTCTTGAGGCAATTAATAAGAAATTTGTGAAGGGTACTAATTACGGTTTAGAGGATGAGACTACTATTGAGAGCATTATGCTGACAGAAAATGGAAGCATAGGGGTGTTAGAGAAGAAGGAGGTTGGTGGAAATAATTAAGGGGAAAAAGTTAAACTAGCTAAATAATTGAGATCGCTTGGGCTAGTTAAAATCTTACCTCGGGTCAGAACAGTGGATAGGAATGGTAAATTAAGAGCCGGGGGCTCTCCCCCTTGGTTGATAAATGAATGTGATTTTATTCTGGATTTATAGAAGGGCTAGGAAGAAGGAGGCCTCTCTTTACTTAAAAGAGTTTGTAAAAGAGTTTAATGTGTTTTTTGTTGGTTTGGTAGAGACTAAAATCTCTTCCTTAGATAGAACGGCTTTTCAAAAAATGATGGGAGTGGATTGGGGTTACTTTCTTCTTCCATCAGCTGGACTGTCAGGTGGCAGTGATGTTGAGATCTAATCTTGCTTTTTTCTCTATTTTAAAGTCTTCTGAGAAGTGTGTAGTTGGAGACTTGGAAGTGTTTAACAAGGGGACCTGGATGATTTCTACTATTTATGGTAGTAAGGAGGTGCTCATGAGAAGGGAATTGTGGGGATGCCTTCATGAGGTATCTCATAGGAAGGTTCCTTCTGTGATTTGAGGTGATTTTAATTGTATTTTGGCTCAAGAAGATAAAAGAGGTGGAAGGAAATGTGTTTTTTTTCGAAGCTCCAAAGATATGATTAATTTTGTGAATCTCAATGATTTTCATGAAATTGGTGTGGTTGGACCAAGGTTCACTTGGTGTAATAACAAAAGTGGGGGAGGAAGGATCTTGGAGAGGTTGGATAGGTGCTTATTGAATTCCTTCGCTTTGGAGAAGATTCAAGTGGTAGTTGAAAGGCACATTGCTAGGGTGGCCTCAGATCATTATCCTGTCATTTTTAAAAAAAATTATTCAGCCGTTAGGAAGAAGAATTTTTTGAAATTTGGAGATGTGTGGGTTTCTTTGCATGCTTCATCATGTATTATTTTCAAAGTCTAGAAGAAGTCCTATAATGGAGATGACATGAAAATTTTGAACAAAATATGCAAAAGAACATTGAAAGAATTGTTCTTTTAGAGTAAAGTTAAACTGAAGGACTTTTTATCTCTTAAAGATGGCTTGGAAAAGGAGTTGTTGCAACTACAAGAAGAGGAGGCTATGGAAGGCAGATTAGGTGATGAAAAGTTGAGACTCTTGAGAAATAAAGTGGGTTAGCTTAATGTCTACCTTGCTAGGTTGAATACTTGGTGGAGATAAAGGGCTAAGGTAAGGTGGATGGAGGAAGGGGATTCTAACTCCAAATATTTTCATGCCTTTACAAATGCTAGAAGAAATGGCAACTGGATTAATCGTATTAAAGGAGCGGATGGAGTAATGGTGGAGAAACCGAAGGAGATAGAAGATGTTTTTTCTTAACTATTTCAAGGTGAAATGGAGGGAAAGGGATTGTTCTTTACTTAACTGGCCTGCTCCTTGGAGAGTATTGGATGAAGATGATAGAATCAAATTGGAGGCAGAATTTAACAGTTCAAAAATTCTAGATGTTATCAGGAATTTGGGAGAGAATAAAGCTCCGGGTTATGATGGTATAACTTATTCCTTCTTCAAATCCTATTGGAATATTATTGGTGAAGATATATGCAAAGCTATCAATAAATTTCTCTCTTAGGGTTTGCTTTGTGATGAATGGAAAGAGACCTTGGTTGTGTTGATTCCTAAGGTCAAAGATCCAGTTTCTCCATTAGGATAGTGACCTATAAGCCTTTGCAACTCAATTTATAAGATTGCAGCTAAAGTCTTATTAAATAAATTGCTATTGGTGGTACATAAGGTTATATCAGAAGAACAAGGTACTTTTATGAAAGGGAGGTCAATTTTGGATCACCTACTCTTGGCTCATGAGGTTTGCAATAAAATTAGGTGTTCTAAAGCTAAAGATGGTTTTTGGCAATCAAAATTGATATGAAGCAGGCATATGACAGTATGTGTTGGGAAACCATGAAACAAATGTTGAAGATTTTGGGTTTTCCTTCTAGATTTGCAAATTTAATGTTGGAATGTGTGAGGGATCCAATGTTCTCTATTATGATTAATGGAAGCAACTCAAGGTGGATTAAGGGAAGATGTGGCTTTCGGCAAGGATGCCCTCTTTCTTCCTTATTATTTATTTTGTGCTCTCAATTAATGTCTAACTCTTTCCTGAATAAAGGCTTGGATGTTGGTTTCAAACTATCACAAAATGCATAAAAAATTTCACATCTCTTGTATGCAAATGATATTCTACTTTTCTCTGATGCAAAGTTGAAGAAAATCAAAATAGTAAAGAAATATATTCAAGACTATTGCAAGTGGATCGGTCAGAAGGTAAATCTTTAAAAATCTTCAATGCTAATGGGGAATAGTATAGGGAGAAGAAAGAAAAAAAATATCAAAGTTGTTCAACATTAAGGAGGTTGAGGAAATGGACCATTTGGGAATTAAAGTTGCTTTAAGAAGGTTGAAGAAATTTGATTTTCAACATCTATTGGATAAAGCTTCAAAAAGACTCAATGCTTGGGGAAACAGATTCATCACACCTGCAGGAATGATAACCTTATTGAAGACAATCTTTCTTACACTCCCTTTATTTATATCTTCTCATTCTATGGTTCCCTTGTGTATTTTGAAAGAGTTTAACAAGGTTTGTAGGAATTATATTTGGAATAAATGTGATGGTTCTCATGGACTTCATTTTGTGGCTTGGGATGTCTTGTGCAAACCAAAGGAGTAGGGAGGATTGGGTCTTTTTTTAGCTGTGTCTAGAGTGGGACCTCTAAGAGCTAGATTTTCTTGGAATCTAATAGACAATCTGAACTCTTTGCTTAATATGAACATTGTGGCTAAATATGGGAATTGTTGGTGGAGGAATGATGGGAAGAAGAGTTCTTAGGCCACATGGAGGATTGTAATTGATTGGTGGAATTCTCTTAAGGGGATCTTAAGGTAGAATATAGCTTCAAGCTCTTTTATTGATATCCGAAAGGATGTGTGGATTCTTGATCGAAGCTTAGAGAAATGGCCAACATTCGTAACTAACTGGGAGGAAGATAATGACACTCTAGATTCTTTTATGGTTAATGGAGCATGGAATGTTCCTAAACTTTTCTAGTTTTTTGGAAAGAAACTTGTGAATTTCATTAGCAAAATTGATATACTGCATAACATGGAGGAAGATAGAATGGAGCTTAAGTTTAAGTTGTCTGGCAAATCTATTTCAGCATTATCTTTAGTAGCTTGGTACACTGAGGTTATGCAGGAAGAGGTTAATCCTTTGTTCTTCAAGCTTAAGTTTAATCCCTGAGTTGAATTGTTTGTTCGGAGGCTATGTATGAATGCAATTCCAACTGCAGATTTCCTATTTTATAGAGGACTTGCTGATTCAAACCTTTGTCCAAGAGGCTTCCTTGAGGTGGAAAACATTGATCATTGTACATCTACTTATCCGAAACTGCTACAGGTAATAAGGTTACTGAACTCATGGAGATTATTGGTACCAATTTTCTGCTCTTTCTCAACTGTATGAGATAACTAAAAATGATTTTGGTAAGGAATCCTTTCTTGGCAAAGTTGTACCTAACTTTGCTACTTCAATCATGGAATAATAGAAATAGAGTGAAGCATGGTGATGTGGAAGAAAGTGATGTTGTTATTGCATCAAGAGTCATAAGTTTTATGGCTATTTTACATAAAGACAAAATCATTTTGGGAAACTGGGGTACTAATCAGTCTTCAGACTGTTCAGTTTTTGGCACCCCCTCCACCCAATTGGTTAAAAATAAACATTGATGGATCCCTATACAAATCAAACAAAGCTGGAATTGGTGGAGTGGTGAGAGATTATAAAGGCAGATTTTTGATGGACTTTAGATGTGGCTATGTACATTGGGATAGTGCATAGTTGGAGCTTTTGTCTTTTAAATCTTTGAGAAGTTTTATTCAAAATAGGATGTTTGAGGCAAATGGCATTGTCATAGAGGGAGATAATCAAAATGTCATGAAATTTCTCCATAATTTGTATAGAATACTAGAGAAGATGATAGGAGGACAAATAAATGAAGAACTATTTTTCATGAATAATTTTAGAAATGTGTTTTTTAATTTTTTTAATCGCCAATGTAATATGTTAGCAAATTATTATGGAGTATAATTTTTTTTGGGATGTTATTAGTGAGAATAATATTCCTCCTTCCTTTATTGCTTTGTTAAAGGTGGAATGTGATAGATTGCCCTTAATTGAGTAGTTTGTATTTAGGTTTCTGTCTTATTAATGCATTTGGCATTTCTTCTAAAAAAACAAAACAAAACAATAAGATACATCACAAATGGAATTTGCTGAATTTTAAATCTCAAGCATGAATATAAATAACACCCAATCTGGTTCCTAAGGTGCTAAATATTTCAAAAGCAAGTGGTTTTGTGAAAATGTATGCAAGTTGATTTTCAGTAGCTGCATGATGTAGCTCAATTTCTCCTTTAGTGACATGATCTCTGATGAAGTGATGTCTTATATCTATATGTTTGGTTATAGAATGCTGAATAAGATTCTTTAAAATGTATATGACACTTATATTATCACAAAAAATTGGAATAATGCTAATTGAAAATCCTAAATCTATAAGTTATGATTTTAACTAAAGAACATGTGCCACACAATTACCTAAGGTAATATATTCTACTTTAGCAGTAGAAAGGGTTACTCAATTCTATTTTCAGTTAGACCAAGGAAACTAATAAATTGACAAGTTTCAAAAGTACTTTTTCGATCAACCCTACACCCTACAAAATTTGAATCAGAATATCCAATTATTTCAAAAGAAGAGTTGTGCCTAGGTTACCACATCCCTAAGTTTTGAGTTCCCATGAGATATTTTAGAATTCTTTTAATAGCAGTCAAATAGGATTACTTTAGATCTGCTTGAAATTTTGCACAAAGCTAAACACTAAACATAATATCCAATCTGCTAGCAATTAAATAAAGTAATGATCTTATTATTCCTCTAAATTTCTTTTGATTAATATATTTACCTTTAGAGTCCTAGTCTAGCTGCACTGAGAATCTCATTGGTGTATTTATTGGTTTAGCTTTATCCATTTCAATTTCTTAAAGATGTCTTTAATATATTTTGACTTACTAAAAAATGTGTCATTCTCTTTCTACTTTATGCTAAAACTAAGAAAGTAACTCAAGGCTCTCATCAAACTCATTTCAAATTCACTACTCATTATTTTAAAAAATTATCACAAAGAGTTTTATTAGTGGATCCGAATAAGATATAATCAACATATTTTTAAACACTGAGTATATTATATCCTACTCTTTTTTAGAAGAGAGTGGTGTCCATAATTCCTTTAACAAATGATCTTTCAAATAGGAATGTTCTTAGCTTTTCATACCATACCCTAGGTGCTTATTTTAGTCAATATAATTTTTTTTAATTTAAATGCATGTTTACAAAATTATAAATTTTTAAAATTTGGAGGTTGTTCAACATAAATATCCTATTTTATCAGCCCAATAAGAAATGCACTCTTAACATCCATTTGAAATGATTAAAATTCTTTAAAATAGGCAAAGGCTAGTAGCACCCTTATTACTTTAAGTTTGGCTATAAGGGCAAATGTTTCCTCAAAATTTTTAGGTCTTACAATTAACTCTCAAACATCATTTATAAAAAATTGATTCAATTCTTCCTACATGGGAAAAATAAAAAATTTATCTAAAAGTGCTTGATTTATATTAGTGGGTTTGATCATTGAAATAAAGGCTGAGTGATTCACTTCTTTACTATGTCCATGCCTGGTCCTAACAGCTCTACTATGGTCTCCTAAAATTAGTTCTTTAGGATGACTTTTAGGATATTTCCATTCTTTAGGCCATGTATTTTTTGTTTCAACCTTTTCTTTAAGATTTGCATTTTTAAAACCTTGGGTTATTGATTCAACATCTTCTTCTTCCATGTTAGACCCTACAAAAATATTAGATTCATCAAAAATTACATGAGTGGTCTCTTCAACTACAAAAGTCCTTTTGTTAAAAACTTTATATGATTTCCAACATTTAAGTATCCCAAAAAAATTCCCTCATCAAACTTAGGATCAAATTTTCCTAAAGGAGTTTTTCCATTTTTATAAATAAATACCTTACATCAAAAGACATGTAGATGTGAAAGGTTGGGTGTTCACCCATAAGAAGTTCATAGGGTGTCTTGGTCATCTTAGATCTAATATTCACCCTATTCAAAATATAACAAGCCATACTAATCGCTTCAGTCCAAAAATATTTTGGAAGTGAATATTTAGCCAATATGGCTCTAGCAACTTCTATCAAAGTTCTATTCTTCCTTTCAACAATCCCATTCTGTTGAGGGGTCCTAGGAGCTGAGAAGTTATGATCTATTCCTTATTCTTTATAGAAAAATTCATATTTTTTTATTTTTAAATTATCCTCCATGATCACTTTGAATTGAAATAATTTCACAACCTAGCTTCCTTTGAATCCAAGTAGAAAAATTTCTTAATTTATCAAATGATTCACTCTTATGTGATAAGAATCTAATCCAAGTGAATGTTGAATAATCATTAACAATTACATACCCAAAAACTTTTCGTCCTAAAATTATAGTGTTAACCGATCCAAAAAGATCCATGTATATGACTTCTAGTGGTTTGCTAGTTCTAAGATCTTTAATTGAATAAAAGGAGGACTTGAGTTATTTTCCTAATTGACATGCATCACACATGTGATCTTTAGTGAAGTCTAATTTGGGTATACCTCTAACCAATTCTTTTTGGGTAATTATCCTAAGATTTTTCATACTCGCTTGACAAAGTCTTATATGCCATAACCAAGATTCATAAGTAATAGTTTTGAGACCAAAAGCATTAGAAGATTTAACATAATTTAAATCAAGCATGTATATATTATTTACCCTATTTCCATGCAACACATCAATTCTATTTTGGATTATAATGCAACTTGTAGGTAAATATTTAATGTTAAAACCTTTATCATAAAGCTGACTAATACTTAATAAGTTATGTTTTAAGCCTTCAACAAATAAAATATTCTGAATAAATAAATTATTATTGCCAATCATTCCTGTACCTACCACTCTCCTAGTGGTATTATCTCCCAATGTCACTTTCCCTCCAGCTATTTGATTTGAGTTGTATCTCTAGTAATATGTTTTGAACATCTATTTTTAAGGTACCAAATGCTCTCACGAGGGCTTGTATGAGAGCATTTCTAAAAACTTATCAAATATTTGATTTGGGAACCCAAATAAATTTGGGTAAATGTCTTAATAATGAAGCTACATATACATGTTTGATATGTTGTGATTTATATATCTTAGGTCTCCATACTAGATGTGTTTTACTATGAATTATGTAAGTGTGTGAAATATGTCCTATTATTCAACATGAAAAGCATCTAACACGAGGAAAAGAATTTATTAATCAATGTGAGTTATAATGTCTTTGAAAGTTTGTTAGGGATGTTAGGCCCTTATTAACTGGTCCAAGGCTAACCAAGAGGGGGGGGGGGGTTGAATTGATATTTTTTAAAAAATATTTAAACCAAATACCAACAAAGCTCAAACCAAAATCATCACAGAAAAAATAAGTGCGAAAAAATTAAGTGCACAAGCAAGAAAAAAGAACACAGGGGTTTATAGTGGTTCAGTCAACTCGACCTACGTCCACTCCCCGGAGGCGCCCTCCGAGTATTGCACTACCAAAGTGACTCTCCTTTTGCTCCCATAGCAAGGTGGAGAAGCCCTTACAAAAATCTCTTTTTTTCCACCCCCGACAAGGCAGAGAACCCAACTCCTTTTGCTTCCTCCTGAAGCAGGCAGAGAACCTCAATAAGTCACTGAAGCTTACCTCTCCTAACCATTCCAAGGACAAGAGACTCTAGTGGAAGAAGAAGTAGAACGATGCTTGGAGCGACCCTTGTGAATCTCCCTCATAAGCTCCCCCTCACAAGATCCTCTCTCTCTCCCTCTCTCTCTCTCTCTCTCCTCTAGGCTTTCTCAAGTCAAGACAGCAACAAAAGATTGTTCAAAATGTTGAACAATAACCCTTAAATAGAAGAGCTTCAAAATAGCTCATTAATTGCAAGTTGCCGACATTATCATACAGGATGATATTAATATCGTCCTGTACGATCAGTGCAATTTTAGCCTAATCAACCGGGATGATATGGGATGAATAGAAGAAAAGTGTTCCTATCATCCAGGTATATCATCCTGTACGATTAGTTCGAATCACAGACTATCAGCCAGAAAATCACTCTGAAAAGAGTTCTGGACGATTGCAAAATAGCTTGATCATCCAGGCCGATCTCACGATCGTCCCCTATGATTAGTTCAAATAAGAGGAAAATCATCCACAGCATCGCCCGAAATTTGAGCTGGCTGATCCTGATCGGCAAGACCATCGCCCAAAATTTGAGCTATCTGATATTTATCGTTTAGGAGCAACTAAGATTTTTGAATTGATCGTCCCGGCCAATCTTACGATCGTCCAAAACGATGTGGTCGTATCAATCATCCTTAATTGCTTCCCTTAATTACCAGATTAATTTAGGCATAATTGTATCAAATCATCCAGGACGATACAAGATCGTCCTGGCCGATTGCCAAAAATAAAGAATGCCTAAATAGATCATGGCGGCTGATTCTTTCTATTTTAAGCCTATCGTCCTGGCCGATACATGTATCGTCCAGGCCGATCGGCTAATAACGGCTAACTTAACTAAGATGGCTGATTAGGGTTTTTGTTTTGAACCCTATCATCTAGGACGATAATAATATCATCCGGGATGATGTGAGTAAAAATACAAATTCTGAGTCAGACAGAAAAAATCACTCAAGTGTGTGTGTGTAGGGTTACTTAGCATCACAACACTTTAATGTTTATAAATGACTCAAGAAAGGGAAAAAGAAAATTACAGACTATCTCAGACCTAGTCTACCCAATCTTGAGCTGGTTCCAATTTCCGTCCAATCTTATGGCCCTGAAATGTCAGTAGATAAGGCAGTCATAGAGAACCAAGAGTGTTTGCTAATCATCAAAACATAATCCATGAAAATAGATTTATAATAATCTCCCCCTTTTTGATGATGGAAAAAACACTCCGACGATTAATTCCAAAACAGCAATGAAAAATATAAAAAAGCTTTCAAATTTTCAGAAAAGAACAGGTACAACCATACTTCTCCCCCTTTTGACATCTCAAAAAGGAGGAGGAAACTAAAAAACAAACTAAAGCAACTAGAACTAAAACAAAAACACAATGCAGAAAAAATTAACTACACAAAATAGATGCTAAAATTAGAAAAATGAGGGACCCTGATCATCAGACGGAGGTGGTGGTGGTGGCTGCTAGAAGTAACTGGACATGGCAGTGAATTGTGAGCCAAACCAGGCCATGTCCTGGTCGTGCTACTGCTACTGGTGTGCAGCATAGGCATCGAAGCGGGCCATGTCCTCATCGTACTGCTGCTGGTGGTGAGCTATGAAAGTGTAGAACCGGGCCTCCAACTGATCAAATCTCTCCACTAACTAATCCAGCTGTGAGTGCTGGAGGAGAAGTACTGGTTCAGGAACAGGAGTGGGAGCCTCCTCCTCCTTGGCCCCCTGAGCTTCCCTATCTCCTAGGTGGAGACGAGTACTGTAAAGGACATTAAAGGAACTGTTTGAGTAGCAGGGAAGTGGATGGTTGGGTGGAGTAGGATATTGAAGATTGTATTTGGTTTTAAGAACATATGAAATGATGTGTCCTAAAGTAAGGTTGGGTTTCCTCTTATGATCTGGATCGCAGTTTGTTGTCAAATGATGAATGTATCGAAAGATAAGGTCAGTAGCATTAAACTCTCTATGGGCCATGATGTAAAAGATAGTAAGTGAAAGAAGTGGAGTGATGTGGATTCGGTCCCTGGCTTTTGGAATAATGGAAGTGCGAAGGACATGTTGGATTATCCTAGCATCTTTGAGTAAAGAGCTAGTCTCTCCATCATGAAAGGGGGCGTTGGTGTGACGAAGAAAGTGGTTTGCAGAGGACCAATTGTAGTTATGATCAGAGACAATGATATGCAACTTATCCCCAATGGTGGATAACTGCAACAGTTCAAAACAGTCCTGGTATGTGATCTCGACAGGACGTCGATTCACATAGGAGGTGAGGGCAGTGTAGGAGGAGTTTATGCGAAGGTTTGCAAAAAATTTGAAAAGGAGTTCAGAGGAAAGGGGGACAGCGAGAGTAAGAATAAAGCATAGAGAAGTGTGAGTGAAGAGGTCTAATACTGGATATGAGAGGTGGAAAGGATTGATTATTCTGGAGAGAGTGATCCCGCATTATTTGTATTGATAGTAGGCAGCCTGATCTTCTGCCTCCCTGAATCGAGGGTCCAGTATAGTCCTCGAGGAGCTTCCAGAGGTCTGACGAACGCGCTTTCCTCCAGCCATAGCAAGAAATCAAGAAGAAGACAAGAGATGGGAAGAAGATTGAAGTGAGAAATATGGCTGGAAAGCTCTAAAATTAAAGAAATGGCCACATTGTCTAGGATGATCGTAGAATCGTCCGGGACGATCTGGTTCAATAATTGTGTATAGGCCGATTGGTCAAAAAGGTGGTCCGATCATCCAGGACAATCAGACATCGGCTGGGCTGATTAGACACAAACGATCATCCCGAGGATTCAGGCCGGATGACCGTTAAAAAAGCATATCATCCAGGCCGATTAGGTGTATCATCCAGCACGATGCTCAATAATGAATCATATGGGCTGAATTTAAAGCATTTTAAATTATGCGTCACGTGTATCGTCCAGGACGAACAGTGGATCGGCCAGGACTATTGTCCAAAAATGGATCGTCTCGGGCGATTTTAAAAATTTTAAACGTATTGACACGTGGGTCATCCAGGATGATCAGGAGTATTGGCCAGGATGAACATTTTATTAGCCAAGACGATCAAGATGATTGTAACAGAGTTCGATCAGATCGTCTAGGACGATGTTGTATCGTCCAGGACGATGAATTTCAGCAAAGTTAGAAACGTCCAGCAGATGGATTTTGAACAGAAATAGTCCAATCATCCAGGACGATAAAAATATCGGCCAAGATGATGTGACAAAAATTTGAAAAACCAGGGAAAGATGGAGATGACAGAGAGAGTCCACAAATAATAAAACCAATCTAAAAACATCAACAACAAAAAAGATAAAAATAAACAAATTTTTTTATTTAAATATTTTTAAAGCGGCATATGATAAATTTCTCAAATAATTAAATTTTAAAGATTCGAAAGATCAATGAGTTAACAATGTCAAAATCTAAAAATGGTAGAATATCTGATCCTATTAACCCTAGCTCGGACTTCTTTCAGGGCACAAATCGTCTTTTAAAAACAAATTACCTAACTCAGAATAAACAAATTGGATAAAAAGAAGATCCGTTCAAAACTTGCTCCAAAGAAAAATAACTTATAAAATAATATACCAAAGCAATTTGTCTCAATCATGATATTTGAAATCAAGCCTTTGAAAATATCAAGTAATTCATGAATTCTTCTAAAATTTTAAAAGTTTGAAATAGGGGTAAGCTTGTCTTATGTGGGCTCATTTTATGCCTCTTGTCAATTTGAATGGCGCTCTTTGTGCATCTTTTGTTTTTTTATACACTTTTGTGTATATAGATTTTTTAATTTGACGTCATTGCGCATATTTTTTATTTTTGGCATCATTGGCCTTTTTCTTTTTTGTTCTTGTAAGCTAGATCCCTTTTTCAACAACTCATAAAATATAATTAGTAGTGAGTAGATCTTCTAGATATTAGAGAAGAAAAACTCACTCTCTAATATAAGGAAGAATAGACCACAAAGCAGACTTTAGCAATTATATGATAAGTGCAATGACAAGATTTCATTTAACTTGAAAGATATATAAAAACTTTGGATATAATAAATAAAAGGTAGATTATTATAGCAAGATAAAAAAGATCTTGATTTCAAAAACCAGTTGTTAATTTAAGATAGACTTTTGTTTAGAAAGAAAAATTATATCACTAAAAGAGGTTAGAGGGAGGGAGACCATCAACGGTGTTTCTCCCTTTAACCGATTTAGAGATGCTAATCATTTGCTATAAATCTCCAAAATTTAAGAACTAGGAAAATCATCATAAAGAAAAGGAAAGCAAAAAACTAAAATAACTAAAAAGAAACAAGCACAAAAGAGAGAAAATAATGATGATCAACACATGCATTTCAAGAATTTATTAAGTAGCAAGTTTAAGCAATTATGAGTTGCGAGCCTCCGTTTGTCCAAGAATCATATGCTTCTCATGAGGTCTTTGGTGAGAGCAATCCTGTGAGAATCAATAACCATCAGATTTAGGAACCTAAATAGGTTTGGGTCCCTTCTTATGAAAGGTAGAATGCAATGTATGTGTGCTATGCTGTGAATCATGCAATTTGGGTCTCCACACCCAATGTGTACTATGGTGAACAGTGCAAGTGTGTGAGATGTGTCCTAGCATGCCACATGAAAAGCATCTAATACTAAGAAAAGGATTTCTTAAATGGTTTAGGTTATAATGCTTCTTCCTAGGTCTTGGCTTTAGATCAAAAGTGGGTGTCATCCAATTTCTCTTAATTATTTCCAATTCAATTTTAAACCTAGAGTTAGTACTTTTTAAAGCAGCATTCTTAATCCTCAAATTTTGCTCCATCTCCTTAGATTTCTTAAAATCAGATTCAAGTGAGGTGTGTGAAGCTTTTAATGAATCATGCCATCAATCAATTCCAAATGCTTTTTATTTAATTCATCAAATTCATCAAGTAAAGCCATATGATTTGAATCAATCGTTGAATGATCTTTGAGAATAATTTCATAATCTTTTTGTAAATTCAAAAGCTCCAATTTTAAACTAGCATGAATTTTCTTAAGTTTTTTGTGTGATGCATGAATTTTCTCACAAATTTCAAACAGTTGATCATAGGTTGGTTTACATACCTCTTCTTCATCACTTTGATCAAGATGATTTTCTTCCATTAAGCATAAGTTTGTTGTTTCTTCCTCAGGTTAAGTTTCAGATGAATCAGAAGCAGATTTTGCCCAGAATGCCTTTTGAATTCTCTTCTTGTCCTTCTTGAACTTAGGTTTCTCCTCACTCTTTTCTTTACTACAGTGATCTTGAAGTGTAGGACAATCAGCTCTGACATGTTCAGGCTTCCTACATTCAAAACAAATAACATCAGAAGATCCTTTAGAATATTTGTTATCCTTACCTTTTCTCTAATTTTGATGATGCTTGTGACTCTTCCTTAAAAAGCTTTTGAATTGCCTTATGATTAAGGCAATGTCATCGCTTTCAGACCAAGAAGAATTAGAGTTCGTGTTGTTGACCTTCAATGCCACAGTTTTCTCCTTTCTTTTCTCACATACATCAAGATTACTTTGATTCACACCTTGCTCGAAAGCAATAAGTGAGCCAAGTAAGTTATCAATTGAATAGGTATTTAAATCTTTAGATTCAGTGATTGCAGTGATTTTAGCATCAAAAGAGGAAGGCAAGCATCTCAAAGTCTTGTTCACTTTTTCATAATTTGAAAGTTCTCTTCCTAAGGCATACAAAGAAGTTACAATTTGAGTAAACCTTGTATACATATCAGAAATTGATTCAGAAAGTTTCATACAAAAAAGTTCGTAATCATGCAAGAGAATATTCAAACGAGAATGCTTAACTTCATTGCTTCCTTCATAAGTAATGCACAACCTATCCAAAATCTCGTTTCCAGTAGAGCAAGTAGAAACACGCATGTAGTCTTCTGATTTTAAAGCACAGAAAAAATAATTCAAACACTTCGCATTAAGTTGAGCTAAATCTCTTTCATGAAAAGTCCATTTAGTAAAAGGTACTTCAGTTTTAAATCCATTAAGTTCACGAGAAGGTGGAGAATATCCTTCTTTAATAAGTATCCACATGCGATAATCAGTTGATTGTAAAAACGTAGACATACGAGTTTTTCGAAAATCAAAAGGTAGATTGTCAAACAAGAGTGGTCGTGTAATAGAATATCCTTCAGTTGTGTTACGATTTCCAAAGTTAGCCATGGATCAAAATTCAAAAAGTTTTCAAACGTAGTTTTTATAAATCCCGCTCTAATACCACTTAAAAGTTTGTTAGGAATGTTAGGCCCTTATGAACTAGCCCAAGGCTAACCAAGAGGGGGGGTGAATTGGTATTTTTAAAAAAATCTTTAAACCGTAGACTAATAAAGCTCAAACCAAAATCACCACAGAAAAAAATAACTAAGAAAAAAAAAAGTGCAGAAGCAAGAAAAAAGAATACAGGGGTTTAAAGTGGTTCGATCAACTCGACCTACATCCACTACCCAGAGGCGCCCTCCGAGTATTGCACTACCAAAGTGACTCTCCTTTTGCTCGCACAGCAAGGCGGAGAAGCCCTTACAAAAACCTCCTTTTTTCCACCCCCGGCAAGGCAGAGAACCCAACTCCTTTTGCTTCCTCCTGAAGCAGGCAGAGAACCTCGATCAATCACTGAAGCTTACCTCTCCCAACCCTTCCAAGGACAAGAGACTCTAGTGGAAGAAGAAGTGGAACGATGCTTGGAGCAACCCTTGCGAATCTCCCTCATAAGCTCCACCTCACAAGATCCTCTCTCTCTCCCTCTCTCTCTCTCTCTCTCTCGCTCTCTCGCTCTCTCTCTCTCTCTCTCTCTCTCTCTCTCTCTCTCTCTCTCTCTCTCTCCTCTAGGCTTTCTAAGGTCAAGAAGTAGCAAAAGAATGTTCAAAACGTTGAACAATAGCCTTTAAATAGAAGAGCTTCAAAATAGCTCATTAATTGTAAGTTACCGACATTATCATCCAGGACGATATTAATATTGTCCTGTACGACCAGTACAATTTGAGCCTAATCAGCCGGGACAATCTGGGATGAATAGAAGAAAAGTGTTCCTATCATCCAGGATGATTATAAATCGTCATGTACGATTAGTTCAAATCACAGACTATCGGCCAGACAATCGCTCTGAAAATAGTTCTGGATGATTCCAAAATAGCTTGATCGTCCAGGCTGATCTCACGATCGTCCTGGACGATTAGTTTAAATCAGAGAAAAATTGTCTAGAGCATCGCCTGGAATTTGAGCTATAACATCGCCCAGAATTTGAGATGTCCGATATTTATCGTACAAGAGTAACTAAGGTTTTTGAACTGATCCTCCCGACCGATCTTTCTATCATCCAGGATGATGTGATCGTATTAATCATCCTTAACTTCTTTCCTTAATTACCAGATTAATTTAGGCATAATTGTATCAAATTGTCCAGGACGATACAAGATCATCCTGGCCGATTGCCAAAAATAAAGAATGCCTAAATAGATCATGGCGGCTGATTCTTTCAATTTTAAGCCTCTAGTCCTGCACAATATATGTATCATCCAGGCCGATCGGCTAATGATGGCTTCCTTAACTAAGATGACTGATTAGGGTTTCTGTTTTGAACCCCATCATGTGGGACGATGTGAGTAAAAATAAAAATTCTAAGTCAGACAGAAAAAATCAATCAAGTGTGTGTGTGTAGGGTTACTTAGCATCACAACACATCAATGTTCACAATTGACTCAAGAAAGGGATAAAGAAAATTACAGACTAACTCAGACCTAGTCTACCCAATCTTGAGCTAGTTCTGATTTCCGTCCGATCTTGTGGCCCTGAAATGTCAGTAGATAAGGCAGTCGTAGAGAACCAAGAATGTTTGCTAATCATCAAAACATAATCCATGAAAACAGATTTGCAACAGTCTTTTCCTTGATTTCAAAATTGCATTGTTTTGATCAGGATAATAAAATTATTCAAGTGTGGGAGGTATCTTATTTTCCTTAAAAGCTTTTAGTTTTTCTTTAAGATATGAGTTTACACTTTCTAAAATTGAATTATCAACTTTTAACTCGTGTTCTCTTTGATTTGGTTCAACTATAAACACCTTAAAATCATTCTCAAGATCAGTATAGGATGTTTTCAATAAATCATGTTTCTTATTCAAATCATTAAATTCATCCAAGAAGGCCATATGGTTGCTATCTATGGATTCATGATCTTTCCTAAGATTTTTATATTCTTTTTTATAAATTCAAATGCTAGAGGTTAAGATTAGGATATATTTTTTTAAGCTTTCTATATGTATTATGAATTTTCTTAAAAACTTCAAATAAATCATCATAGGACAAGTCACATACATTCTCTTGATCTAAATGATCAAGTTTATTTACCATTAAGCATGAGTTTGTGACTTCCTCTTCTACTTCTATTTCTGAGGACTCAAAAGCTGAGTCACCCTTGACATCTCTTTGTATTCTTCTCTTGTCATTCCTAACATTAGTTTTTTAAATTTCTCCTTATTTGGATTAGCTTTGAGATTTAGGAAATCTATTTTTATATGTCCAGGCTTCCTATATTCATTAAAAATGACTTCAATAGAAACTTTTGCATTCTTATTGAACTTACCTTTGTTCTAATATTGACATTTTTGTTTCTTTCTTCTAAGGAAACTTTGAACTACCTATTCATGAGTGTAATAACTTCTTCATCCTCAAGTATTGATTGATCATTTTCCAAATCATCCACTTTCAAAGAAATATTCTTCTATTTTTGCTTATCACCTGAATTAATCTATCTTTGATTCACTCCTCGCTTATAAGCAATCAGTGATCCAAGTATATTATTAATTGAATATACATTCAAATATTTTGACTCTATTATGGAAATTATGTTTGCATCATAAGTAATGGGTTAGTTCTCTACCTAAAGCATGCAATTAGATAACAATCTATGTAAAATGTTTATACATATCATAAATTGTCTCATTCAGTTTCATGCAAAATAGTTTATAGTTATATAATAAAATGCTCATCCTAGATTATTTCACCTCATTTATCCCTTCATAAATTATACAAAGTCTATCCCAGATTTTATTTATAGTTTTACAAGAAGAAACATACATATAGTCTTATAATTTTAATGCACAGAAAAAACTATTTACACATTTTTTATTTAGCTTGCTAAGTCTTTTTCTTTTAGTATCCAATCAGTGAATGGTGTTTTAACTCTAATGCCATCAACAAGTATATTGGGTCTAGTGTAACCTTCATGTATTAGTATCCACATGTGATAGTCAAGTGATTGCAGAAAAGTAGACAGGCTAGTTTTCCCAAAAACAAAAGGGCTGTTATCGAATAAAGGTGGCCTAGTGATAGAGTATCCTTCAGGAGTATTCCAGTTTCCAAAAGTATCCATAATCATCTTTCAAAAAGTTTTCTAAACTTTAATTTTTGAAATAGGCTCTAATACCACTTGAAAGTTTGAGTAAGTTGTTAGACCTTATTGAACAGTCCGAAGGCTAACCAAGAGGGGGTGAATTGGTATTAAAAAAATCTTAGATTTTTTAAAACCGTTTATAAAATTTTTTAGCAATGATCATTGAGTATGCAGTTATTTTAGATATGATGATCTCAAAAGGATTTTTGACTATAAAAACTATAAAGTGTAGAAAAATAAAAGTGAACAAAAAAACACCAAATTTTGAGTGGTTCGATCCAAACTAAACCTATGTCCACTCCCTGGAGATTCCTTCTCCAGGTATTATCCTAAATTAAAGTGACTCTCTTTTTATCCTTATAGTATGGTGGAGAAGCCCTTACAAACTCTCTTCAACCAACTAGGAGCAGTAGAGTACCGATGTCCTCTACACCCTCCTGGTGAAAGGTAGAGAACCTTTATCCTTTCTCACCCTCCTGGTGATGGTAGAGAACCTTCATCCTTTTTACCCTCCTAGCGAAGGTAGAGTACCTTGACATAATATTGAAGATCTTTTCTCAAAAGCCTCCAAAGAAGATTGGCATAAATTTGAAGAAGATAAAGAGATCCTCATTTTAGGCAACCTTATGAATCCCTCACAACTCTCACTCACTTGATCTCCCACACTTCACCCTCATAATCTCTCCCAAACAGACACTCAATGGCCACTCTCAAAAGAAAAATTATCTGAAAAATTAAAAATTACAAGTGAATCAACTCAATATCATATAGTAAGATCATGGATCATTTGTATGAATAGTTCAAAAATCTATATACGAACATGTATGAACCTTATTTTGTATACTATCAATTATCTATTTGAACTAACATCTTACAATATGAATAGTTCAAAACTAAATATTTCATATAGTACAAGATGATATGAACCTTATTTCATACACTATCAGTCATCTGTATAAATTGATATCATATAATATGAAAAGTTAACATAAATCATACTTCATTTGGTATGGATGCGAACGACCCCAATTTTGTATACTATTAGTCGCCTATATGAGCTAACTTCATGTTATATGAATAGTATAAAAACTAATGTATTCATTTGGGACACTCTAGTACACACTCAATTTTTTATATTGTTAGTCATCTGTACAAACTAACTTTATACGATACGAATAATTCAAAAATACAAGTCATAACTTGATTAACCACTTTTTAGAGGAAAAACATGACAAATCATACAGTACGATTGGAAGTCATACAATACTATTAGTTTTAAAATTTTTAGTTTTAACTCTCTCCCCCTGTGTGTGTGCATGATTATCCAATTACAATCATACTCTCTCATACTCAAGAAAGTAAAAAATAAAGATTTGCACACAAATAATAAATAGAAAATGTCCAATATATGCTTGGAGAAATAATAAAAATATCAAAACAATAATATTTTATTATGATAAAAAATTATAATCTTAATCTAGATTCCTGAGTTCCAAAATCATCATCCTTTTTTACCTTCCTAGCGAAGGCAGAGTACCATTATTCATTTTCACCCTCCTGGTGAAGGCAAAGAACCTTGACATAATATTGATAATCTTCCCTCAAGAGTCTGTAGAGGAGATGAGTAGAAACTTGAAAATACAAAGAGATCCTCACTTTGTACAACCATATGAATCTCTCATAACTTCTCCCTCAATTGATCTCTCACACTTCACTCTCACAATCTCTCTCAAACACTCACACTCAATGGCCATTACAAGATACATTAAAAATAAAGGTCATTTAGTCAGTTTCTAGAACACTTTATATAGGCAAGGAAATGAAAAATCATCCAAAAACTAAAAAATTCAACTGAACCATCATCCAATCATACGGTACGATCGAAGATCATACCAAACAAAAAGTTCAAAAATAAGGGCTTTGTTTGGTATGATTTGGGACAAACATAGTTTTGCATACTATTAGTTGTCTGTACGATCTGAATTCATACTGTACAAATTGTTCAGGAATGAACAAGTTCATATGGTATGATATTATACAAAAAGAATTTCATTCTCTATTAGTCGATTATATAAATTAAGATCATACTATATTACTAGTTCAAAAATTGTATGTGTTCATTCGATACGATATAGTATGACAAGAATTTTGTACTCTATCAATCGTTGTATGAACTAAGATCATCAGGAATGAATAGTTCAAAAACTAATTGTGTTCTTTCGATATGATCTAATAAAAATCTGATTTCATACTCTATTAGTCATCTGTATGACTTGACATCGTACTGTATAAACTATTCAAAAATGAACAAGTTCATCTGGTATGAAAAGATTTTCATACTCTGTTAGTCATCTATACAACCTAACATCATACTGCAAGACTAGTTTAAATAATTCAAGCCAAAATTTGTTTGATTGTACTTGGAGGAAAACTAAGTCAAATCATACAATATGATTAAATATCATATAGTATAATTAGTTTTAAAAATTTAGATTTTAACTCTCTCTCCCTATGTGTGTGTGCACGGTTATCCAATTACAATAACACTTGCCTAAACTCAAGAAATAAAAATAGAGATATACAAACTCTATTATATGAAATCCTATTCTATTCTATTTTGAAGTCCTCAGCAATTTGGATTATGATTTCCCTAAAATGTTAGTAAACACAGAAAAGCAAACAAAAATATCCAAGATATGCTAGGAGAAATAATAAAATTATCAGCACAATAATTAGTTTTGTTATCATCAAAATCACAAGCTCAATCTTAATTCCTGTGTTGCAATAAATTCTACATTTTTGATGATGGAAAAATAATTGTTGTTTGAACAACTAATTAACTTTATTTTCTCCTAATCTCCCGCTCAATGATTGAAATAACAAAAATCATGGAGAAAAAGAATTTTATTGTACAAGAAATTTTGTCTTACAAATCAAAAAACAGACATAAGACCAACAACACAAACAAACACAAAAACACAGACACAAGACCAAAGAACAAAAAATTGAAAAAAAAAACCCACCAAAAAATAAACACCACCAAACTTTCAAACAACACAAAACATGCACAAAACACCACAAAACAATACAAGACTTCAAACAATCACTTAATACCTCTGCCTTTTAACATCAACAAAAAGAGGAGAATTCCCTAAAAATGTTAGATGCTATGAACTAATTTGAAATTTGATAATGAAGAGAATTTTAAACATTTGAAAAAAAAATAATATTAAATTCTTGATGTAAAAAACTCATATTTTAAATTAAAAAACAACTAAGATAAGAATAGCTGATCAGGATCAATGTTCATTCTAAAAATCATAAATATCAAAAAGAATAATTATTAAAAAAAGAATAAAATAAAAATCAAATAGTTTCAAATTAATGAATTAAAGTTATTGTTAAATGTATGTGTTTTTCTAAAAATTAGATATATAGAGGAAAGAACTAGATGCATAGTGGGTTCATTTTACGCCTCTTTTGAATTTTGTCGATCATTACGCATCTTTTGATTTTTAATTTTATTTGGCGAATATTTCACATCTTTTTAGGTTGGGCTCATTTTGTGCCTCTTTTAAATTCTGGCGCACTTCGTGCATCTTTTGACTTTTTTTTCTTTCCTAAATTAGCAAGTATTAACTTGTGTGATTATCTTCCAAAAGGAAGATAAAACCCACAAAATAAACCCAATAGATAATAATAAGAGCAACACAGTGAGAAAGAAAATAAAAGAAAAAGAAGAAGTATTTTTGCAACAATGAGAACTATAAGATATATGTCTATTAGAAGACCAAAGATGATCTCCTTATCTAAATATAATTATAATTTGATTTAAGGTTTGAGAGAAACTGATAAATGAAATAAATTGTAATGTGAAAACTTTAAAATTTTCATTCTTTAGATCAACAATGCTAAACTAGTTGATAATAACTTATATACAACTCTAGAGAATTAAAAATAGAACAAGTCAATCATTGCATTTTTTAAAATGAAATAACAACATAACATAGATTAAAATGAAATAACAACATAACATAGATTCCAATAAAAAGGAATTGATCCAATACCACAAATAAAACTGATCAAAAAACATTTTTATACAAGATTTCATAAAGGCTAAAACATCAAAGCATACATCAACAAAAACTAAACTAACTAAACTAATACGCTAGGGAATCTTGATCTGGGGCTGGTTGTGGAGGATTAAACATGATAAAGTAGCTATTGATGGTAGCTACTTGAGTATTGATTGAATCAAATTGTCCTCTAACATAGCCAATATCTTCATTATAGTTGACATCCTGCTGGACTAATCGAGTCTCAATATGATCAAATCTTTGATTAAAATGAGATTCAAGTCGATCAAATTACTTGACTATTTCTTGATATAAATGATGCTCAGGTCTAGGAGCAGGTGTAGGTGCAGGTGCTGGAACAGGTCCTTCTTCTTCTCTAATTTCATCTCCTTCATCCCCTTGATCACGATGAAAAAAGAGTGTGAAATGAAGCATAAATAAAATAGATTTCCATATTATTTGGAGGATCGAGATGAATAAGATTATACTTCTTCTACAAAATGTAAGCAGTTAAGTGACCTAAAGCCACATTCTTCTTTCAACAAGTAGATGGTAGTCTAATTTCAGTAAGATTATTGATATAGTCCATAATCAATTGGGCTTCATCAATAAGAGTTTTTGACATTATAAGATATGTGAAAATATAAAGCAAAGGAGATATTAATTCGATCACCAGCTTTAGGAATAATAGATGTTCTTAAGACATGCTGGATGAACCTTGTATTTTTATTCAAGGTAAGAGCAAGGGGAAATTTTGAGTTTGTAGGCATTCCCCTAAGAGTTTAATTCACTTTAGACCAATCAAAATCACTTCTAGAAATCATGGAATGAGCCCTAACGCTTTTAGTTCTAATATATAGAAATGATATAGAAATGTTCCTATATCTTCCTTGTTGATTTCAACTCTTTGACGAAAAATATAAGAGGACATTTTGATTGATTTTCTCTCATTCTCAGAATTGCAAGAAAGTAATAGAAGGTGTTTGAGTGGATTGCATAGATTAAAGTGAGAATGAAGGAAAAATGAGAAGAGTCGAACAGAGGCATTACCGAAAAATTAATGTACTTATGAATAAAATGACATGATGGAGTGATTTTTGCAAGAACAAATTGATCATAGACTTGTCCATTCTCTTTGGAAAGAAAGTTATTTTCTCATTCAGAATAAGATGAACTCCCATTGGAAGGACATGATCACTTGCTATTGCTTGCCATTTTAGAAGGAAAGAGCTCAAGAGCTAAAAATGGAAAGGATTGTGAAGAATTTTAAAGGAGGACTTCCAATTTTTAGAAAAGAATCTATTTTATATAGTACAAATTTGGGATCGTATGTATGATTTTGGAATTTGTATCGTACGAACATAGGTTTGTACATACGAACAAAAATTGTTAAGAGAAGTTATTTCAATGAAATATCTTGTTGTAAAGTTGCCTTTATGATGAGTCATTTTGTATGATCTTTGTCTATCTAATCATATAGACAAATAAGTGTTTGTCTAGGATGAACATTTAATAATGATCATACCTTCCAGTTAGGTTCATATGCATGCAAATCGATAATTGGATCATACAAACGAACAAGTGTTCGTACAGACGATCTTTGAAAAATAATTATCCTTGGAATTCCCACTATTTTCGTACATATGAATAAATAAAAGGTTCATACACATGATGAAATTTTTGTATAGTACGATGTCTTTAAAAAAACAAAAATTTTCATCTTACCATCTTAGAAAAAGATATCATGTAATATCTAGTGATTTCATACAGTATGAAAGTGTTCGTACAATATGAATGGAAGATAAATTTCTAGATTTGCACATGATTATCAAGATTATTTTCCAAAAATAAATCAAGCATGATCCATGAGACATAAAAATGAAAAAAAAAATAATACAAAAGAGAAATCAGACTCAAAATAGAGAGAGAAAAATAAGAAAAAAATAAATCACAAATAAAGAACAAAACACAAACATCAACAAAAAGAAACACACCACAAATGCAATTTGTAGATTTACAATTATCAAGCATGAATATCAATAACACTCAATCAGGTTCTTAAGATGCTAAATGTTTTAAAAGCCAGTGGTTATGAAAAAAATATCTATAAGTTTATTTCTAGTAGCTACATGATGTAGCTCAATTTCTCCTTTAGTTATATGGCCTCTAATAAAGTGATGCCTTATGTATATATGCTTGGTCCTAGAGTGTTGGATTGGATTCTTTGAGATATAAATGACACATGTATTATCACAAAGATTGGAATAGTACTAATTGAAAACCTTAAATCTATAAGTTATTATTTTAACTAAAGAACCTGTGCCACATAACTTCGTAAGGTTATGTATTCTACTTTAGCAGTAAAAAGGGCTATTGAATTCAATTTTCTACTAAACCAAGAAACTAAAGAGTTTCTAATGAATTGATAAGTTTCATAAGTACTTTTTCTATCAACCCTACATCCTATAAAATTTAAATTAGAATATTCAATAATTTCAAAAGAATAGATGTGTTTAAGATACCAAATCCCTAAGTTTTGAGTTCCTAAAAGATATCTCAAAATTCTTTTAATAGCAGTCAAATGGGATTCTTTTGGATCAGCTTGAAGTCTAGCACAAAGACAAACACTAAATATGATATTAGGTCTACTAGTAGTTAAATAAAGCAATGATCAAATTATCCCTCTAAATTTCTTTTGATCAATATATTTGCCTTTAGTGTCCTTATCCAATTGAACTGTGGAACTCATTATTATACTAATTGGTTTAGCTTTATCCAGGTCATACTTCTTAAGGATATCCCTAATATACTTCAACTAACTAAGAAATGTGTCATCCTCTTTTTGATTTATGCTAAAACTAAGAAAGTAACTCAAGTCTCCCATCAAACACATTTCAAATTCCTTACTCATAGTTTTTGAAAAGTCATCACAAAGATTTTTTTTAGTAGATCCAAATAAGCTATCATCAAGATATGTTAGGATAATGAGAATATCATCTCCTACTCTTTTTAAGAAGAGAGTGATATCCACACTCCCTTTGACTAATGATCTATCTAGTAGGAATGTGCTTAGCCTTTCATACCATGTCATAGGTGCCTATTTTAATCCATATAATGGCTTCTTCAGTTTAAACACATAATTAGGGAATTGTGAAGTTTCAAAACAAGGAGGCTGCTTAACATAAACATCCTCTTTTATCACCCCATTAAGAAAGGCCCTTTTTACATCCATTTGATATAATTTAAAACATTTAAAATAGGCAAAGGCTAGTAGCACCCTTAGTGCTTCAAGTCTGGCTACAGTGGAAAAAGCCTCCTCAAAATTAATTCTTTCTATTTGATTGTACCCCTTAGCCACCAATCTTGCCTTATTTCAAACCACTATACCTAAATTATTAATCTTATTTTTTGAAAACCCATTTAGTTCCAACAATAATTTGATTTTTAAACCTTTCTACAAACTCCCAAATATTATTTCTAACAAATTGATTCAACTCTTCTTACATAGCTAGAATCCAAAATTCATCAGAAAGCGCTTGATTTATATTAGTGGGTTAAATCATTGAAATAATTAATGAGTGGTTCACTTCTTTTCTTAGTTCATGCCTAGTTCTAACACCTTCACTTGGGTGTCCTAAAATGAGTTCTTTAGGATGACTTTTAAAATATTTCCATTCTCTAGGCAAAGCACTTTTCATTCCAACCCTTTCTTCAAGATTTGCATTTTTAATTCCTTGGGCTATTTTTTCAACATCTTCTTCTTCCACCCTAGACCCTCCATAAATATGAGATTCATAAAAAACTACATTATTTTTCTCATGTATTACAAATGTCCTTTTCTTAAAAACTCTATAGGATTTGCTAACACTTGAATATCCTAGACAATTTCCTTATCAGATTTAGGATCAAATTTTCCTAAAAAAGTTTTACCATTATTATGAATGGACACTTTACATCCAAAAATATGTAGATGTGAGAGGTTGGGTTTCCATCCTTTAAGAAATTCATAGGGTGTCTTATTCAATTTAGATCTAATGATCATCCTATTTGGAACATAATAAGCTATATTAACCACTTTAGTCCCCAAATATTTAAGAAGAGAATATTCAGCCAACATGGCTCTAACGGGTTATACCAAGGTTCTGTTCATTCTTTCAATAATCCCATTCTGTTGAGGGGTCCTAGGAGCTAAAAGGTTGTGATCTATTCATTGCTATTTATAGAAATCTTTAAATTTTTCATTTTTGAATTCTCCACCAAGATTACTTTGAATTGCACTAATTTCACAACCTAACTTTCTTTGAATCTAAGTAAAAAAAATTCTAAACTCATCAAATGATTAACTCTTATATGATAAGAATTTAATCTAGGTGAACCTCAAATAGTCATCAATTATCACATGCCCAAAAACTTTCCCTCCAAGACTTACAGTGCTAACAGGTCCAAAGAAATCCATGTGAAGGACTTCTAAGGGATTACTAGTTCTAAGATCTTTAATTGAATGAAAGGAGGACTTGACTTGTTTTCCAAATTGACATGAATCAAACAGGTGATCCTTAGTGAAGTCTAATTTGGGTATGCCTCTAACTAATTCTTTTTGGGTAATATTCCTAAGATTTTTCATGCTTGCATGATAAAGTCTTCTATGTCATAGCAAGATTCATCACAAATAATTTTAGGTAAAAAACATTAGAAGATTTAACATAGTTTAAATCAAGAATGTAAATATTCTTTACCCTATTTTCATACAACCCTTCAACTTCATTTTGGCTTATAATATAGCTTGCAGACAAAATTTTTATGTTAAAGCCCTTATCACAAAGCTTACTAATACTTTGAAAGTTATGTTTTTAGCCTTTTACTAATAAAACATTTTCAATCAAAAAATTATTCATGTTACCAATCATACCTAAACCTACCACTCTCGTTGTGGTGTTAACTCCAGTGTCACTTTGCCTCCAGTCCCGACCTCCAGCAATATAAAGTGATTTGCATCTTCGGTCATATATTTTGAACAGTCGATATCCATGTACCAAATATTCTCACAAATGTATGAAATCAATTCTACTAAATTATCAAACGTTGGACTTGGAAACCCAAATAAATTTGGGTTCTCCTCTTGGAAATGATAATCTAGATGCATGTTTGATATGCTATGATTGATGTATTTTAAGTCTCAATACTAGAAATGTCTATGAGGAATAGTGAAAGTGTGGAAAATGATACCCAACATGCCTTATGAATAACATTTAACACCAAGAAAAGGATTTATCAATCTATATAAGTTATAATATCTTTTCCTTAGTTTTGAATTTTTTTAAACTTTTGATTAGGATGGTAAAATTATTCCATTGTTGGTGGTATCTTATTTTCTTCAAAAGCTTTCAAATTTTCTTGAAGATATGAATTTGAATTTTTCATAATCAATTTTTTAACCTTCAATTCATGTTCTCTTTGATCTGATTCAACCATAAACACCTTAAAATTATTTTCAAGTTTATTATAAGATGATTTCAATTAATCATGCTCCTTATTTAAATTATCAAATTCATCTAGCAAAGCCATGTGATTGATATCTATGTATGTATGATGTTTTCTAAGGTTTTCATACTCTTTTTGTAAATTCAAGTGCTCGATATTAAGGTTAGCATGCAATTTTTTAAGTTTTCTATATACATTATGAATTTTCTTAGAAACTTCAAATAATTTGTCATAAGATAGGTCACATACATCCTCTTGATCTCAATTTTATCTATCATCAAACACAAATTTGTAACCTCCTCTTTTGGTTTTATTTCTGAAGAATTTGAAGCTTAGCCAGTTTAGAAAGTTCTTTGGATCCTTTTCTTGCCCTTCTAGAGATTAATTTTCTCCTCAGCTTTATCCTTTCTAAGATTCTCTTTGATATTTGGGAAATTGGTCTTTATATGACCAGGCTTCCTACATTCATAAAAAATGACTTCATTAGAAATTTTTGTATTCTTATTGAACTTACCTTTGTTCAAATACTTATGTCTTCATTGTTTTCTCTTAAGGAAGCTTTTGAATTACCTAGTCATAAGTTCAATATCTTCTTCATCCTCAAGTATTGATTGATTACTCTTTGAATCATCAACTTTCAAAGCTATATTCTTCTCTTTCCTCTTGCCAGCTATATCAATTTGTCTTTGATTCACTCCTTGCTAGTAAGCGTTCAGTGATCCAAGCATATTTTCAAGAGAATATACATTCATGTCTTTAGACTCATTTATGGTAGTTATCTTTGCATCATAAATAGTACGTAAACAACATAAATTTTATTCATTTTTTTTTAATTTGCAAGTTCTCTACCTAAAGCATGCAGTGAGGTGACAATCTACGGAAACCTTGTATATATATCAGAAATTGATTCATTCAGTTAAATGTGAAATACTTCATGGTCATGTAATAAGATGTTCAACCTATATTTCTTTACCTCATTTGTTCCTTTATAAGTTATGCAAAGTCTATCACAAATTTTCTTTCCAATTTTATAAGTAGAAACACATATATAATACTCAAATTTTAAAGCACAGAAAAAACTGTTTAAACATTTAGCAAATAATTATGCAAATTCTTTTTCTTCTAATTTCCAATCAATACATGGTGATTCTATTCTAATGCCATCAACAATTCTAGAAGGTTTAGTATAACCTTCATGTACTAATATCAACTTGTGATAGTCTAGAGATTACAGAAAATTAGATATGCAAGTTTTTCATAACTCAAATAATATTATTGAATAAAGGTGGTCTAGTGATCAAATATCCTTCAATATTATTCTAGTTTTCTTTTAGTCATGATCATTTTTCAAAAAGTAGTCTAAACTTTATTTTTGAAATATGTTTTGATACCACTTGAAAGTTCATGTAGGTTATTAGACCTAATAGAACCATCTTAAGGCTAATTAAGAGGGGAGTGAATTGGTTATTTAATTATTTTTGGATTTTAAAAACCTTTTTAGAAAACTTAAATTATTGATCCTTAAATATGCAGTTATTTAAAAAATATATCATAGGATTTTTCAATCAAAGAAATCTAAAATGCAGAAAAATAAAATTACAAGAAAAATTAAATGAGAACGGAAGAACACCAAATTTTCTAATGTTTCAGTCCAACTAGACCTACATCCACTCCTTGGAGACTCCTTCTCTAGGTATTGCACTAAATCATAATGACTCTCCTTTTGTCCCCATAGCAAGGCAGAAAAGCACTTACAAACTCTCTTCCACCAACCCGATACAGCATAGCATCGATGCCTTTTACACTCTCCAAGTGACGGCAACGTACAATCTCATCCATTTTCATCCTCCTAGTGAAAGAAGAGTATTGTCATCCTTTTTCACCCTCCTAGTGAAGGTAGAGTACCGTCATCCTTTTTCACCTTCCTACGTAAGGCAGAGTATCAACATCCTTTTTTACCCTCCTAGTGAAGGAAGAGAACCTTGACACAATATTGATAATCTTCTCTCAAGATCCTCCAAAGGAGATGAGAAGAGACTTGAAGAAGATAAAGAGATCCTCGCTTTTGGTAACCTTGTGAATCCCTCACAACTTTTCTCTCACTTGATCTCTCACACTTCAATCTCATAATCTCTCCCATACACTTACGCTTAATGGCCACTCCCAACAGACATTCATAGCAAATGTCATTAAGTTAGTTTTTAGAACTCTTTATATAATAAGTATAAAAAAACCATCAAAAAATGTAAAAAATCAAGTGAACCATCATCCAATCATACAGTATGAACAATTTAATAATCAGGGCTTTGTTTGGCATGAAATGGGCCAAATATAGTTTGGTACACTATTAGTCATCTATATGATCTGACTTCATATTGTATGAACTATTCAGAAATGAACAAGTTCATCTGGTACAATATTATACTAAAGGAATTTCATATTTTGTCAGTCATTTGTACAAATTATGGTTTTTCTATATAAATAATTCAAAAATAGCATGCATTTATTCTATATGATCTACTATGAAAGGAATTTTATACTCTATCGGTCTTTTGTATGAATTAAGATTGTATGGTACAAATAGTTCAAAAACATAAGTGTTCATTTGATACAGTCTAATATGAATCATATTTCATACTCTATCTGTCATCTGTATGACATGACATCGTATTATACCTACTGTTAAAAAATAAACAAGTTTGTCTGGTACGATATGTTATAAAAGGATTTTCGTATTATGTTAGTCATCTATATAACCTGACATTGTACTGTACAACTAATTTAAATAATTCAAGCCATGATTTGATTGACCACACTTGGTGGAAAACTAAGTCAAATTGTATAGTACAATTAAATATCATACAGTATGATTAATTTTAAAAATTTTAAGTTTTAACTCTCTCCCTGTGTGTGTGCATGATTACCTAATTATAATCACACTTGCTAAGACTCAAGAAATAAAATAGAGATATATTGACTATATTACATGAAATCCTATTCTACTCAATATTGGAGTATTCAGCAATTTGGATGATTTTCCTGAAATGTTAGTATACACAAAAATAAGTAAACAAAAATATACAAGATATGCTAGGAGAAATAATAAAATTATCAGCACAATAATTAATTTTGTTATCATCAAAATCACAAGCTCAATCTTGATTCTTGGGTTGTAACATATGACGACCTGTCCTGTTCTTTGACTTACATAAAACATTCCAAGCAACATAATGAAGTCCATAATTGCCATTTTTGTGCCAAATAAGTTTCTGCACAATTTGTCAAACTCCTTCAATAGACCCATACGAACTAAAGAATGAGTGGAAACAAATATAATAAGCGAGAGAAAAACTTATTTAATAAGAACAATCTTTTATGCTAGAGAAATAAATCTTTTTTCCCCAAGCATTCAATATATTTAAAGATTTCTCCATAATATTTTGAAAATATGAAGTAACAAGCCTTCTTAGTGCAATCGTAACTCTAAGATAGTCAATCTTATTCACCACCTTGTATCCCTATAAGTTTAAAATAATTTTCAATTTCTTTCTTTTGATTAATTTACAAAACAAAATAGAAGATTTCTAGATATTGACTTTTTGCCCTGACCAATTGCAATAATCCAAGAAGATTTTCTTCACCTTCTTCACACTTTCTCATGTTTGCTTTAGAAAACATCAAGATATCATCTGAATATAATAAATGTGAAACCTTTTGCGGAATTGGAGCAATTTTAATCCCAAGATTCCTACCTCTATGAAAAAAGGAATTCAAAAGTCACAGAAAAACCATCATATCATAAAACTATCGCCATGGAAACATCATTAATTTTAATAGCAACCAACCTATTCCATACACTAAGAGGTCATGGAAGGATGAGCACCATAAGCAAGATTGGATGACTATTGAATAGGACCAGAATTTCCATTCTAACAAGAAGATTTTGAAGAGGCATTTACATAAACACATGATGTGCAGTTTATAGATTTAGAATTCTCATGAATGGCTATATCTGGTGGATTTACACTTCTATAAACAAACTTAGAACTATCAATAAAATCCAAAGGTTCATTTAAAACCCTATAACTCTTTCTAATAACAGCTCCACAATTGCTCAAATTTATTGCATTACCATCAATAAGAATAATAATGACTTGTGAGACTGCCAAAGCTATAGATTGGTCCTTCATTATAAGGTTCTATAAGTACAAACTGACTGCCCTGGGCCTGGTCCAAGCCGCACGAGATGCTTCCCACTATACTTTGTGATTCATCCGCCCTAGCCTGCATGAGCTGGATGTAATTAAATGTAAGTTTATAGAGAGACAGGTCTAATGACTGGTGAATTCTAAAAGAAACTCGTTCCATAGTGAATGCACAACATAATGTGATTGGATCACCCATCACCTGCTCATTTTGTAAAGAAAAAGTGGCTGGACCTCAAAGAAGATCGACAAATTTGTTTAGTATCAGAGTTAAAATCCTGCTCATGTTTGTCAGATGAGACAATAGAAGCCATATTATTGACAAACTTGGTACCTGGATAAACCTTCAAAACTTGATCGCAAATGTTGGCTTACTTGCCTTCCTAAATCTTCAAAAAAATACCTTGCATTTATGCTTTCCTACTATTTGTTTTCCCACCGGAGCAGGGAGAAGAGTGGCAGCCAGTCCTTACTATGCTTCCATTGAACAACATCCTCTCCTTAGGATAGATTTGATTGAAAATTCAACTTTGTGATCTTTTTTTTTTGAAACCCACAGCAAGTCCTACGTGTTAAAAAAATTAAAAGATTAGAAGGTCTTTAAAGGGGACCTTCGGCTCACTATATCTCAAAAGAGCTACAAGAAAAACCAAAAAAATTGTAAGAGCTCATGGTCCCTTATATTAAGAATTACCAAAGCACCTATATCATTCTGGAGCTGCAAGTAGATAGAACCCAAAAAAGAAAGAAGATAAAATAGGCAATAAGCACATTCTTCATGCAAAAATACTCCTCTCCTCCACAAAATACTCATTCCAGTAACTTGCAAGAGATAACAAAACCTTGAATTTTACCATTAATGGTGATTTTCAAATAACTAATTTAAGGTTTTGACCTAAGATAAAAATGAGGTCATCAAATGGACCCCCGATAAATGTGATGAATTGAAAAGTAAATCACAGGTATTGGTGTTGATCGAAGTGACCAACTGAATCCAAAGAAATTAAATTAATAAATACCTAATATGGGGTTATCTTAAATTGTTGGATTTAATCAGGATGGATATCTAATAGTGAAATCATCTCTATTAGATAGATTTAAGTTATAAGAGAATTGTGAGGAGACCTATCCAAATAAAGTCAAATTCAATTATATTTATAAAGGATATCCTATCTTTACCTGACTATATTGAAACAACAAAGAAGGATAACTCAATGTCCACCACACCATATAAAAATAGTAAACAAACAAATTTTGAAAGATTTAATATATGTCTGACCATATCTAAATAGTAAGACACAAATATTTATAATGTCCAACATTCGCTTAACCAAATCCAAATTGTGAAAATGGGTGATTTAGATACTCACACGACTAAACAAAAAATGTTGGTAAGAAGGTCACTTTCAAGCATGCATATTTAAGATTTTCAAATGAGAGGTGACTCTCAAATGAATAGATTTAGGGGTTATATTAAGAAAATACTAGGGATCTTATTACTTAATGAATAAAAATTTAATAAGAGGAATGCATTAAAAGTGAGCTAATACCAAGAGTCTCTAAGATGCCAAAGAAGCGGGCTTATACCTATAGATAGATTTAAACATGATGGCTACAATGAAAGCAAATTTGTGTTAAAATTCTATAAGATGCCATAAAATGGACTTATATATAAACCCAGATTTAGGAAGGATAAATGCCACAAAATCAAACTTATGCCAAAATTCTATAGGATGCTAAAAAAGAAGACTTATACCTAAAGATAAATTAAAACTTGAATTGAAGATCTATCTTAAACAAATAAATTTTAGAAATTCAAATGAGAAATGACTCTAGGTTCTATTGAGAATTTAAATGCTTCTCTTCTAATCCTTGAACCTCTTTTAATCTGATCTTCTAAGTTTATTCATCTGTTATTTTATAATTCACTATAATGCACAATGAACGTAGATGTATCTCCAAAGGGAGAACAACCTCTACTCCAAATAATAGATCAAATTTCATAGACTGAGTAGGAGTTATATATACTTTTTGATACAAACAAAAATCTTCTCTTAGATTTTCATGCTATTGATGTTTATTATCATCTAGGATTCTTTTTTAGGATTTGCACCATAGTTTTATTGAAGGCCTAAACAAATCTATTTACCTGAGGGTAATGGATAGCTGAATATCTCCAATATATTTTAAGTTATTTAGAAAAATTATTTATTTTGGTGCTTATATAAGATGGACGATTATCATATATGATTTATTTGGAACACCAATTGATACATAATATTACCTTTAAAAATGTTTAACATTTGACGAGCTTTGACTTCACTCAAGGGAATTACTTTTGCCCATTCTGAGAAATATTCTATAAAAACTATTTAAAGCCATTGCCACGGGAAGATTGCAAATCAATTGGACCAATAATATCTATACCCCAGCTTTCAAATGGCCACAAAGTAACCACTAGATGCAAGACATTTACTGGCTGATATAGAACTACACCATGCACTTGATAATAATGAAAATGATGTGCAATATTTATGTAGTCATCTATCATTGATGGACAATATTATCCCATCATTTTAATCTTTATTTTCATTTTGGCACCTTATTGGTGAGCACCATATAGTCCAACATGAACTTCTTCTATAATATCTTTAGCTTCTAATTTACTAAGACATTTTAACCACATATGATCGAATGATCTTCTATAGAGGGTTTCATTTATTAAGGTATAAGATAGGGTTCTTTTTATTTTATCCTTAATTGATTTATTTCAAGGAAGCTTATTTTCGTATAGATCATCAATTAAGGGTTTTTGTCCAATCTATTGCCTCATCTTCTATAGAGAAAATAATTTTCACCTCAGTTATAGGGCTTCTATTTATGTATTCCATATCAATGGGTGAGAAGACCATGTGATCTTGTACCCCTCTTAGAATTGAGACATCTTCAGAATAAGCTAACTCATTAGCAAGCTTTATTAAGCCTTCCTTTATGGCATTTCCTTTATATGGTATTCTTTATAAAGTCACATTCAAAATTTTCTCTAAAAATTTCATTATATTCTGATGGTATAGAACCATGTTTTGTTTTAGGATTTTATATATACCTATAACCTGATTGACGAAAAATTGTTAATAACCAAATACCTTTCTTTCTTTGATGACATTTAAGATTATCAGTTTTAAGCCAATTATCAGTGCCTCAAACTCAAGTTTATTATTTATACATGGATTTTATAAATGATATTAATACATTAAACCTTTATCTAGGAAGATGAATATAATATTTATCCTCACTTTTCCTTGGGATATATGTTGTGGTTATTTCATCGATTGGATGTGTATCCCGAACTCGATGCATAGCTAAAAAATTGGCCAATGCCTATCCTTTCATACTATGCAGAGGATTGAATGTTATACCAAATTAGAGTATAATCATTGACCACAAAACTAATCTTCCTACTAATGCCAGTCGAGTCATCAAATATTATAATTGATTTACTTTAGAAATCAAATTTACCTTATAAGAAAGCATGTATTTTCTCAACTTTTGAGTTGAAAAAATCTAAGCTAGATGATGTTTCTCAATTGGAGGATAGTTCATTTTTGTTGGTAGAAACCTTCTACTCATGTAATAAAGTACATTATTTTTACATTCCTCATTAACTTGAGCTAAATATACACCAAGGATTAACTTAAGCTATTGTATGTAGGATCAACTACTTCCCTGGTATAGGAGCAGCCAACACCGGGGGTTTCATCATGTAGGTATTTTTTAATATTGTCAAAAGCTTTTTGATAGCCTTCATCCCATCATAAATGATTTTTTTTTATGCATAGATCCATAGGGTAACATCTGCTTAATAGATTTGATATAAACCTTCACATATATGCAAATTGACCTTGAAGGGATCTTAATGAGTGAGACTATTAGGTGGCAGCATTTCTAAGATTTCTTTAATTTTAGAAAGATCTATTTCTATTCTATGAAGTTGAACCATAGAATGCATAAATTTCCGTGAAATTAACTTTTAATACATTCTTTAGAGGATTTTAGATTATACATGTGTATTCTTTCAAAAATAATTTATAGATAACTTAAATGATTTTTTTTTAAGAGTTTTAATGAATAAATCATCAACATAATAATCTACCTGACGGTGGATGATTTTGCCAAATATTCTCATCATTTCCCACTAATATGTTTTACCAATGTTCTTTAGTTCGAAAGGCATTATTTTATAACAATAAACTCAAATTGGGGTTCTAAAAGCTATAAACTTCTCATATTCAGGAGACATCTTTATTTCATTGTGTCTTGATGTATTGCCCATAAAGGAGAATATTATACGTGATAAAGAAATATCAACCATGAGTTTTGATATAGGGAGCAAAAACTCATCATTATGATAATATTTATTCAAATCTTTGAAGTCAATGCAAACATGAATTTGACCATTTTCTTCTTTATTGGAACAACACTCGCTAATTAGGTAGGTTATTTTTTACCTGACAAAACTAACCTCTATAAGTTTCTTAATAGAAGTGTTTTAACTGTGAAGCTTCACTTCAAGTTCAAGTTATTAGTGTGAAACCTTATTTAAAAAATCTATAAACATGGTTATAATACTAATCAAAAGGTAGTTCTAGTATTTTATCCATAAATGGATCATCAAGGATCACATAAGTATTTACACTCTTTCTAATAAAAGGTATTTCTTTCAGACTCTAAGTTTAGAGTAGGAGAGACCTTAACTGCAAACCTAGCTAGATAATTATGAGATAATCGAGTAGATAACATTTTCTAAAAACTTTAATACTTTTAGGATAGACATTATTATCTTCTCTTTCGCAGCAACTTGGACCATATCTTCGTTCTATAGAAATTGTAAACTTTGGGTATTCAATAGCATTCATATGCACTTTTGCAAGTTTATTTTCTTAAATGTATGATTTATCCTCCAAACTAGACTCCAAATAAATACATATTATAGGAATTTTATTGATGAACTTTCTTTTTCTCTTTTTTTTTTCTCTCATTTTTCCCTCCACAACCTTTCCATCTAAATCATTAAGCCATTCTACCACCACTTTGTGAGGGAGGGGCAAGTGACCAGCAAACATTTTGTCCAAGGTCAAAATGCTTTTCTTTTTCATTTCATTTATCTTCTTTATCTACTTTTTCAAATTCTTTTCCTTTATTGATAGCCAGTTTAATATTTCTAGAAAAGATGATCTACTTTTTAGGGAGATAGTAATTATCATCTTTATATCTATGAACTTCATTAATCAAAAAATTTGTAAATCTTCCTTAATACAATGCTCGTTACCCTCACAGGAATATTTAATACACAACTACTGGATGGATGTCACCATTTTGTATTCATGAAACCATTATTTACCCGAAAGAGCATTAAATGAAGCCTCTGAATCTTTTTAAATGAAACTTTGCTTTCTTTATAAGACTATTTATATCTAATAATAACATATAAAAAAAATCTCTCTTTCTTCCCTCTATTGACCTCACTTTTGTGCGAGGTTAGAACTCTAAAATCAAAACTTTAATCTTGAATCAAATCTAAAATGAAATCCCAAGTCATTTTGCCAAATAAAAATTTAAATTTCAAAATCTAAACCCTAAGCCCCTTGGACTTTTTCATATTTGGGGGGAATTTTCCATTAACCCAAAACTCTATCAAAATACCTTGGTATCATGTTTGGTCAGCTTCATATTGGTTAGGCATATCCCTAGGGTATTTCAAATTATTTTGGAGGCACTTATACCTCTTTAAACCCCAAAACCAAAAATATATCCAAGGCTCCAAAACCTTTAAATATTGATATCTTATGGTACTAAATCTTGCATCTTATGAAAAATCACTGTAAAATCTTGCCCAAAACCATTAAATAGGCTTATAATCACTAGTTTTTTATTTAAACTTTGTTGAGCACTTAGTGGGCCATGGTTGACCAAGAAAACCAATAAACCATAAATCTCAAAAATCAAATTATTTCATAAACTTTCAACATGGTTCAATCACACTAGACCTTGAAACCACTTCCAAAAAAGTCTAAATTTTATTCGGAGTGGGTTAGACTAAAACCCAAGGCTTGGTTAAGCTTGGTTGACTAAGTCAATATAGTTTAACCAAAAGAACCCTTCAAGAAAGGAAGCCATACAAAGTCTTGGGACCTCTTCTAATAAGTTCCAAATATCATTTGGAGTGTGTTGGACCCAACCTAAACCCATGTTCAAACTTTATTTACCATGTTAGGCTAGGTTGACCAAACCATACATAGCCATTTTGAATATCACATCTTAGGCTCAAGAACTTGCCAAACTAAATTGAATCTTTAAGACTATTTATTGGGTCCCTAATGATTAACCCTAGGCAACCCAATCCATGGGTCCACTTGGGCCAAGCTCATGGCTTAACCAAAGTTGTTAAAATATTTTCCATGAACCAACTTTAAACTCAAACCCAATTGGCACAATCCAACCTTTATATTAGGTGCTCAATGACGTACTGAATTTAATATAATCAACCTATTCCATGTGCTGACCTAGGTAAGCAAATTGGCTGACCCAAATTGAACCACAGATCTTGAGCCACATTGAACACCTAGCCTAGCCCAGCCTAAATTGGCTCTAGCAATTGATTTATGAACCTTCCAGACTTATTTCAACATTAGCTTTGGCCATGTGGTGGTTTGGACTAGCTATCTTTTAAGAAACCAAGAACAAGGCCCTGGGGTTCAACCTAAACTCCCTCTCCATGCAACTTGAAGTTGTAAAAGTCGAGAATCATTGAACACCTAGCCTAGCCCAGCCTAAATTGGCTCTAGCAATTGATTTATGAACCTTCCATACTTATTTCAACATTAGCTCTGGCCATGTGGTGGTTTGGACTAGCTATCTCTTAAGAAACCAAGAACATGGCCCTAGGGTTCAACCTAAACTCCCTCTCCATGCAACTTGAAGTTGTAAAAGTCGAGAATCATTTCATGAGTCATACGTGATAATCCCAAGTAGCATAAAGGGCCTGATGAGTGCTGAATTGAGAAAATTTTCTATCCATTTCTATTCTTTAAAGCCTATGAATACATAAAATAATTTTAATGAAGGGTAGCTTCTTTACATTAAATAACTATCCATAGTTCTCTAGGATCAATTCCCCAACTCATTAACCCTTTTGATCATCTTTTTACTGAGTCTGAGAGATCTCTAGAGTAGTCTCTCTGGCCATAATTAAACTTTCTCCCTTATCCTCCTTTAGTATTGCCATCTAAAGGAGAATTATTTTATGGGTCCAATAAATTATAAACCAAGCAATTCTTAATTCAATCAAAACTTCTGTAAGGCACTCTTTTAATCTTGATCACCCAATTTAGGAATTTTGGTCAAGTATGATGTGAACCTCCAATCCAATGGGACCTGAATATTAAATTGATGGTGGATGAAGCTTCCTGAGAAAATTTTGTATGATCCACTAAGCTGTTTGCTTGTATCTTTTTAAAATATACTTGAAAATGAGAAAATTAGTGAGTGGTTGAAGTAAAAAAAATTGATCCATTGATTTTAATCAATGGCTCTGATTTGATCTAAGTTGATCCTGCATTTTGATCCAATTTAAATCATGGTCAACTGATATTGGATCTAACGTCTATAATTAAAGACACATGAAACTATTAGTATAACAATCATTACTTTAATAATTAAATAATGATGGGAGTAAAGCACGTATTTTTTTGTAATTGGTTAATTGAAATTTAGAAAATTCATTAAATTTTTTAAAATTAATAACTCCTCACAAAATTTGCCAAAATATGGGTTCTTAGGCTCATTAGATTTTTCTTTAGGAGCTCTAAAAAATCTCTATGGTTTTACACACCAATTCTTAATAGATTAAAAGTAATTCCAAGATTGCCCTCTAAGTATTCTTGGAATTTCTCATTAAATAAATTTCATCATAGTTTAAAATTTAAGTAAAATTCTTGGAAATGTTTTACATATCTCTAAGAATTTCTATGTTAGTTTGAAACCATTAAGAGTTTCAATTGACTGACCTAAGTTCATCGGTCATGAAATGACCTAGAACTTAAAATTGATATGTATGAAAAACCAATGGGAATTAAGGTCTAGTTTTCTATGGTGTGTTAATTCGTGTGTCAAGGGTTTCATGGCCACTAATTTCACACCCCTCCATATTTAGTTTACCTAATATAAATTTAATATCTACTTTGGAATTTATTTGAAACTTTAGAAGGGCTTCAGTGGCCTTCAAACTTCTTGGGATAAGACCTCTGGTTTTGTTAAACCTATGGTTTAAATTTCAAGAAGATTGGAGATCATTTGTTCTATCAATTATAGAACCCAAATCACCTTACATAATTAGCCTGAGATTTTCCTTAATTCATTAAAAACCCAAATTAAATCATAAAAGAACCGTATAAATTTCAATCAATCACAAATTAAATACTCTTTCATGGAAAATTAAATTCTTGAAAAAAAACACTTAAATAAAGAATTAAGAGAATTCAATAATTAATCAAATAAAATAATGAAAGATTAAATTAAATTCCTAAATGATTTTGAGTACTTGTAATCATCCTTAGAAGTCATCAGCAACATTTGGGAAAGATTTCAAGTGGTTTTGAGTTAATTTGGGGCTTAAACCAAAAATCCCCAAATTACTCAATTAAATAATACAATTATTTGGTTGAGTTTGTAAAAATCATAATTAAATAAAGAAAAATCCAAAAAATACAAACTCAGTGGAATTGAACTCCAAATTAAATCTAATATTTATTACAAATTAGTTCAAAATCTTGAATAAAATTGAATCTTAAATATTGAGTCAAACTTAATAGATAATAATGATTAATTAATAAAAATATTACACTAAATCACCAATAAATCAATAAATAACCATCCTAATGAACAAAAAATTAGCTCAAAAGACCAACAACAAAATCAATCTCTTGTCCCACTACGTGGGGTTAGCTAAATGAATCCTTTTTCTACATTGTTTCATGTTAATCAAATTCTCATTTAAATCTAATAAAGAATTATCATTTCTAATATTTTCTAACCAGAGCTTAAAAGGTAGTCCTCTACCTTTCTTAACATAAGTCAAATTTAATACCGCTACTATCCTAGGCGGGTCATTAGAAGGCTGCCATTTTATGTAACCAAACCATCTAAGGCGACTCTCTCTATTCTTATCTTCCACTGGAGCTACTTCAACCTTTTCACGTATATGCTCATTTCGTAATCTATCTCTAAGGGTAAAACCACTTATTCACCTGAGCATCCTCATCTCTACAACACTTAACTTAGTATTATGCTTCTCTTTTAATAACCAACATTCAACACCATAAACCATTGCAAGTCTCACCACAATCTTATAGAATCTTCCTTTAAGTTTGAGGGGGACTTTTCTATCACACAGCAAGCCCGATGCTTTCCTCTGCATCAACCATCAAAATTGAATTCTACTGAAAATATCTTTATTTATTTCACCATCACTCTGAACAATAGATCCATGACATCAAAAATCTATACTCTTATTAATGACTTGATCACCTATAGTCACAATCCCCTCACTAGGTGTATTACTACAAACATTACACTCCATATATTCAGTTTTGGATCTACTCAAGCTAAAACCTTTAGACTCTAAGGTTGATCTCCATAATGCAAGTTTACCTTTAACTCCCTCTCTAGTCATATCAACAAGAAGAAAATCATCATAAATCAGGATCCACCAAGGTGCATCCTCTTGCAAATGTCTAGTGAGAACATCCATGACTAATGAAAAAAAGATATGGGATTAAGGCTGATCCTTGATGTAATCCAATTGAAATAGGAAAAAACTTGGTCAACCCACCTTGTCTTTGAACAAAAGTAATATCTCCTACATACATTGTTGAAACTTGTTCACTATGAATTAGGTTGTTAAACCTAAGCTTTTGTTCCAGCGGCTAACCAAGAGGGGGGGTGAATTGGTAATTTAAAATTTAATCCCTCTTTTGAATATTTTATACCGAATATAAACTTTAATGAATTTTGTAGAAATAGTTTTTCAACCACAACTTAAAAAAAGTAAAGCAGAAAATAAAAAGCAGCAAAAAATAAAAGACACAAGATTTATAGTGGTTCAGTCAAACATGACCTACATCCACTCCCCGGTGTCACCCTTCGAGTATTGCACTAATACAACTAGTGACTCTCCTTTTGCACCCACAGCAAGGCGGAGAAGTCATTATGAAATCTCTTTTCACCACTACCTGGTGCGGCAGAGAACCGTCATCCTTTTACACTATCCCCAGTGTTGGCAGGGAACCGTCCTTCCTTTCACACTCTCCCGATGTAGGCAGAGAACCCTTCATCCTTTCACACTCTCCTAGTGTGGGCAGAGAACCCTTCATCCTTTCACACTCTCCTAGTGTGGGAAGAGAACCCTTCGTCCTTTCACACTCTCTTAGTGTGGACAGAGAATCCTTCATTCTTTCACACTCTCCTAGTGTGGGCAGAGAACCCTTCAACTGTTCACACTCTACAAGTGTCGGCAGAGAACTGGATCTCCTTGACAGATCTTTTCACAAGAAATCTAAAAGGAAGAAAGAAAAGAGTGAAGTAATCACAACTCAAAAGTAAAAACTCTTACCTCTAAACACTAAGTGAAGCCTTCACCTCCAGTAGTAAGAATTCTCCTTCGAACACTCTCTCACACTCTCTTCTTGACTCTTCTTTCAATAGGCACAAAGATCAGTGAGCAAAAAGATTAAGTGGCAATTTAGATTGGACTATATATAGGAAAGACACAAAAAATCGTCCAAAAGCTACAAATTTTCAAGTCAACAAGTAGTGGATCGTCCTGTACGATCGTGGATCATCCTGGACAATTTTACTTAAATATGTTGGAAATGAACCAAATGTATATTAGTACGAAATGAATTCATACCCGATCATTGTCCCATAAAAACTAGGTTCGTTCGGTACAAACGGTTATTCTATAGGTCGGTTCCTAAAAACTGCAGAACATCGCCAAAATTTTCAGAGTCGGTTCACTTCATCCTAGGATGAATATGGGTTCGTCTGGATGAAATTTTTATAGAGGATAGTTCGTCCTGGGATGATTTTGAGTTCGTCTGGATGAAAATTTTCCAGAGAGCAATTCATCCTGGCATGATTATAAATTTCTTCTGAACGAAATTCTCGAGAGGAGATTTTGTCCTGGGACAATTTTGAGTTCGTCTGGACAAAATTTTTCCAGAGAGCATTTCGTCCTATAACAACTACAAATTTTGTCTGAATGAAAATTTTCCAGAGAACATTTCATCCTGGGATGAATTTTAGTTCTTCCTGGCCGATCAGGACTTAAAATAATTACCTTCAACTCTTATTCGTTCCATTGCTCTTTCGAGGAGATAACTGACCTGATCGTCACGTACGAACATGGTTCATCTTGTATGATAAGTATAAATTTTTTAAGATCTCCTTAAGTGTGTGTGTATTTATTTACTTAATTACAATCACTCCCTCACAAACTTAATTCAAAGAAAAATACAAGCTTTAAATTCATAAAGTATCTCATGCTGAATTTGATTTGAAGTCTTCGTAGTCTAGAGTTCAATTTTCTTGAAATGTTAGTACACACAAGAGCAAAAATAAATCTTCCAAAAAGTGTTAGGAGATAACTACACATAAAACAATAATATTTGGAATCTTCAAAACTACACAAGTTGCAAGACTGTAAAACATGCAAATAGCAACTCTCTTAACAGCTCCCCCTTTTTTATGATGGCAAAACAATTATTATTTGTATAATTTCAAATTCTAAGAATCTCCTAAACTCCCTTGAATTGATGAACACATGAAAATAAGGGGGCAATTTAATCATAATTTTTTTTCAAAATTTTTAGAAATACAAAACAAAAACAAAAACACATCAAAATAATACAAAAATACATAAAACAAAAACACATACGAACAAACAATTTCTCCCCCTTTTTGACAACAAAAAAAAGAAAAGAAGAAAAAGATCATAAATGTAAGCAGTCATATGATAATCCTTTGATAATTGATCCTTTAAAGTGATTGAAATTAATTTTGCAAACAAAATCAAAATATTAGGCAAATCATAGTAATTCATAGAATTTAAGAAGAGATATAACATTGATAATAAAAAGTATTTATCAAAAACATGATTCAACTTAGACACTAAGATAGAGAAAATCATTGCAACAAGGATGAAAAGAAAATTTATATATTTCAAATTTCAATACAGAATATAAATGTACAAAAGATCAATTTGAATTAGGAGATTAAAGATAATGGAAAGAAATAACTACCACATGTGGCGTTTTGCGCATCTTTTTCAAATTTGTGGCACATTTTTGTGCATCTTTTTACGTGTGGGCTTATTTTGTGTCTCTTTTTCAACTTGCGAACCATTGCGCATTCCTTTTGATTTTTATACATTTGTACATTTTTCAAAAGTAATTTTGATCTTTCCAAAATCAATAATAAAAAATTTCAAATATTTCTAAGTGCATAAATATTTATTGATAAGTGAAATACAAAATAAGAAAAACATCACAATTGCAATAATAATATTAGGCATTAATGTAGTCTAAATAAGAGACATGAAATTGACAATCTTAATAACATCAAGTTATAAGCAAAAATTACATTTAGAAAAATTAGATTTTCTAATGAATTTAATTTTAACTTGCATTTCAAAGTATAGCACTATTAAGATCAAAAATCTAATGATTGTCATAAAGGCCAACACACATTTCAAAAACTAAATTAAAGCCAAAATAGGATAACTTATATTGAAATCAAAATGAAGGATATTACAATTGAAACATAAGATATCAATATGACATAAGATTTAAAAACAACAACATCTAAAGAAAAGAAAATACATCACATTTTCCCAAAACATAAAACTAACACACCAACTAGAGAAAATACATAAAATCAAGTGCAATTGTTACTCAAAAGTACCCTGATCTGGAGGAGGATGAGGAGGAGGTGCAGCACCGAAGATATTAAAATAAGTACTAATCATAAGCATGTTTGTATTAATATCATTCATATGATCCCTCATAAACCCCATGTCATGCTGATATTGTGCATCCTGCTGCTGAAGATGAGTATCAATTTGATCAAAATATTGATCAACATGAGTCTCTAGGCAATCAAATCTTTGAACCAAATCCTGATAATTTGGTTCATTGGCGGGTGCAGGAGCAGCTTCATGTTCTTCCTCAATATCACTAATGACATGTGCTTTACTTGGTTCTTCTTTGAAGATTGCTCTAAATGATCCGTCATTGTAGTAGAGCGGTTCTTCAAACTCTTGATCAGGATGAACCAAATTATATTTCTTGTCTAGAATGTAGGCAACTAGATGTCCTACGGCGATGTTCTTCTTTCTCTTATGCTCTACATGACCAATTTCAGACAGCCCATAAAGATAGTCAAGGATAAGTTGGGCTTCATCTATAGGTTCTTTAGTCATGATCAAGAAGGTTACCATAGAAAGAAGAGGGGAAATGTTGATCCTATCACCAGCTTTAGGAATTATAGAAGTTCTAAGAACATGCTAGATGATATAAGCATTACGAACTAGACCAGATACCTTAGGCATATGCTCATTAAAATTGATTCCTCTAATCACTTTATGAACTTCATACCATTCATATTCAGTTTAGGTGATCAAGGTATGTGCTCTAGCTCCTTCAGTTCTTAAGTTCAGAAAGACTCCTAAGTCAACCCTGGTGATTTCAACTTTTTTCTCAAAGATAAAAGAACGGATGACAGTATGGTCGAAGTTGAAAGACATGTTTGCAAGGAAATAGTGGAAGGTTTCTTTATTATAGAGATAAACTAGGGTGAGGATGAAACCAAACTGAGTTGAAGCAAACAAGTTCATCACCTGAAAGGTTAGTTGTTCTTGGACAAGAATTCTGGAGGGTCTGATCTTGGCGAAGACAAACCTAGGAAAGGATTCTTCATTGGCTTTAGAAAGAAAGTTCTCAGAGGAATTCTTTGGTGGACCCTTGGCTAGAGTCTTTTGACGCTTGCTTGAACTTGCCATTGATAGGATCTAAGGAACGAAAAGATTTGAAAGTGAAGTGAGAGTGTGATTGTTGAGTTCAAAATCCCATCTATTTATTGAAAAAATGATTATTCATACATATGAAATTTTACGTTCGTACCGTCTGAAATAAATTCATCCCGTACGAAAAAATTTTGTATGGATGAATGTATATGTCCAAAATAAAATGGATTTTCGTAATCACACAACTTACGAAGCGTGCTTTCGTATAGACTTTTGACTAAACTGATTGTACAGACGAACACGTGTTTGTCTCAGGATGATCAAAACTTATGATCATTTTAATGGCAGTTGAAATCGTCCCCTCTATCGAATCGACATGTGTTCGGTCGGACGAACCAAAGGTTCGTACGTACGAAATATAGCATTAAAAACTACCTTATCCATTTAGCTATCATTTAATCGTCCCATCGTTTGAAAAATATTTCATCTTGGACGATCATGGAAATCGTACAGACGAAGTGACAATTAAAAAACTGAAAACTGCATGAAAATGGTTCAAAATCTGGCAGTTTGACACACGACACAATTCGTCTCGTATGAAAAAATTTTATCCCGGATGATTGTCACTCAAAATTTTCAAATCATGCACTCAATCAAAACTAAAACACAAACACAATAAAAAATGCATAAAATCTCAAAAACTCAAATATAGAAAATCTCAAAACAAAAGATCAAAAACTCATAATAAACACACAAAAATATTAACTAGAAAACACATATCAATGTTGTAGAAAATATTTTTAATTAAGCATTCAAATCAATCACACCAAGCTTTGTTCTTAATGCACTGAAAGTATCAAAGGCTAAAGGTTTTATAAAAATGTCTGCAAGTTGATTTTTAGTATAAATATGAGTGAGTTCAATTTCTCCTCTAGATACATGATCTCTTATGAAATGATGACTTATGTCTATATATTTGGTTCTTGAATATTGAATATGATTTTTAGAAATGCAAATAGCACTAGTATTATCACAATAAATTAGAATAGTGCCTATAGTTAATCCTAAATCAATTAGCTGTTGTTTCGACCAATGTACTTGCGCCACAAAATTTCCTAATGCAATGTTTAAACTTCAGCAGTAGATAGGGCTACTGAATTTTATTTTCTACTAGATCAAGAAACTAAAGAATTTCCAATAAACTGACATATTCCAGAAGTACTTTTTCTATCCACTCTACAACTTGCAATGTCAGAATCTGGATAACCAATTATTTCAAATGAAGAGCTAAACTTAAGATACCAAATTCCTAAGTTCTAAGTTCCTAACAGATATCTTAAAATATTTTTTACTACTGTCAAATGTGATTCTTTTGGATCTGATTGAAATCTAGCACACAAGCAAACACTAAACATGATATCAGGTCGGCTAGCAGTCAAGTAAAGTAAAGATCCAATTATCCCTCTAAATTGCTTTTGATCAACAGATTTTCCCTTAGGGTCCTTATCCCATTGAACTGAGGAACTCATTGGTGTACTAACAGGTTTAGCATTATCCATTTCATACTTTTTGAGGATGTTCTTAACATATTTTGAATGGCTAAGAAATATATTCTCCTCAATTTGTTTAATGCTAAATCCTAGAAAGTAACTTAAATCTCTCATTAGACTCATCTCAAATTCACTACTCATTATTTTCTAAAACATTTAGCTTTTCCAAAATTTTAGATTCATCAAATACAACATGTGTGGTCTCCTCAATTACTAAAGTTCTTCTATTGAATACTCTATAAGATTTTCCAATACTTTAGTATCTAATAAAAATTCATTCATCTGATTTTGGATCAAATTTTCCTAAGGCAGATTTTCCATTATTATGAATGAACACCTTGCACCCAAAAACATACAAATGAGACAAATTAGGTGTTCTTCCTTTTAGCAACTCATAGGGTATTTTATTTAATTTAGATCTCACATTCACCCTATTCAAAATATAACATGCAATGCTAACCGCCTTAGCCCAAAAATATTTAGGAAGTGAGTATTCTGCCAACATTGCTCGGGCGGCTTCTATTAATGTTCTATTTTTCCTTTTGACTACCCCATTCTACTGAGGGGTTCTAGGTGCAGAAAAGTTGTGATCAATTCCTTTCTCCTTACAAAATTTCTCAAATCTCTCATTTTCAAATTCTCCTCCATGATCACTTTGTATAGAAATAATTTCACACCCAAGTTTTCTTTAAATCCAAGTAAAAAATTTTCTAAATTCCTCAAATGATTCACTCTTATGAAATAGAAATCTAACCCATGTGATTCTTAAGTAATCATTCACAATCACAAATTTGTATCCCTTCCCTCCTAGACTCACAGTTTCAACTGGTTCAAAAAGATCCATATGCAAAATCTCCAATGGTTTGCTAATTCTAAGATCCTTATTGGACTGAAAAGAGGATTTCACTTGCTTTCCTAATTGACATGCATCACAAAGGTGGTCCTTAGTAAAGTTTAGTTTTGGTATACCTCTCACTAAGTTCTTTTGAGTAATCCTCCTAAGATTTTTTATGCTAGAATGACAAAGTCTCATATGCCAAAGCCATGACTCATCAGATACAGTTTTCAAACAAAAAGCAGTATGAGTTTGAATATAATTCAAGTTTAGCATATAAACATTATTTACCCTTTTACCATTCAAACAACTTTACCATTTAGGCTTAATATGCAGCTAGTAGGAATAAATTTCACACAATATCCTTTATCACATAGCTGGCTTATACTTAATAGGTTATGCTTTAAGCCTTCTACCAATAACACATTCTCAATGTAAAATTTATTAAGATTTCCAATCATACCTGATCCAACCACCCTCCTTGTGGTGTTATCTCCAAGTGTAACCTTGCCTCCATTCCTAGCTTCCAACATTATGAATTGTGCAGTATCTCCAGTCATATGCTTTGAACATCCGCTGTCCAGGTACCATATGCTCTCACGAGGTCTTATGTGAGAGCGACCTTACAAAATTATCAAACGTTAGACCTGGGAACCCAAACAAGTTTGGGTTCTCCTTTTGGTAATTTATAATCAGATGCATGAATGATATATCTAGGTGTATGCATCTTAGGTCTCCACAGCAAATAAGTTGTCATCTTCATAGTATAGGTGTGAGCTATATGTCCAAATAATCCACAATTATTACATTTGACTTTTGAAAATGGATTCCTAAGTCTTCTATCATTCATCTGTCTATTCAGGGATTGCATAAATTTAGGATACATAATATTATTAGTAAAATCTTCAAGTCTGGGGGGTATTCTATTATCCACGAGACCTTTTATCTTCAATTTATAAAACGAATTCATATCTTCCAAGATTTGATTTGTATAATTGATTCGATATGTTTTGCTCTCAGATTCATCCTTAAAGTTTTAAAATTCTTTTTCAAGTTCAGCATAGGATGATTTTAAATTTTCATGATTTTTATTCAGGTCATCATACTCATCAAGTAATTTCATGTGGTTGTTGCCAAATAAAGCATAATCTTTCCTAAGGATTTTATGTTCTTTTGGTAATTCTTCAAACTCTAAATTTAGACTAGCATGCATTTTCTTCATTTTTCTATATGCATCATACATGTGTTTAGAAACTTCAAAAGTTCATCATAGGTTAAGTCACATTCCTCTTCTTGATCTGGCTGATCAAGACTATCGGCCATTAAGCACAGATTAGTGACTTCCTCTTCCTTTTTAGTCTCTGATGAATCTGAAGCTGAGTCTGCCCAGAAAGCTCTTTGAAACTTCTTCTTGCCCTTCTTTACAGTTGGTTTCTCCTCTACCTTCTCCTTGCTAGGAGTGGCTTTGAGTTTTAGGTATTCAGTCTTGATAAGTCCAGGTTTCCTGCACTCATAGCAAATTACATCATTTGAAACCTTGGCATTTCTATTAAATTTACTTCTATTCCATTGCTGCCGTCTCTTCTGCTTCCTCTTCAGAAAGCTTCTGAATTGTCTAGTCATCAATGTGATGTCGTCTTCATCCTCAGGTAGTGAGTGTTCACTCTCAGACTCTTCCACTTTTAGTGCTATGTTCTTCTCCCTTCATGGTTCACCTGCATCAATCTTTCTTGGGCTAACTCCTTGCTCGTAAGCAATTAATGAACCTTGAAGATTGTCAATAGAGTAAATGTTTAGATCTTTAGACTCTATAATTGCAGTAATTTTAGCATCACAAGTAGTGGACAAACAATAAATAATATTATTAACTATTTCAGCATTCGTTAGTTCCCTATCCAGTGCATGCAAAGAGGTGACTATTTGTGTGATTCTTGTATACATATCAGAAATGGATTCATTTAGTTTCATGTGAAATAATTCATAATCAAGCAACAAGATATTCAGTATAGATTGCTCAACCTCATTAGTCCCCTCATAAGTTATACAAAGTCTATCACATATATCCTTCACACTTTTGCAAGTGGAAACCCGCATGTAGTCTTCTGATTTTAAAGCATAAAAGAAACTATTCAAGCATTTGGTGTTTAGTTGTGCTAAGTCATGTTCTTCTACTGTCCAATCTGCAAAAGGTGTTTCAACTCTAACTCCGTCAACTAGTCTAGTTGGTTTTGTATACCCTTCCTAAACTAAGATCCACATATGATAATCAAGTGACTGTAAAAATGTAAACATGCGTGTTTTCCAAAAATCAAAAGGTTATAGAGTAACCCTCGGGTGTATTTCGGTTTCCAAATATAGCCATCTACGTTAATCAAAAAGTAGTCTAAACTTATGATTTCGAAACAAAGTTCTGATATCACTTGTTGAAACTTGTTCACTATGAATTAGGTTGTTAAACCTAAGTTTTTGTCCTAGCAGCTAACCAAGAGCTGGGGTGAATTGGTAATTTAAAATTTAATCCCTCTTTTGAATATTTTATACTGAAAATAAACTTTATTGAATTTTGTAGAAATAGTTTTTCAACCACAACTTAAAAACAGTAAAGTAGAAAATAAAAAAAAAGCAAAAAATAAAAGACATAAGATTTATAGTGGTTCGGTCAAACACGACCTACATCCACTTCTCAGAGGCACCCTTCGAGTATTACACTAATACCACTAGTGACTCTCCTTTTGCACCCATAGCAAAGCGGAGAAGCCTTTACAAAAATGCTTTTCACCACTACCCGGTGCGGAAATGAACTAAATGTATATTGGTACGAAATGAATTCATACCCGATCATCATCCCGTATGAACTATGTTTGTCCGGTATGAACGGTTATTCCATAGGTCGGTTCCCAAAAACTGCAGAACGTTGCCAAAATTTTTAGAGTCGGTTCACTTCATCCTGGGATGAATATGGATTCATTCGGATGAAATTTTTACAGAGGATAGTTCATCCTGGGATGATTTTGACTTCGTTTGGATGAAAATTTTCCAGAGAGCAATTCATCCTAGCATGATTATAAATTTCGTCTGAGCAAAAATTCTCCAGAGGAGATTTCATCCTAGGACTATTTTGAGTTCGTCTAGACAAAATTTTTCCATAGAGCATTTCATCCTGGAACGAATATAAATTTTTTCTGAATGAAAATTTTCCAGAGAACATTTCGTCCTTGGACGAATTTTAGTTCGTCCTAGACGATCAGGACTTTGAAAATTTTCCTTCAACTCCTGTTCATTCTATTGCTCTTTCGAGAAGATAACTGACCTGATCATCCCGTACGAATATGGTTCATCCTGTACAATCAGTATAAATTTTTTTAAGATCTCCATAAGTGTGTGTGTGTGTGTGTGTATTTATTCACTCAATTACAATCACTCCCTCACAAACTTAATTCAAAAAAAAGTACAAGCTTCAAATTCACAAAGTATCTCATGCTGAATTTGATTTGAAGTCTTCATAGTCTGGAGTTCAATTTTCCTGAAATGTAAGCCTTGAAAATTTCAAAGGAAAGCCAAAGTACTTAAAACATGCCTCAGAGTGGACAACCCCATACTGTCACATGCCTTCTCCATATTGATTTTAAATGAAACCAAACCTTTCAATGATTTAGAAAATCTGAATTTGTGAAACATTTCTTGAGCTATCAACACATGCTCCGATAAAGAACATCCTTTCACAAATGTACACAATCATTAGCCACCACTTTATATATCTTCTTACACAAAGTTATTGGACTAAAGTTGGATGGAACCAAAGGACAATTCACCCTTGGAATGAGCACAATTAAAAGCCTCCTTCCAATCTACATCCATTATTTTAGTGGAAAAAAAAATATGGTTTATATAATTCCAAACATCTAACTTAATAAAAAATAAATATGTCTTGATGAATGAATAAAAAATCCCATCATTACCCAGAGATTTATTACCACCAATTTGATTCACAACTCCCATAACTTTCTCCATAGAAACATCTGCCTCCAACAAACTACTATGAACATCATCCAGCATGCACAAAGGGGAAGGATAACCATCTATTTATTCAATCATCACTTGCCACTTCTCGTTAAAGAAATTTAAAAAAAAAATTCAATCTGATTTTAGTCTTTAACTATCAACCCATTATCATCTTTGATCATATAAATTTGGTTTGAATTCCTTCTAGAACTTGCAAAAGAGTGATAAAACTTAGAATTAGTATCTCCCTCTGCCATCCATTAAACCTTAGCTCATTGCCTCCACCAAGTGTTCAAACAAGCGAGGGTACTATTAGATTCATACACCTTCAATCTAAGAATCAAAATCTTCTCATCTGAGAGCCCACCTACATTAGCTTCCTCCATTTGCAACTTCAAATTTTCCTTTTTAAGACATTCCTTTAATTGAGTAAGATCTTTAAGCTTAGCTTTACTCCAATAGTTCAAGGCTTTCAAGGCCCTTTTAAACTAAATGTTAAGAATTTCAAAATAACTCCCAACATCTCTTTTAGTCCAAGCCTTAAACACAACAGTTAATGTGTCATGAAAAGATCCCCAAATGTCTTCAAATCTTATGAATCTATTAATCTTAAGATTATGATTTCACAAATTTAAAATGATAGGGCAATGATCTGAAGCAACCCTTGCAAGATGTTGCACCACCATCAAATTTGAAGAATTAAAGTCAGCTAAGTTAAAAAAACTCCTATCCAATCTCTCCAATATCTGAGCTCCCTCGACCTTGTTATTGCACTAAGTGAATTTAGGGTCAATATATCTAACTTCATGGTAATCATTATTTGTTAAAAAATCCTTCATCTTCTTGGGTCCTTGGGAAAAAAATAAACCTTTTCCCTCCCTTTTTATCACCTTTGGATAATAAGCAATTAAAATCCCCACCTACCATCATTGGAATGTCTTTGGAAGAATACAATTCAATTATATTACAAAGCTCCCTTCTTTTATAAGCATCTTTGTTCCCAAATACATTAGAGATCCTCCAAACTCCTTTATTATGAATATCTAACTCACCAATAACACATTGAAAAGAATATTCCAAAATAGAAAATGAATCCAAATTAGATTTCCATAACACAAGTATACCTCCAAACAACCCATCAGAAGGAAAATTAAAAAAATCCAAATATACTCCAATTAGCAAGTTAACTTCCTTCCTATCAATAGAAGTTAACTTAGTCTCCTACAATCCATCAAAAGAAAACATCATACTCCTTAACAAATTCCTTCATATATAGAGAAGCTTGACTTTTTCTAGCTCTTCTACAATTCTTAAAGGAAATATATGTCATTAATAATTTAAAAGTGACAAATCCCCAATCTATCTTTATTCCCCACATCCGTTTTCCTACTTATAGGAATCTCCTTAATAGGACCTAGTCCTTTAAGATCTTTACCAAGCTTCCTTTTAACAGATGAAGTATCACCATCAATAAAGCCACTTCCAGCCGCTTCCATATGGCTTTTGTCATTCATACCAACCTTAGGAGAACCCACATCTCCCCTCCCTTCACCACCAGATTTTCTAACCACAACCTCCCCCTCACTTCCAACATTATGTACTAAACCACCCACCTCCTCACCGACCCCATTTAGCACATCAAACTTGTTAACATTAGGAATAAGAGGAGATGAATTATAAATACAATTTTTACCCAACCTGAAACATTATGTGGAGATGAGACTTCCAGATTTTCTCTTACACCACCATCACTAACCGGATTTGATGGAGATGAAGATGGGAAAACACCTCCAATAATCTTCTCTTGAATAGCCACCTCACTGAGACCAAAATCAATAATGCCTTTACCTCCAATAGCCCTTGGCAATACCTTTGCAATATGATTCACCCCAAAAGTTCTAACATCATTCTGAACCACCCTCCTTCTATTAGAATACTTAAATTTCCCCTAACCATAGTTAACATGGATCCAAGGTCCATACCTTGTTCCATATTTATCAACACTACCGGCTCCACTCACTCCATTAGATTTTAGAAAACCAACTACACTAGGAACTTCCTTATCACCAAAACAATGCACCTCTGATTGAGTAACTCAACCCTTAAACTCCTCCAATCTCACTTCTATACAATTAATTTAATAGTGGCCAATTTTACCATAACAAAAAAAAGAATTTTTAAATTCTAACATATTTAATTTTCTAGAAAAACCTACAAGAACTCCCTTCAACTCAAACATCCAGGGTAAGTTGGCATTCTAACATAATCAGAGCACAAACTCTAGCAAACTCTCTCCTCTGTCATTGAAACATATTCTCATCTATCATATATGACATACCAACTTAAGATGTAATTGTAAAAACATTAATCTTATCCCTACACTATAATGGGAGATTTAACATCCTTATCCACACCGGAGCTGATAACCCATTTAGAGAAGATAAACAAAAAGTGGGAGACCATTTATCAATACCAATGGTGTGCCCATTAACATACCAAGTCCCATCATACAGAATCAAATCCATAGCATATGATTCATTAATTGAATAAAAAACACATTCTAAACCTAGCATAGCTAGATAAAATTTACCAAACTTACTCCATTTCCTTCTCAATTTAAGGTGAATCACATTAAATGGAAGAATATCTCCAAACAGTTTAATTACTAAATCATTATGCATCTTTCTACAGTTCTCCCATTCATTCTCCACAATTAACTTTATAGCTTTCCCATCTTTCATTAAGCAAGGCCCATAATCTAGATTATCAATCCTTATATTTGGCTTCTTACTCAAAATATTAGGTATGACATTACCAACAGGATCCTTAATGGTTGGTAAAGCTGAAGTATTGATTCCATGTTCACCCAAATTAAAGTCACCCAAAACATATTGACGAACCATCTTACGATCATTAGCCCTTGGACCAGGACAATAAAATCCTGCATCAATATTCTCAAAATTTTGAACATGTAAGATAACCTTACCATCAATATCAATACTAGCTTCTGAACCAATTGAATCATCCAACAAATTATCAATCTTAACAACCAAATTTTTAGATGTCCCACTAGGATTTGAGATAGAATTCCCAATCTATTAATGTAAATCTTCAACCCAACAGATGATGAAGCTTCTAAATCCATCTTTATCTTACCTTTGACATTCTTGGATTTAAGGATATCAAATTTTAGGCTCTTAAATCCAATCTCTACCACCACTTCTTTACCTTTTCCAATAATGGGCATAATATTATTAGCATTAGACATAACACCTTCATTAATAACCAAAGTTTTTCCTTGAATGCCTTGTTGTGAACATCCTCGAAAGAGGAACTCCTAGAAGCACCATAAAAAACCTCTTTAAAAGAACATCCAGAAGCTTTAAACCCAAAACTAGTATGACCCCAAGAACCACCAGATGAAGGACAAATATCCCCCATTGTGTTGTAAATCTGAGTTTATGGATTAGATTTTTGATGATAGAAAACATTCATAATTGTATGTGACTACCCTGCCTACTAACTTCTCAGGTCCATAAGATCGAGTGCAACTCAAGCCAGCTCAAGATTGGGAAGATTATGTTTGAGTCAGTCTATATTTTTCTTTCTTGAGTCTATTGTAAAAGTGATTCCTGATGCTAAGTAACCTTGCACACATAAACTTGAGGGTTTTTTTTGTTGTTTTCTATTTTGAGTACATCAGCTTAGACGATGTCCATCTCGGCCAGGATGATCCGACTAAGAATAAAAATTTTAATTAGGGCATCATGGTTAAGGCAGCCATGATTAAGCACATCATCCTGGATAATCCTTGTATCGACCAGGACGATAGGCTTAAATCAGAAAGAATCAACTGCCAGATCTATTTAGGTAGGATTTATTTTTGGACATCGGCCAAGCCGATCCATTACATCAGCCTGGATGATTTAACATAATTATGCCTAAATTAATCTGGTAATTAAGGAAAGCAATTAAGGCTTGATTGATGCTATCACATCATCTTGGATGATCGCAGGATCATCCGAGATGATCAGTTCAAAAATCCTTGTTTGCCCCTAGACTATCAACATCGGCCAGCTCTTTTTCTGAGCGATGTTCTGGTTGATTTTCCTCGATTTTGAACTAATTGTCTAGGACGATTGTGCAATCAGCCCGGATGATCAAGCTAATTTTGGATTGTCTAGACCGCCTTTCTAAGTGATTGTCTAGCTGATAATCTATGATTTGAACTAATCGTATAGGATGATATGTTATCGTCCTGAATGATATGAACAAATTGTTTCTGTTTGTCCCAGATCATCCCAACTGATTAGGCTTAAATTGCACTGATCATACAGGACGATATTTATGTTATCCTAGACGATAAAGTCGGCAAGTTGTAATTAATGAGCTATTCCAAAGCTCTTCTATTTAAGAGCTCTTATTCTTCACTTTATAATATCTTTTGCTATTGTCTTGACCTGAGAGAGCCAAGACGAGAGGAAGAGAGAGGGAGAAAGAGGGAGGAACTTGTGAGGGGGAGTTTGTGAGAGGAATTCACAAAGGTTGCTCCAAGCAAGGTTCCAAGGTGTCTTCTCCAGTCTTCATCCTTCATCCTTGGGGGTTCAAGGGAGGTCTTCTTCAACAATTGGTCAAGGTTCTCTGCCTGCTTCAGGAGGAAGCAAAAGAAGTTGGGTTCTCTATCTCACCGGGGTTAACATAAAGGGGTTTTTATAAGGGCTTCTCCGCCTTGCTGTAGGAGCAAAAGAAGAGTCCCATTTGTAGTGGAATACTCGGAGGGTGCCTCCGGGGAGTGGATATAGGTCGAGTTGATCGAACCACTATAAATCATCTATGTACTTTTCTTACTACGAGCCGCATTTACTTTTTCACACATTGATTTCTTGAAGGTGATATTGGTTTGATTTCTATTTGTGCTCTGCTTAAGAAAATTTTTAAAATACCAATTCACCCCCCCCCCCCCCCTCTTGGTTAGCTTCGGGCTAGTTCTTAAGGGCTTAACATCCCTAACGAACTTTCAAGTGGTATCAGAGCGGGATTCATAAAAACTAAGTTTGAAAACTTTTTGAATTTTGATCCATGGCTAACAACAGAAATCATAATATTGTGGAAGGGTATTCTATTACCCGACCACCTTTGTTTGATAATATCCCTTTTAATTTTTGGAAAACTTGCATGTCTATGTTTTTACAATCAATTGATTATCGCATGTGGATACTTGTTAAGGATGGTTATACACCTCCAACGGGAAAATTGAATAGCATTACTGTTTCACTTCCTTTTACTGAATAGACTCTCGATTATAGGGATTTAGCATAATTAAATACAAAATGTTTGAACTATTTTTTATGTGCTTTGAAATCAAAAGATTACATGCGTGTTTCTACTTGCACTACTGGTAAAAAAATTTGGGATAAATTATGTATAACCTATGAAGGTACTAATGAAGTTAAGCAATCTCGTTTGAATATTCTCTTGCATGAATACAAACTTTTTTGTATGAAATCTTCTGAATCAATTTCTAAAATGTATACAAGATTTACTCAGATTGTTACTTGTTTGCATGCCTTAGGAAGAGAACTAACTAACATATGAAAAAGTTAATAAAATTTTGAGATGCTTACCTTCCTCTTTTGATGCTAAAATCACTATAATTACTGAATCTAAAGATTTGAATACCTATTCGATTAACAACTAACTTGGCTCACTCATTGCTTACGAGCAAGGGGTGAATCAAAGAAACCTTGATGCAGATGAGAAAAAGAAGGAGAAAACTATGGCATTGAAGTCCAATGACACAGACTTTGATTCTTCCAGCTCCGAAAGTGATGATGTTGCCTTAATCACATGGCAATTCAAAAGTTTTCTAAGGAAGAGGTAAAAGAACCATCAAAAGTGGAATAAAGGTAAAGGAAACAAAAATTTTAAGAGTTTTAATGATATGATTTGCTTTGAATGCAAGAAACAAGGACATGTTAAAGCTAATTGCCCTACACTTAAGTCTCACCCAAGAAAGGAGAAGGGTGAGAAGAAACCCAAGTTCAGGAAGGACAAGAAAATATTTTAAAAGGCATTCTAGGCGGATTCTGCATTGGATTCATCAGAGACTGAACATGAAGAGGAGACAACAAACTTGTGATTAATGGCAGACGATCATCTTGATCAAGGTGACCAAGAAGAGGTATGTAAACTAACCTACGAGCAACTCTTTGAAGTTTCTAAAAGAATTCATACATCATATAGGAAGCTAAAGAAAACTCAAGCTAGTTTGAAATTAGAATTTTTAAATTTACAAAAAGAGTATGAAATTCTTCTTAAAGATCATTCTACAATTGATACTAATCACATGGCTTTACTTGATGAGTTTGATGCATTAAACAAAAAATATGCTGATTTATCTGATGCTCATAATTCTTTTAAATCATCCCATGCTGATTTAGAAAAAGAATATAAAAAATTAGAAAATCTAAAACTTTTGAAAATAAAAAACCTTAATTTCATGCATCACTATAGATTAGTGCATTCTTTTCCTTGAATTAGATGTTTTGCATGTGGCATGTTAGGACACATTGCACACACTTGCACCATTCACCGTAGTCCACATTGGGTTTGAAAATCCAAATTGTATGATTCACAGCATTACACACATGCATTGCATTCCACTTTCCATAAGAAGGGACCCAAACTTGTTTAGGTTCTTAAATCTGATATTTGGTGATTTTGTAGGCAAGCTCTCACAAAAAGCCTCATGAGAGTATGTGGTACCTGAACAGCAGATGCTCACGACATATGACTGGCGATGCCAATCAATTCATTTTGTTGGAGACCAAGACAGAAGGCAAGGTTACTCTTGGAGACAACACCACTAGGAAGGTGGTAGGCTCAGGTATAATTGGTAATTCCAAGAACTTTTTGATTAAAAATGTTTTGCATATAGATTGACTGAAACACAACTTGCTCAGTATCAGTCAGCTTTGCAACAAGGGCTTCATCATAAAATTTTTTGCAAATTCATGCATTATCAGCTTAAATAATAACGCTATTTTGTAGGGAAAGCGGATCAACAATGTTTACATGCTTGATTTGAATAACATTGAATGTGTTGCTTCATTTTACTTAAAAATAGCTGTTGATGATTCATGGTTGTGGCATAGGAGATTATGTCATGCTAGTGTGAAAACCCTTAGAAACGTGACCCAAAAGGACCTAGTTAGAGGAGTCCCCAAGCTTAAGTTTCCATAAGATCACCTTTGTGACGCCTGCCAATTAGGAAAGCAAGTCCACTCCACTTTTCACCCCATTAAGGACATTAGCACCTCTAGACCTTTAGAAGCCCTTCACATGGATTTGTTTGGACCCATTAGCACTGCCAGCTTGGGAGGGAAAGTCTTTGGTTTGTTATTATTGATGACTACTCGAGGTTCACATAGATTAGATTTCTATCACACAAGAATGAGTCTTTTGATGAGTTTAGAGCATTCTTCACATGGATTCATAAAATGCTAGGTTGTGAGATCTTGACCATCCATAGTGACCATGGGGGAGAGTTTGAAAATGAGATATTTGGAGATTTTTGTGAGGACAAGGGGATTAGCCACAACTTCTCAGCTCTTAGGACCCCTCAGTAGAACGGGGTAGCTGAAAGAAAGAACCAGACCTTAGTGGAAGCCGCTAGAGCCATGCTTGCTAAGTATTCACTTCCAAAATACTTTTGGGCTGAACCACTTAACACAGCTTTTTATGTGTTGAATAGGGTGAATGTTAGAGCCAAATTAAATAAGAAACCCTATGAGATTCTTAAGGGTAGGACACCCAATCTTTCCCACCTCCATGTCTTTGGTTGTAAGGTTTTCATTCACAACAATGGGAAGTCTCACTTAGGAAAATTTGACCCAAAATTTGATGAAGGGTGTTCTTAGGATATTCTAGTGTTGGGAAGTCTTTTAGCGTGTTTAATAAAAGGACTTTGGTGGTGGAGGAAACTACTCATGTATTGTTTGATGAGTCTGACCCTAGAAAGCCTAGAGTTGAGAATGATAATGATGTTGGAGAGATTACCACTGGAGTAGAAAATTTAGATAAGAGGGTAGAGCACCAGAACACTAAAGGAGTAGGAGATGTTACCCAAGGAGTAGAAAATGTAGATAGAGAGGAAAGGGTTGAACCTTCATACACTTTGTCTAGAGATTGGAGATACTCTTCGAGTCAACCTAAAGATCTGATCTTAGGAGACCCTTCTGATGGAGTTAGGACTAGACATGGACTTAGGAAGGAAGTGAACCACTCTGCCTTTATCTCAATGACTGAACCCACCAACATAAATCAAGCCCTTTCTGATGAGTTTTGGATCTTATCCATGAGGGAGGAATTAAACTAATTTGTTAGGAATGATGTTTGGGAGCTTGTAGAAAGACCTAAGAGATAAAGTGTAGTTGGAACCAAGTGGGTCTTTAAGAATAAGGTGAATGATTCTGGAGTGGTGGTTAGGAATAAGGCAAGATTGGTGGCTAAGGGGTACAACCAAATAGAAGGGATAGATTTTGAGGAGACCTTTGCCCCTGTAGCTAGATTGGAAGCCATTAGAGTGCTATTAGCCTTTGCCTGTTATAAGGGATTTAAACTTTTTCAAATGGACATTAAGAGTGGCTTTTTAAATGGGGTAATAAAATATGATGTGTTTTTAGAACAACCCCCAGGTTTTGAGAGTTTCCAATTTCTAAATCATGTTTTCAAATTAAAAAAGGCCTTATATAGATTAAAGCAGGCACCCAGAGCTTGGTATGAGAGGCTTAGCACATTTTTACTAGAGGGAGAGTTTGTTAAGGGGGGCGTAGACACCACCCTTTTTTTGAGGAAAGTAGGAAATGATTTACTCATTGTTTAGATTTATGTTGATGATATACTTTTTGGATCTTCTGATAAGAGATTATGTGATGAGTTTTCTATAACAATTAGTAGAGAGTTTGAGATGAGTATGATGTGAGAGTTGTCCTACTTTTTGGGGTTTAGCATAAGACAATTAGATGATGGGATCTTTCTAAATCAATCAAAATATATAAAAGATATTTTGAAGAAGTATGAGATGGATAAAGCCAAGCCAATTAATACTCCCATGACCTCCAGTGTTCAGTTAGATAAGGACCAAAGTGGAAAGTCTGTTGATCAGATGAAATACAGAGTGATGATTGGATCTTTACTTTACCTGACTGCTGGCCGGCCTGATATAATGTTTAGCATTTGTCCTTGTGCTAGATTTCAAGCTGACCCTATGGAATCCCACCTGACTGCAGTTAAGAGAATTCTTAGATACATTTTAGGGACCCAAAACTTAGGAATCTGGTACCCTAGGCACAACACTTCTTTTGAGATTATTGGATATTCTCATTCTGATTTTGTAGGATATAAGGTGGATAGAAAAGCACTTCTGGAACTTGCCAATTCATAAGATAGTCTTTAGTCTCTTGGTCTAGTAGAAAGTAAAACTCTGTTGCACTTTCCATTGCTGAAGCTGAGTGCATTGCTTTAGAAAGTTGTGTGGCCCAAGTCCTTTGGTTAAAATAGCAGGTACTGGATTTAGGATTACATGTAGGCACCATCTCAATTCTTTGTGACAACACTAGTGCCATCTGTATTTCTAAGATTCCTATCCAACATTCAAGGAATAAGCACATTGACATTAGGCATCACTTTATTAGAGACCATATGACTAGGAAGACATTGTGTTACACCATGTGGCGACTGAGAATCAACTGGCTGACATATTTACTAAACCACTGGCCTTTGACACTTTCAGCACTTTAAGGACCAGATTGGGTGTGATTGACATTAATACAAGAACTTGATTTCTACTAATTTTTTATCTATTATCTGATGATTACTTTGCTTTATTTTTTGTAGTTTTTTTGTTATTTATTTTTTTTGTTTTGTTCTTTTTCTTTGTTTTTACTTTATTTTTTGTATGCCTTAATTTGTTTTCTTTTTCATATTTTCACTGAATTGATACCTTATGCCTTATTTTTATCTTTTTGAAAATTTGTAGTCAATGTTTTATACATCTTAATCTGTTAAAGGGTAAAAACATCATTGATTGTGTCTCTTTCTCTAACCTATTTTGGTGGTGAAATTTTCCTTTCAAAATAAAAGTCTATCTCAAATTAACAACTGGATTTTGCAATTAAAATATTTTCTACTTTGTTATAGTAATCTAGCTTATATTTATAATAATCAAAGTTTTTTTTACTTCAAGATTTCTCGTTATCCTGTCAATGCATCTCTCATGTGATTTTTTATTCTATTTTATGGTTTGTTCTTCCGTATATTAGAGAGTGAGTTTTTTCTTCTCTAATATCTAGAAGATATACTCACAATTAAGAATATTTAAGAGTTTTTGGAAAAGAATCTAGTTTACAAAAAAAATAAAAAAAAAGTGGCCAATGATGCCAAAAGCAAAAGATGCACAATGACTCCAAATTATATATATATATATATATATATATATATATATATATATATATATATATATATATATATATATATATATATATATATATATATATATATATATATATATATATCTGTGTGTGTGTGTGTACACAAAGTATATCAAAAATCAAAAGATGCACAAAGTGCACCATTCAATAGAAAGAGGCATAAAATGAGCCCATCAAAAAACAAGCTATCTTCCTTTCTTCCAACTCCTAAAACTTAGAAGATTTCATGTATCACTTCAGATTTTCAAGGACTTGATTTCGAATTTTGTGATTATAACAAACTACTTTGATACATTATTCTATAAGATATTTTTCTGAAATCAAGTCTTGATCAGATCTCTTTTTCTTATCCAATTGATTTTTATAAGTTAGGCCTTTTGATTTCAAAAAATAATTTTACCCTAAAAGAAGTCTGAGCTTAGGATTAACATGATCGGATATTTTACCATATATTGGATTTTTTATGTTGTTAACTTATTAGCTTACAAAATTTTAAAATCAATCACATGGAGACTATATCATGTTCAAGCCTTATTTTTAAAAAAAAATTATTTCTTTGTAGTTTTTATGCCTTTTTCATGTTTTATTGTTGTTGTTTTTAGTTGATTTTATTATTTTTAGGCCTTCTCTGATCATCTCTATCCATCCTCTGATTTCAAATTTTTGTCACATCATCCTGGACAATATTTATAACGTCCAGGTAAATATCGTTCAGGACAATCTGCTCATCTTTCTTCAAAAACTACATCTGTTGAATATTTTGACTTTTTTGCTCTTCATCGTCTTGGACGATCCTTTATCATCCTGGATGATATGATCGTCCTCTGTTATAATCATCTTGATCATCCTGGTCGATACATTTTTCATCCTAGACGATGCGTTTATTAGTTATCATCCCGTTCGATGCACCTGTTCGTCCTGAACGATACACGTGTCAGCATGTTTAAAATCTATAAATTCGCCCAAGACAATCCATTTTTTAACAATCGTCCTGAACGATCCACTGTTCATCTTGGATGATACACGTGACATATGATTTAAAATATTTTAAATTTGTCCAGTACGATCCATTATTGAGCATCATCCTGGACGATCCACATAATCGGCCTGGACGATCTACTTTTTCAACGGTCGTCCAGCATGACTCCTTGGGATGATCGCTTGTGTCTAATTTTCCCGGACGATATCTGATCATCTCAGATGATCAAACTACCTTTTTTGACCAATCATCCAACTGTAATAATTACACAAGATCGTCATGGATGATCTTGCGATCGTCCTGGATGATCCAGCCAATTCTTTAAATTGAGGCCAAATTCAGCCTTTTTTTCTTCACACCTTTCTTTCTCTTTGCTTCCTTCCTCCTGTTCCTTGCGTTTTTGCTAATGGCTGGTGGCAAGCATTCTTGTTACACGTTTGGAAGCTCCTCGAGGGCCATATTGGACCCTCAATTTTGGGAGGCAAACGATCAGGCTGCCTACCACCGATACAAGACGTGCAGCATTACTTTCTCCCAATCAATCAATCTAAACCACCTCTCCTATCTGGTACTCGTCCTATTCACTCAAACCTCTCTACGTTTTATTCTCACTCTCGTAATCTTTTTTAATTCAGAACTTCTCTTTGAATTTTATGCCAACCTCCGAATCAATTCTACCTACACTGCTCTCACCTCGTATGTGAATCGATGCCCTGTCAATATCACATACCAGGATTGTGCATAATTACTATAGCTTTTCACCACTAGGGATAAGCTGTATACCTTGGTTTCTGATCATGATTTTAACTAGGCTATGGCCAATCACTTTCTTCGCCACACCAATGCCCACTTTCATGTTAAGAGACTAGCTCTTTACTTCAAGATGCTAGGACGATCCAGCACGTCCTTCACACTTCTGTGATTCCTAAAGCCTGCGACCGAATCCATATCACTCCCCTTCTTTCACTCACCACTTTTTACATAATGGCCAATCATGAATTCAAGATTTGATCTTTCGCTACATCAAACATTTGACTATAATTCAAGATCCAAGTCATAGAAGGAAGCCCAAACTTTCTCTAGGATACATCATTACATATGTTCTTGAATCCAAATATAACCTTCAATATCCTACTCCTCCCGACCTTTAGCCACCCTTCTACTTAAACAATTCCTTTAACGTCCTTCACAGTACTCATCTCCACCTAGGGGATAAGGAAGCTCAGGGGTCCAAGGAGGAGGAGGCTCCCGCTCTTAATCTTGTACTTATTCCTCTCTGTCAGCACTCTCAACTGGATCGATTGTTGGAGAGATTTGATTAGTGGGAGACCCGCTTTGTGGCCTACGTTATCGTATAGGAGTAGCAACATACTGAGGACATCATCCGTATGCAGCACCAGCACGACCTGGATATGGCTTGGTTTGGATCTCAGTTTACATCATTGACCAGTTACTTTCAGCCACCACCACCTCCTCCGTCTAATGATCAGGGTCCCTCGTTTTACTAGTTTTTTTTATTATGCTATTTTTCTATAGTTTATTTTTCTTATGGTTGTTTTAGTTTCTATTTTAATTTTTTTTAAGTTTCCTCCTCCCTTTTGTGATGTCAAAAGGGAGAGTAGTCTGCTGTAACTTATACTTAGATTCTGGAATTTAGTTAACTGCTTTTCGTTACACTATTTTCATTAGACTATCATAGCTGCTTAGATTTTTTTGGTTGTGTTTGCCATCATCAAATAGGGAGATATTGTTGCAAATCTGAGTTTATGGATTATACTTTTAATGATAGCAAACATTCATAATTATATGTGACTGCCCTGCCTACTAAATTTTTAGGTCCACAAGATTGAGTGCAACTCAAGCTAACTCAAGATTGGGAAGATTAAGTTTGATTTAGTCTATATTTTTCTTTCTTGAGCCCATTATAAAAGTGGTTCCTGATGCTAAGTAACCTTGCACACACACACTTAAAGGTTTTTTTGCTATTTTTTATTTTGAGTACATCGGCCTGGATAATGTCCATATTGGCCAGGACGACCTGACTAAGAATAAAAACCCTAATTAGGGCATCCTGGTTAAGGTAGCCATCATTAAGCACATCGTCCTGGACGATCCTTGTATCGGCCAGAAAGATAGGCTCAAATTAGAAAGAATTAGCCGCTAGATCTATTTAGGTAAGATTTATTTTTGGAAATCGGCCAGACCGATCCATTACATTGGCCTGGATAATTTAACACAATTATGCCTAAATTAATATGGTAATTAAGGAAAGAAATTAAGGCTTGATTGATACGATCACATCATCCTGGACCATCGTAGGATCGTCCGGTATGATCAGTTAAAAAATCCTTGGTTGCTCATGGACGATCAGCATCGGCCAGCTCTTATTCTGAGCGATGTTCTGGATGTTTTCCTCAATTTTGAACTAATCATCTGGGATGATCATGCGATCGGCCCAGATGATCAAGCTAATTTTGGATCATCCAAACTGCCTTAATTTTGGATCGTCCAGTCTGGCCGATAATCTGTGATTTGAACTAATTGTATAGGATGATATGTTATCATCCTGGACAATATGAACAAATTTCTTCTGTTCATCCCAGATTGTCCCAACTGATTAGGCTTAAATTGCACTAATCGTACAGGATGATGTTTATATCATCTTGGACGATAAAGTCATAAGTTACAATTAATGAGCTATTCCGAAGCTCTTCTATTTAAGAGCTCTTGTTTTTCACTATGTAATATCTTTTGCTGCTGTCTTGACATGAGAGAGCCAAGAGGAGAGGAAGAGAGAGGTAGAGATAGGGAGGAACTTGTGAGGGGGAGTTTGTGAGGGGGATTCACAAAGGTTGCTCCAAGCAAGGTTCCAAGGTGTCTTCTCCAGTTTTCATCCTTCATCCTTGGGGGTTCAAGGGAGGTCTTCTTTAGCAATTGGTCGAGGCTCTCTTCCTGCTATAGGAGGAAGCAAAAGGAGTTGGGTTCTCTTCCTCATCGGGGTTGGCAGAAAGGAGTTTTTGTAAGGGCTTCTCCACCTTGTTGTAGGAGCAAAAGGAGAGTCACGTTTGTAGTGTAATACCCGAAGGGCACCCAGGGAGTCGACGTAGGTTGAGTTGACCAAACCACTATAAATCCTCTGTGTTCTTTTCTTACTACGATCCGCATTTATTTTTCCGCAAGTTGATTTCTTTGTGGAGATATTGGTTTGATTTTTATTTGTGCTTTGCTTAAGAAAATTTTTAAAATACCAATTCACTCCCCCTCTTGGTTAGCCTCGGGCTAGTTCTGAAGAGCTTAACATCCCTAACGAACTTTCACATTGGAGATGGATGAGAACCACCAATGGATCGATGGAGACCATCCGACGCAACAACGGAGGCAAAAAAATTGAGCAACATATAAATTTCAATAACACTTTCTCTCTCTAAAAACCTAGACACTCTCTCTCTTTAGTTAAATTTGAATTTTCTTGAGCTCTAGAATTTATGCTTGAGAATTTAGTTGGATCCTTGATTGATTGAGAAAAAAAGTCAAAGAAATTCATACATAGGTGAGAAGATGAAGGAGAAGACTATCACCATGTACCTCTTTATATCTTTCCCAATTCTAAGAATCTTTACATATAAATCAATTTTTTTAGAAAAACTTCTTATTTTTTATCTTGTCTTGCACATTTGGATTCCAACACCAACTATTTTTACTATTAGGAGCTTTTCCCTTTAATACTTCAAGAACATCTTTTGCAAATTCTTAATATCACTAGCCACTTTTTCCCATATAATATTAGCATCCTCATGCACAGACAAAATCATAAGATCTAAAATTTTACTCTTAAAAATATTTTTGTTAGTATTTTTTAAATGACCCCATATAATGCTAGAATATAATTTTACTTTATTTTTTATTTTCTTCCTCTTTATCTTAAAGTCTAAAAAAAATAATTGATGTTGGGTACATAAATTTTCACTCTTAATAACTTTATAATCTTGACAATCTAAATGATCTAATTTTCTTATAAGAAAATATTCAATCTAAGTTTTACTATTTCCATTTTTATAAGTGTTTAGATGATCATCTCTTTTCTTAAATAAGGTATTAGCAATTAAAAAATCATAAGCTAAGGAAAAATCTAATTGGGTTTTACCACCTTCATTTATCATTCCAAACCCATAGCCATTGTGAATGCTTTATATAAGGGTTATTCAAATAAGGGTATATTATCTGGAAACCCTAGCACAAATGGCTACTGGTCCAAAGGGCATGAAATAAAACCCATGGCTCTAGAATAAATAATGGTAATTCCAACTTAATGTAAATAATCAGTAAAAAACCATTAGAAATTTTAATATTTTATATATTATGTTGAATTCAATTTTAAGGACATAAGGGTATTGGTTTTTAGAAGCCAAAGTCTCAAAATTACTAAGGAAAATGAAGGACTTTATATAACTTATTAATAATGAACTTCAACATTTCAAATCAACATCAAAATAAAGCCTAAAACAATAGCATAATAAAACTTAAGTTTAAACTAAATATCCCTTTGCTTGAGATAAATCAAAAATAAAATTGATAGATAACTCTAAATAATAATGAAGCTAGGACATACCCAAATCACACAACCTATTATATACATAGTAGATTGTTTGTTAACACAACTAACTCTAGCTTTAGGTTAGGCATTACTTTTTACTTATTTTTTTTTGTTTTCAAAATTTCATAGTATGTGGAGGTGGTGCTTTTTGTTATAATTGAATATGATGTGCTTTATGATGATGTTTTCTATATGATATATGGTAGTAATTTAAATTTCTTTAGGTTAGGAGTGATTTGGATGTTTATTCCTAATTAGAACTTTTTTGTAGGTAGTCATACTTATACAGGGCTAATATTAAAAGAGGATTAAAATTAATTAAAGTTTTATTTAATATATTTTTTACAGGTTCTTTTCATCTTAGCCACCTTAATTATTAAAACATGGCCAAGATTACAGTTTGCTAAAATATGAGCAAATACTTAAGATTATGTGATGTGATGTGATTTAAAATTCTTATATTAACTACTTACTAACTTGAAAAGAGTATAGAATCATTTTCTCTCTTAAAATAATTTATAAAAAGAGTTTGAATGTTTAAAAAAAAAGACATTTTCCTAAAAAAAAGTACTACGAAGCCAAAAAAGTAAAGAATTCCTTCAATGCAAAGTTCTTTTCTTTTGGAAGCCCTATTGAAGAATTAAATATGAAGCTTGAAGGAAGGAAATTAAATAAATATTAAGCCCAATAAGAAGAAGAGAAGGATTGAAAATTCCTTATTTTCAAAAGACTTTTAAATTTTATAAGAGTATAATCAAGGTTGTTATCTGTGGAGTCTGACCACCTTTACTTTTCAGTAGACCCGAGTTGTATTAAGTAAGGCTTTCCTCATGGACTTTTGACACTAAGCTTTACTTTATGATTGGTTTATTTATTTATTTATTATTGATTATGCTTAGAAAAAGCCTACTTTTAATAGGTATCTTTCTTGCATGTGTCTATTCCTGAATATTTGGTAGGCTCTTAGAAAATAAAAACATTTTATACTCCTAACAAAATAAAAAATGTTGAGATAACATAGAAAGATAATCACATTAGAAGTTAAGGCAGAGCTTATCAGTGGTTACATAAAGCATATCCATCCTTATTTGCTTATTAAGCACCTCCCTGCCTATGTGTAAAACTAGACCACCTGACCAATATGGTTGTAGTTCTATCTTTAGAGAGTTATCCTCTTTTAGGATCAAATCTATTTTTTAAGCCTATTTAAAACTTCACATGTTCATAATTACATAAGAGTCAACTGGTAAATATTACGTTAGAAACAAATTAAAAATAATTAAAATTTAATTACACTTAGCTTTGGAATTATAATCATCCTTCATAAATCCAAGGCCACTTAGAAATTTTTTTAGATGTTGGCCCTACATTCCAAAAACTTAAATAACAACAGCTTACCCATCTTTCTTAAGATCGAATAGCAAGATTTTATATTATTTAGGTGGTTTAGTGGGCATTATCACTCTAGACTGGATATTAGTCAAAATAATTCATACACTTTTACACCTCTTTAGACTAAGCTTAAGTGCATTACCATATAGTGACTCAACATAGATCTAGGTTCTGAGGTAGACCATAAATCATAATTCCTCACCCTTTAGGAATATAATCCCAAATTTCTAATAAAATATCAACTCAGACATAAAATCTCTTCCAAAATATTAAAGCCAACCATAGGATAGACTAAAGCACTTTTGGAAGGTCTAGTGATGGGTGATATAGTGGAGTATACTTTTAAATTATAAAAATGCTTAAGGCTTTATCTTTCCAAAATAATGCTTAGGTTTTCTTTGATATAAAATAACAAACCCAACTTTATATATATACATGCTGAATAAAGTAATAAAGTGATATAGTAAAGTTTGAAACCCACGAGGAAGTATACTTTTTAGCAATCCTACTAAAATAAAATTATTTGTTGTAGAGATTCAATCACTGAATAAAAATAGCTAAATAATAATTAAAATATATAAATAAAGTGTGTTAGATTGATGAATGTAAATTTCATATCTTTCCTTATAAAATTCTATTTTGTAATGTGATTCAGACCTTATGCATCCTTAGATCTGTGTCGAGCTTATAGAGGTCAAAGAATATCTGCTGACATCCTATAATTATAACCTCTCCTTAATAACCTAAAATATTTTACATCCTATGCAAAGTATGCAAACAAACTATTTCAATATTTTTAATATTGTTCTTATATTCCTCAATAGAGGTTTTACGTCACACTATGTTTTTAATACATATATGGCCATTATGTGCATTAAATAAATAGTAGGATGATATTAAAAACATCTTTTCACTTTAAAGCATCAAAATTTTCATTAGTACTTAATATGTTCTCTACATTATCAATCAAAAACTAGATAATTAGCCAAACATAAAAGAAAATATAAGAAAACTCATTTTTACTGAAATCATAGAAGAAAAAAAATTTAAGAGAATGATGTCCTTAAGAAGGATCAATGTATCTCCTCTACACTCCTTCAATAAAATAAGGAGTTGCTCAAACAAACAAGAACTAATAAAAATTTTAAGACCCTCTCTAATACTAATTAAAAGTTTAATGGAGAGTGTTAAGCCCTATTGAACTGTCCCTAAGCACACCAAGTGGGAGGGGTGAATTGGTTATTTACATATTTCTCTTACACAAAGAAAAAAATTTTAAAATTTTTCATAACTTAAACTAAACAATTTGATCACCTGATGTGAATACTAATAAACTTAACTTTAATTACAATGATGGTTATGATAGTTTAATCTAATCAATCTAATATAAACCACAACTTCTTCAACATGCAATTTTCAAGAAAATAAATTACAAAAAAATAAATGCAAAAAATAAAATTAGAATGTGTGCACTTGAATTATATAGTGGTTAGATAAAATAATGACCTTTGTCTACTCCCTGGAGTCCTCCACTCCTGGTATGACACTATCTCTTAGTGTCTCTCCTTTTGCCCCCACATCAAGACAAAGATGCCCATATAAAAATCACTTCCACCAGCCTAGTGAAATGGAATTTTCATCCTCTAGGCAAGGCACAGAACCTTGGAAGCTCTCTTCACCCTCCTAGTGAAGCTAGCAAACTTGGAAGTTTTTCATCCTCCTAGTGACATATAGAACCTTGCAATCATTTTTCAATCTCCTAGTAAAGGAAAAGAACCTTAAACTTTGGCATTGAAGTCTTTCTTCCTAGATAATCCCTAGAGATCCATTATTCCTTATAGATGAATCAAGGTGCATCTTGCTTAGATCGACCATGTGAAAACCCTCACACTACTTCTCCCTCTCCCAAAACTCACCTTCTTCTTCTCCACTCTCCAAGATCTCTCAATGCTCTCTCGTAGAATTCCTTCAACAACCAAAAGTCACCTCCTTAAAAAATAATTACAAAAAACATTAAATATAAAGTCTTCAAAAATACTAAAATTTTAATTTTTCTAAAACTTGTCATATAGTATGATTTATGATCTTATAGTATGATTAGTTCAAAAACTACATAATGTCAAGTATGATGGAATAGTCTCAAGACTAACTATTCAAAATTTGTATACTGATTGTACAATATGATCTGGATATCATATGGTCTGATTAGTTCAATTTCCTTTTGATTGTACATGATTATTTTTGGGACGATTAAAAACTGACTATGCCTATTGTCTAGTATGATTGACATCGTACTATATAATTAGTACAAAAATCAAGGTTTCATCCAAGGTGATAACAAGGATGAACTATTTTTGTCTCTTCCTATAATATATTATGATCCATATTATAAAATATGATTAATCATATTAATTAAACCTTGATTTGATTGTCTAATTATTTGGATTAAATTAAGTTTTTAAATATCATACTATACAAATGGCATCATACATGACAATTAGTTTAAAATACAAGAATTAAAATACTTGCTTAATTTTGATTGGATGTTAGATCTTTTGATTTAAACGGATTATACAGTACAATTTTAATCATATAGTATGGTTAGTTCAAAAATATTAATTACATAATTAGCCATTTTAAATCATTTTCATAATGATTGATCATACCGTATAATCTTAATCATATAATATTATTAGCTCAAAATTTTACAACTTATTTTTTCATTCCTCTATGTGTGCACAATTGCTAAATTACAAGTTTTGGATTCCATGTTGCAACAATCTCCCCCTGTTGATGATGGAAAATATTTTTTTGTTGACTTAAAAAAACTTGTATTTTCTTATAATATCCTCCTCAATAGATGAGATATTTTTGAAAAAGGGAGGAAGTAAATTTTTTTAATTTTTTTCATTTTTCATTCATTTTTTTATTTAAAATAAAAAAATACAAATGAAAACACAAACCATAAAGAAAAGAAAATTGATTACATAAAAAATCACAAACTATAACTAACCATCTTCTCCCCCTTTTTACATCACCAAAATGGAGAGAAAAAATAAAGAAAAAACATAATCACAATAAATACTACAAGAAGGACTCCAACAAAACAAATAATCCAAGAAGTAGGATCCAAAATTAGGTGGTGGTGGAGGTGGTAGTGGTTATAAATAGTGGTGAATAGTATCAAATTGCTCACCAAACCATGCCATGGAAGTCTCATGTTGTTGCTATTAAATGTGTCTATTGATCTGAGACACCAATCAATCAAAGTGTTGTAACAGTGCCATGTAGGAATAAGACTGGTATTCTGGTGCAAGTGCTAGTGCTGGGACTGGTTCTAGGGGTGGGACTGATCCTGGTGCTAGTGCTGCGTAATCTCACCCTTTCTCATTAAATTCTTGCTCTTCATCAAGATGATCCCCTTAACGATAATGAAAGAAGACATGGAAAGACCCATTCAAGTAAAAAATAAGAAATTTTTCTACTGGCGTATGATTCATAAGCTGATATTCTTGTCCAACACATAGATAATCAAGTAACCTAGTACTAAGTTATACTTATAGATGGTTGAGCATGAGCGAAGGAAGGCAATGTTGTATAGATAAGAAATGATCATTCTATATTCATCAAAAATATTTCCAGACATAATTAAGTAGGTTACTATAGATAAGACAGGAGTGATATTTACCATATCTCTAACTTTTGGTAGAATAGAATTCTAGAGAACATGCTGGATGACAAAAGAATTTGATTTAGTGATTGGAGAAGTGGTTGGTGTTAGTTTAGAGGAGCATTCCTAATGGGTAGATTTATAGTGGTCCAGTCATAGTATCACTTAGAAGATAGGACATGGGATTGAACCCCTTCAATGGATAGGTAGAGGTATTCAGCCAAATCTTATTAAATTATTTCTATGGGTCATTTATAAACATTTGAAGTCATGGAAAAGAAATCTAAAAATACCCATAGACTGACAAAAAATTCATAAAGTAGTTATGAATTAAAAGGAAAAGCTAGGGTGAGAAGTAATTGGAGTGTGCACATAGCAAAGAGTTACATTACTCGATAACAAAGAATTGACTGGTCAAAAATGTAGGACGGGTTAATTTTGGGTTCCCTATATTTGTGATGAGCAGCTTTGTCTTCCATTATTTGAAAGTGGTCATCAACAAGGTGATAGGAGGTGCTACCTTGGAGCAGTTGATGAGCTCGCTTCCCACCAACCATCAAGAAAATTGAAGGTATGAAAACAAGTTGAGAATAAAATAGAAGGATGGAATGAGTGGAACTTTAGAAATTCCTCCTTATAGATTTTTAGTAGATCATATATTATGATCAAGGTTCATATAATACGATTAAAAGAATTCAATAGGTCTAGATGATCTGTCATAAAAAGTGGTCAAATTATATAATACGATCAACATCGTACTGGATAATCTTAATTAAAAATGATCATCCAGAGGCATCATTGGTAAGACCTTTCAATAAAAGGCTCATACAATACAAACAAGTGTTCATATAGTACGATGATATTTCAAAAATCATATATGATTTAATTAATTTTAATGGTAAAAGACATGTGGATCATATAGTAAGAAGAGGTGGATCATATACTATGATCATCAATAATTGTTAAGATCTTAGCCATTAAAATCATAAATGTAAGGATGTGCTAAGTTGTGTATATCGTACAGTACAAATAAGGTTTGTACAGTATGATGTGAACATTTTTTCAAATATTTTTTTTATATTTTATTTATTTTGTAATAGGTGGTGTGAGGTGATAATAAAATATACTTTAATAAGCAAACAACACTAAACATTTAATAAACATAAAAAAATACAAAAACACACAAAATTCATAAAATCTCAAGCTATTAATTTCTTCATTTCTTTAATCAGACATGATTGTCAATGACACCTAGTCTTGTCCTTAATGTGCTAAAGGTGTCATAACTTAAGGGCCTTATGAAGATGTATGCCAATTGATTTTCAATTGCTATATGTTTCAACTCAATATCTACCTTAGCAACATGACCTCTAATGAAGTGGTGCCTGATGTATATATACTTAGTACGGGAGTGTTTCATAGGATTCATAAAGATGCATATGTCACTTGTATTGTCTCACATAATTTGAATAGTGTACCCACAGAGACCAAGGTTAAGGATTTATTACATTAGCAATAAGACTTGAGCAACACAACTTTCTACAATAATGTATTCTACATTTAAAGTGGATAGGGCCATAGAGTTTTATTTTATATTAAACTAAGAAATCAATTATTAACCTATGAAATGATAGATTATAGAGGTGTTTTTTCTATAAATATTACATCCTACAAAGTCTAAGTATAAATATCCTATGATTTCAAATGAGGGGCTATGTTTAGGGTACCATATACCTCAATTTTGGGTGCCTAGAAGATATATAAGGATTATGTTAATAACTTTCATGTGTGATTCTCTAGGATCTTTTTGAAATCTAGCACAAAGATAGGCACTAAAAATAATGTTAGGTCTGTGAACAATCAAACATAAAAGTGATCCTATTGGCTCTCTTGGTGAGACAGAGAACCTTGAAAGCTCTTTTCACCCTCCTAGCGAACCCAGCAAACCTGTAAGCTCACCCTCTTGGTGAAGACAGAGTATCTTGCAATATTTTTTCACCCTCCTGTTAAAGGCAGAGAACTCTGGACTTTAACCTTAAACCTTTCATCTAAGAGCAGCCCCAGAGATCCACAGAACCCTATGGAGGAATCAATGTGCAGCTTTCTTGGAGAAACTACGCTAAAACCCATAAACTACTTCTCTCTCACACAAAACTCACCTTCTCCTTATCCACTTTCATAGAATTTCTTCAACAAACAAAAGTCGCTTCATTGAAAATTAATTAAGGAAAGCTTTAAATATGATGTCTTCAAAAATTATAAATTTTTAATTCAACTAAAACTAATCCTACGGTATAATCTATAATCATATAGCATGATTAGTTCAAAAACTTCATAACATCCAGTATGATGGAATAGTCCCAGGATGAAATATTCAAATTCTTTATACTGATTGTATAGTACTATCTGGAGATCATACAGTATAATTTAGAGATCATACAATATGATTAGTTAAATTGCCTCTTAATCATACAAGATAATTTTGAGATGATTGAAAATTATCTCTAATCTAGTATGATTGACAATGTACTGTATGATTAGTACAAAAATCAAGGTTTTATCTAAGATGATCACAGGGATGAACGATTTTTAACTCTGCTTATTGTACAGTATAATCCATATCATATAGTATGATCGATCAAATTATTTAAACCTTTTTTTATTTACTAATCATGGGGATTAAATTAAGAAGTTTTCAAATATCATATTAAATGAAAGGCGTCGTATAGGGACATCAGTTCTAAATACAAAAACAAAATACTTTCTTAATTTTAATTAGTGAATAAGGTTTTTTATTTAATAAGTCATACAGTACGATATTAATCATATAGGATGATTAGTTTTATGACATTAATCATAGAACGAGCCATTTTAAATTTTTTTAATACTAATAGACGGTACGGTATGATCTTAATCATATAGTATGAGTAATTCAAAATTTTAAAACTTATTTTCTCACTCCTTTATGTGTTTGTGTGCACAGTCACCAACATAACATACACCTTTCACAGGAATTTTACGCACAAAAATAAAATTTAATAATAATAATTAGACTCTTACCAACCATATTCATATTCTACCCAAACTTGAGCCCTTAGTCTTCTCGCATGGAGTATGATGTACTTGAAATATTAGTACAAACAAAAAATGTGTAATATAAATGTATGAGAAATGAAAAGTACAATCAATAATATTTGTTATCATAAAAAAAATAAGCTTAGGATCCTGGATTGCAATAGATTAAATACTACAATGATTGTTTCAAGTACTTCCCTAAACTCTCTTAGTTCTCACCATAAGAGAGATTCAGGGTACTTTAAAATATAGTTAAATTAAACAAGTGACCAAACTCCTTTACAAACATATCATAATAACTATTTATAGGAAAATATAAAGTAGAAAATTGGTGCTCTTATGGTTGAAAGGTCAGCACCACTATGCCCAACAAATAAACTAATGTTGAAGTGCTATTATTTTGGTTCCACCAGGGTGCTTAATGACGTAGATTACTTACTTAGTGAGCAGTCTCTTTGTTTCACTCATAGTTCATATCCTTTGGAAGTTACAACTGTTACACCGTGATGCTGCTGACTTTCAAACACTATAGCACAAGAATGGAAAAATTGGTGACAATGCAACGCTGAAAGACAGAGAGCATGACACTACAAAGCTGATCATTTTGCAGCCACAATGCTATCAAATAAGGAAGTTGGCACCACTATATAAATGTTATAGTGCTTCAGCATTTCTTGTGATGGTACTGTAGAGTTGATTTCTTCGATGCTGCAATACTGGATGAGACTTAGAAATTTGTGCCTTTTTTGTATTTTTATTGCACAACACAACTAATATAACACATTTTTACTAACAATATGTCACATATAATTATACTTTATTCACCCTTATCAAATTCTCACTAGCTTAAACTCTTTCTTATCCTTAAGCAAATAAAAATATTATAAATCTAATTAAATGATTAACCAAAGTAAAAAATGGATAATTTAAAATTACTAAAATTTAGGATAATATAACACAATCTAGAAGTAGTTAAATTGAACAAGATTATAATCCTAGTTTGAAAAAACTACTAATAATTATACAAATAATTCGTCATTACTATTGCATAATTTGAATTCACAAGTTATGGATTTTATTATTAATTTTTGAATTTTAAAGTGAATAATATGGTTTAATGATTAGATTTTTTAGTAGTTAAAATTGTAACTTTCATTAGTTCACCCTCATTTGAACTAATTTTTTTATTTTATCCTTTATGAATTTAAGTATAAGATTGTAATCGGATTCTTAGTTTTTGACTGGTACCAATGTTTTAATGTACTCATCTTTTATGTTTCTTCTATTTAAGAATTATTTTCATAGTTCCTTTTCTTTATGGAGTACAAAGTTAATAATTTTGAATATTAGATTTTTTCTTCAAACCCTTTTACAATCTTAATGAATTTAATGTATAGATTTAATAAGATAACAAATTCTAGATTTATGTTACTTATGATTTCTAATTTTAATCTACTCATATCAAATATTTAATTCTAATTATTCATCTTTATCTCAAAAATTAATTCATAAAGGTATAACTTATAATTTTAAATTAAAGCAATAACTTAAATATTCCAAGTCTGTTAATTATTAGTTTTTTCACTCTATGAAGTATAAATAATGTTCATTTGAACTAGAATCAAGGATTTTAAGATTATCCTAATTTTATATAACTTTTCATTATTATTTTTACTATGGTTAATTAAATAGTTAGAATACAAAAATTTATTGTAAGCATGAGGGGAATTTCAATAAAATGTAAATAAAAGAAACACAAATAATAATTAACACTATGCGTACATTCATATAAATGATAAAATGTGCATAAAACATGTCATAATATAACATAACATAACACATGGTACAAGATAAATAGTGTCGTGGGCACCATACAAAGCATGTTGGCTTCAAAAGTCAAAACAATAAGTCATGCTCCCACTACACATACTAATTACTTACATAAGTGTATTTTCTTCAAAATGATATGAAGTAAAACCAATATACAAACAAAAATTCTCTCCTCCTCCAAATTCAAGACTTCCTTATTCATGTAATAAAATGGTTTCAATCTATGACCATTGACCTTGAAAATGTGAAAAGCTTTCTTATCTTGAATGCTGATGGCACCATTGAGATATATTCTAATAATAGAATATGGGCCAACCATCCAAATTTATGTTTTCTATGGAAAAACTTCTTATGTAATCAAGCAATAGGACACCTTGATAAGAATTAAATTCATAATCTAAAACTTCATAATTATACATTTTCTTCTTATCTTCCTTGTATCTTCTTGTATCCTCATGAACTTCACCATTAAACTTATGATGTTTATTAGTGATAGCAAAACTCTTCAAGTTGAAAAGAGAAAAGGAATCTTCATTTTTTCAAATGATCTTCACTTCTAATCCTAGAAGAGGAATGTATTTGCTTTGTTCTACCCATTACATTCATTGAATTTTAAAGAAGAAGAAGATTTCTATACCAATAAACTAACAAGGATTAAAAATTAAACTTCCAACTTGATATTTTAATAATTTCTAAGTGAGAGGAAGTTTTCAAATTTGAATTTTTAATCCACAAAGTCCCGACTCAATGGTTTGGTGCTAAAGGTAGCGCATCAGTGCTCACTCATCCCTCAAGGTTTTTTTTAAGCAAACTAAAGATAATTAAAAAAAATAACAATCCCTACTTATCACAGCTAAAGAATAAACTCAGTTACCTCCCTTAAAGTGCTAAGTTTAAAGTCTTCAGCCAGACTTAATAATATATTAAACTTAATTTTGATTTGTTTCCCATGCAAAACTAAAATTATAGTCTTCAGTCAAACTTGCCTAGATTTTCCAATTTGGTTAGGGTATATTGGTTCCATTCCTCAAATGTCTTCCATTAAGATATGTATTTTTTATATTGAATTAACTTCAATATTACTAAGTAATTATCTAAGAGGTCTACTACTAACTAAAATTGCAAGCTGGCTTAATTAGATTTAAAAAAATTTAAAGAAGCATCGTGACTTTATAATTGATTCCCTAAGTACATCCTTTAATGATAAATTTTTATTTCCAAATTAATTGCTTAAAATAAATCCTAAAGAATATGTAAGTCTAGAAATTAACATTAGGTTTTTTAGAATTGTTCCAATTTACTCCAAGATTATTCTTTCCATTATTCCATTAATTATGACTACTCATATTATTTAACCAATTAAAATTAAGATGGCTCCTCTAACATGGATTATAAGTATTAGAATAGGGATTATTTTATCTTCCAATTGCATTAATATTTTTAATCCCTTGTATATTATTATCTTCAATTGAATTTTGATCTCCTTAGGATTCAATTCCTATTATTGAATTTATTACTATTATATTAAACTTCTTAGAAATTTCTACAATTTGTGTAGTCAAGATTGATAAAGCATCTGATTCACAAATTCCTACATTTTTGGGAACTTAACCTTTCAACAAGCCACTAGAAATTATTAGTAGCCATTTTCTCTATTAATTCATTGGTTCCTTAAATGGCTGAGACATTAATGATCCTTCAACTACAACATCAATTATAGCTCTAAAATATCTAACTAATCCATTATAAAATATTTGAATAATCAACCAATCAAAATTTGTATGATGTGAGTATTTTCTAAGTATTTACTTAAATCTTTCCTAACTTTCTTAATTAGATCTCATTCAAACTGAGTAATATAAGTTATGTCATTCTAAAGTTTGGCATATTTTGAAGGTGAAAAATACGTAGCAAGAAACTTATGAGCCAAATCATTCCATGTAGATATAGAGCTTGGGGGTAAAGAATTCAACCACATTTTAGCTTAATCACATAGGGAAAAGAAAAAAATATAACTCTAATAGCATCATCACTAACAACATTAAAATTAAATATTACACAAATTTCTAAGAAACACGCTAAATATAAATTTGGATCTTCTAAAGGAGTTCCCCCAAATCGAGAGTTTTGAACCATTTAAATAATAAATAGTTTTAATTAAAAATTATTAGCTTGGATTATAGGTATAATTATGCTTCAAAGAATTCTATCTACTAAAGGGTTTGTATAATACTTAAGAAGTGTAGGTGATTTTACTCTAACTCAGGTTTAGTCATTTTCAAAATCTTTTTGGTTTTCTAAATTTTACAAAGGGTTCTCTAGATTTCAGGATGAAATAGCAAAAGTTCCTTTCTATGGCTATAAAACATACAACCAAGAAGAAACAAAATGTACAATTAGTTATTAAAGAAAATAATATATATAATATGTCTAATTATGCAATTAATTCAACAATATCATTAAAGTTTTATAAAAAGCAAAATACTTCACCGATAATGATGCCAAAAACTTCATGGGGTGATATAATGGAGTGTAATTTTGAATTATAAAAAATCTTAAGGCTATATCTCCCCTAAAAAATGTTTAGGTTTTCTTTGATATAAAATAATAAACCCCACTTTATATATGTGAGTATACATACCAAATCAAGAAATAAAGTATTAGAGTAGAGTGTCAAACCTATGAGGAAGTATACTTTTCAGCAATCAACTATTACTATTTACTCAAATAATAAAAGTATCCTACGTAAATAAAATTATTTGTGTATGATTCAATATCTGAATAAAAATAGATAAAAAAATTATTACATTATATAAATAAAGTATTTTGGACCGATGAATGTAAATTACATATCTTTCCGAATGAAATTTTTATTTGTAATGTGATTAAGAGCATATACATACCAAGATCTTTGTCAAGCTTGCAGGGGTGAAAAGGATATTTATTGACCTCCTATAGTTACATCTTCTGCTTAAGACCCTAGCATATTTTACATCTTATGTCTAGGTATGCATACATACTTATTTAATATTCTTAATTGTTTATGCATTCCTCCATCAAGGCTATACATCACACTATGTTTTAATAACATATATGGCCACTATATGCATTAAACAAAGAGTTGGTTAGTATTAAAAACATATTTAACTTTAGAGAAAAATACTTTTCATTATTCCTTAATATGTTCTCTACATCATTAATCTAAAATAAGATAATTATCTTAATAAAGAAGAAAAGATAAGCAAACTCATTTTCATTGAAATTATAGAAGAAAAAAAATACATGAGAAAGATATAGCCAAGAAGGATCAATGTATCTCCTATACACTCCTTTGTTAATATATGGAGCTGCTCAAATAAACATGGACTAAATACTCTAATGATTATTTCAAGTACTTTCCTAAATTCCCTTAAATGTAACCCTAAAAGAGATGTAGATAAGTACTATAAAATGTACAAAAATTAGACAAGTGATTGAACTCCCTTACAAATATAACACAATGATTATTTATAGGAAAACATAAAGTAGGCAATTGACACTATAGCTCTTTAAAGGTTGGCATTGCTATGCCCATAAATGAACTAATGACAATGTGAAATTGTTTTGGTTTCACCATGGCACTTGCTCACATTGATCAATTACTTAGTGAAAAGTCATGTCATTTTGCTAACAGGTTGTGTCCTTTAGAAGTTACATTGCTACGTCACAGTGCTACTAATTCTCAAATGTTATGGGGCCAGAATGGTAATTTTGGCACCAAGGCATGATAGATTATAAAAATTTGTTGCTTGAAGATAGAGAGCATAATGTTGCAAAGCTGATCATTCACATGTCGTGGTCCTGTCTAAAAAAGAAGTTGGTGCCACCATGACAATGTTGTGGCGCTCCAGCAATTACTTTGATAGCACTGCGACATTGATTTGTCCAACATTGTGGCATTAGATAAGACTTAGAATTTTATTCCTTTTTGTATTTTTTCCACACTACACAACTAAATTAAATAATTTCCACCAAAAATATAATACATAATATAATACTTTATTTACACTTATCAAGGTCTCAGAATCCTAGTGATGCCTACCTTTAATCATTTAGCCTATAAAAAGAAATGTTCAACATTGAAACAATCCCGTTTAAAACTTCCAAAACCTCTTATCCTTAACTTGATGTTTAAAATCTAAGAAAATATTTGCTACTACTTTAATATAGTGTATTCTTAGGAGATTCACCTCCCTAGGGATATAATTAATCATAAAGGCTTGCCTTTGTGGGGAACTTGTAATTCCATATTAAAATAAACCTAATTTTATTTTCATAAGATGTGAGAAAATTTTTTTAGAATGTAGATAATTTCTTAAAACTCAATTTTGTATTCAAATACCTCTATATAATGTCATGATCACCCTTTGGGATGATATGATATCCTTTTTGTTGCAATTGCTAATATAAATAAGGATTATGTAAAACCAATTTTTGCATCCAAATTTCATCCTAGAAAGTCATATTTACCTTTTGAGGTGATATGATATTCTCCCTATTATATTTGTTTATAAAAATGTTATTTTTTTAAAACTTCATTTTCATCTTTAAATACTATTCTAGAATCAAATATCTGCCTTTTGATATAGTATGCTATTTTTTTATATATTTAACTATAGAAATAAAAATATTTTTCAACACTATTTGGCCTTTGAATCCATTATAGAATATCTTTTTCATCTCTTGAGATGGTATAATATTCTAAATGACGTGTTCAATCATAAAAATAGGAACACCCCAAATTTACCCAAACTATATTCTATTTTCCCACACATTTTTTTGGTATTCAAATGGGAAAGGTTCCTCTCTCCAACTTTAGTCGTGGCAAATATTTTGCAACAGTATTATACATATACTTATCATAATTAGAAAATACCCTACACATGTTGGTTACTTCACTCATTTCTTCCTAGGGTAGTTCTGATTAACCTCTAAAAAAAAGTAAGAGTGATTAGTGAGGGAGTTTTCTATTAAGAATGAGGCTTACCAAGTTACTAAAAAGAAAAGAGAAATGCTAAGCTTCATCGATTTCAAGAACCTCATTTTTGATGAAAAACTAATAGGTTATGACATGAAATCTAGAGAACCGCATAAATAAATTGAAATTTTAATTAAAAAAAACCAAAATTTCTTCATAACTTTCCAATCTTATTGGTATATGTTGCAATTACATTCTATTGTAACTTGATGAGTACAATGAGATTTTAAAATATGCATTCAAATTAATTTCAAAAATTTGTCAGAAGTAATTTTTTTTCATAAGGACTTATTAAAGGATATCTTTTAATCATAAACAATAACAAACAAACTGATCTTCTCCATTAAAAAGAATATAATTATTGAGGAAATTGATTGTATGATAATAGAAATAAGATAGTTGATCAAAATGCTAATAGCTAGATGGTTAAGCCCCTAGTTGAGATTGCCATGGGGTCAGGGTCTCCCTCCCTTATCCCTAAAAAGAAGTTTTTCGTTACCCTTATACCCAATACACCTCTAGCTCAGAATTCTAGAATGATTGGATCGTTGTTATCTCAATTCTATGGCTCTTTGCTCCCCTCGTCGAATTCTAGTCAAGCATTTGGCTAGGATAGCATCAGATCACTGCCTTATCCTTGAATGTAAAGCTGAATTCAAAAAACTAATACATTTTGAAGACATATGGATTTCAAATCCAACCTCTTTTGCATTTGTTAAGAAAGTTTGGAAGAAGCATACTGCTGGAGATCATAGTCAAATCCTAAATCTGAAAATGAGAAAAACTTTGAAAGCTCTTTTTTCCTAGAATAGGTAGAATAACAGAAGTCTGAATAACTCTAAAGAGACTATCCTAGGAGATATCCTAGAATTACAAGAAAGCAAAAGCAAAGATGGATTCTTATCAGAAGATGATTCTTAGCTCCTTAAATCCAAAGTTTATGAATATAATTCCATTTTAGCCAAAATCAACACTTGGTGGAGACAAAGAGCTAAAATCAAATGGGCAACACAAGTTGATAGCAATACAAAATTCTTTCACACTTTTGCAAGTGCTAGGAAGAATGCTAACTTCGTCAATTATATTATTAACAATAATGGCCAGCTGGTTGAAGACCAACACCTAATTGAAGACTCTTTTGTAAGTTTTTTTGAAAATAAATGGAGAGACAGGATTTGCAACTTGGATGGTTGGCCCAATCCAATATCTCAACTGAATGAAGAAGACACTTTCAGCCTTAATACAGAATTCAGCTTCTCGGAATTGGAAGTTGTTTTTATACAATCAGACAATTTCACAGCACCTGGACTTGATGGCATCACCTACTCTTTCTTTAAGGCATATTGGGACATTGTAAAGACAAATCTTTGGAATGCTCTAAACCAGTTTTTCAAAACTGGGACCATGAATTCTAATTGGAAAGATACTATTGTGGTACTCATCCCCAAAGTACCCAATCCTAAAACTCCATCTAACTATAGACCAATTAGTCTTTGTAATGTGATTTATAAGATTGCTGCCAAAATTATAGTCAATAGACTATCTTCCATCATGCCTAAAATCATAAGAACAAGCAGCTTTTCTAAAAAATAGATCCATGTCGGATCATATCCTTGTTGCACATGAAATTTTTCACAAATTCAGGTTTTCTAAAGCCTCTAAGGGATTGGTTTCCTTTAAATATGATATGGAGCAAGCTTTTGATTCAATGGGTTGGCCAACATTGGAAAAACCTTTGCTATATTTCGGATTTCCCCAAACTATATCCAATATGATTCTTGAATGTGTCAAGAACCCCAAATTCTCTGTTTTAATTAATGGGAATTATTCTAGATGGATTGAAGCCAAATGTGGTATTTGACAAGGATGCCCCCTATTCCCTTTCATGTTTATTCTTTGTGTTCAACTTCTTACTTATGCTTTTTATCAAAATGGAGAAAGTATTGGTGTTCGGATCAACAAAAATAGCCCAAAAATCTCCCATTTGCTTTTTGCTGATGACATCATAGTTTTTTCTCAAGCCAATATATCTTCTGTTAAAATGATTAAGAAAATTATGGAAACTTTTTGCTCTTGGACGAGCCTTAACATCAATGAAGACAAATCATGTATTCTGTTTGGTAAACATGTTAGAAGAGGGAAGAAAAAACTCATATACATGATTGTGAGAATGAAGGCAGTCAAAGAACTTTTTTATCTGGGTTCGAAAATTGTTTTGAGAAGACTTATTGGTGAGGACTTTCAATGCATTATTGATAAAGGCATTAAAATGTCCAATATATGGGGTTCTAAACTCATCTCTTTGACTGGAAGGATTCATTTGGCTAGAACTGTATTGCTTTCCTACTCAATCCATCATTGTACACATTCATTGGTTCCAAAAAATGTTCTTGGTCTTTTAGACAAAATCTGTAGGAATATGATATGGAACAAGTCTAATGGTGAATTTGGCTTACACTATGTAAACTGGGATACTTTGTGCTTACCGGTTGATCTGGGAGGAAGAGGTCTACATTCTTGCATTGATAAAGCTAGCACACTTAGAGCCAAACTTGCTTGGAGATACAATCAAGAAGAAGAATCTATTCTACACAAATTTCTTTTTCCAAAATATGGTCATATTTTTGGTAACAGATTCCAAAATACTTCAGGTTCTGTTGCCTGGAAAATAATCAAAGACGGAGGTGCTTCGATGAAGCCAATTGTGAGATGGGAGATAGCTAACGGAAGTCTTACAAATGTTTTCAATGATATTTGGATACTGGATAAAAGATTAGACAAATGGCCTACATTTGTTAATTCTTTACTTCTTGAAGATACCAATGTGAATAAATTTCTCTCTAGAAACTCATGGAATTTTGCTGAACTTAATGCTTACTTTGGCAAAGAATTGGTGGATCTGATTTGTCAAACTCCCATCAACTCTGATCTCCAAGCTGACAAATTGGATCTTCTGTATAAATTCTCTGGAAAATCTATTTCCAAATTAGCTTTTGAAGCTTCACTCCAAGAATCCAATCATGTTACTTATTGGAAATGGATTAAAAGAGACAAACTACTTCCACGAGTTGAAGGTTTTTGGTGGAGATTGTTCAACAAAGCAATACCAACCTTTGATTTTCTTTGCTATAGAAGATTACTTATGCATAATGGCTGACCTAGGAACTATAATATGCATGAAGATGTTGAACATGTGATTTTCAAATGTTTTAAACTGTTAAGCATTTTTCAAATTCTGGAAAAATATGGCTTCCTTATTCCTTCATTCAATTCTATGGAGGATTGCTTTGTTTGGATTTCTATCCAAATTTTTGGACTATCAATTTGTATTGCAATGTAATCTACTTCTCTTGGAAAGGAAGGAACCAACTGGTTCATGAAGGAAAGGATTATTCATCACTGTTTATTGCTTCCGAAGCTATCTGCCTAGCTTCTTACTCTGCTATCAATCATGGCTTTAAATCGAGCAAATGGGTTGCTAACCAGCATCACCTACTGTTGAATAACCATTGGCATCCCCCACCACTCGACTGGATAAAGGTTAATGTAGATGCTTCCTTATTAAAAACTAACAAAGGAGGAATTGGAGGTGTTTTCCGGGATCACAAAGGCCTTTTCCTGTTGGCTTTTGGACAATCCTGTACTCATTGGGATATTTCAAGACTTGAACTTCTAGTCATCCAAGCTATCAAAGGAGTCATCAAAGATTGGAAGCACAACTACAAAGGTATTATAATTGAAAGTGACAATTACAACATCATTAAGCTCCTTCAATCGGTCCAATTCAGAGGTAATAATATTTTGGAATTTGATTTTTCTGATTTCAATAACATTATCTTTAATTGTATTGATAGAAATTGCAATAAATTAGCGGATCTATGTGCTAATTATGCAATCTTTAGTTCCTTTATTTGGGAAGACTTAATGCTTCATAAGATTCCTTCCTTTTTTATTTCTATACTAAAGGAAGAATCTGTGGGCATTGGATAGTTTTTTTTTCATTTTCTTTTAATAAATTTCAATGCATTGATTACATTTTCCTCAAAAAAAATACACCTCTAGCTAGGGAGCATAAAAACTAAACTCCATAGTTACTTCTGAGTCTAAAATTCACATAGTGTTTGAAGTTGGCTCAACTTTTGCCATCCCTTTCACAAGTACAACAAAGAAGAGGAATTATAGCAAGAGAATTAGGAGAAAGATTGCTAAGGAAAGAATGGTTGTTTAACTAAAAACCTCACTGTAAGTTAAATCAGAGGACATGAAGGAGGTCCCTATTCCTCCCACATCTCTTCTCCATGGTAGAATCCGCTTTAAACCCCTTTCAGCTATTAAAGTGATGGAGGATGTATGTTGGATAACATGATCTCCAACTCACCCTTTGTATTATTATATGAAAAAAAAATGATGATGAAAAAATAGAGAAATAAAATAATATTATGAGAAATATCATTCATACTTGTGCTGCCCAGATGGGGAGACAAAGGAAGAGTATCTAGGCCATATGAAGGGAATGATATTCCTACAGTTGGCTAAAGAAATTTTAAGGAAGAAAGTGTTGAAATGAAAATTTTGAATCCTGAAAATATTGAATCCTTACTCTTCTAAAAGCATTAAGAAGTATGCTAAGTAGCTAGTTAAAAGGTGATAGTTTTGGTAGATTTAATTAAGAGCTACTATCAAAGTGGCAAACCATTGTTATATACTATGAAATCTTATAAACCCTCTACCATTCTAGCCATTGCAATAAGTAAGAATGGATATGTATATATAAAAAGAGATTTATCTCTCCTTGAAAGGAATTTATCTCAGCCAAAGTAATTAGAATCAAAAATTAATAATCACCAATATTAAGGCCCCCTATCTTGGTTTATGACCCATCCATCTTGTTAGATGGTACTAGGACACATTCTTGTAACTTACTGCCATTTGTGAAAGAGGAAGTACAATGATTCACTGTGGGTGTCACCCTTATGATTACCAAACCAAGGGTAATCAAAGAGGAAGATGGATTAGAAATTAAGATAGAAGAAAAAGACCTAATGGCCGATAAGTTTGTTGATGAGATCTTTGAAGAATGTAACAAAGTCATTTAAAAATTAAAAATTGAAAGAATAAAAGAAAAGTTGATAGTGAAAGAACTTTAGATGATAAAGGGGGATAAGGAATTTCTCTCCTTTGATCCCATGTGTGTTGCGGGAAAGCACATAGGTGATGTAGTTCAGGAAATAAAAGATATTTTAGAATATAAGTAGGAAGAGATGATTGAGGCATTTTATCCTGAGTAATATGACATCTAGATAAACTATGATGAGGAAGATTTGATAGGCACCGATGTATTTACTGTAGATAGCAATGCATCTTCGTTAAAGACTAATAATCCTAATATACAACATAAAGAAGAATTAGATGAGCCAGTTAGAAGAGATCCAACTCCAAATATTTTAAACAAATTAAGACATAAGGATTAGTACATTAATGGGTTGGAAAGGAGGATAGAGGAGATGATGATAAAGATGTTAGAAATGCAAAGTCAGATATTGAAGACACATCCAGTTCATAATAACTATCCTTAGCGAATAATTCTTATTTTAGATAAAAAAACACTAGATAGAAATAAAATGGTGTAGAGAAAAAGTACATAGTCTTCTCATAGTGAAAAGGATATCATATAGTTGATTAAGAACAATATAAGGGAGGCCTTAGCCCAGTCGTAGGGGACTTCATCTATTCCAAATGATAAATCCTATCCATAGGAATTTAATTTAGTTCCATATTTGAAAAGGTTTATGCCACCTTTCTTCAAGATTTTTAGTGGTATAGAAAATCCAAGGTAGCATTTTGCCCACTTTCATGATAGTTATTGTAATGTCAGGTATTGATGCTCTCCAATTTAGATAATTTATGAGCAGCCATTCTGGCATAGCATTTGAGTGGTATGTTGATATACCCAGTGGGTCAATCAAAACCTTCAGTGAATTAGAAAGTCTTATTCTTAAAAGATTTGTTGGGACTCAAAATCACATCACTTTACGAAATATTATGTTTGAAAAGTAAAAGCCAGGTGAGTATCTAGTGGATTACATTTTTAGATGGAGAAATTTGTCCATGGAATGTTAACCACATATACAAGAATATTATGTAATAGAGATTTTTTCAAAGAATATTCAAGGACCAATTGTATTCTTTTGAAAGGATTTACCATCAGTGCATTTAAGAAGTTACTTAATAAGGAAAACATATTACAAGAAGAAGCTTCTAGTTTTCCATTCTTAAAAGATCAGTCTGAAGAGAGAAAACTTGTTAAACCTTAGAAAGTATTTAAGAAGAAGTCAATATTGATGTTAGATATTGATAAGGGTAAGCAACCAACAAAAACTTAGTAAGAAAACATTTCATCTCAACTACTTCGTGTAACTTCTTATCTTTCTATAGATCCGTTTTTATCATATTTTAAGGATAAGATTAATAAAGTCTATCCATATAAAAGAGAGTCAATTAGAAAAAAAATAAAAAATATTCTTAAAAAAATAGACATCAAGTTGCTAGAGGCTAAGAAGTCAGAAGAGGCATGACCCTAATATTTTCCCTTATCATCGCATGCTAGGCCACATAATTGAAGACTATATAAGATTGGCTGAAAAAAAAATTAAGCAAGGAAATGTGATCATCCCAACAGAGTACCTTGTCGATCCGAACTAGGGGTTTGTAGAGGTCATTTCATGTAAAAATTCTAACTCTTCTCTTTCCTTACTTGAACATGCATGGGATAATTCTTTGTCTTGTTCTTCTAAAAAGGTTACTAACAAATCTTTTCAACTTTCTCAATAGTTTCTGATGAAAACTTGGGGATCAATTTTGGAGGTTGAGCTACAGGTATCACAAGATGATGTTGGGATGATTTTCTCTCCAACAATTTTAGGAATTACTATAAATAAAAATTAAAAGAAAAAATGTGATGTAAATCTTAAGAGGAAAGCATAGTTGAAAAGAAATATATTCATATGGTGGATGGTGGGTTGACATCCTTGTCCCCATTATCATTATATTACTTTTACTTTGTTCCATTGAGAATAAATGGCCATAAAAAATGAAAAGTCCTTCTTCTTACATCTTGATGGTTAGTGAAGAAAAAGAAATAGAAACTTAAAATAATAAAATTCTTAATGATAATCCTAATCTTATAGTGATTAGTAAAAATTCTTTGAAATCTAACAAACTAATGATAATGTTTATTGAGCATAATGAACCTGAGGTCTTATCAAACAATTATGCTCTTAAAATTAACTTTCAATGGAGTCATGCCATTTTAGAATTTTCTAATTTAAATGCCTCATCAAATAATTACACCACATCACCTATGTGTAGTGTAGACCCTATGATAATTTGTCATCCTAAATAAGTTGTGGATTTTTAACTTCGTAGTAGTAAGGAATTGCCACTTAGGCTGACAACTAATGAGAAAGGAAAAAAATTCATATCCCATGATCAAATTCACTCCTCAAATCAACAATCAAATCCTTCCTTGGGTGCACTAGGTCCTATTCCTATTATTCTAAATGTTAATTATAATTTCTTAGCTAATCCTAGGAAGTTTCCAGCTTGGCTAAGCATTTATGATGCCCTCATTCTTACAAAAGAAAAGAGGGAGTCTCTAATCAAAGAACTTCTCGATGTGATGTTTTATCTTGATTAGTTAGCTTCAATCTTAGAAGATGAAGTTGTATACTTTAAGGTAGTTCCAAGAGTAATCTTTTTCTTATGTGGATTGACTTCTAGGAACTGATGATCATAATAGCATATTGAACTTTTCTATAAATGTGGGAAATTTCATGTTATCCAAGGGTCCTTATTAATCTGGGTGTATTAGTCAACATCATGGTCTCATTTATATTAGAGTAGACATGCGTAGACGTAGCCCTGATAAGAATATGCTGCGTGGGTTTGATGAAAATGGCGATAAGACTTTATGTTCAGTTACCTTGCTGCTAGAAATTGGAGAGTTAAAAAATAGAAGCAAAAAAATTATATAATTAATTCAAAAACATCATTTAATGCACTCTTATGTAGACATTTGATTCATGAGTATAGAATGGTCCCATCTACCTTGTAATAATGCATTATGTACCAATGTGATGGCATTGAAAAATCATTTAATATTAACGATGATTTGTAACCATCTCTATTTTTTAAATAGGGATTTATGAAGTTGCTACATACTATACACCAAAAATATCTACTATTTGTTACAAAAGTCAAAATACATCTAAGGAGAAACAAAGTAAAAAAAGGAAATTAAAATAAGGAAAAAGAGAAAAAAAAAAAAAAAAAAAGAGAAAGGAAGAAAATATGTGGATAACAAGGATAATGTCAGAAACGTAAGCTTTAGGCCTACAAAAACTTATCCTCAAAAATGTGAGAGGATGGCCCAAAGAAGATATGATTAAGGCCATGTTTGATTTGAAAGAAAAACAACACCATTACTTATTGAATTAGAGAAAAGTTCAGGTGATGATTCAAATGTGCAAGGTACAAGAATTCCCTTCGACTATTATAAAATAAAGCCTCCTCCAAAATTTAATATTAAAATGAAATAAGATAGTGACCAGAGGAAAACATTCCTGAAATTCAAAAATGATAAATCAGAGTTAACTATATAAGAATGGATGAATAAATGAATCAAAGCCTTAACTCTAACCCCATTGTCTATTGATAGAGTTACATATTAATAGTTAAGGACTCTCCTAGTCTTACTGTTGAAGTAGGAAGGGTCCAAAAGTTCTTTTTTGTCCTTCTACCTCATAAGTGGAAGATGATGTAAAACTTCAGGAAGACGATTTCAAGGAATTAATGTAAGTATCAAGTGATTGTTACCCTCTATGTTTTAGAAATATGGTTGCTAAAGGTCTCACACCATTGAAATGTACTAAGGGTAAACCTAGATACCATGAAAGGTTTTGTCTTTTTAAAAGAAAGTAAACTCAAGAAATGGTATTATCTTTGGCACCGTTAGAACATCCCATAATAATGAATATTATCTCATGATAACAAATATCCTTGAATGTGATAAGGTCTTTATGAAAACCATCAATTATTTTGATTAGTTTCGATTAAAAATATTAGATGATTTAGATGAACTTCAAATTAAGGATGCACCCTCTAAATTGAAGAAGAAATTAAATCTAAAATTAATGAACTCATGGAAATTAACATTGTAACATAAGATAACCCTCTCACCCTAATTTCATTAATTCTTTGTTGAGTGGGGATGAATTAGACAACTTAATTAAACTATTTTCTAATTTTAAAGATAGATGATCATAGTAATATGATTTAAATTTGGACTTCTCCTCTGAGCTAGAGATTCATGAACTTGAAATTTGACCTGATGCCATTTCCATCAAGCAAGCTCCTTGATGCATGCAACTCAAAATTAAACATCAAGTCTCTCTGAATTATAAAGATTAGTCGGGCTAGTTTTATTTTAGAGGAAAAAATATCCCTCTTTGGTGGCCAGCACCATGTTAGTTAGAAAAAATAAAAGTCAAATTTGAGTCTACACCGATCAGAAAAAAGCATGTTCCAAAGATAAGTTCCCACTACCTATATATAAACACATGGTTAAAATTGCCTCTGTGCACACTATTTTCTTATTCATGGATGGTTTTTATAGATATAAACAAATTAAGATGGATCCATAGGATGAGAGAAACATGGCATTAGAAGCATCTATTGGAATCTTTTTTTATTAGGCAATACCCTTTGGTCCTAAAATGCCAATGCAACCTACCAAAGGACTATGACTAAGATCTTCGATGAACTCATTCACAACCAAGTAGTGTATTACATTAATAATCTACTCATAAAAAGCAAAGTCAAAAAAGATTATCTCTATGATTTATGAACTGTCTTTGAATGGTTACGTCGCTATGATTTCAAAATGAATCTCTTAAAGTCCATTTTTATCGTCAACTTAAGAAAATTTTTGGGCTTTGTAGTGATTCATCATTAAATTGAAATTGATCCTACAAATATAAAAGAAATCTAAGACATGCAACCTCCAAAGAGTTTTGCCCAATTAAGGGCTCTTTAATCCAGGTTAGCTTATCCAAGGCTGCTCAGTCCAAATCTCTCTAAAAAAATGTCATCCCTTTGATGCTTTAGCTAAGAAGGATTCCAAATTCAGCTGGGATAGAAACTGCCAAAATGACTCTAAAGAATTAAGAATTATCTAATCAATCCTCTGATCTTAAATGCCCTAATTCTAGGGAAGCAATTGATCATGTACACTACTTCTCTAGATGAGTCACTTAGTGACTTGTTGGCTCAAGTTAATTAAAAAGGAAAAGAAAATGCTCTCTATTATCTTAGATGGTGACTCTTCCCATTTAAAATGAGGTACCCTATGATTGAGAAGCACTGCCTTGCCTTAATTTTTGCAGCCCAAAAACTAAGATAACACATGCTTTCTCATCAAGTATATTTAATGTCTAGAATGAATCTATTGTTGTATGGCATATCCTACATTATTAGGACATTTGGCATAATATTTTATGATATTTCACCAATTTGACATCACTTTCATTCTCTTGTGTGCTAAACAATAGACATCATTGAATTCCTTATAGCACACCCACTTCTAACATAATATACTCTAAATAATAATTTACCTAATAAACAAATCATAAGTTTAGAGGAATCTGATAGTCATATATGGGAATTATATTTCAATGGCATGGTGTCTTCTCAACTAGGTGAGGTAACAAGATCTACCCTTCTTGAAAGAGTTAGCATTGATCTGGTCTTTATAACACCAAATAATGGAATAATACACTTTTCCTATCATTTATTAGAGCCATGCATAAATGACTAAGATGAATATGAAGCTTTGATAATAGGTTTGGAACTTATTATATTGATGGAAATAAAGAAATTTAGAATCTTTGGAGATTCTCAATTCATTATCAACTAGATTTCTGGAACCTACCAAATTTTGAATTCTAAACTCTTAAAATATTATCAGTACATGAAACACAATCATGAGCAAATTCCTATTATAACTTTGTATCAAATTCACTATGGCAGTAATTTTGTGGTAGATGCCTTGGTGAAGCTTGCAAAGGAAATATTTTTCTTGGAAGAAGACTCCATTCCTGTGGAAATTCAAAACTATCAAATTTTTGCTCCTATAAATTTGGAGTATATCAATAAAAATCCTTGTGAGATTCTATCTACTTTTGTGATAGTTGATTGAAGGCAAACTTTCATAGATTACCTATGAGAAGATAAACTTCCACATAACAAATCCTCTGCCAATCAAATCAAGACATGTGATTTATCATACACACTTGTTATAGAATGTTATACTATAAGTCATTCGATCAAATGTGGTTACAATATTTAGACAAACACAAAGCCTTAAAGATTGTAAATGAGGTGTATATTAAATTATGTGGTGCTCACCAATCCGGTCCTATAATGATACTAAAAATTAAAAGAATTTGATATTATTGTTCTTCTATGATTGTGTATCGTACATCAATTTGGTACCCTATATAATCATATCTGATAATGATTCCACATTTAAGTCAAATAAAATCAATAATTTTGTAAGGTGTCATAATATTGATTGGAGATACTCAACCATCTACTATCCAAAGGTTAATGGATTACCCCAAGCCTTCAATAAGCCTTTGTTATAAATCATAAAAAAGACCCAAGATGACAACAAACATCAATGGCATGAGAGGTTGATTGAAGACTTATGGGCTTACTAGATAACTCATAATACCCCAACCTAATCCACTATGTTTACATTAGTCTAAAGGTTTGAGGCTATTCTTCCTATGGAGGTGTGATTTACCTCACTAAAAATTACCTTATAAAATCAAATTATAATTAAGCAAAGTGTGCAACTTGAGTTTGAAACTTGAGGACCTTGAAGAATGCCTCTTCCAATCATGATAAAATCTAGAATTATATAAATCACAGATGGTTCAAGCTCTTGATAAAATTGTTAGCTCAATAAATTTCCAAATAGAAGACTTGGTCTTGGTTCTTCAAAGGCTTATTTATCCCATTGAATAAAGGGGGAAAGTTTGAACCAAAGTTAGAGTGACTATTAGTAGTAGAGATAATCTTCAAAGGAGGTTCCTATCAGATGATGAATTGGAAAGAAACCCTCCCAATGCTTTCTGTTAATGTGTGGTACCTCAAGTAATATAAGGCTTGATGTAATCAAATCGAAAATCAATTAAAAAAAGTCTAAAGGTTCAAATCTCTTTCAATCCAACTCTCCAAATCAAATTCCCAAATTTAGAATCCCATAAATTAAAATTAGCTTTTGAAATCAAAATCATTTAAATCCAATTGAGTCTTAATCTCAATTCAAGATCAATTTCAAATTTGAATTCAAATAAAAAATTCTTATGACTATTCCCAAAGCTTTAATAAAATTAGCTTTATTTAGGTTATGGAACTAATCATAACCTTAATCATTAGTCTAAAGCTATCTACATTAATATGTATTTGCCCGCAGACATAATATTGTTGCGACCCATGACCCCAAGCTTGAAATTTTGATGATGACAAATAATATCACCTAAACTTCTATTCATTGAATATCATTTATTATTTGCTATTGTCCGTGAGTACTAACATTTTAGGAAGATCACAAGCTACTTAGGACAACAAGAAGACTAAAGACTGGCTAGATTAGGAGAATGAGTCTGACAATATAATTTGTTATTTATATTATTTTTTATTTTCTTAAGTCTGACCACAATCTGCATGTAAGTCTGAGAAACCATGCACACACACAATGGGAGAGGGTTTTAAAAGTAAAAAATGTAGAATTTCTTTCTCTAGTGATCATATTGTACGACTTTATTTTGTACTGTAGGATCTGAGCTTGTTAAATGATTTCTGTCAATAGATCGTACCGTACGAATACTATCGTACTGTTTGATGTGTTCCAAATCCAAAACCCTAGCCGTCAAATTAACTTAAGTAAGTTTTTCTCAGCCGTTCGTATTGTACGAAGGACTTCGTACTGTACAATTTATTTTAAATACTTTCTTAAATTAACCCGTGATTAGTGGAATAAATCAATGCTTAACTAATTGAAAATCATATTATGCGAACACATTCGTACTATATGATGAACAGAGATGAATTTTGATCATCCCAGAGATCGTCCTAGACAATCCCTTATTTTTGTCTCATCATACTATACGATGTCTATCATATCATACGATGAACAGAGACGACATTTGATAGTCCCGGAATTCATCCTGGATAATGCCTTGATTTTGAACATACATACTGTATGATGTATATCGTACCATACGATGTACAGAGATGACATTTGATCGTCCTGGCTATCATCCTGTACTAGCAGTAGTGTTGAGGATCATACCATACAATTTATTATCGTACTATACGAGTATACTTTGAACTGTTTGAACACCTTTGTACCAGGATGAGGCATGTTATACATATCACACTGTATGATGTGAAATCAAAATGTACGATTGTAACGGTTACTATGAATAATTCATGAATTTTGGAGCCTGTTTTAAGTATCAAATTAGTAATCTTTTTAAGAGAGGCAAAAAGAGGGGAACATGATTAGAGAGGGAATCCTTGGGAGAGAGCTCTTGAGAAGTTTTTAGGGTTTGAGAGAGGAAGGAGAAGGCTTGGTGAGGGAGAAGAGGTGTGAGGGAGATCACACGGTTGCTCCGTTCTTACTGCATCTTGCTCCTCCTTTGGCTCGGAAAAAACTTGTAGGAGGCTCTCTGAGGGGGAGACTCTTCTACATCTAGGACCTCGAAGGTACTCTGCCTTCTCCAAGAGGGACAAAAATGAGAAGGTTCTCTACCATAGTCAGGAGGGTAAAAACAACGCTTGGCACTCCGCCACGCCGGGTTGGTGAAAGGGAGTATTATAAGGGCTTCTCTGCCTTACCGAGGGGCCAAAAGGAGAGCTATAGTTCGTAGTGAAATTCCTGGAGCGGAGGACTCCGAGGAGTGGATGTAGGTTATTGTTTGACTGAACCACTATAAAATTTCAGTGTGCTTTTTCCTTATCGCTATTTACTTTTGCTTGCACTTAATTTTCATAATATTTGCCTGGTGAAATTTTTGGAAGAAAAGGATTCTATATTGTACGTTGAGTTCTTCGTAGTAGTTTAAATTTTCATATTAAAAATTAAAAGCATCAAAAAATTAGAACTCCTGCTTAGGATTTAATTATTGCTACAAAGTTTTCACAATTCACCCCCCCCTCTTGTCGATCTAGTTATTTCAATTGGTATCAGAGCCTATTTTCAAAATTAGTGTTTTAGAAAACCTCAAAAAAATGATCATGTCACATTTTGGAAATCGTAACACCGCGGAGGGTTATTCAATAACCCGTCCACCTCTTTTTGATAACACCCCGTTTGATTTCTGAAAAATTAGAATGTCTACCTTTTTGCAATCTATTGATTATCGCATGTGGATGTTAGTCAATGATGGATATATTGCATCTTTTAAAACTGTGAATGAAGTGAAAAATCTAGTACCTTTTAATGAATGGAGCAATGAGGATAGGGATTTAGCCTAATTGAGTGCTAAGTGTTTAAATTATTTTTTCTATGCATTAAAGTCTGAGGATTATATGTGAGTGTCTACTTGTGCTACTGGTAAGGAGATTTGGGATAGAATATGCATTACATACGAAGGAACAAGTGAAGTAAAATAGTCTAGGCTTAACATTCTATTGCATGATTATAAACTCTTCCATATGAAACCTAGTGAAACAATATTTGACATGTACACTAGTTTCACCCAAATCGTGACATCCTTGCATGCAATAGGTAGAGAGAATTCAAATTCTGAGAAGGTTAATAAGATTCTAAGATGCTTACCTAGTTCCTATGATGCTAAGATAACTGCTATCACTGAATCTAAAGACATTAACGTTTATTTTATTGATAATCTCCTTAGGTCACTTATTGCATACGAGCAAGGAGTGAGTCAAAGACAAAGTGATGCAGGTGAAAAGAAGGAGCGAATGGTGGAATTAAAAGCAAACAATTTAGAAAGTGACAGCTCTGTAGGGGAGGAAGAAGATGATATAGCCTTGATGACCCGACAGTTCAAGAACTTCTTAAAGAGAAAATAAAGGCATCATCAGAACGGTTGGAATAAAGGTAAAAGCTCTAAGTTTAATAAAGTTTCATCTGACACAATCTGTTTTGAGTGCAGGAAGCCAAGTCACCTTCGAGCTGATTGCCCCAACTTAAAGAACCAGCCTACTAAGGAAAAGAGGGAGGACAAAGCCAAGTATAAGAAAGGAAAAATGAAGACATAAAAAGCTTTTTGGGCCAACTCTGCCTTAGAATCATAAGAAGAAGCGGGGGAGGAGGTAACAAATCTGTGTTTAATGGCTAACGATAATCTTGATCAATCAGATCAAGATGAGGTATGTCAGCTTTCATACGAAGATTTATTGCTTATTTCTGAAAAAAATTCATGACTCGTATAGGAAAATAAAAAGATGCATGCTAGTCTTAATATTGAATTTAGTAGTTTATAAACTGAGCATGCTAACTTAGTCAAAGAAAATTCTAATTTAGATAGAGATCATATGCTACTTCTTGATGAGTATGATGCATTAAATAAGAAACATATTAAACTAACTGAAATGCATGAAACCTTGAAACCACTCATGTTGAACTAGAAGAGGCTTTTCATAGACTAGACAAACATGCATTAGAAGTAGATCACAGTGAGCATTTGTTAAAAATAGAAATTCATGGATTGACATATAAAAACAACACTTTAAAGAAAAAATCAAAGATCTAAAAAAAAAAATTACATCACCCACATTAGCCCAACCTAGTCAACCCCCAACATAGCATGCATCACACAACTTTAGGAAGAGGCATCACCACCCACATAGGTTAGTGAATCCATTTCCTGGTGTTAGGTGCTTCTCTTGTGGCATGCTAGGTCACATAGCCACACTTGCATAATTCACCATAGGACACTTAGTATGGAGACCTAAAGTGCATCCATCACAACATTGCATGCATACATCTCATTAATGCAAGCATAAGGAGGAACCAAACTCACTTGGGTTCCCAAATCTAACCCTTGAATGAAATTGTTGGGATGCTCTCACAAAAGACCTAGTGAGAGCATATAGTACCTGGATAGTGGCTGCTCGTGACACATGACTGGAGATATGAAGAAGTTCATTCAACTGGAGACCAGGACTAGAGGCAAAGTAACATTGGGAGATAACACTACCAGGAAAGTGATAGACTCAGGTATTGTAGTAATGCTAAGAATTTTTTAACTAAAAATGTCTTATTAATTGATGGTTTCAAGCATAAATTACTTAGCATTAGTCAATTTTGTGACAAATGTTTTGAAATTAAATTTCTGTCTGGCAAATACCTGATTAGTTTAAATAATAAACTAGTTTTAGAAGAAAAATGAATGAATAATATTTACATGTTTGACCTTAATTGCATTGATAGTACGAATTCATTTTGTTGAAAAGAATAGTTGATGACTCGTGGCTATGGCATAGGAGACTATGCCATGCTAGTATGAAAACACTTAGAAACATCACTCAGAAAAACCTAGTTTGAGATGTACCTAAGTTAGACTTTACTAAGGATCACTTATGTGATGCTTGCCAACTAGGAAAATAAGTCAAATCATCATTTCATTCAATTAGAGATGTGATCACCTCTAGGCCATTAGAAATCCTACACATGGACTTATTTGGACCCGTTAGTACATCCAGCCTGGGTGAAAAAAATTATGGATTTGTGATTGTAGATGACTTCACTAGGTTCACTTGGGTAAGATTCCTAGCACATAAGAATGAGTCTTTTGAGAATATTATGATTTCCTTCACAAGGATTTAACAAAAATTAGATCGTGAAATCTCAACAATCCATAGCGATCATGGTGGAGAGTTTCAAAATGATAGATTTGAATCATATTTCCAAGATATAGGAATAGAACATAATTTCTCATCCCCTAGAACACCTCAACAAAATGGTATAGCAGAAATGAAGAATAGAACCTTGGTAGAAGCTGTTAGTGCAATGTTAGCAGAGTACATCCTTCCTAGATACTTTTGGGCAGAAGCAGTCAACACAACGTGTTATATTTTAAGTAGGGTAAACATTAGATCTAAGTTGAATAAAACTCCTTATGAACTCCTTAAGGGTAGGACAGCGAATCTTTCACACTTACATGTCTTTGGGTGTAAGTGCTTCATCTTGAATAATGGCATACATTCCTTAGGAAAATTCGATCCCAAGTCTGATGAGGGTGTCTTCTTAGCTTATTCATCTGTAGGTAAGGCCTATAGAATCTTTAATAAGAGAACCCTAGTAGTAGAAGAGTCCACCCATATAGTATTTGATGAATCAGATAAGCCCTCTGAATATAAAATTAAATATGATGAAATAGAGGTAATTCAAGGAGTAGAGACTATGACCTTAGGAGAAAGGGTAGAACCTCAGGAAGATTTGCGTAGAGAATGGAGATATTCTTCTAGTCATCCTAAAGATTTAATTTTAGGAGACCCTTTAGAAGGTGTAAGAACTAGGCATGGACTTAGTAAAGAGGTTTGTCATTCAGCATTCATCTCTATAATAGAACCTACAACTATAGATCAAGCCGTAGGAGATGAATTTTGGATTCTAGTAATGCAAGAAGAGCTGAACCAATTCACTAGGAATGATATTTGGGAGTTAGTCAAGAGACCTAAAGAACAAAGTGTTGTTGGAACAAAATGGGTCTTCAAAAATAAGGTGAATGATTCAGGAACAATAATAAGAAATAAAGCCATATTAGTAGCTAAGGGGTACAACAAAATTAAGGGAATAGATTTTGAAGAAACCTTTGCCCCTGTTGCTAGACTAGAAGCCATAAGAGTGCTCTTAGCTTTTGCTTGCTTCAAGAACTTCAAACTATATCAAATGGATGTAAAGAGTGCTTTTCTAAATGGAGTAATTAAGGAAGATGTCTATGTTAAGCAACCCCCCGGATTTGAAAGTTCACAATTTCCAAACCATGTTTTGAAATTAAAAAAGGCATTTTATGGATTAAAGCAAGCACCTAGAGCATGGTACGAAAGACTTAGCTCATTCTTATTGGATAGAGGATTTGAAAAGGGTAGTGTAGATACTACACTCTTTTTACAAAAGATCAAAAATGAAATTCTCATTGTTCAAATATATGTGGATGACATCTTATTTGGATCTTCAGATAAAAACTTGTGTAATGAATTCTCAAAAATAATGAGTAATGAGTTTGAGATGAGCATGATGGGAGAACTTAATTACTTTCTAGGCTTTAGTGTAAAACAAATGGATAACGAAACTTTTCTTAGCCAAACAAAGTTTATTAAGGATATTTTAAAAAAATACAAAATGGATAGTGCTAAACCCATGAACACTCCAATGAGCTCAATAGTTCAATTAGACAAAGATCCTAATAGAAAATTAGTAGATTAGAAAAAATATAGAGGAATGATTGGATCCCTTCTTTACCTGACTGCCAGTAGACCGGACATAATGTTTAGTGTGTGCCTTTGTGCCTGTTTTCAAGCCAATCCTTAAAAGTCTCACTTAACTACGGTAAGAGAATCCTTAGATATCTACTAGGCACCCTGAACTTAGAAATTTGGTATCCTAGGCACAACACTTCCTTTGAAATCTTAGGGTACTCAGATTCTGATTTTGCTGGATGTAGGATAGATAGAAAAAACACCTTCAGTACCTGCCAATTCATAGGATAATTATTAGTTTCTTGGTCCAGTAGGAAGCAAAACTCAGTAGCCCTTTCCACGACCGAGGCAGAATATATTGCAATAGGAAGTTGAGTTGCACAAGTACTATGGTTAAAATAATAAATTCTTGATCTTGGCCTACCTGTAGGAACCATCTCAATCGTGTGTGACAATACAAGTGTAATTTGCATCTCTAAGAACCCAATTCAGCACTCTTGAACGAAACACATAGACATTAGACACCATTTCATAAGAGATCACATCGCTAAGGGAGATATTGAATTGCATCACATCGCTACAGAAGATCAATTGGCTAACATATACACAAAACCACTAGCATTCGACAACTTTAGCACATTGAGGATAAGACTAAGTGTCATACACATTAATGCATAAAAAAAATTCTTCTAAGGATGTTCCTGATCATCACACACTCACTACACAAAACCACAAATTTGACATTTTATTATCGTACTGTAAGATCCACTATCATCCTGTACGATACATCTAAATCTACACAAAGCACAACCATAGACACATTTCACCTCTGTTGATCGTACTGTACGATCTCCATCGTATTGTATAATACAGCTGGCTGGCATTCAAACTGTCTGGTACGACATTATTGCTCATCGTACCGTACAAAATCTCCTCTTCGTACTATATGATCCACATCAACGAACAGATTGGGACAAATTAACTCTATTTGGTATGATATTTATTGGTGTTCGTACTGTACGATACCTCCACTTCGTACTGTACAATACCTCTCAGCAAAATGGATGAGAATGAGTTAAAGGTGTCTGGTATGATATAATTGTCGTTCGTACTATACGATACACCTATTCGTACAGTATGAAAACTTTTTGTCAAAAGTCGTACTGACGACCCTCGGGACGATATAAACCCTTCTAATCGTACTGTACGATACCCATCATACTGTACGAGTTGACCACCTTTTTCGGAAATGACCTATCAGAACATTTATTACCAATCGTACTATACGAAACACGATCGTATTGTATGATTTTGGAAAGATTCTATAAATTTCCTTGCTTGGTAGATCTCTTCACTCACATCTCTTCTTCTACTTGCCTTCCTGATCATGTCGAGTTCCAGCAAGAGGGGTCGTTAGGCAGCTGGAAGTTCATCTTCCTCTAGCCGTCATGATGCTCGCTTTCTAAGTGCTAAGTGTGAAGAGGCCTATCATAAGTATAAAGCCTGCAAGATTACACCATCAAAAATGCTCAATCAGGCTGCTCTAAACTTCAAGGTACTGAACCTCTTTGCTTCCACCGCCCAATTCCTTCTCACTTTGGCCTTTCCCTAAAACTCTAAACTTCTATTGGAATTTCTAGAAAATCTAACATACACTATCGATAATATAACTTTCCACTCCTTTATCTATCTCCAAAACATCAAGATTACCAAAGTTAACATCGCCTAATATATTGGGCTATCCACTAAAGGACCTCAAGTTCGTTCCTTTCTTGCAAACGAATTTGACTAGAGTGATGTTAATTGTGTCCTTAGGAATGATGTCTTCTATCAACACCAACCACTCGTCCAATCACTCAATCGAAATACCAGAATTATTTAACATGTCCTTAGAACCTCTATAATACCCAAAGTTGACGACCAGATCAACATGACCCCGACTTTATCTGTCGCTACCTATCTTATCATGTCCAACACCAAATTCGATGAGGCAGATCTGATTATTGACTACATTCATCATATGACTTTCATTCTCCTCCCTACTACTCGTTGGAAACAAAATCTAGCTCTTGGTCACCTTATAGGATACATCCTTCAAAATAAATACCAATTAACCTATCTTGGTGAACCCAATAATCTTCCAATCTTTTATACGGATGCTCTTTCCGTATTCTTTTTCGTTAGGGACAAGAGCCTAAAGAACCTGACTTTGACGATGAAGAAGGAGAAGCTGCCCCCGTAGCAGCTCAAGCTCGACCACGATGACATGCAGCACCCCGAGCTACTGTACCAGCTTATCATCATGATGATTTGGTCAAACATTTTGACCAACTTCAGACTCATTTTGATACGCACATACAAGAGCAACATCAACAACACGAGACTGACATGCAATGGTTTTGGGAACGCTTCACTGCAAATTGATCAATGATTTGACACAATCCTTCACTATTTCAGCCAAACCCACATCCACCTCCAAGTGATCAAGATCCTTCCCTTTGAAGTGTATGTGTTATATTTTTCTTTCTTAGTGTTGTTAGCTCTTCTTTTTGGTGCTGTCAAAAGGAGGAGAAGGTTGTTGAAGTTTGCTTATATTGTAGTTTACTTATGTTGTAGTTTCCTTTTTTGTTTCAATAGAATGCATTTCATCTCTTTTCTTGTCTTGTCTAGTTCGTATTTTCTTTTTCCATTAACCAAAAAAATAAAAAATATATGCCTTTCAAACTTGCCTACAACAAACATTATTTGACATCATCAAAAAGGGGGAGATTGTTGAAACCCATGACCCCAAGCTTGAAATTTTGATGGTGACAAATAATATCGCCTGAACTACTATTCATTGAATATCATTTATTGTTTGCTATTGTCCGTGAGTACTAACATTTTAGAAAGGTCACAAGCTACTCTAGACAACAGGAAGACTCAAGACTAGTTAGATTAGGAGTATGAGTCTGACAACGTAATTTATTATTATTATTTTTTAATTTCTTAAGTCTGGCCACAAACTATATGTAAGTCTGAGCAACCATGTATATACACAGAGGGAGAGGGTTTTAAAAGTAAAAAATGTAGATTTTCTTTCTCTGATGATCATACTGTATGACTTTATTTCGTACTGTACGATCTGAGCTTTTAAAATGATTTCTGTGAATAGATCGTACTGTACGAATACTATCGTACTGTACGATGTGTTCCAAATCCAAAACCCTAGCCATCAAATTAACTTAAGTAAGTTTTTCTCAGTCATTCGTATAGTACGAAGGACTTCGTAATGTATGATTTATTTTAAATACTTACTTAAATTAACTTGTGATTAGTGGAATAAATCAAGGCTTAATTACTAATTAAAAATCATACTGTATGAACACATTCGTATTATATGATGAACAGAGATGAATTCCGATCATCCCTGAGATCATCCTGGACGATCCCTTATTTTTGTCTCATCATACTGTATGATGTCTATCGTACTATACAATGAACAGAGATGACATTTGATCATCCCAGAATTCGTCCTGGATGATGCCTTAATTTTGACCATATGTACTATACGATGTATATCATACCATACGATATACAGAGATGACATTTGATCGTCCCGGCTATCATCCTATATGAGCAGTAGTGTTGAGGATTATTCCGTACGATTTATTATCATACTGTACGAGTATATTTTGAACTATTTGTACACCTTTGAACCAGGATGAGGCATGTTATACATATCATATTTTACGATGTGAAATCATACTGTTCAATTGTAAAGGCTACTTTGAATAATTCCAAAATTTTGGAGCCTATTTTAGGTATCAAATTAGTAAACTTTTTAAGAGATACAGAAAGAGGGGAACGTGATTAGAGAGGGAATCCTTGGGAGAGAACTCTTGAGAAGTTTTTAGGGTTTGAGAGAGGAAGGAGAAGGTGAGCTTGGAGAGGGAGAAGAGGTGTGAGGGAGATCACACGGTTGCACCATTCTTGCTACATCTTGCTCCTTCTATGGCCCATGAAGAACTTGTGGGAGGTTCTCTGAGGGGGAGACTCTTCTACATCCATGACCTCGAAGGTACTCTGCCTTCTCCAGGAGGGAGAAAAAAGGGAAGGTTCTCTGCGATCGCCAGGAGGGTGAAAACAGCGCTTGGCACTCCGCCACGCAAGACTGGTGAAAGGGAGTATTGTAAGGGATTCTCCGCCTTGCCCAGGGGGGAAAAAAGAGAGCAATAGTTTGTAGTGAAATTCCCGGAGCAGAGGACTCCGAGGAGTGGACGTAGGTCATGGTTTGACCGAACCACTATAAAATTTCGGTGTGCTTTTTTCCTTATCGCTATTTACTTTTGCTTGCACTTAATTTTCATAATATTGGCTTGGTGAAATTTTTGGAAGAAAAGGATTCTATTGCTGCACGTTGAGTTCAATTGTTTGCCTTCATAGTAGTTTAAATTTTCATATTAAAAATTAAAAACATAAAAAAATTAGAACTCCTGTTTAGTTTTTAATTATTGCTACAAGGTTTTCACAATTCACCTCCCCCCCCCCCCCCCCTCTTATCGATCTAGTTATTTCAAATATTATGTTATTCTAGATCTTTCACTGATGATACAGGAAAAATCATCAAACAAATTTGAATTCTCTAGTCTTTAAGGATAATAGTGAGTCTTTGTACTTCCTTTCCTTAGGATTAGATCTGCTAGTATTGAAGCAAGCCTCTTGTGGCACCATCCTAGCATAAAAATCAAAAGAAATTTAGGATCAGCTAATATCTTCCTAATCTCTAATAGGTTGGGTCAAGTAGCCCCTTAGCTAGAGTATACTAGGTAAGTAGTACCCAGAAACATCTTTCATGGTCAAACTATTAAAAATTTAAAAGCAATTTTGGGTTAGGTAAACTTTACCATATTCTTACTGGTTTAGGTAGATTATCTTCTTTACTATCTACTCCTAGTTCGATGTAAGTCCTAGAGATTTCAATCTAGGTTAATCATAAAAAACTCAAAAGTGAAAGTTTGTGAAGGTTGTTAAACCTCTAAGAACTAGCCTAAAGCTAAATAAGAGGGGGTGAATTTATAATTTAAAAACTTCTTTAAGCAAAAATGAAAATCCCCCTTTTTTAAGCTTTTTAAAATATATGAAAATATTAATTTTATCCCTTGATGTAGAATTAGATTAATTTCATAATAATAACAAAAATAGAGTTTTCAACTACACAAAAATAAAAAATTGTTGAACTTAAAATGTTGAAAAATAAAAGAATGAACCACCATATTTTATAGTTGTTTGTTCAAAGTTGACCTATGTTCACTCTCTGGAGGCCTCCTTTGCTGGTATTGCACTAAACCTTTTACTATCTCCCCTTTATGGCCCACAGCTAGGCAAAGAATCCCTTACAAATCTCTTCCACCAACCCGGTGTGGTAGAGTACCTTAAATCTTTTTCACCCTCCTCGTGAAGGCAAAGAATCTGAAATCCTTTTTCTCCCTCCTAGAGATGGAAGACAACCAAGAATCCCTTTACTCCCACCTAGAATTGGTAGAGAACCACAAATCCTTTTACTCCCTCCTGGAGTTGGCAGAGAACCACGATCTAGTGCTGAAAAATGTCTTCCAGGAGCCACTCAAGAATCAAAGCAGAGACTTAAAGAAGATTGCAAGAAACTTTGCTTGGAGTAACCTTATGAAGCCCTCCAAACTCCCCCTCATAAGAACTCTCCCTCTCTTCTCTCCCAAAGCTCCCCTTAACTCTCTCTCTCTCTCTCTAATCTCCCTCTCAAGTAGTTTAATAGCAAAATATTATCTTATAAGACAATATGAGAGCTTAAATAGAGAGCCTCTGAAGAAGCCCTAAATTTTAATCTGGCACTTCTAATCATCCAGTATGATCGTTAGATCGTCTTGTATTATTAGTACAAAACAACACTTCTAGACAGTAAGAACTGCATTGGTCTATACAATCAATTCAATAGATTATACTAATCATCATGTATGATCCACTAATCATCATGTACAACTAGTTCACAAAATTGAACTGATCGTCCAGTACTATAGCTAGCGATTAAATATCATCCCATGTAGAGAACAAGTCGTACCATACAAAGTTCGGGGATCATTCTGTATGATCAATGAAATCTAAAACTTTTCATCTTGGATAATGGGTGACATTTAATTATCATCCCATGTAGGAATTAGGTCATTCATCACGATCATCTATGATCATCCTGTATGATTCGATTGAATAATTTAACCATATGCATGATTGTTGTCAATTGTACAATATGATGAAGATCGTACGGTATGTTTAGAGACAAATTTTGAATATTAAAATGTTACATAAATTATTATTGGTGAATATTTTGATGATTATAACTAATCATCACGTATGATTTCTATCATACATTATGATGAGTTTAATCAACCTTAATTAATTGAGGTGCCTAATTTAGGGTTTTTTATTTTAACAGACCATAATTATGATATAAATTATATTGTACGATTAGTTAAAAAAATAAAAAAAAATTTTAACTCACCAACTCACTCCCTTGAGTGTGTGTGAACAAGGTTACTTAGCTTAGTGCCCACCATATACATGACTTGACTCAAGAAAGATAAAAGTACATTGAAATTGAAATTACACACAGACTCAACCCCAGTCTACCCAATCTTGAGTTGATTGAGGTTACAAGTAAAGAGTGGACTTGCAAATTACCCTGAAGACCACATCTCATTATATCCCATGAAGTGTAAATCTATAAAGATATAATAGCAGAAAATTGAAATAGAGAACTAACAAATTGAGATGAATGGTGGAAGTTAAGCTCAAAAATTTAGTATCAGTACAGCCATCTTGAAAGAACCCCAAATGCCACTCAAATTTGGCCCTGAACCCACCCAAGCATAACATGGAAATCCTGCAGATGATAAAAGCATTGGAATAGACCAAGGAATAATCATAGCTAAAAATTGTGATCACCACACAACTGTAATTCCAACACCTATAGCTTAAGGGGAAATATTCAACAACCAACTTACTTAGACCTAATTGCAATAACAAATAGCAACCCCTACAGAAGTAAGAGTAGAAAAAGCCACAAGAAATTAACCGATAGAACTCCTCACAAGGAAAAGATGAGTAGCACATAGGGGTTAAATCACAGAAATAATAATTATAAACATAGCTTAAACCCACCCAACCATAACAATTTAAAATGATGAGAAGCAATAAGATTAACTATAGAAGAGCACCAAGACTAAACACATCCACGTGTAAACCTGTTGAAACATAAGAATGTAAACCATCAATGACACCATAGAAAACATAAAAAGGATGATTAGAGAATAAGCACCATGAAGAAACCCATAAGGAAACAAGAAACCAAAAAATATAACACCTAACTGGCAACCCCAACACTACCATCACCACCAACTACACCATCACAAACGGCTCTAGATCTATGCAATATAAGGACCAATCCCCCATAAAAATTAAGAATCCAAGATAAAAACCAAAAGCATTACCATCATAACTACACAGAGAAACAAAATTCCCAATGAAGACACCAACAGAACCTGCACAAAAAAATAACATCGAGAAAAGAACCAAATAGGTAGTAACAATCCTAGAAAACCAAACACCCAAAAAAAGAACTAGAAAACCTATTAAGATGATCTAATGTAAGGGGATACAAGAGCGGTCCAACCTAATGAAGCCTAAGAGAATACCAGGAAGGGACTGCTCCAAAAACTAAACAAACCCATGTAAAGTATAACCAAACATAGCTATGTAATCAACCATAACATTTCCTTCAAGTAAAATATGCATAATATAATAGGAAATGAGAAACATCCATTATTTTAGTATCTGATCAAATAAAAATTATACAAATTAGTGATGTTGTTATTCTTTATATAAAGAATAAGTATATAGCATCAACTTCAATCCAAATATTAGTGATACCTAACAAAATGCATAATTATGTCTCATAGTAAAGAGCTTCAAACTCAGTATTCAAAGTGTTAGTAAAAGAGCTAGGGCCCACCAAAGCAACAATATCATGCCCTCTAGAATCACAAAAAATACCACCATAACCAGCATTATGATTTTTAAAAGAGTCATCAGTGTTAAGTTTAAGACCACCATGAGGTGGTTTAAGCCATCTAATAATCCTATATTTAATAACAAAAGGATTAAACTGACAAAAAAATGAAACTCCATTAAAAAATGATAAAATCCTTTAAAAAGAATAGACTTTAATAAGATTATCCACAAAATGATGCAAAATTTTATCCTTGATTTTAGCAATGATACTCATGGAATTCATTTTAATGCCTTCATGTTTAGACTCATTTCTACTCTTCCAAAGATACCAATAAATTATGACAGGTAAAACATTATGAATATGGCCTTGAGTAGGAATAAACCATTTATTTAAAAGATTAGTGATGGTCAAATAATTGGCAATAGATTGATATCGAACAAATTATTAAAATATAACTAGAAATGCATAGCAGTAGGACCTTCAATAAAAACATGAATCAAATTTTTAGTATGGAAACAACATTTGCATTTAGAAACTATGAAAAAATCTTTCTTAAGTAAAATAGAATCAAGAGGCATATAATTTTGTAAAATCCTTCACATAAGAATAGAATAGGAGGTTGGAATGTTACAATGCCAAATAGCTGAATAAATAAATAATTTAGCCTGAGATTGCCTAAAAGCATTCCAAACCTGCTTAAAAGCAAAAAAATTTAGTATTAAACAAATTGAACAAAATGCAATCATTGTATCCAGGCATATAATCATTATGTAAATCCATATTCCAAATCTCATCTTGAATAAAATAATTAAAATTACATCCATAAGTAGAATGGGAATTCAATAATTGTCGATGGAAAAGTTGCCTAACCATTCCAAATCTCATCTAAGAGTATATCTTTCAGGGGATATAAAAATAAGACCCAAACCTAACCTAACTATGGGAGTTTCATTTGGATATAAGGCTTTAACGGATGATGCACCATCAAAGTATAACTTTCAAGTAGGGGACTCCTGTTCATCCAAACTCATGATTAGTTCATCAGGTAAATCATCGTAAGTAGGGAATCCGCAGGATCGATTGAGCAACAAAAAAGTCAACTAGAGCCTATCCTTTGATGGCCCGCTGAGGGACAAAAGTAATGTCAAACAACAGTAGGATCATAGACCAACATGCTAAGTAACCTGAGAGCATCATACAAGTCATCAAATACTATAAGGGGTTAACTCGAGAAATCAAGGTAACCTTACGCGAAATCAAGTAATGTCTAAGCTTCTGCACTACAAAGATCAAAACCAAACATTACTTTTCATTTGCTGGGTATTTTAGCTTCTGCCAAAAAAAATTTACCAACACATAAACCCCATTGAATAAGTTACTCAACAACCCACTTAATAGAGCAAAGCCTTCTCTAGTTAAAGAAGTCCCCTTGTCTGAATAAATAATTAAGGGCATGTTTGCCATCACATTATTTAGCTACATAAATTTATCCCAAAGACTCCTCTTAGATCTAAAAGCATACCAATGTTTGTAAGAAAATTCTTGTTATATATCCTTCAAATTCATAAAACCTAACCTACCTTCATCAACCACCACAGCACAATTAGTCCAAGAAGCCCAAAAATTAGCCGATTTAGCCTTCTTAGGACCCCAAAATAATTTATTAAATAACCTTTCCCTTATGGTATAAACATTTAAAATGCGGGATAAAGTGTAAAGTAAATAAATAGGAATAGAAGAGAGAACATGCTTGATTAACACTAATCAACCTCTAAACAAGAGCAAGTTAAAAGCCCGAGTGGAAAGTTTATTATGAATGGCATTAATGATATTGTTAAATATGTGAGAACACTTCTTGGCTCTTTAAAGAGGAGTATCTAAATATTTCATAGGTAAACTTTTATTAGAAAAACCTAACTTGTTCTCAATGTTATTCATTCTCCTTTGAGTTATAGACTTAATAGAGATGAAATAACTATTCAATGGATTAAAGATTAAATAGATAGCATGTTCAAAATTATTAAGAAATATAAACAAGATGTAAAGCATCTTAATAGAACCATTAATAAAAATAATGAAGTCATAAAAAAAAACTTAAATGAGTAATAAAAAAACCACTAGCCATTCTAAATTATAAATTCGAATGAGTCCCAAACTACACATTTAGTCCTCTAAAAAGATGCTCCACAATAATGATAAAGAAGAAAGGGGATAATGGATCCCCTTGCCTAAGACCATGAGGGAATTTGAAGTAGCAACAAGACATTTCATTGATAATAACAAAAAAGTAACAATTCTCAATAATATTTTTGTTAAGTTTAATAAAATCCATGTTGAAAACAAAAAATTTTAAGATAGTATAGAAAAATACCCAATTTAGATTGTCATAAGCTTTTGTAATCTTAACTTTAAATATAATATTCCCCCAGAATTCTAAGCCTCCAAGTCATAAACTAATTTCTAGACAAGAAGAACATTGTCAAATATATAAGAGCCTTTCATAAAACTAGTTTGCTAAAGAGAGTTAATCTTAAGTAATAATAAAGAAAGCCTTCCCATAAGTTATTTAGCTTTAAACTTGTTTAAAAAAGCGCACAAATTGATAGGATGAAAACCATTCCAAAATTTAATTACCTTATGCTTAGGTAATAAAGAAATAGAAGTAAAAGTAAAAAACTTTGGGTAAGGATTACCCAAAAACAAATCAACCATTGCATTCATTAAATCACCTTTAATAATGGACCAAGACTTTTAAAAAATTTAGTAGGAAACCCTTCATGATCTTCCACAAAACCAGTGTTCATATTTTTTGTTGCAAATCTAGATTCAAATACTATGATTTTAATGATAACAAACATTATTATTTCTTTACCACTACTATTATTGCATGTATATTTTGTTTTCCCTCCTTACTAACCTTTCATGTACACAAAGATCACTTGTAATGCAAATTAGTTTAAGATTAGATAGATTAGGGTTAAGTCTACTTGTAATGAATTCAATGTATTTTTTACCTTTCTTGAGTCAAATCTTGAATATGGTGAACCCCAAGCTAAGTAATCTTGCACATACACATTTAGGGAGAGAAATTTGGTGAGTTAGAGTTCTTTTTTTTTTACCTAATCCTCCAGGATGATCAGAAATCATACTGAATAATTAGTTAAAAACAAAAACCCTGATTAGGGCATTCATGCTAATTTTATTTGATTAAACTAATCATATTGGACGATCCTTTTCATCCAGGATGATCAGTTTATATGATGAAAATAGCACCAATCATAATTTAGGTAATTGTTTATATTCAAATTTTATTTTAATCGTTCAAGATAATACACATCATACTGGACGATCTATGATAATCATGCCAAAATTGATCTGGTGATTAGGGGAACAATTTTTGTAAAATTGTTCAATCATATCGTAAAGGTCAATCCATTTATATTGTATTAGATGATATAGTATATTTTATAGGATGATCCCCATCATCCAAGATGAAAAACCATAATTTTCTTCTAATCATTTGAAAGTATCGTACTGGATGTCTTGAGATGTTTGTAGCATGATATGTAAATCGCCACTCATCATCCTATGTCATACTGGATGATCAATATAGTATCTTAAACTAATCATCTTGGATGATTGCAAGATCCTACTTGATGATCTATATAAATACTTGAACTGATCATACAGAGCAAAGGTGATCATCCTAGTTGAAAGGGCTATTTTGTACTAATCATACAGAACAATCTATCGATCTTCCAAGATGATCAGTTATACATAATTGAAAATTAGGGCTTCTTTTGGAGGCTCTCTATTTAACCAATTGTATTAACACTTGAGTTAATCTTTTACTGTGGAGTTATTCTAAGAGGGAGCTTAGAGAAGGAATAGGGAGTTCTTGAGAGAGGGAGATCCTTGTTAGGGGGAGTTTATGAGAGAATCACAAAGGTAGCTCCAAGAAAAGTGTTCATCATCTTCTTCAAGTTGCTCCACTAGTTCCTTGGTGGCTTTGGAGTTCAGCATTAGATCCAGGTTCTCTGCCTACTCCAAGAGGGAGTAAAAAGATTCTTGGATTCTCTATCTTCACCAGGTGGGTGAAAAATGATTTCAAGGTTCTTTGCCTACTCCATGAGGGAGTAAAAAGATTCAAGATTCTCTGCCTCACCATGTTGGTGGAAAGACTTTATAAGGCCTTATCCACCTTACTATGGGAGAAAAAGGAAAGTCACTTTAGTTTAGTTTAATACTTGTAGAGGGAGTCTCTAAGGAGTGGATGTAGGGTAGATTTGACCGAACCACTATAAAATTTGGTGAGTTCTTTCTTACTACTTTTATCACATTTTATTTCAGCACTTTTCTGTGAATTGTTCTATGATTGAAAAATCAGATTGTATTATTATCGTGAAAATTATTTCTCTTCCGCATCAAGGGTCATTTTTTTGTTTTAAAATATTTAAAAGATCAAAAAGATTTTTTTTTTAAAGATTTTTTAAAACTACTAATTCACTCCCCCCCTCCCCCCTATTGGTTAGCTTAGGGCTAGTTTTTTAGGGTTTAACACCCCTCACAAACTTTCACTTTTAATAGTCTACTAAATTTCTTATTAAGAAGGCACCTTAGTAATGAAGGCAATATCCTCCTTAGTAATCAATGAAGGCTTCTTCTTAAAGTACTCATTACTAGAGTCATGCATCAAAACAGAAGCATCTAAAATAGAACCATCAGGTAAAAAGATGTTGTGAATATAATTAACCACCTTTTTATGATTGGAATTGTTAAAAAAAAATTAATATTCCTATCACCCTCCACAAGAAGTTTAGAAGCTGCCTTCTATCTTCAAAAAGCTTCTTCTTTTTTCTGAAGCTTTAACTAGGAGGTTTTAGTATAATTAAGGGAGCTTAAATTCTCCATAGAAGTATCTTTCATATAAGTATTTTCAGCACTATGAACTAATTTTTCAGCTTCCAGAATGTTAGAGAAATTATTTTTAAAAGCACATTTATTCCACCAAGCCAACTTTTGCTTAAGCCTCTTGGGTTTAAGCCATAATCTGGTCATGCCCCCAAAATTATCATTGGAACAAAGAGGAGTATGCTAGTTTCATTAAAAAATGTTGAGAAAAGTTTCATCATGGAGCCACATTTTTTGAAATTAGAAGGGCTAGTAAGTGTTCCTATTATGCAAAGAAGTACTTAAACTAAAGGAGAATGATAAAAAAAGTTTAGTTAAGATGCTCAATATGAGTCATTTCATAAGAAGAAATCCAAGAATCATTAAAAAGAATGTGATTAAGTCTTTTCCACATGGTACCCTTATTCCATGTAAAGGCATTCCTAAAAGAAACAATATCGTATAAGTTACAATTTAAAATCACATCATTAAAATCTTTCATAAAGTGAAAGTTAGGAGGTTTACCACCAATCCTTTTAGTAGTATTAGTGATAGAATTAAAATTCCCACCCACCATCCAAGGAATATTAATAGTAGAAGAGAAATCATAAAGTTGTTTCCAGAAAGTTTTCTTATCAAATCTTGAACAGGATGCATCAACAAAAGAAGGATAACAACCAAAATGAAGATAAATAATGTTAGTATGCACAGATTGAGGAAAATAGGCAATAACATATAAAGTAATACATTGCTTCCAAAGAATCAAAATTTTGTTGGTACAATTGCCAAAAGCCAAGGCAAAACAAAGTTTTGAATGAATAGAAATAAGCTTAGAAGAAGAAATTAATGACTCAAATAAAATAAGAAAATAAATACTATCAATTCTGCATAAATTCTTCACTCTATCCATGGACAAAGAACCCCCAACACTCCTAATGTTCCAAATAAGGACTTAACCATTAGAAGAAGGGGAAATAATTGAGGCCTGAGTGATCCTTAGAGTGTTGCAAGCCGAATTCTTAAAATCCTTATTTTTCTTTTTAGAAACTTTCATAAAATCATCTTCTATATTATCTACATTCCCACTATGAGATGACATAGAACCACAATTATTTCCTTCTTAATAATCATTTGAAGTATTCTTAGCATTTGAAATAATTTCTCCCTCCTTCAAAGTATCATCCTTTGGCCCAATAGCAGACTCATTTTTCTCTAATTGTTCACTATTATTTCTAACTTTCCACCCCGTTCATTTGGTTAACAACACATTAGTCTTGAGGCTTTATAGACTTTATAGGAATATTAGTAACAATCTGTGAAGAAACTTCTTCCTTCCACCTCTTTAAACTTTCATTGCATTAATCATCATGAGAGCTCATTAAAATAGGATTATTGACCTCTCACTATTCCCAACCACCCCCCCCCCCCCCCCCCCCCCCCCAAAATAAAGGCAAAATCAGATCAATTAAAGAAGCAACTTTTGTTGAAAGAACTCTAATTTCATCATGATTCTTTAATACCATAATCAAATTATTAAAAAGAATAGTTTCTATGTCATAACCACTAACCAGAGGTTCATCAATCTCCACTAATTTGGAGTCCACAAGAGTATGAACTCCCTTAGTCGAAGGTTCTCCACTATTAGGCATAGCCAATATTTTTTTTATTTAAAACCCACATAGAGGCCTACACATTAATAAAAAAAAGGAGTTAGAAGGCCCTTAGAGGGACTTTTAGCTCACTAATGCTCAGACGAGTGTTGACCTCATTTTTGTATGAGGTCACTAAGGCCCTTCCAAACTCTAGATTAATTCTAGATCCTAGGATCCACTCTAGACCTTAAGATCCTTTCCTAGAGCCAGACCTTAGGATCCACTCTAGACCTTAAGATCCTTTCCTAGAGCTAGACCTTAGGGCCTACTCCAGAGCTTAGGATTCTCTTATATCTCAAATTCTAGAACCCCTCTAGATCCTCGATCTTAGATCCTAGAACCCCTCTAGATCTTAGGACCAATCCAGACTCAAATCAATCCCCACCTTTGATCAACTCCAACCTCAAATCAATCCATACCTTTGATCAACTCCAACTTCAAATTAATCCCTACCCTTAATCAATTCAAATCTCAAACTTCATTCAATTCAAATCCAAATTAATTCAAGCTTCAAACACATCCAAACTTTGGCCCAATCAACTTGAGAATCCAAACTTCAATCTAGACTTTGATCTTACCTTTGATCTAGCTTTGACCCTATCCATTCATTAACAACCACCACATGATTGTAAATGATTTGGATACTTCAATATTAATCATTCAAACTTGAAATCCATTCCAAATCCAAAAATCTAGACTCAAATCCAAAGTCTTAAGACCCTGTCCTAAAGACCTTTTTCAAGGATTTTTTTAAACACTTCAAAACCCAGTCAAATGACCTCTGATTCAGAGTCTATCACTTGCAAAGTGATAAGACATGTCTCTGGAGGTTACCCTTCAAATTTGAACCCATTTGGAGTACTCTAACCCCATAAACTTAATCAAACTCCAAATGTTGCAAAACCTTCGAATATTTATAATTCATGCCACTAGGCATTTCACCTAGTGGAATTTGACTTTGGATCCCCCTCCAAATCTTTTGATCCCTCCTAATACCTTGATATTGACTTGTTAAGAAATGATCTACATCTTTTAGATTTAATTTGACCCAGAATTGACTTGAGACCAAAATGACCAAAATGCCCTTAAATGGGGATTTTTGGACTTTTGGCCTAAACTCAACTTGATTTGACTTATGAACCTTTGATATCTTCTTCAAATGTCATTTCATTGGATCCTAAATGACTTTAGGAAGACATTGAACCCAAACTTACTCTTTGGTTTGACCAAGTTGACCAAGTCAACCATGGTTGACTAAATCAACCCTTTAACCCAACACTTGTCAATTTTAACCATTCTAGTGATTTTGAATCAATTCAACCCATCCAAATTGGTCAATTATACACCCTTGACTTCAAATTCCTTGGCATGATGTCTTGTAGCACTCTTGACCTCCTCATGCACATCCTAGTCACCATTGACTAGTCAACAAGTCAATGGGTCAAAAACAACCCTTGAAATGAGACCATAGCTTGGCCACCTCATCATCCCATAAAGCAAACCCTTTCTCCAAGCCAAAATCTCCTTTTTGACTGATGGGAATAAGCTTTTTCCTCCCTAATTGATCATTAAACAAGCTCTATTAACTAAGCCAAGCATTGGTTCATCCAAATGGGGAAAAAGGTGTGGTCCCTCTTCACATGGACCAAGAGAAGTCACTCTCAACCACCAACCCTATTCCATAGCTTTGGGCAGCATAGGGGACACTTGGCACTCATCCAAAACTACTCCAAATCAAATCTCAACCATCCAATCCAAAAGCCAAAGTTAAAGTGGGGGAAAACTTGACCTAAAGGGAGCATCTTCATCATTCCCTTTGATATGATCAAAAGCTCCAAACTCCAGCAGCCCCCAACCTTCTAAGAGCTCCTCCTACACACTCCAGCACATTTCAAGTCCTTCCCAAGCTTTTCCCAACCATTTCCAAGCCTCAAATCACTATTTTAGTGAGGAGAGAGCATTCTAGAGAGAGAAAGAGGACTTTCAAATATAACTTTCGATCCAGAAAGATCCGGCTTTTGGAGTCTTCAGCAACGTTGTAGAGAATTGCTGCAGCTTTCCAACAAGCCAAAAATCACAAAACTCCGACGGTTGGATTGTAAGTTATACTCATTTTAAGTTTAAATTTTATTTTGAAACTGTAGCAATTTTACAATGAATGGAGCCTCCAAACTCCAGGCATTGTAAGATCATATTGCCCTCTAGCTACAGTTCAAATTTCGTGCAATTTCGTCAAGTATTTTGAAAGATATAGGCATTTGAAATTTTTTAACTCTGGTTCAACCAGAGCCGTCCGATCGAGCCGTAACGCGATCGGACGGCCCAGAATTGGCCACGTCGCCCCAAACCGCGCGGCCCTCCTCTGGGTGAAACACGGGTCCATCCGGGATCTGACACGTGGCATCATGCCACGCCGCCACGTCATCGCCAGCTGATTTGACCCAAATCTGAATAAAACATACTTTAAATGCTCCAAATCTTTCAAAATTCACAGAAAATCGATTTTTCCACCAAATTGGGAGTTCTTGGGCTCGTTGGAAAGATAATCTAATGTAGTATTTATTAAAATTAAAATTATATTAATTTGATTTCTGTATTGTGAGATATTTGAGGTTATTTGAATTTCATTTATTATAATTTTCTCACAATCCAGTGATCAAATGAAGCCCAAATTTTGGTGGGTAACTATTGAGTATCTTAGGCATGTTTAATAATTTTCCTAGGTTCAGATGCTCAATAGATTTCTGTGATATGAATTTTTAATGTAAAGGGTCTATTTTGGACCCTAAACTTTGAAAATTCATAACTCCTTAGGGTTTTAATATTTTTCTGTGATATTTCTGTGGTATGATTGTATGTATGTCAGGGATAGACACACCAAGTTTCATGCCTATTTGAATAGTAGAGACACCTAGGAAAAATAATTAAGGAAATGTCTAAAAAACTTAGAAAATTCATAGGGGATTGTAAACACACCCAATGGGGGTGAAACTTGAACATAGTAAATTTAGTGACATCATATACCTTAGGTTTAAATTTGAGTCAATTTGGAGGTCATTATATTAGAAAATTAAGCATGTCAAATTTCAGCCCCTTTAAGGACCTAGAAAATTAAATAAATCATCATAAATTTATATTAATTCCAAAAAATACCCATAAGACCTCTAATCAACCATATTTCAACTCTTAATCATTGAAAATTTAAATTACTTTAATTTGACATTAAAATCAATTTTAATTTAATTTTAATCAAAATCAATGTTTAATCAATGTTAATTAATTAAAAATTATTAAAAATCCCAAAAAATCTTTAAACACTTACTGATCTCTCCTTAGATCATTTTTGATCTTTGGAGTTGATCTCAAGAAGTTTAAGACTCATTTGGGTTCAAATTGTTAAAATGACTCTTAATTGAAATAATTTAATAATTCCAATAAATACCCAAACTTCCAAAATTCATAAATAATTGTAGAAAATTCCAAATCAATCAAACTCAGTGGCTAATGACTCTAATTAAAATCTAGTATTTTCCTAAAAATCCAAACCCTCAAAATCTGGTCAAAGTCAAAAAGTCAACATTTTGGTCAACTCTAAGTCAAAATTGGGTTAAAACTTCTAAAAATCATAACTTTTCATAGAAAACTCCAAATTGAGTGTGCCACCTGTCTAACAACTCATAATTAGGTCTAGTATTTATTAAAAATCTGAAACCCTTAAGATTAACTCTAATTTTAAAAGTCCATTTTTTACCCCTTTGTTAACACATCCGGATAACCTCTTAAAACCCATTAACCCTTTCAAACTCCAGAATTTTCTTAATAGGCTAATAAAATTCTCAACTAATCTATTAAAATCAGTAACTAACTCTCTTTAATATCAATCCACTCCTTTAATTCTAACAAATTTAAATAACTTAATCAACCCTGATTGCTGCTGCGTAACCCAGAGGCTATTAGCTTAGCCCCAAGGAATGTGAAATAAACTTCACGGCCTCGGTGTGAAACAAAGGTAGTAATCAATTAACTTTTAAAATAAGTTTAATTAAAATTCTTAATTTATTAATACTTAAATCTTAACATTAACTCCCCTTTTAAGCCTTAACAAACCCAGACTTTTAGACAACTTCAACTAATAACCCACTTTAGGACCTACCCCAGCCACACGACCTTTTACACACACTTTAGATGATGTGCTAGGACAACCAACTCTAGATCTAGGTTAGGCCGGTGTTTACTTTACTGCTGTGTGCCAGATTTTTCGTAGTTTTCACTGCATGTTGTGGATGAAATTGCTTTGCTATGTCTGCTTACTTTTTCTGTACTCTGTGGATGGATTGATGTGTTTGGCGACTAGATTACCCTTAGGTTAGGTACAATCTGGATGTTGACACAGTTTTCTGCAGGTGGCCACGCTCATGCAGGGCAATATAAAAAGGGGGCAAATCATAAAAAAATGCATAAATATTATAAACTCTTTGCACAGGTGCTTCAGCTGCTAAAGCCCCCAAATCATAAAAAGAGCGTGGCCAGTGTGTTTACTTTCTTTTCTGCTCATATACAACTGCTTGGGAATAACCTTTTTTTTTATATTAATTGCTTAGGATAACCCTGCAGGTGAGTCTAGATTTTTATTTTGATGTTAATGTAATTTGTGTAAGTGTCAAGTGTTGTGAAAGTATATTTTGAGTTGGGATATATAGGTCCGAAGCTTGGATTCCAAAGAGGAAAGGATACCCCTTTGGGGAACACTCCTTTTCCATTTGGAAATCCAAATTTGGATCATACTTCTTCCTCACCCAAAGAGGAAAGAGTGGCCTTCCCCCTTAAAGGGAAGTGCCCTCTTCTCCATTTGGGTAATCCACTACGAAGATTCCAAGAAGATTGAAGAAAAGGAGTCCAAAGAAGAACAAGACTGAAGACTTGAAGATTGAGAATATCCCACTCAAAACTACTTGCGTCATTACTAGGTTTAGAATCCGGGTTGTTGTCAGTGGTGCCCGGCCACTTTACTTTCTGCAATATTCTGGTTTGTAATAAGCAAGGCAACTTTGCCTATGGACATTTATTAATTAATTTATATTTGATGTGATGATTTGATTGCCTCTAGGATTACTTGTTTTTACTAGTTTTTTGGCGATTGCATGCCGCTCTTTGTTTTCGCCTGGAAACGTGAGGCTCGTGAGGGTGTGAAAGTTTTATACTCAAAATATTAAAGTCTAAAATTTTAGTGAGTCTAAATAACATAGAAAGATAACGAATCTAGGGAATTAGCCGGGGATCGACCCCCGGGGTCGCATGCATATTTTTGCATTACTCTTTCCTTGCTTTAGACCCTTCCCCGCCTGCGGGTAGAGTCCGGATAGTCTGACCTATGAGGACGAGGTGCCGGACCTGGGGAAGTCCAGTCTTCTAAAAAATTATTTTATAAGCCTGTTTTTAAAATTTTCAAGCATATTTGATTTGAGGTTGTTAACCAGCATGCATTGCATTAGATACAAATTAAAGAGTCAAAATTTTAAATTCATAGTCCTTAGCATTTTAGCACCCGACATAAGTTAAAGGGGCCAATTAGGAAAGTCTCTAGATGTCGGCCCCAACTCTCCAAAACTTTAATTACAACATCCCTACCATTCTTTCATAAAAAGACCGGATTCATGTATTTTAAATCGATTAGGTGGTTAGCTGGCTCCCCAATCCAGGCCGGGGTAAGTCCAGACCTTGCACTGCATTAGTTAGGATCGGACGACTGTGGTCCAGTGTCCAAAATAGATTTAGGATCCGGGGCAGATCTTTGATTATAAGACCCCAAATTTCGGGAATATAGTCCCAAATTTCTAATAAAATACTTAACTCTAATTAAAGCTTCATTTCAATCCTAAAACATAAAGCCCAACACTTAGATTAAGTTGGGACACTTCCGGATGGTTCTGGAATCTCAAAGTGTCCCCTACCTCTCATCCTTTGACTTTGTTAATAACTGCTCAATTTTGATCCATTCCCTTTTGATTTTCCAATAATTCTATTCATACTTTGATATCACTCCTAGAAATTCTAACAAAATTTTGCCATTATTTTAATCGAGAGTTTTTGTAGGAGACCTCGTTTTCCTACGATGTAATTAACTACGAGGGCTTGCGCTCGTAGGAGATTTAGAACCACACACGCACCTGATTTTAAAAATTGATTTTTCAAAACTCAATTGGATTTCTTTGGGAAAATTTAAAATATTAGTGATCATTATTATCATATTCAAAGAATTATCATCGAATGATATTTTCTCCCTTCGGGGAGATACATCTTTCTTTGATAAGGCTTTGGATGTGAACCTAACGATCACACTTCTTGAATATTGTAGCTGGATATTCAGTTGAACCTCATTTTGACCCTTCGTGGCCATAAGAAGTTCTCTTTAGCATCTGGTCATAATATTCAAGATGAATTTCATAATTCTAAATCTGAACGCCGTTATGAAATTTTATGTTCGTCCTTCGGGGTGATATAATTTTTCTAACGGGATGATTCGATTTTAGAATTAGAATTAAATCTCAATTTTAAAGCTCCCAAACAAAACTAATCTTTTCGAAACATGTTTTCAAAATTCCACCAACAACGAGCTAAAAAGAAGGTATAAAGAAAATCTACGAGTCAAAGGTCCCTTCTAAGAAAAAATACATAATACCATTGTAACATTCTAGGACGGCCAGAAGCCAGAACCCAAAAAAGAAAGATATTGATAATAGCATTAAGCACAATCTCCCTAGAAATATTAGTCATTTTGCAAGCAAAAACTACAAGCCAATGCACCTGCAAAAAAGTACAGGCTACAAAACAAAATATTATAGAGCAAGATATAGAGACAACATAATAAAATAAGGAATTCAATATTATATTGAGATTTGAAAATAGAAAAAATAGATATAGAATGAGCCATGCTCCATCTGTAAATGTAGAAGTAAGATTTAACCTACTAGATTTACACATGAAAAGAAGACATTACCATAGGAAGTAAGATTTAACCTTCAAAAACCACTCGAGTATAGCATAGGAAACATAATGTAACATGCCAAAGATCTACCCATAAAATAGCAATAACCAATATCAGATATAAACAAACTATCATGATCATAAGATAGTTTGAACCCACCAATATCTAGCTTAAATAGGTCTTCCCAGAAATACAACAACCTCACAAGAAAATTACACACATAGCTCAATAATAGCATTAATCTAACAGCACCCCATACATAAAATCAACCCAAATATGTTGAAGTCCAACAAAAACATTATAGAAAAGCCTCAAAACTAAGAAAAATAGCAAGGAATCATTGCTCCAAAAAGATAATAACAGCAACCAGAAAAATGAACCAAGTGTTACCTAACAGAGAATTGATCAACAAACACTAATTTCCACATCTCCTGGACTATCAAATCATGGTAAAAACACCAATGACCAGCAAAATAATTAAAACGAGGGGTCAAAAACCACAATTTGTACTGGCTCAGCTGTGTTGTATCAGAATTGTCATGCATACAAATACCCATCTGTTGCTCCAACCTAATCCAAAACCAATTCCCAATACAAAAAGAACTAAGAACCATTTCAAAATCAAGTAATTAACATATGGATAGGTAAATGTACAACACTAGCAACACCACCTGCATAGAAGCCTAGCATAAAAAATGCCACAATTCATCAATAATATTAATTACAAAGGACTGAGCAAGATGAGAATTATGTAAAAAGAATAAGAAAAGATTATAAGAAATAAAGAATTAAACCAAAACATAACTAGAACCACTCTAACAAAGATTGGAATAAGCATGACACATGAAACCCATCCAACCCAAAATCCTAAAAGGAGAAGATAAGTAACAAATGTGGTAAAGGTCAGGATCCAAGTATAAGCCATTAATGCTAGAAACATCCCACTCAATACCATCAAAATACAAATCCTTGATGTATTAATGCAATACATTAAAAAACTTAAAAATCATGATGAGGAACAATAAAAAATTAAGCACCAAATAATAATCCTTATAAGCACTAACTAAAGGATAACCCCAACACAAACTAAAGGCCAGTGAGCAGAATATAAAAGAGAATGAATCCGTAAAGTACAACAAGCTAAAAACACATAAAAAATCTACAAACAACCTGAAAGAAATAAAATCCAAACAAATAAAAATTATTGGTTGATCCTTATATAGAGAAAGCCTGTCCTATCCAAACACGTCAAATCTTTAAGTTTGTTAGGCAATGAAGACCCCGCAAATTCAGTAAAATCAATAAGACTGAAACCAAATGTAGCAAAAAAATCAGCAGCTGCATTACCTTTTCTTAAGATGTGGGAAATAGAAAATTTTATGAGAGAACACCAATGCTTAATTTCTCTAATAAGATAAAAATTATAGGGTTTGGTAGTTAATTTACCATTAATATAATGCATAAGAAGGATATTATCAACTTCAATCCAAACATTCATAAACCCAATAGATATATACAGGTATAAACCATAATGAAGAGCTTGTAATTTAGTCATAATCATGGTGGAAGCATTAGATGGACCAGCATAAGCAACAATAACATAGCCATTTGAATCATAAATAAGACCCCCACACTAGCATTAGAATTGTTAAACGAGCCATCATTTTTAAGTTTAAAGAAGTCTTGCACAGGTTTAAGCCATATCCCAATTCTCTCTTTAAAATATGAGGAGAGGAGAAAAAATTAATACCCAATTCCCCAGCAGTATGATGTAATTTATTGAAAGAATCCTCCTTAATCAAATCAACTAAAAAAATTTGCCTCACTTTATCTTTGACTTTAACAATAATATTCAAAGCGTTCATAGTAATATTTTTATGTTTAGACTCATTCCTACTCCAAATAAACCAACAAATAATGACAGGTTAAACATTGGAAATATTTGGTAGGAACAAACCAGACATGCAAAATAGTAGTGATACACCAATAATTAGTACATAAATAAGCATTAAACACATTGTCAAAGTATAACCAAACTTTAATATCAATAGGGCCATTAACAAAAACATGGTTTAGGTTTAATGTGAAAACATCATTGACATCTCGAGACAATATTAAAACCTCTTTGAACTAAAATATAATCAGCAGGAATATAGTTATGAAGAATTCTCCACACTAAAATAGAATAAGTAGCAGTAATAGCTTTATGCCAAATTGAAGAAAAGTGTAAGGAATCCAAATTAATCTATCTTATAGAGTTCCAAACCTCTTTAAGAACAAATTTACTATCATTTGAATTGGTGAACATCATGCAATCCTTATCCAAATGAAGAGGAATTTTAAGAATGAGGTTAATAATAAAATCACGAACAATGTCACTAGGTGAATCCACATTCCAAACCCCATGTTGATTAAATTGAGAAACTTTGTAAGAACTAGTGGATTAAGTGTTTAACAAATTATCAGAAGAAAAATTACAAAGCCATTTATCTTGCCAAAACAAAATATCACCAAGCCCAATCCCCCATTAAATAAACTGCTCAGCATTCCACTTGATTCCATAGAGTCCTTTCCAGCTAAAAGAACCCCCTTTTTTAAAATGGAAATTAAGAGGATGCCTCCCAGCACAATATTTAAAAATCATAAAAGAAGCCCAAAGGCTCTTCTTAGATCTTAAGGCATACCAAAGTTTATAGGAAAAAGCTTGAACCATCCCACCCAAAGTCTTAAAACTTAACCAACCATCCTTAAAAACTCTAGAACAGTTATTTCTAAGAAGCAACAAGATAGCAGACCTTCCTGAAATTTTGTTAGGGATGTTAATCCCTTATGAACTAGCCCAAGGCTAACCAAGAGGGGGGTGAATTGGTATTGTAAAAAAATTTCTTAATAAAAAAATAAAAACTCAAACCAAACCAAAATTCAACACAAAGTAAATAAAAGTGCAGAAATTAAATGTGGAAATAATAAAGGAAATAACACACCATATTTATAGTGGTTTGGTCAAACCTTGACCTACGTCCACTCCTCGGAGGCACCCTCCGAGTATTACACTAAACTCAGTGTCTCTCCTTTAGCCCCCACAGCTAGACAGAGAAGCTCTTACAAAATCACTTCCCCCTTCCCTGGTGCGGCAGAGTAGTAGGGTCCTTTGACACCAAAGAGATCTTCTTCTTCCCAAAACTTCCCATAAGATGACTCTTGAATCTGATGGTACTAAGGTGCATCATCGTCGGAGCAACCGTATGGAACCCCCTCCACACTCCCTTGAAACCCCCTCCAAGGATCTTCACCCTCTCTTAAACTCCACCCTTTCGTCTCTCCCTTTCAAGCTCTCTCTTCAAGTTTCCTCAGAAGAACGAAGCTTCAATGGCTGCCAAAGACAATTACAAAGACCCTTGTCAAAGCTTAAATTGAAGAGCTCCAAATGAGCTCATTAATTACAACTTGCCGACTTTATCGTCCAGGACGATATGAATATCATCCTGGTCGATCAACATAAATTTTGCTCAATCAGCCTGGTCAATTTGGGACGATTAGAAGATTTTTGGCCATATCATCCAGGCTGATATCACAATCTTCCTGACCAATTAGTTCAAATACGAGGAAAATCATCCTGAATACCACCCTAAATAGAAGTTGAACGATGTAAATCATCCAAGCGATCGTCCCGGATGATCCTGTAATCATCCCAGATGATGTGATTATGCAATCAAATCTTAATTGCTTTCCTTAATTACCAAATTAATTTAGGCATAATTGCGTTGCATCATCCAGGATGATATCCTGGATGATGTCCAAAAAAAAAAGAATACCTAAATAGATTTAGCGGCTGATTCTTTCTATTTTGAGCTTATCATCCTAGCCGATATAAATATCATCCAGGATGTGTGCTTAAAGATGGCTACCATAACCAAGAAGTCCTAAATAGGGTTTTTATTTTTAACTGATCGTCCAAGCTGATGTTTGGATTGTCCTGGATGATATAAGCAAAAATAGAGAACTCTAAAATAGAAATAAGTAAGCAAGGTTACAAGAAAGCAAACACTCTTACAAGCCAAGAAATACATTAATGAAAAATATAAATAGAACGTGTTCTGATAAAGCTTAAGCCTTATAAGGTGCACTGTAATCTTGAAATATTAGTAAACATAGAAAAAATTATATTGTAAATATAGGTAGATAGAAGAAAGTGAGCCACAATATTTGTTATCATCAAAAACATAAACTCGTAAGCTCGAGTTACAACAATCTCCCCCTTTTTTATGATGACAAATATTACTGGTTGAATTTGCAAAATTGAAAAAAATTTCTCCTAATCTTCCCCCCCATTAAAATAAAAATTTAAAAATAGGGGAAGATAAAATTTTTATTATTTTTATTTATATTATTATTTAAAAAAATAGATACAAATAAAATAGTACATTCTTCCCTTTGACATTACTAAAAAGAGAAGGGGTACAAATAATTAGAACAATAAAAATAAATAAAAACCAAAATGATCCTTGATATAGTGAAAAGAAAAAAAATTAAATATCCTTAAAATGAAAAAGTTACCTCTTGATTTTATTCAAAAACTTAGTAAGGAATAGATTGACAACGAATAATCCAGAAAACGTTAGAAATTTAGAATTTGTTAATCCAAGCTCAAGTTCTTTTAAAGGCTCAAAAACTTTTTAATCCAATATCTAAATCAAGGAATAAATTAGAAAAAGAAACACTAATTTTTCAAAGCTCCTTTCATAAAATATATCTAATAGAAGATTAATACTAAAAATGGTGAATCAATAATTAAGATTTTCAAGCTCAAGTATCGAAATTATCAAGGATTTTCTTAAGCTTTAAGAAGTATAAGAAAGACAAGCATAACTTTTTATGGGCTCGTTTTATGCCTCTTGTCTAGTTTTTGGTGCACTTTGCGCATCTTTTAATTTTTGAAATACTTTGTGTATCTTTCTCAATTTTGGTGTCATTGCGCATCTTTTGATTTGGTGTCATTGGCCACCTTTTTTTTTCAATATGCTATCTTTCAAAAATTTTAAAAACAAAAGTAAACCCATTATATTGATAAAATAAATTAATTGATTAAGAAAATTATGAGGTAGATTCAACAACTTGTAAAAGATCCCTATGCGATAAAAAAATGTAATGAGATGAAAAAGATCAGTTTTAAAATCCAATTTATAATATGATGAAGATTTTAAATCAAAAGTAAAATAACCTCTTTAAGAAAAGAGATAGAGAGACAAAATCATGAGTTTTCTTCCTTTGATTGTTTTTAGAGAAGTCAACCACAACTTCTATAAGAATTTAAAAAAAAATAGGAGATAGGTTTTTCATTTTTAGAAAGGTGAACGTGTGTGTTGATCAGAGAGAACTTCACAAAAAGATAAGTAAAGACAAATTAAAAAAAATTCACCTAAAAGAAAAGAAAGGAAAAAAAGAATGAAAAATAAATCCAAAGAAAAAACACAGAAAATATATAAAAACGAACAAAACATGCATACACAAAAAAATAAATACATAAACAGTGGTCTAAACATCATCTTGCTCCTGGTCTGATGATTCAGAAGTTAGATCTGCCCAGGAGAATTTTTTGCTTTTCATTATTTGTCATTTTTATAATTTTCTTAGCTTTTTCCTTTTCTTTTACAGGAAGAGTTCTCAAATTAGGGCACTGATTTTTCATGTGTCCAGATTTTCTACATCCAAAGCAAATAACGTCAAAAGAAATCTTAACATTTTTACCATTTTTACCTTTATTCCACTTTTGTTGATGCTTATGCTTTGGTGAGCTTTTTAATTTACTTTATAAATCATCGCTTTCGTCACTAACTAAGCCACTTTTCCTTGAGTCTTCAGTGTTTAGCACTATCATTTTACATGCATCCAAAAGTCTGTTACCCAAACTTTGCTCATAGGCAATGAGTGAGCCAATAAAATTATCAATAGAATATTCATTCAAATTTTTTTATTCACAAATAGTAACAACATTGGCATCAAATTTGTCAAGTAAATAATGTAGAATTTTATTGACTTTTTTAAAGTTTGAAAATTCTTTAGCTAAAGCATGCAATGGTGTCACAATTTGAATAAACCTATTATACATCGACTCATAAGGTTTCATGCAAAATAATTCATAATCACGCATTAAAATATTTAATCTGGATTCCTTGATCTCACTAGTGCCTTCATAAATAGTGTGTAATTTATCCCAAATTTTTTTGTAAGTAGAGCAAGTGGATACAAATATAAAATCATCAGAATTTAAAGCACAGAAAAAGTAGTTTAGTGATTTTGCATTCAATTGAGCATTAATTTATTCTTCTCTTCTCCATTGATTAAAAGGAATATCAGTTTTAATTCCATCTAAAATACATGACGGTAGAGAATAACTAGTTAAAATTATTTGCCACATTCAAAAATAAATAGATTGCAAGAAAGTAGGCATGCAAATTTTTCAAAAATCAAAACTAATATTTTCAAACAAAGGTGATCGTGTGATTGAATAACCTTCCTCAATATTACAATTACAAAAATTACCCATGGATCAAAATTCAAAAAGTTTTCAAACTTAATTTTATAAATCCCGCTCTGATACCACTTAAAAGTTCATTAAAGATGTTAAGACCATATGAACTAGCCCAAGGCTAACCAAGAGGGCGGGAAAATTGGAATTATAAAAAAAAAATTAATCAAAAAATAAAAACTCAAACCAATCCAAAATTCTTCACAAAAAAAATTAAAGTGTCGAAATTAAATGAGGAAATAATAAAGGAAAGAACACACCAAATTTATAGTGGTTCGGTTAAACCTTGACCTACGTCCACTCCTCGGAGGCACCCTCCTAGTATTGCACTAAACTCAGTGTCTCTCCTTTAGCCCCCACAACTAGGCAGAGAAGCCCTTACAAAATCACTTCCATCTTCCCTAGTGCGGCGGAGTAGCTAGGCCCTTTGACACCAAAGAAATCTTATTCTTCCCAAAACTTTCCTCAAGATAAGTCTTGAATCCAATGGTACTAAGGTGCAAGCTCACCAGAGCAATCGTGTGGAACCCCCTCCATACTCCCTTGAAACCCTGTCCAAGGATCTTCTCCCTCTCTCAAACTTAACCCTTTTCTCTCTCCCTTTCAATCTCTCTCTTCAAGTTTCCTCCAGAAGAACAAAGCTTCAATGGCTGCCAAAGACACTTACAAAGACCCTTATCAAAGCTTAAATAGAAAAGCTCCAAACGAGCTCATTAATTGCAACTTACCCACTTGATCGACCAGGATGATATAAATATCGTCTTGGCCAATCAGCGTAAATTTTGCTTAATCAGCCTGGTCGATTTGGGAAGATTAAAAGATTTTTGGGGATATCATCCAGGCTGATATCATGATCGTCCTGGCCGATTAGTTCAAATACGAGAAAAATCATCCTGAATATCGCCCTGAATAGAAGCTGAACGATGTCAATCGTCCAAGAAATCATCCCGGATGATACTGCGATCGTTCTAAATGATACTGCGATCGTCTCAGATGATGTGATCATGTAATCAAATCTTAATTGCTTTCTTTAATTACCAGATTAATTTAGGCATAATTATGTTGCATCGTCTAGGAAGATGTCCTAAAATAAAGAATACCTAAATAGATACGGTGGTTGATTCTTTCTATTTTGAGCCTATCATCCCGGCCGACACGAATATCATTCAGGATGATGTGCTTAAAGATGGTTGCCTTAACCAGGAAGCCCTAATTAGGGTTTTTATTTTCAGCTAATCGTCTAGGATGATGTTTGGATCATCTCGGATGATGTGAGCAAAAATAGATAACTCTAAAATAGAAATAAGTGAGCAAGGTTACATGCAAGCAAACACCCTTACAAGCCAAGAAATACATTAATAAAAAATACAAATATAACATGTTTTGCTAAAGCTTGAGCCTTGTAAGGTGCACTGTAATCCTGAAATGTTAGTAAACACAGAAAGAAAAATATATTGCAAATATAGGTAGACAGCAAAAAGTGAGCAACAATATTTATTACCATCAAAAACATAAACTCTTAAGCTCGAGTTGCAGCACCTCCCTCCATGGCCCCCCACAAAAATTTATTGAAAATTCTTTCCAATCTACTATAGACATTTAAAGTAGGACACAAAGTATGAAACAAATAGATAGGGATAGAACAATGAACACTCTTAATTAAAACTAATCTACCATCAAAATAAGAAAGTTAAAAGCCCAAGTAGAAGGTTTCTTATGAACATCAAAAAAAAAAATGTCCCCAAATAAGTGGGACCACTTCTTACATCTAAATAGAGGAGTACCTAAATACTTTAAAGGAAGATTCTTATGAAGAAAACCAAAGCTATTCTGAAAAGATTTAATTCTCTTGATGGAAATAGATTTAGCGTTTATAAAAACTTCGTTTGATATGGTAAAAAATTAAGCCACTAGCTTTTTGAAATTGATCGAGATATTTAAATATAATATCAAACATTTTGATATATCCATTCAAAAAAATAATAAAATAATTAGCAAAACTCAAATGAGATACATGAAAACCACCCCTTATCCTAAATTACAAAGTAGGATACTTACTTAAAAGATCATTAAGACCCCTCGAAAGATATTCCACAACCATAATAAATAAAGCAGGAGATAAAAGATCACCCTGCCTATGCATATGAATAGATTTAAAATAACAATGACACTTGCCATTAATAATAACCAAAAAGAAATAATGTTCAATGCTATTATTTATGAGTATAAAAATATACATGTTAAAATCAAACACTTTAAGTATAATATAAAGAAAATCCCAATTGAGATTATCATAAGCCATAGAGATATATCAACTTTAAAAATAATGTTAACCCCAGAGAATTTAGCTTCAAGATTAGAACTAACTCCTGAGCCAATAAGACATTGTCAAAAATAGAGGGATCATTGACAAAACCAGTTTGTTCAGGTAAAAAAATTTAGAAAGAATTAAAGATAATCCACCCATCAACAACTTGGAATTGAGCTTGTTAGAAAAAGAACATAGGCTAATGGGACAAAAATTATTCCAAAAATAAAAAGCATCCTTTTTTAGGAGTTAAAGCTATAGAGGTAAAGTAAAAAATTTTTTATTAGGGTTACCCATGAAAAAATCAACAACAAAATTAATTAAATCACATTTAATAATAGGTCAGCTTTCTAAAAAAAATTAGTAGAAAACTCTTCCAGTCCAGCAACTGAATCAGCCTCCATACCTTTAAGAGTAAGCTAAATTTCCTCATCTGAAGGAATCTTATTAACCATAATGTTATCCTCCTCAGAAATAATATTAGGAATAAAAAAGAGATCAATATTCAACTCAAGAAAAACATCTTTATTATACATATTTTTAAAATAGCCAATGCCATACTCATAAATTAATACAGGAAGATCAACGAAAATCCTATTAGGATTAATAATTTTGTGAATATGACTGACAGCCTTTTTATGATTAGCTATATTATGAAAAAATTTAGTATTCATATCACCCTTAATAAAAAAAAATTTATGAGGCGTTTTGTCTCTAAAAAGCCTCTTCTTATTCTTGGATTTTAAACAAATTATCTTTAACATCATTTAAAAAGGCAAGGTTATCCATAGAAGAATCATTCATATACTTGTTATCAATCATAACCACCATGTTTTTAGCCTATAAAATAATAGAACAAACGCTATTCAAAACACATTTATTCCACCAATACAATTTTTGCTTAAGCCTCTTAAGCTTAAACCACAGTTTACACATGTCAACAATATTATCACAAGGGAATAAGGGGGTATGCTAATTGCTTTCTAAGATATTTAAAAAAAAAACATCATGGAAAAGACATATTTTGAAATCCAAAAGGAGGATGTGTGTTAAGTAATTGAATAGAAATATTCAAAAGAAGAGCAGAATTATTTGATAAAGTTTTAGTCAGATGTTCACTATGGATAGTAGGAAATTGAGATATCCAAAAATCTTTAAATAAAATATGATCTAATCTTTGACACATGGTAGCCTTATTCTAGGTAAAAGCATTTCCAATAAAACCAATATCATGTAAATTATAATTTAAAATAGTGTCGTTAAAGCCTTCCATAGCATAGAAATTGGGAGGTTTCCCTCCAATTCTTTCAGAAGCATTAGAAATGGTTCTAAAATCTCAACCCACCATCCAACAATCTCAACCAACCATCCAAAGAGTGTTTAAATTAGAGGAAAATTTAGAAATATGTTTCCAAAGAATCTTCCTTTTAAATCTAGAGCCAGACACATAAGCAAAGGATGTACAACATGAAAATTGGAAATAATTAATATTAGTATGCCAAATTTGAGAATAATCATTAATAATATTTAAATTCACTAAATACTTCCATAAGAACCAAATTTTATTAGTACAATTAACAAAATTTAAATCAAACCCCAATTTTGAATTTGTAGAATCCAACTTGGAAGAGGAAATAAATGGCTCAACTAACACAAAAACATTAATATTGTGAATCCTACATAAGTTTCTACAAGTTTGAATAGGTTGTTAGACCTAAAGCAATTGTCCCAAGGCTAACCAAGAGGGGGAGTGAATTGGTAATTTAAAAATCTCTTGGAAATTTTAGAAAATCAAATTTATAAATTTTTAAGCATAATAAAATTTTATCAAAATAAATTTTTCAATCACAAAATTAACTTGTAAAAAATAAAATTAGTAAAAAGTAAATACAGAAAAATATAAAAATTTATAGTGGTTCAGTCCAACAAGATCTACGTCCACTCCCTGAAGACTCCCTTTTAAGGAATTGCACTATATCAAAGTTACTATCCTTTTGCTCCCACAGCAAGGTAGAGAAGCCCTTACAATAACCTCTCTTCCACCAAATCTCGGTGATGTCAGAGTATCGGCATCCTTTCACACCTTCCTAGTGTCGGTAGAGTACCATCATCCATTCATACCCTTCTAGTGTTGGCAGAGTACCGTCATCCCTTCACACCCTCCTGGTGTTAGTAGAGTATCACTGCTCCTTTGATAATCTTTTTCTAGTAGACTTCAACAAACTAGGGAAGAACTTTGAAGAACAAGCAAGAGATCCTCACCATTGGGAAACCTTGTGAATCCCCTCATAAATCCCTCTTAGTAAATCTCTCACTCTGCAATTCCAAGACATTCACCCAAACACTCTCCAAGTACACTCTCAAAAGAAATTCATAGTAGGAGTTCTTGAGCAGTTAGTTTCTAGGACCTTATATAGAAAACACAAGAAAAACCATCCCAAAAATTGAAAATTTCAATTTGATCACCATGATCCTATAGTACAATTGTACTTCGTATGTATGAACATTTCAAAAATCCTATTACAAACTTGCATGAACTTGTTTTTGTACTATGTTAGTTGTATGTACGAACTAACATCGTACTGTATGAACATTTTAAGAAATGAACAAATTTGTTAGAAACAATTCTATGCAAATGCATTTCATACTCTAGTCAGTATATAGTAAGATACTCATTTCATACACTATGAACAGTTTAACCAAATCATGCTTCATTTGATATGGAAATGGACGAGTCAACTTCATACTTTGAATATCACCTATACAAACTCAATTTTATACAGTACGAACAGTTCAAAACATTTACCTATTTGTGTGGATGAACTAGTATGCATCCATTTTGAACTTTGGATGTCGTATGTACAAAACTCATTTTGTACAGTACGATCAATTAAAAAAATGGTGAGTTCATTTGGGATGAACTGGTATGTAGACATTATGTACTCTGGACGTCATCTGTACGGATGTAACTTTATATAGTATGAAAGGTTTAATCAAAAATTTTTAAGGCATGATTTGACTAACTGCTTTTTGGAGGAACACTGTTCAAATAGTCCAGTATGATTACAAAACTGTACACAAAGATTAGTTTTAAAAACTACAAGTTTTGACTCACTCCCCTAGTGTGTGTGCAAAGCTACCTAATTATAATCACACTCTCTCAAATTTAAGAAAAATAAAATAAAATAAAAATACATACTTTAATTATAATGAACCCTAATCTAATCTTTCTTGAAGTCGTCAATAATCTGGAGTATGATTTCATTGAAACATTAGTACACACAAATAACATAAACAAGGCTTTTCAGATATATGTTAGAAAAAAATAATAATCAACATAATAATATTTTGGTATCATCATAAACTCATCAATAACAACGCTGTAGAAGTACAACTAATAATTAGAATGGCCTTGATCTCGAGGAGGTGGTTGGTTGAACATTGAAAAGTAACTACTGATCATAGATACATTCATGTTAATCGAGTCAAACTGCCTATGGATCCAACCTGTCTTTATTATATCTAGCATCCTGTTGATTCAGGTGACTCTTAATTTGATCAAAGCAATTATCAAAATGAGTTTCTATTCTATCAAAGTACTGAAACATTTCTTGGTAGAAATTTTGGTCGGGTCCAAGTGTAGGTGCTGGAGCAGGAGCTCCACCTTCTTCCTTAGGATCATCTCCCTCAAAACTTTGATCCCACATAAAGAGTGCATGTAAAGAGGCATCAATAAAGAAAATAGGAAGTTCAGTAGGTGCATCAAGATGGATAAGATTATACTTCTTTTTTAAGATATATACAATTAGATATCCTAAGGTCACATTTTTCTTCCTCTTATTGTGAGGAAGTCCAATATCAGAGAGTTTTTAAATGTAATCCATGATAAGTTGGCCTTCATCAAAAGGTTTTTTCAGTCATAATCAAATATATGATGGTGGACAAGAAAGAAATAAAGTTTATGCGATCACCAACTTTTGGAATAATTGAGGTTCTCAAAATATGCTTGATAATCCAGGCATTTTAATTGAGAGTATAAACATGAGACAAATGACTCACTTGGGTAACACCTCTAAGAGTTTCATTTATTTTTGACCAATCAAAGCTTGCTCTAGAGGTTAAGGTGTGCACTCTAATTCCTTGGGTTCTTGGGTGAAGGAAGTTGCCTAAGTCTTCCATAGTGATTTCTACTCGTTGCTTGAAAACATAAGAGGTAATCCTAATGTGGTATTGGTTTACCATCATGTTAGGCAGAAAAGTTTGGAATGTCTCTTTATGGTAGGAATAGATGAGAGTCAAGATAAAAGAAAATTAAGTTGAGGCAAAAGTGTCATAACAGAAAACTTAATGTCACTTTGAATCAGAAGTTGAGATGGGGTGATTTTTGCAGCAAAATACCTATAAAAAGCTTCCTCATTCTATTTAGAAAGAAAGTTGTCATCACTACAAGATCAGGAGGATGATCTCTTAGAGGTGTGAGGTCATTTGCTAATGTTAGCCATTTCTAAGATTTGGACTCAATGAGATTTGGAATGAATGAGAATATGAAGAAAAACTTATCCAAGACATTTCCTTTTAAAGAAAAAATGACCCATCGTATGGTACGATATTGAAATCAAATGTATAATTTTAAAATCATACAGGACAAAAATGTTTTCGGACATACGAACGAATTTGGCCAAAAATGAAATGGCTTTTCATAAAATGTCATTTCTGAGGCATCCTTTTGTACAGACTTTTTTACCACTGGATAGTACAGACGAACACCTATTTGTCCGAGACGATTAGAATATTAAAGATTATTTTATAATGATTAGGTTTTTCCCTATTAGAAACTGATAATAGGATCGTACAGATAAAATGCAATTTTGAACGTACAATTTGTGATAAATAATTGTCATTTATTGGAAAATCACCTCCAATCGTATGGATAAAATGGCACATATCATTCAATATGATGACATCATTATATAGTACAAAACTCAATAAAAACTTAGTTTTGTGTGCTCAACTCAGAAACCTATCAAGTGCATGTTACAGAATTCGTACAGTATGAAAAATTTCGTATAGTATAAAAAGAACACTTAAAACAAGGTATGATAAACAGAAAATCTTTTAAAAACCAATCACCATAAATCCAAGACATGCAAAAAATTGAAAATTAAGACCAACGATAAAATACTAAATAAAAAATAAATAAAAATAAATAAAGTAAAAACACACAAACTCTCACAAACAACCTAAGAAAACAAACACATAATTACACAACAAATCAAGTTCGTAGAATTTCAATTTAAGCATTAAGATCAATAACACCTAATCTTGTCACTTCATTGAAAATATCTGCAAGTTGATTCTCAGTAGCAATATGATGTAAGTCAATTTCTCCTTTAGCTATATGATCTTTAATGAAGTGATGTCTTATGTCTATATGTTTGGTTCTAGAATGTTGAATAGGATTCTTTGAAATGCATGTGGCACTAGTATTATTACAGAAAATTAAAATTGTGCCAATAGAAAATCCTAAGTCAATCAATTATTGTTTTGACCAAAGAACTTGTGCCACACAATTACCTAACATAATGTATTCTACTTCAGTGGTAAAAAGGGCTACTTAATTCTATTTTTTATTTAACCAAGAAACTAAAGAATTTTTAATGAATTGATAAGTTTTAGAAATACTTTTCTGATCAACCCAACATCCTGCAAAATATGAATTTGAATATCTAATAATTTCAAAAGAAGAGTTATGTTTAGGATACCAAATTCTTAAGTTTTGAGTTTCCAAAAGATATCACAAAATTCTTTTAACTACCATTAAATATATTTTATTTAGATTAGAATGAAATCTAGCACACAAATAAATACTGAATACTATATTTGATATGCTAGCAATCAAGTAAAGCAATAATCCAATTATACCTCTAAATTTAATTTGATTAACAAAATTTCCCTTATTGTCTTTATCCAACAACACTGAGGAACTCATTAGTGTAGTCACTAGTTTTGAATTATCTATTTTATATATCTTGAGGATGTTCTTATTATACTTTGACTGACAAAGAAAAATTCCTTCCTCATTTTACTTTATGCTAAAACCAAGAAAATAACTCAAATCTCTCATCAAACTCATCTCAAATTTATTACTCATTATTTTTGAAAAATCATCACAAAGATTTTTATTTATATATCCAAATAAGATATTATCAATATATATTTGAATAATGAGTATGTCATCTCCTATCCTTTTCAAAAGAGAGTTGTGTCCACACTTCCTTTAACAAATGAACTCTCTAATAGGAAAGTACTTAACCTCTCATACCAAGCCCTAGGTGCATGTTTAAGTCCATACAATGTCTTATTCAATTTAAATATATGATTAGAGAATTTAGAATTTTTAAACCCTGGAGATTGCTCAACATAAACATCCTCTTATATCACCCCATTTAAAAAGGCACTCTTAATATCCATTTGATATAATTTAAAGTCCTTAAAATAAGCAAAGACTAACAACACCCTAACTACTTCAAGTCTGGCTACAGGGGCCAACGTTTCTTCAAAATCAATCCATTCTATTTGATTATACCCCTCGGCCACCAATCTTATCTTATTTTTAATCATAACTCTTGAATCATTCATTTTATTTTTGAACACCCACTTAGTTCTAACAACACTTTGATTCTTAAGCCTTTTAATTAATTCTCAAATATCATTTTTAACAAATTGATTTAATTCTTCTTGGATGGCTAAAATCCAAAATTTATTTGAAAGTGCTTGATTTATATTAAAGGGTTTGATCATCAATATAAAGGTAGGATGGTTCACTTATTTGTTAAGTATATGCCTAATCCGAACACCCTCACTAAGTTCACCTAAAATCAATTTCTTAGGATGATTCTTTGAAAATCTCCATTCTCTATGCAAAGGATTTTCTTTTCTCATATCTTCTTCCAAATTTGTCATTTTAATTCCTTGCGAGATATTTTTAATATGATCATCTTCTAAACATAGCTCTTTTGAAATGCCAGATTTATCAAAAACAAAATGTGTGGTCTCCTAACCTTCCAAAGTTCTCTTATTAAAAACTCTATAGCATTTGCCAACACAAGAATATTTAAGAAAAATTCCTTCATCAGATTTTGGATCAAATTTCTCTAAAGGAGTTTTACCATTATTTTGAATGAACACCTTACATCCAAAAATATACAAATGTAAAAGATTAGGTGTCCTACCCTTAAGAAGTTTGTAGGGTATCTTATTTAATTTTGATCTAATGTTCATCGTATTCAGAACATAACAAGCTGTACTAACCGCTTCAGCCCAAATATTTTATAAGTGAGTATTCTACTAACATAGCTCTAGTGGCTTCAATTAATATTTTGTTCTTCTTTACTACTATCTTATTTTGCTGAGGGGTCCTAGGTACTGAAATATTCTGATCAATTTATTTCTCTTTATAAAAATCTTTAAATTTTCCATTTTCAAATTCTCCTTCATAATCATGGTACTTGAAATATTCTGTCTCTATCTAATCTTATTTCTCTTTATATTAATAAATTTTCCATAAATTTCAAAACAGTTACTTATAAGTTTCCTTCATATAATCACTTTAAATTGATAAAATCTCACACGCTAATTTTCTCTAAATCTAAGTACAAAAGTTTCTAAATTTCTCAAATGATTCACACTTATGAAATAAAAATCTAATCTAAGTGAATCTTAAAAACCATCAACTATCAAAAATCTAAATATTTTACCTCCCAGACTTACAATGCTAACTGATAAAAAAACCATGTGAATGATTTTCAACTGTTTGCTAGTTCTAAGATCCATAATGGAATGAAATGATGACTTCATATATTTTTCTAATTGACATGCATCATACAGGTGATCCTTAATAAAATTTAGTTTAGGTATTCCTCTAACTAATATATTTTGGGTAATTTTTCTAAGATTTTTCATGCTCACGTAATAAAGTTTCCTATTTCATTAACATTGTTCATCAATAATTATTTTAAGACAAAAGGCATTAAAAGATTTAATATAATTCAAAACAAATATATATACATTATTTACCCTATTTCCATGCGATACATTAATTCCATTTTGGCTTATTATGCAGCTTGTGGAAAAAAAATTACACTATAACTTTTATCATATAGCTGACTAATACTCAATAAATATGCTTTAAGCCTTCTACCAATAAAATATTCTTAATGAAAAAATTATTTAAATTTCCAATTATACATGTGCCTACCACTTTCCTAGTGGTATTATCTCCCAGTATAACCTTGCATCCATTATTGGCTTCCAGCGATATGAATTGTGTCATATCTCTAGTCATATGCTTCAAATATCCACTGTCATGTTACCAAATGCTCTCATGAGGTCTTATATGAGAGTGATTCTATAAAAAAAAATCAAATGTTAGACTTAGGAACCCAAACAAATTTGGGTTCACTTTTAGCAATGATAATCTCGTAGCATATTTCATATGCTGTGAATTATGTATCTTAGGTCTCTATACTAAATGAGTTTTATTATAAATAGTACAAGTGTGTGAGATATTCCCAATCAATTAAAAAAAATTATTTCACTCCAGGAAAAAGATATATAAAATTATATGAGTTATATTATCTTTTCCTAAGTTTAAAATTTTAGATTTCATATCAGGATTATAAAAATCTTCAAGTGTTAGGGGTATCCTATTTTCCTCAAGAGCTTTATTTTCTCTCTAAGATATGTGTTAGCACTTTCTTAAATTGCATTGTCAACTTTTAAATAGTGCTCCGTACTATTAGCTATCATATTCATCCATAAATGTTTTAAAATCATTTTTAAGTTCAATGTGTGATGATTTTAATATTTATACTTTTTATTTAAATCATCAAACTCATTCAATAATTTCATGTAGTTGTTATTAATGAATATGTAATCATTTCTAAGGATTTCATATTTTTTTGTAATTCTAAAAATTCTATGTTCAACCTAGCATGTAGCTTTTTGAGTTTCATATAAGCATTATGAATTTTCTCAGAATTATCAAATAACTCTTCATAGGTTAAGTTACATACCTCTTCTTGATCTGACTGATCAAGCTTGTCAGCCATTAAACACAAGTTCGTGACTTCCTCCTCTACTTTTATTTCTGAGGAATTTGAAGCTAATTCTGTCCAACATGCTCTTTGCAATCTCTTCTTGCCCTTCCTTACATTGCTTTTCTCCTCAACCTTCTCCTTACTAGGATTCGCTTTGAGATTAGGGCAATCAAATTTAATTTGTCATTGATTAATTCATTTGATTTCATGTGAAATAATTCATAATCATGTTGTAGAATATCCAATCTTGATTGTTTTACCTCATTAGTTCCTTCATATGTAATTCAAAGCCTATCTCTAATTTCTTTTCTAAATCTACAGGTTGAGACATAAATATAATCTTTAGATAGTACACAAAAAAAGCTATTTAAACATTTAGCATTTAACCGAGCTAAGTCTTTTTCTTTTACTATCAAGTTAGTAAATGGTGTTTTAGTTATAATGCCATCTACAAGCCTAGTTGGTCTAGTGTAGCCTTTATGTATTAAAATTCACATGTGATAGACAATTGATTGAAGAAAAGTAGACATATATGTTTTCCAAAAATTGAAAGGGATGTTATCAAACAATTATGGTCAAGTGATCGAATATCCTTCAGGTGTGTTATGGTTTCCAAAAGTAGCCTTAATCAGTTTCAAAAAGTTGTCTAAACCTTAATTTTTGAAAGTAGGCTCTGATATCACTTGAAAGTCTGAATAGGTTATTAAACCTAAAGCAAATGTCCCAAGGCTAATCAAGAGGGGAGGTGAATAAGTAATTTAAAAATCTCTTGGAAATTTTAAAATTTTGATTTTATAATTTTTTAAGCACAATAAAGTTTTATCAAAATAAAATTTTCAACCATAAAATTACTTGCAGAAAAAAATATTAAAAAGTAAATACAAAAAAATAAAGAAATTAATAATGATTCGATCCAACAAAATATACGTCCACTCCCTAAAGACTCCCTCTTCAGGTACTGCACTAAACCAAAGTAACTCTCCTTTTACTCCCATAGCAAGGCAAAAAACCCCTTACAATAACCTCTCTTCCACCAAACCCCAGTGACGGCAAAGTACCGGTATCCTTTCATACCCTTATGGTGTCGATAGAGTACCATCATCCTTTCACAACCTCTTAGTGTCGGTAGAGTACGGTCATCCTTTTACACCCTCCTAGTGTCAGTAGAGTACCATCATCCTTTCACACCCTCCTAGTTTTGACAGAGTACCGACGCTCTTTCGAAAATCTTCTTCCAACAGTCTTTAAGAAAGTAGGGAAGAATATTGAAGAACAAGCAAGAGATCCTCAACGTTAGGTAACCTTATAAATCCCCTCACAAATCCCTCTTAGGAAATCTCTAACTCCCCAATCCCAAGACACTCTCCCAAATACTCTCCAAGTACACTCTCAAAAAAAATTTTTAGTAGGAGTTCTTGGGCAGTCTATTTTTAGGACCTAATATAGAAAAAGATAAGGAAAATTATCCCAAAAAATAAAATTTCAATTTGACCATCCATAATCATACAGTATTATCATACTTCATATGTACAAACAGTTCAAAAATCCTAGTACAAACTTATATGAACCTATTTTAGTACTCTATCAGTCGTATGTACAAACTGACATTATACTGTACGAATAGTTCAAAAAATGAAAAAGTTCATCAGATACGATTCTGTATGAATGCATTTCATACTCTAGTCGGCATATTATATGATACTCATTTCGTATAGTATGATCGGTTTAACTAAATTATGTTTTTTTGGTACGGATATCATCTGTACAAACCCAATTTTATACTCTGGACGACGTCTGTACAAACTTAATTTTATACAGTACTAACAGTTCAAAAAATTTATATATTTGTATGGATAAACTGGTACACACCCACTTTATACTCTGGATGTTGTTTATACGAAACTCATTTTGTATAATACGATTAGTTCAAAAAATATTAAGTTCATTTGGAACTAATTAGTATGTAGTCATTTCATACTCTAGATGTTGTCTGTATGACTGTAACTTTGTACAGTACAAACAGTTCAATCAAAATTTTCTAAAGCATTATTTGACTAACTGCTTTCTAACGAAACACATAGTTTAAATTGTCCAGTCGATTACAAAAACATATAGTACAATTAGTTTAAAAAACTATATATTTTGACTCACTCTCTTAGTGTGTGTGTGTGCAAGGTTACTTAATTATAATCACACTCTCTTAGACTCAAGAAAAAAAAGTATATACTTCAATTACAATAAACCCTAATCTAATCTATCTTGAAGTCTTCAACAATTTGGAGTATGATTTTCCTGAAACATTAATACACACAAACAACACAAATAAGGCTTTTCCAATATGTGTTAGAAAAAAATAATAATCAACAAAATAATATTTTGGTATCTTCAAAACCCCATATGATATAAAAGTATAGATTTATAAACTAAGTCGCAACAGGTTCTCACCCTATCCATAAAAAGAGGAGCACCCACACCTCTAATGTGTTGCAAATCTGAGTTTATAGATTATACTTTTGATGATAGCAAACATTCATGATTTCCTACGACTGCCTTGCCTACTAACTTTTCAGGACCACAAGATCGAATGCAACTCAAGCCAGCTCAAGATCAGGTAGATTTAGGTTGAGTCAAGTCTATATTTTTTCCTTTCTTAAGTTAATTGTAAAAGTGGTTCCTGATGCTAAGTAACATTGCACACAAATGCTTGAGGTTTTTTTTTATTATTTTCTGTTTTGAGACATCAGCCTGAACGATCTTCATATCGGCCAGGACGATCTAACTAAAAATAGAAACCCTAATTAGGGCATCCTAGTTAAGCGTCGTTATTAAGCAAATCATCCTAGATGATACTTGTATCGGCCAGGACGATAGGCTCAAATCAGAAAGAATCACCAGCCATGATCAATTTAGGTATTCTTTATTTTAATTCATCGGTCAGGATGAACTCAACATCGGGCTGGATGATGCAGCACAATTATGTCTAAATTAATCTAACAATTATGGAAAGCAATTAAGGCTGATTGATACGATCACATCGGCCGGGCCGATCGCAGGATCGGCCAGGACAATGGACTGGACGATTGACATCAGCTAGAATCTAATCAGGCCGATGTTCAGGACGATTTTCCTCAGATTTAAACTAGTTGTCCAGGACGATATGGAATCGACCTGGACGATGTAACCAATTTTCTTCTGATCATCCCAAATCATCTCAGCTAATTGAGCTTATTTTGTACTGATCGACCAGGATGATATTTCTATCGGCCTAGACGATAATGTTGATTCTTGAAATTTTATTTATAGGACCCAAATTTTCTCATGCTAAAGACCTTGAGTGTTGCTATCTTGTCCTGAGAGAGCCTTGGGAGAGGGAGAGAGAGAGAGAGAGAGAGAGAGAGAGAGAGAGAGAGAGAGAGAGAGAGAGAGAGAGAGAGAGAGAACTTGTAAGGGGGAGTTTGTGAGAGGGTTCATAAAGGTTGCTCCAAGCAAGGTTCCAAGTTGTTATCTCCGTTCTTCGTCCTTCATCCTTGGGAGGTTCTTGGGAGGTCTACTTCAGCAAAAGGTCCAGGTTCTCCGCTCGCTTCAGGAGGAAGCAAAAGGAGTCGGTTCTCTGTCGCACCAGGGTTGGTGAAAAGGAGTGTGTTGTAAAGGCTTCTCCGCCTAGCTGTGGGAGCTAAAGGAGAGACACTTAGTTAGTGCAATACTCAGAGGGTGCCTCCGAGGAGTGGACGTAGGTCAAGATTTGACCGAACCACTATAAATCCGGTGTGATCTTTATTTGTTTTACTTCCACATTTAATTTCCGCATCTGCTACTCTTGTGGTGAATTATTTTGGTTTTTAATTTTATGCTTTACCTAAAGGAAATTTTTTAAAAATATCAATTCACCCCCCCCCCCCCCTCTTGGTTAGCCTCGGGCTATTTCATAAGGGATTAACATCTCTAACGAACTTTCATAATATTCCAAATGAGAGCTTTAACCATTAGAAGAAGATATAACAATTGAAGCATAAGTAACTCTAGGAGTTTGGCCAGTTAAACTCTTATTCATATTATTTTTCTTCTTTTTAACATAAGTAAAACTTTTCTCATTGTTATTGGCATGTTCTTTTGAAGAAGGGGATGACAATGAAACATTATCTATACCTTCATGATTACCCATAAGAGAATCCTTAGCATGAGTCACAATCTCACCCTCCACCATATTATCCTCCTCATCAACCACATCAATATTGAGTTGTTCGCTATTTGTATTGAACAAGAGGCAAATCACTAATAACATAACTATTGTGAACCACATCTTCCCTACACTCAAAATCAAAAATTTCATTAGATTGCAAGCTATTATGAATAGAAGAACTACCAACCATTTTGTTATTATTCTTTTCACCCGATTACGGTAAAGAAATACCTTCTATATTTTGAGTATTATCCTAAGGTTTGCTAAAATCCCGAATAGATTTATTTGAAGGTATAGTTTCAGTGCATCTCCCACAATCATAAGGTCAGGATTCAATTGAACAAGGACATCAACTTATTTAGAATCTCCCATGTCAGATTGATTCACTCCCTTAATTCCTTTCTTGAGGTATGGATGAAACACAAAATATTCGTTGACCGAATGACCATGGACCTTACAATACGTACAATAATCAGGAATATTTCAAACTCAACTTTTTGCAGATAACCAAAAGTTTCTGAGACAAGTCAAACCACTATTGGATATTCTTTAGTAATATCCAATTCCACAAGTATACATGATATAAAAGGTCTGGATCTTGAGGCTATTGCTCGGTCTAATTGTAAGGGTCTAACAAAAATTGAACCCAAAGCATGTAAAATGTGAGAGTTAAATAAGTTCAAACTTAAATTCAGAAAAGAAAACCATATGGGGACAATAGGAGATTCCTCCTTGATGTCAAAATAAGGAGTCCACTTCAACAATCTCATTTGAAAATTGTTTATGTAACATGTTCTTCTAGCAAACACCCGACTATCATCCAAATCATTTGAGAGTTGTATAGCCACATGACTTGCTTCTAACAAACCAATAGAGAAAACACAAGAAAGCTTCAAATTATCAAAAAATGATCGAATATCATCAAGGTTTGTGCAACGAATCAAGAACTTCCTAGCTAAAATAAACTAATACGAAGAAGCTAATTTCATAAAATCATAGTCATATATCAATAAAGCCAAAAATCCTTTAATGGAAGCTTTCCAAAAAGAAAATTATGGATCTTTTGATGAGGAGGTACCCGAAACTACATCATAAAAGAACCTAGATTTAGGTGAAGAATTGTTATTACTCCCATCAAAGAAGCCAGCCTTAGGAGCAATCAAAGAAGAAGGAGGATTACCAGAGAGATTTAGAGTGGAAGATGACGGATTCGATGCCATCAAGAAAGAATGCGAAAACCTAAGGACAACCAGCCTTATGAGCAAAAAAGGATAAGAATCTACCAAAGCTATAAGGTTAGAAAATGAAGGCAACAGGAATGTGATGAGTTCAATAGTGAAAACCATAATCATCAGAGCACTAGAATGCAAAGAGGAAAGCGAACATAGATGTTAGAATGTTTTTTTTTTCATAAGCACTTTTTGTTTTGTTAAAACCCTCGAAGGGGCCTACCCGTTAGTAAAAAATTGATTATAATGTCCTTACGGGGGACCTTCAGCTCACTATTTCTTAGAAGAGAAACAACATAAACAAAAATGAAAACCTACAAGACAAAGGTACCCTCTAAAAAAAATAGAAAAATATCTAGTAACAATCAAGGGGAGCAAGAAGACAACACCCAAAAAGAGACAACAAAAAATAAGACCTAACATTCAATAAAGAATAATGACTATATTTCAAACAACATGGCTAGATCGGACAATAACTGGCACCCCAAGATAGATGCCCAATTAAAACATAAGTGCAACAATCCAGCGAGCAATAAACGTAGTGTAGCAAAAAAATAAATATATAAAAAATGGATAATCGATCATGCACTCTAAACCTATTAAAAAGGTAATATAAAACAACAAGTAACATATAATAACGATCCCACTTACAGTCAATGGAGTGATCACTAAAGGTTCAATTCCATAAAATAAATTGGCTTAGAATTAAAGTAGCAGGATAATTATTATTAATACAAAAAATTGATGCTCAAATCTGACCCATCTCCAATACATCTCAAATCTAATTAATCAAAATACCACATGGGTAGACTCTTTTACTACTAGGATTTTCTTATTGAAGATTATATAGGCTTTACATACAGAAGAATAACCTAAGAAGACTCCTTTATCAGATTTAGGATCAATTTTTTTAAGGGTGACTTTTCATTGATTAAGATAAAGTAGTTACATCCAAAAATATATAAGTAAGAAAGATTGGGTGTCCTACTCTTAAAGAGTTCATATGATGTTTTATTCAACTTGTATCTAATATTCACCCTATTTAAAACATAGCAAGCAGTGTTCACTGCTTCTGCCCAAATATACCTAAGGAGTAATTACTGAGCTAGCATTGCCCTAACAGCTTCCATAAAGGTTCTATTTTTCCTTTCAGCTATTTCATTCTGCTGGGGGGTCCTAAGGGCAAAGAAATTATATTATATTCTTATCTCTTGACAGAATGATTCAAATATATCATTTTCTAACTCTCCACCATGATCAGTATGAATTGCTAAAATTTTACATACTAATTTACTTTAAATCCAAGTGGGGAAGGTTCTAAATTCCTCAAATGACTCATTTTTATCACTAGAAATCTTACCAAAGTGAATCTAGAGTAGTCATCTACTATTATAAATCCATAAGTCTTTCCTCTTATATTGGTTGTACTAATCGGTCTAAATAGATCCATATGAAGGATTTCTAGTGCCCTAGAGGTGTTGATATCCTTAATTGAATGAAATGATAATTTTACTTATTTTTCAAGTTGGCAGGTATCATATATGTGGTCCTTAGTGAAGGCTAACTTAGTTATGTCTCTAACTAGGTGTTTCTGAGTGACATTCCTAAGTATTTTTATGCTAGCATGGTGTAGTCTCCTATGCAATAACCAAAATTCATCAATTATTATTTTTAAATACAAGGAATTTGAATATTCAATGCAATTCAAGTCTAATATGTAAATATTGTTCATCCATTTTCCTTCTAACACAAGTTTATCATCCAAGCTAATCATATATTTGTTAGAAAGAAATTTTATATCAAATCCTTTATCGCATATTTGACTAATACTTAATAAGTTATATTTTACCATCAATTAACATAATATTTTTAATCATAAAGTGTTTAGAGTTTCCAATTGTACCTAAACCTGCTACTTTCTTAGTGGTGTTGTCTCCTAATGTCACTTTGCCTCCCAACATGGCCTACAATGTGATGAACTGCTTCATATTATCGGTCATATGCCTCAATCACCCTTCATATAATCAGTCACATGCTCTCACTAGGTCTTTTGTAAGAGCACCCATATAATGTCATTCAATGGTTATATTTGGGAGCTTAAGTGAGTTTGAGTTCCACCTTATGCTTGAATGAATGAGATGTGTGCATATTATGCCATAATGAATACAATGTAGGCTTCTACACTAGATGTATCCTATAATGGATAGTGCAAGCGCGGGCTGTGTCATAACATGCCACAATAGTAACACCTAACACAAGGGAATGGGTTTACTAACCTATGTGGGTGATTGTGCCTCTTCCAAGATTTATGTGATGCAAGCTATGTTGAGAGATTGTACCATTGAGAAGTGGTGGTTTATTATTCTTAAGTACAGTAATTTTTGCTCTTAAATATTCATTTACATTTTCATAGCTTACCACTTTCAGTTTTAGTGCACGCTCACTGATATCTAATTGACACGCAAGTTCTTCTAAATCCTTAAATGCATTTTCTAGCTCAAGATGCTTTTAAAGAATTGTGTGCATTAGATTGATTAATATGCTTTATATTTAATGCATCAAACTCATCTAATAAAGTCATATGATCACTATCTAAAGTAAAGTGCTCGATAATTAAACTAATAAGCTTTTTTTGCAAAGTAAAAAATCCAGTATTAAAAGTAGCATATATTTTAATAAGCTTCTTATACGAATCATGAAATTTTACAAAAAATATAAGCAATTCATCATAAGAGAGTTGACATATATTATTTTGATCTGGTTGATCAAGATTATCATTAACCATTAGACACAAGTTTGTTACCGCCTTCTCTGCTTCTTATTCTGACAATTCTGAAGCAGAGTCAGCCCAAAAAGCTTATTATGTCTTCTGCTTGCCCCTCTTATACTTTGGCTTCTCTTCACCATTCTCCTTATTCAAGTGAGTCTTCAGGTTAGGGCAGTCAGCTTGAAGGAAACCTGATTTTCTGCACTTAAAGCAAATTATATTAGATAAAACTTAGTAGATTTGTGGCCTTTAGTAAGGCCTCTTTCCAATAAAAAAACCCACCAATAAAAGATTCCATTCCTTCACTCCCTTGGCAATATGTTCCAGCGAGAAATGAAATACATGATCTAAAGAAAGAACATAGGTAAGAGGAAAATCCACTGTAGAAGTATTCCGAGAAGCTAGAAGGGACTTCTAGTTAAGCACAAAGGGAGAAGCATCTAATCTAGGGTTACAAGATTTAGGAGAATGGGGGTTTAAGAGGAGCGGAGGAAAACCTAAAATGGAAAGAGGGTCATTCGACTCCATATTAAAGAGTTTTAAAAAGTAAGAGGCCTCTTGATGAGCCTCTGGGGGGGGGGGGGGGGGGGGCGATGGTTGAAGAAGCCAGAAAATAGTTAGGGTTATAGATTTCCTCAGAGCAAAAACTTATTTATATGTCTAGCCTCCTCTCATGTTGAATTCTTATACTAAATGTTCATCTCATTTCACTTATAATCTCTAAATGCACTCTTTTGATTTTTAATTAAAATTCCTATGTTATTTAGAATCTATACGGGACTGTTTGGTCGGCTAAAAAGGAATGCAATGTAAAAGAAATACTATAGAGTTGTTAGGATGAGTGTAACGTACATTTTGGTGAATGATTTTTTGTTTTGTTTTGGTTTGAAGTAAAATGAATATAGTGTAAAGTTTTAAAATGACGTTTGTTGGCGGTTGAAGGCGGCGGTGGCGACGACGATGGTGTCCAGTGTCCAGTGCCGGTGGTGGTGGTGGTTGACTATTGGCTGCGGTGATGCCCAAAAGGTGGCGACTGTGGTGGCTTGTGCTGGTGGTAGTGGTGGTTGGAGGATGATGATGTGGGGCACAAGTGGCCAGAAGGGGTTGCTGGTGGGTGGCAGTGGTGGCTTGAGGTTGGTTGAACTGGCCTACAGTGGTCAGTTGTGATCAAACAAGCTTGCTTATGATGTAAAATATCCTTGCTCAAAATTACATGAATTTGGTTTACCTAAAAAATAAATTAGAATAATTTACATTATATTTATTTTATTTTATTTTAAATTTTTTTTTGTCTCCCAAGATTTAAAATTGTTAAAATTCATACATTTAAAATATTTTATAATTTAAAATATTCTAATGACATAGGCCCTAAATAAAATGCTTGGAGCAAGCACCTAGGCCTAGCCCTACATTCGGACCTTCCTGGGCCAATGCTAGTCCCATGGGCTGCCCGCTGTGCCCGCATTTTCGCTGCCCTGCCCGCTGTGCCCGCCACCCATTTTGATGAAAACACTGTTCTTCATTGCTGCTTGCTCGCCTAGTTTCTCTCCATCTTGATTTTCCACTGAAAAGGAAAGAAAAAAAAAAGGACAAAAGAGAGGCTCCCTCCCCTCCGCATCCTTCCTGCCTTCCCGCGCTCTCCGATGGTCGCTCTCGCTTACCTTCTGGGCGCCCTCTTGTTGCCGTTTCGGCGTCTCCCAGGCCGGCGGGCTGTTCATTTGGATTCCAAGCTTCGGTTTTAGGGTTCTAAGCTTGGTTCTGCTGATCCAAGACTACGAATCGCTTTCCAACAAGATCTTTCGCGGTGGATTCCCGATAAAGCATCGGCTTGAAAGCAGGCTTCTAAGGAGAATAATCTTGCTTAGGGCGCGAAGGAGAAAGGGTGTTCATTTTCAATGTCGTGATAGGAGTGGAAGAGATCTGGGGTTTGCCAAGTAATGTGATTTCAGAAGCTTGGATTCTTGAAGATGGGATTGGGTCCCGATGCGGTTCAGGTGGAGGGGTGGGGGAATGTTGGGAAGGAGAAGGGGAAGACAAAGAAGAATAAGAGGAAGGATGAGGAGGAGAGTGGGTGTTGGATAAGGTTTCGGTTGAGGGGGATTTGCATTTCCTTGAGACCCAAAGTGGATGTTTCTACTAGCAGCGCCATCACTACCTGTGGTAATTTTTTGTAATAGATTATCATATTTTGTTATCATGTTGCTTTGCTGTCGATATTTCTCTATTTACATGTTTAGGGAGGTGTATTTAAAATATTTTCATGGACCAAGCGGAAATTTATCGTAAGGTGCCGTGGCCCATTCCTGTAATTGTCGCTTTTCGTATATATTACAGTCATTGGGCAAGTGATAGTAATTCTGGAAGAGGGATGTATGTCTGACTGGTTTGGATAATCTTGCCATCCTGTATTCTCTGTTCATCTCACTGGTTTTATTGTTGTTTGATTTAATGGTAAAATTTTAATGCAAAGAGAAATAGTTAATAGTTCGCAATTGTACTCTATGTTAGGATAGCAGTTGTTTTCATAATCTATGTGGTGTGGCTTAGTGCTAGGCCATTGACTGGTGATAGATTTGGGATTGGAAGCTTTTTAAAATATTTTAGGGATGGTGTAGAAGCCTTTGGAATGATTTAAGAGCAGTGGTGTTAAATTCCTATGCAAAGGAAGTAGGATAAGTAGTGGTGAAGGGAATCTTGCTGAATTTCCCAACTAGAGATTTAGGATTTTGGGGTTTAAAATATGGAAACTCCAAGCCTTGGAAACACTTGGAAATGGAAGAGGAGTTTGTCTACTTTAATTCTGGAATGCTTCACAAATTTTCAAGGGGTTTGGATGGCTCAAATGAGGTGTATAATCAAATTAGTTTAGATTTAGCCTAGCATTGGCTGAGAGCCCTTATAAGTTTTTGAGTGGATTTTTTTGTGGGGAAGTGGATGTGTAGTTGGTATGAGAGTGTGAGGGGATTAGTATAGAAGAGTTCAACAACAAGCTATAGATAGGGCTTAATAAGATATGAGTAATTATCACTCATCAAAGTGGCAATATTTGAAGGAATCATCAAACTCCTTGAATGGTGAGGTCGGGTACCAAACCTTCTCTTTCTTTGGAAGAAAATTCAACTTTTTCAATAGAACGACCATCCTTTGATTCTTCATTTCAGCAAGTATAAATATGTTTACAATAATTAATTTGAATTGCATAAAGAAATGGAAAAGGAGGGGGCAAACCACACTAGTGAGTAGCAGAGAGAAAGAGATTGAGGTAACTACCAAAATAACTACCCCATCCTTTTTGTTTTGGTCTACCAATATTGCTTGGGCCCATGCTTATATGAATTATTCTATTCAAATAAACATTTGAACATTAAAAAAACATATCATCAAAATTAAAAAAACTCGAAGTTGTGAATTTTTAAATTTTGAATTTTCATAGTTCAAATTTCAAAATTTGGAAATTCACATTTTTTGAATTATAATTGCAACCACAAATTCAAAATCACAAATATTTATTTGTTCACAGCAATTATCACACAATTAAAATAGAAATTTAACTTAAGAGCCTTCATCTTGCTCATTGTCAGGAGTCCTTGAATCCTCTCAACTTCCTTCTTGCTCTGGATTCTAGTTTATGGTCCACTTTTTATTGGATTGGCATCTTACGCCACAATTTAATTTGTCACATTGTGTCACATCACTATGAGTTTACATGTTATCTAGAATGTAGGTCCTTTATCGCTTCCTTTTTTATTTTACATATGCTATTCTTGGTATGTTTAGGATCAAGACATGGTCTAATGATAAGAGAATTCAAATTTTTCTTGAGCCTTGGAAAGCTTTTATCTCCTTAAAGAATTATCAATTCATATGCATGTTCACCTTTCACATCAGCATGATAAACTACATCCTTATGTATTCCACCATTTTATAAGGAGAATTGTTATATGATGTGTTCCTCGACATCGTTTCTGTTTTCTGCACTTGTTATCTAAATGACCTAGTTGTTTTGTGTTATATGTTGTCATACATTTTGTTTAAGAAAATAGATATATATTTCTTACAACTCATCAGTAAGGTTTTCTATGTTGTCATACATTTTGTTGGGAAAGGTTGACAAAATCAGTTATTTATTTTAGACCTAATGTTCCTTGACTTCTTTAGGAAAACAAATGTTTCCCAGTTGCAGAGGCGCACCATCCAATTTTCTCCTTATTGCTTCTTAATTGAATACATAACTTTTTTTGCAATTAGTAAAGTTTATGAGGGAATTGTATGGAAAATTGTTATATTATGTTCTCTTTGATTTTTTTCCTGCTCTTTGCACAAAATGATCTATTTTTTGTGTTATAGATATCATCTCCCTTTTGACGCTCAGCAAATGTTGATGAAAATTAAAATATATTTCTGAAAATGTGAGAACTATTTTTTTTGTTGCCGTTTATTTTGTTGGGAAAAGTTTATGAAATATGTTTTTATTTTAGATTTAAGGTTCCTTTATTAAGCAAACACATGTTTCTCAGATTCAAAGGTAGAATGTCCAATTTTTGGTTTATTGCTTTTGAATGGAACACGCAACTTATTTTGCAATTAGAAAAGTTTGTCTGGATGGGGGGTGAGGACATTGGGCCCAAAGAATTTTATGAGGGTATCATATTTGCATCCAATATAGATTAGGTTCCTATAAAACACTAAAGGGTACCATCTTAGATACCTTATTATTATTTATGTTTAAAAAAATATACAGTATTTATATGCATGAAATGGCATTTGTTTTAAATCTTTTGCAAAGAATTCTTTGGCGCATAAATGAACTTATTGGTCTATTTATATATATTATTTTGTGCTAATGTTTTCTGAGCTATCTTTCACTTGTTGTGTAATTTATATAAGTTCACAGATTTGTTTTGCTTGTATTTTAAGGGTTAAATCTGCATAAATATGATGTTTGCATTTGGATTTATATTTTTACTCTTATGCTTGCGGGCGATTATTTATTTTTCTTTTTTCAGTAGATGAAGCTTAGGCCCCTATCAGTTCCATATGCTAGTCATCTATGTATTGAATTATATTGCATCTTTGTAGTACCATCCCTTATTTTGTCCTTACTTCATAGTTGCTTGATGAAGTATTTATGAAGAATATATATATATATATATATATATATATATATATATATATATATATATATATATATATATATATATATATATATATTATATATATATATATATATTTCATGTGCATTTATTGAGACTTATGTATTGTAAGCTGTCCATTTATTCAGCATATTTGAGCAGTGGCATAATATTTGTTATAATTCATATGCATGTACAGCTTGCACATCAGCTTGATAAACCACATCCTTATGTATTCCACCATATTATAAGGTGAATTTTTATATGTTGTGTTCCTCGATATTCTGCATTTGTTATCCAAATGACCTAGTTGTTTTGTGTTATATGTTGTCATACATTTTGATATATACTTCTTACAACTTAATGGCAAGGTTTTCTATGTTTCATACATTTTGTTGGGAAAGGTTGACAAAATCATTTTTTTATCTTAGACTTAATGTTCCTTGGCTTCTTTAGGAAAACAAATATTTCTAGTTGCAGAAGTGCACCATACAATTTTCTCCTTATTGCTTCTTAATTGAATACATAACTTTGTTTGCAATTAGTAACGTTTATGGGGGAATTGTATGGAAAATTATTATATTATGTACTCTATGATATTTTTTCCTGCTCTTTGTATCAAAATGATCTATTTTTATGTGTTGTAGATATCATCTCCCTTTTGATGCTCATCAAATGTTGAAGAAAGTTAAAATATATTTCTGACAACTTGATAACTATTTTTTTTTGCCGTTTATTTTGTTGGGAAAAGTCTATGAAATGTGTTTCTTATGGTAGATCTAAGGTTCCTTTATTAGAGAAACCATGCTTTTTAGTTTCAAAGGTAGAATGTCCAATTTTGTGTTTATTGCTTTTGAATGGAACACAACTTATTTTGCAATTATAAAAGTTTGTCTGGATGGTCGGTGAGGACTAAGCATGCAACCGAGTCAAGCCGAGCTCGACTCACTAACGAGCTTGCGATTCAAGCTTATTGAGTTTCGAGCCCAAGCATAATTTCGAGCTCGAGTTCAATCATCTTGATTACTCATCGAGTGACTTGAGTGTGGAATGGGAACAGCAAAATTGTGGAGCAGAAGATAGAATTGCAAGGTGGGCTCGAACATGGAAGAAAAAATTGTGGGTGGGCTCGGATTTGGGTTTGGACGTGAAAAGAGGAATCAGAATGCGGGCTCAGACGTGGAAGACAGGCTCGGATATGGAAGGATGAAGCTGAATCGTGGAAGGCAGGGGCGGGCCGTGGATGCTAAATCGGAGCTCAAACCGCCGATTTGAGTTGCTCAACAAGCTCTTTTCACTGGTACGAGCCAAGCTTGAGCTCGACTTGAGTTCGAGCTCGATTTGAGCTCAAAATTTGGCTTGCGAGAAGCTCGAGTTAGGCCTGACTCGAGCTCGACTCGACTCGTTTGCACCCCTAATGAGGACATTGGGCCCAAAGAATTTTATGAGGGTATCATATTTGTATTCAATATAGTTTAGGTCCTATAATACACTAAAGGGCACCATCTTAGATATGTTATTATTATTTATGTTTTAAAAAAAGGTACAATAATATATGCATGAAATGGCATTTGTTTTAAATTTTTTGCAAAGAATTCTTTGGCGATAAGATGTTCTTATTGGTCGTATATATTATTTTGGGCTAATGTTTTCTAAGCTATCTTGAACTTGTTATGTAATTTTGATAAGTTCGCAGGTTTGTTTTGTTTGTATTTTGAGGGTTACATCTGCATAATATGATGTTTATATTTGGTTTTATATTTTTACTCTTATGCATGTGGGTGCTTATTTATTTATTTATTCTTTTAGATGAGGAATACACTTATATGAAATTCCTTATGCCCCTATCTATTCCATATGCTAGTCGTCTATGTATTGAATTCTATTGTATCTTTGTAGTACTAGAGCTTATATTATTTTAAATTCAATTGGTAAGCCAAGATGTTCTTAATCTAAAACATGAGAAGTTATAGGATGCAAAATTTCATGAAATTTTACTTTCTTTGGTTATCCAGCAAACATGCGGTGATGCGATCGTGGAAAGTCAAGTAAGCATGGTTTTGAGTAGTATTAAAACTGTTGGTGAGATGTATTGTAAGCTGTCCATTTATTCAGCATATTTGATCAATGTCATAATATTTGTTATAACTTATCAAATTTGATTACCAAATTATAAGGTTGATTACATAAATGATTTTGATCTATTATTGAGTGTAGTCTCATTCTAATTTTCATGATTGTTTCAGAGCCATTAAAGTTCTACTCATTGTGAGGCTAACGAGCCTTTCAATTTGGAGTCTCTCCTCTATGCTTACGGGTCATTCACTAACAATTAAAGCCAGTCTTCGTTCAACAAGAGTTGGGGAAATACATATGAAGGATCCTCTTGGAGTTAAAACAATGACTATCATAAAGGTTAAGAAGTTGGAAACTCCAACACTGGAAATCTTCTTCAAAATGAAAACTCAGATTCAAAACATGAAAAATTTATGATGAAATATTATACCTAAAAATTCTAAAATTATTCACAAATCACAAGAACCATGTCCTTCATTTCCTTCTTGTTTAGGTCATTTGGACAACTAACCCAAAAACAACCATTATTCTTCCAATAAAAACTTATTTTGGAATATCATTGGAGTAAGTTTTGTTGCTCAAATAGGTAAATTTTTTAATGTCCTCATAACAAATAAGAAGAAACTATTGCTTGGGTAGTAGACTCAGGAGTATCATATCATATGATATGAGACAAAAATACCTTAATCTTTTGAGATTTTCTTTCTTTATAGTCATACTTTTCAACTACGAATGGTGCCCTATTGTGTAAAGTTTTCTGTAGAATCATAACACATAGTGCACAACATATTACATGCCATTTTAAACATGGAACACAACAATAACAACAACAACATCAAGCCTTTATCACACTACGTGGGGTCGGCTACATGAATCTTTTTTCTCCATTGTGTCCCATTAAAAGTCAAATTCTCGTTTAAATCTAATAAAGAAAGGTCATTCCTAATATTTTCTAACCAAGTCTTTTTAGGTCTACCCCTACCTTTCTTAACATAAGTTAAATCTAATACCTCTACTCTCCTAACCGGGTCATCAGAAGGCCGCCGTTTTATGTGACCAAACCATCTAAGGCGACTCTCTCTAATCTTATCTTCTACTGGAGCTACTCCAACCTTTTCACGTATATGCTCATTTCGTATCCTATCTCTAAGGGTAAAGCCACTCATCCACCTGAGCATCCTCATCTCTGCCACACTTAACTTAGTATTATGCTTCTCTTTTAATGGCCAACATTCGGCACCATAAAGCATTGCAGGCCTCACTACCATCTTATAGAATTTTTTCTTAAGTTTGAGGGGTACATTTCTATCACATAGCAAGCCCGATGCATTCCTCCACTTCAACCATCCAACTTGAATTCTGCTGATAATATCCCCATATATTTCACCATCACTCTAAACAATAGATCCAAGATATCTAAAACGTGTACTCTTATTAATGACTTGATTGCCCAAAGTCACAATCCCCTCACTATGTCTATTACTACTAAAATTACACTCTATATATTCCGTTTTAGATCTACTCAAGAGAAAAGCTTTAGACTCTAAGGTTGACCTCCATAATTCAAGTTTACCTTCAACTCCCTCTCTAGTCTTATCAACAAGAAGAATATCATCTGCAAAAAGCATACACCAAGGTACATCCTCTTGCAAATGTCTAGTGAGAACATCCATGACTAAAGCAAAAAGATATGGGCTTAAGGCTGCTCCTTGATGTAACCCAACCGAAATAGGAAAATACTTGGTCAATCCACCTTGTGTTTGAACACAAGTAATAGCTCCTGCATACATATCTTTAATGATTTGAATATAAGAATTATTGACTCCTTTCTTTTCAAGAACTCTCATAGCAGTTCTCTTGGAACTTTTTAATATGCTTTTTCTAAATCAATAAATCCTTATTTTCTCTATATTTCTCCATCGAACATCTTAATAAATGTATGGCTTCCATAGCCGACCTACCCGGCATGAATCCAAATTGATTTTGATAAACATTAGTATCACGCCGCAACCTATGCTCCATAACTTACTCCCATAGTTTTAAAGTATGACACATTAACTTAATGCCTATATAATTTGCACAATCTTATGCATCACTTTTATTCTTAAAAATAGGAATTAACACACTTATTCTCCACTCATCTGACATCTTTTTAGTGTTCAAAATAGTATTAAAAAGTTTAGTAAGCCATGAAATTCCTTCATCTCCTAAGCACTTCCACACCTCTATTGGAATATCATCAGGTCCAACAGCTTTTCCACCCTTCATTTTTTTTAAAGCCTCTCTAATTTCAGTTTTACTAATACGCCGATAAAAACAGAAATCTTTATTTTTATTTAGGGTGCTAAGGTCACTATAGTCAATCTTATTTTCACAATCTTTATTAAAAAGTTTAGCAAAATATCTCACACACCTTTGTTGAATATCATCTTTTAAGAAAAGTATTTTTTGATCTTCATCCTTAATACACTTCACTTACACTAAATCCTTACTATTCCTATCTCTTTATTTGGCTAACTTATACATATATCTTTCTCCCTATTTAGTATCTAATCTATTATATAAATCACTAAAAGCTAATGTCTTTGCATCGCATATTGCTTTCTTAGCATCCTGACGAGCCACTTTATATATTTCCCAATTATCAGAATTTTTAAAATTAAAACTAATTTTTATAACAAAACTTCTTATTTTTAATCTATTCTTGCACATTTGGATTCCACCACCAACTATTTTTACTATTATGAGCTTTTTCCTTTGATACTCCAAGGACATCTTTTGCAATATTCTTAATATCACTAGACACGTTTTCCCACATAACATTAGCATCCTCATGCACAGACAAAATCTTAAGATCTAAAATCTTATTCTAAAAAATATTTTTGTTAATATTCTTTAAATGCCCCCATCTAATCATAGAAAATCGTTTTACTTTATTTTTTATTTTATGCCCCTTTATCTTAAAGTCCAAAACTAATAATTGATGTTAGGTTTATAAATTTTTACTCGGAATAACTTTACAATCTTTGCAATCTAAATGATTTAATTTTCTAATAAGAAAATAGTCAGTCTGGGTTGTAATATATCCATTTTTATAAGTGATGAAATGCTCATTCTTTTTTTTAAATAAGGTATTACTGTATTAGCAATTGAAAAATCATAAGCTAAACAAAAATCCAATATGGTCTTGCCACCTTCATTCGTCGTTCCAAATCAATGGCCACCATGAATGCTTTTAAAATCATCTACTTCTCTACCAACATGTCCATTTAAATCTCCTCCAATAAAAACTCTTTCTTCAAGAGGTATATCTTTTGTATTAATTCTTCTAAGTCTTTCAAAAAATTTAATTTAGAACTCATATACAAACCTACTTGAGGAGCATAAGCACTTATAATATTAACAATCTTATCATCAACAACAATCTTTAAAGCTATAATTTTATCTCCAATCCTATTTTAAACATGGAACACAATATTAAATAATTGTAAATAAAAATATATGTTAATATTAAATACTATTAAATAAAAATATTTATTTTCATGATGATAAGAACATCCAAAGTAATATTTAAGTTCAAGTAATCAACCCCTCAATATATTCAAAATATTGTAATAATTTTTTCAATTCTATTTGCTTTTCAAATATAAAACTATCATTCCCAGTGGTTATTATCAACATCAAATATAAAAAAATGCCTTATGTCTTTCATCAACATAATTATTATTACTTTTATTTGCCAGTTTATCCTACATTCTTTTGAATACCTATAATCATGCATGTACTCAAATGTTTAAACCTTTCTTTTAAATATGTGAATAAAATAGTGACTAAAAAACACATTTTTTGGCATCAATTAATTTGACGAAACATTAAAAATATTTTGTTAATAATTTATGCTCCTTTTTTAAAAATTAAGGCATTTACATTTAATGGCGTCTGCACATCCGTGATTACCTGTGCAGTTACTTATTCGCAGTTGTCTTGCATATTGTGCTTGAGTCGAGCGGGAGGAACCACCCCTCTTTTGGAATAGTACTTTCGAGGGACTCAATTAAGAGCTAGAAGGAGCTTAACACTGGAACACAATGGACTAGCACTGACCACATCCTCTAGGCAGTCGTCGCCCCACCGGGCGAGTGCGATCTCAAAAGTTTCTCTCTCAGCTAGATATTTTTATCCATCTAAAGCTAAAATCAAGTCTCCCATGTACATCATAAAACTAACAACACACATCAGCTCTTCAAAAATCTCTCACGTCAACTCGAAGACCATGTCAATATGCTACTCGCCCCTCATGTCAGTGGGCGACCCCATATCATCATCTGACCTTACACACGACTCGCCCTTCTTTATTGCCATTCTAGTTGGCACCATCACGCGACTTTCATTAAAAGACTGGTGGGACAACTTGCATATCCAGGACATAACCACTACATCCTTTTGAACCCTATAATAAGGGAGGGACAACAAAAAAAAGCCTCTTTCCTCCGACACATACACAAGAATTGAGGACAATATGGAGGGAAACGAGAGAGATCACACATATACATTATCAGATCCATGGAATATTGTATCATTTTTTCTTTTCCACTCAAGCTTCATAGTGCAAAGCTTTGGCTTTCATTACTTTTGTATATCTAGCTTAGATAATAAAAATTGTCTAATTTTATACTTCTCTCGAGCTCACCTTCCCTCTTCCTCTCTCATACTCAAACTTCATTACATTCTCCTCACAGGCCTTTAGTTCACAGGTAGTAACAAGTACTGCTCGATATCATCTATCAAACAAAACGAGATTCAACACCCTCTTAGGTGTTGTGAGTGTGAAGATGCCGAAGGCAAGAAAATTGTTACCTACCGAGCAACCTGAAGCCTTGAAGAATACAATGAACCCTGAATATACACTCACCGTGGGTTGCAAGAAATGGAGGAGCGTCTCTTAAAGTTTATTTAAGATATCCTTGCTATCGCTAACCATTCGCCATAAGCGGTCGGCAGCTTGAAGAGGTAAGCCCCACAACGAAGCCATTGTCATTAAAACCCTTATCACCAAGTTCCAGATCCACAATATTTTGATAGACATAGGGAGTTCAGTAAATATAATTCTCAAGCTAATCTACGATAAGATAAATATGCTCGCCTCTCAACTCGTCCTTACTATAGGACCCCTTTTTGGATTCTTAAGGGAACGCAACGAAACTAAGTGAATAATCTCCCTACCAATCACTTAGGGCAGACGATACCATCAATAAACCGCCATGGCAAATTTTGTCACAGTCGACACTCCTGTTACTTATAACGCCATATTAGGTAAGCCAATGCTAAACACCTTCAGAGACATGGTATGCCACATACCATGTCTCTATCTAAGTTTTCGGCTAAAAGAAAAGAAGTCACTGTAAAAGATGACCTAGCCCAATCACGTGCCTACTACCTACAAGCAATAGGTATGGCTGATTCTTTTGAAGAAATTCTGCTACTAGACACATAATGAGGTCTATAGTCTTGAAACAATTGAAGCTGTCGAAGAAGTGACTGCAATGAAAAGCATACTCGGAAGATCTCTTATAATCAGTACCTTTTTCAATAGAGAGCATGGAGTTAAATTGATGCAAATTCTCTGCAACAACCTCAAAATGTTCGTCTGGACAGCCGCCGAAATGCCTGGCATCGATGAAGAAATCATGTCACTAGCTAAACGTCCAATGGGGCCCTTGCCCCATCAAGCAGAAGATCAGGAAAACTGTCGCTCTACTCACCTAGCTTATCCGAGAGAAAGTAAAAAAAGTTTCTTGCCGTAAGTTTCATCAGAGAAGTTCAATACCCAGATTGGATTTCTAACATGGTAATGGTCCGAAAATTAACCGACAAATGGAGAATGTGCATAGATTTCACTAATCTGAACTCAGCATGCCCCAAGGATGGCTAGCTACTTTCAAGGATCAAGGCCCTAGTTGACTCCGCGGTAGGTTATTCCGTCATGAGTTTCTTAAACACTTTCTTAGGTTACCACCATATTAAAATACACCCTGATGATTGAGAGAAAATTGCATTCATCACAAAAGAAAGTTTGCATTGCTACAAAGTTATGCCTTTCGGATTAAAAAAATGCCTAAGCGACTTACCAAAGAATGATGGATAAAATCTTTAAAGAGCAAAAAGGTAAAAACATTAAAGTTTACATGGACGATATTTTTGTCAAACCAAATCTCCCGACTGACACGTTAAAGATTTGCAAGGCTTTTCTCACTTTCAAAAAGTACAACATGAGGCTCAATCCTCTAAAGTGTACCTTTGGAGCATGAGCGGGAGAAATTCTAGGGTTCCTTCTCATGCCCGATGGAATTAAATTCAACCCTAATAAGGTACAAGCCATACTCGACATGAAGATGCCTAGAAACACCAAAGAGATCTAACGGCTCACCGGTCGGATTGCCGGCCTCAATCGTTTAATCTCCCACACACAACCGGAGGACCCAAGGTGCAGGCCAGCTAGAGCAACTGTGTGAATCACTTTACACATCTTAATTCCCTTAAGGTCCTCCCTTTCTCAACCTCATCTCCTTTCTCTCTTGTAAAGTGGACTCTGCAAGCTCTCTCACTAAAAAAATTATCACTTGACTGCCAAAAGCTTTGTCCTTAAGAAAGAAAGAGTTTGTAAGGAGGGCTTTCAAAAACCCTAAATTTCAATTTAGGTTTCCTTATCATCCAGTACGATTAGTTCAATGCCATTAAAAATTATCGTGTACGATTAGAAATAGTCCAATATGATTATTTCAAATCGAATGTCAGATCATGCAGGATGAGCCAAAGTTCGTCCAAATAGCTATTGGGAGGATCAAATAGTACGTATTTATATCGTACAATACGATATGCAATTAATTCAAATTCGATTCAATTTCTAAATCCTCATACTTCAATTAGGCAATTATAATTAAACTTTGTACAATACGAAGATGTTTATACAATTCGATCAGTTCAATTTTAAAATTTTAAAATTTTCTTTTTTAAGTAATCAGGATTCGACGGTGGGGTTTCTTAATATATCTAATCGTCCTGTAAGATGTGTATAGCATACAGTTCGATTAGTTATATATTAATTTTAACTAGTCTCACTTAATTAATTATTTTAATTTTTTTGTTTGAATAGATCGTACAATATGATCTTAAACATACAGTACGATTAACAGAAAATTAAAACATTCTTTTTTATTCCCCATTGTATGCATGTGCACGGTTATTAAGCCAACATATACCTAATAAAGAAATAGATTTAAAAAATAAAAGATATACTTTGTAACATATAGATTGACTTTTACCTTGATGCTACATTGTTTTGAGCCAATTATTCAGTCTTTGCTTGGTGTATGATCTAACTTAAATGGTTAGTAGCACACAAAATAATATCTAAAATGTAATGCAAAAATTAGTAAATAATGCATCTAATAATGTTTGTAATCATTTAAACATGATATTGGACTCTCGGATTATAACCATCTCTCTCTTTGATGATGACAAACATAGTTGGTTCAAAATTAAACTTGCAAAGTTTAATTTTAGTTTCTGCTAAGTTTTCCCCCTCACTAAGTGCTTCATTTTTAAAAATGTGGGAAATCTTAATTTTTAATCATTATAATTTTTATTTTTATTTTGTTTTATATATTTTAACACTATAAACATACACTGAAAATAGAAGTTGCAAAGTAAAAATTGTCACTAATTGAAACAACTTGTACAACCAACGTCACTACCTATTCCCCCTTTTTTCATCATTAAAAAGAGGAACTACAAATAGACTATAGTAAAGGAAGAATAAATTACTAAAACATAAAAGACAATCAAAACATAGTACAACCATCATAGTACAAACAACACATTACTTATCAAACGGGCCCTGATCCGATGGTGGTGGTGATAGTTGAATGTAGTGGTATAAGGAAGCAAATTAATCTGTGAACCATGCGCGATCGCCTCATGCTATTGTTGCATCTGCTTCTAGTGTATAATAGACTCCTGAATGTGTCTCTCCAAGCGTAGCTCTAAGCGATTAAATTGTTTAATCCATGAGTTAGGAGTTGGTGGCTAGTAGGTTGGTGCTAGTGCCACAAATGCAGGTGTCTTGGGGTTTGGTACTTCCCTTCATAATCAAAATCATGCAATCAAAACAACACAAACACAAACACACAAACTAAATAGAAACACAACTCATCAAAACACAATAAAATAGTAAATAAACCAAAAATGAACTATGAAACATATATGTATGCAAGCAAAAAACTAAAACAAATAAACATATTAACAAAATGAGATGAATACAAATTAATAAGCTACAAAATATAGAAACACAAACATCAGTTATAACATGTAATGATTCTTTGAAATTGAACATTTTCTTTCTCAATACCCCATGCTCTCACTGAACCTCTTATAAGAGCATACTTGCAATATTAACATATGTTAATTTTGGGAAACCAAGTGGATTCGTTTTCCACCTTATGCTGAAATATATGAATGCTATGCTGTGCTAGTGATACTTTGGACCTCCAAATAATGTGTTCTACTGTGTGTTCGGAGTGTGCAATTGCATGCAATGTGTCTTAGTATGTCATAAGAATAACACTTAATCCCTGGAAATGGATTAACTAATCTAAATATGGGATTATATCTATTTTTATGAGATGATGATGTATGCTATGTTTTATTATGTGGCTTTACTGTGTGTAGGTCACAATGCATTTTGTTTAAATGCAATGATCTTTTTAATTAAGTGTTAATTGCACTCTTGTGCATGCCTATTTCCACTTAATGCATGCTCATTGTTGTCCATTTCTAATGTTGGCTCTTGTAGTTTTTTAATTGCTACCTCTAGCTTAATATGATCTTTTTATTCAAGGCTTCATGCTTTTCATGTAGTTCAATATGCCTTTTATTTAATGAATATTCTCTTCTTTAATGCACTATGCTTTTCATTTAATGATTCAAACTACTTGTCTAGTGCAACATGATCGGAGCTAAAAACGTTATCTTTAGCCATCAAACATATGTTTGTTACCTCCTCTTTTGGTTTAGTTTTTATGATTTCGATTCCGAGTTCGTCAGAGGCTTTTTGAAAGTTTGTTTTCCCTTCTTTGTACTTGTTTTTTCCTCACCCGTATATGTAGTTGGGTGGCTGTTGATGTTCGACCAGTCATATCTAACATGTCTTGGCTTTCTGCACTCGAAACAAATCACATATGTAGAAAATTTATTAGATTTTACAATTTTATCTTTGTGTTTGTCAAAGTGGCACTTGTGTTTGCGTTTTAGGAAGCTCTTAAATTGTTTCGTCATTAGTACGATGTCATTGCTAATGTCTGTGTTGTTAGCCTTTAGTATTATTGTTCGCTCCTTTTTTCGTTCAACTGTATCTATATGTCTTTTGCTCACGTTTTACTCGTAGGCAATTAGAGAGCCTAGAAGATTATTAATAGAGTAAACATTTAAATCTTTAGATTCAAATGTAATAATTACTTTCACATCCAATGATTTAGGTGGAAAAACATAAGATTTTATTAAATTTCTCAGAACTTGAAATCTCTCTAACCAAGGCATGCAAAGATGTGATGGTTTTAGTAAACTTTGTATAAATATTTGAAATCGATTCACTAGGTTTCATGTAAAAGAGTTCATACCCATGTAAAAGTAAATTCAAGCATAACTGTTTGACTTTGTTAGTGCCTTTGTAGATAATGTAAAGTTTGTCCCAAATTTCCTTATCACTAGTGCAAGTAGAAATACACATGTAATCTTTAGATTTCAAATACACATGTAATCTTTAGATTTCAAATACACAAACGAAGAAATTCAAATATGTAGCTTTAAGTTGTGCAAGCTCAAGGTCTTCTAAAAACCATTTAGTAAAGAAATTTCTACTTTAACTCAATTCAGAATGCGAAGCAATAAAGTATATACAGATTGTATCATGTGCCACATTCGAAAATAATTATTTTTTAAAATGTGGACATATAGATTTTCCAAAACTCAAATCGTATATTATCGAAAAGTTGTGACCGGGTAAATGAAAATCCTTCCAAGGTGTTACAATTATCAAACTATGCCATTTAATATACTAAGGATATTAAAATCGAAAATAGTGTGAGAACACTTTATCTCCAGTTTTAGGAAGAATTAAATCAAGTTAGTGTCAGTCATACAAAAATAAGTGACAAATAAACAATAAAGGTGTAATATTGACTCTATATCTTGCTTTAGGAAGAATTAAATTTATAAGGACATGCTTGATGACACGGACATTTTGGACTATAGTGTTGAATAAGGATAAGTGCTGGCTTATGGGTGTTTTTCTGAGAGTGAGATTGATCTGAGTCCAATCATAGTCTTATATTGTGCAAATATTAGAGGTTTTATACCAGTTGTAGAAATATGAAATCTTATAAAAATCCTGATGGGATATTTTTACTGGAGAATGGCTCGGTTTAGTATATTAGACAATGTGATTTGGGCGGCTCTATAATGATGATAAGCAGCTTTACCTTCTGCTGATTGAATTTATTATCAAATTGGGGACGAAAAGAACTCTCAGGATGGATTCGAGCCCTCATGTCGGCCATTGGGAATGCTTAAGAATATGATTTTGAGAAAGATTGTGTGTGATTTAGAGTGAAAATCTCTCTCCAAAATATATAGAACTTGATCAATCGTACGGTGCGATCGGCATCGCATAGTACGATTGGTATTGTACAGTACGATCTCACCAAGCTCAGCTACAGGAAAATTCCTGTTCATTGGACCTTTAGTTTGTTTCGCCGCAACAGCCTAGCTTGAAGCCTATCCCTTCCTAAGCTGACATGTTACTTGCCTCTCTCCTTTCAAGCGATTCAAGATCTCTCACACAATTCATTGGCAACATCAACAAGCTTGCTAGTCACAAATCCCCTCATCCTTGCACTTGCCCAAGACTCGCCCAAATCTACTTGCCTACTCAACACTATTGAACTCACCCGAACACAATTTGTCAAAGCCTTCTAGCCTCGCCTTCCATTAACCAGTCAGAAGATGACACATGTTATACGGATATTCCATGTAGTATTGTATTTTTACATCTTTTGTGTAGCCTTTTTTTGAACTTTTAGAATCCCATAAATAAGGGGTGATGAGGAAAAATTGGGATTTTTTGCTGGAGTTTCTGATTGATTTTGGTGGATTTTATAGTAGTTTGAGATTCACAACTTTCTTGAGTTCTATACATATTCTCTGTAGTTGTCTAGTTATCTTGTTCTTTTCCATTTCCCTCTCCTCTGTCCGTTCACTCATAGGTTCTCCGGACATCATAGAGTAGGCCTTGTAGTGAGATTGGGTGTTATCTAAGGACATATTTGGATCTAACAATTCATTTGAGAATTTATTTTTATAAGATATGTAATTCAATTTCTTCAAGTGTTAGAAAACTTCATTGTTTTTCATAAAGGCAGTTTTCAATGGTTTGTTCCCATCTATTACTTTTGAAAATTGAATTATGTGTTTGCACTTGCATGCGCTTCAATTTGTCTCCATGTTATCAAAATTTTAACACATTTATTCCCGAGAGTTATGCCTGAAGTTGTATTCTGTTAATGTGAAAATTCATTTATCTTACTGGTGCTACATTTTGCTTGGGCAACTAGAGAGTAAATCAACAAATGATGGCAGTAGTGGTCAACCTGTTGTGCCTATAGTCTCCGGGTCTACCACAACCAGCAATGGGGAGAGTAGTTCATTTACTTCCAGAGTTGGAGAGGACCTTAAAATTGCATCACAGTTGAGGAAGTTTACTTTCAACGAACTTAAATGTGCCACAAGAAACTTCAGACCAGAAAGCCTTCTTGGAGAAGGAGGCTTTGGTTGTGTCTTTAAAGGTTGGATTGAGGAGAATGGAACTGCTCCTGTTAAACCTGGTACAGGTCTCACCGTTGCTGTGAAGACACTGAATCATGATGGGCACCAAGGGCACAAGGAGTGGTTGGTAGGTTTTCATCTTAGTTTCCAAATACTGTTTTATTCTTATTCACTTTTTCCATTTTGCTATTTTCATTCACATGCAAAATACATTTACGTGATAATTTCTTTTGGTTTTGCAGGCTGAAGTAAATTTTCTTGGTGAACTTCTTCATCCTAATTTGGTTAAGTTGGTTGGTTATTGTATTGAAGATGATCAAAGGCTGTTGGTATATGAGTATATGCCTCGTGGTAGTTTGGAGAATCACCTTTTTAGAAGTATGTCTGGATGTTTCTCATATCTCTTCCCAATATTTCTAGATCTCTTTCAACTGTTTCATTTTCTCCCTTGTACTCAAAAGGTTTTGATTGACTTTTATTTTAGAAACCTGATGACATTCATTCTGAAATTACGTATCAAAACAATGTTAAAAGTTAAAATCTTTTTTGGGCCAAAGTTTAAATTCTCTATCAGATATTCCATGCTTTTGGGTTGATAAATATAGAATTTACTACCGTAGGTAGATCATTTCCTGTTTACGCCATTTTGTTGCCTATGCTTATGAAACTATGAAGAGCTGCACGTGGACTGATTTCGCTAATCATTCTGGCGCAAGTTCAAAGTGTGATTTATGCATTTTTTGATCAACAAAATAGTATGAAAGCATTATCAAGTGTGGTTAATGTTTCTATTTTATAATTGTTACAACCTTGAGCTTTCATGTCTTTATAACATAGTTTGGATGAATAATATAAAATCTTCCATTATACTTGTTATATCTTCTGGTTGTATTTCCATTATCAATCTTTATGAGTGCTTGTTAATTCCTTTCGTTAGAAAAGAAAGAATAAAAGTTTATTGTCTGATGTTCACGTAAAGTGGATCTTTTTTTTTTCCTTGTAAATTCATGTTTTTGTAACCTTTTTATAATATTTCTTTCATGATAATATCTGAAATTTTGTTAAACTTTATTTTTTCTAGTGTCTAGGCGCTATTTGATTGATTTTAAAGGTTTGTTATTTCATTTGTTCTTTGAGGATTTTTTTTAAAGGAAATGGGGGACAAAGCCCACTACATTTATTCTTATTAGGGTTAGTAACATCCTTGTCTTTGACCATTAATATTTTCTTTATGCGTTAGACCAAGGAAGACAAAAAGCATGTAAAACCAATGGAATGGTTGAAATTTGGTAGATGATTAATGGACGGAAATTTCAGAAGTTCATATGCAATAATTTAGGTTGTATTCATCATATTGCATAATGAAAGTTTGTTTATCAATTTTAATCCGTAATTAGTTTACCTATTAAATAAGTGCTTTATGTTATCAAGTTAATCAGTAATTAGCTTACCTGTTAATTAGTATTCTATGTTATCTAGTTTAGCTGCTAGAAACTGTTTATGTTATCCGTTATAACAAGTAATAGGTTTACCTGTTAATAAGTGTTGTTTATATATGAGCAAGATTTATTCTTTCAGGCGATATTGTGATTGAGATTGCTAGAGATAGATACTGCTTTCATAAAGAAAATAAACGTTGTTGTTTGTTTTCAGATTTTATTTTAAACTTTAGACCTTTTTGCTTTTGTTTAATCTAAACTTTTCTATTTCAATTAAAGTTCTTAACTGCACTTATAAACCAACTTTGTTTTACTAAGCCCTACGATGCCCACCTCAAGCACATTTCTGGAATCCGGCTGAAGTCTAGTGGGCTTTTTTTAGTGTATTGAGTCCATTTCATCCCTCATAATTAACAACAACAGTAACATCAAGCTTTTATCCCACTACGTGGGGTCGACTACATAAATTTTTTTTCTTTATTGTGTCATGTTAAGAATCAAATTCTCATTTAAATCTAATAAAGAAAGGTCAATTTTAATAATTTCTAACAAAGTCTTTTTAGGTCTACCTCTACCTTTCTTAACATAGGCCAAATCTAATATATCTACTATTCTAACAGGGTCATCGGAAGGCCGCCGTTTTACATATCCAAACCATCTAAGGCGACTCTCTCTAATCTTATTTGTCACTGGAGCTACTCCAACCTTTTCACGAATATGTTCATTTTGAATCTTGTTTCATCCCTCCTAATCATTGGTCTAAAATCATCCTTGACAGTTAACACAACTATAAAGGATTTGGTCATCATTACATGGCTTCACTACCTTTGCCATAAGTGCATAAATTTATATTTATTGGTCTGTGGATCTTTCTATGGGTCTTCGTACCTGAAAGGTGTTGTTACGTTTCTTACCAATGCCTTATTCTAAGCTAATCTTCTTGGTTGTTTGAGGTCAATTATCATGTTTACCAATCCCATCTGTTTCTCTGTATTTACTTTTAATCTATCAGAAAACATTGTTAGGCCTAGGGCTGTAAATGAGCTGAGCTTGAGAGAGTTGGAAGCGTTCTTGTTCGACTTACTGGGATTTTTAGTTCTTTGAAATGACTCGAGTATGAAATTGGCTTGTTATGAGTACTGTTTGTTTTTATTGTTGACGAGCTTGTTGGGCTTGTGTTCAGCTCAAATTTCATTTGAAATAATAGAAAAAATCAGATGAAAAACCTCACCTTCTCCTTGATTAAGGTAATGATCTCTCGCACATTTTTTGGCAAGCTTCTGTCGTTCAACTCACACATTCTCTGGCAAGCTTTCGTCGATGCCTTCTCTAGTAAGATTTTGTCGCAGAATTGGTTCGGTCGATTCATATGGGAAACCCAAAAAAAGAAAAATTCATGCACGAGTGATCCAGTCAATGCCTTCTCTAGCAAGATTGGTAAGCCTCCATTGACATTCTTGATTTTTTCTTCATTGGGGGCGGGATTTTGGGAGAGATTGATTAGGGTTTTGGGATATTGGGATATGCCGTTTGGATGGAGATTATTGATGGCTTTAGCTAAGAACATTTAGGGTTTTTCACCTTAGCCCATCTATCAAATACTATTTAACTAAAATAAAATTTTAATTTCACTCCTACTCTAAAACACACACACACATATATATATATACATATATATAAATATATATACATATATATATATATATATATATATATATATATATATATATATATATATATATATATATATATATAATTTAAAATTTTTAATTTATTTTGAGTTAAGATTAGTTGAACATGATTAAATAAAGGTCTGCTCATATTTGACTCATTTACTTAATGAATGAATCAAACACGAGCTACGTAGTGAGCTGAATACGAACTGTTTGCAAATAATGACTTTTTATACTGCTGTAGTTAGGATGCTTCCAAATGAAGAGTATCATTTGAATTATATTGACAGTCGGAATGGAATGGCATTGATTCCTTAATTGTTTAAGTTAAAGTCAATATTAATTTGAATTTGCAATAATAAATGCTTTGACTTATTTGATTTTCATCCCATTGTTTCTCACTACACACTGTGCTATACAGTTGCCTTTGCAAACCAATCCCCCACATCCCCTCCCTTCCTCAAATCCTCCTAATGGAAGAAAAAGGTTCCAGCGGTCTCCCAAACACAGATTCAAAATAAAAATAACAAATATTCTGCTTACATCAGCTAGAAAATTTATCGACCTATTATATCATTTCTTTCACTATTTATTTATGTTGAGATAGATATTAATTATCTTATCTGCTTTGCTAATTTAAAGTTATCTATTGCAAATGGAAACATTCTTTATCATTCTGGTGACGTTGTCTTTAACTGTCATTAAAAATGCACTCTTATGCAGGGTCCCTACCTCTGCCATGGTCCATAAGAATGAAAATTGCACTTGGCGCTGCCAAGGGCCTAACTTTTCTTCATGAGGAAGCAGAAAGGCCAGTGATATATCGTGATTTTAAAACATCTAATATCCTACTAGATGCGGTATGCTCCAATTTATTTTAGTAATTCCTCTAAAACCTTCACTACATTTATGGGTTACTCATTTTGAAATAATTTATTTTTGCAGGATTATATTGCCAAACTCTCTGATTTTGGGCTTGCTAAAGATGGTCCCGAGGGAGATAAGACCCATGTGTCCACACGGGTGATGGGAACATATGGATACGCAGCTCCGGAGTATGTAATGACAGGTAACTTTGTTGGCATCTGCTTGTCATTTTCAAAGTAAAAGGTCTGCTGATCAATTGTTATTAATTGGAAATTTTCTTCTTTGAGTATTGACTAACTGTTAATTTATGTTGAAATGTGAGTTTCAAATGTTCTATCTAATCCTTTTTAATGTAATTATAGTGTTACTTCTAAAAAGACTATCTTTTTATAATACCTGATGTCATATGAATATTAGTTTACTTGGCAGAAGGTTTTGCAATCCGATTTCCAAATTAATGACATGTTTATTGCTCTGGATGGAACTAATATTCCTTTTTGCTGCAGTTTTTAAGCTTTAAATATATACAGTAAAATTCGCATAAACCTTGCTAAGTAAACTGAGAATAGTCTTTTATTTTCAGTTTACAGCTTTATTTTTTACTACACTGATTCCAATTCAATGTACACTCTAATCGGGCAGTCATACAGGCCCATATCTATTATGTAGTGTAATTTTTCTTTTTAAAGAAATACTACCTATACCTTTAAGCACGTTCCTACATATTATGAGTCATGATGAAAAGTTTTTGCTTTGATTGCTTTTATTTAACCATTTTTTCGGCTATTTGATTTTCTGACAACTATTGACATTTTTAGTTAGCCGCAGCAAAACGGAATTGCATTTATGTAAATTTCCCTTTTGTATGCCATGTTGATAAGTGGAATATCGTTATCTGCTCTTCTTACCTATATTTTATCTTGATTGAAATATCATCTGAAGTTCTATATTGCACATGCAATACCATCATCTTCATACATGTAGAAAGACTGCAAAATTGTTTTCATGTTTACTTGTTTGGCTCATATAATTTGCAACCGCATTGAGATTAACTTTTTTTAGAAAACGCCTCCTTACACAGATCATTTATATTAGTACATGCAATTTTTAACCTTTTAAGCTTTTCTTGCCTGTTACGTTTCTCAAGCATAATGGCTATCAATGGTTAAATATTACTGCGGATGTTTAATTTTGTTATTTGCATTTGTAAAGTGAACCAACTGAGAGAGAAAAATTTAATTTGGTATAATGAGCCAATAATTAATTAAGAATGTACCAGCATGAACCAAGTTAAAATCATAAGTTGCCTGTAAGAACTATCTAGAGCTAAGAAACACCAAATTACTTGAATATGAACCAATGTTTAAAATTGCGTATTCGGGTAATGAGGCGTTTTTCATTCGTGAGGCGAGGCGTAAGCCTCAAGGCGTTTTGAGGCGTAAGCCTCAAAATCAAAAGATTGCGTAAACATAAAATGGTAAATTTTTTATATACTAATGAGTGAATAATATAAAACATAAAAAAGCATAAGATATGAATTGAAATCAAAATATCCCAATAATAAGACAACATGAAATATAGTTCAACTCAAAATTCTATCTTTCTCAAATCTCAGTATTCTTTTTATTAACATATAATTCCAATTTCTAAAAACAAATAGCAACGACATATCAAATAAGAACTCATAAGTCATCTATACTGTCATCACTAAGGGGTTCTTCATTTGAATCATCATTATGATGAACTACTCTCTCCCCTTCATCCTCTCCTATAGAGTCAAATGTCGGGCATTTACTTCAAGATTTATGTAAGTTTTAATATATATAGCGTGAGGCGTAAGCCTCATGCTAGTGAGGCGAGGCGGGCCTCAACCAAGTTGAGGCGCAAGCCTCATAAAAAAACTCGAGGCGTAAGCATCGAGGCGTTTTTTACTGGAATTGCGCAAAGGCGGGCCTCAAGGCGAGCCTCATATTGCGCAATTTTAAACCATGATATGAACTCATCTTTGCGGTACTTAACCTATAATATTTAGCATTCAAACTTGATTGATTAGCACAAGGAAATCATATCCGATTAGAGTTACTTGATAGAGATTTGACTGACAATATTCGTATGATAGTCACTCTGTATTCCATTATTTTTCTTAATCAAGAGAAGTTTGACTTCATGTCACTTGAATGATCGGAAATAATAAATGTTAGACGCCCCTTGTAGGAGTTTGAGTTTTGTGTTGTCCATCAACACAAACCTTCACTCCTGCTTATAAATATAAAGTTAAGTGTCATGTGTGGGGAATTTATTTCTTGTGAAGACAAATCCAAAGTTCTCCCGTTCTCTTTGAATTCATGTACTTTATCTCGATCTAGCTCATCCTTCTTTGTAACGATTCACCTTAAGAGATCATAGAGCTCAAATTTAGTCTTTTTCCCCTCTTCTTACCTTTTCATTGTTTGGTAGTCCAAAATAGGGATTTTACTTATTTTTCATAGAATAACTTTGCATCTGTTTTCCTTTAAACCACATTGAATGTTGAAGATGGCTCGAACTATGAACATGACTATTAACAACCATGAAAATCTTGTGAAAATGCCTCAGAGCAATAGGTACAAAAACATGGCTTATTTTAACCAAATTCTACAAATGAAAGATTCTTTAATGAGGATCATCTAAATCGTGATTGAGAGTTTCTTGCAAGCTCCTCACTTATTTGGGAGTGGATTATGTCATTTGTGCCGCATGCACATGCTATGATTTGTGCTTGTCTTATTAACTCACTTTGGTACGACTTCTCTTAATGAAAGTACTGCTAAGATTCCATTTGAAAGGCTAGTTAAGCAAGTAGCCACATCAATGAATGTTCTTATTTGATCTCAAAGAATCTTCCTCTTCTTGAGTTTAAGATGTTTGTCTTGAACTCCCCTTCGGGGAACTTGGACCTTGATTTCCATGTTACCCACCACAAGTCCATTGTGAGTCTTGGTAGTTTGTGACTATGAAATGCTGCTTTGTTTTCACCACCTTTAAGGATGCACCCTTGAGGTTACTCCATCATAAAGAATTATTTATTATATTTAATTCAAGAGGATGTGCAACATTTATTTTACGAGTGCGTTACAATCTTTGAAGAACTCACAAGCTTTATTGAACATGGACAAGGATGGGTTGAGATACTTTGGCAATTCATCATGCCCTTGTAGTGCAATATGTTGCATGTTCAAGATTTGGAGCTAGTTTTCATGTAAAATGTGTTCGCCCAAAGCCTCCGAGAAGGACTATTTTGTTATGCCTTGCACGAAGCCAAATAGACCCTTGTCAAGTTTCTTAAACTCATCAATAACCATATCAACTTATGAGAAGACAATTGTGTGGTCTCGACTCAAGATGCCTAAACCTAGAAATTTGAGGATTATTGATCAGCTCATTGAGATATTTAGCATAAACTAAATTATCGCCATTACAATAAGTTGATGGAGAAGGCTCATTTCTGTTGAGATAATAATCCTAAAGTTTGAAAGGGGTTCGATGTCCTACGATCTCTTTAAACACGAGAGGACATTTCATGTTCATGTTGTAGCCAATTTCATCATAACCGATAGCTTCATCTCCAATAACGCCATCTTTTGCCGCCAAAATTTTAACCTCTTCAAAGTGGTTGTGTTGACTTATCATTTCACACCATTAAGTTCCTGATAGAAGGTTTTCTTATCATAGTCTGAAGGTAGTTGCAATCTCAGGTGTGCTTGCTATCTTAAGATAGTGGGGTATGTTCAAGAAGTTTTCAACTTGAAGTTGAAAGGGAAGCCTCGATTGTTGGAATTGAATTAGTTAAATTATTCAGAAGTGTTATTAACTACCCGAATCAGATTTTTTTATTTTGATGCACGCATCAATGTTTGTTTTTGCATAGATTTTGTAAACTATTTGTAATTGTTAATTTAGCAAAACCTCTCTGAGAAAGGTCTGGCTGATGACTTCTAAATTTGGAAAGTTTAGCACCATGGTTGGATTTCAGGTGTTGTAATAGTGCAAAATTTAATATTAAATGGATGATGCGCATTGACTTTATAATTTTGTACCAAATTTACTTTACTACTACAACAACAACATCAATCCTTTATCCCATTATGTGGGGTTGGCTACATGAGTCCTTTTTCTCCATTATATCATATTAAGAGTCAAATTCTCATTTAAATCTATTAAAGAAATGCCATTTCTAATATTTTCTAACCAAGTCTTTTTTGGTCTATCTCTGCCTTTCTTAACATAAGCAAATGTAATACATCTACTCTTGTAATTGGGTCATTGGAAGGCTGCCACTTTGTGATCAAACTATGTAAGGCGACTCTATAATCTTATTTGCCACTGGAGCTACTCCAACTTTTTCACGTATATAGTCGTTTCGTATCATATATCTAAGTGTACAACCACTCATTCGCCTGCGCATCCTCACCTCTGCATCACTTAACCAAATTTATTCTAAAAAAAAGATTTTTTTTTCTTTTTTGGGAGATTCGGCGATTGGTTATCTTACGATGAATTTTAATTCATTTTTAATATATCACCATATCATGATGTTCTTGATGGTTTGCAAGAAGTTTATATTCATCATATATAATTAGTTGCGGCAATCCTATGCTTTTTGGATGAAAGAATGTTGTGGTGACTTACGAACAAGTGATTGAAACCCTTTTAAGAGTTGAAGCATTGCAACATGGAAGTGTATTGGTAACCTACTTGTTAAAATAACAATCCTTACTAGCACTACGACACACCACTTGCAAGAAACATGCTATGCTAAGAAGGTATGTATGTGCCTTAAATCATAAAATTGTGACTTGGGAAGTTTTTGATTTTATGTATCTCCATAAGACATATAAGATAACTTGGATAAGATCCAAGAAATTCTATACATGTCATCACCAAGAATCACAAAATAGTTGTAGATACCCAGAGGTTTAGTTGCTGGCATAATAAGATGATTCATCTCCATATTTTGTGACGTGCGCTCGCTCTTCTTTTAAGGGCTGCAAAGTGCAAAGCATTTTAAGTGGATAGAGATAGAGGAATGTGATGAAGTCTTCACTTAGTTGTAGATATTTCTTTCTTCACCATCTCAGACTTAGATATCACAAACCTCAGTGGATGGTCAAGAACCGCTTGAATTGAATGTGCTTGGAAAGAAGAATGTAGTCATCCAAAGTTATGATTGGTGCTAGTAACAATTTGTTTTTGATAATATTTGTTAGCTTTACTCAAAGAATTTAAATTGGATAAGATAATCAAGTTAATTGTGGAATAATGCGGGTTCTCCATCTTGTACATGTTGAGAATTACAATAAAAGCTTAAATACTTCCTCACATAACTGTCCAAGCTCATCAATTTGAACAAGACATTCATAAGATCTATTTTGATCAATGTACGTTGATAGGACCTCTAGGAGCAATGTCTGACAAAATCTATGTAGTTTTGAAATGCCCAGTACTCTACTAGGTGTCATCCTATATCACGTGAAAATTTTCTTCTGGGTGAACAAAAACGAAGCCTAGTATAAACCTCTTTTGGTCGTCCTATAATTTGCTTTAGTAATTGGTGCAAAGCAAGTCTCTCTCTTCTCAGCTTCTCAACATGGCGCGGGGACGAAAGCCCGGCAAAGGTTAGACCGATTTAAAGATAACGAGTATGAAGCTTGACATCCTACTATGCAAAGGTACTCATTCTAAATCATGGATGATATTAGTTAACTTGAATACTTTGTCTTCTTATCTACATTTTATCTTAACTGAAATATTGTTGACCCGTATATTATAAAAAAAAATTCAATCGTACCTATTAAGCGTCATTCCTCGCACGTTGACCCCTTCCTCCCACGATCTCATAATTGGACGTCCTCCTCCATTCCTCACACGTCGTTGAAGTGATCTGCACGATCTTTGCATGACTTGTGTCGTTAAAACGAGCGAGAAAGGGGTATTCCGCGATGGTTCTCGTTGGTTCATTCCTCTCTCGCGACCAAACTCCCCACACAGAGCTCTTTCTCTGCCTTCTTCGTTGTTGTTCGACTTCGTAGCTTCGACGACGTTCCTTTCCTGTCCGAGAGGAAGTTGCGACATTTTGATTGAAAGCAACGAGCGGGAGCTCGTTGCTGTGGAGGTAACTCCCACCCTTTTGATCGCTTCTCCAGCTCCCACGTTGCCATTGAACTTCGCTCCGACACTTGCCCTTCCTGTCGGGTCGGAAGCTACAACATTTTGATCAGAGGTTGCAATGGGAGCTTGCTTGTTGACATTCCCCCTCATGTGCGCTTCTTCGCCTTCTTCGTCGTTGATTGACTTCGTTCCATTGACGACATTCTTTTCCCGTTAGAGCGGAAGTTACAACATTTTGGGCGGAAGCAACGAAGGGAACTCGCTTTCTATGAAGGTAACCTTCTCCCTTACGCGAGCTTTTTCCGCCAAATCTCGTTGTTGATCAGCCCCTTTGGGCATTCTTTTTTAATTTTATTTTATTTTCTTTTTTTTTTAAATTTTATTTTGTTTTATTATTATTATTATTAATATTATTTAATTATAATTAGTTATTATTAATAATAGTTAATTATAATTAATCATAATTATTATAATTAAATATTTTAATTATATTTAATTATTATTAATAATAATTATTTTTAATTAAAATAAATTATAATTAATTTATAATTATTATTGTTAATTATTATCATTAATAATTACTATAATTTATTAAAATTAATTATAATAAATTATTTTAATTTAAATTAATTATTATCAGGTATAATTAGATATGATTAAATATTATAATTATAATTAATTATCATTAATTATAATTAGTTATAATTAATTAATTAATTATAACTAAAAAAAGAAAAAAATTCCTCTTACCTCGATGTGCGTGATGCGCCGGTCAACCACCTATACACATTTTTCTTAGTGTTGTAGGAGGAAACTCGGTGCGACACATACAAAGAGGTTGGTGAGCAACCCTTGGTCACAAAATCCTGTCCTTGATGTGTGTGATGAGCCGGTCAACCACTTATACACGTTTTTCTTAGCGTGGAAGGAGGGAATCCGGTGCGACTGTGGGCTCCAAAAATTCGGCCCCGGCCTCCCCGCCGCGCTTTTCTTTCGGCGAGGGGAGTTTTAACGGATAAGTTCCGGGGTAAATTTTGGAAGGCAGATGGGTTTGTAGATAAGACACTACCCAGAGATTTCGCCCTCATTTTGCGAGGACTTTATGATCTGAGTTCTGGTTTCCTATAGGCGCAAGCCTCTATAGTTAATTACCACTCCCGATCACGAGAGAGAACTTTCAATTAAGGCTAGTCATCGATCAGATATGTAGAATATACATGTTATCTAGCATATCGTAGCAGCAATGGGTATTGGGATTGGAACGATTGGACTTGAGAATTGAAGAATTGGGTTTTTGGATTTAGAATTTGGGTTGGAAGATTTAATATTTAAATAGAAATTTGCACCATCTTGCACTTAAAGCGGATGGTGGGGGAATGGATGATGGTCCCGATCAAGATCCCATGGTTCCGTCGTCCCGGGTCATCGTGGTCCCTGGTCTACTTAGTCAGAGGAGGTAGTCGACCCAACCTGACAGAAGGATCCTTGTTGGCAGCCATGGGTTGCTTCGTCCGAGGGGACCTTGTAGACCTAGGGTGAATGTTTGTCTAAGGGGACAAATTTGAATCCACCTTAGCTAACAGAGGGCTTTGTGCCATATCAATCATATCCTATTGATTCATATCTTAAGGATTTGATGCCAATAAGGAGCGTATTGGCTCTGGCCATAACTGGTATTTCGTGGTGCCATTTGGCGGCAAAACCACTCGGTTCAGAGGGCCCCGGTTCGTCGTAACCGTTTATCCTGCGGTGCCATTTGGCGGCAGACCGCCGGTTAGAGGACACGTACCATGTCTTTATTGACAGGAGATTGTTTTGAGAATGGATCCTAGTGATGTTTTTGACTAGGCATTTGGCTCTTTGTGAGCTGAAGTAAATTTTAATTTGTCCACCCTGGCAAACTGTTACGGAGGGTGGATGAATTTTGCTTTAAGCATTGATGGTTTGATTTCAGTTTTAAATATCTTGGAATTTGGAATGATTTTTGGATTTTCGGGTGGAGCTTGGAGGACATTTGAATATTTGGGAGTCATTTGAAATATTTATGAGATGGACCCCTCCGGTTGAGATCTGCATTCAACACGGCCATCATTGGGGTGTATTTGAGGTCATTTTCATTTGATTGAACCTTGTCGACCCTATCAACTTAACGATAGGGGATCGGGTTTCTCGTAGGCTTTATGCCTTTGTTCATGAATTTTCTTCATTGAAGGCCTTAAAGGCCGAATATGAATGTACAAAATAAATATTCCGGTCAACTCCGTAACCGCATATTTATTCGATATCTCGAACCCTGTCTACTCCTATTTATCTATTTAGGAGGATCGGGTTTCGTAGGCTTCATGCTTTTTGTTCAGTGAATTCTTTTGATTGTAGGCCTGTAATGCCTAATACGAATGTATTGAAACAAATACACTGGTTGCTACAACCGTGTATTCGTTTAAAGGTTCGAACCCTGTCGACTTCTATTGATCCATATAGAAGGATCGGGTTCGAACTAGAATTCACTTATCGACCCGCACAACATCCCTAAGCGTCACATGTGTACTAATAACATGCTCGCCAGAGCCCATGCGGGTGATTTTTATATTGATTTGGACGTACCCCATTATGTACTTATGTATATACAATTTATAGTGCACGTGCAGGGGTACTTTAAAATATTTTGTAGACGCCTTCTGCCCTATTGCATGGATATTGCGGGTCCGGTGGCATGGCATTATAGATTGTGGATGCCTTTTGTCTGCTTTCATAGATGTTGCAGATCCGGTGGCGTGCGTCTTAGTGTTGACTCCCCCCTTTCTCATTCACTAGGGAGGTTATTTTCTGAATTTTGGAGTCAATGACCGTTGATTGGGAAAGAACTCTTTTTAGACTCTTCGGTGTAGTGGACTTACTATTTCCGGTCTTTGTGGGCACCCGAACTGTTCTCTTCTTAATTATAGAATCAAAAAGAGATTTTGGAACACCAGGAAGTTTGATTCTAATTTGTTCAAACATTTCTCCCCTTTCTGCCAGGGGGTGTTCTTTTTCGTACATCGAGTTGCCCTTGTACTCGACATACTTGTAGATCTTGATCACCACTGACGTAGGTGATATCCGTACTTGTGCCCACAGTGGTTCGTTGTGCCTACGACATACCCACTGTTGTTATCCACAAGCGACTTGTATATATTTGCGGGGACCCGTTGTATCCACTACGACCTCCTAAAAATGTTTGTAGAAGACCCATTGCTTCTGCATCATATCCACCCTTTCACCAATCTCGGGTGGTTGACGATTGCATTTGCTTGTGGGGCGTGGATCTTTGATTGCTGGTCTCCAATATTGCCATCTCAATCAACAGGCAATGTAGGGATTGTTGTAGGAATTTGTACATCTTTCATGTGCATCGGGACTTCATCTCCCACTTGTAACTTGTCGTTAACTTAGAGAACTGTGCATTTAGACTCTGATTTGTTCATTCATCCAAAGCCCTGGTCCTATGTATTTCATCAGACCTGAGTTCAAGGTCCAGCTCATACTTGAGTTTTGTATGTCGTTATGGCTTCAACTCTTGGCATCCCATTCAAACTCAAGTCCCTATTTCGGATCCAGCTTGAGTTCAGTTTGAGCTCCTTACTCTCCACATCTCATTCCAGTTTTGAGTTCCGAGTACAAATTCAAGTTATCTTGTTCAATTTATTTCATTTTTAAATTAAGTTCAAGCTTGAGTTCTATGTTCGGATCCCCTGATGTTGCACAGTTCGAGTTCCAAGAATAAGTTCTAAGTGCTTGTTCAGGTCTCTTGTGTAGTTCAAGCTCCACTCTGATTTTTGTAGAGTTTAAGCTCATTTTCATATTGAATTGAATTTCAGTTCTGGCTTGATCTTATTTCATTTGATTTTGACCCCATTGCTTGTAGGACTCAATACACTTAACTGTATTTTGATCTTGTGTTTGTAACGGACGGATATGACTGCTTGTGTGTAGATGAGTCATATTGAGTGTCACAAGTTCTTTATTGCTCGAGTTTATTGAGTCCAGGTATTCAAGTAGAGTTTGGGTTTGCAAGTCTTGACACAAGTCCTTGCATATTCGTTTGAGTGCACTGAAGGCTTGATTCGAATCAAGTTTGAGTTCATAGTATAAGTTCAAATTGATTGTCTAGGGTCCTCTGAAGTCTTTTGCAAGTTCAATATTATGCTCAAATGATTTGAATTTGAGTTCAATTTTGATTTTATTTTATTTGGGTTTGACCTTTAGAAATCATTTAAATCTTTGTTCATATTTAGGTCCACAAGTCCTCTGTTCATCGTACAGGTCCTCTGCTCATTTTAGTTCAAGTTCTGTGCATTTCTGTTCGAGTACAGGTCATCTATATTGTTGCCCAAGAAGGTCTTCAAATTGTTCAGGCTTTATGTACTTCAGTGAAAATTTCGGCAGCACCCCGGCATATCCCCTGTTTGGGGGAATGTAGGGGAGCTGGGCCTTCCCACCACGCTACTCGAGCGTGTATGGTAGGTGTCCTTAGACACCGCGGCCGTAGTAATTTTCATCCCACCACGCTACAAGAGCGTGTATGAGGCCTTCAGCAGTACCCGTACAACAGAACACCAGTAGCTCTCCCCACCACGCTACAAGAGCGTGTATAGGGCTTCCCCACCTCATCGTATGCTTCGCATCGGGCTCCCTCCTACCGTGCTACAAGAGCGCGTATAGGTGGTTCCCCGGTCCGCTGCAAACGTCGAGAGTGGAATTTGGAACATCATACCTTTCGTAGCAGTCGTCGGCGGTGTCGGTGTCGAGGTCGAGGATCGTTCCCACCACGCTACAAGAGCGTGTATAGGGCTTACCCGCCTCGTCGCATGCTTCGCATCGGGCTCCCTTCTACCGTGCTACAAGAGCGCGTATAGGTGGTTCTCCGGTCCGCTGCAACCCTTCGAGAACGGGATTGGAGTTAGAAATTATACATTGAAATCCGGTGGTGGAGGCTCGTGGATCGAGGCGAGAAGGCTCGTACACCGAGGTGGGGGAAGACTCGTACACCGAGGTAGGAGGTCAAGCATTTCTTTATTATTATTATTGTTATTTATATTTTAAAACTAATTTTCATTAATTATAACTACTTAATTTTTTATTTAAAATAATTAATTATAATTATAATAATTAATTTTAATTACAATACTTAATTATGTTTAATTTTAATTAATAACAATTAATTAAAATTAAAAATAAATAATTTTAATTAATTTTAATTAATTATAGATAATTATTAATCATAATAATTAACTATAATTAAAATAATTAATTAAAATTAATTTAATTAACTTTAAATAATTGTTATTAAAAAAATAATTAAATATAATTAAAATATTTAATTATAATTAATCATCAATTATAATTAATTACTTTTAAAATTAATTAAGTATAATTAAAAGAAATTAATTTTAATTAATAATAATAATAATAAATAAAAAATAAAAAATTGCTCTCCCTCTCCAATCTCTCGGTTCGGCGGATTACGGGATTTGGCCGGCGTAGCGTGTGAAGGGTAGAAGGTTACCTTCACAGCAAGAGCGAGCTCCCCTTGCGACTTCCGATAAAAATGTCTCAACTTCCGATCCGGCTAGAAAGGAAAAGTCGTAGGAGCGGTGTCGAACAGCCACAAACAGAGTCGAAGGAGCGACGTCGACCAGCCACTGAGGCGCCTGGAGGAGCAAAGTCGTTCGATCTAGAGGGAGCCGGAGAAACGACGAGCTCCGGTTGTTGATCCCGATCAAAATTTCGTGACTTTCGGTCCGACGGGAAGGGAAGGTCGTCAAGGAGCAAAGTCGGTCGGCACCGAAGGAGACGCCGAAGGGAGAAAGTTAACTTCACAGAGAGCGAGCTCCCCTTTGCGGTTGCCGATCCAAATGTTGTGACTTCCGATCCCGACAGGAAGGGAAAGTCGTCGAATGGTGAGAAGTCGAACAACGGTGATGGAGCCGGAGAAGATGCACAAAAGGGATAAGGTTAACCTCACAGTCGGCGAGTTCCAGTTCTTGCTTTCGATCAAAATGTCGTAGTCCCCGACCCTTCACAGTGTGGCGAGATCCCGTCGTTGCTTGCGATCAAATTGTCGTAACTTCCGGTCCGACAGCAGGGGAACGTCGTCGAAGCAGCTAAGTCTGACCAGCCACGAAGGAGACGAAGAGGAGGCGAGCTTCGTTTCTTGCTTCCGATCAAAGTTCGTCACTTCCGATCCAATTGGAAGCGTCGTCGGAGGAGAGGAGTCGCACAGCTACGAGGGTGTCGAAGGAGAGAGTGAAAGTCAGCTCGGGAGAAGTCTGAGGCCGAAGGCTTGGTCTCGTTTTAGCGTTAAGGAGATCGTGGGAGATATGACCCCGGCGTGCAAGCGACGTGGGAGGATCGTGCGAACTGTGCCGATGACGTGTGGGGTACCATCGGACAGGTAAAAATGATTTTTTTTTATCTCATACGGGTCAACAGCGACACACGCGATGAGGCACGTAGGCCCGGTGCACGCTTTTCTTAGCGTTGATGGGACAACTTTTGTATGCGGTTCTATACCTGTGGGGAAGCAACGTTTCTTTTGCAACAGGTACATTTGAGGACTCATACACGCTTTTCTTATAATGGTGGGGGACGAAGATTTTACGGCTGCGGTGTCCGAGGACATCTACCATACATAATTTTCTTAGCGTGGTGGAAAGGCCCAATTTCCTGTAGTTTCCCCTAAACAGTGAAGACGCCGGGAGGCTGTCGAAATTTTGGGTGAATATATGACTGCGCTTGAAACTTATTTGGACTCAAATGATTTGTGGACTTGAACTTGAACAAAATCTAAATGATGAATAAAAGGTTAAACCCAAGTAAAACAAGATCATATTGGAGCTAAATTCAAATCAATTTGAAGTTGCAAAAACTTCAGAAAACTCTGAACAAGCACTTGAACTTGTACTTTGAACTCGAACTGTACAACATCAAGTGGAACTTGGACTTGAATGTGACATAGTGCATACACACTGGACTTGCAAATGAAATTAAATAGAGAACTTGAACCTCAATAAACCATGTCTTGAATATAAAATCAAACTCAAAACAAGCTTGAGCAAATGATATTGAACTGAACTTGGGCTCAAACACATACATAGTACAAAATCATGTACAAGGGAACAAACTCAAACAAATATGCAAGGATTTGTGCCAAGACTTGCAAATCCAAACTTTTACTTGAATCCCTGGACTTGAATGAAACTCGAACAACAAAGGACTTGTCACATTCAACATGGCTCATCTACGAGCTACAAAAGAATTCAACATACAACGAGCTAACAATGAAGGTGTATTCGAAAAGTCCGAAGCAAATGCAGTCCTCATACAATCAATATCACTTGATTGTAAGTGAGTACCCTGCTCTCCTACAAGTAAAGACATACCACAGATATGATGACTCGTTGGCTGATATGCATGAAGGAGGAACACAAGCAAATCCAAGAAGATCTATTGTAGATACGAACACTTGTTGGCAGTGACGGAAGATTCGCCACAATTACAATGGGCTTATGAGTGCTAATCAACAACAGATAATGGATGTTATAACATCCTTGCAATTAATGCTTTATTTTTGGCCAATAAATATGTTCATCTACTGCAAGTGGAGGCAGATGATATGAAGTGAATGTAAATATCTATGGGTGATTGTAGAAAGTTTGTGATACACCCAAAATATTATCCACAAGACAAATGTCAAAGGACTACAATAAATGCCAGTCCCTGTGGTTTGTAGGAAATTTGTCGTACATATAACACTCCATGCAAGTAGTAATACTTGATATAATACTTGTGGATAACAACAGTGGGTATACGTAAGTACAACGAATCCTTGTGAACACAAATATAGATATCACCTACAACAGCGGTGATTAAGATTTGCAAGTATGTCGGATATGAAGACAACTCAATGTACGGAGAAGGACACCTCCCGACAGAATGGAAGAGATGTTTGAACAAATTCGAACTAAACTTCCTGGTGTTCCAAAATTTCTTCTTGGTTCTATACTTAGGAAGAAAACATTTTTGGCATTCATGAACACTAGAAATGACAAGTCTGCCTAGATACCTCTATTCATTTTGAAGGTCAATTATTTGGTTATGAATGTTACATCCTGTAGAAGTCCGATATATTGTAGGCCTTGAAAAGAGTTATTTTCAAGGCAGCAATCACGAATTTCAAGGACCTCCCGGTGAACGAGAGAAGGGGAGTCAACATCAGGATGATGAGGTGCCTCATGACATCCAGATATTACCGTCACCGGATCTGCAACATTCATGCAAGCAGACAGAAGACGTTTACAAATATTCCTAGAATGCCCCTGCACATACATCGTAGTCTGTATATACATAGGTACACAAAGGAGTAAGTGCAATACCGAAAACCCTCATGGGCTCCGGCGAGCATGTTATTGATACACATGTGACGATTAGGGAAGCTGCCGGGTCAATAGAATTCAACCCGATCCTCCTGAACAAGTAAATAGGAGTCGATAATGTTCAGTAAATAATTACAAAATACCCCCCAAACACCCGCATGGGCCCCGATGAGCGTGTTATAAGTACACATAACGTCTAGGGATGCTGCGCGGGTCAATAAGTGAATTCAAGTTCGAACCTGATCCTTCTATGAGGATCAATGGGAGTCGATAGGGTTCGAACCATCAAACAAATATACGGTGCTGGCGACCAATATATTTGTCTTAATACATTCATATTAGGCCTTCAAGCCTATAACACTGAGAATTCACTAACAAAGGCATAAATCCTACGAAACTCGATCTTCTGTCGATAACTCGACGGAGTCGACAAGGTTCATCCATAAAATGAAAATATTTTCCAATAGAAATGACCCCAAACATTCCGATGATGGCTGTATTGAATGAAAATCACAACTGAAGGGGTTTTCAAATAATTTCAAATGCCATCCTAAATGCCCACAAAAATACAAAGATATTTATTTAACTGTGAAAATAAGCCATCAAATGTTTAAAAAAGCAAACATCAATCCACCATTTGCAACAGTTAATCGAGGTGAACAAATTGAAATATACTTTGGTTCACAAAGAGCTAATGTCTAGTCAAAAATATCACTAGAATCCATTCTCAAACAATCTCCTGCCAATAAGGATGTGGTACGTGTCCTCTGACCGGCTGTTTTGCTGCCAAATGGCATCGCAGGATAAACGGTTATGACCCGGGGCCCTCTAAACCGAGTGGTTTTGCTGTCAAATGGCACCACAAGAAACGGTTATGGCCAGAGCCAATATGTTCCTTAATTGCATCAAATCCTTGAGATATGAATAAATAAGATATGATCGATAGGGCACAAAGTCCTCTGTTAGCTAAGGTGGATTCAAAATTTGTCCCCTAGACAAACACTCACCCCAGGTCTATAATGTCCCCTTAGATGAAGCAACCCTTGGTTGCCAACAAAGATCCTTCTGTTAGGTTGGGTCGACTACCTCCTCTGACTAAGTAAACCAGGAATCATGATTACCCGGGACAACGGAACCATGAGATCTTGATCGGGTCTATCATCTATTCTCCCACCATCCACTTTAAGTGCAAGATGGTGAAATTTCTAATTTTAAAAACCAAATCTTCGAACTTTCCAGAACCCCAAACCCATGCTGCTACTATATGCCAGATAACACATATATTCTATGTATCTGATTGACAACTAGCCTTAATTGAAAGTTCTCTCTCGTTATCGGGAGGGGTAATTAACTATAGGGGCTTGCGCCTATAGGAAACCAGAACTCAGATCATAAAGTCTTCGTAAAATGAGGGAGAAATCTCTGGGTAACGTTTTATCTACAAATCCATCTTCCTTCCAAAATTTACCCCGGAACTAAATTCGTTAAAACTCCGCCCGAAGAAAGAAAAGCACAGCGGGCAGAGTCCGGGGCCGAATTTTCGGAGCCCACAAATATCATGTGGAGTTCTATGCTACATGCAATACCATCATCATCATACTTGTAGAAAGAGTTTGCAATTTTTTTTTCATGTTTACTTGCTTGGCTCATATAATTTGCGATCGCATTGAGATGAATTTTTTCTATGAAAGACCTTACACATATCATTTATATAGGACATGCGATTTTTGACCTTTTATGTTTTTCCTGCCTGTTACAATTTTAAGCTTAATGACTATCAATGGTTAAATGCTACTGTGAATGTTGAATTTTGTTATTCGCATTTGTTATAAAGTGCACCAACTTAGAGAGCAAAATTGAATTAGATGTAATGTATCAATAATTATTTAAGAATGAACCAAGCTATAATCAAAAGTTGCCTATTAGGAATTGTTTACTTGAATAGGAACTCATCTTAGTGGTACTTAGCAATTGAACTTGATTGATTAGGCACAAAAGTCATTGGTGTTCTTAATCAAGAGAAGCTTGACTTCAAGTCACTTGCATGATCAATTATGATAAATGTTCGATGTTCCTTGTAGGAGTTTGAGTTCTATGTTTGCTATCTTATAATACCAACCATGACTCCTGCTTATATGATGTCAAGTGTCAACAAGCATTGGGCAATGAATTCTTATGAAGAAGAATGTAAAGTTCTCCCGTTCTCTTAGAATCCAAGTACTTTCTCTCGGTTTAGCTCATCCTTCTTTGTGAGGGGTTTGATTAAGTTCTTTATAGTGATTCACCTAAGAGAACATAGAGATCAAATCTAGCCTTTTTCCTCTCTTCTTATCTTTGGATTGTTTTGTTGTATAATTAATGTTCAACTTATTTTTCATGGAATAACTTTGAATCTGTCATCCGTTAAGCTGTAGCGAGCATTGAAGATGATTTGAACTATGAACATGATTATTACCAATCATGAGAATCTTGTGAAAATGGCTTAGACCAAGAGACACAATCATGGCTTATTTTAATCAACTTCTACAAATGAAAAAGATTGTTTGATGATGATAATCTAAATCGTGATGGTGTACTCACTTCTTTTGGAGTTAATTGTGTATTTTGGGCATCATGCATGTGCTTTCTTGTGAGCTTGCCTTGTTAACTCAATTTGGGATGACTTCTTTTAGTGAAAGTATTACTAAGATTCCATTGGAGAGGCTAGTTAAGCTAGTCGCCCTATCGACAAATGCTTTTATTTTTGATCACGTAGAATCCTCCTTTTATTTAGTTTAAGATGTTAGTCTTGGACTCCACTTAGGGCAAGTGGACCCGATTGACCATGTCACCCACTTTGAGTTCATTGTCTGTCTTTTGGCAGTTTGTGACTATGAAATGCTGCCTTCATTTCACTATCTTCAAGGAAGCGCCCTTGAGTTTGCTCTAGCAAGAAGAATTACTTAACTATTTTTAATTTAAGAGGAAGTAAAACACCTATTTTACCAGTATTTTGAAGTCTTAGGACTTGAATGCTTTATTGAACATGAACAAGGATGGGTTGAGATACTTTAGCTATTCATCACTCCTCTTCATTTCACTATCTTCAAGGAAGCGCCCTTGAGTTTGCTCTAGCAAGAAGAATTACTTACTATTTTTAATTTAAGAGGAAGTACAACACCTATTTTACCAATGTTTTGAAGTCTTAGAAGGACTTAAATGCTTTATTGAACATGAACAAGGATGGTTTAGATACTTTAGCTATTCATCACTCCCTTGTAGTGCAAGATGTTGGATGCTCAAGATTTGGAGCTAGTTGTCACGTAGAATGTGTTCACTCAAAGCCTTCGAGAAGAATTATTTTGTTATGCCTTGGGCATCAAGCCACCTGGACCCTTTGCCTAGTTTCATAAACTCACTAATAACTATACCAACAGATAAGAAGACAATTGTGTGGTCTCGACTCAAGGAATTTACATTTAGAAGTTCAAGGATTACTAATCGATTCATTGAGATATTTTAGCATAAACTAAATTATCGCCATCACAATAAGTTGGTCGAGAAGGTGCTTTTTTGTTGAAATAATAATTCTAAAGTTTGAAAGAGACCGATGTCGTACAATCTCTTTAAGCACGAGATGATACTTTACCATAAAAGTGCTCAACATACATTCCAGTATGAGTTTCAATAACAAGTAGTTGTTGCCATACAGAGATAAGGAGAACTTCCAAAGATCGTCATCGATGCACTCAACACCAAATTTTTTGTAGCTTGAAAAAATTTTGCATCTTTCATAACATAATGATCATTAGTTTTGATAACGACTGTTGAAACCTTTACAACCTAATCATTGATATTTTTTGCACCTATAAATTGAACGAATTCATCCTTAGGATTACTGCTTGACAATGCGCCATTGGTGGAGGATAAGATAGAGATTGCTCCAACTTAAGCCCTTCACGTCGTTAATAACATCCAGATGATTTTGGATTGTGTTTTGATTGAAGCTTAGGGGTGGTGAAGTCTTAAGCAGTGGAAACCAAGTGAGATCTTGATTGCATCAAGCTCATCTACTAAGTGAGATCTTAATCACCATCTGAGGTGTTGACTATCTAATTACTAGAAATCCTTTCAACGATGCCATCATTGGTATCACGTTGAGCTCCAATTTCAAAATCAATATCATCTTTATCAACCCTAGTTGCTCAGTAAATATTATTTTCAAATCAATTTTTGATGTGATGAATCTTTTCTTCATATTTTAGCTTTAATTGGAATGCCCTTTTTTGATTTTTATGAGGGTGTTGAGAGTCCCAAGGCATCATGCCTTTTTCAATTACTTAGTGGTAGGATGATTTCATGTACATTGTTGTGGCCAATTTCATTATAATTGATGGATTGACCTCCTGTAACTAAATCTTTTGCCGCTAGATTCTTAACCTCATCTAAGCGGTTGTGTTGACTTATCATTTAGCATCATGAAGTTCTTAGTAGAAGGTCATCATATCACCGTCCAAAGATATTTGGTGCAATCTCAAACGGGATATCTTAATGCTGTGGGGTTTGTGCAAGTAGTTTTTCAACTTGAAGTGGAAAGGGGGCTTTTTTTCAACTTGAGCCTGGATTGTTGGAACTAAAGTAGTTGAGTTATTCACTATTGTTATTGACTATCCAAAGTGGGCTTTTTTGCTTTGATGCATACATCACTGTTTGTTTTTGCATGAATCTAGTGAACTAATTTTGTAATTGAATGTTAACGTTATTGTTTGGTCAGCAATTGACAGCAACATTGCTTGTTAGTGTTTGAAAATTGATGAGGCACAACCTATCAAGCAAAAGTGATAATTTATTATCAATTTAGTAAAATCTATACGAGAAAGGGTTGTTTGATGACTTATAAATTTGGGAAGTGTAGTACTTTTATTGTATTTTGAATGATGTACTGGTGCAAAATATAAAATCAAATGGATGATGGACATGGGCTTTATCAATTTGAACCAAATTTAATATAAAAGACAGATTTTCTCTTTCTCAAATTGATGCGTTGGTTGATTTGTCCGTTTTTTATCTTATGATATCACCATATCAAGATGTTCTAGATGGTTTGTGAATGTTTACCTTTATCATATATAATTAGTTGCTACAATGTTTTGCTCTTTAGAAGAAAGAATGTTGTGGTGACTTACCAACTAGTGATGGATATCATCTTTAAGAGCTGATGGGTTGCAACTTTGATGTAGGCAGGGGGGGGGGGGGGCGTACATCCCCCCTGTGTTTGGTCGTGGCTACCTTTCCCCCTTCCCCTGCTACCCCTTCGGTTCCCTCTGCCTGACTCTTACTGTGGCTGGTTCTTTCCCCCCTTGGCTGCCTGTTCCGATTCCCTGAAACTCTAAGAGAACAAGAACTATACATCAATCTGAAGAAGTGTTCTTTCATGACTTCAAGTTTGACATTTTTTGTATGCATCATGTCTGCGAAGGGAATTAAGGTTGATTCTGTATTTGTCGTTGTGGACCGCTTCAGCAAAATGGCACACTTTATTCAATGCAAAAAAACTTCTGATGCTTCATATGTTGTTGACTTATTTTTTAAAGAAATTGTTCGACTCTATGGCATACCCCGAACATTTACTTATGATAGGGATACTAGATTTTTGAACCACTTTTGATGAACACTCTAGGCTAAGTTGGGAAGTACTCTTCAGTTTAGTAATGCTTATCATTCTCAAACCGATGGGAAAATTGAAGTTGTCAATCGAAGCTTAGGGAATTTACTGAGATGCCTTGCTGGTGAGAAACCTTTTTAATGGGATTTGATATTATCTCAAGCTGAGTTTGTATATAATAATTCTGTTAATAGATCCACTGGAAAAACTCCTTTTGAAATTATTTATGGTCAGTATATATCTCACATCTTAGATAGAACTTGTTTGCCTTTACCTAACAAAGTTAGTGCTGAAGCCACAGAAATTTTTGATCATATCAAATAAGTCCAACAGCAAGTCATTGAAAAACTCCGTATGACGAATGTTAAATACAAATCTATTGCTGATAAACACCGAAGGGAAATTTATTTTAAAGTGGGTGATTTGGTTTGGCTTATTTTCGTCGTCAATGATTTCATGTTGATACTTTTGGCAAGCTAAGCAGAAGGAAATTTAGGCATTTTCGTATTCTACAAAAATTGAGCATGAATGCCTATCTTTTGGATCTTCCTTTCACTGTTAGAACTAATCCTGTATTTAATGTTTCTGATCTTTCATTGTATGAAGGAAATTCAGATGATTCCGTGGAGGTTGAGATTTTACCAATTTTCACTTCAGTTCTAAATAAAGAAGATCAGATTGAAGATATTATTGATATCAAAATTACCAAGACTAGACATGGCGAGCACAAAAGGTTCTTTGTTAAATGGAGCAATCATCCATTGACGGACTGTACATGGATGGATGTTGTTGAGCTAAAAAATCATCATCTGGATCTCTATCAAAAAGTTGTTGAAGCCTTCTCATCAGGAGATGAGATTCTCCCACCAGGGGGAATTGATGATGCCAATTTCAATTTTTTATTTAGTTTTTATTGTAATTTGAATGCTATAGTTTTTTATTATTATTATTTTTATGCTACCCTATGATGGAAAACATCCAATGATCATGAGTAGGTAGTGCTTGGGCTTGGCAAACTTTGGGTGTGCTAGTTAGTTTGGTGCCTTGATTCTTGGGCTTTCTCGATTTGGGCTTGGCTGCTCGGTTTTTGACTGTGTTTTTTGGAAGTTGCTATGTTCTAGCTCATTAATGCGTGAGCTATTGTTTTCAGCTCATTATTATGGGAAGTTCTACTTTTTAGCTCATTATGTGGAGTGGATGCTTGCTCTTTCCCCTTCTCTGTGGCCCTTCGGTTTTTACCTCGTGATCCCTCTTCTCGTGGCTGGTTCCTTACCCCTTTGGCTGCCTATTCCGGTTCCCTGTGGTGTCCGTTCCTTCCCCCCTTGTGGTTGCCTGTTTCGGTTCCCTGTGGTGTCCGTTCCTGTCCCCCTTGTGGCTGCCTATTTCGGTTCCCTGTGGTGTCTATTCCTGTCCCCCTTGTGGCTGCCTATTCTGGTTCTATGTGGTGCATGTTCCTGTCTCCCTGGGCTGCCTTTTCCAGTTCTCTGTGTGGCTCTTTGGGTGTTGCTTCTGGACAGCCTTTTGGCTTTCTTTATTCTCTATTTTGATTGGCTTAGTTGGAGATATTTTGGGTTGTTTGGCTGCCCCATTTCTCCTATAAATATATGATATTTTGTAAGCATAAAAAGAGAGTGTTATGTGAGGTATTTTTGGAAGCCAAAACCTTTGGGTTTTCTTCTTGGAAAAGCTTGCGAGCTTGTTCCATTTCTCTTCTCTTTGGGAAAGCTTGCGAGCTTGTTCCATTTCTCTTCTCTTTGGCGTCGAACTTGTCGGTATTTGCTTGTCCCCCTTTCTCTCGTCCTCTCTTTGACTTCGTCTTGGGCTTCTTATCTCTTTGTTCTCTCCACAAGTTCGACGCCATTTGTATCTTTCTTCTTAATCAATGATTGCAAGCTCCTTTAGGTGTTGTTTTATGTTTAGTTTTATGTTATAATCTTGTAAGTGTCATTTTTATGATATAAAGTGGTATTGTATTTCGCTTTAAGTGGAGTATTTTGTCTATTTTTTTATTTTCTAGGAAGTCTTTAGCATGCTTGCAAAATTAGGGTCTTCCTATTTTTTTGCTTGCATCAAACTTGGAAGTGTATGTCAACAACCTGCTTGTTAAAGTAACACTCCTTGGTTGCATTACATCACACCACTTGCAAGAAACTTTTGCTATGCTTAAGAAGGTTTATATGTGCCTTAAATAGTAAAATTGTGCATTGGGAGTATGACTTGGGAAGTTTTTTATTTTATGTTACTCCATAAGGTATCCAAGATAGCTTGGATAAGCTCTAAGAAATTTTATGCTTGTCATTGCCAAGAACCACAAAGTAGTTGCAAATACCCATAGGTTTAGTTGCTGGTCTAATACGATGATTTATCTCCATATCTTGAAACAAATGCTTGTGCTTCTTTGAAGTGCTGCAAAGTACAAAGCATTTTAAGTGGATAGAGGAATGTGATGAAGCCTTCACTTGCAATTTTTTGTTTCTTCTCCACCTCAAGCTTCGATATCATAAACTTCAGTTGATGGTCAGTAACCGCTTGAATTGAATGTGCTTAGAAATATGCATGTAGTCATCCAAAAGTTATGACTAGTGCTAGTAATAATTTGTTTTTGATAAGATATGTTAGTTCAGCTCCTCGAAGAATTTTGTTAAGATAAGATAACCAAGTTAATGAAATTACTAGATGGACAAGAGGGGGGTTGAATTGTGAAAATTTTAATGCAATAATTAAAACCTAAGCAGGAGTTCTAATTTTTTTGATATTTTTAAATTTTTAACAAGAAAATTTAAACTACTATGAAGGCAAACAATTGTTCTCAACGTGCAATAATAGAATCCTTTTTCTTTCACAAGTTTTCACCAAACAAGTATTATGAAAATAAAATGCACGCAAGAATAAAAAGCGATAAGGAAAAAACACATCGGAATTTTTATAGTGGTTCGGTCAAACCATGACCTATGTCCACTCCTCAGAGTCCTCCGCTTCGAAAATTTCACTACAAACTATAGCTCTCCTTTTGCCCCCCTCGGCAAGGCTGAGAAGCCCTTACAATACTCCCTTTCACCAACCTAGCGTGGCGGAGTGCTAAGAGCTATTTTCACCCTCCTGGTGACGGCAGAGAACCTTTTCGTTTTTCTCCCTCCTGGAGAAGGCAGAGTACCTTGAGGTCACGGATGTAGAAGAGTCTCCCCCTTAGAGAGCCTCCCTCAAGTTCTTTTCAGGCCACAGGAGGAGCAAGATGTAGCAAGATCGGAGCAACCGTGTGATCTCTCTCACACCTCTTCTCTCTCACCAAGCTCACCTTCTCCTTCCTCTCTCAACCCCTCAAAACTTCTCAAGAGCTCTCTCCCAAGGATTTTCTCTCTAATCACGTTTTCCTCTCCTTAACTCTCTCTCAAAACATAACAATTTTGACACATAAAACGGGCTCCAAAATCCCTGAAAATTTCAAAGTAGCCGCTACAATCGTACAGTACGATTTCTCATCATATAGTACGACATGTATAAAGAGGCTCCGTCCTGGTACAAAGTTGTACGAACAGTTCAAAATCTAATCGTAGGTACGATCCTAAATCGTACAGTACGATGCTCAACACTACTGCTTGTACAGGACGATAGCCGGGACGATCAAATATCGTCTCTGTTCATCGTATCGTATGATACACATCATACAGTACGAATGGTGAAAATCAAGGCATCGTCCAGGACGAATTCCAGGACGATCAAATGTCGTCTCTGTTCATCGTATGGTACGATATATATCATATAGTAGGATGAGACAAAAACAAAGGATCGTACAGGATGATCTCCTGGACGATCTTAATTTGTCTCTGTTCATCATATTGTACGAACTTATTCGTACAGTACGATTTTCAATTTGTAATTAAGCCTTGATTTCTTGCACTAATCACGGGTTAAATTAAGTAAGTATTTAAAATAGATTGTAAAGTACGAAGGTCTTTGTACAGTATGAACGATGCAAAATAACTTACTTAAGTTAATGTGACGGCTAGGGTTTTGAATTTGAAACACATCGTACAGTATGATATTAGTCTTACTGTACGATTTGTTCACAGAACACGTTTATAATATAATATCGTACAGTACGAAATAACTTCGTACAGTACGATTAACAGACAATGAAAAACAGTATTTTTTACTTTTAAAAACCCTCTCCCCCTGTGTGTGTGCATGATTTCTCATACTCACCTGCTTTTTGTGGCCAAACTCAAGAAAATAAAAAATAAAATAAATAACAAATTATATTGTCAGACTCATCCTCCTAATCTAACTAGTCTTGAGTCTTCCCGTTGTCCTGAGTGGCTTGTGATCTTCCTGAAATGTTAGTACTCACGGACAATAACAAACAATAAAAGATATTCAATGAAGAGTAGTTCAGGCGACATTATTTGTCATCATCAAAATCTCAAACTCGGGGTCATGGGTCACAACAATCTCCCCCTTTTTGATGATGTCAAATAATGTTTGTTGTAAGCAAGTTTGAACGGCATTTTTTTTTTAAATTAAACATAAGATCAAGAAAAAATACTAAAATGAAAAATGCAATACGAAATAAAAGGAGTTGCATTATATTTAACATAAGAGCAATCAAACTACAACATAAGGAAAACTACAACAACCTTCTCCCCCTTTTGACAGCACCAAAAAGAGGAGCAAACACTACGAAAGAAAAATACAACACATACACTTCAAAGGGAAGGATCCTGATCGCTTGGAGGTGGAGGTGAGTGTGGTTGAAAATAGTGAAGGATTGTGTCAAATCGTTGATCAATCGCGTTGAAGCGTTCCCCAAACCATTGCATTCGGTCTCGTGTTGCTGATGTTGCTCTTGAATGTCCATATCGAGACGAGTCTGAAGTTGGTCGAAACGTTTGACCAAATCATTGTGAGGATAAGCTGGTGCAGGAGCTTGGGGTGCTGCATGTCGTCGTGAACGAGCTGGAGCTGCTGCGGGGGTATCTTCTCCTTCTTCTTCATCAAAGACGGGTTCTTCAGGCTCTTGTCCCCGATGGAAAAGAATACGGAAAGAGGCATCCGTATAAAAGATTGGAAGATTATCGGGTTCATCAGGATAGGTTAGTTGGTATTTATTCTGAAGGATGTATCCTAGAAGATGATCAAAAGCTAGATTTTGTTTGCGGCGAGTAGTAGGGAGGCGAACGAAGGTCATATGGCGAATGTAATCAATAATCAAATCGACATCGTCGAATTTGGTGTTAGACATGATAAGGTAGGTAGCGACAGATAAAATCGGGGTCATGTTGATCCGGTCGTCAGCTTTGGGTATTATAGAGGTTCTAAGGACATGTTGAATAATTCTGGCATTGCGATTTAGTGATTGGATGAGAGGCTGGTGTTGATAAAATGCGGCGTTCCTAAGGACTTGATTAACCTCACTCCAATCAAATTCATTTGTGAGAAAGGAATGAACCCTAGGACCTTTAGTGGATAGCTCAATATAATGGGCGATGTCGTCTCTGGTGATCTCTATGTTTTGATGACAAACAAAGAAGTGGAAAGTTGTGTTGTCGACGGTGTAGGTTAGATTGGCTAGAAATTCCAAAAGAAGTTCAGAGTTGTAGGGGAAGGCCAGAGTGAGGAGGAATTGAAAGGTGGTGGAAGCAAATAGGTTCATTTCCTCGAAATTCAGGGCAGCCTGATTGAGCAGTCTGGAAGATGTAATTTTGCAGGCTTTATACTTTTGGTAAGCTTCCTCATTTTCAGCACTAAAAAACCGAGCGCTGTGACGGCTAGAGGAAGACGAGCTTCCCGCTGCCAAACGACTCCTCTTGCTGGAACTAGACATCGTGTAGAGGCTGAGTGAAGGGTGATAAGGAACAGGTGTAGCGAGTGAAGTGAGTTGCAAGTGAAGATATCTGCCTAGCCAGCCAATTTATAGAGATTTTGCAAAATCGTACAGTACGATCGTGCTTCGTACAATACGATTGGTAATAAATGATCTAACTGATCGTTTCGGGAAAAGGTGGTCAAAGAGTACCATACGATGTATATCGTATAGTACGATCAGAAGAATATCGATCGTCCCGAGGATCGTTAGTACGACTTTTGAACAAAAGTTTTGTATTGTACGAACAGGTGTATCGTACAGCACGAACGAAAATTATATCGTACCAGACTCCTCTATGTCGTTCTCATCCGTTTTGTTAAGGTGGATCGTACAGTACGAAGTGGAGGTATCGTACAATACGAACACCAATAATAACGTACCAAATAGAGTTAATTCGTCCCAATCCGTTTGCTGACGTGGACCGTACAGTACGAAGAGGTGATATCGTACAGTACGATTCTCAATAATGTTGTACCAGACGGATTGAATGACTACCGAATATATCGTACAGTACAATGTAGGTCGTACGGTACGATCAACAGAGGCAAAATTTGTCTGTAGGTTGTGCTTGGGTAGATTGGAAGATATTGTATGGTACGATCTGTGTATCGTACAGTACGATAATAAAATGTCACATTCAATGGTTTTGTGTAGTGAGTGTGTGATGATTAGGAACAACCTTAGAAGATTTTTGTTATTTTTTTTTTTTAATTTTTTTATGCAGTAATGTCTATGACACCTAGTCTAGTCCTCAAGGTGCTAAAGATGTCGAATGCTAGTGGTTTTATGAATATGTCAGCCAATTGATCTCCTGTAGTGATGTGGTGCAATTCTATATCTCCCTTTGCAACGCGATCTCTTATGAAATGGTGTCTAATGTCTATGTGTTTCGTTCGAGTGCTGAAATGGGTTCTTAGAGTTGCAGATCGCACTTGTATTGTCACACATGATTGAGATGGTTATTTTAACCATAGTACTTGTGCTACGCAACTTCCTACTGCAATATATTCTGCCTCAGCCGTGGAAAGGGCTACTGAGTTTTGCTTCCTATTGGACCAAGAAACTAATGATTATCCTATGAATTGACATATACCAGATGTGCTTTTTTTATCTATTCTACACCCAACAAAATCAGAATCTGAGAACCCTAAGATTTCAAAAGAAGTGTTGTGCCTAGGATACCAAATTCCTAGGTTCGGGGTGCCTAGTAAATATCTAAGGATTCTCTTGACCGCAGTTAAGTGAGACTCTTTAGGATCGACTTGAAAATGGGCACAGAGGCACACACTAAATATTATGTCCGGTCTACTGGAAGTCAGGTAAAGAAAGGATCCAATCATTCCTCTATATTTTTTTTGATCTACTGATTTTCCACTAGGTTCTTTGTCTAATTGGATTGTTGAGCTCATTGGAGTGTTCATGGGTTTAGCATTATCCATTTCGTATTTTTTCAAAATATCCTTAATGTACTATTTGACTAAGAAAAGTTTCGTTATCCATTTGTTTTACACTAAAGCCAAGAAAGTAGCTAAGTTCTCCCATCATGTTCATTTCAAACTCATTACTCATTATTTTTGAAAATTCATTACATAACATTTTATCTGAAGATCCAAATAAAATGTCATCCACATAAATTTGAATAATGAGAATTTCTTTTTTGATTTTTTGTAAAAAGAGTGTAGTATCTTCACTACCCTTTTCAAATCCTCTATTCAAAAGGAATGAGCTAAGTCTTTCGTACCATGCTCTAGGTGCTTGCTTTAATCCATTAAGTGCTTTTTTTAATTTGAACACATGGTTTGGAAATTGTGAAATTTTAAATCCGGGGGGTTGCTCAACATAGACATCTTCCTTAATTATCCCGTTCAAAAAAGCATTCTTTACATCCATTTGATATAGTTTGAAGTTCTTGAAGCAATCAAAAGCTAAGAGCACTCTTATAGCTTTTAGTCTAGCAGCAGGGGCAAAGGTTTCTTCAAAGTCTATTCCCTCAATTTGGTTGTATCCCTTAGCTACTAATCTGGCTTTATTTTTTATTATTGTTCCTGAATCATTCATCTTATTTTTGGAGACCCATTTTGTTCCAACAACACTTTGTTCTTTGGGTCTCTTGACTAACTCCCAAACATCATTCCTGGTGAATTGGTTCAGCTCTTCTTGCATTGCTAGAATTCAGAATTCATCTCCTAAGGCTTGATCTATACTTGTAGGTTCTATCATAGAGATGAATGCTGAATGACTAACCTCTTTCCTAAGTCCATGCCTAGTCCTTACACCTTCTGATGGGTCTCCTAAAATTAACTCTTTAGGATGACTAGAAGAATATCTCTATTCTCTAGGCAAATCTTCCTGAGGTTCTACTCTTTCTCTTAAGGTCATAGTCTCTACTCCTTAAATTGCCTCTATTTCATCATCTTCAATTTTATTTTCAGAGGACTTATTTTATTCATCAAATACTATATGGGTGGACTCTTCTACTATTAGGGTTCTCTTATTAAAGATTTTATAGGCCTTACCTACAGATGAATAACCTAAGAAGACACCCTCATTAGACTTGGGATCGAATTTTCCTAAGGGATGTTTGCCATTATTCAAGATGAAGCACTTGCACCCAAAGACATGTAAGTGTGAAAGGTTCGGTGTCCTACCCTTAAGGAGTTCATAAGGAGTTTTATTCAGCTTAGATCTAATGTTTACCCTATTTAAAACATAACACACTGTGTTGACTGCTTTTGCCCAAAAGTGTCTAGGAAGGGTGTACTCCACTAACATTGCCATAGCAGCTTCTACCAAAGTTCTATTCTTCCTTTCTGCTATACCATTTTGTTGAGGTGCTCTAGGGGCTGAAAAATTGTGTTATATTCCTATCTCTCGACAGAATGATTCAAATCTATCATTTTAAAACTCTCCACCATAATCGCTATGGATTGTTGAGATTTCACAACCTAATTTTCGTTGAATCCATGTGGAGAATACCTTAAATTTCTCAAAAGACTCATTTTTATGTGCTAGGAATCTTACCCAAGTGAATCTAGTGAAGTCATCTACAATCACAAATCCATAATATTTTTCACCTAGGCTAGCTGTACTAACGGGTCCAAATAAGTCAATGTATAGGATTTCTAATGGCCTAGAGGTGATCACATCTCTAATTGAATGGAAGGATGATTTGACTTGTTTTCTTAGTTGGTAAGCATCACATAAGTGATCCTTAGTAAAGTCTAACTTAGGTACGCCTCTAACTAGATTTTTCTGAGTGATGTTTCTAAGTGTTTTCATACTAGCATGACATAGTCTCCTATGCCATAGCCATGAGTCATCAACTATTGTTTTCAAACAAAATGAATTTGAACTATCAATGCAATCAAGGTCTAACATATAAACATTGTTCGTTCGTTTTCCTTCTAAAATTAGTTTATCATTTAAACTAATCAGGCATTTATCTGACAGAAATTTTATATCAAAACTTTTGTCACACAATTAACTAATGCTAAGTAAGTTATGCTTCAAACCAGCAACTAATAAAATATTTTCAATTAAAAAATTCTTTGCATTACCAACAGTACCTGAGTCTATCACTTTCCTGGTAGTGTTGTCTCCCAATGTTACTTTGCCTCTAGTTATGGTCTCCAATAAGATGAACTTCTTCATATCTGCAGTTATGTGTCGCGAGCAGCCACTATCCATATACCACATGCTCTCACTAGGTCTTTTGTGAGAGCATCCCTACAATTTCATTCAAAGATTAGATTTGGGAACCTAAGTGAGTTTGGGTTCCTCCTTATGCTTGCATGAATGAGATGTATGCATGCTATGCTGTGATGGATGCAGTTTAGGTCTCCATACTAAGTGTGTCCTACGGTGAATTGTGCATGTGCGGGCTGTGACCTAGCATGCCACATGAGAAGCACCTAACACCAGGAAATGGATTCACTAACCTATTTGAGTGGTGATGCCTCTTCCTAAAGTTGTGTGATGCATGCTGTGTTGGTGGTTGACTAGGTTGGGCTAATGTGAGTGATGCAATTTCTTTTTCTAATTCTTTGATTCTTTCTTGAAAAGTGTTGTTTTGATATGTCAATTCATGAACTTCTATTTTTAACAAATGCTCATTGTGATCTACTTCTAATGCAAGTTTGTCTAATCTATGAACAGTCTTGAAAAGTGTTGTTTTGATATGTCAATTCATGAACTTCTATTTTTAACAAATGCTCACTGTGATCTACTTCTAATGCAAGTTTGTCTAATCTATGAACAGCTTTTTCTAGTTCAACATGAGTGGTTTTCAAGATTTCATGCATTTCAGTTAGTTCAATATGCTTCTTATTTAATGCATCATACTCATCAAGAAATAGCATATGATCTCTATCTAAATCAGAATTTTCCTTAACTAAGTTAGCATGCTCAGTTTGTAAAGAATTGAATTCAATATTAAGATTAGCATGCATCTTTTTCAACTTCCTATGTGAGTCATGAATATTCTCAGAAATAAGCAATAATTCTTCATATGAAAGTTGACATACCTCATCTTGATCCGATTGATCAAAGTTATCATTAGCCATAAGACACAAATTTGTTACCTCCTCTGCTTCTTCTTCTGACGATTCTGAGGCAGAGTCGACCCAAAAAGTTTTTTGTGTCTTCATCTTTCCTTTCTTGTACTTGGCTTTTTCCTCGCCTTTATCCTTAGTTGGTTGGCTCTTCAAGTTGGGGCAATCAGCTCGAAGATGACCTGGCTTTTTGCACTCAAAACAGATTGTATCAGATGAAACTTTATTAGACTTCGAGCTTTTACCTTTATTCCAGCCGTTCTGATGACGCTTTTATTTTCTCTTTAAGAAGTTCTTGAACTGTCGGGTCATTGTGGGGTCATCAATGCTATATTGTCTTCTTCCTCCCCTGCAGAGCTGTCACTTTCTGAGTTGTTTGCTTTTAGTGCCATCGTTCGCTCATTTTTCTTTTAACCTGCATCACTTTGTCTTTGACTCACTCCTTGCTCGTATGCAATGAGTGACCCAATGAGATTATCAATAGAATAAACGTTAAGATCTTTAGATTCAGTGATAGCAGTTATCTTAGCATCATAGGAACTAGGTAAGCATCTCAAAATCTTATTAACTTTCTCAGAATTTGAAATCTCTCTACCTAATGCATGCAAGGATGTCATGATTTGGGTGAACCTAGTGTACATGTCAGATATTGTTTCGCTAGGTTTCATACGGAAGAGTTCATAATCATGCAATAGAATGTTAAGCCTAAACTGTTTTAATTCACTTGTTCCTTCGTATGTAATGCACAGTCTATCTCAAATCTCCTTACCAGTAGCACAGGTAGAAACTCTCATATTATCCTCAGATTTTAATGCACAGAAAAAGCAATTTAAACACTTAGCATTCAATTGGGCTAATTCTATATCCTCATTGCTCCATTCATTAAAAGGTATTGGAGTTTTCACTCCATTCACAGTTTTAAAAGGTGCAATATATCCATCATTGACTAACATCCAAATGCGGTAATCAATAGATTGCAAAAATGTAGACATCCTAATTTTCCAGAAATCAAATGGAATGTTGTCAAAAAGAGGTGGACGGGTTATTGAATAACCCTCCGCGGTGTTACGATTATCAAAATGCGACATGATCGTTTTTTAAGGTTTTCTAAAACACTACTTTTGAAAGCAGACTCTAATACCAATTGAAATTACTAGATGGACAAGAGGGGGGGGGGTGAATTGTCAAAATTTTAATGCAATAATTAAAACCTAAGCAGGAGTTCTAAATTTTTTGATGTTTTTAAATTTTTAACAAGAAAATTTAAACTACTACGAAGGCAAACAATTATTCTCAACGTGCAACAATAGAATCCTTTTTCTTTCACAAGTTTTCACCAAACAAGTATTATGAAAATAAAATGCACGCAAGAATGAAAAGCGATAAGGAAAAAACACACCGGAATTTTTATAGTGGTTCGGTCAAACCATGACCTACGTCCACTCCCCGGAGTCCTCCGCTTCGAGAATTTCACTACAAACTATAGCTCTCCTTTTGCCCCCCTCGGCAAGGCGGAGAAGCCCTTACAATACTCCCTTTCACCAACCCGGCGTGGCGGAGTGCCAAGCATTATTTTCACCCTCCTGGTGACAGCAGAGAACCTTCTTATTTTACTCCCTCCTGGAGAAGGCAGAGTACCTTGAGGTCACGGATGTAGAAGAGTCTCCCCCTTAAAGAGCCTCCCTCAAGTTCTTCCCGGGCCACAGGAGGAGCAAGATGCAGCAAGATCGAAGCAACCGTGTGATCTCCCTCACACCTCTTCTCTCTCACCAAGCTCACCTTCTCCTTCCTCTCTCAACCCCTCAAAACTTCTCAAGAGCTCTCTCCCAAGGATTTTCTCTCTAATCATGTTTTCCTCTCCTTAACTCTCTCTCAAAACATAACAATTTTGACACATAAAACGGGCTCCAAAATCCCTGAAAATTTCAAAGTAGCCGCTACAATCGTACAGTACGATTTCTCATCGTATAGTACGACATGTATAAAGAGGCTCCGTCCTGGTACAAAGTTGTACGAACAGTTCAAAATCTAATCGTAGGTACGATCCTAAATCGTACAGTACAATGCTCAACACTACTGCTTGTACAGGACGATAGCCGGGACGATCAAATATCGTCTCTGTTCATCGTATCGTATGATACACATCATACAGTACGAATGGTGAAAATCAAGGCATCGTCCAGGACGAATTCCGGGACGATCAAATGTCGTCTCTGTTCATCGTATGGTACGATATATATCATACAGTAGGATGAGACAAAAACAAGGGATCGTACAGGACGATCTCCTGGACGATCTTAATTTGTCTCTGTTCATCATATTGTACGAACTTATTCATACAGTACGATTTTCAATTTGTAATTAAGCCTTGATTTCTTGCACTAATCACGGGTTAAATTAAGTAAGTATTTAAAATAGATCGTAAAGTACGAAGGTCTTTGTACAGTATGAACGATGCAAAATAACTTACTTAAGTTAATGTGACGGCTAGGATTTTGAATTTGAAACACATCGTACAGTACGATATTAGTCTTACCGTACGATTTGTTCACAGAACACGTTTATAATATAATATCGTACAGTACGAAATAACTTCGTACAGTACGATTAACAGACAATGAAAAACAGTATTTTTTTACTTTTAAAAACCCTCCCCCTTGTGTGTGTGCATGATTGCTCAGACTCACCTGCTTTTTGTGGCCAGACTCAAGAAAATAAAAAATAAAATAAATAACAAATTACATTGTCAGACTCATACTCCTAATCTAACTTGTTTTGAGTCTTCCCGTTGTCCTGAATGACTTGTGATCTTCCTGAAATGTTAGTACTCACGGACAATAGCAAACAATAAAAGATATTCAATGAAGAGTAGTTCATGCAACATTATTTGTCATCATCAAAATCTCAAATTCGGGGTCATGGGTCACAACAGTTAATTGTGGAATGATGCGAGTTCTACATCTTGTACATTGCTGAGAATTGCAATAAAAGCTTAATTACTTCACTTTACTCTCTAAGTTCATCAATTCGAACAAGGAATTGACAAGATCTACTTTAATCGATGTGTGCTGATAGGACCTCTAGGAGATACGTTATTAAAATCTATGTAGTTTTGAAATGCCTAGTCTAGTAGGTGTCATCCTATATCCATGTTGTAAAAATTTCCTTCCAGGTGAACAACAACCAGTTTGAGTAGAAAACTCTTTTGGCTGACTTTTAATTTGCTTGAGTAATTGGTTCAATGCAACTCTCTCTCTTCTCTACTCTCAGTGTTTTAATTAAGGTACTGAATATGAAGCTCGAGATCCTACTATGCAAATGTAATAATTTAAAATCAAGGTCCACAATAAAGCAAAACTAATTTGCTAACATACTGTCCAAATTCAAATATCTAGTGATGTCATTATTATTTTCTTTTTCAGGGCATTACATAACTTGAGTTGATGCATGTTGAAATCGCCTCAAACCTGATCAATATTTTTGTTGAGTGCTTGATGACTGGCTGATCTCATTGCCCAATTGGTTATCCAATGAGATTCAAAATCAAGGCTGATTAATATTATTGATCGACGAACATATTATAATTGTCAATGGTTTCGGGAAGTGATAATGTACAACATGACACATTATTTTAAGAAATGCAAAAAAAAAAAAAAAGAATTCATGAATAGTTTATTAAAAAATCAATATTATAAATGAAAAATAACTTAAAATAAAAATGAACAATTAATATCATACAAATATAACATGATATTTCTTCGACATATTAAATACTCATTATGGGTCCATGAAAGGGAAAATAATCAAAATGGTCTCTTGACTCTTTATGAAGGATCAAAATAATCCAAAATTATATATTAAAGGACCATTTTGGTCCGTCAAGTCCTCAAAGAGGAACCAAAATATTCCCATGATGAGATTATTTTGGTTCCTCTTTAAAGAGCTAAGTAATCAAAATGATCGTTTACTATAGTTAGGGATCATTTTGATATTTTATAAAAAGTCAAGGGATTAATTTGATCATTTTCTCGTCCGTGAAATTTGATTTGTGTTATGTAAATTTTAGAATTGCATCATGAGAGTTATGACATTGCATAATTTAGGCCAATGAGTTGTGGGAATGGAGAGATAAAGCATCAAAAGAAAAATAGTTGATGAATTTGAGTAGACATGACTAATTACTATTTCTTAACGTGAATAAATCAATTTGAAATCGTGCCAATCATATTTTAAACATTTTTTTATTAAGAACTTAAACTTAAGAAGCCATTCTTCATCCAACCCCTTAGTTATGCATTCAAGGGTCTAGCTTTAATAATAAATGATAGGAATGCAAAAAAAAGGTAAATCATTAATCAAGTTTAGAAAGGAAAGAGAAGAGGATGGATCAATACTAGCTTGAAAAAGTATATTTTATCTATACAATCTTATTATATGAATACTTTTGAAGGCGTTTTAAAGGTACTTATATATGCAAGCAATGTATAAAATAAGAGCATGCAAGAAGATGAAAGTCGTTTTAGTAAGAGGGAAAGAATTAGCGAATTGATGAATGTTTAGATGACTTTAAAATATGAAAAAAAAAAAGTTAAGTTGGTTACAGTATAAGAAAAATATTATTATTGAAAAAAATTATTTATTTATTCAATAAAGAAAAAAAAAGGAGAAAATCATACCATAAACTCATGTCAAGGGTAAGATATTTTTATACTTACTATAAAATCTGTTATGCTACCTCAATTTGATGATAAGAAAATATATTTGCATGAGACTTGAACTTGGCTCTGAAATTACTCTTGTTAGACTATGCGTAACATCCAACAAAAGTTTCTTATTCATACAAATAACTTGAAGAGATCAATAAATCAGAACAATGTGTAATAAACTAGAAAAAATGTAGCTCGTACCATGTATGTTATGCGCTAGTGCACACATAGCAATCACAGCACATGTTTTTATCTTTGATGGGCCTTTGCTATACAAGTAGTACAGAATTTGGGATAGACATAGACTATGTTTGGGCTATTAAGCATGCTATTTTGTAATATTTCAAGGAACATCTATTCAGAACATGTCTGCACTTTACTTAGATGTACTTATAAAAATGAAGTCATTGATATCTTAAAGGAAGTACACTCAAGGGAGTGTAGTAACTAACAAGTACTCCACGTAGGCTTTTGTTGATCGATTTTTAAGAAAAAAGCTCAGACAAATTTTCGAGATGTGTTTATTATCAGAAAATTGATCCTCTGCTGTTGCAGCAGTCACATCTTCAAGGCATTGCATTTCAAGGCGTTAAAGTTCTCTATTGAAGAGGAAATTAGGGTAACAAACAAGCAAAATCAAAAGGCAAAAAAGGTAAAATGAGATTAACTATCATAATGCACAAGCAGGCATGTGCCGTGACCATGGCAGCCAAGAATTTGCAGTCTTGATCAAATTTTTGCGGGGCACAAATTTCAAAGTTTTAAGGGCATATTAGATTGTCAGCATTTTCAGTTTTTTGTTCATTTTGGATTTTTTGAAATAGACAAGAATTGGGAGGTTGATGGATACCATTATTCATCTGGGTTGAGTGCAATAAACCGGGTTTAATCAACCAATTAAAGTTGTGAGTCGCCCATTTGGAGTTGTCCAGAGTTAAGAAGTGCCAAGTAGATTGATCAAGAACTCATCTAGCGGTTCTTGTTCGTTGCATTCAACTTCTGTACTTTGGTTGATTATTACTCAGAAGTCATATTCAATTTGATGTACTTAGTTGACAGCCAACTGGTAGACTTTGCTCATCGGTACTAACCCGTTGCTTCAAGATAGCTACATGACCAACTACGACAAAACATCGACCTCCTCCATGGGGAGCGAAGTTTAGTGTAGCCCATCTTGTTGTATTGAACTTAGCTTCTGCCTATAAATAAATGGTCTTGTGTTCGGTGACTTTGAATCCTTAGGCAAAAGAATGCCAATTTTTATTTTACTTTGTGCTCTTTTTTTAATCTGTTCATACGTTTTTTTGCATGGAATCTTGTTGAGTTTTTTGCAGTCATTCACTTTCCCTTCTCTCATATTTTGATTGTATGGCAATCGAAAGCTGGTTTCAGATTTTTTATTAACGAAAACTTTGGATCCAACTTACACAATTCGAACTAATTAATCAAACTGGCTGTCAATTTTCTGTTGATTTGTATAACTGCACTCTCTTTTCAAAGCTTATACTGGAAAGAGTTATATGAAAAAACATAGCACGGGGAGATATTAGCGGAAGAGTTTAAATAAATTGTTGAGGATTTCTTATTTATTAGTCCTTTTATAATGGACTCGAACAGTTTAGTTTTGTTCAACAATTTTATTGTTCGGTTAATTTTTACTTCTGATACCCTACAATATTTGGCAGGGCATTTAACTTCAAAAAGTGATGTATACAGCTTTGGGGTCGTCCTCCTTGAAATGATGACAGGTCGGAGGTCCATGGACAAGAACCGTCCCAATGGTGAACACAACTTGGTCGAATGGGCTCGACCTTATCTTGGAGAAAGGAGGAGGTTTTACCGGCTCATAGATCCCCGCCTTGAGGGAAACTTCTCTATCAAGGGAGCCCAGAAAGCTGCCCATCTTGCTCAACGTTGCCTCAGCCGGGACCCTAAAGTAAGGCCTCTCATGAGTGATGTAGTGGAAGCCTTGAAGCCTTTGGTTAACCTTAAGGACATGGCAAGTTCCTCCCCTCTCTTCCAGACCATGCAAGCAGAACGTGCAGCTTCTCAGAGCAGCAACCAAAACGCAAGGAATGGCTTCAAAACACATGCTTCTGTGAGGAGCCTTTCAAATGGTTCTCTTGCGTCATCACTATCTCATCAATCGGCCAAGCCAAATAGCAAACAGGCATCATTTACTTAAAAAACCATTTGTTGTCCTTCAGGTCTACGATTCTATTTGTGATGTCTTGAGAGTTGCTACATGTTTATCCTCTGTTGGGGTTTTGCTGGTCTCTTGTGGATAGAACAGTTGGCATTAAGTGTATTTGCATCTGCTGCTGCATTTTTATATGTTTAAACATGAAGGAATGATATGCTTTCTTGTTTTATTCTCTTGTTTTAGGCAATTACTGCTTGTCCGCATCGGCAGATTTAACTGGACGTGGTTTTGCAGGGTAGTTTGTCGTTATTGGTAGTTTTAACTATTGAAGTAAGCCTTGGAACTTTTAATAACTTGTTTTTTTTTTCTTCCAATAAAAAGTTTATGTATATTTGTACATTTCCATGTTAATTTTTTATAGGATCTTAAAATGTTTAGATAGGACTCAGATTTATTAGGTTCTTATGAGTAGAGATTATTAATGGGCTATAATCTATTTTGATAGGTTCTTAAAATGAGATTAGATTCTAATGATTTATTAGGTTCTGAGCAGATTAATAATGGGCTATAATCTATTATGTACTTTTTACATTTTGTTGATGTGGTTTTTGTTGTAGTCCACGGATCTCTATATAATTAAGATGCGAAGAGATATATTTTGAATTTTTTTGGAGTATTATTGATCTACTTTAGCTTATTTTTTTTCTTGCTTTTTTTAGTTTTTCTAGACCATTTTAATATTTTCATTTATTTTTCATATTCACCCAAAGTTCTTAGATGTTATATTTTGGTATTGCCTATTAGTAAAGTCGGGTATCATTCACAGATGCATTTGATCCAACATCCGAAAATTGCAGTGGGTGAGGATTGATCTCAATGATTAAAAGACAAACACTCATCTATGGATAGTAGAACAAGAACCATATGTTGATATAGATGCTTTTAGCGATACTACATGTAGCGATCTCATAGAAATAGCGAAAATGCTTGTGAAGACGAATCCAAATACCTTGCGAGGATTTATTAGGCATGGAACTAGAAAACATAGACTAGAAGGGTCTTTTGACTTTTAGCAGTGTGCTATAAGAGACTAGAGACTCATACACTCATTTTGATATCGAACACAGATCCATCTCGCACATCCATTAGAGAGTACATTCTTGCTCATTGAGGAGGGCGAAGCCTAAATTGTCTAATGCTTTTTCCAGAGAGAGGGAAGAGATGAGGTCACCTCCAAAGTTCAAGATGCCCTTCAAGAGTCTTATAAGGGAATGAACGATCTTGTTGACCATGTCACCTACTTTGATGTCATGATGTCACTGCTTGACTTCAACGATGCCTTGAAATGATCGTTGTTCTTCACAACTTTTAAAGAGTTAGAATATCGATGGGTCACTTGCTTATCTGTAAGAATTTTTACTTCTTTTGCATAATTTAAAAAAATATTCATCACACAATTTATGAGTGTTCAGAAGCTTCAGCAGAGCTTGTAAACCCTCCTTAAGATGTGACAGGAGCTAAGTAAGCCGCCCTATAACTTCATCATGAGATTCTAAAGGGAGATGCTTGAAGTAAAGACCTAGAGTTAGTTGTTGCCTAGGTTACTCTAATTCAAGGATGCCAAGGTCTATTTCACTATGCATCAGGGACACGAGAGAAATCACTTAATGATTCATAGAGTTTGTTGAAATTCTAGAGCCCGACTAGTGTTTTAATGTTTATAAATATTATTGGTGTGATTGTTTAATTGTTCCTGCTTTATATACATTAACTGTTTCTTTTGTGTGTCGCTAACTATTTCAGGTATAACATATATTGAGTTGGATTAAAGAATTAGACTTAAGATAGTGCAATGTTAATATTTAAGTTAGTTTGTAATGATAGAGTTTGTTCTTTTCTTGAGTCATTTATGTAATTAGGTATATATTGTCTAGACAATTGAACACATACTCACTATGGGGGATTAAAATAAGAGAAGGAAATCCCGTTCATGGGCTTGTGGGGTGTACAGCTCGAATTAAGAGGGAACCACTCTAGAGGGGGGAGGAACCTGATGAAAATTAAGAACAACCATAAGGGCTGAAAGGAGTCCCATTGCTCTAGCAAAGATCCATCAAGCCTAGAGCACCCACAACATACCAATGAGAGGGAACAACTCATTGAGGATTTGAGGGGACCAAGTCCCCACCTGTGAGGTATGTGGAAGTCATCTTCCTCTTCCGAGGGGAGGTAGCTAAGGGACCAAGCTGGAGGAACTCTATGGTGAAGTGGGCACTGTAATCTTTACACTACTTCTTGCAAAGATTGAAGATCATGTAAGAAGTTTCTTCCAATTACTACACCTTAGAGGACATAAACTGAATAAGTGTAGATGTGACTAGCTGGAAGTTGACTTGATCCTTTACAACTTTGAAATTTCCCTTCTTCCTTCGGGTGACTAGATTCCATGCTCCAAGGGAAGCCTCGTCTCTATCTTCACAGCTTCAGAGCTTATCCAAAACTTTGTCCTGCGGCTCGGGAGGAGGGGAGGCCGAGGGGTGGTCCATAGGCAGTGGGTGCTTTGGTGGTCTACTTGAAGGAGGTTGTTGAGGCTTGGAGGGTGGCGACTACGATTGTTAGGGAAGGGAACCTTGGGTTGGGGCCTTGGATAGGCACATTCCATTGTTATGGCTAAGAAAGCCATACCCAAAGCATAGGTTTGAGAAACCTTTATATTCCACTTTTTAAAATCTTCCATGAAGCCCATTTATCCACACCCATGTTGAATCTTCTTGGATAGATCAATTATGACACAAATCCGTGTATATCAAGATTTGTCCCAAGAGCTTACAGGAGAATCTATCCATAGTAGCTCCCCAACATGTTGGCTAGGCGAGCAATGTTGTTGATTTCCCAATACATGAGAGAGGGTTAGGGTAGGCAAATCTTGATTTGCAAATGTAGGCCTTGGAGGGAACTTAGAGAGGAGTTGGGAGACCACCTATTCATTGCAAAGATGTACCCGCCACAATCCATGGGCCTCTCATTAGTATGTCATATCTTGCTTCCAAACTTTAAAAAAGACAAATAAATGAATTTGGGATTGTTGTAATAACTTGGAAAGCACCAAAGTGGTACCAACGGTATTTGAGCTCACTGAGAAGAAAGGGGAAGGAAACTCTCCTACCGATAATCTTGGTCATAAGATCTTTCTCAAGTCTTTTAATGTTCTCATGGACTGCAACCACCTCCGGCTCCCTAGAGATGCCATCCTTAGCAAGGAAGGTTTCATCCGTCATCTTGTCCAAGGAAACATATTGCACTTTGTTCTAAGAAAAAGGGCGACTAAGTAGTTCACTAGCTGCCAAGGGGGAGCTTGTGGGGGTTGTGGTTGTTGAGATAAAGTTTCTTGGTTCTTGAGGGCATTACCACAAATAGTTTATGGGCATAATCACGTAGCGGTAGGAATAAGGGTTGGATTGTCTTGAGAATTTTTACACCTACCCTTGGAGGAACCATCCATAATATGTTCCATTACGAAACACACATAGCAGTAACACCACATGGGTTGGGAGGGGTCAGAACACACACCTGGGCAGACTCCTCGTAGGCACAACTTGATAGAGTCACAGGGGTGGCTGGCTTGTCAGTGTTCTGGTCTTGGTCTTGAGGAGGTGTTGGGCTCAATTCATCATCAGTTGAGTCATCAGATGAGTCTTGCATAGCATCAAATTTTACGGGTGTCAGCTGGAAGAAGGCCTCCTGAAGCTCGATCTTCATACCTATTTCAGCAGCATCCATCTCTATGTTGGTGTCCGAATGAGCATCTGACTCATCCATTTCATTGTGTTCATTTGAGCCCTCCATTGTATCTTCCAAACTAGCTTCACTTTCTGAGCTAGTCCACATGCATGCATCCTCTGAGCATTTGTGAGCTGTGATAGACATTGACCTGAGGGCGAACAAGTCGAGATGGACAGCATATTTTGGTGGGTTGTTGGGAGATATATAGGTGATGCCTCTAATGCTAAAAGGAAAACCTTCCACCGTGGCTAGTTTTTGTTCCAGCAAGCTGGATGAAGCTTGCGGCTTAGCCACTTCTCTAATTTGCTATCTTCTTCCTTTCCCCACGGGATGATGGCCTATGTTTGAGCAATGACCTCATCCATGACTGCCTAGTGTGACTGCATTCTGAACCTTATAAGAAGGATGGGAAGTATTCACCAGCTTAAGCACCGTAGTAGGCTTGGGAACAACCACCACCGCCTTGACATGGGGGTCGAGCTCTTGCCAATGGTTGCCTTATGGTTGCTTCTCCTTCTTACAACATCCTATACCACCATTTGGCAGAGGTGACCTAGGGCCACTCGCTCTAGCTATCCTAGATCCTCTCTCTCTAAAAAAAAAGTTTTTGGGATCCTTGAAAATTACTATTGCAATAAGTTACTATAAAGGAAAAAGGTACAACCAAAAAAATAACTATAGGCTATGTTGTATCACAATCATTCCTTAACACAGACCAAAAAGTTAAGGGGATGTTGCAATTTAGTTTTTTTTTTTTTTTTGAAAAGTGCAATTATGCATTAAAGGAATCAAAGAGACTAATTACACTTGATAAAAGGGTAACATTCCTCCTTGATTAAATCTAGCAAAGAGGATGGAATGTTACCAAAAGAAAAACTATTAAAACTACCATATAATGCCAAAGTATCACAAAAATTAGCTACTTTATTGCATTCTCTATTAACATGATGAAAGATGAATTTATTGAAATCATTTAGGAAGAATAGCCCCTTGACCGGCCAATTCTCCAAACGCCATTCTACCCTCTTCAAAGAATCTTTAATGAATGTAATAACATTAATATTATCACTCTCAATGATAAGTCCTTTGTTTTCAAGCATCCAACTTTAGATGAAATCTCTTATAGCTCTAACCTCCTCCATCTCAAGTTGAGCAACATCCCATTGTACTTTATTCTTCCCAAAAGCAAGAAGAAGTCTACCTTTGCAATCTCTGAAAATTCCACTAATGCCGGTCCGGTTTGAACTCAACAATGAAGCATCCACATTAATCTTGATCCAATCTAGTGGTGGAGGGCACGAAGTTCTATGGGACTCCCTAGGGAGATTAGCACCCCAGCTATCTAGATATGGACTAGATTTCAACATGGCTAAAGAAAGAGCATTTGCCACCACCAAGGAACTAGACATAGCAACCTTACCATGCTTCACCACATTGCAGTTCTTTCAGGACAGAAAAACTGCAGCACAATATATTCTAACCATACCAGAATCTCTAACTGAACTTCTTCTCAGTTCTTTTAAATAGAAATCCAGTGAATGAAACACATGGACATAAAATCCCCAATCACTAATTTTTGAAATAACATCAACTAGATATTTGCAATGAACCACAATGTGTTCATAATTCTCAACCCGTTGACATCCTCTAGCATAAGAATCATTAACAGCAAGCCTTCGATATTTGAGAAAATGGTTAGTAGGGATAGCAAGCTTACTTAGGCACCACCAGAAAAGTTCCACCTTAGTATTGAGCTTCAACTTCTTGAGCCAATTACAATAACCACCATCATCAACTTTACACCTCCCTTTCATCACATATTTGTTTGAATAGTTGCTATTTGAATGAGTTATATTTATGCAACTTATGTAGTTTTGATGATTCCAAACATTATTGTTCAAATGTATAGTTATCTCCTAACAATTTCAGAAGATTTGCACTTGCTCTTGTGTGTACTAACATTTCAGGAAAATCAGACTCCAGACTACGAAAACTTCAATTCAAATTCAACATGAGATATTATGTATAATTGATGTTTATCTTTTCAATTTGAATTAAGAGTGATTGTAATTGAGTGAATAAAATCTCACACACACACACAAATAAGGAGATCTTGAAATTCTATACTGATCGTACAGGACGATATTTATCGTACTGGACGATCTGTCAGTTATCTCCTATAGAGCACTTGGAACGAATAGGAACTTGCCTTGAAAAATTTTCTAAGTCCTATTCGTCCAGGACGAAATTTATCATCGTCCCAGGCGATGGGTTCTCTGCAAAATTTTCGTCCAGACGAATTTTACCATCGTACGAGGCGACCAGTCCTCTGGAAAATTTTCGTCCCGACGAAAATAAATATCGTACAGGACGATCAGCTCTCTGGAACTTTTTTCGTACAGACGAAAACAAGTTATCGTCCGCGGCGATAGGTTCTCTGGAAAATTTTCGTCCAGACGAAATAAATAATCGTCCAGGACGATCGGCTCTCTGGAAAATTTTCGTCCAGACGACCACATTTTCGTTCAAACGACAAACCGACTTAGAACAGTTTTCAGCAGTTTCTAGAACCGACCTTGTAATAACCGTTCGTACTGGACGAACCAAGTTCGTACAGGACGATCAGATGTACGAAGTCAGTTCGTACACATATACAAATTGGGTCGTTTCAGATCGTTTAAGTAAAATCGTCCAGGACGATCCAGAATCGTACAGGACGATCCACTGCGTACAGAATTGAAAATTTGCAGTTTTTGGGCGGTTTCACTTGTCTTTTATATAAATAGTCCAAATTAGACTGCCACCCAATCTTTTTGTCATTTGATCTTCGTGCCTTTTGAGAGAATAGCCAAGGAGAGAGTGGAAGAGAGCATTCAAAGGAGGATTCCTACCACTGGAGCTAGAAGGCTTCACTTGGATTGCTAAGGTAAGAGTCTCTACTTGTGAAATTGGATTTCTTCACTCTTTTTCTTTCTTCCTTCTAGATTCTTGTGAGAAGATCATTCAAGAAGGTCCGGTTCTCTGCCGACACTTGGAGAGTGTGAACAGACGAAGGGTTCTCTGCCCACACTAGGAGAGTGTGAAAGGACGAAGGGTTCTCTGCCCACACTAGGAGAGTGTGAAAGGACGAAGGGTTCTCTGCCTACACTTGGAGGGTGTGAAAGGACGACGGTTCTCTGCCAACACTGGGTTTTGTGTAAAAGGACGGACGGTTCTCTACCGCACCGGGGAGTGGTGAAAAGAGTGTGTTGTAAGGGCTTCTCCGCCTTGCTGTGGGTGCAAAAGGAGAGTCACTATTGGTATTAGTGCAATACTCAGAGGGTGCCTCTGAGGAGTGGATGTAGGTCTGGTTATAGACCGAACCACTATAAATCTGGTGTCATTTACTTTATAGCTTTTACGTTTCCGCACTTTTAAAATTCAGTTTTAACAACTCTGTGGTTGAAAAATATTTTTCTACTAACTTTAAAAAAAGAAAATTTTATTTCGGTTCAACTTTATTTTTAAGAGGGTTTAAAATTTTAAAAACTACCAATTCACCCCCCTCTTGGTAGCCTTGGGACACTTACTTAGGCTTAACAACCTAATTACTGGACTCAACAAGTGGTATCAGAGCAGAGTTTCAAAATCATAAGTTTGAACTACTTTTTGATTAACGTAGATGGCTACATTTGGAAACCGAAACACACCTGAGGGTTACTCTATCACTAGACCTCCACTGTTTGATAATATTCCTTTTGATTTTTGGAAAACACGCATGTCTACTTTCTTACAGTCACTTGATTATCGCATGTGGATGCTAGTCCAGGAAGGTTACACAAAACCAACTAGATTAGTTGATGGAATTAGGGTAGATACACCCTATGCAGATTGGACTATAGAAGAACGTGACTTAGCACAATTAAATGCGAAATGTTTAAATAGTTTCTTTTGTGCTTTAAAATCTGAAGACTACATGCGAGTTTCCACTTGTAAAAGCGGAAAAGACATATGGGATAGACTTTGTATTACTTATGAAGGGACAAATGAGGTTAAGCAATCAAGACTCAATATCTTGTTACATGACTACGAATTATTTCGCATGAAACCTAATGAATCTATATCTGACATGTACACAAGATTCACTCAAATTGTCACCTCTTTGCATGCACTTGGTAGGGAATTAACTAATGCTGAAATGGTTAATAAAATTCTTCGTTGTTTACCTACTACATACGATGCTAAAATTACTGCAATTACAGAGTCAAAAGATCTGAACATTTATTCAATTGACAATCTTCTTGGTTCACTCATTGCTTACGAGCAAGGAGTAAGTCAAAGAAAGATTGATGCAGGTGAACCAAGAAAGGACAAGAATCTTGCATTAAATGTGGAAGAGTCAGAAAGTGAACACTCACAACCTGAGGATGAAGACGATATAGCACTGATGACTAGACAATTCAGAAGCTTTTTAAAGAGGAAGCAGAAGAGACGCCAGCAATGGAATAGAGGTAAGTATAACAAAAATGGCAGGGTTTCTAATGAATTGATTTGTTATGAATGCAGGAAACCAGGTCATATAAAAACTGATTGTCCAAAACTTAAAGCCACTCCTAGCAAGGAGAAGGTAGAGGAGAAACCAATGGTAAAAAAGGGCAAGAAGAAGTTTCAAAAGGCTTTTTGGGCTGACTCAGCTTCAGACTCATCTGAGACTGAAAACGAAGAAGAAGTCACCAACCTTTGCTTGATGGCAGATAAAGCTGAACAATCAGATCAAGAAGAGGTATGTGATTTAACATATGATGAACTGTTTGAAGTTTCTGAACACATGCATGATGCATATAGGAAAACTAAAAAGATGCATTCTAGTTTAATTTTAGAATTGGAAGAGCTTAATAAGGAACACGAAATCCTTAGGAAAGATCATGCTTTAATTGATAGCAACCACATGAAACTACTTGATGAATATGATGACTTGAATAAAAATTTTGAAAATTTAAAATCATCCTATGCTGAACTTGAAAAAGAATTTAAGAAATTTAAGGATGAATCTGAGCACAAGACATATAGAATCAATTATACAAATCGAATCTTGGAGGATATGAATTCATTTTACAAACTTACTATAAGAGCTCTCGAGGATAATAGGAACCCCCCTAAACTTGAAGATTTTACAAATCCTAAATATTATCCTAAATTCATGAAATCCCTTAGAAGACAATCATATGAAAGAAAACATAGGAATATTTTTCCTAATGTTAAATGTAACAATTGTGGATTTTTGGGACATATATCTCACACCTGCACTTTAAAGATGAAACCTAATTTGGTGTGGAGAACTAAGATGCATAAACCTAGACATATCACACATGCATCTGATTATAAATTTCATAAAGGTGAACCCAAACTAGTTTGGGTTCCCAGGTCTAACAATTGAGAATTTTGCAGGAATACTCTCACACAAGACCTCGTGAGAGTATATGGTACCTGGACAGCGGATGTTCTAAGCACATGACTGGAGATACTGCTCAATTCATAACGCTGGAAGCCAGGAGTGGAGGCAAGGTTACACTTGGAGATAATACCACAAAGAAGGTGGTTGGATCAGGTATGATTGGAAATTTGAAAAACTTTTTCATAGATAATGTTTTATTAGTTGAAGGCTTAAAACATAATTTGCTTAGCATAAGTCAGCTATGTGATAAGGGCTATAATGTAAAATTTTTACCTACTAGCTGCATAATTAGCCTAAATGGGAAAATTGTTTTAAATGGAAAAAGGGTGAACAATGTCTACATGCTAGATTTAAATTGTATTCAATCTCCTACTGCTTTTTGTTTGAAAACTGTTTCTGATGAATCATGGCTTTGGCATAGGAGACTTTGTCATTCTAGTATGAAAAATCTTAGAAGAATTACCCAAAAGAATTTGGTTAGAGGAATACCTAAACTAGACTTTACTAAGGACCACTTATGTGATGCATGTCAATTAGGAAAACAAGTGAAGTCCTCTTTTAAATCCAATAAAGATCTTAGGACCAGTAAACCTTTAGAAATTCTTCACATGGATCTTTTTGGACCTGTAAGCACGGTTAGTCTAGGAGGAAAGGTATATGGATTTGTAATAGTAGATGATTTTTCAAGATTCACCTGGGTTAAATTTCTTTTTCATAAGAGTGAATCATTTGAGGAATTCAGAAATTTTTCAACTTGGATACAAAGAAAACTAGGATGTGAAATAATTTCTATACAAAGTGATCATGGAGGAGAATTTGAAAATGAAAGATTTGAAGATTTCTGTAAAGAAAAGGGGATTGATCACAACTTTTCTGCACCTAGAACTCCTCAACAAAATGGAGTAGTTGAAAGAAAGAACAGAACATTAATAGAAGCCGCCCGAGCAATGTTAGCAGAATACTCTCTTCCTAGATATTTTTGGGCTGAGGCGGTTAGCACTGCATGCTATGTTCTGAATAGGGTAAATGTGAGATCAAATTTGAATAAAACACCCTATGAATTGGTAAAAGGTAGAACACCAAATTTGTCTCATTTACATGTATTTGGTTGCAAGGTGTTCATACATAATAATGGAAAATCTGCCTTAGGAAAATTTGATCCAAAATCAGATGAAGGAATTTTTGTTGGATATTCAAGTGTTGGAAAATCTTATAGAGTATTCAACAAAAGAACTTTAGTCATTGAAGAAACCACACATGTTGTTTTGATGAAAATGGAAACATAGAAGAGCCAAAAGTTGTTGAAGAAGAAATTGAAGAAAACTCCCAAAAGATTGATAGATTAAATTTGGAAGAAAATGTGGAAGAAAATATAGAAAGAGAAGACCCTTTGCCTAGAGATTTGAGATTCTCTAAAAATCACCCAAAGGAATTAATTATAGGTGAACCAAGTGAGGGTGTTAGAACTAGGCGTGGATTAAACAAGGAAGTCAATCATTCAGCCTTCATTTCAACTATTGAACCCACTAACATTGATCAAGCACTTTCAGATGAATTTTGGATATTGGCCATGCAAGAAGAGTTAAATCAATTTGTAAGAAATAAAGTTTGGGAACTAACTACAAGGCCAAAAGATCAAAGTGTTGTTGGAACCAAGTGGGTGTTCAAAAATAAAATGAATGACTCAGGAGTAGTCATTAGAAATAAGGCTAGATTAGTAGCTAAGGGGTATAATCAAATTGAAGGAATTGATTTTGAGGAAACTTTTGCCCCTGTAGCTAGACTTGAAGCAATTAGGGTTTTACTAGCCTTTGCCTGTTTTAAAGGTTTTAAATTGTTTCAAATGGATGTTAAAAGTGCCTTTTTAAATGGAGTAATTGAAGAAGATGTTTTTGTAGAACAACCTCCAGGTTTTGAAAATTCAAAATTTCCAAATCATGTTTTCAAATTAAAAAAGGCATTATATGGATTGAAACAGGCACCTAGGGCTTGGTATGAGAGGTTAAGCACCTTCCTACTTGAAAGATCTTTTGAAAAAGGAAGTGTGGATACAACTCTCTTTTTAAGAAAAATTGGAAAGGATATACTTATTGTTCAAATTTATGTGGATGACATCATCTTTGGATCTTCAAATAAACATCTTTGTGATGATTTTTCTAAAACAATGAGTAATGAATTCGAAATGAGTCTAATGGGAGATTTAAATTACTTTCTAGGATTTAGCATTAAGCAACTTGAGGAAGGTACTTTTCTTAGTCAAAACAAATATATTAAGGACATCCTCAAAAAATATGAAATGGACAATGCTAAACCTGTTAGTACACCAATGAGTTCTTCAGTTCAGTTGGATAAGGACCTTAAGGGAAAATCTGTTGATCAAAAGAAATTTAGAGGGATAATTGGATCTTTACTTTACTTGACTGCTAGCCGACCAGATATTATGTTTAGTGTTTGCCTATGTGCTAGATTTCAATCAGATCCAAAAGAATCACATTTGACAGCAGTAAAAAGGATTTTAAGATATCTACTAGGAACTCAAAACTTAGGAATTTGGTATCCTAAGTTTAGCTCTTCATTTGAAATTATTGGTTACTCAGATTCTGACTTTGCAGGCTGTAGAGTGGATAGGAAAAGCACTTCTGGAACATGTCAATTCATTGGAAATTCATTAGTTTCATGGTCTAGTAGAAAACAAAATTCAGTGGCACTATCTACTGCAGAAGCAGAATACATTGCATTAGGAAGTTGTGTGGCACAAGTACTTTGGTTAAAACAACAGTTGATTGACTTAGGATTAACTATAGGCACTATTCCAATTTATTGTGACAATACTAGTGCTATTTGTATTTCAAAAAATCCTATTCAACATTCTAGAACCAAACACATCGATATAAGGCATCATTTCATAAGGGATCACGTATCCAAAGGAGAAATTGAACTCATACATGTTTCAACTGAAAATCAACTTGCAGACATTTTTACAAAACCTTTAGCCTTTGATACCTTCAGTACTTTAAGAACAAGGCTTGGTGTTATTGATTTGAATGCTTAACTCAAATGTCTTTGCAAACATTGATACTTGTTATGTTTTGTTTTTGAAATTTTGTGAATTTTTGTGTGTTTTTTAATGAATTGTTTTTGGATTTATGATTTTGTTTTATGTTTTCTGTGTTTCTGATTGTTTTTGTTGATTTTGTTAATTTAAAAATTTAAAAAATCAAAATTAATTTTTGGAGGAAATCGTCCAGGACGAAATATTTTCGTACGGGACGATGTGTAAAGGAACAGTTTGCGAAAATTTAAACCGTTTTAGAGCAGTTTTTTATTGGATCGTCTGTACGATCTGTGATCGTCCAGGACGAAATTTTTTTTTCTCTCAAACGTCGGGACGATTGAATGCAGCGGTTGAGTGGATAAGATAGTTTTTAATACGAACTTCGTCTGTACGAAATTTTCGTTCGTCCAGACGAACATGTGTCGTTTCATTGTAGGGGACGGTTTTCAAGAGTCATCAAAACGAAATACTTTTCGATCGTCTGTACGAAATTTTTTTTCGTCTGTACGATCGGTCAAGTCAAAAAGCCTGTACGAAGGGACGCATCGTAAGTTGTGTTGAATACGAAAAGCCGTTACATTTTGGACGAATTGGATCGTCTGTACGAACATGCTTCGTCCAGACGAATTATTATGTTCGTCCAGGACGAATATTTTCGTCCAGGACGAAAGTATCGTTTTTCCTTTAAATATGAAGGCTTTTCAAACTTGAAAATCACACTTTCAAATTTCTTTTTCAATCCCTTTCAACATCAAATCAACAATGGCCTCCTCTAGCAAAAGACAAAAGGTTTTGGTGAAGAAACCAAACAGGAATGCCCCAGACAACTTTCTTTCTAAGGAAAATGAGGAATCTTTTCCTCGTTTTGCCTCAGCAAAAATCACTCCGTCTCGCATTCTTATCCCAGCAGAGTTGAAATATCGGGTAATGCACCTCTTCGCCTCAACCCAATTTCAGTTCATTCTTTCTCTCGTTTACCTCTACAACAAACAAACCTACCATTACTTCCTTGCCAACATGAGTTTCAATTCTGACCACTCTATCATTAGTTCTTTTGTTTTTAAGAAAAAAGTTGAGATCACCAAGCACGATCTTGGTGCATTTTTAAACTTAAGAACTGAGGGATATAGAGCCCACACCCTAATGTCAGAAAACTCCTTCAAATGGTTTGAAATCAATAGGGTAATTAGAGGAAATGCAATTGACAATCATGTTGCTAGAGTCTCAGGTATGACCCAAGATGCCCGAATCATCCAACATATCCTTAGATCCTCAATTATTCCTAAAGCTGGTGATAGGATTAACATCACTCCTCTCCTTTCTTGTCTAACTTTTTTAATCATGTCAAGACATCCTATTGATGAAGCCCAACTCATCATAGATCATATCTATAGGCTTTCAGAAATAGGACATGCTGATCAGAAGAAAAAGAAAAACATTTCATTAGGGCACTTAATTACCTATATTTTGGAGAAGAAATACAATATAGTGCATCCTGATGAAGAATATGAAGAGCCAGTTTACTATAACAATACATCATTCAGACTGCTCTTCAAGGAAGAAAAAGAAAAAGGGAAAGCACATGACAGTGCTTCAGAAGAAGAAGAAAGAGAAGAAGGAGAGCATACCTCTGCACCTCAGTCAGATTATCAGAATCTGATTGAGAGATTTGATCGTTTAGAGACTCATATTGATCAAAGATTTGATCAATTTGATGCTCAACTTGTGCAGCAACAACATGACATTGGTGTTATTAGAAATGAAGTACATGATATCAATACCAATGTAATGTTGATGGCCTCCTACTTTAACCTTTTCGGTGGCATTCCTCCTCCTCCTCCTCCAGAACAGTAGAGATGATTTTATGTGTTTTTGTAGTACTTGTGTTGTATTTTTTGTTGTGTTGTTGTGATTGTTACTCATTTTTTTCTTGTTATGTTAATGTTTTTGTTAAATGTAGGTATTTGTCTTTTATTTTATGTTGTGTTTAGCTTTTGTGAAATGTAATCTTTTCATATAAATCAATGCATTTCACACTTGTTTCAGTATTGATTTGTTATTGAAATGTGGTTAATTTTTTATGAATTTCATTAGTATTATTTAATCTTCATAGTGCTTAAATTAGATTGTAATTGGAGATTATCTACATTAGAAAATCTAGTCTTTCAAAATTTAAAAGTTGTTTATAACTTGTTGTAATTAGAATTTTTAAATTCATGTCTATTCATTTAGACTACATAAAAGTTAAAATTATTATTGCAATTTAGATGTTTACTTATTTTGTATTTCTTTGTTCAAATAATATTTATGTACTTAGAAATATTTGAAATTTTAGATTATTGATTTTGGAAAGAATTGGTGTAAAGTACTCTTGAAAATTGTACAAAAAGTACAAAAAAATCAAAAGAAATGCGCAATGGTTCGCAAATATGAAAAAGAGGCACAAAATCAGCTCAATATCAATAGATGCACAAAAATGTGCTCAAAAAGTTGAAAAAGATGCGCAAAGCGCCACATGTGGTAATTCTCTTCTTTCCAAATTCTTTCAATCTCTTAATTCAAATTGATCTTATGTTCATTTATATTCTATTGAATTTTGAAATATAGAATTTTTTCTTCATCTCTCTTGTAATGATTTTCTATATTCAAATGTCTAAATTGAATCATGTCTTTGCTAAATTCTTCTTACTTACAATGTTATATCACTTTTTAAATCTCCTGAATTTCTATGATTGACCTAATGTTTTTAGTTTAAAATTGCATACCCTATGTCAATCACCATTTAGATTAAATTTTAACAATGAATTTCATATAATTATTTACATTTCTGGTCTTTTTCTTCTTCACTTTTTGTTGCTGTCAAAAAGGGGGAGAAATTATTAGTTTGTGTATGTTTGTGTTTTATCTTTTTTAGTTGTTCTGTTTGCAATTTTTAAAAAAAAAAAAAAAAAAAAAAAAAAAAAATGCCTCCTTATTTTAATGTACTCATAAATTCAGGGGGAGTTTAGGAGATAAAAAATGTGTTTTAACTTGAAACCATACTAATAATAATTGTTTTGCCATCATCAAAAAGGGGGAGATTGTTTGAATAGTTGCTATTTGAATGAGTTATATTTATGCAACTTATGTAGTTTTGATGATTCCAAACATTATTGTTCAAATGTATAGTTATCTCCTAACAATTTCAGAAGATTTGCACTTGCTCTTGTGTGTACTAACATTTCAGGAAAATCAGACTCCAGACTACGAAAACTTCAATTCAAATTCAACATGAGATATTATGTATAATTGATGTTTATCTTTTCAATTTGAATTAAGAGTGATTGTAATTGAGTGAATAAAATCTCACACACACACACAAATAAGGAGATCTTGAAATTCTATACTGATCGTACAGGACGATATTTATCGTACTGGACGATCTGTCAGTTATCTCCTATAGAGCACTTGGAACGAATAGGAACTTGCCTTGAAAAATTTTCTAAGTCCTATTCGTCCAGGACGAAATTTATCATCGTCCCAGGCGATGGGTTCTCTGCAAAATTTTCGTCCAGACGAATTTTACCATCGTACGAGGCGACCAGTCCTCTGGAAAATTTTCGTCCCGACGAAAATAAATATCGTACAGGACGATCAGCTCTCTGGAACTTTTTTCGTACAGACGAAAACAAGTTATCGTCCGCGGCGATAGGTTCTCTGGAAAATTTTCGTCCAGACGAAATAAATAATCGTCCAGGACGATCGGCTCTCTGGAAAATTTTCGTCCAGACGACCACATTTTCGTTCAAACGACAAACCGACTTAGAACAGTTTTCAGCAGTTTCTAGAACCGACCTTGTAATAACCGTTCGTACTGGACGAACCAAGTTCGTACAGGACGATCAGATGTACGAAGTCAGTTCGTACACATATACAAATTGGGTCGTTTCAGATCGTTTAAGTAAAATCGTCCAGGACGATCCAGAATCGTACAGGACGATCCACTGCGTACAGAATTGAAAATTTGCAGTTTTTGGGCGGTTTCACTTGTCTTTTATATAAATAGTCCAAATTAGACTGCCACCCAATCTTTTTGTCATTTGATCTTCGTGCCTTTTGAGAGAATAGCCAAGGAGAGAGTGGAAGAGAGCATTCAAAGGAGGATTCCTACCACTGGAGCTAGAAGGCTTCACTTGGATTGCTAAGGTAAGAGTCTCTACTTGTGAAATTGGATTTCTTCACTCTTTTTCTTTCTTCCTTCTAGATTCTTGTGAGAAGATCATTCAAGAAGGTCCGGTTCTCTGCCGACACTTGGAGAGTGTGAACAGACGAAGGGTTCTCTGCCCACACTAGGAGAGTGTGAAAGGACGAAGGGTTCTCTGCCCACACTAGGAGAGTGTGAAAGGACGAAGGGTTCTCTGCCTACACTTGGAGGGTGTGAAAGGACGACGGTTCTCTGCCAACACTGGGTTTTGTGTAAAAGGACGGACGGTTCTCTACCGCACCGGGGAGTGGTGAAAAGAGTGTGTTGTAAGGGCTTCTCCGCCTTGCTGTGGGTGCAAAAGGAGAGTCACTATTGGTATTAGTGCAATACTCAGAGGGTGCCTCTGAGGAGTGGATGTAGGTCTGGTTATAGACCGAACCACTATAAATCTGGTGTCATTTACTTTATAGCTTTTACGTTTCCGCACTTTTAAAATTCAGTTTTAACAACTCTGTGGTTGAAAAATATTTTTCTACTAACTTTAAAAAAAGAAAATTTTATTTCGGTTCAACTTTATTTTTAAGAGGGTTTAAAATTTTAAAAACTACCAATTCACCCCCCTCTTGGTAGCCTTGGGACACTTACTTAGGCTTAACAACCTAATTACTGGACTCAACAATATTCATATGCCAATACAGAAATTGATCTACTCGAGTATTTGCACATGGTCTCCATCTGATCGTCCTTCCAAATACAATCAATATGTATTTGCTTGATTAACATAATTAGTTCTTCATGAAAGAACCGCTTTAGCTTCGCTTCATCCCAATTTCCTTCGTCTGAAATAAGTTGTTGAACCGTCATGTCCTCCAAAGCTCCACAGTCAGCAAATGTAGGCCATGCATTAATACTCTTGTCCAGCAGCCAAATGTCACTTAAGACATTAATTTTATCACCCCTACCCACCTTCCATTTGACAATATGTTTAAGTTGTTTACCTCCATCCTTCATAATTTGCCAAGCACTAGAAGAGCCCTTTTTACAAGTTCCATTTATGATATCATCTCCATACTTACCAATGAGAGATCTATGAAGTACTGAATCAGGATTCTGGATACAATTCCATGCCAACCTCACCCCTAGAGCACCACCTCTAAGTACAGTAGAATGCACTCCCAACCCGCCGTCACATCTTGGTTTACATATCTCTTCCCATGCAACATAGTGCAAACCTTTCCTCCAATCTGGTTTGTTCCAAATAAATCTCCTACACATTTTCTCCACCTCATACAACACTTTCATAGGAACCAGAGAGTGTGTAAGTAAAAAGTTCGGCATAGATAGTAATGAAGTCTTAATGAGAGTAATTCTACCTCCCAAAGATAAAGACTTCTTTCCCCAAACATTCAATCTATCAGTCACATGGCTCAAAAGGTCTTGAAAATCTGCCATACCTAATCTCCTTAAAGAGATCTTAATACCCAGATAACACAACTCCTTCACCATTTTAAAACCAAGAATTCTGGCAACCTTCTTCTTATGTGACCTCCTAATAGCCTTACCAAAAATATTTTGGAATTTGTTGATGTTAACTCTTTGACCTGTCCATTTACAGAACTCCACAATATTCTTCAATAATCTTAGTTTTCAAAACTATATTTTATGTGAGTTTTTGATGTTACTAAAATATTAATGTGTTGATTATTATTTTTCCTAATATATATTGGATATATTTTGTTTGTATTTTTTGTGTGTACTAACGTTTCAAGAAAATCGTACTCTAGACTGCTGAGGACTTTAGGATAGATTAAATTAGGGTTTCTTGTAATTGAAGCCTGTACTTTTTTCTATTTTTCTTGAGTCTAAGAGAGTGTGATTGTAATTGGGTAACCGTAATCACACACACTAGGGGAGTGAGTCAAAACTTTTATTTTTTAAAACTAATTATATTGTACGATTCTTAAATTGTCCTGGATGATTTGACATGAAAGTTCCTACAGAATGAAGTTAATCGAATCATGCCTTGAAAATTTTCTTTTGAGCTATTCGTATTATATGAAGTTGGATTCGTATAGACGACATCCAGAGTATATAGGGGATACGTACCATTTTGTCCCAAATGAACTCACCATTTTTTGAAGTAATCATATTGTACAAAGTGGAGTTTGTACTGATGACATCTATAGTATATAATGGGTGCATGCCAGTTTGTCCCATACAAACAAGTAAATTTTTTGAATTGTTCATACTATATAAAATTTAATTCACACAGACAATATCTACAGAACATAATAGGTTCATATATATTCGTACCATATGAAGCATGATTTGATTAAATAGTTTGTACTGTACGATGTAGGGTTCATATAGACAACGACCAGTATATAAAATGGGTTCGAATGAAATCATACTGGATGAACTTGTTCAATTTTGAACTATTCAAACTGTATGATGTTAGTTCGTACATATGATGGATAGAGTATGAGATTAGATTCGTACAAGATCGTACATGGATTTTTAAACTATTCGTACATACAAAGTAAGATTATACTGTACGATCCAAGTACGTTCAACTTTAAATTTTTAGTTTTCTAGATGATTTTTACTATCTTTTCTATATAAGAGTCCAAAAAATAGACTATCCAATTTTTTCTACAAATTTTCTCATGGGAGTGATAGTAAGAGTGTTTTATGAGAGTGTTTGGGAGTGAAGGTTGAGAGATCTTGTAAGTGGAAATTATGAAGGGTTCACAAGGTTGCCCAAATGTGAGGATCTCTTTGTATGTTCTTAAAATCTCTGCCCCGCTTCTTTGAAGACTCTTGAGAGATGATATTTGGAGAAGATCCGGTACTCTGCCATCACCAAGTGGGTAAGAAAGGATGTTGGTACTCTGCCATCACAGGGAGGGTGGGAAAGGATGCTGAAACTCTACCGTCTCCAGGAAGGTGAAAAAGGATGACGGTACTCTACTGTCACAAGGAGGGTAAGAAAGAATGTTAGTACTCTGCCGCATAAGGGTTGGTCGAAGAGTGGTTGTTGTAGGTTCTTCTTCTCCACTTTGCTGTGGGAGAAAAAGGGGAGTCACATTAGTATAGTGCAATCCCTGAAGAGTTTTTTTATATATATTAGTGTTCTTCTATATTTATTTTATGCACATTTAATTTTTGTGGTTGAAAAATATTTTTGAGAAAATTTTAATTATTGTGCAAAATATCTAAATCTGTTTTTAAAATAACCAATTAACCCCCCTCTTGGTTAGCCTTGGGACACCCCCATGGGCAAAGAGGAGAGTCCACCAAGTTTTGCCGATACAACGAGGAATTAGTTGGGATTGCCACCTACGGAGATGCCACCAAAAAAAGCTTTCTCTGGGGTGCAATTTGAACTTACAAAATAACCCAAATTCATATTTCCTAAGTTCAAAATAAGTCTGATATGCCATAGCAGTAATGGTCGAATTAGTTTGAGAGTTGATTAATTTTGGGCAGTCCTCTCCCTCATTTAGGTTGATGATAACCATTAGAATGTGCTGAGCTAGGTGCTTGCCAAAGTACCTTTTCAGCTTGTCACAATCCCACCCCCATAAGTTATCTTGGAACATACTCTCAGATGAGTTCTCCATCTAGATCCAGGAACAAGATATCTTTTAAAGAATCAATACTCCTCCCATCACTAATTCACCATCTTAAAAGGGGATGGAGAATTTTCACACTTTCCTGGATGACCTTCCATGAATTTGAGACATTACATCCATGTGTTACAACCCTTAGGTTCATCCTATACTTTGCACAAAGATTTTTATGGAGCAAGGATTAGGGATTCATTAGCACCTCCTAAGCGAGCTACAACCAAATGGGCATTGCTAAGTCTGTGACAAGAGAAAGCTGAGCCACCAATTGGCAGTGGTTTGATCATCCCAAGCTACATAGTGCTGCCCTCTGCTATCAGTATTCTTGTGTAAGAGGTTTGCAGGATACCTTTGGGAAGCATGGTAAGTGTCATGAGGTACATCAGAATAGTTAATAGGGAAGTTTTTATGAGAGTGGATCTACCCACCAAAGACAAGAGTCTTTTACCCTAGATATTGATTTTTTTATTAGTAGCTTGTAAAACTTTGGAAAAATTTGAGGCCACAAGCTTTCTTATAAAAAGAGGAAGCCCGAGATACTCCAAAGATGTGATAATTCTAAATCGTAGCCTCCTGGCTAGTCTTCCTTTCTTATAATTGGGACATTCCTTGCTGAACATGGTTGAACACTTCTCACAATTAATTCTCTATCTAGTCCCGCTTAGTAGCTATCAAATATAGCCTTGATACAATCAACATTTTCTTTGCTAGCCTCAACAAAGATCAGAATATCATCGGCATAAAGCAGGTGTGAAATTTGTTGGGCTGAGCTGGTGATATGTAATCCCAAATGGTCCCCCATTTTCTAGATTGCCTTAGAAAGCAATTCTGAACATAAAATGAATAAGTAGGGGGATAACAGACACTCCTGATGGAATTCACTTTTTGCCTCAATCCATGGAGATCAACGCCCGTTAATAAGGAGTGTGAACCAAGGCAAGGACACACATTGAATCACTCACTGGATAAAGAAATTAGAAAATCCCATCATTTGCATCAGCTGTTGTAGGGTATTCCATACCATACAATCATACGCTTGTTCCATATCGACCATTAATGCCATCAAACCAGTCTTCAAGGTTGAGTGTTGAAATTTACAAATCAACTCATGGAAAATCAACCTATGATTTGAGATGGATCTCCCAAGGAAAAAAAGCACCTTGTTCCCACTGATCACCTTTGCAAGAAATAGTTTAAGCTGGTTGATGAGTACTTTGGCCACCACCTTATGAAGTGACTGGGATAAGCTGATTGAATGAAACTTGGATGGTGAATTAGTACCTTCTTCCTTCGGGAACAAAATGACCATAGTGTCTTTCTAGCTCTAAAGCATAGAGTTAGTATGAAAAAAGTCTATAAAAGCTCTAGTAACACTACAGATGATGATTCTCTAATAAAATTTTAAGAAGGAAGCAGTAATACCATCAATACTTGGGGCTCATTTATTTCCCAAGCTGAACACTGCTTTCTAGACTTTAGCATCAAAAACTAGCTCGTTAAGTGCCTCCTGCCACCATTCCAGACTTTGATGTAGCTTGGAACATGGGCTTGTTATTAAGGATGACACATCTATCCCTCCACTTATGTTGGAAGAATTGCCAAAACTCTTCATGAATAAGTGCAGGCTCGGACACAACCTCCCCATTATGGTCCTTAATTTTTAGGACATGGTTACTGTGGCATCTCACTGAAGTGATAGAGTTAAAGAAATTAGTATTGGCATCACCCTCCTCAATCCACCAAACCTTTGTCTTCTGTCTCAACCACATGCAAATTTGAGCAAGAGTTGAATTGAGTTCCGCAACTTTGGACCCGAGCTCTTGTTCTTACTCAACATTCAACCCCTCCACTAAAGAATAAATTATTTAGAGCTCTAGTATATGACTTTTAAGTGAAACTTTTTAGATCTCCTAGGTTTTAAGGAGGTTTCGGCTCCAATGGAAAAAGGCTTTAAGTTTTTTGCTACATTTATGGTTCACCACCTCCGTAGGTGGCCTAAAGTCTTGCTTATTCTAGCTCTTCAAAAAAAAAACACTAAAGGAGGCGGGAAATGTCATCCAAATATTTTCAAAATACAGTCATTGAGCAGCTGGCGCCTTGGTTTGAGAGTTAAATCTCAGTACCAGTGGATAATGATCTGAAGCTATGAGGCCAAGTTGAGCCACCGAAGAAAATTGCACCAAGTTAAGTCCACTAGAGTTCTTAACAAATCTGTCCAAGTGCACCCAGATCTTATTGTTCCCATCCTTGATATTCAACCATGTAAACTTCAGCCCAGTGAATCCCTAATCATGCATGACATTCTTGGAGAGAAACTCCTACTTTTTTTGCACCCCATTCTAGTAGACAAAGAGCTTTCCCTCCTTCTCCACTTCAGATAGGAAATAATTGAAATCCCCTCCGACAAGGATAGGGAGGTCAGCTACTAGATTAGCTTCGATGGCATTCCACAAATTACAATGGATATGGTAATCCTTATTTGCATAGACAATAGCTATAATCTACTTCGCCAGACTTGGGAAAGTGACCGTGCTAATTAAACCCTGATCCGAAGCATTGACCAAACTAAACTAGACTAACTCACGCTTCCAAAGTGCAAGTAGCCAACTAGATTTGCTCCTAGCTGGGTAATGGAAAAGTTACCAACCACCGCCAATCAATCTATCCACATCAGATCAAATAATTTCCTCGATCTTGTTTCAACAAGCCTAATGAATCCAACCTCATTAACACCTACAAGGTGTCACAAGTAGTTACCCACATTCTTCTTATAAACATCCCTATAACTCCAAAAGATATTAGATGTCTTTAATTTAATACAAGGGAAGGTTTCCCCGCAGCCAGCTTCATCATCATAATCCTTTCTTCCTTTCCATGGGAGTTGTTCAATCGGTCCTAATTGCATTAGCCTTTTTTGAAAATGGGCCTAGGAGATGTGATTCCTACCCTAATTCTCCTTATTCAGCTTAACTCCAGCATTGAAAAGTAGAGGGTGTAGAATGCCCATATGTCTCTCCTTCCTAAACGGCTTGAAATTCTCTTATGGTTTTTCTATGTGGGGCTCAGAGACAAGACACAAGTCAACCTTCATGGGGGGTATCCAAGACTGTTATGCATTAGCAGCATCATTATCTTTTAATTAGGGATGGTTGGGTCTTCGATGTCTTGGGGGAACCTATATCCACGGTCCAAGTTGATCCTCCTCCCCCGGCTAGGTGGCATTTCCTTCTACTGGTATATTAGCAACTTTTTTTAAGATTCAATTGGGTGTTGTCATCTATTATACCTTTCTCTGCCTTCCAATTGACTGTTGGTTGAAGCAAAATTATTTGAAGAAGCTTGTTCAACTAGTTGGCTGGAATGCAATGGTGAAGCAAACACATTCTCTTGCCTTTCATTAGGTTTGGTTTGCTCCATAGGTTGAACAGTCCCGCCGCTGCTTAAAGTTTTCATTCTTATTAGGAACTGTTCCTTTAGTTGTCCCACCATTTTGTAAGCAAAACACAAAGTTCTCAGCCACTCATACTCCACTTTATGATAAAACTTTCCATTGAGGCCTTCAATCCATATGCCATTTTGAAGCTTCATGGCAAGGTCTAATCTCACACACGCCTATGTTAATTCATATCTCTCTAGATATAAGTATAGGCATCAGTCCACAGGGGAATGCCAATCACAAAGGCAATTCGATTTAAATTCATAACATCCCAATATTGCATCAACAAAAAGTGGAGCCGGATCCGCACTGGTGATGATAGTCCTTCCAAAGAGCTAGGGGATAATGTTGGTGTCTATTTGTCCAGGCCAACTATGCTACCCCCAATAAACCATGGCCCTGCACATAGTATCGCATCTTAAGCCTCCACCAAAGCAAATGCACAAGCAAAGTAGTCGTGATCAATAGTGGGGAGTTGGAACTCCCCAAACTATCTCCATTACCACTGAACCTAAGATTGTAGCAAGAAAAAGGGAAGTCTTCTACCCATGATCTTACCCATGATCTTAATGCATATACAATATAATGTATCCGTGAATAAATAAAGTGACATGTTGCTTGTTCCTTCGATTGTTGGTTGTGAAAGAATAATTATATATGCCAAATTACACATCATAATTGTGCCTCAAAGTGAGCTTGTTGTTGGCCCCATATGCAACAGCTAGTGTGCCGCTACCCTGCTTGCCATTATGCATAGGCTCTGCTTGTAAAGTTGACCAGGCCCTGATGGCTAGTGTGCTCAGGATTTGCTTGCCCAAGCCTTACATATAAATTATACAGGCACTGCTCGTTTGGTAGCATAGGATATCTACTTGCCAGCATGCCAAGGCTCTACCTGCGAGTGTGCCCGAGCCCTGGTTTCCAGTGTGCCTATGCCTTGCTTACAAGCATCCCATGACCTTGTATGCCAGTATGCCCATGCCATGGTTACTAGTGTGCCCAGGCCTTTGCTGCCAGCGTGCCTAGGCCTAAAGCGTGCCAAAGTCTCCTTATAAATGTTCTTATAAGTACTCAATTTAAGATGTTTGGGCTTCAAGATGGCATACTGGAAACTTATGTGTGCAAATATAAGTAAAAACTTCATTTCATAAAAAAAATTTGGATGCTTTTTGGACCTTTTTAAACTACTGAGGCATTTCTAGTGTTATTAGTCCTGCCTACCTGTTAGAGGGAAGCTAAATTTGTAGGGGGGTAAAATTTTTTTTTCTAGCCTAACATGCTTGTCTTAGCATTTATGCTATTATTCTTAGCATGAGCATACAAAGGCTTGTTATTCATATATGAATTCTTAGCTTTTTATCAACATCATGCAAGAGATGAAACACATGCCTTTGATGCTTTTAATTATGGCTAATTTTCAGCCCAATTTGTTATTTCATACTAGATTTGGCTAAATTGCATTTTGATGTATATTGGATGGATTGTTCTTGTGATTAAATGAAGTAACCATATGCTTATGCCTCTAATTATTGGATGTAAAAGATTAAATAGATGTGCAAAGTTGCATGTTAACATTGGTATTATTAGAGAATATGCTCCATAGTTCACTTGATATTTTTCATCTTACATGGATGTTCAGCTCGCCTAAACTTAACTACAATTTGTGCCTTTTGGGAGCTCGCCATCCACATCATTACCTTGATTCTTTGGTTTGCTTATTGTCGGAGTTGGCTTACTCTTTGATATTGGGTGGTGTCATTAGGCTGGTTGATGTGGAAGTACTTGAGACTGTATTGGAACATGAGTTGTGGACTCTTCTTCAATTTATTGGTGGTTACTTTGTGCGACCAACCATTAACATAATAGTCCTTTAATTTCTATGATCCTCATATTATTATGAAGATCAACCAAGATACCATGATTGATGCTTGCGAAGTGAATTCCTTTATTTACGGAATTAATTGTTAGAAATGCTTTATGAATAATCTCTGTGCCCTTGTTCAAGGTATGGGGAGTGCTTTATAGATTGACACCCACCCACCCCTTGCTAAGGGTGTCATTTCATGACAATCTTTAGGCTTAGGAGGTTGACTTTGGGTCCCATTATATTATTGCAAATGTGGCTCATTTGAGAAAATTACCTTTGGTGCCATAGACACCTTACTCGAGTCAGTTAATTGAAAGGTGACATTGGCTTATCCTCTATGCAACTTTAGCTTTTCCCCTCCCACCATCCATATTATTGTTGCGGCTGGGCTGAGATCATAGTTGTGTTGAGGTCGTGCTACCTTATTGATCATGCTAGTAGTCATATGCTTGTCTCAAAGATTAAACCATGCATTTGTAATTATGAGCTATTTCAATTTGTGAAATAGCGAATGGCCCATTAAATTAGTTTTAGTATATTTGATGATATCTGCTACTAAAAAAACCATATTAATTCTAGAGCTAATGCATGCACCAAAACTCTAACTTCTGGAAGGGATGCATTTATTAGGTAATATATCGATGTTGGCATATGTTCATTTCTCTGATGATTCATGATAACTTGTCGGATCAAAGGACCATTGTGTTGGCGATGAATCATTCAAATATTTGCCCTATCAACTTTTGATGGTGGGATAGGGGCACGATGGTGGTGATAGGCGATAGAGAATTGGGCTTTGATTCTGGAGAGGGTGCCTGTTAGATAGCTACCACATTCAAGGAAGGCGGCATGCACGTAAATTACCCAATCTTGATATGGGGAGGTAGTGATAATAATTAATAATATTGGGCTCTTCAAGCTGGTAATTAGAATGAGTACAATCTAAATCCCTTAATGAGTATCCTTGTAGGCCAAGTCTGGTGCTACCAACCATGGTAAGTCTAGTTCTAATAGCATATATTTAAGTTGTTGTAGTTAAAAAGCTCTCAGTTGGACCTTGGGAAGGGTTGGTCGGTCTGCCTCATAGTTTGTACCACCCACCTCATCCCATATACTGGTGATGTATTCCTATCATTAGTTGCCCGATTCATGCCTCCGACACTGTTACTTTGACAAAATTAGAGTGCTTAAAGAAAGCTCACACTCTTGATACATTAGTCTGGGAAAACACCACATGATTTTAGTTCTATTATGTTTGCCTTTGGGATCGGAGTAATAATTAAGAGGAAAGGTCGAGGGCATTCATATTTCATAGTCATAGATGAAATTCTTTGATTTATGAAAGATGAACCACTACAAAAGCATTTTCCAAGGATTTTTTCATTAATTAAGAATGAAAGTTGGGGGCTCAAAGACGATTAGATATTATCCTAGTCTCAATCATAAATGATGTTAACAAGGGATCGATGGATGTTACATTTAGAAGTCTACCAGCACCTTGTGAGAAATTAGAGGTCTTGGGTTCCTTTAAAGTTGCATTTTCATTAATCAAAGTGTAAAGAAAAATACATACAAAAAGTGCAACTAAGTAAGAGGTATCCTATCACTTTAATCCCTCAAAATATTAATAAAACTTGAGGGGACTTTGCTATCTAGAATATCATTCCACAAAAAATAGCCAAAAAAGTAAAATGCAAAAAAAAAAAAGGTTGCTCCATTACTTTATCTTGGAATATGGTGAAAAAGGACATGCTTAAAATCAGTCAAAAAGGAAATGTCCACTTTGAGATGGGTAGCATGTAGAGGATGATCATGGTTCATAAGGTAGTTTAACCAATTGATGGCATTAATACAGTCCCCCAACATAATGAGGCGGTCCAATTCCAACATCCATGGTTATATAACCTCCTTAATAGTGGTTACCACGAGCAGTTCTGCAAAAGTGACATCCTAATGCTCAATTAGCTTTACCACGGTGAGAACTAGCTGGCCATTATGATCCCAAAAAACTGCACGAAGGCCTGTGCGATTGGATGGCTATAACATGACATTAAAATTTATCTTCAGCTAACTTGTAGGGGGGAACCAAAGTGTATGTGGTCGAAGTCAGGGGCGGATCCAGCTTCTTTTTTCAGGGTGGGTAAAAAAAATTTTTTTGGTGGGGGATGGACAAAGATGGTTAGGATTGATAAAATTAGGGCAAAATTGTTTTTTGAGAGGGGGCAAAATACCCAAAATATTTCAAAATCCTCTCTAAAAGTAAAAAAAAAAAACTTTTGAGGGTGGGCATTTGCCCCCCCTCACCACCATGGGGATCCGCCCATGGTCGCAGCCCAGAGGGTTGAATGGTGCTCCATTGCTACATAACTTGCATAAAATAAGGTTACGGTGACAAGGAAAGGATGGTGGCAGCAATAATTTATGCATGGCAATGGACCGCCCATGTACTTTAGCATTCTTAGCTCTCTAGTTCTGATGGATAACATAATCATATACCCTCCCAAGGCTAGGATAAGTTCTCGCAAGGAGATAAAGTTCATTGAGCTGATAGTCCAAGGATTGGGTATTAGGCAAAAGGAATCCCCATTATACCAATGCACTGGAAATAAGAGTGAGCCTATTGCACCTGATAAGGAAGTGCCTTACGTCTTCCCTCTCCCCATGATCTCACGTGCTGAGATTGGAGTCAAGCAGTATACACCGAAATAACCAGGAGCTTGTTGGGATAGCAATACAAAGGAGTCCCCACCAAAAGAACTCCTCCGAGGGGTTCATTTTGAAGCATCTAAATGATAAAAATATGTAATTGTCCCCCTTCATCTTGGCCTGATAGGCCATAAAAATGATTATTCTGCTAAGTTGGGAAGACATTAGCTCGGGTTAGTCCGCCCCCAAGGGGTGGCCAATTTTAATGCACAAAATTTGCTGGAGAAGATAAGCTCTACAGAAATTCTTGAGGGCTTGAACAATCTAGTTCTTCTAAACATCTAGGAAATCTTTTACCATCTTATTATTAAGCTGATTTACATCAACAAAAGTTGGCAAACTACTCAGGGGCCTATCCAGGATCCAGGCATCCCGAGACATGTTGACCGAGCTGCCACCCCCAATACGCCACCTCATGATCAGTCTCAGTGCCACTATACCATCCCGGATGACTTTCTAAATGCTTAAAACCATGTAACCCAAGCTACCCTGCCATGGGTTATCCTTATACCTAGCGATTAAGTTTAACTTCAATATGGAGGGGTTCACTAAGAAATTCCTTGCTAGTTTTGCCTATAATGGTCCTATTAATACAATGCTAGAACCTCAGTCTACCCATAATTTTTAGGGGACATAAGTCCTACCACGCAACACAGTGCATACCTCTAAGAGCTCCAACCTTTTGCAATAGAAAGTGACACCCTAGACGTTCGACCCCCAATAAGATACCTTTTGCGATGGGATTATATGTGATAAGATAAACTGTGATAGATAACAGGGAGGATCAAAATGTGGCCCTTCCAGCAAGAGAAAGATGGCACTGCCCCCACACATTGACCTTAGTCATAGTAGTTTTTAAGATCTTATTGAAGTCAAAAGTAACAAGTTTGCATAGGGCCAGCGGTATACCCAAGTACTCCAGTTCATCCACTCTCTTGAAACTAGTGACTTTGGTAATTATTCTCTTCAACTAGTAGGGGTAGACTTTATTGAAAAGGATTGCTGAGTTGTTTCCATTCATGAGCTGCCGCATCTAGCCACAACATTGGTTCAAAATTTCATTGATACACATCGTATTGGACCTCTAGACCTCATCGAACACAAAAATATCATTGACGTATAGTAGATGAGAAATGCATTTCGAGCTGCCCGTTAATTGAATTCCCAATTGCTTGTCATTCCTATTAAATGTTTTCATAATCAACTCCAAGCATGAATGAAGAGGTACGTGGATAAAGGGCATCCTTGTCTAAGTGGACATTGGGCTTCAATCCAGTTCAATCTGCAGCCATTAATCAGGAGAGTGAATTGGGGCTTGGTAATGCATTAGATGACCCAAGTCGTGAACATGTTGGGGAACACCATAGCGTTCATGATTGCTTGAAATGTATCCCAAGATAGATTATCGTAGGCTTGTTCCATCTCGACATTAAAAGCCATCATCCACCCCTTCTTGGTGGAGTGCTAGAATTTGCAAAAGATCTCCTATGCCAGAAGCCCATGAGGGGAGATGGACCTACCCGACATAAAGGTTCCTTGCTCCTCCCAAACAATCTTGGTTAGGATAGGTTTAAGCCACTGCACTAACACCTTGGAGTTCATGTTGTAGAAGGTTTGACACAAGCTGATCGAACATTACTTGGATGGCATGTAGGAAACTTCCATCTTGGGGAGAAGGACAACAAGAGTGTCTCCTCAGCTTACTAGCATGGAATTAGAGTAAAAAAACTCTCCCACTGCATAAATCACATTTAATTAAATTCAAATATAATTTCAAAAAGAGAAGGTTATACCATCAATTTCAGGCACCTTGTTGCTCCCTATGCTAAAAATTATAATCTGAGTTTCAGATTCAGTGACATCCAATTTTAAATGTTTGGTGAAAGTGATCGAGACCTTATCATCCTCCACAAACTAAGGCCAATTACGAAGAGCGACATTCATGTCTTTCCACTTGGCATTGAAGAAGTTCCAGAATTTGTCATGCATCTTTCCTGCGTCATCCCTGAGGGCCCCGTCATGCATCTTAACCTTAGAGATTATGTTAAACCACCGATGGCCTGAAGCCATTGAGTGGAAGAAATGCAAATTTCCATCACCCTCAATTATCCATTGAACCTTTGCACATTTTCTCTACCATGTAGTAATTTTGGTCAAGGTCACAGGTTCACCGCCAAGCTTCTTAGCTCCTGTTGTTTCAAGCCCCCATCCATGAACTCAATAGTTTATATCCAGCAATACGCGACTCCAGTGATATCTTTTGAGTTCCCAGCTCCTTCATACAGTTCCTTCTCCAATGAAATAGAACCCAAACAATTCTACCACACCTACATTGGAGAACATCAGAGGGGCTCCCATAGTCCAGTTTGGACCATTACTTCCACATAATTCTCCACAAGGAGTGGTAGGTCATCCAATCATCTTCAAATTATATCCATCTATATGGGTTCTAGCTGGAAGAGGCTTCGATTTTGAGTAAGATCAGGCAATGATTTGAGGCAATCCTAATCAAATGGTGGATAACTACAAATGGGGCCATTTAGAGGGCATCAGAGTTCATCATATATTTGTCTAACCGGACATAAATTTTACTGTTTACATCTTTATTATTGCTCCATGTATTTTTAGGCCCATAATAGCCAAGGTCATGGAGGTCATTAGAGGACATAAAGTCCATCATATCTTTGGTTGCAGTAGTGAAAACAAACTTCTTCCCACCTTTCGTTTCCTCCTGGGACAAGCAGCAATTGAAGTCACCCCACACTATAGTAAGAATTTTTGGCCTATATGAGTTGGTGATGGATTCACATAGCCCTCATTAGATATGTAGGTCCTTGTTGGCATAAACCAGGGCCACCAAAAACCTTGGCAGCTTGAGAAGTTCAACAAGTCCGATCACATATTTGTTAGTAGCCACCATAACCTCAAAATTGGCCACATCACGCCTCCAAAGGATCATCAGTCCACCAAATTTTCCTACGGCCAATTGGTGGAAGAACTCCCACCATCTACAAATTAGCTTATCATCATCTTTTCAGACAATAACCTCAGTCTTGCTCTCTGCCAATTCAACAAAAAAATGTTTTATTATCACCAACGAGATGACACAGATAGTTTCCTGTATCTTTCATACAGACCCTCTTATAGTTCCAAAAAAGGATTGAGGTCTTGATTATACAAAAGGGGAGGCATCCTCGCCATCAACTTCTTCATTGAAGTCCTGTCTCCTCTTCCTAGGGAGTTTCTCGATTAGTCCTTACTGGGAAAGCTCCTTCTCAAAATGGGCCATGGACACCCAATTCCTATGTTCATTTTTCTTTACTTTCTTAACTCTTGCATTGAACATAAGGGGTTGGGTGATCCTCAAGCGCCTCTCCTTCCTTAAATGGCTTAAAGTTATCTTATGGCTTGGCTATCAGTGATTTCATTACCTATTACTGGTTGACCTACTTGGGTTGTTCAAGGGCATGCTGGCATGACACGATCACCTCATCCATCGATTGTGGTCGATTATGGTATCCACGTCTGGGGTGGATAGAATTCATGGCCTCAGCTATTCACTATCATCCAGAGGATGACCACCATTCAACACTTTTGAATTAGATTTATCAGCCCATTAGTTGGGCTCTTTACCGAGCCCTTTAGGCTCCACTTTATCCTCAACCCAGGACTCTTGGGGCCTAGGGGCACTGGTTGAGGCATGTTTTTCCACTAAATTACAACTCTCCATTAGAGCCATGTCTTTTATTGACATTCCATTTGGTGTTCCTGTGCTTGAGATGCACCATCATGTAGCACATTAGCTGTCCCCATTGGGTAAAGCTCTTTCCTGTGCCTAATTTGACCATAACCATAACATAGGAATCCAAGCCCTTTATATTATACCCTTTGGTAGAACCTCCTGTTGAGGCCATTTATCCAGATACCTGCTTAAAGTTTCTTTTTGAGATCAAGTCTTATTCATACCCGGGTGAACTCTCACCTTGCCCAACAACTGGTTTGCGCATCAATCCAAAGAGGGGTGCCAATCATCGAGGCAATTCAAGAATGGTTTTTTTTTTTATCCCAGTATGGAAAAGGAAATAGGGGAAACCTAATCCATACTAGTGAAGTCAAACCTTCCATAGAGAAGGGAGAAAAAGTTTTTGTCCATTTATCGAAGCTCATAATATTTCCCCTAATAAACCAGGGTCTTCCATATAATATAGCATCTCTAGAGTCCACCAAGGCAAACACACATATAAAATAGTCTTGCCCGATTGTATATAGCTGGAACTTACCAAAGCACCTCCACTATCTTCAGGTATCCAAATTTAAAGAAAGTATGACAATCGCTTCCCCTCTATCTTCCCTACCAATGCCCATTCGAGCATGGCCAATGTATCATTCATTGAATCCATGTTGATCTCCACTGTAACTCCATCCCTGGAAATAGAGTAAACATCCTCAATATGAAGGATCTAGATGTGTTATGGCTTCTTCCAAGCATTGGTTAGTTTACTGGAATTGTCCAACGATCTCCCCATCTTATCCTCCTTCCATTGGACAAAGATCCTAGCAAAGACCTCCTTAGTAGCAAAAGATTGAGCATCTGAAGTGTTAACCATAGAGTTCACCAATTCTTTTTTGTCTATACTTTCAATGTTCACACCTACATGAGGGACACTATTGTTTCCAACTCTCAGTGATGTTCCATAAACTCTCATAACTACACTATTGGGATTTCAGCACAAACTGATCAAGTGTTAAGATCAAACCTCCATGGTACTGCCACACGAAGCTGGCATAGAGTAATCCAACACTATAATTATCATCAGGCTATCCCCTTCCAAGTCAACCTTCGACCCTTCAACCTCTATGAATAAGACATCATCAGTGAATGTTGGGTTATCTATCATCCTCATACCTTGTTTTAGTTTCTGGTCATCTAAACTAAGATGGGGCAAGAACACTCCCTTCAGCCCCATAGCCTAAGCACGCCGCCACCTCCCTTGATTGAGAGTTGCATCAATTTTACCTCAATATTATGCGACCTATCATCACTGGCCTTCTCAGAGCCTCCATCACCCATAGGTTTGCCACAAGTGTGACCCTTGGTCTTTGTTTTTCTCGAGCTGGGCTTACTGGGAGACTGCTTCCCATGCTTCTTCATAATCCCTGAGCCACCCAAGGATCGCCACCTATCTTAATCGCTACCTCTACAAGCTCCATCACCGCCTCCCCGCTAGAGTGGGGAGGAGATCTTCAACCTCTCCTAGCCATACAAAAGCCTCTCACTCTAGAAGCAAGCTAATGAGAGAAAAGATTCGTAGGAGTTGAAAGAGCTGCCCCAAAAGTTTTTACGTTCCGGCAAAGTTTTTGGGTTCCTTGAAAATTACCATTATATTAATGAAAGTGAAAAGGAAAATACAATAAAAATGCAACAAAAAGGATGAGGGTATTGAACTATTTTTGGCATCTTTCCATACAAAATGTCCAAAAAGGGAAAAATGTGAGCAAAAATCAGCGGGTTTGCTACTATCCTGTGGTATATGCTAAAAAAGAACATATAGGAAGGCCAAATCTAGGCTGTTGTTGATGAAATAGACTTAATTTTTTTGATTCAGGATTTGCTACAACTAAGTTATAGCATTGGCCGAGTCCCCTTCAATAATGTTCCCACCCAAGTCATAGATCCAGTCGTATATCACCTCCTTCATTGATAGTGCTACAATCACGTTAGCATAAGTAATATCCCAATGCTCCACATGCAGCTCGACTACAGCAATAAGTTTTCCTTTATGGTCCCAAATGGCAATCCTGAGCCCAGCTCGATTGGATGGCTATAAAGAGGTCTCAAGGTTGAATATTAGCTAATTTGGAGGGGGGTACCATAGTCATGAAGTAGGCATCCCTTGGGGCTGGTTGGTGCTCCATTGCTTCAATAATGGTAAGGTGTACAATTTTGAAAGTAAAGAAAGGGAAGTGGCTATAATCATCAAAGGAGAGCAGTAGGTTCTGCCATGTTTAAGGTCTTTTCAGGCTCTACAAAGTTGATAAATCACATATAAAAGTAACCTGCCTGAGCTGGGGTTAGAGGTCTTAAGTTTCTTTAGTTCAGTCAGTCCCTCCAACGACTCAAAGGTTTGTAGATCGAAGCCCCATCTATACAAAATGTCTCACACCTAGTTCAACTTGTTGCAACACCCAACACAGTGGTCCATAGTTTCAGCTTTATTGCATCCCCAAGGGCATCATTCTTCATCGCTAAGGCCCCTCCTATGCAGCTAGGTGTTAGTTGGGATGGCATCCCTCCATAGGCGCCAAAAAAAAAAAAATCCTCTCTTAGATGGAGTTTGAAATGCTTAAACCATCCAAACATGTAGCTTGCCTCCCATAGATGTGACCTATAAATCAAGGTTGTTATGGTTGAACTAGTCGAGCAATGCAACAGCTCAGGCCTATAAACTCTGGCCATATGATTAATAGGGATTGCATTGATTCTCTATGCCAAATCCATTCCAAAGCAATTGATAATGGCCTCCCACTTGCAATAGAAGTTATCATCTAGGAAGTCACTCACCTGGGAGGTCTCAATAAAATTCACATCAACAAAGGATGGCCACAAGGCAAGTTTTGCGATCCAAACATCCTCGAGGGTGTTAATAAGTTGGCCATTCCCCACATTCCGCTTCAAGGATTGTCTAAGTACCAGAGCACCATCTTTGATCACTTTCCAATATATTAACACATTTTGCTATGTGTGATAGCCCACAAGTTTTGACCATATTTGGCACAAAAAATCTTGATTAAAAAGGTATTAAGGTTCTTGATAATGTCCCAAGCTAATCAGGTTAAAAGAGTCCTTTGAAAATTCTCGGTCAAGTGAAATCCAAGTCCTCCATGAGCTTTTGGATGGCATAAATTAGTTCAATCCACATATTTGAGACCCCCATGGCTGCTATCTTTTTACCAAAGAAATCACCTTCCCAAATTTTCAACCAAGTGTGAAATTCCCATAGGGACCAAAGTGTGATTCATGAGGTACATCGAAGTGGAAAAAAGAGACACATGGATAAGAGTGGCCTTGCCTATAAGAGAAAGGTTTTGCCTGCCCCAAACATTGATCTTCTTAGTCACACCTTTAAGAATTTGGGAGAAATCAAAGGACACTAGCTTATGCAATGCAAGGGTAGCCCAAGATACTCCATAACATTCACCATCATGGACCCCAAAGCATTATAAATCCTTCGCTTATTCCATTGGGGACATAACTTATTAATTAGAATCACAGAGTTGCTGTAGTTAATCTTTTGGCCCGCCCATCCATAATAATTCTTAAGGATACGTTGAATTCAGGTATCATTTGCACCATTTTCCTCAATAATGATGAGGATATCATTGGCGCAGAGCAAGTGAGAGACCTTTTCCTCATTGGATGTATCCTAAATACTAAGATGTCCCCCCATCTACTTGAAAGTCATTGTTAGCAACTTAGAATAAAGAATGAAAAGGTGTGGGGATAAAGGGTAGCCTTGCCTAAGCCACTTTGTCCCTTGATGCAAGGGAACGACATCCATTAATCAACAGGGTAAATCTCGGCCTTGAAATGCAATGAATCCCCCACTCATAAAAGCCAGCAGAGAAACCCATCAATCCCATAATGTGTTGTAAGGTTTCCAAGGCCATATAGTCGTATGCCTATTCCATGTCAATTTTCAGGGCCATCTTACTAGCTTTTTTGTGGTGTACTGAAAGGTACACATCAACTCTTGAGCAATCAAAGCATAGGTAGAGATGAAGTGCCCTCGAACAAAGGCACCTTGCTCCTCCCTAATGATGTTCCTGAGCACTAGTTTGAGATGGTTATCCAAGTTTCTCACCACCCCTTTATAAAGTGATTGGAAAAGGAAAATAAGCTAAAACTTGAATGGCAAGTGCTCATTATCTGATTTAGGAATCAAGATCACCAAGGTGTCCTTCCAACTTCCACACATATAATTAGTATAAAAGAAATCTAAAATTGTAGAAATAACATCCTTCTTGATAGTATCCCAATAAAACTTATGGAAAAAAGATGTGATACCGTCAATGCTCGAAGCCCAATTGCTGCCCATATTAAAGATTGCTTCAGTGACTTTCTGCTTAGAGAATCCACATCAAGAGAACCAAATAGCTTCTCTATAATTCTATCCTCATCAAAAACCTCCTTCCAACCATCAAGAGAGATATGCCTTGCTATCCATTTTAGTTTGTAAAACTTAATTAATTTATCTTGGATCAGACTAGGCTCTTCAATCCTATTTTCATTTTTCTCATGAATCTCCTTAATCTAATTAGTATGCCTCCTTCCAGTCGTGACCATATGGAAGAAGTTTGAATTGGCATCCCCTTCCTCAATCCATCTAGTTTGTCCCTTTATCTCCACTATGTGGTGATTCAAGCCTAGGTAGAGTAGAGTTTAGCCACATTAAAGAGAAGTTCACCATCCTATTCAGCATTCAGCACATTGTCTGAATAATCTAGCCTTTGGAGTTCCTCGAGCTGGTGTTCTAAAGAGGCATTGTGGTCCTAGATTTTTGAGTTCTGCTCTGGCTCCATAAGAAGAGGGCTCTAAGTGTACGAGAACACTTATGATTTAATACCTCAAGAGATGGGACATAATCAGGCTAACTCTAATTCTTCCAAACCACCTTCCAAGAGGCAGGATATGTCATCCAGATGTCTTCAAAACAGAGCCACCTAGATGAGCTGGAATGCTTCTGAGTTTCCAACTTCAAAAGTAAAAAATAGTGGTCTTAAGCAACACGATTTAGGTGGTTAACCAAAGCATGGGGTGCCAAGTTGAGCATAGCTGAATTTATCAAAATTGTTATGAATTTGGTTTCAAGAATTATAATTTTGATGATAATAAACATTTCTGACACTTTTATTTTTTTGACTACCTTGCATACTAACATTTCAGGTCCACAATGTCAATTAGAAATCAAGCCAGCTTAAGTTTGGGTAGATTAGGACTGAGTCAAATTTTAAACCATCATTAATTTTTTTTACCTTTCTTGAGTCAATTGTAATAATGTGGGACTTGATTCTAAGTAACCTTACACACACACACACTCTAGGAAAAATATTAACTATTTTTTAGAGTTTTTTTATTTTTGATCACATCATCTGAGAAGATCCCAAATCCTCCAGAATGATCATTTAAAAAATAAAAACTCTAATTAGGTTATCCTGGTTTAGACAGATGCAATTAAGCAAATTGTTATGGATGATATTAGCATCGTTCGAGATGATAGGCTCAAATTAGAAAGAAACAACTGCCAGATCTGTTTAGGCATGTTTTATTTTTAGACATCGCTTAGGACATCATCCTGGATGATGCATTGTAATTATACCAAAATTAGTTTTATAATTAAGAAAAAAAATAAGATTTGATTGCTCAATCATTTCATTCGGAATGATCGCAGGAGTGTCCGAGACGATCAGTTAAATAAACCATTGTTCTTCTTGGATGACCAAAATGATGTTTTGGATGATGTGTATTATTTTTGCACTAATTATCCGGGATGATCCCAAATTATCCTGGATGATCAGTTATTTTTCAATCATCCAGACATGTAATCAAAGGGATGTGTTGGATGCTATTTATCATTTTAAACTAATCATCCGGGACGATCGTAAAATTATCCTAAACGATCAAATTAATTTTCCATCGTCTGGACATGCATTCAGGGTGATGTTCCTGATGAGACTAAACGATTTGAACTAATTGAGAAGGATGATATGAATATCATCCTTGATGATTATGTCAGTTTGTTACAATTAAGAGAAAATTTGAAGCTCTTATATATAAGACCTTTTGTTTACCCAAGATTATATCTTTTGCTGTTGTCTTGACCTGAAAGAGCTAAGAGGAGAGGGAGAGTACGGGAGTGAGAGAGGATCTTGTGAGGGGGCATTTGTAAGGGATTTAACAAAGGTTGCTCCAAGTAAGGATCCGAGTCATCTTTTTCGGTCATCATCCCTTGTTCCTTGGTGGTTCAAAAGAGGTCTACTTTAGTAATTGATCGAGGTTCTCTGTCTGCTTCAGGAGGAAGTAAAATGAGTCGGGTTCTATGCCTGGATCATAAGGAAGCAAAAGGAGTTACATTCTCTGCCTCACCGGTGTCAATGGAAAAGAGATTTATACAGGCTTCTCTTCCTTACTATGGGAGTAAAGGAGAGTAACTGAGTTTAGTGCAATACCCGGAGGAGAGGCTCCAGGGAGTGGACGTAGGTCAAGTTGACCGAACTACTGTAAATCTCTATGTGTTCCTTCTTACTATTTTTTCACATTTAATTTCCGCACTTCAATTTTCTTGTGGTGAATTTTGGTTTAATTTAAGATTGTGTTTTTGATTGAGAAATTTCTAAAATACCAATTCACCCCCCTCTTAGTTAGCTTTGGGATAGTTCACAAGGGATTAATATCCCTAATGTGAAAGTTCGTTAGGGATGTTAAGCCCTATGAACTTAGTCCCAAGCTAACCAAGAGGGGGGGTGAATTGGTATTTTAAAATTTCTTTTCAATAAAAGCAATATCACAAACCAAAACCAGATCACACCACAAGACAAAACAATGCGGAAATTAAAGTGCGGAAGAAAGAAAATAATAACACAGAAATTTATAGTGGTTCGATCAACTTGACCTACATCCACTCCTTGGAGGCACCCTCCAAGTATTACACTACAAAATGTGTCTCTCCTTTAGCCCCCACAGCTAGGCGGAGAAGCCCTCACAAAGAAGTCCTTTTTGCCTCCCCGGCAAGGCAGAGAACCTATCTCCTTTTGCTTCCTCCTGAAGCTGGCAGAGAACCACGATCCGTTGCTGAAAATCTTACCTCTATCGACCCTTCCACAGACAAGAAACTCTAGACAAAGAAGAAGCAGAGCGATTCTTGAAGCACCCTTGTGAATCCCCTCACAAGCTCCCCCTCACAAGATCCTCTCTCTCTCTCTCTCTCTCTCTCTCTCTCTCTCTCTCTCTCTCTCTTTCTTTCTCTCCTCAAGGTCTTCTCAGGTCAAGGCAGCAGCAAATTTTTTTTCAAAAACATTAAACAAGAGCTCTTAAATAGAAGAGCTTCAAAGGAGCTCATTAAATACAAGTTGCCGACAATATCGTCCAGGCCAATATGGACATCGTCCTGGCCGATCAGTACAAATCTGAGAAGAACGGCCAGAGCATCGCCCTGAATGCAAACTGGACAGTTTGAAATTGGCTTGATTGTCCCAACTGATCTTACGATCGTCCCGGCCGATCAGTTCAAATCAGAGGAAAATCGTCCAGAGCATCGCCCTGAATTTGTGCTGGCTGATATTTATCGTCCGGAAGTAACTAAGGTTTTTGAATAGATCGTCCTGGCCGATCCTGAGATTGTCCAGGATGATATGATCGTATCAATCATCCTTAATTACTTCATTGATTTGTCTGATTAATTAAGGCATAATTGTGAATATCGTCCAGGCCGATCCAAGATCGTCCTGGCCGATTACCAAAAATTACAGAATACCTTAATTGTTTATGGCGGCAACTTCTTTCTATTTTGAGCGTATCATCCTGGCCGATACATGTATCGTCCAGGATGATCTATTAATGACAGCTGCTTTAATTAAGAATCCTGAATAGAATCTTTGTTTTAAACTAAATCGTCCAGGCCGATAAAGATATCGTCCTGGACGATGTGAGTAAAAATAGAAATTCTAAGTTTCTCAAGTGTGTGTGTGTAGGGTTACTTAGCATCAGTCTCTTTGAACATTATAAATAGACTCAAGAAGAGAAAAAGCAAATTACAGACTGACTCAACCCTAACCTACGCAATCTTGAGCTGGCTTCGTTTGTTCGTCCGATCTTCGATTCCTGAAAAGTTAGAAATAACAGATAGTCCAAGAGAATCAATAGTGTTTATTAATCATCAAAACATAAGTCATGAAAAATAGATTTGCAACAATCTCCCCCTTTTTGATGATGGCAAACACTAGTAGGAAAAACTTAGTAAAAATAGTAGTTCATTAACATTTCAAAGTTACAAGCACATCAACGTTTTCCTACCACATCCTACTCCCCCATTTGTCATCACAAAAAGAGGGTCCTAGACACACAAAAGAAAAAGGAAAAATAAAGAACAACAGAAACTAAAATAAAGTACAAGACAAACTACAGAAAATAGAAAACAAAAAAAAGCTAGAAAAATGAGGGACCCTGATCATCAGATGGAGGTGGTGGAGGTGGCTGCTGAAAGTAGCTGGCAAGCGTAGTAAACTAAGCATTAACCCAGGCGATGTCCTGGTCATGCAGCTGCTGCTGGTGAGTAATGTAGCTGTCAAACCGGGCTAAGTCCTCTGTACGGTGCTGCTCGTAGCGGGTCATGTCCTCAGAATGGTGCTGCTCCTATGCAAGAACGTAAGCGTCGAAGCGGGTCTCCCATCGATCAAACCTCTCCACTAACTGGTCAAGCTGAGAGTGCTGGCGAAGAGGAGTAGGATCAGGAACAGGAGCGGGAGCCTCCTCCTCCTCAGCCTCCCGAGGTTCCTCATCCCCAGGGTGGAGACGAGTACTGTGAAGGGTACTGAAGGAACTGTTTGAGTAGAAGAGAGTTGGGAGGTTGGGTGGAATAAGATATTGAAGTTGATATTTGGTTTCAAGGACATAGGCTATGAGGTGTCCTAAAGCTAGATTGAGTTTCCTCTTATGACCTGGATCGCGAATTATGGTTAAGTGATCAATGTACCAAAAAATTAAGTATGTAGTATTGAATTCTCTATGTGCCATGATGTAAAAAGTAGTCAGAGAAAGTAAAGGAGTGATGTGGATTCGGTCCCCGAATTTTGGAATTATGGAGGTGCGAAAGACATGTTGAATTGTCCTAGCATCTTTGACTAAAGAGCTAGTCTCTCCAACATAAAAAGGTGCATTGGTCTGGCGAAGGAAATGATTTGCTGTGGACCAGTCAAAGTCAGGATCTGAAGTGATTAAGTGCAGCTTATCCCCGGTGGTGGATAGAAGTAAAAGTTCAACATAGTATTGATATGTGATTTCGACCGTGCGTCGATTCACATAGGAGGTCAGGGCTGTGAAAGTAGGATTTATGCGAAGGTTTGCGAAGAATTCACTAAGGAGCTCAGTATTAAATGGGAAAGCGAGAGACAGAATGAAACAAAGGGAAGTGTGAGCGAAAAGATCCATTACCGGATACGAAATATGGGTAGGATTGATGATTCTGGAGACAGTTATCCCACATTCTTTATATCGATGGTAAGCAGCCTGATCATCCGCCTCCCTGAATTGAGGGTCCAGCGTGGCCCTTGAGGAACTTCCAGAAGCCCGTCGAACTCATTTCCCACCAGCCATAGTAATGAGTTAGCAAGGAAACACAAGAGGAGAAGGGATGTGAAGTGGAAAACATGGCTGAAACAGCATGAATTTAAAGAAACGGACATATCGTCCAGGCCGATCGCAGAATCGTCTAGGATGATATGGTACAATAATTGCGTACAGGCCGATTGGTCAAAAAGGCAATCAGATTTGCCGGGCCGATCAGATATCGGCCAGGCCGATTAGAGACAGGCGATCGTCCCGAGGAGTCAAGCTGGACGACCGTTGAAAAAGCAGATCATCTGGGCCGATTAGGTGTATCGTCCAGGATGATGCATAATAATTGATCGTATCGGCCGAAGTTAAAACGTTTTAAATTTGTGTCACGTGTATCGTCCAGGACTAACAGTGGATCAGCCAAGACGATTGTCTAATAATGGATCATCGGGGGTTGATTTTAAGGATTTAAACATGCTGACACGTGGATCGTCCAGGACGATCTAGTGTATCGGCCAGGACGATGACCATAAAATGCATCGGCCAAGCCGAAATATGTTATCGGCCAGGACTATCGTCATGATTGCAACAGAGTTCGATCAGATCATCCAGGACGATAATGGATCGTCCAGGACGAAGAGTTGTAGTAAGCATAGAAAAGTTCAGCAGATGGAAATTTGAAGAGAATTTGTCCTATCGGCCAGGACGATAAAAGTATCGGCCAGGACGATGTGACTAGAATTTGAAAATCAATGAAGGATGGTGATGATCAAAGCCCTAAAAAATAAAACAAAAAAAAAGCAGAAGAAAAGAAAAAGAACAGCGATAAAAAGCAAAAAAAAAAAAACAAACAAATTGAAAAGAAGTCAAATACAAATTTTTTTTTAATTTTTCTATGTTTTATATATATATTTTTTTGTTTTATCAAAGAAATTCATATGAGAAATTCTCAAATAATTTAAACTTTAGAGTTTCAAGAGATCAATAGGTTAACAAATTTCAATAGGAAGAAGGTAGAATATTCGATTCTGTTAACCCTAGATCGGACATCTTTTAGGGTATAAATTGTCTTTTGAAAAATAGAGGCCTAACTTAGAATAACTAAATAGGATAAAAAGAAGATCCATTCAAAACTTGTTTACAAAGAAAATATTTCATAAATAATATGTCAAAGTAATTTTTCTCAATCATGGAATTTGAAATCAAGCCTTTGAAAATCTCACATAACCCATAAGTTCTTCTAAGTTTTAAAAGTTTTGAAAAGAGATGATAGCTTGCTTTTTAGTGGGTTCATTTTATGCCTCTTGAATATTTGATTGGCTCTTTGAGCATCTTTTGATTTTTGATACACATTTGTGTATATACTTTTTATTTCAATTTTGTCGTCTTTGCCACTTTTCCTTTTTATCTTTTGCAAGCTCAATTCTCTTTTGTAAACTCTTAAAAGAAGTTCTTAGTTGTGAGTATATCTTCTAGATATTAGAGAATAGGAGCACTCTCTCTAACATAGGGAAGAACTACCCACAAAACAAAACTAAAAATCATATGATCAGTGCAAAGGCAAGATCTCAATTAACTTGAGAGATATATAAGAACTTTGGATATTATGCACAAGATAGATTTTTGTAGCAAGATAAAAAGAATCTTAGTTTCAAAAACCATTGGCCAAAATGAGTTAGACTTTTGTTTAGAGAAGAAAATTATACCACTAAACAAGGTCAGAAGGAGGAAAACCATCAACAGTATTCCTCCCTTTAACCGATTTAGAAATGCTAAACATAATCTCTAAAACTTCAAATTTTAAAAGCTTAAAAAATAATCATATAGGAAACCAAAAACAAAACGAAAACAAAGCAATCTAGAACAAAGCAAGCACACAACAAAAATAACACAAAACTAATTAAAGAAAAAACATTTCAAGAAATTATGAAGCAGCGAGTTTAAGTGATTATGAGCTGCGAGCCTCCTTATTTCCAATTATCCTATGCTCCCACGAGATCTTTGGTGAGAGCACACCTACAAAAACTCAACAACAGTCAGATTTAGGAACCCAACCTAGTTTGAGTCCCTTCTTAGGAAAAGTAGAATGCAATGTAGGTGTGGTATGCTGTGAATCATGAACCTTAGGTCTCCACACCCAATGTGTACTACGGTGAACAGTGCAAGTGTGTGAGATGTGTCCTAGCATGCCACATGAAAAACATCTAACTCTAGGAAAAGGATTTCTTAAATGGTTTGAGTTATAATGCCTCTTCCTAGGTCTTGGCTTTAAATCAAAAGTGGGTGTCTTCCAATTTCCTTTAAGTGAATCCAATTCGTTCTTTAGTCTCAAGTTTGTATTTTCCAAAACATTATTATCAATCCTCAACTTTTCTTCTATCTCTTGAGATTTCTTAAACTTAGACTCAAGTGAGGTGTGTGAAGCTTTCAATGCAACATACTCATCAGTTAATTCCAAATTCTTTTTATTTAAATCATCAAATTCATCAAGTAGAGTCATGTGATTTGAATCAATCGTAGAATGATCTTTGAGAATAATTGCATACTCTTTTTGTAAATTAGAAAGTTCTAACTTTAAACTAGCATGAGTCTTTTTAAGTTTTTTGTATGATGCATAAATTTTTTCATAAATTTCAAACAATTCATCATAGGTTGGTTTACACACCTCTTCCTCATCACTTTGCTCAAGATGATCTTCCCCCATTAAGCACAGGTTTGTAGTCTCTTCCTCTGGTTCAGTCTCAGAGGAATCAGTACCAGATTCTGCCCAGAACGCCTTTTGGACTCTCTTCTTGTCCTTCTTAAACTTAAGTTTCTCCTCACCTTTTTCTTTTTCTTTGCTCGAGTGATCTTAAAGTGTAGGAAAATCGGCTTTCATATGTCCAGGCTTCCTGCATTCATAATAAACAATATCAGAAGATCCTTTAGAATGTTTATGATCCCTACCTTTTCTCCAATAATGCTTTTGCTTCTTCCTTAGAAAGCTTTTGAATTGCCTTGTGATGAAGGCAACTTCATCGCTTTTAGACCCGGAAGATTCAGAATCTGATTTGTTTGCCTTTAGTGCAACTGTTTTCTCCTTCTTTTTCTCACCTGCATCAAGATTTCTTTGACTCACCCTTTGCTCGTAAGCAATGAGTGAGCTAGGTAAGTTATCAATATAATAAGTGTTCAAATCCTTAGATTCAATAATTTCAGTAATTTTAGCATCATATGACGAAGGCAAGCATCTCAGAATCTTGTTTACTTTTTCAAAGTTTGAAAGTTCTCTTCCTAGGGCATGCTATGAAGTAACAATTTGAGTAAACCTTGTATACATGTCAGAAATAGATTCATGAGGTTTCATACGAAAAAGTTCGTAGTCATGCAAGAGAATGTTTAAACGAGATTGTTTAACTTCATTAGTGCCTTCATAAGTGATACACAATTTATCCCAAATTTCTTTACCAGTTTTGCAAGTGGAGACACTCATGTAATCCTCAGATTTTAAAGCACAGAAAAAATAGTTCAAACATTTTGCATTTAATTAGGCTAAATCTCTTTCATCGAAAGTCCATTCAGTAAACACAATTTCAATTTTAACACCATTGATTTCACGAGAAGGTGGAAAATAACCTTCTTTGATATGCATCCACATGCAATAATCAGTAGATTATAAAAACGTCGACATGCGGGTTTTCTAGAAATCAAAAGGTAGGTTATCAAACAAGGGAGGTCGGGTAATAGAATACCCTTCCATTGTGTTATGATTCCCAAGATTAGCCATGTATCAAAATTCAAAAAGTTTTCAAACTAATTTTTTATGAATCCCGCTCTGATACCACTTGAAAGTTTATTAGGGATGTTAAGCCCTATGAGCTTAGTCCCAAGCTAACCAAGAGGGGGGGGGGTGAATTGGTATTTTAAAATTTCTTTTCAACAAAAGCAATATCACAAACCAAAATCAGATCACACCACAAGACAAAATAATGCAGAAATTAAAGTGCGGAAGCAAGAAAATAATAACACCGAAATTTGTAGTGGTTCGGTCAACTTGACCTATGTCCACTCCTTGGAGGCACCCTCCAAGTATTGCACTACAAAACGTGTCTCTCCTTTATCCCCCACAGCTAGTCGGAGAAGCCCTCACAAAGAAGTCCTTTTTGCTTCCCCAGCTAGGCAGAGAACCTATCTCCTTTTGCTTCCTCCTGAAGCTGGCAGAGAACCACGATCCGTTGCTAAAAACCTTACCATCAGTCTCTTTGAACATTACAAAGACTCAGGAAGAGAAAAAGCAAATTACAGACTGACTCAACCCTAACTTACGCAATCTTGAGCTGGCTTCATTTGTTCGTCCGATCTTCGATTCCTAAAAAGTTAGAAATAACAGACAGTCCAAGAGAATCAATAGTGTTTGTCAATTATCAAAATATAAGTCATGAAAAATAGATTTGCAACATAATGAACTTTCAAAAATCCTATCAAGGCAGACACAAAATTTACAAATACCATCCTTATTTTTAGTCTAGGTGTACCTTGGACCGATGAGCACCAAATCATGGAGGTCAAGCGTCGATATAAAGTCCATCATCTCCTAAATACCCTTAGAAAAGTATAATATCTTCCCACCCTTCTTCTCTAGCAGTGAGAGAGAGAAATTAATGTCTCCTCCAACAATCATGGGAAGGTTTGAAGGCAAGGTGGAGCCAATGTAATCCCACAGTTTGTGCCACACATGGTAATCCTTATTGGTATATTCCAGCACTACATTCCATCTTTGTAAATCAGAAGCAACAGTTCCCAAGATGCCCTTGATTAGTGCCTAAAATTATCTAAAATTGAGTAATATCTCTCCTCCAAAGAGAAAGAAGCCCTCTAGATTTCCCAACAACAAGGAAGTGAAAAATGTCCCATCTGGCCCCATTAAAATTATCAATATCTGACATGCTAATTGCCTCAATCTTGGTCTTGACCAATCTAGCAAAAACCACCTCATTGTCAAAAATAAGGTGACATAGGTAGTTGTTCGTAATCTTTTGATGAGCACCCATGTAGTTGCAAAATAAGAGGGAAGATATTATTTAACCAAAGGGGAGGCATCCCCATCACCACCGCCACAATCAATCTCGTTCTTCTTCTTTATAGGAACAATTTAATTGGCCCCAATTATTACAATTCCCTATCAAAGTGGGGTTGAGAAGGCTTTCTTCGAGATTTTGGCTTCTTAACACTTGTAGTAAATAAGAGGGGTTGGGTAATGCCCATGTTCTTTTCCTTCCATGTGGGCTTGAGAATTTCCTTTTTTCTAACCTTTGGAGGTTCCTTAACAACAATCAAGTTCACCTACTGGGGAATGGCCACATTTGCTTCAAAGACAGAATTGACTGGAGCTTTCAGTTACTTATTATTTCCACTTCTCCTCCTAGGTGGGACTAGGTTCTTGGGTCCAAACAATGCTTCATCTTCAACCTCGACAACCCATTTGCCATTGGCATCCTTCCCTAAGGCAGGGGACTTAGAAAGTTTCTCCAAATGAGACTTATTAACACCTCCGATCTAAACCTGAATCTCCGAACTATTCCCCTATTATATAGCCACAACACACGGGCTAGCTAAATTATCCCCACTACTCAATGGCTTAGAAGCATCCCACGATCCCCCCAAAGAAGTAGATACTTGGGAGTTATACCGCATTTCCCCCAGCTACTTCTCAGTCTACAAAGGATGACCAACCTATGTGATTAATGTGGCGTAGAAAGCTTAGGACATTGTTCCTTTCTATGTCAACCCTTCCGCAGATGAAATAAGATAAAGTGAGTCCTTTATATTCTACTCTTTGGTAGAATTTTCCATTCGGCCCATTTAACTATATGCTAATTTGAAGTTTTGTGGCTAAGTCTAATCTAAAACATACCCGAGGAAACTCTCGGTGGCCCCAAGCATTGATTTGTGCATCAATCCATAAGGGAGGTTCAATCATTGAGGTAATTCTAGAAATATTATCCAGGTCCCAGTATTGGAGAGGTAGGTGGGAAGACATATCCAAACTGGCAAGGATAAGCCATACAACGAGCTCACCTAGAACTGAGATATCCACCTGTGTAGCTCGACTATATTGCCCCTAATGAACCAAGGGCCACCACATAAGATAGAATCACAAGTTTTGGTCAAAGAAAAGATGCAGGCAAAGCAGTCTTGCCTAATTAGTTGAAATTCTCCAAACCTCCCCTATTGTTGTTTAATCTCTATGTTAAGAACCAAAAGGGGCAAAAATTTCCCCAATATCCTGCCCACAACAACATAATCAAATCTCTGAATATTATCTCATTGCCTTCAAGTTAAGATCCACTAAGCATCCTTCTTTAGATATTAAGGTAATGTCCCGTACACTCTAAACTGGGATGTGTTAAGGCCTCTTCGAGACTTTAGATGGTCTATTAGTAGCTGTGTTTGATCCCCTAGATCCAAATATAGGCATTCAAGCCTCCTATGCCTCCCAATCCTAAAGCGACAATCTCACAAACATCTTGTGTGTGCTAAAAGGGGTTTAAACTACTAGAAGCATTCAAGGCCTCGACTTTCATGCCTAGAGTAGGCACACCACCAATATTACTAATCGGGGCACTCAGCATTTCCATAGCCTACTAGCCAAGTCCATTTCCCTAGTAGTAGAGGCTGTTGTATATACATCCATGAGCTGGTCCCCTGAGTGCTCCATATCTGAGAAGGCGAAGTCTAAGCTTGACATGTCTTACTACACCCAAGCTTTATCCATAGTCCTCTCAATAGCCATAGCAGCTGAGTCATTGGCAAACATCAGATTATGGACCAATTTGATCATTTTCAAAACCACCTGGTCCTCCTGAGTAGGATATGCCACTACTCCCAACTCACACCCACCCAACCTAGGCGTTGGATTATCATTCTTGGAAGTTGCATAGATGCCTTCTTTTATCTTACTTGAAGCCCCCTTTCTAGTGGAACGACCTTCTATCCACCTTGCCACCACCACTAGTTCCATCACCTTCACCCCACCAGAGTAAGGAGGTGAACTTCGGTCACCCCCCACCATTCCCAGACTCTATCTCTCAATTGTTTTGCTAGTGGGAGAAACAAAAGGAGAAAATGAAAGCGACCAAAAGTTTTTGGGTTCCTTGAATATTGCATTTGCATTAATCAAAAGTAAGGAAAAATTTCATGAAAACATCAACTGTATGAAAGTAATTCTATCACCTTCTTCCCTCAAAATATCAACAAAACTTGAGGGAAAGTTTCTATCATCAATATTATCCAAAAAAAATCCCCAAAAAGAGCAACATGTGCAAAAAAATTTGTGGCACCATTGCTTAGCCGTGGGATGTTGTGAAAAAGCACTTGCTTGAAGTCTAAAAGGAAGCAGATATCCATCTCATTCTCCTAAAAATTGATGGCATTCTTGTGCTTCATCAAGTCTTGGAGTAGTTTAATAGCATTGATCAATCCTCTTTAATGATTATCCTGTCCATTTCCAACAGCAAAGGTTGGAGAAAATCCTTGATAGAAACATCAGTAAAAAACTCAACCTTGGTTATATCCCAGTGCTTAATTTGCCTCCCCATAGCCAATACCAGTTGGCCATTATAATTTCTAAAAACTTCTCCAAGCCCAACAAGGGTAGACTGCTACAAAGAGGCATGAAAATTGTTCTTAAGCCAACATTTAGTGGTGACATAATATTTCTGATTTGATGAAGCTTCTGACATTGGAGTATACAGTGTTCCATAGTTTCCCTTTCATTACATCCTCACAAGCAAGTACTTACATCAGCGAGATTACAATGGAAAAGCCAAACATGAGTTAGGATAGCATCTCTCATTAAGCGTCACCAAAAGAAAGCTTCTCTGGTGTGAAACTTGAAACTTTTGACCCAACCGAAGGGGTAATTATCTCCCAACATCTTGGCATGCTAAGCCATGGTAGTGATAGTTTGGCTATGTTGGGAGTAAATCAGCTTAAGATGGCCAGCCCCAGACGGGTGGGCAATTTTAATGCTAATGATCCTCTCAAGCATACAACTTCAAAAACATTCTATTATTTTTGGATGTCTCACTTCAATTCCCTATCGAGAAATTGAGTTACCTTCTTATTTGCACTCCTATCCATGTTCAAAAAGGTAGGCTATAGGCAAAGAGGTCTATTGAGAATCCATACATCCTATAAGTTTTCCACAAGCTGTCTTTCTCCAATAATCCAACAAACAATTGGTCGTAGGGCTCTATCACCATCCACAATAATTTTCCATGCATTAGACATACCATAAGCCAAATTTTCTTGCAAGATATCCCTCCCATATCTATCAATCAAGCTCTTGTTAAGAAGGGTAGTCGGGTTTTTGAGCATGTCCCAATCAAGCCTCACATGGAGTGGCCCCATCAACTCTCTACTAGAATGAAAGCCTAGTCTGCCTAGCACCCTAGGATTGCAAAGTTCATTCCATGCAATGTAGTCCATCCCTGTTGGAATCTATCTTTTTGCCATAAGAAATGTAACCCCATTATCTCGATCTCCATCAAAATACCCTTGACGACAGTAGTGTGACAAATAAAATAGGTTGGGATGGCCAAAAGAGACGAACAAATTAGCATAGCCCTGCCCCTAAGCGAAAGGTGTTGGTGGCCCCAAAAATTTATTTTGTCCGAGGCAGACTTGATGATCTTCTTAAAATATGACACAACAAGCTTGCGCATGGCCTAAGGGATGCCTAAATACTCAAGTTCCATGACACTTCTATAGCCCAAACATCTGGCAATATGTCTCTTCTTCCAACCAAATAAAGTTTGCTAAATAGGACAATAGACTTGCTGCCATTAATCCTTTGTCCTTTTTAATTACAAAACTTTTGAAGGATGTCGGTGATGTAGGCTACATTGGCCTGAGATGCCTCAACAAAGACAAATATCTTGTTAGCATATAATAAGTGAGATATACACTACAAATTAGCTAACACCTATGTTGAGATTGTTGCAATTTAGTTTTTCTTATTATTGAGATTATTACAATATGTGTGTTTTTGATGATTCCAAATATTACTAGTTTAATTACTGTTTCTCCTAACATATTATGGATATATTATTATTATTATTATTATTATTATTATTATTATTATTATTATTATTTGTGTGTACTAATATTTCATGGAAATCATACTCCAGATTGTTGAAGACTTCAAGTCAAATTACATTAGGTTTCATTATAATTGGAGTCTATGATAAGATAATAGATTTTTTCCCATTAATTCGCTAGCCTGTCCAGGACCATTACCTGTTTAAAATTTTTTTGATGCGTTGGGCATTTTTCATAGACACCTCAGGAAAACTAAGGATGTCATTCACATACGGGAGATGGGAAATATAATCTGAGTTATTAGAAAGGTGAACTTTTAACTGTGTAGCATTCTATTTGAAGGCTTTTATTAACAATTTTGAGCATAAAATAAAGAGGTACGATAACAAGGGGCACCCTTACCATAGTGAACTATGGGCTTGAATTTAGTCCGACCTACTGCCATTGATCAAAAGAGTAAATAATGGTTAAGTGACGCATTGGATCACCCACTCAGCAAACCATGTAGGAAGACCCATAGCATTCATCAACATGTGAAGTGTGTCCCAAGACAAGATGTCGTAGGCTTATTCCATGTCAATTTTAAGTGCCATCTTCCCCCCTTGATGGTTGAGTGCTAGAATTAATAAATGACCTCCTAGGTAAGCAACCTATGGCTTGAGATGGATCTCCCCGGGACAAAAGCTCCATGTTCTTCACCAAAAATTTTAGTAAGAGCGTGTTTCAATCTTTGGATTAGCACTTGAGCAACCACCTTATAAAAAGATTTGCAAAGGCATATTGGCCTGAACTAGGAAAGAACATTAATATTTTCCATCTTAGGGAGGAAAATGACTAATGTGTCCTTCCAATCCAAGGACATTTAATTAGAGAGCAAAAAGTCATAAATGGCAATAATAACATCCTTATTAATAATACTCTAATATAATTTTAGGAAGGATGAAGTGATACCAACGATTCTCAGAGACTGATTGTTACTCATGCTAAAAATTTCATGTTAGATCTCGGCCTCTGACACCTCCACTTTGAGCTCTTCCTTAAGCAGGGGAAATTCTATCCTCAGTGGAAAAAGTAGGTCACTTAGTAAAAGAGATGCTCCTTGCATTCTGTTTGGCATGAAAAAACCTCAAGAATTCCTCTATGATAAGCTTCGAGTCATCAATAGGGGCTCTAGCCAGATCGTTAACCTGCAAAATTTGGTTGCAGTGCCGACGTTCGAATGCTACCACATAAAATAAGTGGGAGTTATCTTCCCCTACATTGTTCTAGAATACATTAGCATGCTGCCGCCATTAGGTGGTAATTCTATTTAAGGTGGCATTGAGATCCATATGAGCATGATGAAGCTCCTTTTGCTGCTCTAAGTAGAGACCTCGATCCAAGCACTCCATTATTTGGAGCTTAGCGAAATGCCCTTCAAGCTAAATTTTATGATCTCTTGGCTCCTTTATCCAATTTTTGCTCCAAAACAATAGTGCCCGGAGAGTTCTATTACATTTGCATTGAAGGATTTCAACAAGCTTTCTGAAGTTAGGCTTCATCCAATACTTACAGATAATATTCTAGGAAGCAAGGTAAGTAGTCCAAATGTCTTCAAATTGGATCCACAAAAGTCTAGGAGGGTTACAGGTCCCCAAAGATTTAGTAGGTTAGGAAATTGACTAGAGGAAAGATGGACTAGGTGGAAAACCACTACTAATGAAGCCACATTGAGGGCATCAAAATTCATCAAAAATTGATCCATGTGAACCAAAATCTTATTGTTTCCATCTTAGTTATTACTCCATGTTAAATTTGGGCCAACAAATCACAAATCATGGAGGTCATTAGTGGCCATGAAGTCTGCCATCTCCTAAGAAACTATCGAGAATGTGAACTTCTATCCACCTTTCTTTTTATCCTATGCCAAGTAGTTGTTAAAGTCCCCTCCAATCACAAAAAATCTGGGATGAAGGGAAATAGTGACTTCATTCCATAGTTCACATAAAAAATGAGGGTCGTTGTCAGCATAAACTAGCATAATAATACACCACGACATGTTGGGAAAATCCACTCGACCAATCAGGCACTAGGCCGAAGCATGAAAAACCTCAACATTTACAACGTCCCTCCTCCAAAGGAACATTAGCCCCTCCTACTTGATAATCAAGGGGTTGTGAAAGAAGCCTCAAACTATTCTCGCTAATTCGTTAATGTTCATCCTCATAATGACATGAATCTTTGTCACAACTAATCCAACAAGAAGAGCCTCATTGTCACCTAAATGGTTACATAGGTAGCTACCTATAGCCTTCTTACAGCCCCCCCTAAAATTCTAGAAAAGAAGTGAAGTCATTATTCAACATAAAGGGAGGCATTCCCATCGCTATTATCATCTAGTTCCTTTCTCCGCTTCCTAGGACGCTGCTCGGCCAGCCTAAGATGGGACAATTCCTTGTCAAAGTGGGCTTCTAAAACTCTCATCCATGGCTTATGTTGCTTTACCCCAGCTAAAAATAGAAGTGACACCATAATTCCCATCCATTTATCCTTTATTGATGGTTTCAAATTTCCTATCCCTTGGATATTGGGGGGGGGGGGGGGTTCACTAACCTTTGATTGGTTTAGTTCGATAGGGGTAAGCACCTACTTGGAATTAAGTTTAGCATTTAAAGGTTTGCATTGTTTCTTATTCTTTCAATTTTTTTGGTGGAACCAAGTTGCAAGGCCAGAATAGCCGTTCATCCTTAATTTGCTCCAAGGTTTTTTGTTCCTCTTACATCGTGCTAGGACAGCTTGTGCTGCTCTCGCTAGATTGCAATTAACTCACCTGGCCTAGGTTCTTTAGGTTCCCTAGGTGCCATTCCGCCTAGCCTAGGTCCTCTTGAGCCCATGAGGATAAGGTCCCATCCATCTTCGGTAGTTTTACTCCCCATGTTAGTGCAAATGAGGGCAGCCTTCAACTTCTCCCCAGATTGAGTCGATATATTCCTCCCAAACTCACAGGGGTTTGCACAACCTTGCTCTCAATAACTCCCACCACCAACTAAGTTGCCTGAGCTAGATATTTGTCCTTCCTATACACAATCATTCTAAAATTAAAGTAGGACATTGCCATCCCCTCGTACTCCACTTTATTGAAAAATTTTTCATGCAATCTATTTACCTAAATCACAGTTTGGATCTTCTTTGCCAAGTCGAGCCGAGTACAAACATGGGCAAATTCCTGTTGCTCCCATGCTCTCATTTGGGCATCAATTGGTTCCCACCATTGAAGAAATTCAAGTGATGTTCTTCCTGTCCCAATAGAGAAGGGGCAAATGAGGGAGTAGAATCCAAATTAGAGAAGATAAGCCATTCATGGAATCAGGGGTAAAGTGCAATGTACACTTATCCCAACTAATTATGTTGCTACCAATGAACCAGGAATTGCCATAAAGAATAGCATCACGGGCTGCAGTATCAATAAATACACAAGCAAAGCATTCCTTGCCAATCGTAGATAGTTAGAAGTCACCAAATCAACTCTAAAGGCATCAAATTTTAGTGCTCAAAACAAAATATGGCAACTTCTTGCTAATGATCCATACAAAAACTGCCCTTTCCGTCAACTGGGCATTCTATATAGTCGAGTCCATGTAAATAACAACCAAGATTCCATCCCTATAAATCAAAGCATGATCCTCAAATTGATCAATATATATATGTTCAGGCTTCTTCCAAACATTAGTAGGTTCAAATGGCTCCTTGGATCTACTTGATTCTGCAAAGATTGAAACTTTCCTGCCAGTTGAGGATTTAGCTTAAATAGTTGGAGTGCAAACAACAAAACTATTCATGTCGGATTGGTCTCTTCTAGTGATGTTAACACTTAAAACAGGTACACCACCTGCTTTAACTTTGGCCACACCCATAACCTTTATTTTAGCATAGCTCATTAGGATTTCATCCCCATTATACTCATAGTTACATACCTCCATACTCTACAGGCTGGCCCGTATAGTGGCAACCTGATTAATCTCCACATATTTCATCATCCTTGTTAGAGGCTCCTTGGCCACCGAGTGATTAACCTCCATGGAGTTTGACTCCTCGAAGAACATTGGGTTTTTCACAATGGTGACTTTTCTCCTAAAAGTTTTCTCTCCCCGCATTAGGTTTGTTCGACACCCTCACCTCACCCACACCACTTCTAGCAATAGAAGCTTCACCTTTAGGGTTCGTCGCAACATCCCCTAGGCTTCCTACCGAGGACCTACTATTTGTATGACTACCAGCCATGCCATCAAACATATGCTACACCGATGCTTGAGACTTCCATTTTGTTTTACTCGAGCTAGGCTTGCTTGGGAACTGCACCTCAACCCCCTTTTTTCTCCTCTAGATCCATTTATTGAATGCCTACAATCAAAATCCAGACCACGACCTGCTCAATCATCTCCATCACTGCCAAAGCAAGGAGGAAACCTTTGGCCCTCCCCCCTGCCCCTTCCATGACTTACTTTCTCACACTAGAAGCAAACTAGTAAGAGAAATATTTTGTGAGAAATGAAGGCACCTCCCAAAGTTTTATGGTTCCTTGAAGCGTGCATTTGCATTCATAAAAATATAAAGGAACAATTACTTCCAAAAAGCAATATTGGCTATATACTATCAGTATCATCCCTTAACATAGACAAAAAGGTCAAGGGAATTTACTATTGTGTACATCAGGCAAAAAAACATTGCCAAAAGGAGAAAAATGAGAACAAAAATTGGCAGGTTTGTTGCTATCACATGGTATGTACTTAAATAGAACTTGGTTAAAGTATAAAGGAAAAGTGATATCCGGTCCCTCCACCCAAAAATGAGTCTTCTTGCGATAATTGAATAAGTCATATAGTCAGCTGATTGCACAAAGGCAATCTCCCTCTATAATAATGTAATCCTTCTCAACAAGTAATCCTACAAGACATCAGAGATCATAGAAGCTGCCAAGAGCTCGGCCTGGGTACAATCCTAGTGCTTAGTATGTTTTCCCATTGCAAAAATGATTTTCCCCTCATGGTCTGGGACTAAAAAGCCTAATCCAACAATATTCAAAGTCTGGACCGAAGCATCAAAGTTAAACTTGAGCCTACTTGGAGAAGGGGCACCATAGTTTGTTAAGGGGCAACCCAAAATGCTGATTAGTGTCCCATTACTCCAGAATTGGCATTCAAAAAGGCTTCAGTAGGGAGGCAAGATAAGTAGTAGCCATGGCCAAAGGAGAGCAGAGAGGTCTTCCATGCTTCAAATCATTCCATGTTCTCTAGCATTGATATACTGCATAGTAGTAAATTTTTCCTTGGTTTAGGTTGTCAACTACAAGCTTCTATAGCTCATCAAGAAAATCCCCAATGGAATTGGGAGACGTTAGCAAAAAACCCCATTTGCCAAGGATGTCCAAAACTTATGTAAGCTTTCTACAATGGAGCATATTGTGCTCCGTCATCTCATCAGTGAGGCAACCCCACATATATGACACAATATTGGACAAGTTTCTGTGGCAAAGCCATATGTTTGTTGGGATAGAACCCCATAATAATCAACACTAAAAGAAGTTCTCCCTCGGGTGCATTCACAATCTGCGCATCCAATGAAATTGATAGGACCCCATGCCAATTTTGGATTTATAGGCCATAGTTGTGATTGTAAAATTAGAGGGGGAGTGAAGGAGTTCTGCAGTATCTATCCTACTGCTATTGACAGGTTCTGCTTGTTCCAGTAATTCACCTTATCCGACACTTTATTGAGGTTCAATAAGAAGTCAGATGAAACCAGCTTACATAAAATTAGAGGTATCCCAAGGTACATCAGGGAGTTACCACTCTGAACCCCAAAACATTAGCAATCCTTAATTTTTTTCCATGGGGGGAAAGCTTATTGAAAAGGATAACCAATTTACTACAATTAACTTTTTGGCCAATCCAACGATAATAATCTCTTAAAATTTTTGAGATACAGGTAGCATAGGCCCTGCTAGGGTGGCATCCCCACTACTTGAATACCTTAGATAGTAGTTCTGAGCATAAAATAAATAAGTATGGAGAGAGTGGGCAGCCTTATCTGAGTCTGCTGAGAGCCAAAATCCAATTGGAACGATTACCACTAAAAAAACATAAACCTAGGCCGAGAGATGCACTAATTTACCCAGCCAATAAACACCTCCGAGAACCCCATAAGTTTCATGACATACTAAATCGTGTCACTAGCCATGCAGTCATAAACCTATTCCATGTCCACCTTGAACGCCATCATGCCTACCTTCATGGTGGAATGCTGAAACTTGTACATGACCTCCTAGGCTAGGTGGCAGTGGCTAGAAATAGATTTGCCAGACACAAATGCCCCCTACTCTTCACCCACAATTGTGTCAAGGTCTTGCTTTAGTTTATTCACCAATATCATTTCCACCATATTATAGAAAGATTGACAGAGGCTAATGGGTCTGAACTTGGAAGTTGCATTGGCATTCTCCAATTTTGGGATAAGGATCACCAAAGTATCTTTCCAGCACTTGCACATATCATTAGTCTTAAAAGAATCCTTAATGGTATAGCAAACATTCTTGTTTATGATATCTTAATAGCATTTTAAGAAGGAAGATATAGTACCATCGATGCCTGGAGCCCGATTATTCCCTAATAAAAAGGCGGCCTCCGAATTTTCTTTGTTAGTAATCTTCATATCAAGATCGACCCTCACTTGATCTGGGATCATGTTAGCATCCTGGAAGGATGGCCAATGCTCCAGCAAAATACACCTAGCTCTCTATTTTAGCATAAAAAACTCTTAAAATTCTTCCTGAATTAAGCATGGATTGGAAACAGCCTCATCATAATGTGTGCAGACCTCCAAAACCTGGTTAGACCATCTCTTGGCCAAATGGGAAAAAAATGTGAATTAGCATCCCCGTTCTCAGTCCAATGAACCTTGGCACATTGGTGCCAATTGGTAGAAATACGGGCCAAGTTAGCATTGAATTCCACTACTTTTCTATGAAGTTCATTTTCCTATTCCAAATTGAGTCCATCTATAAAGCAGTATATAGATTGGAGTTCATCAACACATCATTCCATGATATATTTCATGTTCCCTAAATTCCAAACATGAGATTTGCTCTAAAAAAAGAGCTCTCAATGTCCTATCACATTTACGGGTTAAAACATATGCAGGTTGGCCAAAATTGTGCTTACTCTAGTTCTTTCAAACCATCTTCCAAGTGACCCGATAGCTCATCCAAATGTCTACAAATAGAATCCACCTAGCTATAGTGGCATGCTCTTGGAATCCAAACTTTAGGAATCGGGCAATGATTCGAGGCCAATTTGTTTAAATGCTTAATAGAAGCAAGGGGCACTAGCTTGAGGCCAGGTGAATCTTGATCCACTAAAACGTAGATCAAGACGCACCAATATGTTTCTTTGCCCAGTCTTGTTTTTCAACTAGGTGAATCTTGATCCACTGAAATCTAAATCATGTAAGTCATTTGTTGTTATAAAATCCCTCCTTTTCATTGATACCCACTTAGTGGGTAAACCTTTTACCAACTTCTTCTTTGCTTGGGAGAGGTAGCAGTTAAAATCCCCTCCCATAATAAATGGAACATTAGCTAAGGCACAAGAGTTAATGTTACCCCCAAGATTGTGCCTAATATGGTATTCCTTATTGGAATAAACTAGATAATAATCCATTTATGCAAAGGGATTAGCCCCTTTTCATGCTCATTAAGAGTGCCACCTATAGTGCCTTGACACCCGGGGTTGATAACCCCATTGCTACCAGTTAACAGTCCTCCCGCAGGGCATTTCTCTTGCCTATATCCCACCTTACCACAACCATAGCAAAGCACCCCAATGCCCATATATTCAACTTTTGGGTAAAACCATCCATTGAGTCCATTAATCCAAGTACCTGCATGGAGCCTTTTGGCAAGATTAAATTTAACACACACTCAGGTAAACTCTATTTCCCCACTTGGCAGTCTCAACATAAATCCACAATGGGGTCTCGATCATGGATATAATTTGTGTAGTATTCTACATATCCTAGTACTGTAAGGGCAGGATGGGGAGTCTAATCCACAAGGATGATGACAGACCATTCAACAATTTAAGAGAAAAGCTTGAGGACCACTTATCTACTCCCATAATATTGCCACTGATAAACCATTACCCACCACTCGACACCACTTGTCGAGCAGTAATCGACTCAAAGATACATGCGAAGCAGTCCTAACCAATAGTAGAGAGCTGAAATTTACCAAACATCCACCACTGACATTAGATCTCTGAGTTTAAACTAAAGTATGGCAACCTTCTCCTCTATATTTTCCCTAGAACAACTCGCTCTAGTAAAGCCAAATTCCCCCTGATCGCCTCCAGATTCAGCTCTATCGGGATCCTAACTCTTGAGATATCAGAAATCTCGACCATTTGATGTATACAAACATGCTCAAGGTGCTTCCATACATTATTCAATTGTCCAGGTCATGCCACACACTTCATTTCACTTCCCATGAAAGAGTCACCAAAGATAGATGATTGCTTATTGGTTAGTGCATTTTCCTGAACACCAGGAGTGCACTCAAGCAGGCTCCCTTGCTAGTAGGCATTTGAAACCATCAGGTTCACACCTATAGCAAAAATATCCTCACAAACACCTTTCATAGGGTTATCATAGCCTTCCATAGCCACCTTAGTAGGAATGCTTACTTGTGAATAATTTTGTTCAATGCAAATGTCCATCGGGTTGCCTACCGAAGCAGCACCAATGTCCATGGCATTTGGTCTGTTGAGCTGGGCTAAAAAGGGCACGATCTAACATGTTCTCCTCCACCTCCATGGATGATGTGGTATATGAAAGCATTGGGTTATAGCACATCTTTATGCCATCCTTCACCTTAGGAGAATAAGTCACTGAAGGAGAAAATTCCTCTTGCTTAATCCCAACCGCCTTGCTTGATGGGAGGTTCGCCTTACTCAGCAAAGCCATGACATGGGACTCTCCCTCACCGGGCTTCTTATCTCGGGTATGATCAATTGGGCTGTCGCTCCCCTTCTTACTTTATGCTGACAACTTTGACTTGGACTTGGCCCAAGTCTCCTTGCTCGAGACCTTCTTCCCAGGCCTCTTATTGCCACCCAAGCAACCTAAAGAATTCCTCCAGTTAAAATCACCACCTACAATAGCTCCTTCATCTCCATCCCTTACAATATAGGAAGGAGACCTTCGAACCCCCCCCCCCCACCCCACCATACCCATTCCTTCCCTCTCATGGAAGACTCAACTTAGATAAAAAAAAGGTGAGAAATGAAGAGCCTCCCAAAGTTTTTGGGTTACTTGAATGTTGCATGATGCATTCATTAAAAAGGTAAAAAGGAATAAAAGGAGTACATCAGTAGTATGGAGTTAAACTCTATATCTTCCTAGCAAAAAAAAAAAAAAAAAAAGGAAGAAGAACAATATATTTGAGTAAATTAGACCATACATATAAGATCCAAAAAAGTGAATTTAAAAAAGCAAGAGAGAACTGAAACCCCTTTCATTTGCATAGAGGGTTCTCCCATGCACTTTCCTTAAAAACCAAAAGGATAATCAAAGAACTACTCGGGGATAACATTACTGACCATCTCTTGTGAAGAGGCAGCACATTGGGCTGAGTAGTGCTCCATTGCTCTAGAATTGTCATCTGACTGGGCTGGGGGAGTAAGGATAGAACAACCAGAATATTTAAGGCTTGTGAGCTGTAGCGTCTTTTATGTTGCATAACATTACTGACCCTTCATAATTGATGGATCACATAGGAAAAAAACCGTCCCAAGCTCAGGTTATTCATGTCTATTTTAGAAAAGATTGTCATATAATCATCAAAATTATTGCCAATAAGGTAGGAAAATCCCCATTTAGCTAATACATCATGAATCTGGGCCAATTTGGTGCAGCCGATCATACAATGTTCAGTGGTTTCCTGCATGCTGCTCCCCAAGAGCACATCTCTGAGTCAGCTAGATTACACCGGTATGACCAGCTATTAGTGTTGAAACTTGTTCAAAATGAATTAGGTTGTTAAACTTAAGCTTATGTCACAGCGGCTAACCAAGAAAGGGGGTGAATTGGTAATTAAAAATTTTACCCTCTTTTAAAATTTTATACCGAAAATTCACTTTAATGAATTTTGTAGAAAAAGATTTTCAACCACAAGTTAAACAATAAAATAAAAAAGTCAGTAGAAAATAAAAAGACAAAAGATTTATAGTGGTTCGGTCAAACACGACCTATATCCACTCCACGGAGGCACCCTCCGAGTATTGTAATAATACCACTAGTGACTCTTCTTTTGCACCCACAGCAAGGCGGAGAAGCCTTTCCAAAACTCTCTTCCACCACTACCCAGTGCGGTAGAGAATCGTTGTCCTTTTACACTCTTCTCAGTGTTGGCAGAGAACCCTTCTTCCTTTCACACTCTCTCAATATAGGCAGAAAACCCTTCATCCTTTCACACTCTCTAAGTGTAGATAGAGAACCCTTCGACTGTTCATACTCTCCAAGTGTGGGCAGAGAACCCTTTGTCTGTTCAGACTTTCCAAGTGTCGGCAAAGAACCCTTCATCTATTCACACTCTCCAAGTGCCAGCTTAGAACCAGATCTCCTTGACAAATCTTCTCACAAGAAATATAGAAGAACGAGAGAAAAGAGTGAAGTAATCACAAACCACAAGTAGAGATTCTTACCTTTGAGTACCAAGTGAATCCTTCACGCTCCAATAGTAAGAATCCTCCTTCAAACACTCTCTCACACTCTCTCCTTGAGTCTCCCTTCAGTTGGCCCGAAGATTAGAAGGCAAAAAGATTAAGAGGCAGCTTTAATTGGACTTTATATAGGAAAGATACAAAAAATCATCCAAAAACTACTGATTTTCAAATATGTACATAGTGGATCATCTCGTACGATCTTGGATCGTCCTGGATGAATTTACTTAAATCAGTTGCATACGAACCCAATGTATATTGGTACGAACTGACTTCGTACCCGATTATCATCCCGTACGAACTAAGTTCGTCCGATATGAAGAGTTCTACCATGGGTCGGTTTCGACAAACTGCAGGACATTATCAAAATATGAAAAGATAGAGCATTTTCATCCTAGGATGAATAGGAGTTTGTCTGGATGAAATTTTTACTGAGAGCATTTCATCCTGGTCCGAATAGGAGCTCGTCTGAACGAAAATTTTTCAGAGAGCATTTCATCCTAGGATCAATTGGAGTTTGTCTAGATGAAATTTTTACAGAGAGCATTTTGTCCTGGGCCGAATATAGGATTTCGTATGAACAAAAATTCTCCAGAGAGCATTTCATCTTGGGAGGAATTGGCATTCGTCTGGACAAAATTTTTTCAGAGAGCATTTCATCCTTGCACGAACAGGATTTCATCTGAACAAAAAATTTCCATAGAGCATTTCGTCCTGGGACGAATATAAACATTTGTCTGGACGACCAGGTCTTAGAAAAATTTCCTCACTTCCTATTCGTTCCATTACTCTTTCGAGGCGATAACTGACTTGATCGTCCCGTACGATCAGTATGATTTTTTAAAGATCTCCCCAAGTGTGTGTGTGCTAAACTACTTAATTACAATCACTCCCTCTCAAACTCAATACAATGAAAAAAGTACAAGCTTCAATTTATAAATTATTTCATGCTGAATTTTTATTTGTGAAGTCTTCATTAGTTTGGAGTTTGATTATCCTGAAATGTTAGTCCTTACAAGAGCAAAAATAATTCTTCTAAAAAGTGTTAGGAGAAAAAAAAAACTTTAAAATAATAATATTTGGAATCATCAAAACTTTACAAGTTGCAAGAATGTAAAGCATGCAAATAGCAACTCTCTTAACAATCTCCCCCTTTTTGATGATGGAAAAACTATTATTATTTGTATAAATTTCAAATTCTAAGAATCTCCTAAACTCCCCTTGAATTGATGAACATATAAAAATGAGGAGGCATTGCACAACAATTTTATCTTTTATCTTTTTTTAAAGTACAAACATATATGATATGAAGATACAAAAAACAATACGATAACATTAAAAAAAACTACAATACAAAACAAGCACACAGATACAATACGAATAATATTTTCTCACCCTTTTTGACAACAACAAAAAGAGAAGAAGAAAAAAAAATAAAAATGTAAGCAGTCATATGATAATCTTTTGATAATTGATCGTTAAAAGTGATTGAAATAAATATTGCAAATAAAATCAAATCATTAGATAAATAAAAATGATTCATAGAATTTGAGAAGAGATATAACATTGATAATAAAAAGTATATATAAAAAACAAGAATCAATTTAGACATTAAGATAAAGAAAATCATTGCATAAAAGATGAATATAAAATTTGTATATTTTAAATTTCAATACGAAATATAAATATACAGAAGATCAATTTAAATTAAGAGATTAAAGATTGTGGAAAGAAATAACTACCACATGTGGTGCTTTGCGCATCTTTTTCAATAGTTGTGGCACATTTTTGTGCATCTTTTTACTTGTGGGCTTATTTTGTGCGTCTTTTCAAATTGTAAACCATTGCACATTTCTTTTGATTTTTGTACATTTGTATATTTTTTTAAGAATAATCTTAATCTTTCCAAAATCAATAATAAAAAATTTCAAATTTTTCTAAGTACATCAATATTTATTGATAAGTGAAATACAAAATAAGAAAACATCACAATTACAATAATAATATTAAATATTAATGTAGTCTAATAAGATACATGAAATTGACAATCTTAATTATATCAAGTTATAATCAAAACTTAGATTTACAAAAAATTAGTTTTTCTAATGAATTTAATTTTGAGTTGCAGTTTAAGTTATAGCACTTGTAGGATAAAAAATTTTAGGGATTTTCATATAGGCTAACACACATTTCAAAACAAGATTAAAACCAAAACAATATAACTTATATTGATATCATTATAATGAATATTACAATCTAAGAAATGATATCAATACTACATAAAAACTCAAATACTAAAATATCAAATGAAACAAACTCATAACAAAAAGAAATATATATCACAAACTACCACATTACAATTACATCAACTAAAGAAAAGCAAAACCAAGTACATGCGTCACTATGATGGGCCTTGATCTAGAGGAGGAGGAGGTACAGTACTGAAGAAATTAAAATAACTGCTTATCATGAGCATGTTTGAACTTATGTCATTTATCTGTTCTCGCATATATCCATGTCTTGATTGTACTGAACATCCTACTGCTGTAAGTGAGTTTTAATTTGATCAAATCTTTGATCAAAATGAGACTCTCAATGATCAAACCTTTGAATAAAATCTTGGTAATTTGGTTCACTAGCAGGTGCAGGTGCAGGTTCTGGTTCCTCCTCTGAGTCACTAATAACATGTGTTTTACGTGGTTCATCTTTATTGAAGATTGCTCTAAAAGATCCATCATTGTAGTAGAGAGGTTCTTCAAAATCTTGAACTGGATGAACCAATTCATACTTCTTCTCCAAAATGTAGGAAACAAGATGTCCTAAGGCTATGTTTTTCTTTCTTTTATGGGCGACATGACCAATTTTAGAAAGTCCATAAAGATAGTCAATGATTAGTTGGGCTTCATCTATAGGTTGATCAGTCATAATCAAGTAGGTTACTATTGAAAGAAGAGGAGTAATGTTGACTCTATCACCAGCTTTAGGAATTATGGAAGTTCGAAGAACATTTTGGGTGATATGAGCATTGCGAATAAGAGAGGACACTTTAGGCATATACTCCTTAAATATAATTCCTCTAATCACTTCATTAATTTCAGTCTAGTTAAAGTCAGAAGTAGTGGTTAAGGTAAGGGCTCTAATTCCTTTAGTCCTTAAGTTCTAAAAGATTCCTAGGTCAGCCTTTGTGATTTCAACTTTCTTCTTAAAAACATATGACCTTATGATAGAATGATCAGAATTGAAGGACATGTTTGCTAGGAAATAATGAAAGGTCTCTTTGTTGTAGAGGTGGACTAGTGTGAGAATGAGACCAAATTGAGTTGAAGCAAACAAGTTCATTACCTGAAAGGTCAGTTGTTCTTGAATAAGAACTCGAGAAGGGGTGATCTTAGAAGAGGCAAATCTAGGAAATGATTCTTCGTTGGCCTTGGATAGAAAGTTATCGCTAGAATTTCTGTGTGGACCCTTAGCTAGAACCTTTTGACGTTTGCTTGAACTTGCCATAGATAAGATATAAAAGAAGAAAGGGTTTTGAAAGGGATGTGTGAGTGTGACTGTTGAGTCATAGCCGGCCAATTTAATGAAATACGACTGTTCGTACAGACAAAATTATATTCGTCCCGTACGAAATTCAGTTCGTTCCGTACGAAAAAATTTCATATGGATGAACGAATGAGTCCAAAATAAAAGAGCGTTTCGTAATCACCCAACTTAGGAAGCATTCTTTCGTACAGACTTTTGACCAAACGATCATACAGACGTACAGGTGTTAGTCCTGGATGATCAGAAATTTAAGATCATTTTAATGGCAGTTGAAACCGTCCCCCACATCGATTCGCCAAGCGTTCGTCCGGATGAACCAAAGGTTCGTACGTACGAAAATAATATTAAAAGCGAGCTTATCCGTTTAATTGACAATCAATCGTACAGACATTTAAAAATTTCATCCAGACGATCAAGATGATCGTACAGATGAAGTGAAAATTAAAAACTGAAAAATTGTATGCAGACGGTTCAAATCCGACAGTTAACACACAACACAGTTTGTCCCGTACAAAAATAATTTTGTCTTGGATGATTTTCACTCAATTTTTAAAAAATATGGACTTAGTCAAAACTAAAACACAAACACACTAAAAGCACAATAGAAAAATACATAAAATCACAAATACAAAAAATAAAACACTCATAAATACACAAAATATTAACTAAAAAAGACACATCATTTTTACAGAAACATTTTAATTAAGCATTCAAATCGATCACACCAAGCCTTGTTCTTAATGCACTGAAAGTATCAAAGGCTAAAGGTTTTGTAAAAATATCTGCAAGTTGATTTTCTGTAGAAACATGAGTGAGTTCAATTTCTCCTTTGGATACATGATCCCTTATAAAATTATACCTGATGTCTGTATGTTTGGTTTTTGAATGTTGAAAATGTTTTTTAGAAATGCAAATAGTACTAGTGTTATCACAATAAATTGGAATAGTGCGTATAGTTTATCCTAAATCAATCAACTGTTGTTTCAACCAAAGTACTTGTGCCACACAACTTCCTAATACAATGTATTCAGCTTCTGCAGTAGATAGGGCTACTGAATTTTATTTTCTACTGGATCAAGAGACTAAAGAATTTCTAATAAACTGACATGTTTTAGAAGTGCTCTTTCTATCCACCCTATAACCTAAAAAGTCAGAATCTAAATAACTAATTATTTCAAAAGAAGAGCTAAACTTAGGATACCAAATTCCTAAGTTCTGAGTTCCTAACAGATATCTTAAAATCCTTTTTAATAATGTCAAATGTGATTCTTTTGGATTTGATTGAAATTTAGTACATAAACAAATACTAAATATGATATCAGGCCGGCTAGCTGTCAAGTAAAGCAAAGATCCAATTATTCCTCTAAATTTATTTTGATCAACAAATTTTCCCTTAGGGTCCTTATCCAACTGAACTGAGAAACTCATAGGTTTACTAACAGGTTTAGCATTATCTATTTCATACTTTTTGAGGATGTCCTTAACATACTTTGATTGACTAAGAAATGTACCCTCCTCAATTTGCTTAATGTTAAAGCCTAGAAAGTAGCTTAAATCTCCAATTAGACTAATCTCAAATTCACTACTCATTATTTTAGAAAAATCATCACAAAGATTTTTATTTGAAGATCCAAAGATGATGTCATCCACATAAATTTGTACAATGAGTATATCCTTTCCAAGTCTCTTTAAAAAGAGAGTTGTATCCACACTTCTTTTTTCAAATGATCTTTCAAGTAGGAAGGTGCTTAATCTCTCATACCAAGCCCTAAGTTCCTATTTCAATCTATATAATGCCTTTTGCAATTTAAAAATATGATTTGGGTATTTAGAATTTTCAAAACCTGGAGGTTGTTCTACAAAAACATCCTCTTGAATTATCCCATTTAAAAATGCACTTTTTACATCCATTTAGTATAGTTTAAATCCTCTAAAACAGGCAAAGGCTAACAAAATCCTAATTGCTTTAAGTCTAGCTACAGGGGCAAAGTCTCCTCAAAATCAATCCCTTCAATCTGATTATACCCCTTAGCAACTAATCTAGCCTTCTTTCTAATGACTACTCCTGAGTCATTCATTTTATTTTTGAATACCCACTTAGTTCCAACTACACTCTGATCTTTTGGCCTTATAGTTAATTCTTAAACTTTATTTCTTACAAATTTATTTTACTCTTCTTGCATAGATAAAATCCAAAATTCATCTGAAAGTGCTTGATCAATATTTGTGGGTTCTATGGTTGAAATAAAGGTTGAATGACTTCTTTGTTTAATCCACGCCTAGTCTTTACACCCTCATTAGGTTCACCAATTTTCAATTCCTTTGGGTAGTTTTTAGAAAATCTCAAATCTCTAGGCAAAGGGTTTTCTATCTCTAAGTTTTCTTCCAAATTTATTTTATCAATCTTTTGGGAGTTAATCTCAATTTCATCTTCTACAACATTTGGCTCTTCTAAAATTCCAGATTCATGAAATACAACATGTGTGGTCTCCTCAATTACCAAAGTTTTTTTGTTGAATACTCTATAAGAATTTCCAACACTTGAGTATCCTACAAAAATACCTTCATCTGATTTTAGATCAAAATTTCCTAAGGCGAATTTTTTGTTGTTATGAATAAACACCTTGCAACTAAAAACATGCAAATATAACAAATTAGGTGCTATTCCTTTTAGCAACTTATAGGGTATTTTATTTAATTTAGATCTCATATTCACCCTATTAAGAACATAACATATAGTGCTAACCACCTCAGCCCAAAATATTTAGGAAGTGAGTATTCTGCTAAAATTACTCGGGCGGCTTCTATTAATGTTCTGTTTTTTTTACTACCCCATTTTGATGAGGGGTTCTAGGTGCAGAAAAGTTGTGATCAATTCCTTTCTCCTTATAAAAATCCTCAAATCTTTCATTTTTAAATTCTCCTTCATGATCACTTTGTATAATCATAATTTCACATCCTAGCTTTCTTTGAATCCAAGTCAAAAAGTTTTTAAATTCCTCAAATGATTCACTCTTATGAAATAGAAATCTAACCCAAGTGAATCTTGAATAATCATCCACGATCTTCCCTCCTAGACTTACAGTTCCAACAGGTCCAAAAAGATCCATATACAAAAATCTCCAATGGTTTACTAGTTCTAAGATCCTTATTGGACTGAAAAGAGGACTTCAGCTATTTTCCTAGTTGTCATGCATCACAAAGGTAGTCCTTAGTAAAGTCTAGTTTTGGTATACCTCTCACTAGATTCTTTTGGGTAATCCTCCTAAGGCTTTTCATGCTAGAGTGATAAAGTCTCCTATGCAAAAGCTATGACTCATCAGAAATAGTTTTTAAACAAAAAGTAGTAGGTAGCATATACACATTATTTACCCTTATACCATTCAAAATATCATTTCCATTTAAGCTTAATATGCAGCTAGCAGGAAATTTTTTTTTATAGAATATCCTTTGTCACGTAGCTGGCTTATACTTAACAAATTATGCTTTAAGCCTTCTACCAATAACACATTTTCAATGTAAAAATTCTTAAGATTGCCAATTATACCTGACCCAACCACCTTCCTTGTGATGTTATCTCTAAGTGTAACCTTGCCTCCACTCCTGACTTCCAGTGATATGAATTATGTAGTATCTCCAGTCACATACTTTGAACATCCGCTGTCTAGGTACCATATGCTATCACAAGGTCTTGTGTGAGAGTGACCCTGCAAGAATATCAAACATTAGACCTAGGAACCCAAAAAAGTTTGGGTTCTCCTTTTGGGAATTTATAAAGAGATGCATGTATGATATATCTAGGTTTATGCATCTTAGGTTTCCACACCAAATAAGTTTTCTTCTTCAAAGTATAGGTGTGAGCTATGTGTCCAATCAATCCACAATTTCATGTGGTTGTCATCAATTAAAGCAAGATTTTTTCTAAGGATTTCTTGCTCATTTTGTAGTTCATCAATTTTTAAGCTCAGACTAGTAAGCATTTTCTTCATCTTCCTATATGCATCATGCATATGTTCAGAAACTTCAAAGAGTTCATCGTAAGTTAAGTCACAAACCTCTTCTTGATATGACTGATCAAGATTATATGCCATTAAGCACATATTAGTGACTTCCTCTTCCTTTTCTATCTCTGACGAGTTCGAAGCTGAGTCCACCCAGAAAGCTCTTTGGAATTTCTTCTTGCCCTTCTTCATAATTGGTTGCTCCTCTACCTTCTCCTTGCTAGGAGTGGCTTGATTTTTGGGCAGTCTGTATTAATATGTCCAGGTTTCTTGTACACATAGCAAATAACATCATTTGAAACCTTGACATTCCTATTTAATTTACCTCTATTCCATTGCTGGCGTCTCTTCTGCTTCCTCTTCAGAAAGTTTCTGAATTATCTAGTCATTAATGTGATGTCATCTTTATCCTCAGGTTGTGAGTGTTCACTCTCAGATTCCTCCACTTTTAGTTTCTATATTCTTCTTTCCTCGTGGTCCATATGCATCAATCCTTCTTTGGCTAACTCCTTGCTCATAAGCAATTAGCGATCCAAGAAGATTTTCAATAGAGTAAAGGTTTAGATCTTTAGACTCTGTAATTGTAGTGATTTTAGCATCATAAATAGTAGGCAAACAATGAAGTATCTTATTAACTATTTCAGCAATCGTTAGTTCCCTACCCAAAGCATGTAAAGAGGTGACTATTTGTGTGAATCTTGTGTACATATCATAAATGGATTCATTTGATTTCATGCAAAATAGTTCATAATCATGCAACAAGATATTAAGTCTAGATTGCTTAACCTCATTAGTCCCCTCATAAGTTATACAAAGTCTATCCCATATGTCCTTTTCACTCTTGCAAGTAGAAACCCGCATGTAATCTTCTGATTTAAGAGCACAAAAGAAACTATTCAAGCATTTAGCATTTAGATGTGCTAAGTCACGTTCTTCTACTATCCAGTCCACAAAAGGTTTTTCAACTCTAACTCTGTCAACTAGTCTAGTTGGTTTTGTATACCCTTCCTGAACTAATATCCACATACGGTAATCAAGTGACTGTAAAAATGTAGACTTGCGTGTTTTCCAAAAATCAAAAGGAATATTGCCGAACAATGGAGGTCTAGTTATAGAGTAACCCTCAGGTGTATTTCGATTTTCAAATATAGCCATCTATATTAATTAAAAAGTAGTATAAACTTATGATTTTGAAACAAAGCTCTGATACCACTTATTGAAACTTGTTCAAAATAAATTAAGTTGTTAGACCTAAGCTTATGTCCCAGCGGCTAACCAAGAGGGGGGGTGAATTGGTAATTAAAAATTTTACCCTCTTTTAAAATTTTATACCAAAAATTTACTTTAATGAATTTTATAGAAAAAGCTTTTTCAACCACAAGTTAAATAATAAAATAAAAAGGCAGCGGAAAATAAAAAGATACAAGATTTATAGTGGTTCGGTTAAACACGACCAACATCCACTCCCTAGAGGCACCCTCAGAGTATTGCACTAATACCACTAGTGACTCTCCTTTTGCACCCACAGCAAGGCGGAGAAGCCTTTACAAAACTCTCTTCCACCACTACCCGGTGCGACAGAGAACTATCATCCTGTTACACTCTTCCCAGTGTTGGCAGAGAACCCTTCATCATTTCACACTCTCCCGGTGTAGACAGAGAACCCTTCGCCCTTTCACACTCTTCAAGTGTAGGCAGAGAATCCTTTGGCTCTTCACACTCTCCAAGTATGGGCAGAGAACCCTTTGTCTATTCACACTCTCCAAGTGTTGGTAGAGAACCCTTCGTCTGTTCACACTCTTCAAGTGTCGGCAGAGAACCGGATCTCCTTGACAGATCTTCTCACAAGAAATCCAGAAGGACGAGAGAAAAGAGTGAAGTAATCACAAACAACAAGTAGAGATTCTTACCTTTGAGTACCAAGTGAATCCTTCACACTCTAGTAGTAAGAATCCTCCTTCAAACACTCTCTCACACTCTCTCCTTGAGTCTCCCTTCAGTTGGCATCAGCAGGTAAAAAGATCAAGAGGCAGCTTTAATTGGACTTTATTTGGAAAGACACAAAATTCCATTCAAAAAGTACTGATTTTTAAGTATGTATATAGTGGATCGTCCCGTACGATCGTGCATCGTCTTGGACAAATTTACTTAAATCAGTTGCATACGAACCCAATGTATATTGGTACAAACTAACTTCGTACCTAATTATCATCTCGTATGAACTAAGTTCGTCTGGTATGAACAGTTAAACCATTGGTCAGTTTTGACAAACTGCAGGATGTTATCAAAATATGAAAAGATAGAGCATTTTTGTCCTGGGACGAATAGGAGTTCGTCTGGATGAAATTTTTATAGAGAGCATTTCGTCCTAGGCCGAATAGGAGCTCGTCTGAATGAAAATTTTCCAGAGAGCATTTCATCCTGGGATGAATTGGAGTTCGTCTGGATGAAATTTTTACAGAGAGCTTTTCGTCTTGGCTCAAATATAGGATTTTGTTTGAACGAAAATTTTTCAGAGAGCATTTCGTCCAGGGACGAATTGGCGTTCGTCTGGATGAAATTTTTACAGAGAGAATTTCATCCTTGCACGAACAGGATTTCATCTTAACAAAAATTTTCCAGAGAGCATTTTGTCCTGGACGAATAGAAAAATTCGTCTGAATGATCAGGACTTAGAAAAAATTTCCTCACTTCCTGTTTGTTCCATTGCTCTTCCGAGGGGATAACTGACTTGATTGTCCCTACGAACCTGATTCGTCCCGTACTATTAGTATGATTTTTTAAAGATCTCCCCAAGTGTGTGTGTGCTAAACTACTCAATTATAATCACTCCCTCTCAAACTCAATATAATGAAAAGTACAAGCTTCAATTTACAAATTATCTCGTGCTGAATTTTGATTTGAAGTCTTCATTAGTCTGGAGTTTGATTATCCTGAAATTTTAGTCCACACAAGAGCAAAAACAATTCTTCTAAAAAGTGTTAGGAGAAAAACAAAACTTTAAAACAATAATATTTGGAATCATCAAAACTTTACAAGTTGCAAGAATGTAAAGCATGCAAATAGCAACTCTCTTAACAATTGGTAGGAATGGTGTCCCGAGGAAGTCTCCACCAAAAAAACTACTCCTAAGGGTGTAATATTAATCATTTGAGCTAAGCAAAGGTGTAGTTGACCACTAGAAGTGTGGCTTGAAAGGCCATGGTCGTGATAGTCATACTGAGAGGCTAGTGAACAAGTTTAGGCCGATCTAAACCTTGGCCCTTGATAGTTGGAATGGAAACAATTCTAGAGCTAAAGGACCTCCAAAGCAACTCTAAAGCCTATGGTCATCCTAGAGGCCATCCTCCCTTAAAAAGTAAGCCACCTTAGTGTTCTCCACTTGCTCCACATTATGAAAGGTATGCCATATGTCAAGGCTATGGTTCAGGATCCATATATCCTTTAAAGTATCGATCTATGCTCCATCCTTAATATGCCACAGATGGGTAGGCCTTAAAGCCATGAGACCATCTAATAAGATCTTCCAAGTAACAGGCATCCCACGGCTAATAGCAACCACCCAAACATTACACATCTCCAGCGAGGTACCAAAATATTTTATTTTTGAGACCTTTCAGAAACCCAACAACTTGCCAATGTTTCTTTATTTCCATATGGGGTAGCATTTGTTGAATAGCACCATAGACTTACTATAGGTTTTTTTCTATTCCGTCTAGTTGCAATACCTATCCAAGATATTCTTAATAAGATTATTATTGGCCCATGAAACTTTAGCAACGATTAGGAAATTATTGGTATAAAGAAAGTGGTAGATCTGCTCGGAGTTGCTCGAGAGATAGATTCCTAGCTATAGGCCAGACTGATAGAAGGCCTTGGTAAGTAATCCTTAACAAATGATAAAGAGATAAGGGGATAAGGGGCACCCTTGATGGAGCCCACAATAAGCAGGAATCTAATACGATTGTGTTCCATTCTGTAAGAGAGTCAATCATTGTTTTGATTTGCATTAGAAAATTCATTCAGTCAAACAGTGCAGAAAACCAATGGACTTCATCACCCTGCCAGTGTTTCCCAGGCCATATTATCATATGCCCATTTCTATATCCACCTTGAGAGCCATCAAACCAGCTTTGGACATGGAGTTTTGAAATTTGTTAGCCATTTTTTAAGTCAATAATTCTTGGTGTGAAATGGACCTCCCTAGAACAAAGGCCCCTTATTCTTCCCCTATAACCTCCATTAACACTAGCTTTAACCTGTTAAAAAGCACCATAGCCACGACCTTATAGAATGCTTAATAGAGGTTGATTGGTCAGAACTTAGATGACATGTTGGCGTTTACCATCTTAGGCACCAAGATGACTAGTGTTTCCTTCCAGTCATCTCGCATGGAATTTGAAGAAAAGAAGTCTCTAATAGCATTAAGATCCTCCTTTTTTAAAATATTCCAGTAAAATTTTAAAAAGGAGGAAGTAATACCATTAATTATGGGTGCCTGATTATTTGTCATGCTGAAAATAGCATTTGGAATCTCTAATTTAGTAACATCCATCCGCATTGCCAATATAAACTGGGGAGGGACCTACTGGTCAGCATAAAACTCTAACCAATTTTGAAGATCGACCATCCATTCTCTTCATTTGGACCTGAATAAGTTCCAAAATTGATCATGAATGAAATCAGGCTCTTCTTAGATTTTCACCTCTTAGCTTTACACCTCCATGATCTGGTTGGTTCTCTTATATCCAGAAGCCACCGCATGAAACAAGTGTAAATACCATCACCTTCATTAATCCATCTAACCTTGGCATGCTGCCGCCACCTGGTAGAGTTTCTAGCAAGGGTTGAATTGAGTTCCACCACATCACAATGCAATTCAAATTGTTGTTCATCATTCAACCTTGTATTAGAACATTTAGCCATATGAGGCTCCCCAAGATGGGCCTCCAAATAGGTCTTACGGACATTAAACTCCTTAGGAAAGTTCCTACTCAATGGAATAAAGCCCGACACTTGTGTTAAAGGACCTCCACAGGATAGCCATTGTTCAGTTTGCTCCGATTCTTCCACACTAATTTCTAGGTAGCCGAGACGGTCATCTAAATATCCTTAAACCTTATCCACCTACTAGTTGGTTGGTTTTCCTATCCGTGAAAGCCTAAGAGGATCCGGCAGTGATACGATGCTAATTGGATGATGTGCTTCACAGTAGCCAATGAAGCCATCCTGAGAGCCTTAGAGTTTAGATAAAATCAGTCCAGATACACCCATATTTGGCTGCTCCCCTCCTTATTATTGCACTAAGTGTACTTTAGTCTGGAGAATCCAATGTCATGAAGGTCGTTTGATGGAAATAATTTAGCCTTCTCCTGAGCTCCCGTAGAATAAGTGAACTTCCTACCCCCCTTCTTATTAGCTTGTGAAGGGAAGCAATTAAAGTCTCCCCTGAAAATGGTCAGCATCCTTAGTACAAGGGACCCATAAAAGCTTCCCATAGTTGACGACATATATGCATATCCTTACTTGCATAAATCAATGCCACATTACACCTTAACATCTTTGGAAAGTCCAGCAAGCGAATAACACATTGATTCATAAAAAAGGTAACTTCAAAGTGGGTGACGTCACGTTGATAGGGCACCAACAGTCCCCCAAATTTACCCTTAACCAGGTTGTAAAAAAACTCTCATTAGTTCCTAATGAGCTTGTCAACCTCCCTTCTACCAAAACATTCTATTTTAGTCTTAGTCAACCCAATAAAGAACACATCATAGGCTTCCCTGCAATTCCAAAAATGTAAGGACAACATTAATAAACACAAGGGGAGGTTGTTAAGATAGTTGTTATATGAATGCTTTACATTTTTTGCAACTTATATAGGTTTGATGATTCCAAACATTATTGTTCAAATGTGTAGTTATCTCCTAACAATTTTAGAAGATTTGTATTTGCTCTTGTGTGTACTAACATTTTAGGAAAATCTAACTCCAGACTACGAAGACTTCAAATCAAATTCAACATGAAATACTTTGAAAATTTGAAGCTTGTATTTTTCTTTGAATTAATTTTGAAAGGGAGTGATTGTAATTGAGTGAATAAAAACACACACACACATATGGAGATCATATATAATTTATACTGATCGTACGGGATGATCAGACAGTTATCTCTTATTGAGCACATGAAACGAATAGGAACAGGCTTGAAAAATTTTCTAAGTCCTATTCGTCCGGGATGAAATTAATTATCGTCCAGGACGATCTGTTCTATGTAAAATTTTCGTCCAGACGAAATTAATTATCGTCAAAAAATGAGTTGCTCTCTGTAAGATTTTCGTCCAGACAAAATTTTATTATCGTCCAGGACGATCTCTTCTCTGTAAAAATTTCGTCCGGACGAACCAATTTTCGTCCAGACGATTAACCGACTTAGAACGGTTTTCAGCAGTTTCTAGAACCGACCTTGTAATAACCGTTCTTACCGGAAGAACTTTGTTCGTACAGGACGATCAGCTTGTACGAAAATATTTCGTACACATATCTAAATAGGGTCGTTTCAAAGCGTTTAAGTAAAATCGTCCAGGACGATCTACGATCGTACGGGATGATCCACTGCATACAGAATTGAATACTTACAGTTTTTGGGCGGTTTTTTGTTTCTTTAGTATAAATAGTCCAAATTAGACTGCCACCCAATCTTTTTGTCATTTGATCTTCGTGCCTCTTGAGAGAATAGCTAAGGAGAGAGTGTGAGAGTGCATTCAAAACAAAATTCCTACCACTGGAGTGTGAAGGCTTCACTTGGAGTTCAAAGGTAAGAATCTCTACTTATGAATTGGAATTACTTCACTCTTTTCTTTCTTCCTTCTAGATCTCTTGTGAGAAGATCTGTCAAGGAGATCCGGTTCGCTGCCGACACTTGGAGAGTGTGAATAGCCGAAGGGTTCGCTGCCTACACTTGGAGAGTGTGAATAGCCGAAGGGTTCGCTGCCTACACTTGGAGAGTGTGAATAGCCGAAGGGTTCGCTGCCTACACTTGGAGAGTGTGAATAGCCGAAGGGTTCGCTGCCTACACTTGGAGAGTGTGAATAGCCGAAGGGTTCTCTACCCACACTAGGAGAGTGTGAAAGGATGAAGGTTCTCTGCCAACACTGGGGATTGTGTAAAAAGATGATGGTTCTATGCCGCACTGGGGAGTGGTGAAAAGAGTGAGTTATAAAGGCTTCTCCACGTTGCTGTGGGTGCAAAAGGAGAGTCACTATTGATATTAGTGCAATACTCAGAGGGTGCCTCTGGGAAGTGGATGTAGGTCTGGTTTTAGACCGAACTACTATAAATATGGTGTCATTTACTTTACTGTTTTTACTTTTCCGCATTTTATTTTTGTTTTCAAAAACTCTGTCGTTGAAAAATATTTTCTACTAAAACTTAAAAGAAAATTTTCATTTCGGTTCAACAAAAATTTTAAAGAGGGTTTAAAATTTTTAAACTACCAATTCACCCCCCCTCTTGGTAGCCTTGGGACATTAACTTAGGTTTAACAACCTAATTACTAGACTCAACAAGTGGTATCAGAGCTCCGTTTCAAAATCATAAGTTTGAACAACTTTTTGATTAACGTAGATGGCTACATTCGGAAACCGAAACACACCTGAAGGTTACTCTATCACTAGACCTCCACTGTTTGACAATATTCCTTTTGATTTTTGGAAAACACGCATGTCTACTTTCTTACAGTCACTTGATTATCGCATGTGGATACTAGTCCAGGAAGGTTACACAAAACCAACTAGATTAGTTGATGGAGTTAGGGTAGAAACACCTTTTGCAGATTGGACTATGGAAGAACGTGACTTAGCACAATTAAATACCAAATGTTTAAATAGTTTCTTTTGTGCTTTAAAATCTGAAGACTATATGCGGGTTTCCACTTGCAAAAGCGGAAATGACATATGGGATAGACTTTGTATAACTTATGAAGGGACAAATGAGGTTAAGCAATCAAGACTCAATATCTTGTTACATGACTATGAATTATTTCGCATGAAACCAAATGAATCTATTTCTGACATGTACACAAGATTCACACAAATTGTCATTTCTTTGCATGCACTTGGTAGGGAACTAACAAATATTGAAATGGTCAATAAAATTCTTCGATATTTACCTACTGCTTATGATGCTAAAATTACTGCAATTATAGAGTCTAAAGATGTAAACATATATTCTATTGACAATCTTCTTGGTTCACTCATTACTTATGAGCAAGGAGTAATTCAAAGAAAGATTGATGCAGGTGAACCACGAAAGGAGAAAAATATTGCATTAAAAGTGGAAGAGTCAGAGAGTGAACACTCACAACCTGAGGATGAAGATGATATTGCACTAATGACTAGACAATTCAGAAGCTTTTTAAAGAGGAAGCAGAAGAGACGCCAACAATGGAACAGAGGTAAGTTTAACAAAAATGACAAGGTTTCGAATGAAGTAATTTGTTATGAATGCAGGAAACCAGGTCATATAAAGACTGAATGCCCAAAACTCAAAACCACTCCTAGCAAGGAGAAGATAGAGGAGAAACCTATGGTAAAAAGGGGTAAGAAGAAATTTCAAAGAGCTTTCTGGGCGGACTCAGCTTCAGACTCATTTGAGACGGAAAAAGAAGAAGAAGTCACCAACCTTTGTTTGATGGCAGATAATGTTGAACAATCAGATCAAGAAGAGGTATGTGACTTAACCTATGATGAATTGTTTGAAGTTTCTGAACACATGCATGATGCATATAGGAAAATGAAAAAGATGCATGCTAGTTTAAGTATAGAATTGGAAGAGCTCAAGAAGGAACATGAAATCCTTAGGAAAGATCATGCATTAATAGATGACAACCACATGAAACTACTTGATGAATATCATGACTTGAATAAGAATTTTGAAAATATAAAATCATCCTATGCTGATCTTGAAAAAGATTTTAAAAAATTTAAGGATGAATCTGAGAGGAAAACATATCGAATCAATTATACAAATAGACTCTTGGAAGAAATGAATTCATTTTATAAATTGACAATAAGAGCTCTCGAGGATAATAGGAAACCCCCTAAACTTGAAGATTTTATAAATCCTAAATATTATCCTAAATTCATGAAATCCCTTAGAAGACAATCATATGGAAGAAAACTTAGGAATATTTTTCCTAATGTTAAATGTAATAATTGTGGATTTTTGGGACATATAGCTCACACCTGTACTTTGAAGATAAAATCTAATTTGATGTGGAGACCTAAGATGCATAAACCTAGACATATCATACATGCATCTGATTATAAATTGCTAAAAGGTGAACCCAAACTTGTTTGGGTTCCCAGGTCTAACATTTGAGAATTTTGAAGGATTGCTCTCACACAAGACCTCGTGGGAGCATATGGTACCTGGACAGCGGATGTTCAAAGTATATGACTGGAGATACTGCTCAATTCATAATGCTGGAAGCCAGGAGTGGAGGCAAGGTTATACTTGGAGATAATACAACAAAGAAAGTGATTGGATCAGGTATGATTGGAAATTTGAAAAACTTTTTCATAGATAATGTGTTATTAAAAGGCTTAAAACATAATCTGTTAAGTATAAGTCAGCTATGTGATAAGGGCTATAATGTGAAATTTTTACCTACTAGCTGCATATTAAGCTTAAATGGAAAAGAAGTTTTAAATGGAAAAAGGGTAAATAATGTTTACATGCTAGATTTGAAGTCTATTCAATCTCCTACTGCTTTTTGTTTGAAAATTGTTTCTGATGAATCATGGCTTTGGCATAGGAGACTTTGTCATTCTAGTATGAAAAATCTTAGAAGAATTACCCAAAAGAATTTAGTGAGAGGTATACCAAAACTAGACTTTACTAAGGACCACCTTTGTGATGCATGTCAATTAGGAAAACAAGTGAAGTCCTCTTTTAAGTCCAATAAGAATCTTAGAACTAGTAAACCTTTAGAAATTCTTCACATGGATCTTTTTGGACCAGTAGGAACTGTAAGTCTAGGAGGGAAGGTATACGGATTTGTTATAGTGGATGATTTCTCAAGATTCATCTGGGTTAGATTTCTTTATCATAAAAGTGAATCATTTGAGGAATTCAGAAATTTTTCAACTTGGATTCAAAGAAAACTTGGATGTGAAATAATTTCTTTATTAAATGATCATGAAGGAGAATTTGAAAATGAATGACTTGAAAATTTTTGTAAGGAAAAAGGGATTGATCACAATTTTTCTGCACCTAGAACCCCTCAACAAAATGGGGTAGTTGAAAGGAAAAACAGAACATTAATAGAAGCCGCCCGAGCAATATTGGCAGAATATTCACTTCCTAGATATTTTTGGGCTGAGGCGGTTAGCACTGCATGTTATGTTCTGAATAGGGTGAATGTGAGATCGAATTTAAATAAAACACCCTATGAGTTGCTAAAAGGAAGAACACCAAATTTGTCTCATTTGCATGTTTTTGGTTGCAAAGTGTTCTTTCATAACAATGGAAAATCAGCCTTAGGAAAATTTGATCCAAAATCAGATGAAGGAATTTTTGTTGGATATTCAAGTGTTGGAAAATCTTATAGGGTATTCAACAAAAGTACTTTAATCATTGAAGAAACCACACATGTTGTATTTGATGAATCAGAAAATTTGGAAGAGCCAAATGTTGTTGAAGAAGAGATAGAGGAAAACTCCCAAAAGATTGATCGATTAAATTTGGAAGAAAATGTACAAGAAAATTTAGAAAGAGAAAACCCTTTGCCTAGAGATTTGAGATTTTCTAAAAACCACCCAAGAGAATTGATTATAGGTGAACCTAGTGAGGGTGTTAGAACTAGACATGGATTAAACAAGTAAGTCAATCATTCAGCCTTTATTTCAACAATAAAACCCACTAATATTGATCAAGCACTTTCTGATGAATTTTGGATATTGGCCATGCAAGAAGAGTTAAATCAATTTGTAAGAAATAAAGTTTGGGAATTAACTACAAGTCCAAAAGATCAAAGTGTTGTTGGAACCAAATGGGTGTTCAAAAATAAAATGAATGACTCAGGATTTGTCATTAGAAATAAGGCTAGATTAGTTGCTAAGGGATATAATCAAATTGAAGGAATTGATTTTGAGGAGACCTTTGCCCCTGTAGCAAGACTTGAAGCAATTAGGGTTTTACTTGCCTTTGCCTGTTTTACAGGTTTTAAATTGTTTCAAATGGATGTCAAAAGTGCCTTTTTAAAAGGGGTAATTGAAGAAGATGTTTTTGTTGAACAACCTCCAGGCTTTAAAAATTCTAAATAATCAAATCATGTTTTCAAGTTAAAAAAGGCATTATATGGATTAAAATAGGCACCCAGGGCTTGGTATGAGAGGTTGAGCACCTTCCTACTTGAAAGATGTTTTAAAAAAGGAAGTGTGGATACAACTCTTTTTTTAAAGAAATTTGGAAAGGATATACTCATTGTTCAAATTTATGTGGATGATATCATTTTTGGATCTTCAAATAAAAATCTATGTAATGATTTTTCTAAAACAATGAGTAGTGAATTTGAAATGAGTCTAATGGGAGATCTAAATTACTTTCTAGGTTTTAGCATTAAGCAACTTGAGGAAGGAACATTTCTTAGCCAAACTAAATATATTAAGGACATCCTCAAGAAATATGAAATGGACAATGCTAAACCTGTTAGTACACCAATGAGTTCCTCAGTTCAGTTGGATAAGAACCTTAAGGGAAAATCTGTTGATCAAAAGAAATATAGAGGGATTATTGGATCTTTGCTTTACTTGACTGCTAGCCGACCAGATATTATGTTCAGTGTTTGCTTATGTGCTAGATTTCAATCAGATCCAAAAGAATCACATTTGACAGTAGTGAAAAGGATATTAAGATATTTACTAGGAACTCAGAACTTAGGAATTTGGTGTCCTAAGTTTAGCTCTTCATTTGAAATTGTTGGTTATTCAGATTCTGACTTTACAGGCTGTAGAGTGGATAGGAAAATCACTTCTGGAACATGTCAATTCATTGGAAATTCATTAGTTTCTTGGTCCAGTAGAAAACAAAATTCAGTAGCCCTATCCACTGCAGAAGCAGAATACATTGCATTAGGAAGTTGTGTGGCACAAGTACTTTGGTTAAAACAACAGTTGATTGATTTAGGATTTACTATAGGCACTATTCCAATTTATTGTGATAATATTAGTGCTATTTGCATTTCCAAAAATCCTATTCAACATTCTAGAACCAAACACATTGACAAAAGGCATCATTTCATAAGGGATCATGTATCCAAGGGAGAAATTGAACTTACACATGTTTCAACTGAAAATCAACTTGCAGACATTTTTACAAAACTTTTAGCCTTTGATACCTTCAGTACATTAAGAACAAGGCTTGGTGTTATTGATTTGAATGCTTAAATAAAAATGTTTTTGCAACATTGATATTTATGTTTTCTTAGTTTATTTTTTTAATTGAATTTTGTGATTTTTGTGTGTTTTGAATGAATTTAATTTAGAGTCTGTGGTTTTTATCTTTGTTTTCTGTGTTTTGATTGTTTAGTTTGTCTTAGTTGATAAAAAATTCAAAAATCCAAAATATGCGGAAATCATCCGAGACAAAATTTTTCGTACTGGACGATGTGTGCAAGAGTCAGTTTGCATGATATGAAACGTTTAAAGAGCATTTTAATGTAGTTCGTTTGTACGATCTTATGATCGTCCAGGACGAAATTTTTTTTCTCTCAAACGTCGGGACGATTGAATGCAGCGGTTGAGTGGATAAGGCAGTTTTAAATGTGAAGTTCGTCCGTACGAACTTTTTGTTCAATCGTCCCGACGTTGAACAAAGATTTGATTGAGTGGATAAGGCAGTTTTAAATGTGAATTTGATTGAGAAGTTTGATAGACTTGAGACACATGTTGATCAAAGATTTGATCAAATTGATGCTCAACTTATGCAGCAACAACAAGACATTGGTAGTATCAGAAATGAAGTTCATGAAATCAATACCAATGTTATGTTGATAAGCTCCTAGTTCAACCTATTTGGTGGCATTCCTCCTCCTCCTTCAGAAGAATAGAGAATTAGAGATGATTTTCTTTATGTTTGTTGTACTTGTGTTTGTTTTAATGTTTGTTGTGTTAGTGTTTATTTTTGTGTTTGTTTTAGTTTCTTTTTATTAAAAAGTTCAGTGTATTTTCTTTTGTTTTGATATTATGAAATGATCATGTAATCTTTCTCATTAATATCAATACATGTCGTAGTTGATTTAATTTTGGTTTGTTTTTGGAATGTACTTAATTTTTATGAATTTCATTAGTCTTGTTTAATCTTAATTGTGCTTAAATTAGATTGTGATTTGAGATTAATTACATTAGAAAATCTAGTCTTTCTAAATTTAAACTTTGTTTATAACTTGTTTTAATTAGAATTTTTAAATTCATGTCTATTCATTTAGACTACATAAAAGTTAATATTATTATTGCAATTTAGAAGTTTATTTATTATGTATTTCTTTGCTCAAGTGATATTTATGCACTTAGAAAAATTTGAAATTTTAGATTATTGATCTTGGAAAGAATTGGTTTCAATTACTCTTAAAAATTGTACAAAAAGTACAAAAATCAAAAGGAATGCGCAAAGGTTCGCAAATATGTAAAAGAGGGACAAAATTAGCCCAATGTCAAAAACTGCACAAAAATGTGCCAAAAAAAAAATTGAAAAAGATGCGCAAAGCGCCACATGAGGTAATTCTCTTCTTTCAAAATTCTTTCAATCTCTTACTTCAAATTGATCTTATATTCATTTATATTCTATTGAACTTTGAAATATAGAATTTTTATTCATCTCTCTTGTAATGATTTTATATATTCAAATGTCTAAATTGAATCATGTTTTTGAAAAATTCTTCTTAGTTACAATGTTATATCACTTCTTAAATTCTATGAATTTCTATGATTTACCTAATGTTATTAGTTTTAGATTGCACACCTTATGTCCATTACTATTTAGATTAAATTTTCAAATGAATTTCATATCATTACTTACATTTCTCGTCTATTTCTTCTTCACTTTTTGTTGTTGTCAAAAAGGGGGAGAAATTATTTTGTTTGTATATTTTTGTTATTATTGTGTTCGTATGTTTTGGTTTGTTTTATTTTTTGTTTTAATTGTTTTGTTTACATTTTGATTTTGTCAAAATTTTTTTTAAAAACAAAAATATTGTTATTTGCTTCAAAGAGTTCAAAATGCCTCCTTATTTTCATGTATTCATCAATTCAGGGGGAGTTTAGGAGATTTGTTTAAATTGAAACCATACAAACAATAATTGTTTTGCCATCATCAAAAAAGGGGAGATTGTTAAGATAGTTGCTATATGAATGTTTTACATTTTTTGTAACTTATATAGTTTTGATGATTCCAAACATTATTGTTCAAATGTGTAGTTATCTCCTAACAATTTTAGAAGATTTGTATTTGCTCATGTGTGTACTAACATTTCAGGAAAATCTAACTCTAGACTACGAAGACTTCAAATCAAATTCAACATGAAATACTTTGAAAATTTGAAGCTTGTATTTTTCTTTGAATTAATTTTGAAAGGGAGTGATTGTAATTGAGTGAATAAACACACACACACACATATGGAGATCATATATAATTTGTACTGATCGTATGGGACGATATCAGATCGTACAGGACGATCAGACAGTTATCTCCTATTGAGCACATGAAACGAATAGGAACAGGCTTGAAAAATTTTCTAAGTCCTATTCGTCCGGGACGAAATTAATTATCGTCCGGGACGATCTGTTCTCTGTAAAATTTTCGTCCAGACGAAATTAATTATCGTCAAAAAATGAGTTGCTCTCTGTAAGATTTTCGTCCAGACGAAATTTTATTATCGTCCAGGACGATCTCTTCTCTGTAAAATTTTCGTCCGGACGAACCAATTTTCGTCCAGACGATTAACCGACTTAGAATGGTTTTCAGTAGTTTATAGAACCGACCTTGTAATAACCGTTCGTACCGAACAAACTTTGTTCGTACGGGACGATCAGCTTGTACGAAAATATTTCGTACACATATACAAATAGGGTCATTTCAAAGTGTTTAAGTAAAATCGTCCAGGACGATCTACGATCGTACCGGACGATCCACTGCGTACAGAACTGAATACTTGCAGTTTTTGGGCAATTTTTCGTGTCTTTAGTATAAATAGTCCAAATTAGACTGCCACCCAATCTTTTTGTCATTTGATCTTCGTGCCTCTTGAGAGAATAGCTAAGGAGAGAGTGTGAGAGTGCATTCAAAAGAGAATTCCTACCACTTGAGTGTGAAGGCTTCACTTGGAGTTCAAAGGTAAGAATCTCTACTTGTGAATTGGAATTACTTCACTCTTTTCTTTCTTCCTTCTAGATTTCTTGTGAGAAGATCTGTCAAGGAGATCCGGTTCGCTGCCGACACTTGGAGAGTGTGAATAGCCGAAGGGTTCGCTGCCTACAGTTGGAGAGTGTGAATAGCCGAAGGGTTCACTGCCTACACTTGGAGAGTGTGAATAGCCGAAGGGTTCTCTGCCCACACTAGGAGAGTGTGAAAGGATGAAGGTTCTCTGCCAACACTGGAGATTGTGTAAAAGGACGATGATTCTCTGCCGCACCGGGGAGTAGTGAAAAGAGTATGTTGTAAAGGCTTCTCCACCTTGCTGTGGGTGCAAAAGGAGAGTCACCCACAGCAAGGTATTGAAAAGAGTGTGTTGATAGACTTGAGACACATGTTGATCAAAGATTTGATCAAATTGATGCTCAACTTATGCAGCAACAACAGGACATTGGTAGTATCAGAAATGAAGTTCATGAAATCAATACCAATGTTATGTTGATGAGCTCCTACTTCAACTTATTTGGTGGCATTCCTCCTCCTCCTCTAGAAGAATAGAGAATTAGAGATGATTTTCTTTATGTTTGTTGTACTTGTGTTTGTTTTAATGTTTGTTGTGTTAGTGTTTATTTTTGTGTTTGTTTAAGTTTCTTTTTATTAAAAAGTTCAGTGTATTTTCTTTTGTTTTGATATTATAAAATGATCATGTAATCTTTCTCATTAATATCAATACATGTCGTAGTTGATTTAATTTTGGTTTGTTTTTGGAATGTACTTAATTTTTATGAATTTCATTAGTCTTGTTTAATCTTAATTGTGCTTAAATTAGATTGTGATTTGAGATTAATTACATTAGAAAATCTAGTCTTTCAAAATTTAAACTTTGTTTATAACTTGTTTTAATTAGAATTTTTAAATTCATGTCTATTCATTTAGACTACATAAAAGTTAATATTATTATTGCAATTTAGAAGTTTATTTATTATGTATTTCTTTGCTCAAGTAATATTTATGTACTTAGAAAAATTTGAAATTTTAGATTATTGATCTTGGAAAGAATTGGTTTCAATTACTCTTGAAAATTGTACAAAAAGTACAAAAATTAAAAGGAATGCGCAAAGGTTCGCAAATATGTAAAAGAGGGACAAAATTAGCCCAATGTAAAAAACTGCACAAAAATGTGCAAAAAAAAATTAAAAAAGTTGCGCAAAGCGCCACATGAGGTAATTCTCTTCTTTCCAAATTCTTTCAATCTCTTACTTCAAATTGATCTTATGTTCATTTATATTCTATTGAACTTTGAAATATAGAATTTTTATTCATCTCTCTTGTAATGATTTTCTATATTCAAATGTCTAAATTCAATCATGTTTTTGAAAAATTCTTCTTAGTTACAATATTATATCACTTCTTAAATTCTATGAATTTCTATGATTTACCTAATGCTATTAGTTTTAGATTGCACACCTTATGTCCATTACTATTTAGATTAAATTTTCAAATGAATTTCATATCATTACTTACATTTCTCGTCTATTTCTTCTTCACTTTTTGTTGTTGTCAAAAAGAGGGAGAAATTATTTTGTTTGTATGTTTTTGTTATTATTGTGTTCGTATGTTTTAGTTTGTTCTATTTTTTGTTTTAATTGTTTTGTTTACATTTCGATTTTGTCAAAAATTTTTTTAAAAACAAAAATATTGTTCTTTGCTTCAAAGAGTTCAAAATGCCTCCTTATTTTCATGTATTCATCAATTCAGAGGGAGTTTAGGAGATTTATTTAAATTGAAACCATACAAACAATAATTGTTATGCCATCATCAAAAAGGGGGAGATTGTTAAGATAGTTGCTATATGAATGCTTTACATTTTTTGCAACTTATATAGTTTTGATGATTCCAAACATTATTGTTCAAATGTGTAGTTATCTCCTAACAATTTTAGAAGATTTGTATTTGCTCTTGTGTGTACTAACATTTCAGGAAAATCTAACTCCAGACTACGAAGACTTCAAATCAAATTCAACATGAAATACTTTGAAAATTTGAAGCTTGTATTTTTCTTTGAATTAATTTTGAAAGGGAGTGATTGTAATTGAGTGAATAAACACACACACACACACATATGGAGATCATATATAATTTATACTGATCGTACGGGACGATATCAGATCGTACAGGACGATCAGACAGTTATCTCCTATTGAGCACATGAAACGAATAGGAACATGCTTGAAAAATTTTCTGTCCTATTCGTCCGGGAAGAAATTAATTATCGTCCGTGACGATCTGTTCTCTGTAAAATTTTCGTCCAGACGAAATTAACTATCGTCAAAAAATGAGTTGCTCTCTGTAAGATTTTCGTTCAGACGAAATTTTATTATCGTCCAGGACGATCTCTTCTCTGTAAAAATTTCGTCCGGACGAACCAATTTTCGTCCAGACGATTAACCGACTTAGAATGGTTTTCAGCAGTTTCTAGAACCGACCTTGTAATAACCGTTCGTACCGGACAAACTTTGTTCGTACGGGACGATCAGCTTGTACGAAAATATTTCGTACACATATACAAATAGGGCCGTTTCAAAGCGTTTAAGTAAAATCGTCCAGGACGATCTACGATCGTACGGGATGATCCACTGCGTACAGAATTGAATACTTGCAGTTTTTGGGCGGTTTTTCGTGTCTTTATTATAAATAGTCCAAATTTGACTGCCACCCAATCTTTTTGTCATTTGATCTTCGTGCCTCTTGAGAGAATAGCTAAGGAGAGAGTGTGAGAGTGCATTCAAAAGAGAAATCCTACCACTGGAGTGTGAAGGCTTCACTTGGAGTTCAAAGGTAAGAATCTCTACTTGTGAATTGGAATTACTTCACTCTTTTCTTTCTTCCTTCTAGATTTCTTGTGAGAAGATCTGTCAAGGAGATCCGGTTAGCTGCCGACACTTGGAGAGTGTGAATAGCCGAAGGGTTCGCTACCTACACTTGGAGAGTGTGAATAGCCGAAGGGTTCTCTGCCCACACTAGGAGAGTGTGAAAGGACGAAGGTTCTCTGCCAACACTGGGGATTGTGTAAAAGGACGACGGTTCTCTGCCGCACCGGGGAGTGGTGAAAAGAGTGTGTTGTAAAGGCTTCTCCACCTTGCTATGGGTGCAAAAGGAGAGTCACTATTGGTATTAGTGCAATACTCAGAGGGTGCCTCTGGGGAGTTGATGTAGGTCTGGTTTTAGACCGAACCACTATAAATCTGGTGTCATTTACTTTACTGTTTTTACTTTTCCGCATTTTATTTTTTTTTTCAAAAACTCTGTGGTTGAAAAATATTTTCTACTAAAACTTAAAAGAAAATTTTCATTTCGGTTCAACAAAAATTTTAAAGAGGGTTTAAAATTTTTAAACTATCAATTCACCCCCCCTCTTGGTAGCCTTGGGACATTAACTTAGGTTTAACAACCTAATTTCTAGACTCAACAGAGGTAGCCCCACCGGTAGTCCCCACTTCAACCTCTTTCTTTTGTTTCTTGGGGAGTTGCTCAATTAGTCTGAGCTGAATTAATTATTTGTCAAAATGAGCTTGAGAAACCTGACTCTTGGCTTCCTTTTTCTTAATTTTCTTGATACTCACTTTGAAGAGAAGTAGTTGAGTAATACCATGTCGAGTCTCCTTTCAGGATGGTTTAACCTTACCATCAGATTCTCATATATTGGGTTGATTAACATTGGCAAGGTTCACTTGCTTTAGTAGGACTAGTGGTAACAAAACAGTCTCCTCCTCCTCCTTAAACACTTGCGGTCGATTAGCTTATCTCCTCTTTGGAGGGACTTGAATTGAATGACCTAGTCGATCCTACTCTTCCCGAGAGCCACTGTCTCCAGTGGATGCTCTGCTGTTGTTTCTATAAGATCATCACATAGAGGGTGTTGTCTCTCTAAGCTAGTCTTATCCTACATGCTATCAGGTTTTCTCCAAGAGGAGCTGGCTAATGACTCCTTGGTCTAAATCTATTCGTTGTTGTCATTGCTGGGTTGGGTAGTGGACCTCCCCAAAGTCCCCCTTAATTTCATCTTCTCAATAGGTTTAGAACCCCCACTTATGTCTGTCTTGCCCCCTCTAATGGGGCACAATTCTTTTTTGTGTCCAATCCTCCTGCAGCCACAGCATAGAAGGCCAATTCCTTCATATTCCACCTTTTGGTAGAACTTACTACCTAGCTCATTTACCCTGATGAATGCCTAGAGTTTCTTAGCAAGGTTTAGTTTTACACATACCTGGGCAAATTCCCTCGTCCCAAACTAACGATTTGAGCATCAATCCACAATGGTATCCCAATACTAGACATAATCTTTGCAATACTATCCACATCCCAATATTATAGGGATAAGTAAGGAAGAAAAATCCATATTGGTGAGGACAACCCATCCATTGACTATGGGGATAAACTTGGCGACCATCTATCCAAGCCCACAATGTTGCCACTAATGAACCACAGACTCCCACTTACGACATCATTGCTCGCCTCCACCATACAAAAAAATACAAACAAAATATTCCTCTCCAATGGTAGAGAGCTAAATCTCTCCAAACCTCCTCCATTAGTGTTGGATCTTTGAGTTCAGAAGAAAGTAAAGTAGCCTCTTCTCGAGGATCTTTCCCACCATCGCTCTGTCTAGCAGAGCAAGGTTCTCCTTGATGATAAGAAGTTTGAGGTCTACCACATCCCCATCCCTAGGATGGCCAAGCCATCAAATGTTTCATAATATGGATGTGCTCAAGCTTCCTCTAAGCATTCATCAGCCTTCCAGGACGCCTTGACATCTACCCCCCCCCCCCCCCCCCCCCCCCATTAAATATAGTGAAATAGTAAAAAATCTTGCATGTGTTCTTGAAAGGGGCATTTCCCCAAACACCAGGAGTGCATTCCTTGGGAGCGTCCATCTCATAATTATTGAAGCTAGTCTGGTTCACACCTATATTTGGGCTACCCAACAAATCACTACACATAGATTTGATACAAAAATCCATAACCTCTTTCCCAATTTCTATCCTTACTCAAGTATAAGGCTCATCACAAACCTCATGGAACTGACTGTCGGACCCCCTCCAGTATCCATTGCAGTTGCTTCACTCATAATCGCGTTGACAACTTGACTAGATTTCCACTCCTTGATCTCCATAATAGGACCCGCATAAAAAAACATTGGGTTAAAGCACATCTTAATCCCCTGCTTTAGTTTTAATAGATCATTAGTCGATGGATAGCCCTCCACAAGCTTCCCACTAGTACCTTTGCGAAGAGCATTATGGCTATTGCTTGGTCCTAGCACTGAGTGGGACTCGACACTGTTAGGTTTCTCCTCCTATAATGGTCAAATGATACTTTCACCACCAGCTTTTGCAATGTAGAGCCCTTTCCCTTCAGCATGTTCACCAAAGATTTGCTAGGAGACCACTCCTCAGCCTTCTTCGTACCACCCAAACCTCTAATAGAATGCATGTGATCCATATCACCACTACTCGCTACTCCATTGTATCCACCCCCATGAAAGCGAGGAGGAGACCTTTGGTCCCCTCCGCCATGCCTTTACGTTCTCTATCAAGGAATATGCTAGGTAGAGAAATAAATGGTGAGTAATGAAAGATCCTTAAAAAGTTTTTGGGTTCCTTGAAAAGTATGGTTACAAAGTTGAAACTTAATAGAATTGATGGAAGGGCACTACCAAGAGTAAATTCTACTACTTAATTTGACTCAACATGGGGAATCATATCAGGTCCATACATAATAAGGATTGAAAGACTGAGAGCTCTTTCATGATCCTATAGGTGGTGGTGCATAACTGTTCTTAGTTGGTGAAGCGATTTGTCTAGTTAAATTTGTAAACAAATGAGACCTCAGCCTACTAACTAGCTATGCAGAGTTCAACCTCTGTGGCCAACTTCTTAGAGGGACTATAGTCATTTAGGCCATGAAAGTTTGAGGCAATAATAGGTTTGTGATCCACTTAGATGTTCTAGGCCTTATGCGTGCTACACTAATGTATTCAATGAGTATATAACCTTGGCCGATAGGCCTAGATAATCTTTAGAAATTTCTTTATGATGGGGATATATCATTGCAATTGTTGGTCTTCAACAAGAAATTCCTAGTAAGCGCGAGTCATCAGCTAGGGTTGACTACGTCCTTGCCCTTTGGACACACCGCCCGTCGCTTTTACTGATTGAATGGTTCAGTGAAGTATTTGGATCATTCAGATGTAGCTTGTTCATCGCCCATGACTCTATAAGAATTCTATTGAACCTTATCATTTAAAAGAAAGAGAAGTCGAACAAGGTTTCTATATGTGAACCTATATAAGGATAATTAATGAGACTGAAATACATTAAGTGATTTTGAGAACCCATAAAATAAGCGATGGCTCTTGCTGCTGAGATAAAATTTATCTCATTCACCACCTCATCGCTTCTTTTGGCTAGGGATGTGATGAAGGATACATGAACCCTCAAATTAGCACAATGTCATGCCAAGGGAATATTGTAACATGAGCCCTTAAATTTATTTTGTGAGATGCGGTAGTATCATACACCATATGGATTGACACGACTCTTAGTAATGGATATCTCAACATTCACATTGATGAAGAGTGCAACGAATTGTAATATATGGTGTGAATTATAGGATAAAATGAACCATCAAATCTTTGACAATAAGTTGCATATGAGGCCAACCAGCCAACGTTACATTTTCTTTGGTATCAAGCAGTTTTTCATTCCCTGTCCAGTATCCCATTGATAGAGGTACTAGAAAAGGCTCAAATGTGCATGGGGGCTCATCATGCCCCTTGGCACGGTGGGTCATCATCTTGTTGTCTACAAAAAATAAGGCGTGGATTAAAAAGAAGGCCTATCAAATTATGTCATGCAGGCTTGAGAGATGATCTTACTTTTTAGGAGATCTTAAATCATGCATCGATCCATGGATCAATTTTTGAATGCGACCCCAGGATGTGCGAGGCTACCCACCGAGTTCAAGCATATCAATAAGAGGAGGAGTAGAAATTTAAGAGGATTACTTTAGTAACGTTGAGCAAATAGGGTTATGCGCAGCATTCAAATCAGGCTGCCATGAAGCAGCGCAAATTATAGTACAAAGAAGCGTCCTCACCAATGGACCAGGCCTAAGTCCCCTGAAAAGGGGTGCTAGGGAGGGTGAGAGCAATGTTAGGCCCGAACCTTATTGCAACATGAGGTGTTATTAGTGAGTTGGGTTATTTTGGAATGTATCCCTAATCGGGCAATAAATTCTATCCAAGGATAAAAATAGGCAAGAGATCAATAGTAAAAAAAAGTACTTTGAGGGAAAGATGAAAAGGTGTTTGAAAAGAGAGTCAAAGAGTGCTTAAAATTGTCAGTACGAAAGCAGATGGGGGTGAGCAGTGCATCTCAGCCTAAAGTGGAATGGTTGTAGCTTATTTGCTGTTCGGCTCGAGGCACGAATTGTTGTAGTCCTTCCAAATGGTAGGATCTTGAGTGATCTACACTCAAAGAGGCACTGTTGGGGTAGTCGACCAATGTAGCATGTTCCAATAAAGTGAACCTTTCAGGGATTTCGTGTGCTCTCCTCAATGGATTGTGGGCTCCCCATTCGGCCTATCTTCAAACATGGACCAAAAGGCTTTACATTCATGCGAGTTAATGGGTGTTAAAGATTGATGGGGGCAAGGAATCTTATGTGCAGGATCCTCTTTTATAAGTGCACCATCTGCTGACCAAAAACTTCTATGAAGGGTTCTAGTGTGAGCATGCGTGTTGGGACACAAAAGATGGTGAACTATGCCTTAGCAGGGTGAAGAAGAGAAAGCTCTAATGGAGGCTTGCAACGATACTGACATGCAAATTATTTGTTTGACTTGGGTATAGGGGTGAAAGACTAATCAAACCATCTGCTAGCTGGTTCCCTCCAAAGTTTCCCTTAGGGTAGCTAGCCCATGATTAGAGGCATTGGGGGCACAACACCATCTACCTATTCTCAAACTTTAAATAGATAGGAATTGCTAGTCAGCTTTGATGAGTTGTGCTAGGGAATCGAGGGCTCCAAGTGGGCCCTTTCCTGTATGTATTACTAATTATCTAGGATGAACCAAAATTAGAGTTATGGTGACCAATTACATGCTAACCTGTAGAGATGGTTGCTATTTGCATGTTTTACATTCTTGCAACTTGTATTATTTTGATGATTTCAAATATTATTGTTTTTATATATCTCCTAACACTTTTTGGAAGCTTTATTTTTGCTCTAGTGTGTACTAACATTTCAGAAAAATCAACTCCAAACGATGAAGACTTCAAATTATTCTTTTATAAATTACAAATTTTTGAAATGAAAGGGAATGATTGTAATTAAGTGAAAAATCACAACACACACTTTTGGGGGACAATTTTTATGAACTAATCGTACAGGACGAACATAGTTCGTACGGGACGATCATGTCAATTAACCCTCAGAAGAGCACTGGTTCGAACGGGCGAGGAGAAAATTTTCTAAGTCCTAATCGTCCAGGACGAATTTAATATTCGTCCCGGGATGAAACTCTCGGGATTCTCACTCGCAATGTTCGTCCAGATGAAAAATAAGGTTCGTACCGGGACGAAACTCTCTGTATGAGTTCGTACAGGATGAAATTAATTTTCATATCGGGACGAAACTCTCTGTATGAGTTCGTATAGGATGAAATTTCTTTTCATACCGGGACAAAACTCTCTGTATGAGATCGTACAGGATGAAATATATTTTCATCCCTGGATGAAACTCTCTATTTAAAATCATCCCAGAACGAAACCTGTTCGTCCCAGGACGAATTGAACTGACTTACGTCAGTTGGTTACGTCCTGAAGAGTTTTTGGAAACCGACCTATGAAATAACCGTTTCGTACCGGACGAACATAGTTCGTACGGGACGATGAGCCTGTATGAACATAGTTCATACCAATTTACATTAATTTCATTTCCAGCACTTTAAGTAAAATCGTCCAGAACGATTCACGATCGTACGGGACGATCCACTGCGTACAGAATTGAAAACTTGTAATTTTTGGACAGTTTTTCTTATCTTTTGTATATATAGTCCAAATTAAACTGCCACCCAATCTTTTTGCCATTTGATCTTCGTGCCTATTGAAAGAAAAGTCAAGGAGAGAGTGTGAGAGAGCATTCAAAGGAGGATTCCTACTACTGGAGCATAAAGGCTTCACTAGGTGTTTAAAGGTAAGAATCTCTACTTATGAATTGGGATTACTTCACTCTTTTCTTTCATCATTCTAGATTTCTTGTGAGAAGATCTATCAAGGAGATCCGGTTCTCTGCCGACACTTAGAGAGTGTGAACAGTCGAAGGGTTCTTTGCCCACACTAGGAGAGTATGAAAGGACGAAGGGTTCTCTCCCCACACTTGGAGAGTGTGAACAGCCGAAGGGTTCTCTGCCCACACTAGGAGAGTGTGAAAGGACGAAGGGTTCTCTACCCACACTTGTAGAGTGTGAACAGCCGAAGGGTTCTCTGCCCACACTAGGAGAGTGTGAAAGGACCTATGGTTCTCTGCCAACACTGGGGATTGTGTAAAAGGATGACAGTTCTCTACCGCACCGGGTAGTGGTGATAAGAGTGTTTGTATAGGTTTCTCCGTCTTGCTGTGGGTGCAAAAGGAGAAACACTATTAGTATTAGTGCAATACTTAAAGGGTGCCTCTAGGGAGTGGATGTAGGTCTGGTTTAGACCGAACCACTATAAATCTTGTGTCGTTTACTTTACTATTTTTTATTTTTCATTTTTTTCTTTTGTTTTAAAAATTTGTGGTTGAAAAACTTTTCTATAAAAAATTTCATTAAAAGTTTAATTTCGGTTCAACAAAAATTTAAAAGAGGGTTAAGTTTTAAAAATATCAATTCACCCCCCACCCTCCTGGTAGCCTTGGGACATTAACTTAGGTCTAACAACCTATTCACTAGACTCAACAAGTGGTATCAGAGCCCCGTTTCAAAATCATAAGTTTGAACTACTTTTTAATTAACGTAGATGGCTACATTTGGAAACCGAAATACACCTGAGGGTTACTCTATTACTAGACCTCCACTGTTTGACAATATACCTTTTGATTTTTTGAAAACTTGCATGTCTACTTTCTTACAGTCACTTGATTATAGTATGTAGATTCTAGTCCAGGAAGGTTATACAAAACCAACTAGATTAGTTGATGGAGTTAGGGTAGAAACACCTTTGGCAGATTAGACTATAGAAAAACGTGACTTAGCTCAACTAAATGCCAAATGTTTAAATAGCTTCTTTTGTGCTTTAAAATCTGAAGACTACATGCGGGTTTTCACTTGCAAAAGTGGAAAGGACATATGGGATAGACTTTGTATAACTTATGAGGGGACAAATGAGGTTAAGCAATCAAGACTTAATATCTTGTTACATGATTATGAGTTATTTTGCATGAAACCAAATGAATCTATTTCTGACATGTACACAAGATTCACACAAATTGTCACTTCTTTGCATGCACTTGGTAGGGAATTAACTAATGCTGAAATGGTTAATAAGATTCTTCGTTGTTTACCTACTGCTTATGATGCTAAAATTACTGCAATTACAGAGTCTAAAGATCTAAACATTTATTCTATTGACAATCTTCTTTGTTCACTCATTACTTACGAACAAGGGGTTAGTCAAAGAAAGATTGATGTAGGTGAACCATGAAAGGAGAAGAATATAGCACTAAAAGTGGAAGAGTTTGAGAGTGAACACTCAGAACCTGAGGATGAAGACGATATTGCATTAATGACTAGACAATTCAGAAGCTTTCTGAAGAGGAAGCAGAAGAGATGCCAGCAATGGAATAGAGGTAAGTTTAACAGAAATGGCAAGGTTTCTAATGAAGTAATTTGTTATGAATGCAGGAAACCAAGTCATATCAAGACTGATTGCCCAAAACTCAAAGCCACTCCTAGCAAGGAGAAGGTAGAGGAGAAACCAATTGTAAAGAAGGGCAAGAAGAAGTTTCAAAGAGCTTTTTGGGCGGACTCAGCTTCAGATTCATCAGAGACTGAAAAGGAAGAAGAAGTCACCAATCTTTGCTTGATGGATGATAACATAGATCAATCAGATCAAGAAGAGGTATGTGACTTAAGTTATGATGAATTATTTGAAGTTTCTGAACACATGCATGATGCATATAGGAAAATGAAAAAGATGCATGCTAGTGTAAGTCTAGAATTGGAAGAACTTAAGAAAGAACATGAAATTCTTAGGAAAGATCATGCTTTAATAGATGACAACCACATAAAATTACTTGATGAATATGATGATCTGAATAAAAATCATGAGATTTTAAAATCATCCTATGTTGATCTTGAAAAAGAATTTAAAATATTTAAGGATGAATCTGAGAGCAAAACATATCGAATCAATTATACAAATCGAATCTTGGAAGATATGAATTCATTTTATAAGTTGAAAATAAGAGCTCTTGAGGATAATAGGATACCCCCCAAACTTGAAGATTTTACAAATCCTAAATATTATCCTAAATATATAGAATCCCTTAGAAGACAAACAAATCATAGAAAACTTAGGAATACTTTTCCTAATGTCAAATGTAATAATTGTGGATTATTTGGACATATAGCTCACACTTGTACTTTGAAGATGAAATCTAATTTGGTGTGGAAACCTAAGATGCATAAACCTAGACATATCATACACGCATCTGATTATAAATTGCTAAAAGGTAAACCCAAACTTGTTTGGGTTCCTAGGTCTAACATTTGATATTTTTGTAGGGATGCTCTCACACAAGACCTCGTGTGAGCATATGGTACCTGGACAGCGGATGTTCAAAGCATATGACTGGAGATACTGCTCAATTCATAACGCTGGAAGCTAGGATGGAGGCAAGGTTACACTTGGAGATAATACCACAAAGAAAGTGGTTGGATCAGGTATGATTGGAAATTTGAAAAACTTTTTTATAGACAATGTGTTATTGGTTAAAGGCTTAAAACATAATTTGTTAAGTATAAGTCGGCTATATGATAAGGGCTATGGTGTAAAAATTTTACCTTCTAGCTGCATATTAAGCCTAAATGGGAAAGATGTTTTAAATGGAAAAAGGGTAAACAATATTTGTATGCTAGATTTAAATTGTATTCAATCTCCTGCTACTTTTGTTTGAAAATTGTTTCTGATGAATCATGGCTTTGGCATAAGAGACTTTGTCATTCTAGTATGAAATACCTTAGGAGAATTATCCAAAAGAACTTAGTGAGAGGTATACCCAAAACTAGACTTTAGTAAGGATCACCTTTGTGATGCATGTCAATTAGGAAAATAAGTGAAGTCCTCTTTTCAGTCCAATAAGGATCTTAGGACTAGTAAACCATTAGAAATTTTACACATGGATCTTTTTGGACCAGTAGGAACTGTAAGTCAAGGAGGGAAGGTATACGAATTTGTTATAGTGGATGATTATTCAAGATTCACTTGGGTTAGAATTCTATTTCATAAGAGTGAATCATTTGAGGAATTTAGAAATTTTTTGACTTGGATTCAAAGGAAATTAGGGTGTGAAATAATTTCATACAAAGTGATCATAGAGGAGAATTTGAAAATGAAAGATTTGAAAATTTTTTTAAAGAGAAAGGAATTGATCACAATTTTTCTGCACCTAGAACGCCTCTAGAAAATGGGGTAGTCGAAAGGAAAAATAGAACATTAATAGAAGCCGCCCGAACAATGTTGGCAGAATACTCACTTTCTAGATATTTTTGGGCTGAGGCGGTTAGCACTACATGTTATGTTCTGAATAGGGTGAATGTGAAATCGAATTTAAATAAAATACCCTATGAGTTGTTAAAAGGTAGAACACCTAATTTGTCTCATTTACATATTTTTGGTTGCAAGGTGTTCATTCATAATAATGCAAAATCTGCCTTAGGAAAATTTGATCCGAAATCAGATGAAGGAATTTTTGTTGGATATTCAAGTGTTGGAAAATCTTATAGGGTATTCAACAAAAGAACTTTGGTCATTGAAGAAACCACACATGTTGTATTTGATGAATCTGGAAATTTGGAAGAGTCAAATATTGTTGAAGATGAGATTGAGAAAAACTCCCAAAAAATTGATAGAATAAATTTAGAAGAAAATGTGGAAGAAAATTTGGAATTAGAAAATCCTTTGCCTAGAGATTTGAGATTTTCTAAAAACCACCCAAGGGAATTGATTATAGGTGAACCTAGTGAGGGTGTTAGAACTAGGCATGGATTAAACAAAGAAGTCAATCATTCAGCATTTATTTCAACTATAGAACCCACTAATGTTGATCAAGTACTTTCTGATGAATTTTGGATATTGGCCATGCAAAAAGAGCTGAATCAATTTGTAAGAAATAAAGTTTGGGAATTAACTTCAAGGCTAAAAGATCAAAGTGTTGTTGGAACTAAGTGGGTGTTCAAAAATAAAATGAATGACTCTGGAGTAGTCATTAGAAATAAGGCTAGATTAATTGCTAAAGGGTATAATCAAATTAAAGGAATTGATTTTGAGGAGACTTTTGCCCCTGTAGCTAGACTTGAAGCAATTAGGGTTTTACTAGTCTTTGCTTGTTTTAAAGGATTTAAATTATTTTAAATGGATGTGAAAAGTGCCTTTTTAAATTGGGTAATTGAAGAAGATGTTTTTATAGAACAACCTCCAAGTTTTGAAAATTCTAAATACCTAAATCATGTTTTCAAGTTAAAAAATGCATTATATGGATTGAAACAGGCACCTAGGGCTTGGTATGAGAGATTGAGCACCTTCCTACTTGAAAGATCTTTTGAAAAAAAAAGTGTGGATACAACTCTCTTTTTAAAGAAATTTAGAAAGGATATACTCATTGTTCAAATTTATGTGGATGATATCATTTTTGGATCTTCAAATAAAAATCTTTGTGATGATTTTTTTAAAACAATGAGTAGTGAATTTGAGATGAGTCTAATGAGAGATTTAAATTACTTTCTAGGTTTTAGCATTAAGCAACTTGAGGAAGGTACATTTCTTAGTCAAACTAAATATGTTAAGGACATCCTCAAAAAATTTGAAATGGACAATTCTAAACCTTTTAGTACACCAATGAGTTCCTCAGTTCAGTTGGATAAGGACCTTAAGAGAAAATCTGTTGATCAAAAGAAATATAGAGGGATTATTGGATCTTTACTTTACTTGACTGCTAGCCGACCAGATATTATGTTCAGTGTTTGCTTATGTGCTAGATTTCAATCAGATCCAAAATAATCACATTTGACAGCAGTGAAAAGGATTTTAAGATTTTTACTAAGAACTCAGAACTTAGGAATTTGGTATCCTAAGTTTAGCTCTTCATTTGAAATTATTGGTTATTCAGATTCTGACTTTGCAGGCTATAGGGTGGATAGGAAAAGCACTTCTAGAACATGTTAATTCATTAGAAATTCTTTAGTTTCATGGTCTAGTAGAAAACAAAATTTAGTGGCCCTATCTACTGCAGAAGCAGAATATATTGCATTAGGAAGTTGTGTGGCACAAGTACTTTGGTTAAAACAATAGTTGATTGATTTAGGATTAACTATAGGCACTATTCTAATTTATTGTGATAATACTAGTGCTATTTGCATTTCCAAAAATCCTATTCAACATTCAAGAACCAAACACATTGACATAAGGCATCATTTTCATAAGGGATCATGTATCCAAGGGAGAAATTGAACTTACCCATGTTTCAACTGAAAATCAACTTGCAGACATTTTTACAAAACCTTTAGCCTTTGATACTTTCAGTGCATTAAGAACAAGGCTTGGTGTGATTGATTTAAATACTTAAATAAAAATGTGTTTGGAACATTGATATTTTGTTTTCGTAGTTTATGTTTTTATGATTTTGTTTTTGTGATTTTTGTTTGTTTTTGAGTGATTTTTATTTAGAGTCTGTACATTTGTCATTGTTTATTGTGTTTTGTGTGTTTAATTTGGTTTTCTTTGATAAAAATATAAAAATAAAAAAATTTGTGTTAATCGTCTGGGACGAAAATTTTTTCGTACGGGACGATGTGTGTAAAATGTCATTCTGTGTGATTTCAAACCATCTTAAGAGCAATTTTTAATGTAGTTCGTCCGTATGATCTTCAAGATCATCCGGGATGAAAATATTTTTCTCAAACGTCAGGACCATTGAATACAGCAGTTGAACAGATAAGACAGTTTTTATTATGAACTTCATCCGTACGAACCTTTGGTTCGTCGAGACGAACAGATGTCGGTTCATAGCATGGGATGGTTTTCAACTGCCATTAAAATGAATTAAATCCTGATCGTCTGTACAAACACGTGTTCGTCTGTACGATCGTCTTGGTCAAAAGTCTGTACGAAAGGACGCTTCGTGAATTGTGTGATTACGAAAAGCCGTTAATTTTTAACTCACTCGTTCGTCCATATGAAATATTTTCGTACAGGGACGAATCGAATTCGTACGGGACGAACCAAAATTTCATCTGGTACGAACAGTCATTTTTCTTTAAATTGACGGCAATTTTTACTGAACAGTCACTCTCACACATCTTTTTCAAAGCTTTCATCTTTTCAAATCCTTCAATGGCAAGTTCTAGCAAGCGCCAAAAGACTTTGAATAAGGGCCCTCCTAGGAATACATCCGAAAACTTCCTGTCTAGAGCCAATGAAGAATCTTTTCCTAGATTTGCCTCTGCAAAAATCACTCCATCTAGAGTTTTCCTACAGGATCATTTAACCTTCAAGGTAATGCACTTGTTTGTCCATACTCAATTTAGTTTGATCCTCACTTTAGAACACTTCTACAATAAAGAAACCTTCCACTATTTTCTGGCAAACATGTCATTCAACTCGACCACTCTGTTATCAATTCTTTTATTTTCAAAAAGAAAGTTGAAATCACCAAAGATGACTTTGATATTTTTCTAAACTTAAGGACTGAAGGCTTAAGAGCACACACTTTAACAAACTCAAGTTTTGACTGGACTGAAGTCAATAGGGTGATTAGAGGAATAAGAGTTAAGAAACATCAACCTAAAGTTTCAACTTTATTGCGTGAAGCCCGTATCATCCAGCATGTTCTAAGAACTTCCATTATCCCTAAAGCTGGTGATAGAATCAACATCACTCCTCTTCTTTCTACTGTTACCTACTTGATTATGACTAGACAACCTATAGATGAGGCTCAACTCTTAATTGACTACATTTATAGTCTCTCTGAAATTGGTCATGTTGATCACAAAAGGAAGAAGAATATAACCTTAGGACATCTGATTGCTTATATTCTGGAGAAGAAGTATAATTTAACTCATCATGAATAAGACTTTGAAGAACCGCTCTACTACAACGATGCATACTTTCGAGCTATCTTTAATAAGGACGAGACCAGCAGCACTCATGTAGTTCTAAGTGAAACAGAAGAAGAAGCCGGACCTTCACATGCTGCTGGACCAAATTATGAGGATTTGGTTCAAAGATTTGAAAATTTAGAGGCTCATTTTGATTAAAGATTTAATCAAATTGATACTCATCTGTAGCAGCAAGATTTTCAGCATAATAAGGATATGGGATATATGCGTGAACAAATAAATGTCATTAATACCAACATGTTCACGATAAGTAGTTACTTCAGCTTTTTTGGTGCAGCACCACCTCCTCCTCCAGATCAGGGTCCATCTGGGTGATTAGTTCAGTATTTATTTAGTGTTTGCTCTATGTATGTTCTGTACTTCAGTATTGTTCTTGTGTTAGTGATTTTCTTTTGTGTGTTATCTTTCCATGTTTTAGTTGTGTATTATTGATATCATGAGTTTAAATTGTAATAGTTTTTATCCGATATCAATATAAGTTTCAATGTTTTGCTGCTAATTGTTTTAAAAATGTGTGTTAGACTTTATGACATTCATTTTATTTTAATCTTAATAGTACTTTATTTAACTTGTAAATTTAAATTAATTTCATTAGAAAATATGATTTTTCAAAATTTAAGACATGCTTATAACTTGATATTCTTAGATTTTTCAATTCCATTTCTCTTTTTTAGACTACATTATCTTAGTATTATTATTGCAATTTTGATGCTTTCTTATTTTGTATTTCTCTTTTCAATTAGTATTTATGTACTTAGAAAAATTTAAAATTTTAGATTATTGATTTTGGAAAGAATTCAAATACTCTTGAAAAATTATACAAATGTACAAAAATCAAAAGAAGTGTGCAAAAAATTTGCAATGACAAAAAGAGGCACAAAATAAGCCCAAATCAAAAAGATGCACAAAAATGTGCTGGTATAAAAATAGAACAAGATGCGCAAAGCACCACATGTGGTAATTACTTCTTTTCAGACTCTTTTAATCTCTTAATTCAAATTGATCTAATATTCATTTATAATTTATATTGAAATTTAAAATATAAATTTTTTTACTCATCCTTAGTGCAATGATTCTCTTTATCTTCATGTCTAAATTGACACATGCCCTTGAAAAACTCTTTTTATTTTCTAAGTTATATCACTTCTTAAATTATATGAAATTTTATATTTTTCTAATGTTTTTCAATTTTATTTGCATATCTTATTTCAATCACTTTCAAGATTAAAATATCAAATGAATTTCATATTTCTGCTTATATTTCTAACATTCTTTTCTTCTTCACCTTTTGATGTTATCAAAAAGGGGGAGAAATTATTTATTATTACTGCGTATGTTTTCGTACTGTTTGATTTTCGTAGTGTTTGATTTTTGTATGTTTTGTTGTATTTGATTGTTTTCTTTATTTTATCTTTTGTGTAGTTTTGTGTTGTATAAAATTTTTGAAAAACAAAAAAATTTTAAGTAATTCAAATGCCTCTTTATTTTCATGAGTTCATAAATTCAGGGGGAGTTTAGGAGATACTTAAAATTTGAAATCCTACAAACAATAATTGTTTTGCCATCATCAAAAAGGGGGAGATTGTAGAGAGGGTTGCTATTTGCATGTTTTACATTCTTGCAACTTGTATTATTTTGATGATTTCAAATATTATTGTTTTTATATATCTCCTAACACTTTTTAGAAGCTTTATTTTTGCTCTAGTGTGTACTAACATTTCAGAAAAATCAACTCCAAACGATGAAGACTTCAAATTATTCTTTTGTAAATTACAAGTTTTAGAAATGAAAGGGAGTGATTGTAATTAAGTGAAAAATCACAACACACACTCTTGGGGGACAATTTTTATGAATTGATCGTACGGGACGAACATAGTTCGTACGGGACGATCATGTCAATTAACCCTCAAAAGAGCACTGGTTCGAACGGGCGAGGAGAAAATTTTCTAAGTCCTAATCGTGTAGGACGAATTTAATATTCGTCCCGGGACAAAACTCTTGGGATTCTCACTCGCAATGTTCGTCCAGATGAAAAATAAGGTTCGTACCAGGATGAAACTCTCTATATGAGTTCGTACAAGATGAAATTAATTTTCGTATCGGGACGAAACTCTCTGTATGAGTTTGTATAGGACGAAATTAATTTTCATATCGGGACGAAACTCTCTGTATGAGATCGTACAGGATGAAATATATTTTCATTCCTGGACGAAATTCTCTGTTTAAAATCATCCCAGGATGAAACATGTTCGTCCCAGGATGAATTGAACCGACTTACGTCAGTTGGTTACGTCCTGAGGAATTTTTGGAAACCGACCTATGAAATAACCGTTTCGTACCGGACGAACATAGTTTGTATGGGACGATGAGCGTGTACGAACATAGTTCGTACCAATTTACATTAGGTTCATTTCCAGCACTTTAAGTAAAATCGTCCAGGACGATCCACGATCGTACGGGACGATCCACTGCGTACAGAATTGAAAACTTGCCGTTTTTGGGCAGTTTTTCTTGTCTTTTGTATATATAGTCCAAATTAGACTGCCACCCAATCTTTTTGCCATTTGATATTCGTGCCTATTGAAAGAAAAGTCAAGGAGAGAGTGTGAGAGAGCATTCTAAGGAGGATTCCTACCACTGGAGCATGAAGGCTTCACTTGGCGTTTAAAGATAAGAATCTCTACTTATGAATTGGGATTACTTTACTCTTTTCCTCCTTCTTTCTAGATTTCTTGTGAGATGATCTGTCAAGGAGATCCGATTCTTTGCCGACACTTGGAGAGTGTGAATAACCGAAGGGTTCTCTGCCCACACTAGGAGAGTGTGAAAGGAAGAAGGGTTCTCTGCCCACACTTGGAGAGTGTGAACAGCCGAAGGGTTCTCTGCCCACGCTAAGAGAGTGTGAAAGGAAGAAGGGTTCTCTGCCCACACTTGGAGAGTGTGAACAGCCGAAGGGTTCTCTGCCCACACTAAGAGAGTGTGAAAGGACTGACGGTTCTCTACCAATACTAGGGATTGTGTAAAAGGACGACGGTTCTCTACCACACCGGGTAGTGGTGAAAAGAGTGTTTGTAAAGGCTTCTCCGCCTTGCTGTGGGTGCAAAAAGAGAGACACTATTCTCTGCCCACACTAGGAGAGTGTGAAAGGACGAAGGGTTCTCTGCCCACACTTGGAGAGTGTGAACAGCTGAATGGTTCTCTGCCCACACTAAGAGAGTGTGAAAGGACTGACGGTTCTCTGCCAACACTAGGGATTGTGTAAAAGGACGACGGTTCTCTGCCACACCGGGTAGTGGTGAAAAGAGTATTTGTAAAGGCTTATCCGCCTTGCTGTGGGTGCAAAAAGAGAGACACTATTCGTATTAGTGCAATACTCAGAGGGTGCCTCTGGGGAGTGGATGTAGGTCTGGTTTAGACCGAACCACTATAAATCTTGTGTCACTTACTTTACTGATTTTTATTTTCCTCATTTTTCTTTTATTTTAAAAATTTGTGGTTCAAAAACTTTTCTATAAAAAATTTCATTAAAAGTTTAATTTCGGTTCAACAAAAATTTAAAAGAGGGTTAAGTTTTAAAAATACCAATTCACCCCCCCCCCCCCCCTCTTGGTAGCCTTGGGACATTAACTTAGGTTTAACAATCTATTCACTAGACTCAACATAACCAAGTACCCAAAAAGGGTGTTAGTCGATTAAGATAGTAGGACGGTGGTCATGAAAGTAAAATCTGCTAAGGCGGGTGTAAGAACTCACCTTCCAAATTAACTTGACCTAAAAAATGGATGGAACTTAAACGTGTGACCCAACCCCGACCATCAGCACAATGGCCAAGACTAGATGAGTAAGAAGGTGTAGTGACAATTGTAATACCCGGGGCATAGGCCCATGCGGAGCGACCGTCGATGTGGATCTTGGTGCTAGTAGCAATTATTCAAGTGAGAGCTTTGAAGCCTGAAGGGGGGAAAGGTTAAATGTGAACAACACTTACACATAACTTAAATGATCATAAGATATGTGGGAGGTCTATAGTGAGTGCCACTTTATACGAGCCTCAAAAAGGAGGCTGATTAAAATTCATGAACTAGGATATGGCGGCTAATGGCAACATTAGGTAGTCTAGAGATGACGTTAGGGGCCTCGAGAAGAGTTATCTCTTCTTCTTAATATCCTGTCGGTGCTATAAATGGCTCAGCTGGAGGTAGGGTCCCCTGGCTAGATGAGCACCACATGTTGAGCAGTGTCTGTTGCACCTCGGCTACCCCTAAAAATTTTGAGGACTGGTTTCCATCAATTCCTGGTTGTACTCATAACCAAATTAGATATCCAAGGTGAATACCCTCTAGTTGATAGAGCAATATAGGCAAGGAAATGGATCTATAACTTCAAGAAAAGTATTGGCTCTGAGGGTTAGGCAAGGGGGTTTCTGTCCTGAATCCACCCACTGTTGGTGGACTGCTTGAGTTGCATCACGGTGAGAGCAGGTTATTGCATGGAGGCTGCAGGATGGAATTGGAATGGCTCTCCTAGAGCCCATCCTAGGGTTTTGAATAAATGACTCAGAACTGGTATGATCAAGGGGAATCTAATAATTTAATTAAAATAAGTATTAGGATTATCCCAGTGGATGCTCACGCAATGTGATTTCTATATAGTGCTCTGAATGTTAAAGTGAAGAAAGTCAACCAAGTGTGTAAATGATGGGAGTAACTATAACTCCCTTAAGGCATTCAAATGCCTCATCTTCTAATTATTGATGCACATGAATGGATTAACAAGATTCCTATTATGCCTATATACTATCTAGCAAAACCTTAGCTAAAGGAATGGGGCTTACCAGTGTCAACAGGGAAAGAAGACTCTGCTGAGCTTAACTTTAGTCTGACTTTATAAAATGACTTAAGAGGTGTAGGATAAGTGGGAGGCTCTGTCTTCCAGGTTTTTGAAGCCTATCCTACTAGTGTGACTAGGACCTGGCTGCTAGCATGTCATGGACTTGCCTGCCAGCGTGCTTAGACTCTGCTGCCAGCATGCCTAGGCTCTATAGTTAGCTTGCCCAGGACCTTACTGCTAGTGTGTCCAGGACATGTCTGCCAGGTTGCCAAGGCCCTGGTTGCTGGTGTGCCTAATCCATGAGCCTTCCAAAATCTATTAGAAAATGAACTTATAAGTACTCCATTCAAGATTTTTTAGCTTCAAGATGGTAAGATTGGAACTAGTGGGGTTACGTATAAGTAAAACATGTGGTTTTTATGTCAAAACATTTTTAAGCTTTTGGCCATTTTTTAACTACCAGGGCATTCTTGATGTATTATTCCCTGCCTATCTTACGGAGGGAAGCTTGAATATGACGTAGAGATAATTTTCTCTCAGCGAACGTGTACGACATCTTTATTGTGCTATAATTCTTAATAAGAGCATATATCGACTTGTTGTTTGGCCATAAAATCTAATTTTCCATCAACACCATGCAAGAGACATAACACTTGCCTTTTATTTGTTATGCCTAGTTCTAAGCAATGTATGTTGCTTCATATTTGATGACCCTCCTGCATCTTGATGCATATAAGCTAAAAAGAATCCTTGAATAAGTGAAGCGAGTTGGTGCTTATGCATTTGATTGTTAGATTCTAAAGAATATTTAGATTTGCCTTATCCTTGCTTGTTAGTGTGGCTTATCCATGCTTGGCTTTGTGCCAAGGAATTGCAAGCCAGCGTGCTTAGTCCTTGCCAGCTAGCGTGCAAAGGCCCTACCTGTAAGTATGCCCAAGCCCATTGAAATGTACTTAAAAGTACTCAATTTAGAACTTTTGGGCATCATGATAAAATGTTGGGTACACATGGGTGTATGTACAAGATAAAATGTACTTTTTGTAGCAAAAACAATTAAGGTTTTTATTCATTTTTGAACTACCATAGCATTCTGGATGAAATAGGCCCTTCCTGTCTATTAGATGGGAGCACAAAAATGATGCAGAGTCATCTTTCTATCAGCATACTTACAAGACATTATTATTTTGCTATAATTCTTAATAAGAGAAAAAAAGGCTTGTTCTTTTTATCGGAAACATTCATTTCTTATCAACACCATGCGAGAGATTTAACACTTGTCCTTGATGGGTTGTGCTTAGTTCTTAGAACAATTCGTTGCTTCATATTAGATGGCTTATGCATCTTCATGTACATAGGATAAAATGTATCTGTGAATAAATGAAGCACATGTTGCAAGTGCCTGTGATTTGTTGGTTATAGAATAATCATTAGATGTACCAAGTTATACTAAATAATTATAACTCAAAGCAAGATTGTTGTTAGCCCTATATACTACTACTAGTGTGCCTCTACCCTTCTTAACATTATGCCTAGGCCCTGCTTGCTAGGTTGGCCAGGCCTTGGTGGTTAGTGTGCCTAGGATCTGCTTGCCCATGCCTTGCATGCAAATTATCCAGTTCCTGCTCACTAGGTAGCACAGGATCTCTGCTTGCCAGAATGCCAAGGCCTTGCCTACAAGTGTTCCCGTGCACTAGTTATCAGTGTGCGTATGCCTTGCTTGCAAGCATATCATTGTATGGCATGATGGGAACTCATGTGTGTATGTATAAGTAAAAAATGCATTTTTTATGGCAAAAAAAAAATGTATGCTTTTTGTGCCTTTTTGAACTACCAGGGCATTTTGGGTGTTTTTAGGCCTATTGCCTATTAGAGGGAAGTTGAAGGTCCAGGGGGGTAAGAAAATATTTTCTCATCAACTTGTATGTCTTAACATTTGTGTTATTATTCTTAGCGTGATCATACAAAGGCTTATTATTTGGATGTAAATTCTTAGCTTTCTATCAACATCATGCTAGAGATGAAACACTTTCCTTTGATGCTTTTAATTGTAGCTAATTCTTAGCCCGATTTGTTACTTCATACTAAATATGACTAAATTACATTTTAATGCATATTGGATGTAATGTTCTTGTGATTAAATGAGGCAACCCTATACTCGTGCCTTTAGTTGTGGGATGTAAAAGGTTAAATAGATGTGCCAAGTTTCATGTCATTATTGATATTATTGGAATATATGCTCCCAATGTCACTTGGTATTTTACATCTTACTTGGATGTTCAACTCGCCCAAACTTAACTACTATACATGCCTTTCGAAAGCTCCCTAATTGTTGATACACCAATACACCATGATTATTGCTTGCGATGTGAATCCCTTTATTTGTGGAGGTAATTATTAGAAATTCTTTATGGATAATCTCTATGTCCTTGTTCATGGTATAAAAAGTTCTTTATAGGATGAGACCCACCCACCCCTTACTAATGGGGTCATCTCATTACAATCTTTTGGCTTAGGCAATCGACTTTAGGTCCCATTATATTGCTGGAAATGTGGCTCATTCGAGAAAGTTTCCCTTGGTTCCATGGGCACCTTGCTCGAGTTAGTTAATTTAAAGGTGATGTTGCATTATCCTCTATCCAACTTAGTTATTTCTCCTCCCATCATTCTTATTATTGTGGGGCTTGGCTGAGATCATAGTTGTGTTGAGGTCATGCTACATTGTTGATCCTTCCAGTAGTCATATGCTTATCTCAAAGATAAAGCCATGTATGTATAAGTAAAAACTATTTCAAACTGTGAAACTACGAATAGCTCATTAAATCAGTTATAGTTTGTTTGATGGTACGTGGTACTTGGATAACCATAGTATATCTTGAGTTAATACATACACCAAAACCCCAACTTCTGGAAGGGGTGCATTTATTAGGTCAAAGGTCAATGCAAGCTGATGCCAGTTGCCGTGATGATTAATGATAACTCAACAGATCTAACAGTGCTTGTGTCAGTGATGCATCATTTATTAGTTGCCCTATCAACTTTGGATGAAAGGATAGGGGCCTACCATGGTGGTGATGGGTGTAGAATTTGGTTTTGATTCTCGAGAGGAAGCCTGAGAGATGGCTACCACATTCAAGGAAGGAAGAAGGCTACAAATTACCCAATCCTGACACGGGGAGGTAGTGACAATAATCCGATGCAAGCTAGATCAAGTGGTGGACAACTGCAAATGGGGCCATTTTGTCCAATCGGACCTAGATTTTGCTTTTTCCATCTTTATTGTTTCTCCATGTATCTTTAGAACTAGAAAAGACAAGGACATAGAGGTCATTAGAGGACATAAAGTCCATCATATCTTTGGTGATAGTAGTAAAAACAACTTCTTCCTCTCTTTCTTGTCCTCGTGGAATAATAAGTAATTGAAGTCACCCCCCACTATAGTAAGAATTCTTAGCCTAAGCGAGTTGATGATGGATTACCATAGCCCCCGATGGATATGTAGGTCCTTATTGGCATAAACCACAGCCACAAAATACCTTGGAATCTAGGGAAGGTCAACAAGCCCGATCACTCATTGGTTAATAGCCACGATTACCTCAAAATTGGCCACATCATTGCTACAAAGGATCATCAGTCCATTAAATTTGCCTACGGCCGATTAGTGGAAGAATTCCCACCCTCCACTAATTAGCTTATCAATATCTTTTGTGATAATAACTCCAGTCTTGGTCTCCATCAATCCAACAAAAATTGTGTCATTGTTGTCAACAAGATGACACTAGTAGTTACCTGTGGCTTCCTTACAAGCCCTTCCTGTAGTTCCAAAAAACTATTAAGGCCATGATTCAACACAAGGGGAAACATCCCCACCACTTTCCTAAGGAGTTGCTGGATCGGTCCCTGCTGGGCTACCTCCTCAAAATAGGCCTAGGACACCTGATTCCTATTTCATTTTTCTCAACTTGCTTGACTCCGACATTGAACATGAGGGGTTGGGTGAGCCGCAAGCGCCTCTCATTACATGATGGCTTAAATTTGACTATAGCATAGCCATCAGAAGTTCTATTGCATACTGCAGGTTGACGTACTTCGATTGTTCAGGCACTGGCTAGACTGGCACGATCACCTCAGCCTATGGTTGGGGTAGATAGGAGCGTCTACGTCTGGGGGGGACAAGAATCCATGGCTCCAACTATTAACTTCCATCTGGAGGATGACCATCATTCAGCGCTTTAACATTAGATTTATCAGCCCAAGAGTTGGGCTCTTAATCAAGCCCTCTAGGCTCCACTTTGTACTTAACTTGAGACTCTTGGGGCCAGGGGACAGTAGTTGAGGCCTATTCTGCCACCAAACTACTTCTCACCATCGGGGCCTTATCTTTTATCGAAGTTCCATTTGGTCTGCCCTATTCTTATTCCTAAGCCTCACCTTCAGCTAGTACAGTAGATGCCCCCACCAGGCAAAGATCTTTCTTATGCCCAATTCGACCGCAACCATAATATAGGAATCCTAGCCCTTAATATTCTACCCTTTGGTAGAACCTCCTGTTGAGGCCATTTATCAAGATACCTTCTTGAAGTTTCTTTATGATATCATGTCTAACTCATACCTGGGCAAAATCTTGCCTTCCCTAGTAAATAGTTTACTGATAAATCCAAAGAGGGTTGCCAATCATCGAGGAAATTTAGGAGAGGTTTTTTTATCTCAAAATGATGAAGGCAATAGGGGAAATTTAATCCATACTTATGAAGTGAAACCTTCCATAGAGGATGGGGAAAAAGTTTGTGTCCATTTGTTAAGGCCTGTAATGTTTCCCTCAATAAACTAGGGTCCCCAACATAATACAAGATTTCTAGCCTCCACCAGGGAAAACACACATACGAAATAATCTTTCCCAGTGGTAGATTGTTGGAACTCACCAAAGCACCCCCACTGTCTTTGGGTCTCTGAATTCAATAGAAAGTATGGCAATTGATTCCCCATTATCTTTACCACTAATACCTGGTTAAGCATGGCCAATATATCATTGATCGAATCCATGTTGAGATCCACCATAACTTTGATCCTAGAGATAGAGGAAACATCATCAATGTGAAGGATTTAGACATGTTCCGGCTTCTTTGAAGCAATGGTTAGTCTACTGGGAGGGTCCACCAATCTCCCCATCTTTTTCTCCTTCAATTTGTAAAAGATCATAGGAAGGACCTCCTTAGCAGCAAAAGAAAAGGCACCAAAAGTGCTACCCATAGAGTTCACCAATTTGCCCTTGCCAGGACTTTCAATAGTCACACCTATAGGAGGGACACTGTTATTTCTAGCTCCCACTGACGTTCAACAAACTTCATAGCTATGTTGTGGGGATTCTTACTCAAACAAATCAGGTGTTCACTCCATACCTTTATGGCACTGCCACTCAAAGCTGGCATAGAGCAATCTACCACTGTACTTATCATCAAGTTAACCCCTTCCCTATCAACCTTTTCCCTTTCAACCTACATGGATAATACATGATCAATGATGTTGGATTGTCAATCATCCTTATAATCTATTTTAGTTTTGGTCATCCGCATCAAGAGGGGGGGGGGGGGGGGGAGAAACACTTCCATTGGCCCCGCAGCCCTAGGCACGGTGCCAACTCCCTTATTCGAGAGCTGTAATGGTTTTACCTCAATATTGCATAACCACTCATCACCAGCCTTGTTAGAGCCTTTGTCACCCACTAGTTTTTCACTAGCATGATCCTTATTCTTCATTTCTCCTAAGCTAGGCTTGTTGTGAGACCGCTCCCCAAGCTTCTTTGTTCTCCCCTAGCCACCTAAGGACTGCCACTTGTCTTGATCGTACCTCCACAAGCTCCATCTCCTCTTCTCCTATTGGAGCAAAAAGAAGACCTTCGGTCCCCCCCGCCATGCCAGAGCCTCTCACTCTAAAAAAATCCTAGTGAGAGAAATCATTGGTGGGAATTGAAAGAGCTGGCCCCAATATTTTTGCATTCCGCCAAAGTTTTTGGGTTCCTTAAAAGTTGTAATTTCATTAATAAAAGTGTAATGGAAAATATAATAAAAAAGCAACAAAAAAAACTATGCTCTATTACTATCTTCCCTCATCATGGACAAAAAGGATGAGGGGATTAAACTATTATTTTCATCTTTCCATAAAAAAATTTTCAAAAAGGGCATAAAGTAAGCAAATTTAGCAGGTTTGTAACTATCCCAAGTTATATGTTGAAAAAGAACTTGTTTGAAATATCTTATGATGGCTAAATCCAGAACACTATTGCTGAAATTGAATCAATATTTTTGGTCCAGGATTTGTGTTGGTGGAATTTTGAAATCAGGTTTTGAAAATTTTGGTTTTCTTTAGAAATTTTGAAATTAAAGTTAAAATATAATTCTAAAATCAAATTGTCCTGTTAGAAAAGGTATATCACCTTGAAAGGTGAAAATAAAATTTTAGGTCGGGATTCAGATTTAGAATTATGAATCTCATCTTGAATATTGTAACTGGATGCTAAAGAGAACTTCGTATGACCCCGAAGGGTCAAAGTAAGTTTCAACTAAATATCCAGCTATAATAATCAAGAAGGGTGATCATTAAATTCATATCCAAAGCTTTATCAACCAACGATATATCGCCCCAAAGGAAGAATATATCGTTTGATGATAATTTTTTGAATAAGATGATAACGATCACAAGTATTTTAATTATTTTAAAGAAATCCAATTAAATTTTGAAAAATCAATTTTTAAAATCAAGTGTTTATGATTCTAAATCTCCAATGAGTGTAAGCCCTCATAATTAATTACATCATAGGGAGATAGAGTCTCTTACAAAAAGTCTCGATTAAAATAGTGGCAAAATTTGGTTAGATTTTCTAGGAGTGATAAGAGAGAGGTGAATTTTTGGAAATTCAAAAGGGAATGGATCGAGATTGAACAGTTATTAAAGGAATCAAGGGAAGAAATGTAGGGGACACTTTGAGATTCCGAAACCATCCGGAAGTGTTCCAACTTAATCTAAATGTTGGGCTTTATATTTTGGATTGAAATAAGAATTAATTAAAGTTGAGCATTTTATTAGAAATTTGGGATTATATTCTCGGAGGTTGGGGTCTTATAATCAAAGATCTATCCCGGTTCCTAAATCTAATTTTAGACACTAGACCATAGTCGTTTGAACCTAACTAATGTAGTACAAGATCTGAACTTACCCCATCCTAGATTGGGGAGCCAGCTAACCACCTAATCAATTTAAAACATGTAAGGTCTTTTATGAAAGAGTGGTAGGGATATTTTCTTTAAAGTTTTGGAGAGGTGGGGCTGACATCTAGAGATTTTCCTAATTACCCTTTTTGACTTATGTTGGGTGCAAAATGCTAAGAACTAATGCAATAAAAATATTCGACTCCTTTAAATGTATTTCTAATGCAATGCATGCTAGTTGACAACTTCAAATAAAACATGCTTGAAATTTTAAAAATAGGCTTAGTAAAAAATTTTTTAGAAGACTGGGCTTCCCCAGGTTCGGCACCTCGTCCTTATAGGCCAGACTATCTGAACTCTACCCGCAGGCGGGGAAGGGTCAAAAATAAGGAGAGAGAAAGTGCAATAATATGCATGCGACCCCAGGGTCGATCCCTAGCTAATTCCCAAGATTCATTTTTTATCTATGTTATTTAGACTCGCTAAATTTTAAACTTTTAATTGTGAGTATAAAACTTTTCACATCCTCACGAGTCTCACGTATCCAGGCAAAAACAAAAGTAGCACACAAATGCCAAAAAACTAAAAGAAGTATGCAACCCTTAGGGCAATCATATCAACACATCATATATAAATGAATTAATTAATAAATATCCATAGAAAAATTTCCTTGCTTATTACAAATCAGGGTCTTGCAAAAAGTAAAGTGGCTGGGCACCACTGACAATAACCCAAATTCTAAACCTAGCAGAGACGCAAGTGATTTTGAGTGGGATACTCTTTGTCTTCAGATCTCCAATTATGTTCTCCTTTAGGCTCCTTGGATTCTTCATAGTATGCTACCCAAATGGATAAAATGGTACTTCCCATGAGGGGAATGCCACTCTCTCTCCTCTTTGGGTAAGGAAGAAGTGATCCGAATTTGGATCTCCAAATAGAAAAGGGCTACTCCCCTAAGGGGTGTTTTTTTCCCTTTGGAATGCAAGGATCGGATCTATGTATCCCAACTAAAAACTCTACTTTCACAACACTTAGCACTTTCACAAATTATATTTAATATGAAATAAAATTCTAGACTCTCATGCAGGGTTATCCTAAATAGTTGATAAATCAAAAATATATTCCCAAGCAGTTATATATGTGTAGAAAAATAAATAAACACACTGGCCATACTCTTTTAATTATTTGGGGGCTTAGGAGCTGAAGCACCTGTGTAAGCATTTTTTTATAATTAATTTTATTTTTCCCCCCTTTTTATTGCCCTGCATGAGCGTGTCCACATACAGAAAACTATGATATCATCCAGATCGCTTCTATGCTAAGGGTAATCTAGTCGCCAAATACATCAATCATCAATAGAGTGCAGTAAAAATAAGCAGACATAATAAGTATATTCATCCACGCTATACAGTAAAATCATAAAAAATCTGGCACACAGCAAAAAAATAAAAACCAGCCTAACCTAGATATAGAGTTGGTTGTCCTAGCAAACCATCTAAAGTGTGTGTTGAAGGTCTTGTGGCTGGGGTAGATCCTAAGCTGGGTAGTTAATTAAAGTTATCTAATGTTCTGAGTTTGTTAAGGCTTAAAGGGGAGATTAAGATTAGAGTTTAAATATTAATATATTAAGAATTTTATTTAAATATATTTTAAGGTTAAATAATTACTACATTTGTTTCATACCAAGGCCATGAAGTTTTTTTCACCTTCATTGGGGCTAATAGCCTCGTAGGCTTGGGTTACCCATTAGTAATCAGGGTTAATTAAGTTAATTAAGTTGGTTGGAATTAAGAGATAGATTAATATTAAAAAAAGAGTTTGTGACTGATTTTAATAGGTTGGTTGAGAATTTTATTATTCAAGTTTGAAAATTCTAGAATTTTAAAGAATAATTACATTTTAGGAATTATCTTAGTGTGTTAACTATGGGGTTAAAACTTGACTTTTAAAATTAGAGTGAATTCTATAAGTTTTAGATTTTTAATAAATACTAGACCCTATTGTGAGTTGTTAGATTATTAGCACACTTAATTTGGAGTTTTCTATGAAAAGTTATGATTTCTTGTAGTTTAAGGTTAGATTTGAACTAAGGTTGACTGGAAAGTTGACTTTTTGACTTTGACTTAATTTTGAAAGTTTATTTTTTTTAATAAATACTAGACTTTAATTAGAGTTGAATGACACTAAGTTTGTTCATTTGGATTTTTCTATAATAAGTTATGAATTTTGTAAATTTGGGTATTTATTGGATTTATTTAATTATGTTAATTGAAAGACCTTTTAATAATTTGAACCCAAGCAAGTTCTAAACTTGTTAAGACTAACTCCAAACATAAACAATGATCTAAGGAGAGATCAGCAAGTGTTTAAAGAATTTTATTGGATTTTTAATCATTTTTGTTGACGAATATTTTCGCACCGACACGATCCAGATTGAGCCCAACTAGGCTCGATCGCGCTCGACCGACCCAATCGATTGTCGTCGAGGCAAAGTCGACTTAAATTAGACCCCAATTTGATTAAATTAAATTTGTTTTGGTCAAATCAAATTCGATTTAATTTAATTAAAATCAAATCAATTTAAAACAAACCCAGTCGAGCGTCGTCGAACTCAATTCGACGCATTTCGACACAATTCGGCGTCGATTCAAGGTTAATTTCGTAAAATTAACTTGATCGGACCCAATCGGACCCAAACCGACCCAAATCGGTTTGGGACGAGTCCAATCCGGACTCAATTTCAGCCCTAATTTCTCAATTTGGGCTGAATTTGATTTTCAATTAAAGTTTGAGATCAAGGGCTCAGATTTCTTGTGGAATTTTTGCCCTAAATCCCTGATTCCACGCGTGAGGCAACCTAATTGGTTCCTTTGGGCGGCGGCTCGTGCTCTCCAAGAGCACGCAGAAGAGAGACGGGGAGCCATTCGGCTCCCTGTGTGTCCATTCTCTCCATCCCGAGCGAGAGAACAGAGAGAGAGCAGGAGAGAAGGAGACCGAGCCCCTTGCGTGCGTCTCCAGCCGCGGAGAAGAAGGGAGCGGAGGCCTCTGTGCCGTTCGTCCCTCCCAGGCGAAGCAGACAGAGGAAAAGATCGGGAGAGGGAGAGTCATTTTCGGCTCTCCCGTGCGGTTTCTTCTCGTCCCGAGAGAAAGAAGGAGCGGGAGAGGGAAAGAGCCGCTAGGCTCTTGCTTGCTTGCGATTCCTGCATCCGTCCAAGCGAGAGGAAGAGGCCGACTAGTGGCTTCTTGCGTGCGACCTAGCCAAGAACTGCTGTCTTCTTCTTCTTTGGGCTGAAAATGAGTTCCCTCTCGCTGCCATTGCTCTCTCCCTTCAATTGGAAAGACGAAATCCTCTCTTGCTGCTGTTGGTGAGCTTCTCCTCCAAAGTCTAGGGCAAAGACATGCTGAAATCAGCCTTTGCTGCAGCCAAGAGAGGGTAGGAAACCTCTACTTCCTTCCAAACCATCCCCGACAACCTCAAAACAGTGTAAATTGCTGTTTGGAGCGTTTGGACAACAAGTGACGGCATCCAGGAGCATCCGAACAGCGAAAACTGCTGTCCGGAGCAGTTTGGACAGCGGTGGCGACGTCCGGAAAGGCTTGGACAGCAGCGGTGCTATCCGGAAAGGCTTGGGCAGCGGTCTTCCTCCTTGGGAAAGTCTTGGACAGCAACTTGGAGCCTTCAAAGGACCTTGGACAGCAATTTGGAGCCTTCAAAGAGCTTGGACAAAGCTTGGAACTTGGATAGGAGCGCTTGGACAACCCGGGGAAGGTATACCACTAAAACTTAGGCGAAACCTTAAGGCTCCCAAGGCCAATTGCAATGTGGTTGATGATCCAAAGCCTTAGGTCCTTAGAAACTTTAATTTTTTGGTCCCCCAAAACCTTTGTGTTGGCTGTCCACTTCGCAAAAACAGTGGAAATTCGGTGATTTCCATTTGTTGGCTCTCATGTGAGGGCCCGGAGAGGATTTCGATGCGTGTAGAGGTGCCAGATTGTTATCCAACACCTCTCAAATGTATGTTTATGCATCATATTGTGTCTAATACCTTCGCCTACAATCAAACCTTAGGCTAAGTATTGTCATTCAACCATACCTTGAATGACAATGTGTAGGGATTCTCACATCTTGTAGCATGCATGTCATTGTTAGCAAATTGCAAGTTATGACAAAATTAACTTAGATATTTGGAAATTGACTACACTTGCATGCATTCCTAGGTTCTTCTTAGATCATACCAAATTTGATCATAAATCTCCTAGAAGTCATAAGGATAAATCTCACCTATCCGAGATTTCTAGATCATTCCAAAATTGATCCGGAGATCTCTCCAAAACCTTAGGAAATCAAATCTTCCCTCTCCTAATTGAGTCCAAAACTCTAAAGGACGTAGGGAAATTCCTTTCATGCATGCATCTCCTCTTTCCATGAGTTCAAAACATTCATGGAGAGGTGGGGAATCCCCTTTTGTGCATAATGCTTGGAGCATTCTCAAAGCTCCAAGTGTTTGAGTGCATGAGTCATTTGAAACTTGGAACCAAATCCCAAGTTCTCCTATCTCCATTGTTGGCACATAAAACCAACGAATATCTTCTTATGCAAAATATCCTAAGGCTCCTCAAGCCTTTAAACATTTCATTGCATGAGTCCTCTCACTTTAGGACCAAATCCTAAGTCATTTCTTCACTTGTTGATAACATAAAAGTAGCAAGTGAACCTCTCCCATTCAAGTCTCCTAATCATGTCAAAATTGATTTAGGAATCCTTTCAAAGCCCTAAGGTGTATCCTTCCCCTCTTCAAATGAGCCCAAAACATTTGAGGAAGGTGGGAAGCTCTCTTTCTATGACCCAAAGGTTATAGGAAAGATCTTCTCATTCTCCTAACCTATATTAGGAGAATGTACATCTTTCTTTGAATGTCAGATGTTCAAGGAACTTTCAAGATTTGCAACTCCAAAGTGCATTTCATTCTTCTCCATCCCTCCAACCCAAATTGGAGGAATGAATTCCCCCTCTTTGGACACCAAACGTTCAAAGGAAATCTTCCAATTTGTAATCCCTAAGTTGCATTTTGGACCATTCCTTTTCCTACAAACCCAAATTGTAGGAAACCCCCAAATTCCCCTTTATTTGCCTAGCTTCAAATTAGGCAAATGAAATTATCCCCCTTTGAACACCAAATGTTCAAGGGCACTCATGAATGTGGAACCTCTAAGTTGCACATGATTTTCCTCTTTCTACAACCCAAACGTTGTAAGAAGACCCTCTCATTCTCCTAAAACTCAAAACTGAGAGAATGTACACTTCTCTCTGAACACCAAATGTTCAAAGAATGTTCTTGAATTTGTAACCTCTAAGTTGCATTTCCATTTCCCTTTCCTACAAGTCAAGATTGTAGGAGAGCTTCCAAATCCATCTTCATGCTCTCAAACCCAAGTTGGGAGAATGAATTCCCCTCTTTAAACTCCAAGTGTTTAAAGAGGTTTTAGAAGCTTGCAACCCAAAGTTGCATCTTCTCTTCTTCTTTCTACAACTCAAAGGTTGTATAAAAGTCTCACCCAAATCTCCTATTTGTTGAATCAAAATCAACAAGTAATTCAATCCAAAATTATTTGTTTGTTAAACTAAATTCAACAAATAATTCCATATCAAGCAAATGAATCAACTCTTAGCCTTCTTTCATTCTCCTAACGCAAATCGGGGGAATGAGTTCCTCTCTTTGGACACCCAAAAGTTCAAAGAATCCTTGATGTGTAGGCCCAAATCTACACATCATCTTCTTATGTTTGCTTAATCCAAACTTAGCAAACTAAATACCCATCATTGAATATAAGAGTTCAATGATAATCTCTATTGATTTGTAACCCTAAAGTTACAAATCTCTCTCACTTATTGAGCTAAATTCAATAAGTGACTCACCTTTGTTTGCTTAATCCAAATTAAGCAGATGAAATCCAACTCATTGACTACAAAAATTCAATGAGACACTCTTTTGATTCGTAGCCTTAAAGCTACTAATCTCCCTCGCTTTTATAGGTTTCAAAGGCCTTAGAAAATGAAATACCTTAGCCCAAAAGCTATAGGTCCTTTCTCCTCCAACTCCAAAGTTGTAGGAGATCTCTTCTCTCTTTAACTCCAAAAGTTAGAGAGAATTCTCCTACATTTAGCCTAAAAGCTAAACATTGGATTCCTACATTTCTCCTCTTAGCTCCAAAAGCTAAGGAGAATTCATCCACATGTAGCCCAAAAGCTACATGTTGGACACATTTCTTAGACCCAAAATCTAAGTAATTTCCTTTCAACCCAAAAATGAGTGATCTTTCCTATGACATTTAAAATGCTAAACTCATAGATGTTCCTTAGAAATTATCCCATCCGTTGAAGTTCATCCTACCCTATTGGATGAATTTCATCAAGTCCTAAGTGAAACCCCTTAGGCAAGTCTATCTTACCCTATTAGATAGATACTCCTCTTATCCAAACATTAAGAGAACTCTAAAACACCTAAAAATTACTTAGGTTCCCTTTTGATACAATGATCAAGCATCTCCTCCAAAAGGTGAGATGCCTACATCATTGTATCTTAGGATTCATAAGTAACAGACTTGCCCAAAAGCAAGTAGTGGTTACTTTATGGGTTCTTCATAACCCTCCTAAATATGAAACATTTAAAAATCAAATAAAATCTTTAAGTCACAAACAACTTAAAGTGAAACCACCCTTGGATAAAGATTAAACATCTTCCTTCCAAAATAAAACCAAAGACCCTTAGTGTGACATGCTACACAAGCCTCACACACTTAGGTGCACAGCCCTTTAGGCATGCTAGGATTAGGATTTTTCTTTTCTGCGCATGTGATTGATGTTGTGGATTGATTGCCCTTGGATTGTCTGCGTGTGGGCACTTGCCCTTAAGTGGTTAGTATAGAGATATAAATGCTTTTCTGTGCAGGTGGCCATATCTAAAAGGGGGGCGCTCATAAATAATAATAAACTGCTTGCATGACAGGTGCTGCTTAAAACCCCCCCAAAGATGTGGCCAATAGGGTAGAAGCAAAATTTTGGATGTAATGCTTTATTATATGTAAACTGCTTCTGACTCTATTTTGCAGGTTTGAGTCTTTTTCTTTTCAAATATGTATTTGATAGAATTAGGATGTGTAATCAAACTTGTGGGGGTCTGGATCAAAAGAAGGTGAACCAAATGGATGTACCTGTGGAAGGTGATGCCTGAGGTTCAGTTGGAAGATAAAGCTTCAAGACCCCACAAGTAGAGTCTGTAAATTTGACTGGGTTGTATAATGGCAGGCAACTCAGCTGCCAAATCTGGTTGTAATAATGTGGACTCTATTTACATTTCATTGCATTTGATATAAATAAAAGTATGCTTTGTTTGTTTACTGGGTGCGCAATAGAAATGCATGTCTTTCTTAGGTTTCTTCTCTTGTTTTTGTGGGTGTGGCCTGGACTTGATCACGTTAGGCTCTTAGGATAAAAACTAAGTTTTCTACCCCTTAACATGTAAGCAACCTAATAATAAAATCAAATTAGGCTCCATGTCTTTCAAGTAAGAAAAATTGCATGGCTCCCTCTAAGGAGCCAAGTTTTCAAAATTAAAACAATCATGCATAGCCCAAACATGTCACATGTAGAATGCCTCAACTTAAGGATTAGATAACAAAAGTCTTTTCTTTATGAGTCAGCATATGCATACCCACATAATTAGGCATCTTGGCCTCAAAGCCAAGTTGTAAGACCTACCTTCTAAATAAAAACAACCCTACCACTCTACATTTGCATTGAGACCGAATAACATGGTTTTAAAAGCGATTAGGGGGAGTTTAGCTGGTAGTCCCTTCCAGGCGGGACAATAAATCCAGAGGTCGGGCGGGTTATGCCTCTTGTGAGGTGTAGCTTGTAAGTCCCTCTTTGCACTCGTTAGATCTAGGTTCGAGGCACTACCTATCGGTGGTCCTCACCTTAGTCTTAGGGTCCGAGGCAAGAGTTGATTCTAAATCACCCTATAAGCCCTCAACTTTTGGGCAATTCCTCCAACAAGTGTTGTTGGGATGTAAGCCCCAATCTTCTAATAAAATATCAACTCAAATCAAAATTAGGGTGTTAAAATGTAAAGCCCAACATAGGATAGTTTGGGCACCTCTGAGTTTCATCTCAGAATCAAGTGCCCCTACTTCAACTCCTTTGGCTTTCTTTCCCAAAAATCTAAATCTAAATTGATCCACTCCTTGAAATTCCTAAGGGTCAAAACCTTTAAGCAAGACTTTCATGGATTTTAAAACAAAACAAATTTTAGCCAATGTCTAAAATGACTTCCAAAAACAAGAAAACCACTAGTTTAATCAAAAGTGTTCCCAAATCAAACTTGGGATGTAATTAACCATAGGGGCTTGCCCCTATGGGATGTCTGTACCCCAGAAATAAATAAACCCCACTCAACCAAACATTGAGTGGGGGAATCTCTGTTAAATAATTGTAAATTTTATTATTGAGCCCATAAGAAAATGGTATTTTTACCCTCCGGGGTAATATATCGTATTCTTATGCCGTGCCCGATTATAAAATATGCAATCCGTTTGAGGATACAAAAAATTCTCCAACAGATTTTCTGGCGACTCCGCTGGGGAGGATGTCTCTTTTCATCTAAACTAGTGGTTTTCATTTAGTCATTTCAAATATTGGCTAAAGAGCATTTGTAAAATCAAATTTGTATTGTATGCCTCTCCCTTAGCAAATTTGGGTTGAGTGATGTCAATACAAGCAAATGCAAATCAAGATGAACTTTTCAAATCACTTTCAAAATGAGAAAGATGAACTTTGATTTTCCAAATCAATCGTTTTCAAAAAAAAAAAAAATCACATTCTCAAATTTCAATTTCAAAATCTCCTCTCTTCACCATAATTGTTGTGGTTGTATGAAATTTACAACCAAACAATACCAAAGGGTGTGAGATTTCAAAAATCAAACAAATTCGTCCATCATCCGTTAAATCCAAGTCACAGTTGTGGGTGGTCAGTGATTCAAGTCAGTGGTCAGAAAACCCAGAAAAAGTGCAGCGATTGGTTGATGATATGATAATTGAATTCAAGAAGTACAACAGAAAAGTTGATACAGAAAATTCCGATTTTCAGAAAAAAATCTAAAGTTTGGGAATTCAAGAAAGCTGAGATGGAAGGCAAATTGGTTTTCAAATTTGGTAACCACCTACGGTTGTCTTTTGATCAATCTCAATTTGCTCCAGAAGATCTGATAAAATCAAAAGGTTTTGAGGGTGTGGATGTCCTTTTTCAAGGCCCAACCCCTTCTGAAGTGGAAGTCTTTGAAAGTCAACACCCATCTGAGAGGGTCCTTGAAGTTAGCTTACCTATTAGGGAGAGGTCACCTCCTCAAAATAGTAGTAAGAGGGTGGCTGAGGTTTCTCCAAAAGCCTTAGCCTCTCAACCTTATGCATGTGGTAGGTTGACCTTCCCTAAGGTTCAAAAGTCTAGTGAAAGACAAAGTACCTTGACTCCAGTGTTACTTGAGCAAATGGCAGTTGAGAGACAGTATGAGACAGTTCAGTCTTTAGCAGTTGTCCCAAGTCATTCAGAGTCTGAGAAACTATTTTAGTCCAGTCAATATGAAGAAGGGACTAGTTCCACCTATGTTCTAACCAAGTCTCAAAGAAGAAATAAAAACAAAAGACTTAGAAAGAGGTTGGAAAAGGAGGAGCAAGCTAAGTTAGAGGCTGAGATGATAGAGCTCTCTCCTCTTGTTGAGGGTAGTGAATTTTACCCTCCTGTGTTTAGGAGTGAAGAAGATGTTGAGAAAATAGTTGCATCATCTCCAAGACCTTTAACTAAAATTCTCAAAAGCACACCCGAGGAAAAGGTAAAGCAGTGGGAGAATGACATCAAAAATGTTTTCCAAAGAGTAGCTGACAAAACCCGCTCAACAAAAGAGAAGGTAATTAAAGCTATGAAGAATGTGATTTGCAAACGTGTTGATACAATCCTTAGGGAGAACAAAGATCCTAAGGATAGCAAATTGATTGTTCAGCCATCGCAGAAAGATATGCAACAGTTTGCCCGACAGCCAGCTGTGTCAGCATTGGTGGATGGTTATGATTTTAAATCTCGCCAGAAAAGAGCAATCAGTGAGCAGATAGTTCTAGTTGACAGTTCAGCAATTCCACCTAAGATCTATGGCAGACCAAAGGCTGATTACCTTGATCGCCAAGTGGTCCCTTGGTCTTCTTTGTCAGTTTCTAGTAAATCTAACGTACCTACTAGGTTTGGAAGGTCTCCTAAAGAAAACAAACCTTCTAGTCCTCTTGATGAGCTACACTTTGGGGGTCACATTCAGACTCCACTTTTAGATGAGGTAAATGTGGGACGCCAAAAATCCCATGCCTCCTCATCTTGGGTGAAGGAAGAAAGGAGACCCAAGGTGGTGGCTCCATCTGTGGTACATTCCCCTCCTAGTTGTGTTGATTCCAAAGTCAAAGGGAAAGCACCTATGGAAATTAACAACCACAAAGAATACTACCCTTCTCCTGTCAATCCATCAATAGGTAAAACTGTTGAAGAAATGATTGAATACTTGAAAGAAAGTCTCAAGAAAATTGATGAGGATGAAAGGAGGGAAAAGGAGGAAGAAAATTTCAAAAAGTTGATTGAGAATTTCAACCCTGATGAGAATGATCTCTTGGATGAGGAGGATATCTTTGTTATCCACTATAACATAGGAGGATCCTCTCATTCAGTAGACCCTCATGCAAATGAGTTGTTGGAAGTGGAGGGAGTGAAAATCCTTAAATTTGTGCTCTACAACAACTTAAAGCAAAAGATGGATAAGAGGTTGGATAAGATGACATTGTCTTGATAACTCTTACTACTTAGTTTTGGGGACCCCAAAAGGTCCTAAACACAACAGTTGAGCCTTCTACCAGTGTAGAGAAAGCAGAATCAACAAGTGCAGCTTCTTTGCCTTCAGTAGTGTGTGGTCATAAAGAACAACACTAGTGATTTACTTATAGTTGTAAATGGTTGGCAGTTATCTTTGTCTAAATCTTTCCAAAAGATTGCAAACAAGCTTCCTAAATTCCCTTTGGAGTTTCCAAAAGAACTCAAATGCACATGAAAAAGGCCTCTTTTGATGTTCCTTTAGATAAACTCAATGGGTAGAAAGGGTCCTTCACCCTTGAAACTTCATGAAAGAGAGTTTCAATTTTGAAGATACAAAGAAAGAATCAATTTCTAAAATCAAATGGGTTATCCTTCTAAATGGCAAAGGGAAATCCCCCAAAGCCTATCTCTCTTTCTGATTTCATGTATGTTCCAAAGGGTGTTAATGAAATGAACAATCCTTCTGCGTACGTGCGAACTGTCCGTTCTGAATCTAATAATGAACAAACTACAAATGAATCCTTCTGATTCTTTGAATCAAGTGAATCAAGTTTTGGTGATGATTTACCCATGCACAAAATGCAGGGAGCTAAGATTGTCATTGAGCCTGAGTCACTTGACTTAGAAACAAATCAAGTGAAAGATGAATCAAATTCTGAAGTTTTGGTTAATGTGACCTCAACTTTTGAGTCTGAGCAAATAGCAGAAGCAAATCTCAGAAGTGGTCATGTTGTATCATCTCCAATGGCATCAAATAAGATAAATGAAAAGAACTTTTCTATCAAAATGAGGGCGTGGTTCTACCAACACTTGCTCCACAAAAGCAAGTGGGTGGTGGACCACCAAAAGTGGATTTTAATGCATTAGCTTACCTTAGGAAACTCCTTACGAGGTTGAGTATATATAATGCACTCGTACTTTCTCCTGAAATGCGAGAGGCTTTGATCAAGGCTCTACTTGATCCTGAAATTTGTTTGGCTCAACCTGCAGAGTTTTCCTTTGAGGAGGCTTTACACTTCAATGGAGTACATGGAGTAACCTTTTCTGATGAGGATTTACACCTAGAAACTTCAAATCATAATTGCTCACTCTATATAACAATTCATGTTGATAATTTCAAGTTGAGAGGAGTACTTGTTGACCCAGGTGCATGGGCCAACATAATGAATCTAAGAGCTTTGGCCCACCTCGATATTGACACGCAAAAATTAAAATCTGACAAATGATGTTGCGTGGCTTCAATAAAAAAAAAGGGACAAAGGGTCTTAAGCTCAATTACTCTTTCACTTTTGAAGGGAGTTCTAAAACCATTTAGAGTATATGAAGATGTTTCTTGCTATGTTCCAAAGAGGCTATCAGTGTTTTTAGACCTGTTATACCAACTAAAGATCAAGCAGAAATCAGCACACTAAAGACAAAGTCTCCATCAATTGTCCAAGATTACCCTCAAGAAGAAGAAGTTGAGGAAAAGATTAAATGGAATTTTGCCCCTCCAACACAACGAGGTGGTAAGATGACACAATGAGTTCGTGATACAGTTCATGACAAAAGTCAAGAAGTGTGGAAGGTGAGGGGTACCAAAGCCCCATCTCCACCATTTGTTCCATGAAGGCACATCACCCATGTAAGCTCAGGGTCCGATTCGAAGGCTGAGCCAAATTTGATGGGTAGTTTGACAAAGCAACAAAGAAGCTTCAACAAATCAAAGATGCAGTTTCAAGAATGGATAGACACTGAAAAGCCTATTTGGAACATTAAAGGAAATCTTCCATGTGAGGAGGATAACTCTCAAAAGAGGAGGTGTCTAATCTCACTAAGTATGAAAAATTGAATGAGCGTGTAAAAGCCTTAACTTCATTGTCAACAAAAGTACAATGGAAGAGTTGAATGTTTGCATTACACTCAAATAAAAATGTAGGGAAGTAGTATGTCTTTCATAGCATACCCTCTTCCTTAAAATTCAAAAGTGGGTGTAAACTTGACAACTTTCCATAAATGAAATGGTAGAACTCCCACTTGTGTTGAAAACCTGATCGAAAGAGGTTCAACTCCTTCTATGTGGTCCAAGGGCAAAGCTTAACATCTTGAAAATCTATGGAATTTCAAATACAAATTGAAGAAAAATAGATATGGTGTTGGCTTTGGTACCATCGGACCAATAGATGATGATAATTTCTGTTTGGTTATTACCAACAATCTGGAAGTTGAGATGATCTTTACAGAAACCTACAACGTTGTTGGGAGGTTATGTTTAGAGACTAGCAACGACCCAGATTACCTTCAAACTAGGGATGCACCCCCTGAGTTTGAAAAAAGAAATCAGATCAACGATTGATGAATTAAAAGAAATCAATTTGGGTACTGAACAAAATCCACGCCCCACTTTTATAAGTGCATTGCTAAATGAAATGATGCCAATGGTATGGTACAACTCCTGACAGAGTTTAAGGACTGTTTCACTTGGAGTTATGATGAAATGCCATGCTTAAATCCAAATGTAGCAGTCCATAAACTTGTCATTCAACCGAACATTGTTCCAATCAAACAAGCTCCTCGAAGGATGCATTTCAAAATTGAACAAGTGATTAAAACAAAAATTAACTGAGGCTGGTTCTATTCAAGAGGAAAAATACTCCTCTTGGTTGGCTAGCATTGTCCTTGTTAAGAAAAGAACGGACAGATTCACATATGCGTTGCTTTTAGAGACTTGAATGAAGCATGTTTACTCATACATGAACTCATGATTGACATCGCTTCCTCTCATGGTCTCTTTTCCTTTACTAATGAGTCCTCGGGGTACAACCAAATAAAAATGGCCCCGGAGGATGAGCAATATACTGCTTTTAGAACACCCATTGGAATGTACTGTTTTTAGGGTCATGTCTTTTTGGCCTTAAGAATGTTGGTATGACCTACCAGCTTGCAATGACCAGAATATTCAATGTGTTCATTCATGACAAAATTGAATGTTACATTGATGATCTCGTGGTCAAAAGCAAAAAAGAGAGGATCACCTATTTGATTTAAGGGTTGTGTTCGAATTGCTTTGTCGGTACGACCTCAAGATGAATCCTTGGAAGTGCGCCCGTGGGGTGACTTCAGTAAAATTTCTTGGGTTGTTGTTCGACACAGTAACATTGAAATTGACCCTACTGAAATCAAAGCGATATTAGAAATGAAACCTCTTAGAATGTCTTACTCAACTAAGATCTTTTCTAGGTAGGTTGGCATATCTAAGACGCTTATCCAACTTGTCTCGTAGATTGCAGCCCTTTCAAAGGACTCAAAATTCTACTTGGACGATAGCCACCAAAGGCTTTCGATAGTATAAATCGCTATCTCATGTCTCCACTTGTTTTGGCCACTCCTTTTCTAAGGAGGCCTGCAGTTCTCTTTACTACAGTGTCAAATGAATCTCTTGAAGCTCTGTTGGCCCAAACCCAACAATGAAAGAAAAAGAAAATGCTGTGTGCTACTTGAGAAGAGTTCCTAGCATAAATGTTCTTCCGATCCGGTTGCGGACTGGGTCCGGATTACCAAAACCTTGGTCTAAGATTTCAAATCTTTCATCTTTCCCCCAAAAAGGAAGAAAATTCATCTTTCCCCCTAAAGGGAAGAAAATTAATGTTTCCCCAAAAGGAAAGAAATCCAAATTTCTCTAAAGGAAAATCAAGTTCATTTTTCTACAAGTGAAAGTTCATTTTTTTTTCTTTCCCTAAAAGGAAAGTTCAAATTTATCTTTCTCCAAATGAAAGTCAAATTCAAATCTTAGTACCAAATGCTAAGTGTAGATTCCCCAAATAGGAGTCTTCTTATCAAATTCTGAGTTTAGGTAGAATTCAAACCTTCTAAGGTATCTCCTAGCTCATTCCCTTTAGATTTTGTTCTACCCAAATTGAACATCATAGATCTACCCAAATCTAGACTTTTAGTGGTTGCCAAAATACCCTTTAGTCTCCCAAAATGTTAAGATTTATCTAGCCAAAATAGACAATCTTACACCAATTACCTTTAAGGTTTAAGTAGTAGTAAAAATACTCTTAACCTTAACTCTTTTAAGTTTTGTCTTGCCAAAATAAGATAAGCTCTACCTTTAGATGGTTGCCAAAATACCTCTTAGAACTTTCCAATAGGTGCCAAATGCCTTTTGACCTTTAGGAAACAACAAATGTTCCTAACCCCTCTCAAATGATAGTGAAAATATCTTTGAGAACCCTTTAGGCGGTAGCCAAGATACCCCTAACTTTTAGGAGATAGCAAGATATCCCTAAGACCCTTTAGAGACACCAAATGTCTCTAATCTCTTTTCAAGTGATAGCCAAAACATCCTTGAAAGTTTCATAGGTGGTAGCAAAATACCCCTAGCCTTTAGGTGATAGGAAAATATCCCTAAGCTCTTTTAGAAGTTATCAAATTTCTTCTAATTAAATTAAATTCTTTCTAAAGATACCAAATATCTTTAGGAATCCAAATCAAATTCTTTCTAAAGATACCAAATATCTTTAGAAATCTCTTTTAGAAGTTGCCAAAATGCTTCTAATTGATCCAAAATCTTTCTAGAGATGCCAAACATCTCTAGGAGCCTCTTAGAAGTTGTCTAGATACTTCTAATCAAGTTAAATCATTTCTAGAAATATCAAATGTCTCTAGAATTCTTCTTAGAAGTTACCAAATTACTTCTATTCCTATCAAATTCTCTTTAAGGATATCAAATGTCTTTAGAGACTTCTTTAGAAGTTGCCAAAATGCTTCTAAATTCTCTTCCAAGAGTAATCTAAAACTCTTTCCTTAAGGTGATATATAGAAATCTCCTTACCTTTGTAAATCTTGCCTAAATCCAAGTTTAGGCTTTTATAGATCTCTCTTTCTCTTTTAAATCATACTCTATTTGATTTAGAAGATCTCGTTTGATCATTCTTTGGTCAACGCCAATATGTGTGGCGTACTTCTATTCGTTCACCACACATATTGGGGGTCCTTTTGTTGACGAATATTTTCGCACCGACACGATCCAGATTGAGCCCAACTAGGCTCGATCGCGCTCGACCGACCCAATCGATTGTCGTCGAGGCAAAGTCGACTTAAATTAGACCCCAATTTGATTAAATTAAATTTGTTTTGGTCAAATCAAATTCGATTTAATTTAATTAAAATCAAATCAATTTAAAACAAACCCAGTCGAGCGTCGTCGAACTCAATTCGACGCATTTCGACACAATTCGGCGTCGATTCAAGGTTAATTTCGTAAAATTAACTTGATCGGACCCAATCGGACCCAAACCGACCCAAATCGGTTTGGGTCGAGTCCAATCCGGACTCAATTTCAGCCCTAATTTCTCAATTTGGGCTGAATTTGATTTTCAATTAAAGTTTGAGATCAAGGGCTCAGATTTCTTGTGGAATTTTTACCCTAAATCCCTGATTCCACGAGTGAGGCAACCTAATTGGTTCCTTTGGGCGGCGGCTCGTGCTCTCCAAGAGCACGCAGAAGAGAGACGGGGAGCCATTCGGCTCCCTGTGTGTCCATTCTCTCCATCCCGAGCGAGAGAACAGAGAGAGAGCAGGAGAGAAGGAGACCGAGCCCCTTGCGTGCGTCTCCAGCCGCGGAGAAGAAGGGAGCGGAGGCCTCTGTGCCGTTCGTCCCTCCCAGGCGAAGCAGACAGAGGAAAAGATCGGGAGAGGGAGAGTCATTTTCGGCTCTCCCGTGCGGTTTCTTCTCGTCCCGAGAGAAAGAAGGAGCGGGAGAGGGAAAGAGCCGCTAGGCTCTTGCTTGCTTGCGATTCCTGCATCCGTCCAAGCGAGAGGAAGAGGCCGACTAGTGGCTTCTTGCGTGCGACCTAGCCAAGAACTGCTGTCTTCTTCTTCTTTGGGCTGAAAATGAGTTCCCTCTCGCTGCCATTGCTCTCTCCCTTCAATTGGAAAGACGAAATCCTCTCTTGCTGTTGTTGGTGAGCTTCTCCTCCAAAGTCTAGGGCAAAGACATGCTGAAATCAGCCTTTGCTGCAGCCAAGAGAGGGTAGGAAACCTCTACTTCCTTCCAAACCATCCCCGGCAACCTCAAAACAGTGCAAATTGCTGTTTGGAGCGTTTGGACAACAAGTGACGGCATCCAGGAGCATCCGAACAGCGAAAACTGCTGTCCGGAGCAGTTTGGACAGCGGTGGCGACGTCCGGAAAGGCTTGGACAGCAGCGGTGCTATCCGGAAAGGCTTGGGCAGCGGTCTTCCTCCTTGGGAAAGTCTTGGACAGCAACTTGGAGCCTTCAAAGGACCTTGGACAACAATTTGGAGCCTTCAAAGAGCTTGGACAAAGCTTGGAACTTGGATAGGAGCGCTTGGACAACCCGGGGAAGGTATACCACTAAAACTTAGGCGAAACCTTAAGGCTCCCAAGGCCAATTGCAATGTGGTTGATGATCCAAAGCCTTAGGTCCTTAGAAACTTTAATTTTTTGGTCCCCCAAAACCTTTGTGTTGGCTGTCCACTTCGCAAAAACAGTGGAAATTCGGTGATTTCCATTTGTTGGCTCTCATGTGAGGGCCCGGAGAGGATTTCGATGCGTGTAGAGGTGCCAGATTGTTATCCAACACCTCTCAAATGTATGTTTATGCATCATATTGTGTCTAATACCTTCGCCTACAATCAAACCTTAGGCTAAGTATTGTCATTCAACCATACCTTGAATGACAATGTGTAGGGATTCTCACATCTTGTAGCATGCATGTCATTGTTAGCAAATTGCAAGTTATGACAAAATTAACTTAGATATTTGGAAATTGACTACACTTGCATGCATTCCTAGGTTCTTCTTAGATCATACCAAATTTGATCATAAATCTCCTAGAAGTCATAAGGATAAATCTCACCTATCCGAGATTTCTAGATCATTCCAAAATTGATCCGGAGATCTCTCCAAAACCTTAGGAAATCAAATCTTCCCTCTCCTAATTGAGTCCAAAACTCTAAAGGACGTAGGGAAATTCCTTTCATGCATGCATCTCCTCTTTCCATGAGTTCAAAACATTCATGGAGAGGTGGGGAATCCCCTTTTGTGCATAATGCTTGGAGCATTCTCAAAGCTCCAAGTGTTTGAGTGCATGAGTCATTTGAAACTTGGAACCAAATCCCAAGTTCTCCTATCTCCATTGTTGGCACATAAAACCAACGAATATCTTCTTATGCAAAATATCCTAAGGCTCCTCAAGCCTTTAAACATTTCATTGCATGAGTCCTCTCACTTTAGGACCAAATCCTAAGTCATTTCTTCACTTGTTGATAACATAAAAGTAGCAAGTGAACCTCTCCCATTCAAGTCTCCTAATCATGTCAAAATTGATTTAGGAATCCTTTCAAAGCCCTAAGGTGTATCCTTCCCCTCTTCAAATGAGCCCAAAACATTTGAGGAAGGTGGGAAGCTCTCTTTCTATGACCCAAAGGTTATAGGAAAGATCTTCTCATTCTCCTAACCTATATTAGGAGAATGTACATCTTTCTTTGAATGTCAGATGTTCAAGGAACTTTCAAGATTTGCAACTCCAAAGTGCATTTCATTCTTCTCCATCCCTCCAACCCAAATTGGAGGAATGAATTCCCCCTCTTTGGACACCAAACGTTCAAAGGAAATCTTCCAATTTGTAATCCCTAAGTTGCATTTTGGACCATTCCTTTTCCTACAAACCCAAATTGTAGGAAACCCCCAAATTCCCCTTTATTTGCCTAGCTTCAAATTAGGCAAATGAAATTATCCCCCTTTGAACACCAAATGTTCAAGGGCACTCATGAATGTGGAACCTCTAAGTTGCACATGATTTTCCTCTTTCTACAACCCAAACGTTGTAAGAAGACCCTCTCATTCTCCTAAAACTCAAAACTGAGAGAATGTACACTTCTCTCTGAACACCAAATGTTCAAAGAATGTTCTTGAATTTGTAACCTCTAAGTTGCATTTCCCTTTCCCTTTCCTACAAGTCAAGATTGTAGGAGAGCTTCCAAATCCATCTTCATGCTCTCAAACCCAAGTTGGGAGAATGAATTCCCCTCTTTAAACTCCAAGTGTTTAAAGAGGTTTTAGAAGCTTGCAACCCAAAGTTGCATCTTCTCTTCTTCTTTCTACAACTCAAAGGTTGTATAAAAGTCTCACCCAAATCTCCTATTTGTTGAATCAAAATCAACAAGTAATTCAATCCAAAATTATTTGTTTGTTAAACTAAATTCAACAAATAATTCCATATCAAGCAAATGAATCAACTCTTAGCCTTCTTTCATTCTCCTAACGCAAATCGGGGGAATGAGTTCCTCTCTTTGGACACCCAAAAGTTCAAAGAATCCTTGATGTGTAGGCCCAAATCTACACATCATCTTCTTATGTTTGCTTAATCCAAACTTAGCAAACTAAATACCCATCATTGAATATAAGAGTTCAATGATAATCTCTATTGATTTGTAACCCTAAAGTTACAAATCTCTCTCACTTATTGAGCTAAATTCAATAAGTGACTCACCTTTGTTTGCTTAATCCAAATTAAGCAGATGAAATCCAACTCATTGACTACAAAAATTCAATGAGACACTCTTTTGATTCGTAGCCTTAAAGCTACTAATCTCCCTCGCTTTTATAGGTTTCAAAGGCCTTAGAAAATGAAATACCTTAGCCCAAAAGCTATAGGTCCTTTCTCCTCCAACTCCAAAGTTGTAGGAGATCTCTTCTCTCTTTAACTCCAAAAGTTAGAGAGAATTCTCCTACATTTAGCCTAAAAGCTAAACATTGGATTCCTACATTTCTCCTCTTAGCTCCAAAAGCTAAGGAGAATTCATCCACATGTAGCCCAAAAGCTACATGTTGGACACATTTCTTAGACCCAAAATCTAAGTAATTTCCTTTCAACCCAAAAATGAGTGATCTTTCCTATGACATTTAAAATGCTAAACTCATAGATGTTCCTTAGGAATTATCCCATCCGTTGAAGTTCATCCTACCCTATTGGATGAATTTCATCAAGTCCTAAGTGAAACCCCTTAGGCAAGTCTATCTTACCCTATTAGATAGATACTCCTCTTATCCAAACATTAAGAGAACTCTAAAATACCTAAAAATTACTTAGGTTCCCTTTTGATACAATGATCAAGCATCTCCTCCAAAAGGTGAGATGCCTACATCATTGTATCTTAGGATTCATAAGTAACAGACTTGCCCAAAAGCAAGTAGTGGTTACTTTATGGGTTCTTCATAACCCTCCTAAATATGAAACATTTAAAAATCAAATAAAATCTTTAAGTCACAAACAACTTAAAGTGAAACCACCCTTGGATAAAGATTAAACATCTTCCTTCCAAAATAAAACCAAAGACCCTTAGTGTGACATGCTACACAAGCCTCACACACTTAGGTGCACAGCCCTTTAGGCATGCTAGGATTAGGATTTTTCTTTTCTGCGCATGTGATTGATGTTGTGGATTGATTGCCCTTGGATTGTCTGCGTGTGGGCACTTGCCCTTAAGTGGTTAGTATAGAGATATAAATGCTTTTCTGTGCAGGTGGCCATATCTAAAAGGGGGGCGCTCATAAATAATAATAAACTGCTTGCATGACAGGTGCTGCTTAAAACCCCCCCAAAGATGTGGCCAATAGGGTAGAAGCAAAATTTTGGATGTAATGCTTTATTATATGTAAACTGCTTCTGACTCTATTTTGCAGGTTTGAGTCTTTTTCTTTTCAAATATGTATTTGATAGAATTAGGATGTGTAATCAAACTTGTGGGGGTCTGGATCAAAAGAAGGTGAACCAAATGGATGTACCTGTGGAAGGTGATGCCTGAGGTTCAGTTGGAAGATAAAGCTTCAAGACCCCACAAGTAGAGTCTGTAAATTTGACTGGGTTGTATAATGGCAGGCAACTCAGCTGCCAAATCTGGTTGTAATAATGTGGACTCTATTTACATTTCATTGCATTTGATATAAATAAAAGTATGCTTTGTTTGTTTACTGGGTGCGCAATAGAAATGCATGTCTTTCTTAGGTTTCTTCTCTTGTTTTTGTGGGTGTGGCCTGGACTTGATCACGTTAGGCTCTTAGGATAAAAACTAAGTTTTCTACCCCTTAATATGTAAGCAACCTAATAATAAAATCAAATTAGGCTCCATGTCTTTCAAGTAAGAAAAATTGCATGGCTCCCTCTAAGGAGCCAAGTTTTTAAAATTAAAACAATCATGCATAGCCCAAACATGTCACATGTAGAATGCCTCAACTTAAGGATTAGATAACAAAAGTCTTTTCTTTATGAGTCAGCATATGCATACCCACATAATTAGGCATCTTGGCCTCAAAGCCAAGTTGTAAGACCTACCTTCTAAATAAAAACAACCCTACCACTCTACATTTGCATTGAGACCGAATAACATGGTTTTAAAAGCGATTAGGGGGAGTTTAGCTGGTAGTCCCTTCCAGGCGGGACAATAAATCCAGAGGTCGGGCGGGTTATGCCTCTTGTGAGGTGTAGCTTGTAAGTCCCTCTTTGCACTCGTTAGATCTAGGTTCGAGGCACTACCTATCGGTGGTCCTCACCTTAGTCTTAGGGTCCGAGGCAAGAGTTGATTCTAAATCACCCTATAAGCCCTCAACTTTCGGGCAATTCCTCCAACAAGTGTTGTTGGGATGTAAGCCCCAATCTTCTAATAAAATATCAACTCAAATCAAAATTAGGGTGTTAAAATGTAAAGCCCAACATAGGATAGTTTGGGCACCTCTGAGTTTCATCTCAGAATCAAGTGCCCCTACTTCAACTCCTTTGGCTTTCTTTCCCAAAAATCTAAATCTAAATTGATCCACTCCTTGAAATTCCTAAGGGTCAAAACCTTTAAGCAAGACTTTCATGGATTTTAAAACAAAACAAATTTTAGCCAATGTCTAAAATGACTTCCAAAAACAAGAAAACCACTAGTTTAATCAAAAGTGTTCCCAAATCAAACTTGGGATGTAATTAACCATAGGGGCTTGCCCCTATGGGATGTCTGTACCCTAGAAATAAATAAACCCCACTCAACCAAACATTGAGTGGGGGAATCTCTGTTAAATAATTGTAAATTTTATTATTGAGCCCATAAGAAAATGGTATTTTTACCCTCCGGGGTAATATATCGTATTCTTATGCCGTGCCCGATTATAAAATATGCAATCCGTTTGAGGATACAAAAAATTCTCCAACAATTTTAATTAATTAAAATTGATTAAACATAGACTTTTGATTAAAAATAAATTAAGGTTGAAATTGATGTCAAATTAAAGGAATTTCAATTTTCACTAATTAAGAGTTAAATTATAGTTGATTAGAGGTATTTTGAATGAATTTTAAAATTAACAAGAATTTTTGATGAATTAATTAAGCTCTAGGTCATTTCTAAGGGGCAAATCTTATGGCTCCTAAATGGTGGACACAATGGGCACAAAATTCAGTGAGATTTGGACTATTAGATCACCTAAGCTCAGGGCCTAAAGACACCAAATTTGAGCTCAAGTGGAATTCCCTGAGATGGCTAACAAAGCCACTAAAGGTGATCCCTAAGTCACCTTAGAAAAATCCTAGTGAACTATCCTAGGGTTGGCTTGGGGCAAAATCACTGGCCCTAAACTCCTTATGCTACACGTCATCATCACATTCAAAATCTGATCCTAAAGCTCATTGGATAGACCATGGTTCCAATTTGGATTTGAGGGTCAAACCATGACCCTTGAACCAAAATTGGAATGATGATGCCCTTAGATACTTCAAATAGGGGAGATAAAATTTGGACATGTCAGAGACATACCCAAACTCATTCTGCCAAAATTTCAGGCTCTAGGGAATTCAATTTAACCAATAAATACAATAAATGATAAAACATTTAAACTAAAATTAAATTTAATACAGATGCAATCGGAGCCTGGAACCTTAGGGTTTTTGTAGATCTCCCTGAGATCTTTCTAATGAGCTTAAGAAGACCTAATTTGGTCAAGTGTACAGGGAGATATCAATTTTTGAAGTTTCCCTTGAATTTCTATGAAATTAACTCCTATTTACCTAGTCAGCCGGCGCTTTACACGCGGTGCATCATGATTAACGAGGCAATCATTGGCGGCTGACTGGATAACGGTAAAGATAAACTATAGCCGTCAGATGAACGATCAGACAGTCAGGATCAAATGGCCTCCATGACCGCAGGATTTAATCTAAACCATTGATTGAAATCAACGACTGGGATTACTTCTTCCACCTCCCGCATGAACCCAAAGCTATAGGGCTTTTTCGGTATGATTCGAGCAATCGCGCCGGCGAACTTTGATCAAATTTCACAAAGAGGATCAAGGGCTTGGAAACCTTCAATCCAATGGTGGAGATCTGCTTGGGTGAAGGTTTCCTTCACACTTGATCGTACTACCTATCTAGGGAGCTTGGGATCGAGAGATTACTACAGAGAATGCATCAACTAATGAGGTTCTCTAACAGGAAGCTTCATGGGATGAAGGCGAGTAGATCTCCTTCAGATGTCGGGACTGGAGGATGGTCAAAGGTGCGACATCGAGTGAGGTGCAAAAAGCTTTCATCGGAGTTCACTCTCATGATTTTTTGAATGTTGTGGATCCAAGTCGGCACACTGGAATGAGCTTCCCTATTTAGCTCACTCTCATGAGCTTAGACAATCAGGATTGACTGGGAGAACCATGGATTTCCTCTAAGTGGAAAGGTGGCTCATCCCAATAGCTCGTGAGCTCACGACGGCGAAGCCCAGACTCTGGAAGCCTTTGGATGGAGCTCGAGGATGAGGGGACCATTAGAGCTAGTTCCCTATTGGCTTTAGGCATTGCCGGCCAGGGACTGGGTCCGGATGATCTGGAAAGGTTATTGGGAGCATTTAAAGCTCAATGGTGAGCTCAAATGGACCTAAGGAAGTCTAATTCGGTTGGAGAACTCAGGTCAACCCAAACCTGCTCAGTTTGGGTTAATTTGAGCTCAACTGGGTCAAGCCAAGCCTTGGGCATGAGGTGGGAGATGTTTTAGGCTTTGGTCTGTTGCGAATCTATTTTTTAAAAATAGAATTTTGATGATTGCAAACACTTCTATTTTGCTTTGACTGCCCTGCCTACTAATGTTCCAGGACCACAGGATTGAAACTGCACGTTGAACTAGCTCAAGATTGCGTAGATTAGGTCTGAGTTAGACTGTAATGTACTTTTTCCCTTTCTTGAATCAAATGTAATCCTTATAGTGCCTGATGCTAAGTAACCTTGCACACACACACCTGAGTGAATTTTTTCTATTTAAACTTAGAGTTCTTTATTTTGAGTACATCAGCCAGGATGATCCAAATATCTGTAATATCAGTTTTTGCTCCAGGTTCGTCCGGGACGAAGTTGGATCGTCCGGGACGATCGGTACAGGTTGTGCAGAAAATCAGTTTTGGTTGTATAATTCGTCGGGACGAAAATTGGATCGTCTGGACGAAAATTCTCCCGTGAACCCTTCGCCAGGGACGATATGTGATTTGTCGTCTGGACGAAATTCCTCTCTTCATGGATCGTCCGGTACGAAGCTCGATCGTCCGGGACGATCAGTCTGGATTTATATAGAAATGAGATATTTTGAAGAGAGAGAAAAAGCTGAGGAGAGAGAAAAACGAAGGAAAAAGTGGAAAAGCGGATTTTCGGGCGACGCCGAGCTGTTTTCGTCCGAGGAGACTGTTGAGGAAATTGCTGTGCACGAGGTAAGGCACAATCCGACTTTCTAAATTTTCAGAACCGTCGTGTTTGGCGGTATTTTCTGTCCGGATTTTGTTTCCGTTAGCGAATTTCGTCCGTATCTTTTGATCGGTTCAGTTTTTACCGCGTAACTTTTTGTATATTGTTGACGTGCCGAGTGTGCACATTTTGGTTATTTTCTGAAGATTTTCGTCCGGGTATTTTTGATTCGACTGTGTTTTTAGTCGACCGGATTTTTCTGTGAAATTGGAATTTATCTGTGCAGTAGAATAAAGGTTCTGAAATGTTGATATCTGTATTCTGTGCGAATTCGGTAAATTTTCTTTGCAGGAATTTTTGTGTAAATTCCGTATACTGCCGTTGTGCTGCCCGATTTTTGGGTAATTTCTGAATTGTCCGGATTTCTTCTGAATTGAAATGCTATGTGTATAAGCTATAAAAAGGGAGTTATAAGGGGCCTGAATCCTATGAGATTCAGTTAGTGAAACGGGAAATCTGAAATGAGCTCAATCTGAAATCTGATATCTGTTCTGTTCCGGATCCGATGAATTCTGTTTTGGTGCTATAAGCACATCTGTTTTGGTGCCGTGAGCACAAAGGGAGACATAAGGGGCCTGAATCCTATGAGACTCAGTCAGTGTCTGGGAAGGGAGGCATAAGGGGCCGGAATCCGTAGAGATTCCGTCAGTGTCAGGGCATTTAGCTATATGTATCTGTACTACTTTCCGTATCTGTTCTATTCTGTACGAAATTGTGATTATGATATGATATGATCCGTACGATTCTGATTTCTGTTTCTGACTCTGTTGATTTGTTCTGTTCTGATACGCTCTGTACGATCTGTACGACTCTGATGTGATTTGATATCTGTCCGTAAGTTTTGATTTCCGAATCTATTCCGACTTCTGATCTGATTTCTGTCTGATAAGTTTGGTTTTGTTTTCTGAGAATTTAGATTGGTGGTTTGTTGCTTTGCTGAGCTGTTGAGCTCACCCTTGCTTTCTGGTGGTTTTCAGGTTCTGGGAAGGGCAAGGAGGTCCAGGATTAGATTTCGGAGTCTGATCAGATTAGGTACTTTTGTACTTTTGATTTTTGTACAGTCATGGCTTTCCTGTTCTGTCTTTCTTTCTGTTGAAAGCCATGTACTGTTCTGTAGATGATTATTTTGAGGAAATGAAAAGATAGATGTTTTGTTCCGCTGCATTTGATGTTTTAGTAGCTCTGTTGTTCTGTGCGCTTCTGTTGAGTTAAGAATTTGGAAGATCAGTTCAGTAACCTAATCCAAAGCCAGATCCTGGTTAGATATTCCCCGTCGCGATCCGGCGCGGGCGGGATCCGTCTCGTCTCGGGTCGGGTCGTGACAAGCTTTTTTGGTATCAGAGCACTGGTTTTGGAAACAGGTTGGATTGTAAAACAGAGCTCTAGGAAGTGATCAGTGAGTCTGTCTGGGAGGTAGTTTTGGGTCGTTTGGCTTTTTATTGTGTTATTTTGTGTTGTTTTGTGATAGTTTTCCGGATTTTCTGGATTTTTCTGTATGGATCAGCCAGACCCAGACATGACAGACGGTCAGAGTGACGATCAGGCAGCACCAGTGGGGAGTACAGCCCCAGTGGTCGGTGCTGATACGCTTTCACAGTTTGCTTCACTTGTTGCTCAGATGATGAGCGAGACTCAGAGCAGAGCTTCGACTGTTAGATCTGAGGACATTGATCGACACCTGCAGTTATTTCTGAGGTTGAAACCCCCGAGGTTTGAGGGCGCTGTTGAGCCCAGAGCAGCCGAGGAGTGGCTGAGGAGATTGGAGAAGACTTTTGACGGGATGCAGTGTCCTGCAGACAGGAAAGTTCCGTTAGCTGTTTTTCTGTTGGACGGAGAGGCTGAGCACTGGTGGGATGGCCAGCAAGCAGCCAGATTTCAGGGCAGATTGAACTCTTTGATCACTTGGGAAGAGTTCACTGAGGTATTCAGAGACTGGTTTGTTCCCCCTTCTGCACGACAGCAGATGCAGGAGAGTTTTCTGAGGCTTGTTCAGGGGAGCAAGACGGTGATGCAGTACGAGGCTGAGTTTACTGCATTAGCCAGGTACGCTCCGCAGCTGGTTAGCACATCTGCTGAGAGGTGCTACAGATTTCTGAGGGGATTGCGAGACACTTTGAGGCAGCCCCTGATACCGTTCCGGATCACCGATTTCTCTGAGCTTGTGGAGCGAGCTCGTCTGATTGAGAATGACATGACGGCTACTCAGCAGCGGTGGACTGCGAGTAGGAAGAGGTTTGGAGGAGAGACATCTGGCAGTGGTTCCTCTGGGAAGAGGAGATTTGTTCCTGGATCTGGATCTGGAGATTCCAGGAAGAGCGGAGGATCGTCTGGTACTGCTACCAGTACGACTAGTTCTGGATCTGTCAGTACGGCACCTGTGTGCCAGAGTTGTGGACGACGACACCATGGCCAGTGCTACAGGATAGCTGGTCTTTGTTTCAGATGTGGTCAGCCGGGACATCGGATAGCAGAATGTCCACAGATGGGATATGAGCAGCGATCTGAGGGCTTTGTCAGACCTGTTGGTTCAGCAGCAGGAAGACCGAGGACTGTTCCTCCACGCCCTGAGGGATTTGCTGGTAGAGGTGGTGGTTCTAGTTCTGCACCACGGAGACCACCTACGATTCAGAGGGAGCAGAGTAGTTCTGTCGCTTCAGCTCCTGTTCCAGTTCAGCCACGAGTTTACAGTCTGAGTCAGCAGGAGGCTCGTGATGCTCCGGATGTTGTGACAGGTACGATTTACATTTCTGATCAGCCCTGTCGTGTTTTGTTTGACTCTGGAGCGAGTCATTCTTTTCTGTCCGAGCATTGTTTTGAGATTTTACATTTGGATTCGATGGTTTTACCGGTTTCTTTGTCTGTGATTTTACCGGCTGGGAATCCATTGATTGCTCGACAATTTTGTTTGTGTGAGATCGAGATTTCTGGCAAGAAGTGGAAATCGAGTTTGATTCGATTGCCGATTTCGTCGTATGATGTGATTCTGGGCATGGATTGGTTGAGTCAGTATGAGGCCCAGATAGACTGTCTGAAGAAGCAAGTGAGTTTGCTTGTGGCTGGAGAGAGAGTTGTATTTCAGGGATTACGAGGTGTTCTCTCCAGTCTGATTTCTGCGTTGGAGGTGAGCAGAATGTGGAAGAAAGGATGTCCGGTATTTTTGGCTTCGGTGCGGGATCTGAACCTGGAGGTTGGTTCTGTTTCTGAGATCCCTGTGGTACGGGAGTTTGCTGATGTTTTTCCTGAGGAGTTGGTTGGTTTACCTCCGGATAGAGATGTGGAGTTCTCTATCGATGTTTTTCCGGGTACCGCTCCGATATCGAAAGCTCCGTACAGGATGGCACCGAAAGAACTTTCTGAGTTGAAAGTTCAGCTTCAGGAGTTGGTTGACAGAGGGTTTGTACGTCCTAGTGTTTCGCCCTGGGGAGCACCTGTTCTGTTTGTGAAAAAGAAGGACGGTACACTCCGTATGTGTATTGATTACAGAGATTTGAACAAGGTCACGATCAAGAATAAGTACCCTTTGCCTCGGATAGACGACTTGTTTGATCAGCTTTCCGGATCTTCGGTATTTTCGAAGATTGATTTGAGATCCGGATATTATCAGGTGAAGGTGAAGGAAGCTGATGTGGTGAAGACTGCTTTTAGTACTCGGTACGGGCACTACGAGTTTTTGGTTATGCCTTTTGGGGTAACCAATGCGCCTGCGATTTTTATGGATCTGATGAACCGAGTATTCAGGGAGTATTTGGATCAGTTTGTGATCGTCTTCATTGACGATATTCTGGTATATTCTGCATCTGAGGATGAGCATGCCAGACATTTGAGGATTGTGTTGGAGACTTTGAGGAGGCATCAGCTGTATGCCAAGTTCTCTAAGTGTGAATTCTGGCTGAAGAGCATTTCATTTCTGGGGCACGTGATTAGCGGAGAAGGCATTTCTGTAGATCCCCAGAAGATTCAGGCTGTTGCTGATTGGCCAAGGCCGACTACGGTATTTGAGGTACGTAGTTTCTTGGGCATGGCCGGGTATTATAGGAAGTTTGTGAAAGGATTTTCACAGATTTCGACTCCTCTGACGAGACTGACTCAGAAGTCAGTACCTTTTGTTTGGACACCGGAGTGTGAAGCTAGTTTTCAGAGATTGAAGGAGTGTTTGACTTCAGCTCCAGTGTTGGCACTTCCGTCAGGTACGGAGGGTTTCCAGGTGTTCAGTGATGCTTCACTGAAAGGACTGGGTTGTGTTCTGATGCAGCATGGTCAGGTAATTGCTTATGCTTCGAGACAGTTAAAACCACATGAGAAGAATTACCCGACGCATGATCTGGAGTTAGCTGCAGTTGTTTTTGCTTTGAAGATTTGGCGTCATTACCTGTATGGCGTCAGATGTGAGATCTTTACTGATCATAAGAGCCTGAAGTACATTTTTACTCAGAAGGATCTGAATCTGAGACAGAGGAGGTGGCTCGAGTTGATCAAGGACTACGATTTGACTATTCAGTATCAGCCTGGGAAGGCGAATGTGGTAGCGGACGCTCTGAGCAGGAAGTCTTCTGGATTCTCAGGTATTCAGCTTACCTGTGATGACTTTCTGATTCGTGATTTGGAGAGATTGCAGTTGGAGGTGGTTTCCTCCAATGATTTGGAGTTGGCTCAGATGAGTATTCAGTCTTCTTTGGAAGCACGGATTCAAGAAGCCCAGAAGTCAGATTCTGACTATTCGAAGTTGATAGCTCAGATTGGATCTGGTAAGACTCCTGAACTTCGAATTTCTGATTCTGGTGTTATTTTCTGTAAGAACAGGTTTTGGGTACCTGTGTCTGGAGACTTGAGGCAGGAGATTCTGTACGAATCTCACCATTCTGGCTACACTGTTCATCCAGGCAGTGGTAAGATGTACGCTGACATGAAGCTTTTGTTTTGGTGGCCTGGGATGAAGAAAGATGTAGCAGAGTTTGTGTCGAGATGCGAAGCCTGTCAGTTGGTGAAGGCAGAGCATCAGCGACCAGGTGGACTGTTGCAGTCGTTGCCTATCCCTGAGTGGAAATGGGAGGAGGTAACGATGGATTTTGCGATGGGTTTTCCTCGATCTAGACAAGGACATGATGCCATTTGGGTGGTTGTAGATCGATTGACCAAGTCAGCCCATTTTCTTCCGATCAGACAGACGGATTCAGTTGATCGCTTGGCACAGATTTATGTGAAGGAAATAGTCAGATTGCACGGTGTGCCTCGTGTGATCGTATCTGATCGAGATGGACGTTTTACTTCCAGACTTTGGAAAGGCATTCAGCAAGGCTTGGGTACGAAACTGCATTTCAGTACAGCCTTTCATCCTCAGACCGACGGACAGTCTGAGAGGACGATTCAGGTACTGGAAGATCTGTTGAGGCTTTGTGTTCTGGACTTTAGCGGAAGTTGGGAGGATCATATTCCGTTGATTGAGTTTGCCTATAACAACAGTTTTCAGTCCAGTATCGGTATGGCACCGTACGAGGCTTTGTATGGCAGGAAGTGTCGTACTCCTTTGACTCCGACCTCCTTCGGAGATAGACAGGCTTTGGGGGCTACTTTTGCTGATGAAACTGCTCAGAAGATCAATTTGATAAGAGAAAGATTGAAAGCCGCTCAAGATCGTCAGCAGAAGTATTACAATCAGAAGCACAGATTTGTTGAATTTCAGGTCGGTGACTTTGTGTACGTCAAAGTCAGCCCGATGAAAGGTGTGAGCAGATTTGGTCAGGTAAGCAAGCTTAGTCCAAGGTATGTTGGACCATTTGAGATTTTGGAAAGAATTGGAAAAGCTGCTTACAAGTTATTACTTTCTGAATCTATGCCGGATGTGCATAATGTGTTTCACGTATCCACTCTGAGGAAGTGGGTTTCAGACTCTGGGAAGAAGTTGTCAGCTGGTGAGGTGGAGATTCAGGAGAATCTGGCGTACAAGGAAGAGCCAGAGCTTATTTTGGCGTACGACGTCCGAAAGTTAAGAAATAAAGAGATTCCGATGGTTAAAGTCCAGTGGAAGCACCGGACTGCACGGGAAGCAACTTGGGAGAAGGAGTCTGATATGAGACGGTCGTACCCGTACTTGTTTTGACTGCGTTTGGACTGGATAATGTCGAGGACGACATTTTTCTGAGTTGGGGAGATTGTAATATCAGTTTTTGCTCCAGGTTCGTCCGGGACGAAGTTGGATCGTCCGGGACGATCGGTACAGGTTGTGCAGAAAATCAGTTTTGGTTGTATAATTCGTCGGGACGAAAATTGGATCGTCTGGACGAAAATTCTCCCGTGAACCCTTCGCCAGGGACGATATGTGATTTGTCGTCTGGACGAAATTCCTCTCTTCATGGATCGTCCGGTACGAAGCTCGATCGTCCGGGACGATCAGTCTGGATTTATATAGAAATGAGATATTTTGAAGAGAGAGAAAAAGCTGAGGAGAGAGAAAAACGAAGGAAAAAGTGGAAAAGCGGATTTTCGGGCGACGCCGAGCTGTTTTCGTCCGAGGAGACTGTTGAGGAAATTGCTGTGCACGAGGTAAGGCACAATCCGACTTTCTAAATTTTCAGAACCGTCGTGTTTGGCGGTATTTTCTGTCCGGATTTTGTTTCCGTTAGCGAATTTCGTCCGTATCTTTTGATCGGTTCAGTTTTTACCGCGTAACTTTTTGTATATTGTTGACGTGCCGAGTGTGCACATTTTGGTTATTTTCTGAAGATTTTCGTCCGGGTATTTTTGATTCGACTGTGTTTTTAGTCGACCGGATTTTTCTGTGAAATTGGAATTTATCTGTGCAGTAGAATAAAGGTTCTGAAATGTTGATATCTGTATTCTGTGCGAATTCGGTAAATTTTCTTTGCAGGAATTTTTGTGTAAATTCCGTATACTGCCGTTGTGCTGCCCGATTTTTGGGTAATTTCTGAATTGTCCGGATTTCTTCTGAATTGAAATGCTATGTGTATAAGCTATAAAAAGGGAGTTATAAGGGGCCTGAATCCTATGAGATTCAGTTAGTGAAACGGGAAATCTGAAATGAGCTCAATCTGAAATCTGATATCTGTTCTGTTCCGGATCCGATGAATTCTGTTTTGGTGCTATAAGCACATCTGTTTTGGTGCCGTGAGCACAAAGGGAGACATAAGGGGCCTGAATCCTATGAGATTCAGTCAGTGTCTGGGAAGGGAGGCATAAGGGGCCGGAATCCGTAGAGATTCCGTCAGTGTCAGGGCATTTAGCTATATGTATCTGTACTACTTTCCGTATCTGTTCTATTCTGTACGAAATTGTGATTATGATATGATATGATCCGTACGATTCTGATTTCTGTTTCTGACTCTGTTGATTTGTTCTGTTCTGATACGCTCTGTACGATCTGTACGACTCTGATGTGATTTGATATCTGTCCGTAAGTTTTGATTTCCGAATCTATTCCGACTTCTGATCTGATTTCTGTCTGATAAGTTTGGTTTTGTTTTCTGAGAATTTAGATTGGTGGTTTGTTGCTTTGCTGAGCTGTTGAGCTCACCCTTGCTTTCTGGTGGTTTTCAGGTTCTGGGAAGGGCAAGGAGGTCCAGGATTAGATTTCGGAGTCTGATCAGATTAGGTACTTTTGTACTTTTGATTTTTGTACAGTCATGGCTTTCCTGTTCTGTCTTTCTTTCTGTTGAAAGCCATGTACTGTTCTGTAGATGATTATTTTGAGGAAATGAAAAGATAGATGTTTTGTTCCGCTGCATTTGATGTTTTAGTAGCTCTGTTGTTCTGTGCGCTTCTGTTGAGTTAAGAATTTGGAAGATCAGTTCAGTAACCTAATCCAAAGCCAGATCCTGGTTAGATATTCCCCGTCGCGATCCGGCGCGGGCGGGATCCGTCTCGTCTCGGGTCGGGTCGTGACAATATCATCCTGGACGATCTGCCAAAAATAGAAACCTTGATTAGGGCATTCTAGTTAAGGCAATCGTCATTAAGCCAATCAGCTTGGATGATAAAGTACGACCGGGATGATAAGCTCAAATCAGAAAGAATCAGTCGCAATGATCTATTTAGGTATTCTTTATTTTAGGACATCATCCTGGATGATATCCTATTGGCCTGAACAATACAGCAGAATTATGCCTAAATTAATATGGTAATTATAGAAAGTAATTAAAGCTGATTGCACGATCACATTGGCCGATCCGATCGTAGTATCGAATGGGACGATGGTGTGGATGATTGACATCAGCCTACTTCAATTCAGGGCGATGTCCAGGACGATTTGGCTCAGACTTGAACTAATCGGCTAGGACAATATCCTATCAGCCTGGATAATGTAACCAAAATTACTTTAATCGTCCCAAACTGACAGGGTTGATTGAGCAAAATTTATGCTGATAGGCCAGGCCGATACCCCTATCGGCTTGGACGATAAAGTCAGTTTGTATAAAATAAGAGCTATTTTGAAGCTCTTCTATTTAAGAGGTCATGTTCTTCACTTTGTAAGACCTTGAGTGCTGCTATCTCAACCTGTGTGTGTGTGTGTGTGTGAGAGAGAGAGAGAGAGAGAGAGAGAGAGAGAGTATGTATGTGTGTGTGTGTGTGTGTGTGTGTGTGTGTGAGAGAGAGAGAGAGAGAGAGAGAGAGAGAGAGGAACTTGTGAGGGGGAGTTTGTGAGAGGGTTCACAAAGGTTGCTCCAAGCAAGGTTCCAAGTTTTCTTCTCTGTTCTTCATCCTTTGTCCTTGGGAGGTTCTTGGGAGGTTCACTTCAACAAACGATCTGGGTTCTCTTCCCACTTCTGGAGGAAGCAAGAGGAGTCGATTCTCTATCGCACCGAGGTTGGTAAAAAAGAGTCTGTTGTAAAGGCTTCTCTGCCTAGCTGTGAGAGCTAAAGGAGAGGCACTTAGTTAGTGCAATACTCGGAGGGTGCCTCTGAGGAGTGGACATTGGTCAAGGTTTGACCGAACCACTATAAATCCGGTGTGATCTTTCTTTATTTTATTTCCGCATTTAATTTCCGCATCGGTTACTCTTTGTGGTGAATTATTTTGGTTTTAATTTTTTGCTTTACTTAAGAAAATTTTTAAAATACCAATTCACCCCCCTCTTGGTTAGCCTCGGGCTAGTTCCTAAGGGCTTAACATCCCTAACAAACTTTCAAGTGATATCAGAGCGAGATTCATAAAAACTAAGTTTGACAATTTTGTGAATTTTGATCCATGGCTAACAACAGAAATCATAATACTGCGGAAGGGTATTCTATAACCCGACCACCTTTGTTTGATAATATCCCTTTTAATTTTTAGAAAACTCGCATGTCTATGTTCTTACAATCAATTAATTATCACATGTGGATGCTTGTTAAGGATGGTTATACACCTCTAAATGGTAAACTTAATGGCATTACTGTTCCACTTCCTTTTACTGAATGAACTCATGATGATAGGAATTTAGCATAACTAAATGCAAAATGTTTGAACTATTTTTTCTGTGCTTTGAAATCAGAACATTACATGTGTTTTTCTACTTGTACTACTGGTAAAAAATTTGAGATAAATTGTGTATCACTTATGAAGGAACCAAAGAAGTTAAGCAATCTCATTTGAATATTTTATTGCATGATTACAGACTTTTTTATATGAAACCTAATGAAATGATTTTTGAAATGTATACAAGGTTTACTCAAATTGTTACTTCATTGCATTCATTAGGAAGAGAACTTACTAACTATAAAAAAGTGAACAAAACTTTAAAATATTTGCCTTCCTCTTTTGATGCTAAAATTACTATAATTTTTGAATCTAAAGATTTAAATACCTATTCGATCTATAACTTACTTGGTTCACTCATTGTTTATGAGCAAGGGGTGAACCAAAGAAATCTTGATGCAGGTGAGAGGAAGAAGGAGAAAATGGTGGCACTTAAGGCGAACGACTCGGACACTGACTCCTTCGGGTCTGAAAGTGATGATGTTGCCTTAATCACGAGGCAATTTAAGAGCTTTCTAAGGAAGATGCACAAGAATCATTAGAAGTGGAATAAAGGTAAGTGTAATAAAGATTTCAAGAATTCTAATGATACAATTTGTTTGGAATGCAGAAAGCCAGAACATGTTAAAGATGATTGTCCTACACTCAAGTCTCTCCCAAGAAAGGAAAAGGTTGAGGAGAAACCCAAGTCCAAGAAGGACAAAAAGAGATTTCAAAAGAAATTCTGGGTAGATTCTGCATCAGACTCCTCTGAAACTGAACCTGAAGAGGAGACAATAAACTTGTGCTTAATGGCAGACAATAATCTTGGTTAAAGTGACCAAGAAGAGGTATGTGAACCAACTTATAATCAATTATTGGAAATTTTTGAGCACATGCATGCATCATATAAAAAACTTACAAAATCTCATGCCAGTCTGAGTGGAATTTTTTAATTTACAAAAGGAGCATGAAAATCTTTTAAAAGATCACTCCCAAATTGATAGCTATCACATGACTTTACTTGATGAATTTTATGCATTAAACAAAGAGTACACTGAATTAACCAATGCACATGATTATATAAAAATATCTCATGCTGAGTTAGAAAAGGAATTAACAAATCTCAAAGTTTTTGAAAATAAACCATTACATGCTTTTCAAAATTTTAAGCATCACCATAGGAGTAGATTAGTGCATCCTTTTCCTGGAGTTAGATATTTTTCATGAGGCATGCTAGGACACAGCATACACTTGCCCCATTCACCATAGTTCACATTGGGTCTGGAGACCCAAGTTACATGATTCACAGCATGCATTGCATTCTACTTTCCATAAGAAGGAACCCAAACATGTTTGGGTTCCTAAATATGACATTTGATAATTTTGTAGGCAAGCTCTCACAAAAGGCCTTGTGAGAGCATGTGGTACCTGGACAGCGGATGCTCTCGACATATGACTGGCGATGCCAATCAATTTATTTTGCTGGAGACCAGGACAGGAGGCAAGGTGACTCTTAGAGACAACACCACCAGGAAGGTGGTAGGCTTAGGTATAATTGGTAATTCAAAGAACCTTTTGATTGAAAATGTTTTTCTTGTAAATAGACTGAAACACAACTTGCTCAGCATCTGTTAGCTTTGCGACAAGTGCTTTATCATAAATTTTTTGTCAAATTTATGTATTATTAGCTTAAATAATAATTCTATTTTGCATGGAAAGAGGATCAACAACGTTTACATGCTTGATTTAAATAACATTGAATGTGTTGCTTATTGGAGAGATCAACAAGTGTTTAAAGAATTTTTTTGAATTTTAAATTATTTTAATTATTTAAAATTGATTAAATATTGACTTTTGATTAAAATTAAATTAAGGTTGAAATTATTGTCAAATTAAACAAATTTTAATTTTCACTGATTAAGAGTTGAATTATAGTTGATTAGAGGTATTTTGAATGAATTTTAGAATTAACAAGAATTTTTGATGAATTAATTAAGCTCTAGGTCATTTCTAAGGGGCAAATCTTATGGCTCCTAATTGGTGGACCAAATGGGCACTAAATCCAGTGAGATTTGGACCATGAGATCACCTGACCTCAGGGCCTAAACACACCAAATTTGAGCTCAATTGGAATTCCCTAAGGTGGCTAACCAAGCCACCTAAGGTAATCCCTAAGACACCTTAAAATCATCATAGGGAACTATCCTAGGGTTGGATTGGGACAAAATCACTGGCCCTAAACTCCTTATGCTACACATCATCATCACATTGAAAATCATATCCTAAATCTCATTATATAGACCATGGTTCCAATTTGGATTTAAGGGTCAAACCATGACCCTTAAACCAATATTGGAATGATGATGCCCTTAAACACTTCAAACAGAGGAGATAAAATTTGGAAATGTCAGAGACTTGTCCAAACTCATTCTCCCAAAATTCCAAGCTCTGGTGAATTCAATTTAACGAATAAATATAATAATTGGTGAAATATTTAAACTAAAATTAAATTTAATACAGATGCAATTAGAGCCTGGAACCATAGGGCTTTTGTAGATCTCCATGAGATCTTTCTAATGAGCCTAAGAACTCCTAATTTTGTCAAGTGTGTAGAGAGATATCAATTTTTTAAGTTTTCCTTGATTTTCTATGAAATTAACTCCTATTTACCCAGTCAGCAGGCGCTTTACACGCAGCGCGTAGTGATTGATGAGGCAATCATTAACGGCTGACTGTATAACGGTCGGATTAACCATGGCCATCAAATGAATGATCGGACGATCGAGATCAAATGGCCTTCGGAACCGCAGGATTTGATACGAACTGTTGATTAAAATCAACGCCTGGGATTACGTCTTCCACCTCCCACACGAACCCGAAGACATAGGGCTTTTTTGGCATGATCTGAGCAATCGTACTGGTGAACTTTGATCAAAGTTTATAGAGAGGATCAAGGGCATGGAAACCTATAATCCAATGGTGGAGATCCACTAGGGTGAAGGTTTCCTTCACACTTGACCAGACTACCTATTTAGGGAGCTCATGATCAAGAGATTACTACAGAGAAGGCCTCAACAAATGAGCTTCTCTATCAGGAAGCTTCAAGGGATGAAGGTGAGTATATCTCCTTTAGACGCTGGGACCAGAGGATGGCCGGAGGTGCGATTTCGAGCTAGGTGCAAAAAGCTTTCACCGGAGTTCACTCGAACAGATCAAAGGGAACATATGGGAGGCTGAGAAATGAGAGAAGAGAGATGAAGGAGCTCTGGGAAGTGATTTTTTGAAAGATGGGGATCCAATACGGCACACTGGAATGAGCTACCCTATTCAGCTCACTCTAGAGAGCTTGGATGGCCGGAATTGACTAGGAGTACCATGGATCACCTCCAAGTGGAAAGGTGGCTCATCCCAATAGCTCGTGAGCTCATAGTGGTGAAGCACAGGCTCTGGAAGCCTTTAGACGGAGCTCAAGGATGGGGGGACCATCGGAGCTAGTTCCCTAGTCGCTCAGGGCATTATCGGCTAGGGACTAGGTCAGGCTAATCTGGAAAGGTTGCTAGGAGCATGATAAGCTCAATGGTGAGCTCAATTGGACCTGAGGAAGTCCAATTCGTTTGGAGAACTCAGGTCAACCCAAACCTACTCGGTTTGGGTTAATTTGAGCTCAACCTGGGTCAAGCCAGGCCTTGGGCTTGAGGTGGGACAAGGGTTAGGCTCTAGTCCACCCAATGCAAGTGGCAATTAGGTTCAATTAAGTCTGAGATGGAAAATGGCTCGGGTCCATGTGATTTTGACCACTTGGAGTTAGCCCAAAAGTTGAACCAAGTCAACCCAAGGCTTGGGTCAGCTAGGGAAGATGTGTTGGACCTAGGGCCATCTAGTAGAAGTATTGGCTAAGTTCAATTGAGCTTAGGGTAGGAGTTGGCTCTATCCTAATTAGTTTTAGCCACTTTGAGTTAGCCTAACTCTTGACCTAAAATGACTCAATGGCCGGGCTAGTTAGAGGAGGTGTATTGGGTCAAGGGAGAGACCTAATAACACTTTAGTTTGGGTTCAATTTGATTAGGATTAAGAAATGGCTCCAAGGGGACCTCCCTTTGGGCACTTAGGTCTAGCCAAAAGGCTAACCCAAGTGGGCCCAAGACTTGGGTCTCCAAGAGGGATCTCTTGGAAGCCTTAGGGGCACCCCAAGGGTCTAGATGAAATTGAAATGGTTTTAATCAAGGAATTTTGGTAGAAGGGAGTGTATGGGTCATTTAGTCAAACTTGGTTGACTTGGTCAACCAAGCTGACCTAGGACTAAGAATTAGATCTATTGAAATCAATTTGGTCACATGAACCTAATGGATGTGGTGTCAATGTGTAAAGAGGTCTTTGGGTCAAAATGACCATTTTGACCCTTAAGGGGCCTTTAGGTCAAACTAGGTTGACCTGGTCAACCAGGTTGACCCAAGGTTTGGAATTAGGTCCAATGGGTCTCAAAAAACTATTTTAAAAAATGTTTTGAGTAGGTTTCAAAGGTTGATGAGTCAAATCAAGTTGAATTTATGCCAAAAGTCCAAAAATCCCCTTTAAGGGCATTTTGGTCATTTTGGACTTGGGTCAATTCTGGGTCTAATTGAACGTAGAAAAATGTAGATCAATGCTTAACAAGTCAATATCAAAGGCATGGAAGTGATCAAAAGATTTCGAGGGAGCTCCATGGTCAAATTTCCCTAGGTGATAGGTCTAGTGGCATGGGTCATAAATATTTGAAGGTTTTGCAACCTTTGGAGTTGGATTTAGTTTATGGGGTTAGAATCCTCCAAATGAGCTCCAATTTGGAGGGTTGGCACTAGAGACATGTCCCATCAACATGGAATTGATAGACCCTAAATTGGTGGTCAATTAACTAGTTTTGAAGTATTTGAAAAGCATTGGATAAGGCTTTCAGGACCTAAGCAGTTGACCTTAGATTTTAGTCTAGGGGTCTTAAGATTTAGATTAATCTTAGAGTTTGGAAACTAGAAGGATCCCATGATTTAGGAAGTATTGGGCTCTAGAGTTTAGAAAAATTTCAAAGTGACCTCATCCAAAAATGAGGTCAACAATTTGCTGTAACCAAGTTAAAACATTGGTCGAGTCCCCTTCAATAATGATCGCATATAAGTCATACATTCAATAGTAGATCACCTCCTTCATAGAGAATGTTGCCATTAAATTAGCTTAAGTATTATCCTAATGCTCCACTATGACCTGTCTACAGTTATGCATTTTTCTTTATGGTCTTGAATGACAAACTCAAGCCCACCTCGATTGGACAGCCATAAAGAGGAATTAAAGTTAAACTTTAACCAATTTAGTGGGGGAACCATAGTTTTGAAGTAGGTAGCCCTTGGGGTTGGTTGGTGCTCCATTGCTTCAACATTGGTAAACTGTATGGTTTCAAAAGTTAGGAAAGCAGTGTGGTCGCAATCACCAAAGTAGAGCAGCAGGGTTTGTCATGTTTAAGGTTGTTACGGGCTCTCTAGAGTTGCTAAATTACATAGCAAAATAACCTGCCCGAGCTGGCGTTAGAGGTTGTTAGTTTCTTTAATTCAATCAGTCCCTCCTCCAAGGACTCCAAGGTTGGCAGATTAAAACAACATCTATTCAAAATGTCCTATACCAGGTTCAACTTGTTCCAATGAAAAACACAGTGATATGTGGTCTCAGCTCTATTGCAGCCCCAAAGGCACAAATCCTCATCGTTAAGGCCCCTCCAATGCAGCCAGGTGTTAGTTGGGATGTCATCTCTCTGAAGGTTCCACCAAAATCAACTCCTATCTCAAACGGAAATTGAAATGCCTAAACCATCCAAACATGTAGCTCTCCTCCCCATGACGTGCATGTACGCCACGGCTGTTATTGTTGAACTAATCGGGCAATGTAAAAACTTAGGCCTATAAACTCTGGCCATATGATTAATAGGAATAATAGTGATTCTCTGTGTCAAATTAGTTCTAAAGTAATTGATAAGGCATCCCACTTCCAATGCATGTTATAATCAAGGAAATCACTCACCTTGGAGGTCTTAGTCAAATTCATATTAACAAAGGATGACCATAAGGCCAATTTGAAATCTAGAATCAAACCTCCTTGAGGGTGTTAATAAGTTGTTCATCCCTTGCATTCCACCTCAAGGCCGGTCTAAGTGCCCGAGCACCATCTGGGATCACATTCCAAGAGATTGAGACATTTTGGCTTTGTGTGATACCCCATAAGTCTCGACCATATTTGGCACATGGAATCCTTCTTAAAAATGAGTCTAGTTCTAGATAATATCCCAAGCTAATCAGGCTCTAATAGACCCTTGCCAATTCTCGTCTTTGTTAAATCCAATTCCACAATAAGCTTTTGGCTGGCATAAATAAATCCAGGCCACATAGTGGAGACCCCCATGGCTGTTATCTTTCTGCCAAAGGAACTATTGCGAATCTAGTTTTGGAAATTATAATTTTGATGATAGCAAACATTTCTGACAATTTTATTTTTCTATGACTTCTTTGACTACTGATGTTTCAGGTCCACAAGATCAATTGCAAATTAAATTAGCTCAAGATTGGGTGGATGATAATTGAGTCAAACTGTAAACCATTATTAAGTACTTTTTACCTTTTCTTGGGTCCTGATGCTAAAGTAACCGTGAACATACACACTCATGAAAAAATTTTGTCTATTTTTAGAGTTTTTTGTTTTTGATCATATCATCCATGACGATCCCAAATCGTCCTGGATGATCAGTTAAAAATAAAAAACCCTAATTAGGGCATCCTAGTAATAGCAGCCACAATAACATTAGCATTATCAGGGATGATTGGCTCAAATTAGAAAGAATCAGCCGTCAGATCTATTTGGCATGTTTTATTTTTTGACATAATCCTGGATAATGCATTTCAATTATGGATAAATTATTTTGGTAATTAAGGAAAGCAATTAACATTTGGTTGCTCAATCATATCATCCGGACGATTATGTTAGTTTGTTGCAATTAAGAGTAAATTTGATGTTCTTCTATATAAGACCTCTTGTTTACCCAAGATTGCCTCTTTTGATACTGTCTTGACCTGAGAGAGACAAGATGAGAGGGAGAGAGAGAATCTTATGATGGAGAGTTTGTGAGGGGTTTCATAATGGTTGCTCCAAGCAAGGATCTGAGTTGTCTTATCTGGTCATCATCCCATATTCTTGGTGGTTCATGAGAGGTCTACTTCAGCAATTAATTAAGGTTCTCTTCCTTCTTCAAGAGGATGCGAAAGGAGTCAGGTTCTCTACCTGCTTCAAGAAGAAGCAAAAGGAGTTGGGTTTTTTGCCTCATCGGTGTCCGTGGAAAGGAGGTTTGTACAGGCTTCTTCGCCTTGATGTGGCAGTAGAAGGAGAGTCATTGAGTTTAGTGCAATACCCGCAGGAGAGGCTCTAGGGAGTGGATGTAGGCCAAGTTGACCGAACCATTATAAATCTATGTGTGTTCCTTCTTAATGATTTTTCACATTTAATTTATATACTTTGATTTTCTTGTAGTGAATTTTGGTTTGGTTTAAGATTGTGTTTTTGATTAAGAAAATTTTAAAATACCAATTCACCCCCCCTCCCTCTTGGTTACCTTTGGGCTAGTTCACAAGGGCTTAACATCTCTAACAAACTTTCAAGTGACATCAAAGCAGGATTCAAAAAAAATGAGTTTTTGAAAAGTTTTGATTTTGTATCCATGGCTAACTCCGATAATGATAATACCGCGGAAGGGTATTCCATAACCCGACCACCCATGTTTGATAATATTTCTTTTAATTTTTAGAAAACTCGTATATCTACATTTTTACAATCGATTGACTATCGTATGTGGATGCATGTTAAAGATGGTTATTCACCTCTGTGCCATTAATTAAAACTTAACTTCTTTTTACTGAATAAACTTTTGATGATAGGGATTTAGCACAACTTAATGAAAAATGCTAGAACTATTTTTTCTTTGCTTTGAAATCATAAGATTACATGTGTGTTTCAACTTGTTCTACTGGTAAAGAAATTTGGGATAGATTGTGTATTACTTATGAAGGAATAAAATGAAGTTAAGCAATCTATGTTGAATATCTTACTGCATGATTATAAAGTTTTTTGTATGAAACATACTGAATCGATTTCTAACATGTATACTGTTGCGGATATGCTTTCATGGTTTATGATTTTGATGATAGTAAACACTCTTATTTCTCTACGACTATCTTATCTACTGACATTTTAGGTCCACAAGATCAAATTTCTATTGGAACCAGCTCAAGATTGGGTAGACTAGATCTGAGTCAATTTGTACCTTTTTTTTCTTGTGTCTTTTGTACTTGTTGTGGCTCCCGATGCTAAGTAATTTTGCACACACACACCTTGGAAGAATTTATGATTGTTCCCTAAAATTTATTATTTTTTGTAACATCGTCCGGGATGATATTTATATCGGTCTGGATGATCGGTCCAAAAATAAAAACCCTAATTAGGGCATCATCCTCATTAAGGAAGCCATCATTAAGAACATCATCCTGGATGATTTTGTATCGACAAGGATGATAGGCTCAAATCAGATAGAATCTGCTGCCAGATCTATTTAGGAAGTACTTATTTTTGGACATCATCCTGGTAGATCGGCTTGGCCTATCAGGATCGGTCTGGCAGATCCAGCACAATTTTTCTTAAATAAATCTGAGAATTAAGGAAAGTAATTAATGGTGATTTTCACGATCATATCAGCTGGGCCGACCGCAGGATCGTCCGGGCCAATTTGACATCAGTTAACTTCTTTTCAGGGCGATGTTCAGGACAATTTTTCTTATATTTGAACTAATCATCCAGGACGATATCCTATTGGCCTGGATGATATGTCCAAAAATTATCTAATCGTCTCTAATCGGCCAAGCTAATTGAGCATAATTTACGGTGATCAGCCAGGCCAATATTTATATTGGTCTGGATGATAAAGTCAGCAAGTTGCATTAATGTGCTCCTTTTGAGATCTTCTATTTAAGCTTTTGACTAGGCACTTTTGTAAGTGTCTTTGGCAGCGATTATAGCTCCATTCTTTTGGGAGAAACTCAAAGAGAATGCTTGAAAGGGAGTGAGGAGCAGGTGAAGTCTGAGAGAGGGAGAAGATCCTATGAGGGGGGACTCAAGGGAGTGTTGAGGGGGATTCCACATGGTTGCTCCGGCAGGCATGCACCTTAATACCATTAGATTCAAGGCTTATCTTGAGGGAAGTTCACAGAAGAAGAAGATCACTTTGGTGTTAAAGGACCTGGCAACTCCATCGCGCCGGGGAAGGTGGAAGTGATTTTGTAAGGGCTTCTTCGCCTAGCTTGTGGGGGCTAAAAGAGAGACACTTAGTTTATTGCAATACTTGGAGGGTGCCTCCAAGGAGTTGACGTAGGTCAAGGTTTGATCGAACCACTATAAATTTGGTGTGTTCTTTCCTTTATTACTTCCGCATTTAATTTTTGCACTTTGGTGAATCTTGATTATGATTTTAAGATTATGTTTGTTTTAAATACTGATTCACCTCTCTCTTTTAATTAGCCTTGGGCCGGTTGATAGGGCCTCACATCCCTAACGATCTTTCAAGTGGTATCAGAGCGGGATTCATAAAAATAAGTTTTTGAAAACTTTTGAATTTTGATCCATGGCTAATTTTTCTAATCATAATATTGCGGAAGGTTATTAAATCACAAGACCACCTTTATTTGAAAATATTACATTTGATTTTTAAAAAATTTGCATGTCTATGTTTTGGCAATCAATTGATTTTTGTATGTGGCAATAAATTTTAACTAGTTATTCTGTACCGTCTCATATTTTATATGGAATTAAAACTAATATTCCTTTTAATCACTGGAGTAGAGAAGAGAAATTCAATGCTCAATTGAATGCAAAATTTTTCTTTTTCTGTGCTTTAAATTCTGAAGATTGTATGTTAGTTTCCACGTGCACTACTGGTAAGAAAATTTGGGATAAATTACACACCATATATGAAAGCACTAGTGAAATCAAGTAATCCAAATTGAATATTTTAATGCATGATTATGAACTATTTTGCATGAAACCTTATGAGACGATCTTAGACAAGTATACTAGATTTATTCAAATTATTACATCATTACATGCTTTAGGAAAGGAGTTTTCAAACTTTGAAAAAGTCAATAAAATTCTTTATTGTTTACTTGATAAGTTTGATGCTAAAGTTATTGCTATTGAATCAAAAAATTTGATTGAGTATTCTATTGATAATTTGATTGGCTCACTCATTTTCTACGAGCAAAGTTTGGGTCAAAGACTTTTGGATGCAGGTGAAACGATAATGCTAAACACTGAAAACATGGAGGAAAGTGGCTTAATTGGTGACAAAAATAATGACATGTCAAGAAAATTAAAAAGCTCACCAAAGCATAAGCCTCAACAAAAGTGGAATAAAGGTAAAAAAGGTAAGAATGGTAAGATTACTTCTGATGTTATTTGCTTTGGATGAAGAAAACCTGGACATATGAAAAATCAGTGCCCTAATTTGAGAACTCGTTTAGGAAAAGAAAAGGGAAAAGCAAAGCAAATTTTAAAATGGCCAAATAATGAAAAGCAAAAAATCTTTTGGGCAGACTTAGCTACAGAATCATCTAATCAGGAGCAAGATGATGTTTCAACCAATGTTTGTATTTTTTTGTTTTGTTTACATGTTTATCATTTTTTTGTGTTTTTCATGTGTTTTTTTTTTGTGTTTTGGATTTATTATTTTTCATCCTTTCTTTTCTTTTTCTTCTTCTTTAAATTTTAATAGTGTCTTTACTTTTTCCTTTTTGTCAACACACTCATCACCATCCTTTAAAAATTCGAGAAAAAAGGGGATTAAAAATTTAAAAATGAAAAATCTACCTCCTATGTTTCTTGAATTCTTATGTAAGTTGTGGTTGGCTTCTCTAAAACAGTCAAAGGAAGGAAACTCATGATTTTGACTCTTAATCTCTGTTTCCTAAAAGATGTTATTCTACTTTTGATTTAAAATCTTCATCATATTTTAAATTGGATTTTGAAACTGAACTTTTTCTATCACATTGGAATCTTTTGCAAGTTTTTGAATCTGCCTCATAATTTTCCTAATCAAGTAATGCGTTGTGTCAATAGAATGGGTTTACTTTTGTTTTTAAAATTTCAGAAAGGTAGCATATTAAAAAAAAGGCTAATGACGCCAAATAATAAAAAAGGTGGCCAATGACGTCAAATCAAAAGATGCACAATGGCGCCAAATTGAGAAAGATACACAAAGTGTATCAAAAGAAAAAGATGCACAAAGTGTGACAAAAAATTGATAAGAGGCATAAAATGAGCCCACAAGGAGTATGCTTACCTTTTCTGTTTTATTCAAAGCTTAAGAGAACCCTAGATATTTTTTGACGCTTGAGTTTGAAAATCATGATTCCTGATTCAACAATTCGTACATTAATCTTCTATTAGATATGTTTTATGGAAGGAGTTTTGGAAAAATTAGTATTTCTTTTTTTAATTTATTTGTTTATTTAGATATTGGATTAAAAAGTTTTTGAGCCTTTAAAAAGAACTTGAGCTTGGATTATCAATTTTTGAATTTCTCACCTTTACTGGATTATGCATTGTCAATCCATTTCTTACTAAGTTTTTTTTTTTAAATTAAGAGGTAACTTTTTTTTTAAGACTTTATGTGCCCCTTCTCTTTTTAATAATATCAATGGGGGAGAAATGTATTATTATATTTGTACATTTTGTTATCCTTCAAAAATTTAAAAGCACCAAAATTTTTTGATCTCCCTTATTTTTAAAAGTTTTATTTTAGTAAGGGGGAGATTAGGAGAACATGATTTCTTTTTTGCAAATTCAACCAATAATGTTTGCCATCACCAAAAAGGGGGAGATTATTGCGGATCTATTTTTATAATTTATGATATTGATAATAGCAAACACTCTTATTTCTCTACGACTACCTTATCTATTGACATTTCAGGTCCACAAGATCAGACTTCTATTGGAACCAACTCAAGATTGGGTAGACTAGATCTGAGTTAATTTGTACATTTTTCCTTTCTTGAGTCTTTTGTATTGCTGTGGCTCCTGATGCTAAGTAACTTTGAACACACACACCTTAGAAGAATTTCTAGCTATTCCTTAGAGTTTACTATTTTTGGTAACATCATCTGGGACGATATTTATATCAGTCTGGATGATTGGTCCAAAAATAGAAACCCTAGTTAAGGCATCATCCTCATTAAGGTAGCCATCATTAAGAACATCGTTCTGGATTATTTTGTATCAGCCAGGATGATAGGCTCAAATCAGAAAGAATCTGCTACCAGATCTATTTAGGAATTACTTATTTTTGGACCTCGTCGTGGTGGATCGGCCTGGACGATCCAGCATAATTTTTCTTAAATAAATCTGACAATTAAGGAAAGTAATTAATGGTGATTTGCACGATCACATCGGCCGGGCCGATTTGACATCGACCAGCTTCTTTTTAGGAAGATGTTTAGGATGATTTTCCTCATATTTAAACTAATCGTTCAGGATGATATCCTATCAACCTACACGATATGACCAAAATTTTTCTAATCGTTCCTAACCGACTAGGCTGATTGAGCATAATTTATGTTGATCGGCCAAGCCTATATTTATATCAGCCTGGACGATAAAGTTGACAAGTTGCATTAATGAGCTCATTTTGAGATATTCTATTTAAGCTTTTGACTAGGCACTTTTGTAAGTTTCTTTGGCAGCCATTATAGCTTCATTCTTTTGGGGGAAACTCGAAGAGAAGCTTGAAAGGGAGTGAGGAACGGGTGAAGTCTGAGAGAGGGAGAAGATCCTATGAGGGGGACTTAAGGGAGTGTAGAGGGGGATTCCACACAGTTGCTCTGGCAGGTTTGCATCTTAATACAATCAGATTCAAGTCTTGTCTTGAGGGAAGTTCACAAAAGTAGAAGATCTCTTTAGTGTCAAAGGACCCGACGACTTGGCCGCATCGGGGAAGGTGGAAGTGATTTTGTAAGAGCTTCTCTGCCTAGCTGTGGGGGATAAAAGAGAGACACTTAGTTTAGTGCAATACTTGGAGGGTGCCTCCAAGGAGTGGACGTAGGTCAAGGTTTGACAGAACCACTATAAATCTGGTGTGTTCTTCCCTTTATTACTTCCATATTTAATTTTCACACTCTGGTGAATCTTGATTATGATTTTAAGATTGTGTTTGTTTTAAATACTGATTCACCTCTCTCTTTTAATTAGCCTTGGGCTAGTTCTTAGGGCCTAACATTCCTAACGATCATTCATATACTGGGCTTAATCAAATTATCACCTCATTGTATACCTTACAAAGAGAGTTAACTAACTATGAAAAAGTGAATAAAAGTTTGAGATGCTTGCCTTCTTCTTTTGATGCTAAGATTGCTGCAATAACTGAATCTAAGGATATGAATACTTATTCTGTTGATAACTTACTTAGATCACTCATTGCTTACGAGCAAGGGGTGAACCAAAGACAACTTGACGCAGTTGAAAAAAAGAAGGAGAAAACTATGACGATGAAGGCCAACAACATAGACACTGATTCTTTCGGGTCTAAAAGTGATGGTGTTGTCTTAATCACTATGCAATTCAAAAGCTTTCTAAGGAAGAACCAAAAGCACCATCATAAGTGGAATAAAGGTGAGGGTAGCAAGAATTTTAAAAGTTTTACTGATACAATTTGTTTTGAATGCTTGAAGTTGGGACATGTTAAAGCTGATTGTTCGACACTTAAGACTCTGCCAAGTAAGGAGAAGAGTGAGGAAAACCCAAGTTTAGAAAGGATAAGGATAAGAAGCAGTTCCAAAAGGTGTTCTGGGCAGATTCTGCATCTAACACCTCTGAGACTGAAGTTGAAGAGGAGACTAAAAACTTGTGCTTGATGGCGAATGATCATCTTTATCAATCCGACCAAGAAGAGGTATGTGAACTAACCTATAATCAATTACTTGAAGTTTCTGAGAAAATTAAAGCCTCATATAGGAAACTTATAAAATCACATGCTAGTTTGAAAAAGGAGTTTTTAAATTTGTAAAAAAGCATGAAATTTTACTTAAAGATCACTCTACAATTGATAGCAATCACATGTCATTACTTGATGAGTTTGATGCATTAAACAAAAAATATATTAAATTATTTGATGCACATGATTCCTTAAAGTCATCTCATATTGAGTTAGAAAAGGAGTTTAAGAAATTAGAAAAATTCAAAGCATTCGAAAATAATAAACCAACATTGCATGCATCACATAACTTTAAGAAGAAGTATCACCACCCGAGTAGAATAATAAACCCTTATCTTGGTGTTAGATATTTTTTATGTGGCATGTTAGGACATATTTCACACCCTTGCACTGCTCATTATAGTACAAATTGGGTTTGAAAACCCAAATTGCATGATTCAGAGCATAACACACATGCATTGTATTCTTCTTTTCATGAGAAGGGACCCAAACTTATTTGGGTTCCTAAATCTAACCTTTGATGATTTTGTAGGCTTGCTCTCATGAAAGGCCTCATGAGAGTATATAGTACATGGACATCAGATGCACACGACACATGACAGGAGATGCCAACCAATTCGTTTCACTGGAGGCTAGGGCTGGAGGCAAGGTCACTCTTAGTGACAAGACTGCCAGGAAAGTTGTGGGTGCAGCTATAATCAGAAACTCCAAGAGCCTTTTAATTGAAAATATTTTTCTTATAGATGGACTAAAACATAACTTGCTAAGCATCAGTTAGCTGTGCAATAAGGGTATCATCATAAATTTTTTGGCAAATACATGCATTATTAGTTTGAACAATAACATTATTTTATAGGGGAAGCAAATCAACAATATTTACATGCTTGATTTAAATAACATTGAACGTGCTGCTTTATTTTGCTTAAAAACTATCACTGATGAGTTGTGGTTATGAAATAGAAGGTTATGTCATGCTAGTATGAAATCCCTTAGAAGAGTGACCCAAAAAGACCTAGTTAGAGGTGTCCCCAAGCTTAAGTTCACCAAAGATAACCTGTGTGATGCCAGCCAACTAGGGAAGCAAGTCTAATCCTCTATCCATTCCATTAAGGACATTAGCACCTCTAGGCATTTAGAAGTCCTTCATATAGATTTGTTTGGAACCATTAGCACTGCCAGCTTAGGGGGGAAAGTTTATGGATTTGTGATTATCGATTATTACTCAAGGTTCACTTGGATTAAATTTTTATCACATAAGAGTGAGTCACTTGAATTAAAGTTTAGATCCTTCTTCACTTGGATTCAAAAAAAGCTAAATTGTGAGATCTTGACCATCCATAGTGACAATGGTGGAGAGTTTGAAAATAAGAGATTTGGAGTCTTTTGTGAGGATAAAGGGATTAGTCACAACTTCCCAGCTCTTAGAACCCCTCAGCAAAATGGGGTTGCTGAAAGGAAGAATTTGACCTTAGTCGAGGCTGTTAGAGCCGTTCTTTCTAAGTATTCACATCCAAAATACTTTTGGGCTGAACCAGTAAACACAGTTTGTTATATGTTGAATAGGGTAAAAATGTTAAAGCCAAACTAGATAAGACACCCTATGAGATTCTTAAGGGTAGTACACCCAACCTTTCCCACCTACATGTTTTTGGCTGTAAGGTTTTAATTCTTAATAATGGGAAGTCACACATAGAAAAATTTGACCCAAAATATAATGAAGGAGTATTTTTAGGATATTTAAGTGTGGGGAAATCCTTTAAGGTGTTTAATAAGAGGACATTGGTGGCGGAGGAGGCTCCTCATGTAGTATTTGATGAATCTGATCCTAACAACTCTAGAGTTGAGGATGAAGATGAAATTAGAGAGATTATCTAAGGAGTTAAAAATTTGGAGAAGAGGGTAGAGCCCCAAAACATAAAAGGAGTAGGTGAGATTACCCAAGGAGTAGAAAATGCAAATATGAAGGAAAGGGTAGAACCTATACACACTTTGCCTATAGATTAGAGATATTCTTCAAGTCATCCCAAAGAACTAATCTTAGGAGACCCTTTTAAAGGTGTTAGAACTAGGCATGGACCTAGGGAAGAAGTGAACCACTCTACCTTTATCTTAATGATTGAACCCACTAACATCAACAGAGCCCTATCTGATGAGTTTTAGATCTTAGCCATGCAAGAGGAATTAAATCAATTTGTTAGGAATGATGTTTGGGAGCTTGTAGAAAGAACAAAAAGAGAAAGTATAGTTGGAACAAAATGGGTCTTTATGAATAAGATGAATGATTTTGGCATGGTGGTTAGGAATTAGGTGAGATTGGTGGCTAATGGGTACAACCAAATATAAGGGATTGATTTTCAGGAGACCTTTGCCCTTGTTGCTAGATTGGAAGCCTTTAGAGTGCTACTAGCATTTTCCTGTTATAAGGGTCTAAGCTTTTTTGAGGAAAGTATGAGATGAGTTACTCATTCTTCTAATCTATGTTGATGATTTACTTTTGTGTTTTCTGATAAAAGGTTATGTGATGACTTTTCTAAAATAATGAGTAAGGAATTTGAGATGAGTATGATGGGAGAGTTGTCCTACTTTTTAGGGTTCAGCATAAGATAATTGGATGATGAAACCTTTCTAAATTAATCCAAGTACATAAAGGATATCTTAAAGAAATATGAAATGGATAAAACCAAACCAATAAATACTCCCATAACCTCTAGTGTTTAGTTGGATAAGGACTCAAATGAAAAATCTGTTGATCAAAAGAAGTACAGAGGGATGATTGGATCTTTACTTTACCTGACTGCAAGCTAACCTGATATAGTGTTTAGTGTTTATCTCTGTGCTAGATTTCAAGCTGATCCTAAAGAATCCCACCTGATTGCAATTAAGAGAATCCTTAGAAATCTCTTAGGGACCAAAAACTTAAGAATCTTATAAATGAGGCATAACACTTCTTTTGAGATTATTGGATATTCTAATTTTGATTTTACATGATGTAGGGTGGATAGAAAGAGATCTTCTAGGACTTGGGAGTTCAGAGGACACTCTTTAGTCTCCTAGTCTAGTAGAAAACAAAACTCTATTGCACTTTCCACTATTGAAGCTGAGTACATTACCTTAGAGAGTTGTGTGGCCCAAGTCCTTTAGTTGAAGCAACATATTCTAGATTTAGGATTACTTGTACGTACAATTATATTCCTTTGTGATAATACCAGTGTCATGTGCATCTCTAAGAATAATATCCAACATTTAAGTACCAAACACATTGACACAAGACATCACTTTATTAGAGACCATGTGACTAAAGAAGACATTGAGTTACACCAAGTGGAAATTGAGAATCAATTGGCTGACATCTTTACAAAAACCACTAGCCTTCTACACATTAAGCATCTTAAGGATCAGATTGGGTGTGATTGTCATAGATGCATGAACTTGATTCCTACTAATTTCTAAATTTTATTTTTTGATATGTTGTTTGTTATTTTCTTTTCTTTTTGATGACTTTAGTTTTAGTTTTTTATTTTTATTATTCTTTTCATTTTTTTCATTTCTGTCATTTTCCTCTATTTTTTTTCTTTTTTACTTTTTGATCACTACTGAAATGATAATTTGTTCCTTATTTTGTTTTTAAAAATTTGTAGGCAATGAATGACATCCCAAAATTAGTTAAAGGGAGAAACACCATTAATTGTTTCCCTTCATCTAACTTCTTTTACCAGTGTAATTTTCTCTTCTAAATAAAATTCTAACTCAAATTAACAACTAGATTTTGGATTGAAATCTTTTCTATCTTGCTATAGTAATCTATCTTATATAAATAATGTTCAAAGTCATTAAACCACTTTCACGCTTTTGTAATCTTGTCGTTGCTTTATCATATGAATTTGGTTCTACTTTGTGGTTTACTCTTCCTTATATTAGAGAGTAAGTTTTTCTTCTATAATATATAAAAGATATTCTTACAATTAAAAGTATTTAAAAGTTTTGAAAGGGATCTAGTTTGTAAAAATGACAAGGGCATAAAATGATCTCAAAAAGAAGAAAAACTGAAAAGATGCACAATCAACGCCAAAAAAAAAATGAAAGATACACATTGTATCAAAAATCAAAAGATGCAAAAAGTGCACCAACCAAATGACAACAGGTATAAAATGAGCCCACAAGAAAGCAAGCTTTCTTCTCTTTCAAACCTTTAAATCTTAGAAGAATTCATGTGTCACTCGATATTTTCAAAGGCTTGATTTTGACTTTTGTGATTGTGCCTAATTACTCTGGTATATTATTTTAAAAGATATTTTTTTTTTTGAACAAAGTTTTGAACTGATCCCTTTTTATTATCCAATTGATTATTCTAAGTTATATCTTTATTTTCAAAAGATAATTTGCCCTATGAGAAGTCTGAGCTAGGGCTAATAGGATCAGTTGTTCCATCTTTTTTCACATTTCAATGATGTTAACTCATTGATTCTTATAAATTTTTCATTTAATCACATGGAGATTTTATCATATTCATGTGTTGATTAAAAAAACCCTTGTTCTCATACCTTTTGTTATTTTTTATTCTTTTTCATTATTTTATTTTTATCTTTTACTTTTATTCTTCTTATTTTCGTGCTTTCTTTCATCATCTCCATCCATATCTAGAATTTCAATCTTTGGTCACATCATCTTGGATGATATATTCAATCCACGTTAAAAATTCCATCTGATGGATGAAATGACTTTTCTATTTATAATCGTACTTGACGATCCATTATCATCCAGAAGGATCTGATCGTATTCTTCTTCAATTATTTTTTATCATCCTAGAAGATCTTCTCAATTTCTCCTTAATTTTTTGTGATCATCTTGGACGTTCCACCTATTTGTCCTGGATGATCCAGGTGGCAAAAGTTGGTACACATTTTAAATTCACCTGATATAATCAATTATTGTCGATCGTCAGGGATGATCCACCTAATCATCTTAGACAATATGCTTTTTTAATGGTCATCTAAAATGATTCCTCGGGATGATCGCATATGTCTTATCGTCATAGATGATGTCTGATCATCCTAGACGATATTACTACCTTTTTGACCAACCATCCCAAATACAATAATTTCACCTGATCGTCCTGGTCGATTCTACGATCGTCCTGAATGATTGGTCCATTTCTTTTTAAATCGAAGCTTGCAAAAAAAATTTCTTATTCCAACTTCCTTCATTTATCCTTGCTCTCACTTCTGCTCTATTTTTATTTGTCATGGCTAGAGGAAAAAGATCTTGAATGCCATCTGGGAGCTCCTCGAGGGCCAACCTTGACCGTCGTTTTACTGAGGCGACAAACCAAACTACCTGCCTGCATTACAAGATAGCCCGGATCACCTTATCCCAGACTATCAATCCACATATGCTTTGTTACTCCGTTCTCGACCTTTTTGTGCACACCTCTCTATCTTTTATCGTTACCCTTGCCATTCCTTTCAATTCTAAACTGCTTTTCAAAATTTTTCTAGCCTCTGGATCAACTCTTCCTACACTGCACTCAAATCTTATGTTAAAAAGCATCCTATCAAAATCACCAATCAAGATTGTCATGAGCTCCTCCAATTATCCACTACTGGAGACAAGCTTCACCTCTTGTCTCAAGACCCTTATTATGACTGGGCTCGGGATAATCACTATCTCAAAAATAATCTTATGTCCTATTATATTGGGATGTCTAGCAGCTTACTCAAAGATGCTAGGATAATCCAACATGTCCTTCATACCTCAATTATTCCAAAAGCTAGTGATCATGTCCACATTACTCCACTGCATTCAATCACCACTTTCTATATCATGGCCCATATTGAATTTAATGCTACAGATATTATTTAATACTATATTGAGCACCTCACTAGCATTAGGGTTCCAAGAAATAGAAGGAAGCCAAACCTTTCCTTGGGACACATCCTAACATATGTCTTGGAATCCAAATACAACCTTCAATATCCTGCCCCACCAAATATTCAACCTGCTTTCTACACCAACAGCTCTTTCCACTTTCTTCATAGTACTCATCTCCATCTAGAGCATGAGGAGCTGACAGAGCTGAGGAGGAGGCATCTCCTGTACATGTTCCTGTAGCTACTCCGCCTGCCAGCACTCATAATTGGATCAACTGGTGGAGCTGTTCGACCAGTGGGAGACTCGGCTCAAGTCCTACATTATTGCACAGGAGTAGGAACATTTAGAGGATGCTGCTCATTTTTATTCATATGTTGCTCACCAGCAGCAGCAGCAACATGATAAGGACATGGCTTTATTTGGGGAGTAGTTTTCTATGATTTCAAGTTTCTTTCAACCGCCACCACCACCTCCTTCTGATGATCAGGGGCCATCCTACTTGTAGTTTGTTTTCTTGTGTTGTTTTTGTGTTATAGTTTGTTTCTTTTTGGGTAGTTTTTTCTATTTTTTTCTTTTATAGTTCCCTCCTCCTTTTGAGATGTCTAAAGGTGGAGTAGTGATTGTGTTTTCTGTTATTTAGTTGTACTATTTCTATTTAGTGTTTTATTGTACCAATAGTTTAGCTTTTAGTAAAATTTGAATTTTCATATTAAACTGCTTAAATTGTTTTTTTTTTCATCATCAAAATGGGGGAGATTGTTGTGAATCTAGTTTCAAGAATTATAATTTTGATGATTGAAAATATTTTTGACACTTCTATTTTTCTATGACTGCCTTGACTATTAGCAATTCAGGTTCACAAGGTCAATTGCAAATCAAGTCAGCTCAAGATTAGGTATATTAAGAACTGAGTCAAATTGTAAATCATTGTTAAGTATTTTTTACCTTTTCTTGAGTTAATTATAACAATGTGGGTCATAATGCTAAAGTAACCTTGCACACACACACTCAGGGAAAAAATTTGTCTTTTTTTTACCACCTCAATCGGGATGATCCTAGATCATCCTGGATGATGAGTTAAAAGTAAAAATCCTAATTAGGGTAACCTGGTTAAGGTAACCGCAATTAAGCACATCATCCTGAATAATATTAGCATCGTCTGATGGCCCCAAGCACTGGTTTGTTTATCAATCCATAAGGGTGGTCTGATCAACATGGTAATTCTAGAAATATTATCCAGGTCCTAGTATAAAAGAGGTAGGTGGGGAAGATGGATCCAAGCTGGGGAAGTTACATAGTGTATAAAAATCAAAAGATGTAAAAAGTACACCAACCAATTAAGAAGAGGTATAAAATGAGCCCATAAGAAAGCTAGCTTTCTTCTCTTTCAAACATTTAAATCTTAGAAGAATTCATGTGTCACTCGATATTTTCAAAGGCCTGATTTTTACTTTTGTGATTGTCACTAATTACTTTGGCATATTATTTTATAAGATATTTTTTTTTAACCAAGTTTTGAGAGGATCCCTTTTTATTATCCAATTGGTTGTTCTGAGTTAGATCTTTGTTTTCAAAAGATGATTTGCCCTATGAGAAGTCTGAGCTAGAGCTAATAGGATCAGTTGTTCCATCATATTTCAGATTTCGACGATGTTAACTCATTGATTCTTACAATTTTTTTTAATCACATGGAGAATTTATTATATTCATGTGTTGATTAAAAAAACCCTTGTTTTCATTCCTTTTGTTATTTTTTATTCTTTTTCATTATTTTATTTTTATCTTTTACTTTTATTTTTCTTGTTTTTGGGCCTTCTTTGATCATCTCCATCCATCTCTAGAATTTTAATCTTTGGTCACATTGTCTTGGATGATACATTTAATCCACTTTAAAAATTCCATCTGATGGCTGAAATGACTTTTCTATTTATGATTGTCCCTGACAATCCATTATCATCCAGGACAATCTAATCGTATTCTTCTTCAATTATTTGTGATCATCCTGGAAGATCTTCTTAATTTCTCCTTAATTATTGGTGATCATCCTAGATGTTCCACCTATTCGTCCTACATGATCCAGGTGGCAAAAGTTGGTACAAATTTTAAATTCACATGATATAATCAATTGTTGTCAATCATCGGGGATGATCCACCTAATCATCTTGGACAATATGTTTTTTTAATGGTCATCTGAAATGATTCCTCGGGATGATCGCCTGTGTCTTATTGCTCTAGATGATGTATGACCGTCCTAGATGATATTACTACCTTTTTGACCAATCATCCCAAATACAATAATTTCACCTGATCGTCCTGGTCGATTCTATGATCGTCCTGAATGATTGGTTCGTTTCTTTTTAAATCGAAGCTTGCAAACAAATTTTCTCATCCCAACTTCCTTCATTCATCCTTGCTCTCACTTCTTCTCTCTTTTTATTTAGGGAAATTTACATACATACCACTTTATCTCATCCTATTTACATATCTGACACCCAAAATTTTAATATTACATATATACCACCCTATATTAATTTAATATCAAATAAACCACTCATATTTCCTTTCTACCACTCATATATTTCATTTATACCACTCACGTTTGATATGAAAATGAACTATGAGTAGTATATATGTAATATTAAAGTTCTCGGTGTTAAATATGTAAATAGAGTAGTATATGGTGGTATGTATGTAAACCTCCCATTTATTTATCATGGCTAGTCGTAAAAGATCTTGAATGCCATCTAGGAGCTCCTCGAGGGCCAACCTTGACCATCGTTTCACTGAGGCGACAAACCAAATTGCCTACTTGCATTACAAGATAGTTGGGATCACCTTATCCCAGACTATCAATCCACGTATGCTTTATTACTCCGTTCTTGACCTTTTTGTGCACACCTCTCTAACTTTTATCCTTACCCTTTCCATTCCTTTCAATTCTAAAATGCTTTTCAAAATTTTTCCTAGCCTCTGAATCAACTTTTCCTACACTGCACACAAATCTTATGTTAACAAGCATCCTGTCAAAATCACCAATCAAGATTGTCACGAGCTCCTCCAATTATCCACTACTGGAGACAAGCTTCACCTCTTGTCTCAAGACACCGATTATGACTGGGCTCTGGATAATCACTATCTCAGAAATAATCTTATCTCCTATTATATTAGGATGTCTAGCAGCTTACTCAAAGATGCTAGGATAATCCAACATGTCCTTCATACCTCAATTATTCCAAAAGCTAGTGATCATGTCCACATTACTCCACTATTATCAATCACCACTTTCTATATCATGGCCCACATTGAATTTAATGCTACAGATATTATTTTACACTATATTGAGCACCTCACTAGCATTAGGGTTCCAAGAAATAGAAGGAAGCCATACCTTTCGTTTGGACACACCCTAACATATGTCCTGGAATCCAAATACAACCTTTAATATCCTTCCCCACCAAATATTCAACCTTCCTTCTACACCAACAGCTCTTTCTAGTTTCTTCACAGTACTCGTCTCCATCCAAAGTGTGAGGAAGCTGAGGGAGCTAAGGAGGAGGCGTCTCCTGCACCTGCTCCTGCAGGTACTCCGCTCTGCCAGCACTCACAATTGGATCAACTGGTGGAGCGGTTCGACCAGTGGGAGACTCGGTTCAAGTCCTACATTATTTCACAGGAGTAAGAACATTCAGAGGATGTTGCTCATTTTTATTCATATGTTGCTCACCAGCAACAGCAGCAGCACGAAAAGAATATGGCCTTATTTGGGGAGTAGTTTTCTATGATTTCAAGTTTCTTTCAACCGCCACCACCACCTCCTTCTGATCATCAAGGGCAATCCTACTTGTAGTTTATTTTCTTGTGTTATTTTTGTGTTATAGTTTGTTTCTTTTAGGTAGTTTTTTCTATTTTTTTTCTTTTATAGTTCCCTCCTCCTTTTTGAGATGCCAAAAGGGGGAGTAGTGGTTGTGTTTTCTATTATTTAGTTGTATTGTTTCTAGTTGGTGTTTTTTTGTACCATTAGTTTACCTTTTAGTAAAATTTGAATTTTGGTATTAACTTGCTTAAATTGTTTTTTTTTTCATCATCTAAAAGGGAGAGATTGTTGTGAATCTAGTTTCAAGAATTATAATTTTGATGATAGCAAATATTTTTGACACTTCTATTTTTCTATGACTGCCTTAACTATTAGCATTTCATGTTCATAAGGTCAATTGTAAATCAAGACAGCTCAAGATTAGGTATATTAGGAACTGAGTCAAATTGTAAATCATTATTAAGTATTTTTTACCTTTTGTTGAGTCAATTATTACAATATGGGTCCTGATGCTAAAGTAACCTTGCACACACATACTCAGGAAAAAAATTTGTCAATTATTGACCACCTCATTCGGGATGATCCCAAATCATCCTGGATGATGAGTTAAAAATAAAAATCCTAATTAGGGCATCCTGGTAAAGGCAACCGCAATTAAGCACATCATCCTGAATAATATTAGCATCATTTGACGGCCCCAAGCACTTGTTTGTTTGTTAAACGATAAGGGAGATCTGATCAACATGGTAATTTTAGAAATATTATCCAGGTCCTAGTATTAAAGAGGTAGGTGTGGAAGATGGATCCAAACTGTAGAGGATAATCCATTCAACGAGCCTGGTGAGAACTGAGGTGTCCACTTGTGTAGCCCCATTATATTTCCCCTAATGAACCAAGGGCCTCCATATAAGACAGCATCACAGGCTTCGGTCAAAGCAAATAAAAAGGAAGAGTAGTCTTTCTTAATTTTTGAGAGTTAAAATTCTCCAAACATCCCCCATTTCCATTTAATTTCTGAGTTAAAAATATAAAAGGGGCAAACATTTGCCTAATATCCTCCTTACAATAGCACAATCCACTCTCTAAATATTATTCCTCACCATCTATATTTTAAGATCCATTAAGCATCTATCTCTGGATATCGAGGAATTATCTCGCATACTTTTGATCTGGGATGTGTTCAAACCTCTTCCAAAAATTAGATGGTCTCTTAGCATCCATGCTCAAACCCATAGATCTAAAGATGGATGCATTCGTGCCTCCTGTGCTTCCCAGTCTTAAAGCAGTAATCCCACAAACATCTTGTGTGCACTGTTAGGGGTTTCAACTACCAGAAACATTCATGGCTTGAAATTTCATTTCTAAAGAAGACACACTACCAACATCACTATTTAGTACACTCCTTAGTTTTTCCATAGCACTATCCACTAATTTCATTACACAAGCTTTAAAGACTTACATACAGACCTCCATGAACTGGTATTCTAAATTCTCCACATCAATGAAGGCAACGTGCGAGCTTGACATGTCTTGCTGCATGTAAGCTATCTCCACAGTCCTTTAAATATCCATAGCAGTCAAGTCATTAGCAAACATTTGATTACGGACCAACTTGACTATGGATAAAACCACCTTATCCTCCCGAGCAGGATGTGCCACCACTCTTTACTTGCTCCCACCCAACCTAGGTGCTGGATTGTCATTCATGGCTATTACAGAGCTTCCCCCTTTCATCTTGCTTGAAGCCCCCTTACTAGGTGAATAGCACTCCCCAGCCTTCTTACCATAACCCAAACCAATACCCGATGCCTCCTATCCACCTCGCCATCGCCACCAATTATGTCACCTCCAACCCCACCAGAGTGGGTAGGTGACCTTCGGTCACCCCTCGCCATTCCCAAACTCTCTCTCTCTCTATTGCTTTCCTAGTGGGAGAAACAAAAGTAGAAAATGAAAGAACCCAAAGTTTTTGGGTTCCTTGAATATTGCATTTGCATTAATCAAAAAGTAAAAAAAAATGCATACAAATCATCAACTATGTGAGAGTAATTCTATCAATTTCTTCCCTCAAAATATCAACAAAGCATGAGGGAATGTTTTTATCTTTTATATTATCCCAAAAAATCCCAAAAAAGATAAGCAAGTGCACAACAATCGGCGACACCATTACTTAGTCGCAGATTGTTGTGAAGAACTTACTTGAAGTCCAAAAGAAAGGAAATATTTGTCCTAATCTCCTAAAAATGGATGGTGTGCTTGAAGTTCATAAATTCTTGGATCCATTTAATAGCATCGATACAATCCCCTTCAATGATTATTTTGTCCATATGAAATATCCAAGGCTGGAGAACATCCTTGATCGCAACATCGGCAAAAAGCGTAGCATTATTTATGGCCCAGTGCTCAATTTGCCTACCCATAGTCAATACCAGTTGGCTATTATGATTTATAAAAACTTCTCCAAGCCCAACATGGGTAGATAGTTGCAAAGAAGCATCAAAATTAATCTTGAGCCATTCTATAGGGGAGCACCACTATTTGTGAGAAGGCAAACCGGAGGGCTGAACAAAGCTCCATTATTCCAGGGATGGTATCATAAATGGTTGCAGTAGGGTAGTAAGGGCATTTGCAGTAATAATGTGGGGAGTAGCATAAGGTCTTGCAAGCTTCATAGTATTCTGAGCTCTCCAAAGCTAGTAGATTTCTAAAAATTGCTCTTCAGGTGATAACATCATATAAAATTTGAAACCCCACTGATCCATAATATTTCTTATTTGCTGAAGCTTCTGACAATCGACTACATAGTGTTCCATAGTTTCCCTTTCATTACATCCCCTTGGGCAGGTATTTACATCAGTGAGATTACAAAGGAAAAGTCAAACATTAGTTAGGATAGCATCTCTCAACAAGCACCACCAAAAGAAAGCTTCTTCAGGGTGAAGCTTGAAACTCTTGTCCCAACCATAGAGGTAACTGTCTCCTACATGTTGTCCTGGTAAGCCATGATAGTGATAGTTTGGCGAAGTTGGGAGTAAATAGGCTCAAGCTAGTTAGCCCTAGAAGGGTGGGCAGTTTTGATGCTAATGATCCTCTCAAGAAGACAACTTTCAAAGCATTCCTATAATTTCTAGATGTCCCACAATAATTCGCCATAGATAAATTGAACTACCTTCATGTTTTCACTCCCATCCATATTAAAAAAGGTAGGCTATAGGCCAAGAGGCCTATTGAGAATCCATACATCTTGTAAGGAGTCCATAAGCTATCCATCACCAATAAGCCAAAGGATAATTGGTCTGAGGGCTCTAGCACCATAAATAATATTTTTCCAAGCATTGGACACACCATGGGCCAAATTTTCTTGCTAAATATCCCTCTCGCATCTAGAAATTAAGTTCCTATTTAGAAGGGTAGTCGAGTTCATGAGCTAGTCCCAAGCGAGCCTCGCATGCAGTGGCCCCATCCACTCACTTCTAGAATGAAAGCCAATTCCACCTAGTGCCCTAGGCTTGTAAAGTTCATTCCACATAGTATAATGCTTCTCCCATTGTAATCTATATGTTTTCCTACTAGAATGAATGCAAAGTTCAATCCAACCTATAGTTCTATATAAATCAAATTTATCTTAATCACATCCTACTTCATTTATAAATCCAAATTATGTTTCCACTAGATTTGATTTAGCTTTGATACAAATTTCTGTAACACCCCGTTTTTACTATCTTCAGTCAACTTGGAGTGTAATTAAGAGGGAGAATCTATATATATATATACATTAACACTCATCTCGAGTTATATTTGTCAAAATATATGTCACCCAATTTGCTCGATCTATACCAAAATACCCTTGGGGTAGTAGTGTGAGACATCAAATACTTTGGGATGGCCAAAAGAAAAGAACAAATTAACATAGTTGTGCCAACAAGCTAAAGGTGTCGCTGCCCCAATAAATTGGTTTTATTAGAGGCAGACTTAATGATCTTTTTGAAATTTGATGAAATAAGTTTGCACATGGCCCGGGGGGATGTCTAAATACTCAAGCTCTATGACACTTTTCTAGCTCAAACATCTGGCAGTAAGTACCTTCTTCTAGCCTGGATAGACTTTACCAAACAAGACAACAGACTTGCTACCATTAATCCTTTGCCCTGTCTAATTAAAATACTTCTAAAGGATATCAGTAATACAGGCTACATTGGCCCCCTATGCCTTAATAAAGACCAATATGTTGTCAATATAAAATAAGTGGGATATATGCTCCGAGTTAGCAGTCACATGAATCGCCAAGTAGCTACAAATATACTTAAAAGCTTTGGTCAAAAGCTCAGATTAGAGAATGAATAAATCTAGCAATAGGGGGCATCCCTTGCAAAGTGCACAGTAAACCTTAATCCACTCTGACCTGCTCCCATTGATAAGAAGGGTAAATCAAATGTTAGAGAGGCATTGGATGACCCACTCAATTAAATGGGTGGGGAACCCCATGGCCATCATTATAACTATCTACAATGTATCCCATACTATACTATCATAGGCCTATTCAATGTCCATCATCAAAGTCATCATTCCCTTGGCTACATGGAATACTTGAACCTACTAATAAACTCTTGTTCCAATAGGCATTGACTTGATATCGACCTTGTGGGAATTAAGGCTCCTTATTCCTCGGCAATAACACTAATTGGGCAAAATTTAACTGGCATATCAGCATTGTTCGCCTTTGGGAGAAGTACCACCAGGGTGTCCTTCCATTCTGGCATCATCAAATTAGAGAGAAAGAAATATCTCACAACATTAATCACATAAACCTTAATAATGTTTTAATAAAATTTCAGAATGGATAAAAAAAATACCATCGATGGTGGTGGCTCTACTATTGCCCATGCTAAACATAGCTTTGTAAATCTTCTCATCAGCGATTTTTGCCTACAACATGTCAATAAGCTAGCTAGGGAATCTTTCATCCAAGTTGAATTACAGGTATCCAACAAGGGAGAAATTTTTTTCCCGCCACTTAGCGCTGAAAAAGTGTCAAAATTCCTCATGGATGATGGCTGGATTGTTAGACACACTCCAATAGTGAGTCTTGACCTAGTTCGTCTTATTGGTGCATCTGTGATCTGTGGTAATAGCATGAAAAAATTGGAGTTAGCATCACCTTATTGATCCACCTAACCATTTCCCATTGCTGCCACTAAATAGTGATCCGCATGAGTGTGCTATTAAACTCCATAATAACACTCTATAATTTTTGTTGTTGCTCAGTATCTTTTCCATCGTCTGTGCAATCTACTAGCTGCAACTTAGCCATAAAGTTTTCAAGTAGTAATTTCTGTTCCACAACACCTTAATGTTGTTCTTACTCCAATAGAACAATGCTTAGAGAGTTCTCTTACATTTTTTATGGAGAACATCAATCGGTACCCATAATCCTGCTTGTTCCATTGCTTCCAAACAATCATCCATTAGGAGGGGTAGGTGGTCCAAATGTCCTCAAATCATATCCACTTATGGAAAGTTATATAAAGCTTGCATCAAAAATTCAAAAGAACTGGATAGTGATCTGTTGCAATGCGAACTAAGTGCCTAAAAATAGCCAAAGGGGAAACCTTAAGAGCTTCAAAATTCAACAAAAAGCGGTCCAGTCTCACACAGATTTTACTATTGCCATCCTTGTTACACCAAGTGAATTTCAGCCCCACAAATCCCAAGTCATGGAGGTAATTGGTTATCATAAATTTTTCCATATCTTATGCAGCCTTAGAGAGTGTAAATATTTTCCCACCTTTTTATTCCACCTGGGCTAGGAAATAGTTGAAATACCCTTCCCTAATAGTGGGCATCCCAGAAGATGTCAACCTGGTGATGGTGTCCCACATGCCCCGCCATATGTGCATATCCTTGTTGGCACAAACCAGTATAATAAGGCATCTCAATAATTTTGGAAGCATGACCAAACCAATTAAGAAATGGCTAGTAGAAACATGCACATCAAAGTAAGTTATATTCCTTCTCTATAAGAGCATAAGTCCTCTAGCTTTGCCTTTCGCTGGTTCATGATAAAAGTCCCATTCATACCCAAAAAGTTCATCCACATCACCTCTAATAAAAAGCTTCAGCTTTATTTCGGTCAGTCCAATAATTTGTAGCTCATTATCACCAACAAGGTGCCATAAGTAGTTTCTTGTGGCTTTCATACAGGCTCCTGTGCAATTCCAAAATAGGATAGAAGTCTTGATTTAACATAAGGGGAGGCATCCCTGCCTCCACAACTATCCTCAAGCTCTTTTATACTCTTTTTTTGGAGTTATTCGATCAGCCCCAATAGTTGTAACTCCTTTTTAAAGTGAGCTTGTGAAGGCTTGCTTCTCGGTTTACATTATTTTACCATAGTAAAGAACAACAGGGGTTAAATGATCCCCATCCTCTTCTGTTTAAATGTGGGCTTGACATTCTCCTTCTTCCTAATCACAAGAGGTTCTTTAACAGTAGTTAAGTTAACCTGTAGAGGGGTGGACATAATTTGTTTGAGGGCTGAACTAGCTGAGGCCTTAGGCTACTATTTATTGCACCGTCTTCTCTTGGGTGGGACAAGATTCCAGGATCCAAAGGTTGCATCATCCTTCTATCCCTCTAAATTCTTGTAATCATTATCCATCCCGCTCATAGGACTCACATTAGAGCTTTCCATCAGCTGCTTCCCTTCGCCCTTAGGTAGAATAGGAGCACTCTTGCCACCACTGGCCCTAATAGATTTAGGATGCCTAGCAGGCAAAATATCCCTCAAAACCTGTTCTATATGTCCTTGCTACTTCCCCCAAGAATTTGTTGCCTGTGAGCTATCCTCTGGCTCCTCCATACTTCTAATAGGCTTATCCACCCCATCAAATAGAGAAGAGATGGCAGGAACAGTCCATTCACGGCATTGGTCCTTCTTATAACAAAGTCTTCCATAGTTAAAAGAAGACAGAGTAAGGCCCTCATACCCGACCCTTCGTTAAAATCTCTGGTTCAAATCATTGATCAACACACTTATTTTGAGCTTCCTAGCTAAGTCCAATCAACCACAAACACGTGCAAACTCTCGGTGGCCCCATGCACTAGTTTGGAAATGTATCCACAACGAGGGTCTAATCAGCGAAGCAATCCTAACTATATTCTTTAAGTTTGGGTATTTCAAAGGAATATTTGGAAACTGGATCCACACAGGGAAGGATAGGCTGATTAGTGAATATGATTAAAATTAGGGCATCCATCTATTAAGCCCCATAATATTCTCTCAAAAGAACTAAGGTCCTCTACAGAGCATAAAATCCTATGCCTCCATGGTGGAAAAAATACAAACAAAAAAGTCCAGCCCCTTGGTTATCAAATGAAATTCGCCAAATGTACCCCTCTCACATTGAACCTCAGAATTCAAAAGAAATATTGACAATCTCTTCCACAATATCTTTCCCACAACAACGTAGTTCGATTGTATCATGTTACCCCACACAACATCCATGCATAAGTTGACAATGACCCCATCCTTATAGAAGGAAGCAAGGTCGTCAACTTCCAAGATTTGTATATACTCTGGCCTATTCTAATTATTAGTTTGTCAAGGTCGGGGCTATCTCTTCCCACCCAAGTGCAAAATAGTGGTCTGCCTACCACTATCAGCTTCCCAACTAGAGGAGGTATTTCCCCAAACACCTTGTGTGTCTTATTGCCTGTCCTGTCCACTTGTGGCACCCAACACATATTCATTCACACCTATAATAGGGAAACAATTTGAACCAGTAACAAGAGTGTTACCTTACATCTCCATGTCAAAATTGGTCACCCCAAGAGCACACTCAGCATGGAGAGACATACAAGCTTCTATATCTTACAATGCCATCTCGCCCAATCCACTATTCACTATGCCCGAGGGTAGTGTTTGCCATTGGCTTCTTAATTTATATAGCACCCGAGTCATTCGCATTCATTGTGTTGTGAACAATGTTCACCACCGTAGCCTTATTAGCGTCTCCCAACAAGTGGAGACCCAACACAGCAACTCTATCACCACCGCCCTTAAAAAACTACCCCTTCTAACTTAGCTGCCACCATGCTTCCATAACCCACATGCTTTGACGGATACTCCTCACCCAAGCTGTTTCCCACCAAAGTAGAGCTCCTCGAGTCTTTTCCTTTGACTTGCCCAAGCCTCTCTTTGCCGACGACTAGACCTCGCTTCCTTCTTCCAATCGCTAGTAGCATCACTTGAATGATATCTCTATACATCACCAACACAAGCTTCACCATCCTCTCCTCCCGCACTTGAGCGATAAACTGACCTTTGGTTACCCCCCACCATCCTTAGATCTTCTCACTCTAGAAAGCACTCTAAAGAAAGAACATAGAAAAGGAAAATGAAGAACCTCCCAAAGTTTTGGTTTCTTGAATATTGCATTTGCATTAATTTAAAAGTAAAAGAGCATGTATAAAACATCAACTATGTAAGAGTAATTCTATCACTATCAAAATACTAGCAAAAGTTGAGGGAAAGTTTCTATCTTCTATATTACTAAAGAAAAATCCCCAAAAATAGCAAATTGTGAACAAAAATTAGTCATCGTGTTGCTCAGGCACAGAATGTGGTGGAAAAGGACCTTCTTGAAGTCCTCAAGATAGGATAAATCAAGCTCCATATTTGTAGAATGGGGGTGGTGCTTGTGGTTTAATAGATCTTGAAACCAATTAATGGCATTGACATAGTCTCCCTTAATTATAATACTATTAGTTTCATAAATTTGTGGAAGAAGGGGCTCTTTAATGTCAAGAGTAGCAGAAATTTTGGCATTTGGGATGTCCCAATACTCAATTTGCTTGCAAATTATAAGAACAAATTATCACAAGTGGTCATGGAAAATAGCACCAAGGTCGGCATTATTGGACGATTGCAGTGAGGTGTCAAAGTTGATCTTTATCCAACCTATACGGGGGCACCATTACTTGTGAAGAGGAAGCCTTGAGGGCTGGTTAGTACACCATTACTCTAGGACTGGCATGATAGGTGAGTGTGGCTATAAGAAAAGAATTGTGGCAGCAATAAATTTGGGCATGGAATATATCCAGCCATGCATCAAAGCATTCCAGCTCTTTAAATTTGGTGAGTGATATAGTAGTAGAGGTGGCCCAAGCTGGGGTTGACACTTGCCATCTCTCTAAGAATCAAAAGAAGGACCTTCATCAACTCGATAGTGGGGAGGGCAAAGCCCTTCTTAACAAGAATGGCCATAACTTGCCTTAATTTTTAGCAACAAATCAGGCAATGCTCCATGGTTTCTTGTTCATCACACCCCAATGGAAAGAGATTCGAGTCAGCCAATCCCTGCTTAAACAGCCAGCAATTAGTTAGAATGGCTTGGTAGATAACTCTCCACCAAAAAAAGGCCTCCCTCGGGTGCAGCTTAAACTTCCTAAACTAGTCAAACTGGTACTTCTCCCCCTTCATCTTTGCTAAGTAAGTAATGAAATAATCATAGAGCTCAGCTGGGAATGAATAAGCTCAGGTCGATCATAGCCTGAGGTATTATCAATTTGGATATCCATAATCCTTTGCAACAGTGATTTTCCAAAGTAAGCCTTCAGCTTTTCGACGTTCCAATGTAATTTGTCCTCAATGAACTCTACAACCTTAGCATTATCAGTGAGTCCAACATCCCCAAAGTTTGGCCATCTACAAATCACATGGTCGAGGATCAAGGTATCAATGAGGGCATTGACCAGCTTGCCATCCCTAATATACCATCTTCAGATAGGCTATAAAGCCTCAACCCCATCCAAGATAACCTTCCTAGAGTTAAAGGCTCCATGACCAACATTTCTCTGCCACAAGTCAATCCCATATTTGGTGATTAAGTTATAGTTTAATAGGGAGGTGTGATTGACAAGAAGTTCCCACATAAGTCTGGCACAATGGTGCACCTACCCACTGCCCACTATAGTGGAAACCCAACCCACCAAATCTCCTTAGTTTACACAGCTCGCTCAATGCCACATAATGCATGCCATGGTGCCTCCGATCCTTATATCATACGAAATGAAAGACATTTTATTCAACAAAAAAAAAATCCCTTTGGCAACGAACTGAGGGAAATCAGATAAAATAGAATGCCTATGTGAGAGGTTCTGATTAATATGGTCCTATATGTAAGTAATAATTAATGTTGGACCTAGGAATTAAATTTGCTAGTAGCAGTCATGAGGATCATGTCAAAGTTAGAGGACACCAACTTGGGCATAGCAACAATATGCCTAAGTATTTCAGCTCCGATACACACCAGAAGCCCAAGCCTTTAACAATTCTCCTTCTCTTCCAAGACGGACAAGTCTGACTGAATAAGACTGATAATTAGTTCCCATAAATTTACTGGACCATCCAAGTGCAATATCTGCTAAGAATTTCATTGATATATCAGGCATTTATCATAGAAGCCTCAGAAAAAATAAGGATGTCGTCTACATACAGGACTAACTGCGTAGGATTCTATTTGAGGGCTTTCGTTAACAACTCTGAGCAAAAAATAAAGAGGTATAGGGATAGGGGCACCCTTATCGTAACCCAGTATGGGCATGAATCTAGTCTAACCTACTGCCATTGACCAGAAGATTAAATTGTGGATAAGTGACGCATTGGATCACCCACTCAACAAGCCGTATAGGAAGACCCATAGCATTCTTTACCACATGGAGTGTGCCCCAAGCCATGCTGTTGTAGGATTGTTCCATGTCAATTTTAAGTGCAATCATACCCCCCTTCAATATAATTTCAGGAAGGAGGTTGACTGCTAGAATTTACAAATGATCTCATGGGCAAGAAGTCCATTGCTAGAGATGGATCTCCCTGTGATGACGCTATTCTTCACCAATAATTTTAGTAAGAGCATGTTTCAATTTGTGGACCAGAACTTTAGCAACTACCTTATAAAAAGATTGATAAAGGCTTATAAGCCTAATCTTGGAAGGATTATTTGCATTTTCCATCTTAGGGAGGAGAATGACTAATGTGTCCTTCCAATCCAAGGCCATTTCATTAGAGAGAAAAAAGTCATGAATGGCATTGAAAAATCCTTGTTAAAAATGCTCCAATAGAATTTCAAAAAGGAGGAAGTGATACCATCAATTCTTAGAGATCAGCATTTACCCATGCTAAAAATCACACATTAGATCCCAGCCTCTGAGACCTCCACTTCGAGCTCTTCTACAAGCAGGGGAGATTCTATCCTTAGCGAAAGCGTAGGCCACTTTGTAAGAGAGATGCTCCTTGCATTACATTTTCCATAAAAAAACCTCCAGATTTCCTCAATGATAAGCTTCAAGTCATCAATAGGGGCTCTATCCAAATCTCTAACCTACAAAATTTGGTTGGAGCACTAACGTCCGGATGCCACCACATGAAAGAAGTTGGAATTACAATATTCTTCATTGATCCAGTGGACCTTAGCACACTATTACCACTAGGTGGTAATTCTATTCAAGGTGGCATTCAGATCTATAGCAGCCAAATGAAGCTCCTCCTACTGCTCTGAGTTGAGGCCCCAATCTAAGCACGACATCACTTTAAGCTCTACTAAACACCCCTTTAACTAAATTTTATGAGCCCCCAATTCCTTTATCCAACTTTTGCTCAAAAAATAGTGCTTGAAGAGTTCTATTTTATTTGCATTGAAGGATTTTAGTAGGCTTTTTGAAGTCATGCTTCATCCAATGCTTCTAAATAATCTGTGAGGAAGTAGGGTAGGTTGTCTAAATGTCTTCAAATTGGATCCATTGATGCCTAGAAGGGTTGGAGGGTCCCCCAAGTTTCAGAAGGATAAGACAGTGATCAAAGGCTAGATGGACTAGGTGGTAAACCCCCGCCAATGGAGCCACATTGAAGGCCTTGAAATTTATCAAAAACTTATCTAAGCGAACCCAAATCTTATTGTTTCCATCCTTGTTGTTACTCCATGTAAATTTGGGGGAAAAAATCCCATATCATGGAAGTCATTAGTGTCCATGAAATTCTCCATCTCCTGAGCATCCATAGAGAACATGAACTTCTTCCCACCTTTCTTTCCTTCCTGAACTCTGGTAGGAAGGAAATTAATGACTTCATTCCAAAGTTCATGCCAGTCATGAAGGTCCTATTTAGCATAAACTCGTACAACAATACCCCACAACATGCTAGGAAAATCCACTTGACCAATCAAACACTAGGTCAAAGCATGAATAACCTCAAGATTTACCACGTCCCTCCTCCAAAGGAACTTTAGCCCGACCCCCCCCCCCCCCCCCCCCACACACACACACACCCCGACTTGCCAATTTAGGTGTGGTGAAAGAAGTCCCAACAAATTCCCATTATTTTTTCAACATCCTTCATCACAATGACTTCAGTCTTAATCCTAACTAATTGAACAAGAAGAGCCTCATTGTCACCAATACGGTGATGCATGTACTACATGTAGCCTTCTTATAAGCCCCCGTATAATTGAAAAAAATGAGGGAAATCATTATTTAACATAAGGGGAGGCATCCCCACCAGCATTGTCATCTAGTTCCTTCCTCTGCTTCTTAGGAAGCTGTTCGACCGACCCAAGCTGGGATAATTCGTTATTGAAGCGAGCTTATAAAACTCTCAGTTGTGGCTTGTATTGCTTAACCCCAACTAAAAATAGAAGTGGCTGTGTAATGCCCAATTGTTTAAAATTTTCTTTCCCTTGGATGTTAGGGGGTTTATTAACCTCCGATAGGTTTAGTTGGAAAAGGGTAACAACCTGCTTGGCATTCAGCTCAATAATCAGAGGTTGGCCTTGTTTCTTATTCTTTTGGTTTTTCTGGGGTGGCACCAAGTAAGGCCAAATAGTCAATCATCCTAAATTTACTTTAAGGTTCTTTGTTCCCCCTTCACCATGCAAGGCCAGCTCATGCTGCTCCCACTATATTGTAATTGACTTGCTTGGCCTAAGATCTTCGAGTTCCTTTAGTGTCATTCAAGCTTGCCTGGGTCCTCCTAATCCCATGTGGATGAGGCCTCATCCATCTCTATGGTCTTACTCCCCATGTTACTGCCAATGTTGGTAGCCTTCAACTTCTCCCAAGATTGAGCCAACATATTCTTCCTATCACCCACAGGGGTTTACAAAAGCCTTGCTCCAAATCTCTCACACCACCGGCTAGGTTGCCCAAGCTGGACATTGGTACTTCCTATGCCTAATCTTACCATAATTAAAGTAGGACATTTCCAGTCCCTCGTACTCCACTTTCTAGAAATTCTACCATACATTTCATTGACCCAAATCCTTATTTGGATCTTCTTTTCTAAGTCGTGCCGAATACAAACATTGGAAAATTCTCTTCGCCCCATACTCTCATTTGGGCATCAATCTAAAGCAGGGTGCCCACAATAAAATTAATTCAAGTGATGTTCTTCCTATCCTAATAGATATGGGATAGATCAGAGAGTTCAAATACAAACCAGAGAAGATAATCCATTCATGGAATTAGGGGTAAAGCGCGACATCCACTTATCCAACCCAATTATGCAACCACCGATGAATAAGGGACAACCAAAAAGAATAACATCTTGGTACGCAATATCTTTAAAGAGAAATGCAAAGTATTTTTGGCCAATTGTAGATATTTAGAAGTCCCCAAATTGACCCCAAATGCATCAAATTTTAATGTTCAACATAAAATATGGAAAGTTCTTGCCAGGAATCCATCCAATAACTGCCTTCTCCAATAACTAAACATTTTGCATAGTCGAGTCCATGACAATATCAACTTGTTGCGGATCAATGGTTTATGATTTTTGATGATAGCAAATATTTTTATTTCTCTACGACTGTCTTATGTACTGATATTTCCGGTTCACACGATCGGACTGCAATTTGGAACCAGCTCAAGATTGGGTAGACTAGGTCTGAGTCAGTTTGTACACTTTTTCCTTTCTTGAGTCTATTGTATGTGTTGTGGCTCCTGATGCTTTGTAACGTATAAGAGTTTCTGACTGTTCCCTAGAGTTTACTGTTTTTGGTAATATCGTCCTGGACGATATTTATATCGGCCGGGATGATCTTTTCAAAAGCAAAAACCCTAATTAGGGCATCCTCATTAAAGCAGCCGTCATTATGCAAAACACATCGTCCTGGACGATTTTGTATCGGCCAGGATGATAGGCTCAATTCAGATAGAATTTGCCGCCAAATCTACTTAGGAAATTCTTATTTTTGGATATCGGCCTGGTGGATCGGTCTGAACTATAAAATATTGGCCAGGATGATCCAGGACAATTTTTCCAAAATTTCTCTGGCAATTTTGGAAAGCAATTAATGGTGATTTCGTCCCGACGGATCGTAAGATCATCTGGGATGATTAGACATCATCCAGCTTCATTTCAGGGCGATATTCAGGACGATTTTCCTCATATTTGAACTAATCGGCCAGGACGATAATGTCGGCAACTTGCATTAATGAGCTCGTTTTTAGCTCTTCTATTTAAGCTATGACAAGGCACTTTGTAAGTGTCTTTGGCAGCCATTGTAGCTTCGTTCTTGTGGGGGAATCTTGAAGAGAAAGCTTGAAAGGGAGTGAGGAACAGGTGAAGTCTGAGAGAGGGAGAAGATCCTGTGAAGGGAGACTCAAGGGAGTGTGGAGGGGGATTCCACACGGTTGCTCCGGCAGGCTTGCACCTTAATACCATTGGATTCAAGGCTTATCTCGAGGGAAGTTCACCAAAGAAGAAGATCTCTTTGGTGTCAAAGGACCCGGCGACTCCGCCGCACCGGGGAAGGTGGAAGTGATTTTGTAAGGGCTTCTCCGCCTAGCTGTGGGGGCTAAAAGAGAGACACTTGTTTTAGTGCAATACTTGGAGGGTGCCTCCAAGTAGTGGACGTAGGTCAAGGTTTGACCGAACCACTATAAATCTGGTGTGTTCTTTTCTTATTATCTCTTCTGCATTTAATTTTCGCACTTTGTTTGTGGTGATTTGGTTCGTGATTTTATTTCTTTATATAAAGAATTTTATTACCAATTCACCTCTCTTCTTGTTAGCCTTGGGCCAGTTCTATAGGGCTTAACATCCCTAACGAACTTTCACAACTGAGATCCAATTCCTAGAGATCAAAACACGGTGATCAAATTGATCAATATGGATATGTTAAGGCTTTTTCCAAATATTGGTAGGTCTGATTCACTCTTTAGATCCACTGGATTCCCCAAAGATTGAAGTATTCCTATTGGTAGAGGCATTAGCTCAAACAGTTGGAGTGTAAATAGTAAAACTCTTCTTTGTCAGGCTAGTATATTCATGGGATGTTAACACCTATAGCAGGTACACCACCTTCTTTAACTTTAGTCTCACTCGTAGCCTCCATTTTAGCATAGCTCATCATGAGCTCATCTCCTTTAGACTAAGAGTTACATACCTTGATACACTATAGGCTTGCCCGTATAGTGGCAACTCGATGAATTTCCTTGGATTCCACCATCCTTATTAAAGGCTCCTTGGCCATTGAGTGATCAATCTCCATGGAGTTTAGGTCCTTCAAGAACATCAAGTTTTGTACCATGGTGACTTTGTTCTTGGAAGTCTTCTCACCACACATCGGGTTGGCCAGCACCCCCACCTTACCCACACCACTTATAGGAATAGAAGAGTCACACATGGGGTTCATCGTAGCATCCCCTAGGCTTTATACCGATGACCTACTATCCATTTGACCACCAGTTAAGCCATCAATTGTGTGCTTCACAGACGCATGAGACTTCCCCTTATTCTTGCCTAAGCTAGGTTTGCTTAGAGACTGCACCTCAACTCCTTTTTTCCCTAGGTAGATCCACCTATTAAACTCCTATGATCAGAATCCACACCACAACCTGCTCCATCACCTCCGCCCTTGTCAAAGCAGAGTAGTGACCTTTGGTCCCCCCCTACAATGTTACAATAAAAAGGGAGAAGACTAAAAAAAATAAGATCATTGCATAAAATGTTATAGGAAAAAGAATAGGAAAAAAGAAACAAAATATGTACCCCCTCAAGTGAGAAGGAGAGCCCTTTCATGGGTTAGTGGTGTTCATTGCTAGAATTGAGTGGGAGCCACTCTAGTGGGTGAAGTCACATGAGGGAAACTAAGAATAGCCACAATGGTGAATGATGTCCATTGCTCTAGTAGAGGACCGTCAAGCCTAGAGTACAACAAAAAAATAATGAGAGTGAGAAACTCATTGAGCACTTGATGGGACCAAGTCTCCACCTAAAAGGCATGTTAAAATCTTCTTCCTCTTCTGAGGGGAGGTAGTTAAGGGCCCAAGCTATAGGAGATCTCTAGTGAAGTGGACACTGGAAACTCTAGGCAAGTGCTTAAAGCGATTGATTATCCTGTAAGAAATCTCTTCCAACTATTACACCTTCGAGGTCGTGAACTAGATAGGTGTAGATATGACTGGCTGGCGGATGCCTTGATCTATTACAACTTTGGACTAGCTCTTCTTCCTTCAGGTGACTAGATTCCACACTCCAAAGGAAGACTCATCTCTATATTCACTACTTCGGACCTCCTCCAAAACTCTGACCTACTGCTCAAGAGGAGGGGATGCTGAGGGGTGGTCCATGGGACATGGCTTCTTTTGTGGTTTTTTTGAAGGTGACTGCTTTTTCTTAGAGGGTGATAGCTATGATTATTGGGGAAGGGAACCTTGGGTTGGGGCCCTAGATAAGCATATTTGTTTGCTATGACTAATAAAGCAACACTTAAAGCATAAGTTGGAGAGGCCTTTATATTCCACATTTTGAAAAATTTTCCATGAAGCCGGTTAATCCATAGTCCAAGTTCAATCTTCTTGGATAGATAATTTCTTACATAAATCTGCACATAGGAATATCTTCCCCAAGATCTCGTTTAAGGGTCCATCCAAAGCGGCTCACCCAACATGTTGGCTATGTGGGTAATGTTGTTAATATCCAAAAACATTAGAGAAAGTTGGGGTAGGTGAATCCATATTGTCAAATATAGGCCTTGGAGGGAACTTAGAGAGGAGTTGGGAGACCACCTAACAAATCTAATGATGCTACTCTCCACAATCCAACGGCCACTCATTAGTACGTCATCTCATGCTTCCACACTTTGGAAAAGGACAAATAAATGATTTTGGGGATTTGTAATAACTTGTAAATCACCAAAGTGATTCCATCGTTGTGTTAGTTCACTAAGAAGAAAAGGAAAGGAAACCCTCATACTGGTAATCTTGGCCATAAGATCCTTCCCAAGTCTTATAAAGTTCTCATGGACTGGTGCCACCTTCAGCTCCAAAGAGATGCCATCATAAGCAAGGAAAGAATCCTCCTTCATCTGGTCCAAGGAGACATATTGTACTTTGCTCCAAGCAAAGGGGCTAATATGTTGTGCACTAGCTGCAAAGCAGGGAGCTTGTGGAGGTTGTTGCTAAGAAAAAGTTCTAAGATCTTGAGGGCGTTACTATAAGTAGTTTGTGGGAAAAATCACATAGTAGCAGCAATAAGGGTTGGATTGTGCAGAGAATTTACACACCTGTACTAAGAGGATCCATCCATAAGATGGTCCAGGCATAAAAGACACATAGCAGCAACCCTACACAAGTTTTGAGGGGTTGGAGCACGCACCTGAGTAGACTCCCTGTAACAACAGCTGAACAGTGTTGCTAGGGTGCCTGGATTGTTAGGATACGGATCTGGGTCATAAGGAGATGCTGGGCTTAATTCATTATCAGTTGAACCATCAGTAGAGTCTTGCATGGCATCAGATTCTATGGGTGTCAGGTGGGAGAAGGTTTCTTGAAGTTCGGACTTCAAACCTTGTTCAATAACGTCCATTTCAATATTGTTGTCAGAATGAGCATCCGACTCATCCATTTCATCAGACTAGTCCCCCAAGCCATCCATTGCATCTTCTGAACTTGCTTCACTCTCCAGGTTTGCTAACATGAATGCATCCTCTGAGCAAATGTAACTTGGGATGGATATTTTCCTATGGGCGGATTGGGAGGGCTGGTCAGCACACCTGGGTGGTTTGCACGGGGAGGTATAGGTGATGCCTCCAATGCTAAAGATTAAACCTCCCAAAATCGCTAGCTTTTCTTCCAACAAGCTAGACGAAGCTTGCAGCTCAGCCACCTTCTCCATTTTACTATCTTCCTCCTTCCCCCTTTAGATTATATCCTACATTTATGCAATGACCTCATTCTATGACTCCCGAGTGTCTGCATTCCAAACTTTAGGAGAAGGCTGGTAGGTGATTGTCGTTTTAAGCACTAGAGTAGGCTTGAGAGTTATCGCCACCACCTTGGCATCATTATTGAGCACTTACCAGTAGTTCCCTTATTGTTACTTCTCCTTCTTACTATCGCATCTACCACCATTTAGAGGAGGTGACCTAGGGCTGCCCCCTCTAGCCATCATAGAGCCTGTCTTTCTAAAATACTCTTATGAGAGAATGAGATGGCAAAAAAATGAAAAGCATCTCAAAGTTTTTATGTTCTCCAAAGTTTTTGGGTTCTTTGAACTTATTGCATTTCATTACAAACCAACAAAGAATAATATCTATTACAAAAGAGAAAAAAAGAAAAGGAAAACTATGGGCAAACAGACCTAAACTAAGAAACAAAAAATAAACTAAAGTCTTCCTTAAGAATATCAAAAGATTCATGAGGAATACAAACAATATCCCTATTTTCCATCATCTAACAAAAATGGCCCTGAATGGCACAAAAGTGAGAAGCCTTGTTATTCCTTCTATAGTATGAACAAAAAGAATCTTGTAGAACATCTTTAGCCAATCAAATTGATCAAAATCTTGTGGTTGGGTATTCCAGTCCATTTGGAGCTTAAAATTCTACATGAATTTGATTACACATAGGTTCTCTCCATCAACAATGACTCCATTCAATTCCACCATTGACGATTGAACAATCCTTTCAATATACTGAATGGACATCAATTCCACCTTAGTGATGTCCCAATGCAGCATACTCCACCCAGCTGCTAAAATAAGCTTCCCAGGATTCTGACGAATGACATTCCCAATTCTTGCAGTATTATTATATAAATCCCCATAAATATTATCCTTCAGCCACTTTGGTCGAGGGGGACACCTTGTTGAGTAAATAACCAACCCATTGGGTTAAAAAGTATACTAGTACTCTAAGCTTCTGAAAACCAAATGTTGATTAATGGACTCCAAGATATTTGTAGCCATAATCAATGGCAAATTGTTTTAATCTATTGTGTTACTTAGCATTCTAGTTATGCCAGTAATGGTATACTACATAATAATAACTAATAGTCCACATTACAACTTTGTCATGGCTATTTTTAATACGTTATTTTATCTCTGCCAAATTAGCAAATCGAGGGGTAGAAAAAACCCAATTGTCCAATACCTCCAACTTCTCCACTAACTGCTTACATATTACTGTCATGTGATCAAAATTGTCATCTTCCATATAGCCCATGGGGCATTAAATATTCTCCTACAACCCTCTACTATTCAACCAACAGTTAGTAGGAATTAAGCCCATAAACACCCGCAACAAAAACTGCTTCTCATAGGGATGGAGCTGTAATCTATAAATGTTGGTGAATGGGTATTTCAAAGAAGAAAATAGGTATGTTATAAACTAGAGCTATGATTGTTGAATTCATTATGCTTTTCATGAGATCCATACCAACCTCCAATTAGTCATTTTCAATTGCAATACCAGAGATCCATAATGCCATAATTTCCCCAAAATAGCAATTCAACTTCTGTATGTCCCACATTTTGTCTTCCATGATCAGCTCAACCACTTTTATTCCCTAAATTAGCTCAACATTAACAAATGTTGGCCAATCCGTCAGAGAACGATCCAAAATACAACAATGGTTAATAACAATAATACAATTTATATTTCTAACTTTCCATCTTAAGCACTATCGCAAGATATCAGTACCATTACAAATAATCTTTCATCTAGCTGCATCTCCTTGCTTCCATCATTGTTGCCAATGATGATCACCATATTTATTCAAAATACACCTGTGAAAAAACATTTGTGGCTTGGTTAAAAAATTCCAAGCAATTCTTGATCTGAGAGGTCTAATCCACTATTGAGTAGCATGTACCCCCAGCCCTCCAGCCTTTTTTTGTTTACAAATCTAGCCCAAAGATGCATAATGAATTCCTCTATGTTGGGCATCTTTGTCCCATAAGAAACTTCTACCAATACTCTCAATTTCTTGAAATACCATCTTGAGTACCAAAGAGTGCATAATAGAATACATCATCGAATGAAAAAGAGAAGAATTAAGCAAATTTACCCTTCTAGTAAGTGATAAATTCCTATTTCCCCATGTAGTCACAGATGCTCTAGCTTTTTTTACCAACAAAGCAAAGTCATCTTTGGTAAGCTTCCTAATAGCAATTTTGATCCCAAGGTTTTCAAATTCATCTTCCTTCTAAAATCCAATCATTTTGGCAATTATGTTCTTCTTCCATTGTGGAATAAGCTTGCAAGTTAGAACCATTGATTTTCCTTGATTTAATTTATGTCTCGACCAAGAGCAATAGTTTTTAATGGTGAAAAAACCATATTCAACTCTCCAATGTTTGAACCTATAAAAATCAAAATATGGTCAGTATGAAGCATATGGGAGATCACCGGTCCCCTTATACTAATTGGCACCCCCAGTTGTTGGTTCCTTTGATGCATAGATATTGATAAAAGTTTCGAGCAGATTATGAAACATTATGGCAATAGAGGGCATCCTTGATGCAACCCACAGCTTGCCTGAATCCACTAAGAAAGTCTTCCATTAATAAGAAGTGAAAACTAAGTAGATTTGATAAAGGGAACCCCATTTTACCAAGAACCAACTCCAAAGTAGCCCAACTCATTTTTTAATATTCCTACTCCTTATCGATTTTGAGAGATAGAAACCCCTTTATAGAGTTGGAAACCTTGAACTTATTAATCATTTCCTATGCCAATAGATAATGGTTAGAGATAGATCTACTTGGTACAAATGATGCTTTCTCCTCAGCTATAATATTAGGCAGAATTCCTTTGAGTATGTCGACCAAAACTTTGGCAACAACCTTGTACACAGTTTGGAATAAACTTATTGGTCACAGGTGATCTAGTCGACTAACCTTCGGCAGATGACTAATCACTATTTCTTTCCAATTTTCATCCATTCTTCTCGTACAAAAAAACTCTAAACAAGCTCCAGAAACATGCCCTCCAAGAATAGGCTTTTTTTTTTTTTGAAAAATGATGTAGTGATACCATCTCTACCCGGAGCCCGATAGCTTCCCAAAGTCTTAACAACATTAAGAATGCCCTCCTCAATTGCATCCCTATCAAGCATATCAGAAAATTGTCTCACAACTTCTCTCTTATCTTCTAATGATGGCTAATTATGATCCATAATTTCCTGATTGCTCCATTTAAGCTTGAAGAAATCAATAATGATATCAAAGATTTGATCATTATCTTATGTAGTTTCTCCAGTCGACAACTTTATCTCCTATATTCATATTAGTTCTTCAATGAACCGATGCAGTTGGTGAAAGAAGTGTGAGTTCCCATCACCTTCTTAAATCCACCACACTTTAGCTATTTGTTTCCACCAGCCAGTGATCGTAACCAATATACCATTGAGCAACACCACCTTGGCCCAGAGCTGTTCAGTTTGGACATCATTCAAACCATTAGAAGAATATTCTAGCTTTTATAAATCAATTATTTCCTCCTATAGTTCATCTTTAATACGGGATAGTTCTCTCAGCTTATTCTTTCTCTAAAAAATAAAGCCTTGAGGGTTTGTTTATACTTTTTCTGTAGCTTTGTAGCCTCCAATCCACTATTACATACATCTCACTTCGCCTGAACCAACTTCTAAGACATAGGATAAGAGATCCATATGTATTCAAATTTGAACCACATGGAGAAACTCTTGCGTACATACTTCTGAATGCAACATAACATTGGACAATGGTCTGAGGAAAACCATGTATGATGTCACATTTGCAGGTCTTGAAAATTATCCAAAATTTGAATATTAGCAAAACATCTATCCAATCTAGCTTAGTAATTGAAGCAAGCTTATTTATTATTAGTCCAGGTAAAGGCTAGACCAATGAAACCAAGATCATTCAAGTCATTTGCCTCCATATATTCCTCCATCTCCTTGACAGCCAAAAGAAATCTAAAATGTTTGCCAACTTTCTTTTTCCTCCTAAGAGAGCAGACAATTAAAATCTCCACACACTAGCAATGGAAAACTCTTGTCATGATATCTACTAATATCAATCCACATCAGCTTTCTAATATGGATCTCCTTATTTGCATATACCACAAAAACTTCTCATTCAAAACCCACGTCCATATGAACTTTACCAATTTCACACTGATCAGATTCGAACAAAATTTAAAAAGCAGCAATGTTATTTCTCCAAATGATAATAATCCCTCCAAATTTATGATTTGATGGTTGAAAAACATACTCCCAATTGTGGCCAACCATAATTTCTTTCTCCTTTCTACTAATAGTTTCAATTAACCCAATTAAGCTAATATTGTACCCCCGTATTAACTATTGCATAGAATTACATGCAGACTTCTTACAAGCACCTCTATAGTTCTAATAAAGGATGTTTGACATTATTCCACCAAAGAGGACGCATCTCCACCATTTGTGAAGGGTGGTGATTCAATGTTAAGTCCTTGGATAAGGATATTAGCCTCCAATTTCATTCCACCACTTCTTCTTCTAATGCGTGGAAGGTCTTCAATGGGCCCCAATTTGGCCAAATTTTTCACAAGATACTCCTTTGGCAGGCTATATCTATTTTTCTTAGGCTTTGGCTTAAAGATACCAACTTTTCCTTTTCTACCATTCGATAAGGATAGCACTTTAGAAATTAAAATTTGGAAAGAAGATTTATTAATGCCTACATCCTTATAGTTCCTCATTTCTTTAGTTGGCTTATTACAGTGCATCTCATTATTTTTAGCATTATCCACCATCACAGTGACTCTATCAGTAATGGCTTCAAGTTGAATATCTTCATGCATATCCTTGACATCTTCCTACCTCGTATCCTTTAAAACTTCATACCATATCTTTGGCTTACTTCTGACTTGTGCTTTAACACCATTATATTATTTTCTGCTTCTTCACCTTTTGACAATCATCCATGTGCCAAAATTAGGATCAATCTCATCAGAACACCCTTGTATAACTATTTCATTGATACCTTTAGTCTAAACAAAATTGTCCCTAACCTGAACAGCTTTTACAAACTTATATTGATTCATCTTGTGGGATTGCTATCCCATTTTGAGATTACCTTAACCAAAATTTTATATATTTTGATATACTTCTCCCTTATGCCCAATCCTTCCATATTTGGAGCATATTATAGGAATGCATTCATACTCAATAGGATGTAAATAATTTCCATAGAAGCCCTGTGCTCAAATGACTTTAGGCAGCTTCATAGTCAAATTGAGTTTGACACGGACTCTAGCATACGCACACTTCCCCCATGAATAATTTTGAGCATCTATCAACATAAGTTTGCCAACCACAGCAACCATTCTAGCTAAATTCAGTTCATCCTAATATTCAAGAGGTAAATTAGGCAACCTAATCCTCACAAGAGATGAACATCCTTCCAATAACTTTATTGATAGAGCTGAGGTCCATTTATCTAACCTGAAAATTTCCCTTCTATATACAATGGCCCTCTAATTAGAATATTGTTCCTAGCCTCCAAAGACCCAAACCAACATAAAAGTAGTCAAATCCCACTAGAGTTATGTCGATTAGTCTAAGATGTCCTCATTTTCTTTGAAGTTCATTTTGGATTACCCAAAATAAAAGTCTTCAGCCTAGCAATCTTCCCACCAGAACTTTGTCTAGTTTATCCATATTACTCTTAGCCTTATCAATACTCAAAGTAACCAGCCCATCTTGAAAGTTCGTTAGGGATGTTAAGCTCTATAGAACTGGCCCAAGGCTAACCAAGAGGGGGGGTGAATTGGTATTTTAAAAAAATCTTTAGGCAAAGCACAAATACAAACCAAATCACCACAAAGAAATAACGTGGGAAAGAAATAAATGAGGAAGCAGTAAAAATAAGAACACAAGGGTTTATAGTGGTTCGGTCAACTCGAACTACGTCCACTCCCCGGAGGCACCCTCCGAGTATTGCATTACAATCGTGGCTCTCTGTTAGCTCCCACAACTAGGCGGAGAAGCCTTTACAAAACACCTCTTTTGCCACACCCGACAAGGCAGAGAACCTTCCTCCTTTTGCTTCCTCCTGAAGCAGGCAGAGAACCTTGATCGCTTGATGGAACTTACCTCTCCCAAACCTTTCAAGGATAAGAGACTCTAGGGAAGAAGAAGTGGAACAATGCTTGGAGCAACCCTTGTGAATCCCCTCACAAGATCCTCTCTCTCTCTCCCTCTCTCTCTCTCTCCTTTAGGTTTTCTCAGGTCAAGACAGCAGCCAAGGATCATTAAAAATGTTGAACAAGAGCTCTTAAATAAAAGAGCTTCAAAGGAGCTCATTAATTGCAAGTTGCCGACTATATCGTCCAAGATGATATGGAAATCATCCTGGCCGATCAGTACAAATTTCAGAAGATCGGCCAGAGCATCGTCCTGAATGCAAACTAGACGATTAAAAATTAGCTTGATCATCTAGGATGATATCACAATCGTCCTGGCCGATCAGTTCAAATCAAAGGAAAATCGTCCTGAATTTGTGCTGGCCGATATTAATCGTCCAGAAGTAGCTAAGGTTTTTGAATAGATCGTCCTGGCTGATCCTGCGATCGTCCAGGACGATGTGATCGTATCAATCTTCCTTAATTACTTCCTTGATTTTTTTGATCAATTAAGGCATAGTTGCGAATATCGTCCAGGCCAATCCAATATCGTACTGGCCGATTTCCAAAATACAGAATACCATAATTATTTATGGCGGTAATTTCTTTCTGTTTTGATCCTATCATCCTGGATGATAAACTTATCGTCCAGGCCTATTTGCTAATGACGGCTGCCTTAATTAAGAACCCTTGATTAGAATTTATACTTTAAGCCAGATCGTCCAGGATGATGTAAATATCGTCCTGGCCGATTTGAGTAAAAATAGAATTTCTAAGTCTCTCAAGTTTGTGTGTGTGTAGGGTTACTTTGCATTAGTCACACCAAAGATTACAATTGACTCAAGAGGGAAAAAATAAAAATACAGACTGACTCAACCCTAATCTACTCCATCTTGAGCTGATTCCGATTTTCGTTCAATCTTTGAGTCCTGAAAAGTTAGTAGAAAAAAGCAGTCACTTGCTATCATCAAAATCATAATCTAAAAACATGTTTGTAGCAATCTCCCCCTTTTTGATGATGGCAAACACATGTAGGAAAAGCTTAGTAAAAATATCATTTCATTAAAATTTCAAAGTTACATGCATCAACGTTTCCTACCACATCCTACTCCCCCTTTTGTCATCACAAAAAGAGGGTCCTAGACACACAAAAAGAAAAAAGGAAAAAATACAACAGAAACTAAAACAAACTACAAGACAAACTACAGAAAATTGAAAACAGAAAAAAAAAACTAGAAAAATAGGACAATATAAATATCGGTCAGGACGATGTAACAAAGAGTTGTAAAACAAGGTTAGATGGAGATGATCAGAGAAATCCCTAAACAACAATAAATACAAACAACAACGATAAAATAAACAAGGAAAAGAAATTTTTTTTTTCTATTTTTTTTTTTAGCAAAGCAAGCATATGATGAATTTCGAAACAATTAAATTTTAGAGATTCAAAAGATCAAAGAGTTAACAAGTCAAAATCTGAAAAAGGTAGAATATCTGATCTAGTTAATCCCAAGCTCGGACTTCTTTCAGGGCACTAATCGTCTTTTTTAAAACAAAATGTCTAACTCAAAAAAAACATTACTGGGTAAAAAGAAGATCCAATCAAAAGGTTGTTACAAAGCAAATATCTTATAAATAATATAACAAAGTAATTTGTCTCAATCATGGAATTTGAAATCAAGCCTTTGAAAGCATCAAATAACCAATGAGTTCTCTAAGTTTTAAAAGTTTTGAAAAGAGAGGATAGCTTACATTTAGTGGGCTCATTTTATGCCTCTTGTTACTTTGATTGACTCTTTGAGCATTTTTTGATTTTTGATACACTTTTGTGTATATAGTTTTCTTTTCAATTTGGCATCATTGGCCTCTTTCTTTTTTAATTCTTGCAAGCTAAAAATTCTTTAACAAACCCTTTAAAAAGCACCTTAGTTGTGAGTATATCCTCCAAATATTAGAGAATAGGAGCTCTCTCTCTAACATAGGGAAGAACAAGCCACAAAATAAAATCATAATTATGTGATAAATGCAATGGCAAGATTTCAATTAACTTGAAAGATATATAAGAACTTTAGATATTATTTACAAGATAGATTATTGTAGCAAGATAAAAAGAATCTTAGTCTCTTCCTCTGGTTCAGTCTCAGATGAATCAGTACCAAATTCTGCCCAGAACGTTCTTTGAACTTTTTTCTTGTCCTTCCTGAACTTGGATTTCTCCTCACCCTTTTCCTTTTCTTTGCTTGAGTGATCTTGAAGTGTAGGACAATGGGCTTTCACATGTCTAGGCTTCCTGCATTCATAATAAACAACATCAGAAGATCCTTTAGAATATTTGTTATCCTTACCTTTTCTCGAATGATGCTTTTGCTTCTTCCTTAGAAAGTTTCTGAATTGCCTTGAGATGAAGGCAACTTCATCACTCTCAGACCCTGAAGAATCGGAGTCAGATTTGTGCGCCTTCAGTGCAACTATTTTCTCCTTCTTCTTCTCAGCTGCATCAAGATTTCTTTGATTCACCCCTTGCTCGTAAGCAATGAGTGAGCTAAGTAAGTTATCAATCGAGTACGTGTTCAAATCCTTAGATTCAGTTAAAGCAGTAATTTTTGCATCAAAAGAGGAAGGCAAGCATCGTAAAATCTTGTTTACTTTTTCAAAATTCGAAAGCTCTCTTCCTAAGGCATGCAAGGAAGTAACAATCAGAGTAAATCTCGTATATATTTCAGAAATTGGCTAACGAGGTTTTATATGAAAAAGTTCGTAGTCATGCAAGAGAATGTTCAACCGGGATTGTTTAACTTCATTAGTGCCTTCATAAGTGATACACAATTTATCCCAAATTTCTTTACCAGTTTTGCAATTGGAAACACGCATGTAGTCTTCTGATTTTAAAGTACAGAAAAAATAATTAAGACATTTTGCATTCAATTGAGCCAGATCCTTATCATCTAAAGTCCATTCAATAAAAGGAAGTGGAATAGTAATGTCGTTAAGTTTACTAGTTGGAGGTGTGTAACCATCCGTAACAAGCATCCACATGCGATAATCAGTAGATTATAAAAACGTAGACAAGCTAGTTTTTCAAAAATCAAATGGGACATTATCAAACAAAGGTGGTCGGGTAATAGAATACCCCTCCGGTGTATTACGATTCCCAAAGTTAGCCATGGATCTAAATTCAAAAAGTTTTCAAACTTAATTTTTATGAATCCCGCTCTGATACCACTTGAAAGTTCGTTAGGGATGTTAAGCCCTATAGAACTGACCCATGACTAACTAAGAGGGGGAGTGAATTGGTATTTTAAAAAAAATCTTTAGGCAAAGCTCAAATACAAACCAAATCACCACAAAGAAATAACGTGCGGAAGAAATAAATGCAGAAGCAGTAAAAATAAGAACACAAGGGTTTATAGTGGTTCGGTCAACTCGACCTACGTCCACTCCCCGGAGGTACCCTCCGAGTATTGCACTACAATCGTGACTCTCCTTTTTCCCCCACAGCTAGGCGGAGAAGCCTTTACAAAACACCTCTTTTTGCCACACCCGGCAAGGCAGAGAATCTTCCTCCTTTTGCTTCCTCCTGAAGCAGGCAGAGAACCTCGATCGCTTGCTGGAACTTACCTCTCCCAAATCTTTCAAGGACAAGAGACTCTAGGGAAGAAGAAGTGGAACAATGCTTGGAGCAACCCTTCTAAATCCCCTCACAAGCTCTCCCTCATAAGATCCTCTCTCTCTCTCTCTCTCCCTCTCTCTCTCTCTCCTTTAGGTTTTCTCACGTCAAGATAGAAGCCAAGGATCATTAAAAACGTTGAACAAGAGCTCTTAAATAGAAGAGCTTCAAAGGAGCTCATTAATTGCATGTTGCCGACTATATCATCCAGGATGATATCGAAATCGTCCTGGCCGATCAGTACAAATTCTAGAAGATCGGCCAGACCATTGCCCTGAATGCAAACTGGACGATTGAAAATTGGCTTGATCGTCCAGGATGATATCACGATCGTCCGGGCCGATCAGTTCAAATCAGAGGAAAATCGTCTAGAGTATCACCCTGAATTTGTGTTGGCCAATATTAATCGTCCAGAAGTAGCTAAGGTTTTTGAATAGATCGTCCTAGACGATCAAGATGATACACGTCCAGGACGATGTGATCGTATCAATCATTCTTAATTATTTCCTTGATTTGTCTGATCAATTAAGGCATAATTATGAATATCGTCCAGGCCGATCCAATATCATCCTAGTCGATTTCCAAAAATGCAGAATACCTTAATTGTTTATGGTGGCAATTTCTTTCTATTTTGATCCTATCGTCCTAGATGATACACGTATTGTCCAGGTCTATTTACTAATGACGGCTGCCTTAATTAAGAACCCCTAATTAGAATTTCTGCTTTAAGCCAGATCGTCTAGGATGTAAATATCGTCCTGGCCGATTTGAGTAAAAATAGAATTTCTAAGTCTCTCAAGTGTGTGTGTGTAGGGTTACTTTGCATTAGTCACACCAAAGATTACAATTGACTCAAGAGGGAAAAAAATAAAAATACAGACTGACTCAACCCTAATCTACCCCATCTTGAGCTGATTCCAATTTCCATTCGATTTTGAGTCCTGAAAAGTCAGTAGAAAAAAGCAGTCGTAGTGAAGCAAGATATGTTTGCTATCATCAAAATCATAATCTAAAAACATGTTTGTAACACATATATCCTTAAGAAAATATTCATATGCTCTTTCATAGTAAGAGGCATATGTGCGGGCTTCGTCCAAGCCTTAGGAGTAGTTGCAACACCCTTATTTTTCATATTATTCCAAGCTGAATTTCATTGAGCATGTTGAGGTCCTTTCGATGTGTTAGCAAACTCGTCACCTTCCTACATAGGCCTCTTTCCATGATCCTGGTAGACATCTCCATGGGTGTTATTACTGAATTCAAATTTATTAAACCACCTTTATCAATATCAATCCTAATGTCATTCCTTTATGGATAACCTTGTTCTGCATGTAAATCATTCATGATATTGCTATCCACTTTACCTTGATCAGACGGGTTCAGTGTGGCAAAATCCTTAAAAAAAAATTCTTTCAAAACCACTTATGATTATCTAATAATATTAAAAGAATTCTTAGATTCCACATTATGAATAGCCTCTTCCATCTTGGCTTCTCCATCATTTATTTTCTCGAATAAGAAAAGAGGATTCTCTGTTATATTATAAAAAATTTGAAATCTCCTCTTGCCGCCAAATGAACTTCTTCTTGTTCCCTCACCAAAACCCAGTCATAAGCACCCAAACCTCCATATCCATAACTAATCAGGTCGATCTCCATGTTGGGTTGCCCCACCAATCCATCATCCTTCCCAGATGGAAAACCTTCGATCTGACCTCCCTTATTGCCAAATGTGGACATAAACCCACCAGAAATCTCACCTTCCTGAATGCTTCCATGATACAAACTATAATCACCATAAGAACACCTCCCTCTATTGCTCCCAATGTGGTGGCAGGAGGGTGACTGGTGGTCACCCCCACCATAATCATAGAGATTCTCTCACAGGATAGGAAATTATAAAGAGAAAGTAACAGACCAAAAGAGGGCTCCCAAAGTTTTTGGGTTCATTGAAAATTGTAATTACATTAAGTAACTTTAAAGGAAAAGGTACAATCAAAATACAACTATATGCTATGCTCTATCACTATCATCCCTTAACATATACAAAAAATTTTAAGGGAATTTCACTATTGTGTACATCATGCCAAATAAAACTACCAAAATGTGCAAAATGGGAATAATAATGCGCTGGAAGATTACTCTCTCTAGGGATATACTAAAAAATGATCTACTTGAAGTCCATTATGAAGGCAAGGTCCAGCCATAATTATACATTCCAATTCAAACAACCAATCTTGCAAATGATCTTTGATAGCAGCAGCTGCCATTATTTTTGCTTGGGTATCATCCTAGTGCAAAAACAATTTGCCCAGCCATAAGGATGAGCTCACCATCATTGTTCTAAATCATAATTCCAAGACTAACCAGGCCGGAAGGCTGAATTTTAGCCAGCCAGAAGGGGGCCACTATTGCAATCCATGACCCCTAGTTTGAGCTTTTGATGATGAAAAAAAATGTTGTCTTAACTTCTATTCATTCAATATCTTTTGATTTTTGTTATTGTCTGTGAGTACTAACATTTCAGGAAGATCACAAGTTACTCAGGACAACAGGAAGACTCAAGATTGGGTAGAGTCGGAGTGTGAGTCTGAAATAATGTAATTTTCTATTTATTTTATTTTTTCTTTTCTTGAGTTTGGCCACAAACTGTATGTAAGTCTGAGAAACCATGCACACACACAGGGGAGAGGGTTTTAAAAGAAAAAATGATGAAGACTTTTCTCTGTTGATCATATTGTATGATTTTATATCATATTGTACGATCTGATCTTGTAAAATGATTTTTTGTGAATAGATCATACTGTACGAACCATATCGTTTGATACAATGTGTTACAAATCCAAAACCCTAGCAGCTAGATTAGTTTAAGTAAGTTATATTAGCCGTTCGTACTGTATGAATATGTTCCTACTATACAAATTTATTTGAATACTTACTTAACTTAACTCGTGATTAGTGGAATAAATCGAGGACTAATCTCTAATTGGTCATCATACTGTATGAATCTGTTCAGACTATATGATGAATAGAGGCTGATTTTAATCATCCCAGAGATCATTGTGGACGATACCTTGATATGGCCTTATCATACTATATAAAGTAGATCATACCCTATGATGTATAGAGACGAGTTTTGATCGTCCCAGCTATCATCCTGTACGAATAGAAGGATATGATGATCAAACTGTATGAAGTTTTATCATACTGTATGATTTTATTTAGAAGTTTTTGAACTGTTCGTAAACCTTTGTACTAGGATGAAGCTTGTTTATACTAATCATACTATAAAATATGGAATCGTACTGTACAATTGTAACAGCTACTTAGAAAATTTTAGGGATTTTGAAGCCTGCTTTAAGTATCAAAATAGTAATGTTTTTGGATATGATAGAAAGAGGGGAATGTGATTAGAGAGGGAATCCTTGGGAGAGAGCTCTTGAGAAGTTTTTGGGTTTTGAGGGAGGAATGAGAGGGTGAGCTTGGTGAGGGAGAAGTAGTGTGAGAGAGATCACACGATTTCTCCGTTCTTGCTGCATCTTGCTCCTCCTGTGGCCCAAAAAGAACTTATGGGAGGCTCTCTGATGGGGAGACTCTTCTACATCCGTGTCCTTGAAGGTACTCGGCCTTCTCCAAGAGGGAGAAAAATGAGAAGGTATGTTGCCATCACCAGGAGGGTGAGAAAAGCGCTTGGCACTCTGCCACACCGGGTTGGTGAAAGTGAGTCTTGTAAGGGCTTCTCCGCTTTGTCGAGGGGGCAAAAGGAGAACTATCATTTTGCAGTGAAATTCCTTGAGTGGAGGACTCCAGGGAGTGGATGTAGGTCATGGTTTGATCGAACCGCTATAAAACATTGGTGTGCTTTTCCTTATCGCTTATTATTTTTGCTTGCACTTTATTTTCATTATATTTGCTTGGTGATAATTGTGAAAGAAAAAGAATTTCATTGTTACAAATTATTTTCAGATAATTGCTTCCGTGTTAGATAAATTTCTCTTGTTAAAAATATAAAACTAAAAAATTATTAAAATTCTTGTTTAGGATTTTTTACTGCAACAAGTTTTTCGCAATTCACCCCCCCCCCCACCCACCCACCCACTTGGTGCATCTAGTAACTTTAGGCACCACAACTTGTGGATAGACAGACCTAGAGGGCTGGTTGATGCTCCATTTCTCTAAGATAGGCATACAATAAGTCTTTAACATTTAGCTAAGGATCGTGGAAGTAAGGATCATGGTGGAACCATGTTATCTTCTATGCTTCATAGCATTCCTTGCTCTCCATAATTGGCAGACAACATAGCAGTAAATATATCCCATGCCGTGTTTTTATTAGCAAGAGTGTAGAGCTCACCAAGTAGTTTCAGGAGGGATTACACAGTTGGGAGGCTGAGATGTAAAGTTTATATAGGTTGTTAAACCTATGCAAATGTCACAAGGCTAACCAGATAGGGGGGTGAATTGGTATTTTTAAAAAATTCCCTTGGAAATTAAAGAAAACCATTTTTATATATTTTGAAAAATAATTTTTCAACCACACAATGTAAAATGCTTAAAAATAAAAGTGCAGAAATAAAAATGGACATAAAGATTTATATTAGTTCGGTCCAACAAGACTTATATCCACTTCCTGAAGACTCCGTCTTTAGGTACTACACTATTACCAAAGTGACTCTCCATTTGCCTCGATAGCAAGGTAGAGGAGCCTTTATAATTTTCTTCTCTTCCATCATTCCTCGATGTGGAAGAGTACTACCATCCTTTCACACCCTCCAAGTGTCAGTAGAGTAGCGTCATCCTTTCATACCCTTTAGGAGTCGATAGAGTACCATCATCCTTTCACACCCTCCAAATGTCGGTAGAGTACCATCATCCTTTCACACCTCCAAGTGTCGGTAAATTACTTGATCTACTTCAAAGATCTTCTTTTGAGTAACTAAAAAGAAGAAAGGAAGAGAAGTAACAAAAATAGAAAAGATATTCTTACCTTTGAGTAATCTTATGAACCCTTCACACTCCACTTGCAAGAACTCTCCCCCAAAACACTCTTTCACTTTCTCTCAAAGAGATCATGAAGAACAACACTTTTCAAGTCAGTTTTTGAGGACTATTTACATAAAAGTCATCAAAAATTGTCCAGAAAACTTAAAATTTTCATTTTGAGCATACTCAATCATATAGTACGATTGATATTCATCCCAGATGAACAATTCAAAATTTACTTGTACAATCCTATATGAAATGTTTTTGTATAAGCATATCGTATAATATGATATGTATATTATTCCATACAAACATTAAAAAAAAAACTATTCATCTGGATGAAAAAGTTCCTAATAATTTTGTACTCTAGACATCATTTGTATGAAATCCAGATCGTACCGAATGAACAATTAAAAATATTTACATGTTCATCTGGATGAAAACACTCCTCATATTTTTGTACTCTGGATGTCATCTATATGAAGTCCGAATCATCCAGATAAATAGTTCAAAAAATTAACATGTTCGTCAAGACGAAAATGTTCTCCACAATTTCAAACTCCAGACGTCATCTATACGAAGCCAAATTTGTATAGTACAACAATACTTAGAAAAAATATTCCATCTATGTTTTGATTAACTGCTCGCTGGAATAAATAGCTGAATAAATCATCCTGTACGAATAAAAATCATACAATAAGATTAGGTTAAAAAACTTTAACACTACCTCAGTATCTGTGTGCATGGTTACTCAATTACAATAACACTTTCTCATACTCAATAAAAATATGAAAATATAAAACTCCAATAATAATGAACCATATGCAAATCTGACTTAAAGTTTTTAATAATCTAGAGTATGATTTTCCTAAAATGTTAGTACACAAATAACAAAAGTAATATATCAAATATATGTTAGGAGAAATAGAAATTAAAATAATAATATTTAGAATCATAAAAAATACACTTGTTGTAATACTCTTAATAATCAAAGAACTAAGTTACAATAAACTTAACAATCTCCCCCTTTTTTATGATGGTAAAATAATTATTGTTTGAGTTAATATTTATAACTTAAATTTCTCCTTAGCTTCCCCTAAAAAAATGAATATATTTGAATATAGGGATTTTCCATTAAGATCAGAACTCAAAATTTCTTTTTTAAAACAAAACACATAAAACACATAATACATAAGAAACACAAAAACAATCACAAAAAATAAACACAGATAATAGACAAAAACAACAAAAAATATTATTAAACAATAAAAGCAATATATCCAATATATATTAGGAGAAACAATAATTAAAACAATAATATTTGAAATCATCAAAAATACACATGTTGGAATAATCTTAACAATCAAAGAACTTAGTTAAAATAATCTCAACAATCTCCCCCTATTCGATGATAGCAAAACAATTATTATTTGAGTTAACATTTATACCCTAAATTTCACCTTAGCTCCCCCCTAAATAAATGAACTTATTTGAATATAGGGATTTTCATTGAAGATCAGAACTCAAAAAAAAATAATATTAATAAAACAAAACACACAAAACACATAATACACAAGAAACACAAAAACAATCACAAAAACACAAACACAGACATTAGACACAAACAATAAATAATATTATTATTGCCCCTTTTGACAACAACAAAAAGGAAAGAAGAAATTCAAATGAAAGATGTCAAACAATACACCAAAAGAATTGATCTTTAAAATAATTTTAAAATAATTGCAATAACAATATCAATTTCATAAGACTAAAAAAATCAAAATTTTAAATCAAATAACAATTAAGATAAAAAAAAGTTAATCAAGATTATGATGCAATCTAGACAAAATAAACAAACATTATTATTTCAAAAAATGATGAAATGAAGATTAGTTAACTTCAATTTTTAATATAGAGTATAATTGAAAATTACATTAATTTGATTTAGAAAATTAAATGATAGTGGAAAGAACAAAATAAAGATTTGTGCATCTTTCAAATATTTGTGGCACACTTTGTGCATCTTTTTCTATTTGGGCTAATTTAGTGCCTCTTTTTAGTTTGTGTACCATTGTACAATTTTTTTTATTTTTGCACACAATGTGCATTTCTTTTGATATACTTTTTGAGCCTTTCCAAAATCAATAATTTTAAATCAAACTTCTCTAATAAAAAAAATCATATTAAAAAATAAATAAAAAATAATAAAACATCAATATTGCAATAAAGATATTCAAACTATTTTTGCCTAAAAGAACATAAAATTGATCTTTTTAATTAAATCCAATTATAATTTAATTTAATTTTTTTTAAATTAGATTTCATAATAAAATTAATTTTATAATGCAAGTTAATTTAGCACATTTTTAGATCAATAACAAAAGGCTTTTTGTATAGGCCATTTCAAAATAAGAAATAAAAATGAGTTCACCAAACATGACATTTTTAATTGATATCAAAAATATCAGATACATTCATAACATTGATATCAATATCAAAACAACATAATATCTTTACCTAGACATCTCAACAACTAACAACAAACACAACTAACAATAATAGGAAGAAAATATAATAAATAAGAAATACAAACATCATCACAACACAGACAAAGGACTAGAAGAAGCAACAATAGAGAAGTACATATAAAAGTTAGAGGGGCCCTGGTCTGGAAAAGGTGGCTGGTTGAACACTGAAAATAGCTATTCATCATAACTACATTTATGTTCATTGAGTCAAACTAACCTCAGATCCACCCCATATCTTCTTGGTATCTCACATCCTACTGATTTAAATGAGCCTCAATTTGATCAAAATGTTGATCAAAGTGAGTCTCCAACCGATTAAATTGCATAACCATCTCATAAAAGTAATTTTTATCTGGTCCTTGTGCAGGTGCAAGAGCTCCCCCTTCTCCCTCAATTTCATCACCCGAACCCTAATCTCTCCTAAATAGTGAGAAAAAAGAAGCATCGATAAAATAGATTGGGAGTTCAGTGGAAGGATCGGGATGAATCAGGTTGTACTTCTTTTCAAGGATATATACAAAAAGATGTCTTAAGGCCACATTTTCTTACCTCTTTTGATGAGGATAAACTATCTCAAAAAGGTTTTATAGATAAACAATAATGAGTTAGGATTCATCAATGGCTTTTTCAGTCATAATAAGATATGTGACAGTGGATAGGAGTGGAGTCAAATTCAATATATCATTAGCTTTTGGAATAATAGAAGTTCTTAAAATGTGCTGGATGATCCGAGCATTTTGATGTAAGATATAGACTTAGGCTAAATGATTTCTAAGAATTTTGTTAATTTCAGTCCAGTCAAAGTTGGATCTAAAGGTCATAGTGTGTGCTATAATCCCTTAGGTTCTTAAATGAAGATAGTTGCCTAAGTCTTCTTTGGTAATCTCTACGTGTCATTTTTTGACAAAATAACTTATTCTAGAATTATCTTTGCTAACTCGCATATTGGTCGAGAAGTAATAAAAGTTATCTTTATGATATGCATAGATAAGAGTAAGCATAAAGGATAATTGAGTGGAAGCAAATAGAGGCATTATATAAAAATGAAGATCATCATGGATTAGCAGTCTAGATGGAGTGATCTTCGCAACAGAGAACCTAATGAATGCATCTTCAAACTTCTTAGATAAGAAGTTAGAATCATTACCACTAGAAGAGGAAGAACCTTTGGAACCTCAAGGTCACTTTCCAGAACTGGCTATTTCTTAGACACGGGCTCTAAAGAGTTTTGAATTGAAAATTAAAGTGAATAAAAATGATTTTTAAAACCCTTCTATATATAAAAAACCTGAACATCATACTATATAAAATTTTATTTGTACGTACGCTTTATAAAATCGTGTGGGACAAAATTATTTTCATTTGTATGAATGAAAAATGCCAAAAATGTAATGACTTTTCATAAAACATTATTTTTTAGGCGTCCTTTCATATAGGCTTTTCGAGCACACAATCATACAGATAAAGAGGTGTTCGTCCAAGATGTTCAGAAAATTTAAGATCATTTTAAAGATGGTTAGGTTCATCCCTTACAGAAATTGACACATGGATCACACAAACAAAGATGTTATCATACGTACGATGACCAATAAATAATTGAACCTAACTAGTATAACCATCCACATTCATACAAACAAACCCATACTAATCATAAGAAATGATGAAGACATCAAAAAAAATGAAACATTTTTTAAAAAAATTGAGTTTTCACATTTTTAATTCCCATAACAATCATGTATACGCTACAGAATTCATACAAGACAAATATATATTCATACATTATAAAGAGAACACAAAAACAATTCATGAAAATGAAACAAACTTCTCAGAATCAATAGTCATTCTTTCAATTTTAACTCACATAACAAATAAAAACAAATCAAAAGTTCAAATAAAAGGAAAATAAAAACTCACATAAACATCAAAATAAACAACCAAAAACCCAACTAAAATAGACACCATATCAAGTTTGTAAAACATTTTAAATTTAAGCATTAAGATCGATCGTACCTAACCTTGTGCTTAAGGTGCTAAATGTGTCCAATGCAAGAGGTTTTTTAAAAATATCTGCAAGTTGATTTTCAGTAGAAACATGATTCAATTAAATTTCTCTTTTGTCTACATGATCCCTAATGAAATGATGTCTTATGTCTATATGTTTGGTTCTAGAATGTTGGATAGGATTCTTTAAAATTCAAATGACATTAGTATTATCACAATAAATTGAAACTATGCCTATGGTAAATCCTAAATCAATCAACTATTGTTTCAACCAAAGTACTTGAGCCGCACAACTTCCTAAGGTAATGTATTTAGCTTCAATAGTAGATAGGGCAACAGAATTTTGTTTCCTACTAAACTAAGAAACTAAGGAATTTTCTATAAATTGGCAAGTTCTAGATGTACTCTTTTGATCAACCCTATAATTTGCAAAGTCTGAATCAGAATATCTGATACTATCAAATGAAGTGTTGTACTTAGGATACCAAATTCCTATATTTTGTGTTCCCAAAAGATATCTTAAAATTATTTTCACTAGTGTAAAAGGTGATTCTTTTAGATTATATTGAAATCTAGCACACAAATAAGCACTAAACATTATATCATGTCTGCTAGCAGTCAAATAAAGCAATAATCTAAATATACCTCTAAATTTCTTTTGATTAATATATTTTCCATTTGGGTCCTTATCCAACTAAACTGAGGAACTCATTGGTGTAGTTATTGGTTTAGCATTATCCATTTTATACTTCATAAAAACATCCTTAATATACTTTGACTAACTAAGAAATATTCCCTCCATATTTTTCTTAATGTTAAAGCTAAGTGAATAACTCATCTCAAAATCACTACTCATTATTTTAAAAAAATTATCACAAAGATTTTTATTTGTATAACCAAAAATGATATCATCAATATATATCTGAATAATAAATATATCATATATTAATTTCTTCAAAAAGAAAGTGGTCTCCATACTTGCTTTTATAAAAATGTCTCTAATAGGAAAGTGCTTAACATCTCATACTAAGCCCTAGGTGCCTGTTTCAATCCTTATAATATATTCTTCAATTTATATACATGATTAGGGAATATAAAATTTTTAAAATCTAGAGGTTGCTCAACATAAATATCCTCTTATATCACCCCAATAAAAAAGATACTCTTAACATCCATTTGGAACAATTTAGAACCTCTAAAACAGACAAAGACTAACAAAACCCTAATTTCTTCAAGTCTTACTATAGGTGAAAAAGTCTCTTCATAATTAATGCCTTCAATTTGATTATACCCCTTAGCCACCAATCTAGCCTTATTTCTAATCACAACTCCTGAATTATTCATTTTATTTTTGAACACCCACTTAGATCCAACTAAAGTTTGATCCTTTGGCCTTTTAATCAATTCACAAACTTCATTTCTTACAAATTGATTCAACTCCTCTTGCATGGCCAAAATCTAAAATTCATCCAAAAGTGCTTGATTAACATTTATGAGTTTAATCATTAATAAATGCAAAATGGTTAACCTCTTTGCTAAGTTAATGTCTAGTCTTAACACCCTCACTAGTTCACCTAAAATTAATTTCTTATGGTGAGTTTTAGAAAGTTTAAATTCTCTAGGTAAAAGGTTTTCTTTTTCCACATTTTCTTCCAAATTTATCTTTTCAATCCCCTAGGAGTTATTTTCATCAAATAAAACATTTGTGGTCTCCTTAACTACCAAAGTTCTTTTGTTAAATACTATATATGATTTTCCAATACTATAGTATCCAAGAAAAAATCCTTCATCTAATTTTGGATCAAATTTTTCTAAAGAAGATTTTTCATTATTATGCATAAACACCTTATATCAAAAAATATGCAAATATGACAAATAAGGTATTCTCCCCTTACGAACCTCATAGGGTATTTTATTTAATTTTGATCTAATGGTTACCATATTCAGAACATAACAAGTTATAATGACCGTTTCAGCCAAAAAATATTTTTGAAGTGAATATTCAGTCAATATGACTCTAGCGACTTCAATTAATATTTTATTCTTTCTTTCAACTATCCCATTCTATTGGGGGATCCTAGGTGCAAAAAAATTATGATCAATTCCTTTTTCTTTACAAAATTCTTCAAAATTTTCATTTTTCAAATTCACCTCTGTGATCACTTTAAATTATTAAAATTTTATATCCTAGTTTCCTTTAAATTTAGGTGGAAAATTTTATAAATTCCTCAAATGATTCACTCTTATAAAATAAAAATTTAATCCATGAGAATCTAGAAAAGTCATCAATAATCACAAAGCTATATACCTTCCCTCCTATACTTATAGTGCTAACCGGTCCAAAAAGATACATATGAATAATCTTCAATAATTTGCTAGTCCTAAACTTAGAAAAACAAACATCAATGTTGCAAAAATATTTTTAATTAAGCATTCAAATCAATCACACCAAGCCTTGTTCTTAATGCACTGAAAGTATCAAAGGCTAAAGACTTCGTAAAAATGTCTGCAAGTTGATTTTCAGCAGAAACATGAGTGAGTTCAATTTCTCCTTTGGATACATGATCCCTTATAAAATGATGTCTTATGTCTATATGTTTGGTTCTTGAATGTTGAATAAGATTTTTAAAAATACAAATAGCACTAGTGTTATCACAATAAATTGGAATAGTGCCTATAGTAAATCATAAATCAATCAACTATTATTTCAACCAAAGCACTTATGCCACACAACTTTCTAATGCAATGTATTCAGATTCTGTAGTAGATAGGGCTACTGAATTTTGTTTTCTACTGGACCAAGAGACTAGAGAATTTTCAATAAATTGAAATGTTTCAGAAGTGCTCTTTTTATCCACCCTACAACCTGCAAAGTCAGAATTTGAATAACCAATTATTTCAAATGAAAAGTTAAACTTAGGATACCAAATTCCTAAGTTCTGAGTTCCTAATAGATATCTTAAATTTCTTTTTACTACTGTCAAATGTGATTCTTTTGGATCTGATTGAAATCTAGCGCACAAGCAAACACTAAACATGATATCGGGTCAGCTAGCAGTCAAATAAAGTAAAGATTCAATTATCCCACTATATTTCTTTTGATCAATAGATTTTCCCTTAGGGTCCTTATCCAACTGAACTGAGGAACTCATTGGTGTACTAATAGGTTTAGCATTGTTCATTTCATACTTTTTGAGGATGTCCTTAACATATTTTGACTAGCTAAGAAATGTACCTTCCTCAATTTGCTTAATGCTAAATCCTAGAAAGTCTTAAATCTCCCATTAGACTAGTCTCAAATTCACACTTATTATTTTAGAAAAATTATCACAAAGATTTTTATTTGAAGATCCAAAAATGATATCATCAACATAAATTTGAACAATGAGTATATCCTTTCCACATTTCTTCAAAAAGAGAGTTATATCCATACTTCCTTTTTCAAAAGATCTTTCAAGTAAGAAAGTGCTTAACCTCTCATACCAAGCCCTAGGTGCCTGTTTCAATCCATATAATGCCTTTTTTAACTTGAAAACATGATTTAGGTATTTAGAATTTTCAAAACCTAGTGGCTGTTCTGCAAAAATATCTTCTTGAATTACCCTATTTAAAAAGGCACTTTTTACATCCATTTGATACAATTTGAATCCTCTAAAACAGGCAAAAGATAGCAAAACCCTAATTGCTTTAATTCTAGCTAAAAGGGCAAAAGTCTCCTCAAAATCAATCCCTTCAATCTGATTATACCCCTTAGCAATTAATCTAGCCAATTCTACAAGGCCAAAGGATCAAAGTCCAAAATTCAACTCTTCTTGCTTGGCCAAGATTCGAAAGTGATTGATCAATATTTATGGGTTCTATAGTTGAAATGAAGGCTGAATGATTGACTTCTTTGTTCAATCCACGCCTAGTCCTTACACTCTCACTAGGTTCACCTATAATCAGTTTCCTTGGGTGGTTTTTAGAAAATCTCAAATTTCTAGGTAAAGGGTTTTCTATCTCCAAATTTTCTTCCACATTTTCTTCCAAATTTTCTTTCAAATTCATTTTATCAATCTTTTGGGAGTTAATCTCAATCTCATCTTCTATAACATTTGGCTCTTCTAAAATTCTAGATTCATCAAATACAACATGTGTGGTCTCCTCAATTACCAAAGTTCTTCTATTGAATACTCTATAAGATTTTCTAACACTTGAGTATCCAACAAAAATTCATTCATCTGATTTTGGATCAAATTTTTCTAAGTCAAATTTTTCATTGTTATGAATGAACACCTTGCACCCAAAAACATGCAAATTAAACAAATTAGGTGTTTTACCTTTTAGCAACTCATAAGGTGATTTATTTAATTTAGATCTCACATTCACCCTATTCAGAACATAACATGCATTGCTAACTGCCTTAACCCAAAAATATTTAGGAAGTGAGTATTCTGCCAACATTGCTCGAGCAGGTTCTATTAATATTCTATTTTTTCTTTCGACTATCCCATTCTATTGAGGGGTTCTAGGTGCAGAAAAGTTGTGATCAATTCCTTTCTCCTTATAAAAATTCTCAAATTCCTCATTTTCAAATTCTCCTCCATGATCACTTTGTATAGAAATAATTTCACACCCAAGTTTTCTTTGAATCCAAGTCAAAAAATTTCTAAATTTCTTAAATGATTCACTCTTATGAAATAGAAATCTAAATCATGTGAATCTTGAGTAATCATCCACAATCACAAATCCGTATACCTTCCCTTCTAGACTCACAGTTCCAATTGGTCCAAAAAGATTTATATATAAAATCTCCAATGATTTACTAGTTCTAAGATGCTTATTAGACTGAAAATAGGACTTCACTTTCTTTCCTAATTGGCATGCATCACAAAGGTGGTCCTTAGTAAAGTCTAGTTTTGGTATACCTCTCACTAAGTTCTTTTGGGTAGTCCTCCTAAGGTTTTTCATGCTAGAATGACAAAGTCTCCTATGCCAAAGCCATGACTCATCAGATATAATTTTCAAACAAAAAATAGTAGGAGATTGAATATGATTCAAGTCTAGAATATAAATATTATTTATACTTTTACCATTCAAAACATCTTTACCATTTAGGCTTAATATGCAGCTAGTAGGAAAAAATTTCACACAATATTCTTTATCACATAGCTGGCTTATACTTAACAGGTTTTTCTTTAAGCCTTCTACTAATAACACATTCTCAATGTAAAATTTATTAAGATTTCCAATCATACCTGATCCAACCACCTTCCTTGTGGTGTTATCTCCAAGTGTAACCCTGCTTCCACTCCTGGCTTCCAATGATATGAATTATGCAGTATCTCCAGTCATGTGCTTTGAATATCTGCTGTCCAGGTACCATATGCTCTCACGAGGTCTTGTGTGAGAGCGACCCTGCAAAATTATCAAACATTAGACCTGGGAACCCAAACAAGTTTGGATTCTCCTTTTGACAATTTATAATCAGATGAATGTATGATATGTCTAGGTTTATGCATCTTAGGTCTCCACACCAAATAAGTTTTTATCTTCAAAGTACAGGTGTGAGCTACATGTCCAAATAATCCACAATTATTATATTTGACTTTTGAAAATGGATTCCTAAGTCTTCTACCATTCATCTGTCTATTCAAGGATTGCATAAATTTAGAATACATAATAGGATTAGTAAAGTCTTCAAGTTAGAGGATATCCTATTATCCTCGAGAGCTTTTATCGTTAATTTATAAAATGAATTCAAATCTTCCAAAATTTGATTTGTATAATTTGATCTACAAATCTTGCTCTCTAATTCATCCTTAAAATTTTAAAAAAAAATTTCAAGTTCAGCATAGGATGATTTTAAATTTTCATGTTTTTTATTCAAGTCATCAAACTCATCAAGTAATTTTATATGGTTGTCATCAATTAAAGCATGATCTTTCTTAAGGATTTCATGTTCCTTTTGTAATTCTTTAAACTCTAAACTTAGACTAGATTGCATTTTCTTCATTTTTCTATATGCATCATGCATGTGTTCAGAAACTTTAAAAAGTTCATCATAGGTTAAGTCACATACCTCTTCTTGATCTGACTGATCAAGAATATCGGCCATTAAGCATAGATTAGTGACTTCCTCTTCCTTCTCAATCTCTGATGAATATGAAACTGAGTCCGCCCAGAAAGCTCTTTGAAACTTCTTCTTGCCCTTATTTACAATTGATTTCTCCTCTGCCTTCTCCTTGCTAGGAGTGGCTTTGAGTTTTGGACATTCAATCTTGATATGACCAGGTTTCCTGCACTCATAACAAATCACATCATTTGAAATCTTTCCATTTCTATTAAATTTATCTCTATTCCAATGCTGGCGTCTCTTCTACTTCCTCTTCAAAAAGCTTCTAAATTGTCTAGTCATCAGTGCGATGTCGTCTTCATCCTCAGGTTGTGAGTGTTCACTCTCAGACTCTTCCACATTTAGTGCTATATTTTTCTCCCTTCGTGGTTCTCCTGCATCAATCTTTCTTTGGCTAACTCCTTGCTCGTAAGTAATTAGCAAACCAAGAAGATTGTTAATAGAGTAAATGTTTAGATCTTTAGACTCTGTAATTGCAGTAATTTTAGCATCATAAGTAGTAGGCAAACAATAAAGAATCTTATTAACCATTTCAGCATTCGTTAGTTCCCTACCCAGTGCATGCAAAGAGGTGGCTATTTGTGTGAATCTTATGTACATATCAGAAATGGATTCATTTGATTTCATGCGAAATAATTCATAATCATGCAATAAGATATTAAGTCTAGATTGCGTAACCTCATTAGTCCCCTCATAAGTTATACAAAGTCTATCCCATATATCCTTCCCACTTTTGCAAGTGGAAACCCACATGTAGTCTTCTGATTTTAAAGCACAAAAGAAACTATTCAAGCATTTGGCTTTTAGTTGTGCTAAGTCACGTTCTTCTACTGTCCAGTCTGCAAAAGGTGTTTCAACTCTAATTCCGTTAACTAGTCTAATTGGTTTTGTATACCCTTCCTGAGCTAAGATCCACATACAATAATCAAGTGACTGTAAAAATGTAGACATACATGTTTTCCAAAGATCAAAAGATATATTGTCGAACAGTGGAGGTCTAGTTATAGAGTAACCCTTGGGTGTATTTCAGTTTCCAAATGTAGCCATCTACGTTAATCAAAAAGTAGTCTAAACTTATGGTTTTGAAACAAAGCTCTGATACCACTTGTTGAAACTCGTTCACTATGAATTAGATTGTTAAACCTAAGCTTATGTCCCACGGCTAACCAAGAGGGGGGTGAATTGGTAATTAAAAAAATATTTTAACCCTCTTTTTAAATTAGGAAACGAAAATAAAACTTTGTGAATTTTTCTACAAAAATTTTTTCAACCACGGTTTTAAAAGTAAAAACACAAAAATAAAAAACAGCAAAAAATAAAGACACGAGATTTATAGTGGTTCGGTCAAAACCAGACCTACATCCACTCCCCGGAGGCACCCTCCGAGTATTGCACTAATACCACTAGTGACTCTCCTTTGCAACCCACAGCAAGGTGGAGAAGCTTTTACAAAACTCTCTTCCACCACTACCTGGTGCGTCGTCCTTTTACACTCTTCCTAGTGTTGGCAGAGAACCCTTCATTCTTTCACACTCTCCTAGTGTGGGCAGAGAATCCTTCGTCCTTTCACACTCTCCTAGTGTGGGCAGAGAACCCTTCGTCCTTTCACACTCTCCTAATGTGGGTAGAGAACTTTTCATCCTTTCACACTCTCTTAGTATGGGCAGAGAACCCTTCATCCTTTCACACTCTTCTAGTGTGGACAGAGAACCCTTCGTCTGTTCACACTCTCCAAGTGTTGGCAGAGAACTAGATCTCCTTGACAGATCTTCTTCATAAGAAATCTAGATGGAAGAAAGAAAAGAGTGAAATAAACACAAATCAAAAGTAAAGATTCTTACCTTTGAACACTAAGTGAAGCCTTCATGCTCCAGTAGTAAGAATCCTCCTTTGAACACTGTCTTACACTCTCTCCTTGACTCTTCTTTCAATAGGCACGAAGATCAGTAGGCAAAAAGATTTAGTTGCAGTTTAGATTGGACTATTTATAGGAAAGACACAAAAAACCATCCAAAAACTGTAAATATTCAAGTCAATACGCATTGGATCGTCCCGAACGATCGTGGATCATCCTGGACAATTTTACTTAAATGCGTTGGAAATGAACCTAATGTATATGGGTATGAAATGACTTCGTACACACACATCGTTCTGTACGAACTAGATTCTTCCGTTACGAACGGTTATTCCATAGGTTGGTTCCCAAAAATTGTAGAACGTCACTAAAATTTCAGAGTCGGTTCACTTCGTCCTAGGATGAATATGGGTTCGTCCAAACAAAATTTTTCCAGAGAGCAACTCATCCTGGCACGATTATAAATTTCGTCTGAATGAAAATTCTCTAGAGGCGATTTCATCCCGGGACGAATACACATCGTCCTAGACGAAAATACTCCAGAGTGCAACTCATCCTGGAACGAATATAAATTTCGACTGAACTAAAATTTTCCAGACAATATATCATCCTGGGATGAATACACCTCATCCTGGACGATTAGGACTTAGAAAAATTTTCTTCAATTCCTGTTCGTTCCATTGCTCTTATGAGAAGATAACTGACCTGATCATCCTGTACGAACTATGTTCATCCCGTATGATTAATACAAATTTTTTAAGATCTCATTAAGTGTGTGTGTTTATTCACTCAATTACAATCACTCCCTCTCAAACTTAATTCAAAGAAAAATACAAGCTTTAAATACACAAAGTATCTCATGCTGAATTTGATTTGAAGTCTTCGTAGTCTGGAGTTTGATTTTCCTGAAATATTAGTACACACAAGAGCAAAAAATAACTCTTCCAAAAGTGTTAGGAGATAACTACACATAAAATAATAATATTTGAAATCATCAAAACTATACCAAGTTGCAAGAATGTAAAACATGCACATAGCAACTCTCTTACCATCTCTCTATCTTTCTCTCTCTCCCCCAAATCCTCTATTGCTTCTCTCTCTCTATCTCCATTCATCAATTGCTTCTCTCTCTCACTCACTCTCTCAATTCCTATATTGCTTCTCTGTCACTCTCTCTCTTTCTATCTCTCTCTATCTCTCTTCATTCATCTCTCTCTCTATATTTACCTCTTTCTCTCTCTCTCAATCTCTCACTCTCTCTCTCTCCCAAATCCTCTATTTCTTCTCTCTCTCCCTCTCTCCATTCAACTATTATTTCTCTCTCTCTCGATCTCTCTCTCTCTCCATTCATCTATTGCTTCTCTCTCTCTCTCTTTCTCTCTCTCTCTCTTTCTCTCTCTCGCTCTGTCTCTATTCATCTATTTCTTCTCTCTCTCTCTCTCTCTTCATTCCTCTCTCTCTCTCTATTTTTACCTCCTTCACTCTCTCTCTCTCAATCTCCCACCATCTCTCTCTCTCTCTTTCTCTTTCCAAAATCCTCTATTGCTTCTCTCACTCTCTCCATTCATCAATTGCTTCTCTCCCCCTCTCTCTCCATTCAGCTATTGCTACTCTCTCTCTCTCTCTCAATTCCTCTTTTGCTTCTCTCTCTCTCTCTCACTCTCTCTCTTTATTCCTCTATTGCTTCTCTCTCTCTCTCCATTCATCTATTGCTTCTCTCTCTCTATCTCTCTCTCAATTCCTAAATTGCTTCTCTCTCTCTCTTCATTCATATATAGCTTCTCTCTCTCTCTCTTTCTCTCTCTCTCTCTCTCCATTCATCTATTGCTTCTCCCTCTCTATCTCTCTCTCTCTCCATTCATTTATTGCTTCTCTCTCTATCTATCTCTCTCTCAATTCCTATATTGCTTCTCTCTCTCTCTCTCTCTCTCTTCATTCATATATAGCTTCATTCTCTCTCTCACTCTCTCTCTCTCTCTCTCTCTCACTCACTCACTCCATTCATCTATTGCTTCTCCCTCTCTCTCTCTCTCAGCATTCCTCTATTAATTCCCTCTCTCACTATTTCTCTCTCTCACTCACTCACTCACTCTCTACCTCTCTCTCTCTCTCTATCTATCTCTCTCCCCCCTCTCTTTCTTTATTTCTCTCTCTCTCTCCATTCACCTATTGCATCTCTCTCCCTCTCTCCATCTATCTCCATTCATCTATTGCTTCTCTCTCCCTCCCCCTCTCTCTCTCCATTTATTTATTGCATCTCTCTCTCTCCATTCCTCTATTAATTCCCTCTCTCTTTCTCTCTCCCCTCTCTCTCTCTTCCTTTCTCTATCTCTCGATTCATCTATTGCTTCTCTCTCTCTCTTCATTCCTCTCTCTATATATCTACCTCCTCTCTCTCTCTTCATTCATTTATAGCTTCTCTCTCACTCTCTCTCTCTCTTTCTTTCTCTCTCTCTCCATTCATCTATTGCTTCTCTCTTTCTATCTCTCTCTCTCAATTCCTTATTACTTCTCTCTCTCTATTCATCTATTGTTTCTCTCTATCTCTCTCTATTCATCTATTGCTTCTCTCTCTCTCTATTCATCTATTGCTTCTCTCTCTCTCTCCATTCATTTATTGCTTCTCTCTCTCTCTCTCTCCCTCTCTCTCTCCATTCATCTATTGATTCTCTCTCTCTCTCGATCTCTCTCCATTCATTTATTGCTTCTCTCTCTCTCTCTCTCTCCATCTCTCTCTCTCTATTCATCTATTGATTATCTCTATCTCTCGATTCATCTATTACTTCTCGCTCTCTCTCTCTCTTTCTCTCTCTCTCTCTCTCCATTCCTCTCTCTCTCTCTCTTTATATTTACCTCTTTCTCTCTCTCTCAATCTTTCAATCTCTCTCTCTCCCAAATCCTCTATTGCTTCTCTCTCTCTCTCCTTTCATCTATTATTTCTCTCTCTCTCCCTCTCCATTCATCTATTGCTTCTCTCTCTCTCTTTCTCTTTCTCTCTCTCTGTCTCCATTCATCTATTGCTTCTCTCTCTCTCTCTTCCGATTCATCTATTGATTCTCTATCTCTCTCTCTCTTCATTCATCTATTGCATCTCGCTCTCTATCCATCTATCTCTCTCTCTTTCTCTCTCTCTCTCTCTCTTCATTACTCTCTCTCTCTCTTACTCTCTCTATATTTACCTCTTTCTCTCTCTCTCTCTCAATCTCTCACTCTCTCTCTCTCTCTCTCTCTCTCCCAAATCCTCTATTGCTTCTCTCTCTCTCTCTCTCTCTCTCTCTCTCTCCATTCATCAATTGCTTCTCTCTCCCTCTCTCTCCATTCAGCTAATGCTACTCTCTCTCTCTCTCTCTCTCTCTCTCTCAATTCCTCTTTTGCTTCTCTCTCTCTCTCTCTCTCTCTCTCTCTTTATTCCTCTATTGCTTCTCTCTCTCTCTCTCTCCAATCATCTATTGCCTCTCTCTCTCTTCATTCATATATAGCTTCACTCTCTCTCTCCCTCTCTCTCTCCCCTTCTCTCTCTCTCTCTCCAGTCATCTATTGCTTCTCTCTCACTCACTCACTCTCTCCCTTTCTCTCTCTCTCTCCTCCCCTCTCTCTTTATTTCTCCCCCTCCATTCATCTATTGCTTCTCTCTCTCTCTCTCTCTCTCTCTCTCTCTCTCTCCTCCCATTTATCTATTGCTTCTCTCTCTCTCACTCTCTCCATACCTCTATTAATTCCCTCTCTCTCTCTCTTTATCTCTCTCTCTTCCTTTCTCTCTCTCGCCATTCATCTATTGCTTCTCTTCTCTCTCTCTCTCTTCATTCCTCTCTCTCTCTATATCTACCTCTTTCTCTCTCTCTCAATCTCTCACTCTCACTCCCACTCCCAAATCCTCTATTGCTTCTCTCTCCCTCCCTCTCTTTCTCTCTCGTCCTCTCTCTCTCTCTTCATTCATCTATTGCTTCTCTCTCTATCTATCTATCTATCTCATTTCATCTATTGCCTCTCTCTCTCTCTCTCTCTCTCTCTCTCTCTCTCTCTCTCTCTTTCTCTCGCTCTCTCTCTCTTCGTTCCTCTCTCTCTCTTTTTATATGTACCTATTTCTCTCTCTCTCTCTCAATCCCTCTATTGCTTCTCTCTCTCTCTCTCTCCTTTCATCTATTGCTTCTCTCTCTCTATTCATTCCTCTCTCTCTCCTTTTATATCTACCTCTCTCTCTCTCACTCTCTCTCTCTCATCTCTCTCTCTCTCTCTCCATTCATCTACTGCATTTCTCTCTCTCTCCATTCAGCTATTACTTCTCTCTCTCTTCATTCCTCTCTCTCTATCTCTCTCTTTCTCTCTTTGGCTCTCTCTCTCTATCCATTCATCTATTACATCTCTCCCTCTCCATTCATCTATTGCTTCTCTCTCTCTCAATTCCTTTATTGCTTTTCTCTATCTCTCTCTCTTCATTCATTTACAGCTTCTCTCTCTCTCTCTCTCTCTCTCTCATTCAACTATTACTTCTCTCTCTCTCCCTCTTCATTCCTCTCTCTATCTCTCTCTTTCTCTCTCTGGCTCTCTCTATCCATTCATCTATTACTTCTCTCTCTCTCTCCATTCATCTATTGCTTCTCTCTCTCTCTCCCTCACAATTCCTCTATTGCTTTTCTCTGTCTCTCTCTCTTAATTCATTTACAGCTTCTCTCTCTCTCTCTCTTCATTCATCTATTGCTTCTTTCTCTCTCTCCATCTCTCTCTCTCTCTCTCTCTCCATTTCTTTATAAATCCCATATCTCTTTATTTCTATCTCTCTCTCTCCCTCTCTCTCTCTCTATATATATATCCATTCATCTTTTGCTTCTCTCTCTCCCTCCCTCTCTCTCTTTCTCTCTCTATTTATCTATTGCTTATCTCTCTCTCTCCAGTCATCTATTTCTTCTCTCTCTCTCTCTCTCTCTCTTCATTCCTCTATATATATATATATACCTATTTCTCTCTCTCTCTCTCAATCTCTCACTCTCTCTTCCAAATCCTCTATTGCTTCTCTCTCTCTCTCTCTCCATTCATCTATTACTTCTCTCTCTCTCTCCATTCGGCTTTTGCTTCTCTCTCTCTCTTTCTCTCTCTCTTCATTCCTCTCTCTCTTTTTCTCTCTTGTTTCTTTCTCTCTCTGCATCTATCGCTCTCCATTCATCTATTGCTTCTCTCTCTCTCTCTTTCTCTCTCTCTCTCTCTCTCTCTCTCTCTCTCTCTCTCCTTTCATCTATTGCTTCTCTCTCTCCTTTCATCTATTGCTTCGCTCTCTCTTTCTCTCGCTCTCACTCTTATCATTCCTCTCTCTCTCTCTCTCTTTATATCTACCTCTTTCTCTCTCTCTCTCACTTCCTCTATTGCTTCTCTCTCTCTCTCTCTCTTTATTCCTCTATTGCTTCTCACTCTCTCTTTATTCCTCTATTTCTTCTCTCTCTCTCTCTCTTTCTCTCTCTTTCTCTCCATTCATCTATTACTTCTCTCTCTCTCTAAATTCCTCTATTGCTTCTCTCTCTCCCTTCTCTCTCTCTCTCCACATTCCTCTATTGTATCCCTCTCTCTCCCTCTTTTAATTCCTTTATTGCCTCTCTCTCTCTCTCTCTCTCTCTCTCTCTCTCTCTTTTCATTCCTTTATAGCCACTCTCTCTCTCTTCATTCCTCTATTAATTCCCTCTCTCTCTCTCCCCCTCTCTCTCCCTCTCTTCCTTTCTCTCTCTCCATTCATCTGTTTCTTCTCTCTCTCCCTCCATTCATCTATTGCTTCTCTCTCTCTCTCTCTCTCTCTTCATTCCTCTCTCTCTCTCTTTATATCTACCTCTCTCTCTCACTCTCTCTCTCTCATCTCTCTCTGTCTCTCTCTCCATTCATCTGTTACTTCTCTCTCTCCATTCAGCTATTGCTTCTCTCTCTCTCTCTCTCTCTTTCTCTCTCTCTCTTCATTCCTCTCTCTCTCTCTCCATTCATCTAGTGCTTCTCTCTCTCTGCATTCCTCTATTAATTCCCTCTCTCTCTCTCTCTATCTCTCTCTCTCTCTTTCACTCTCTCTCCCCTCTCTCTCTCTTCCTTTCTCTCTCTCCATTCATCTATTGCTTCTCTCTCTCTGTCCATTCATTTATTACTTCTCTCCTCTTTCTCTCTCTCTATCTCTAACTCCACTCATCTATTGCTTATATATATATATATATATATATATATATATATATATATATATATATATATATATATATATATATATCCATTCATCTATTGCTTCTCTATCTCTCTCTCTCTTTCTTTCACTCTCTCTCTCTCTTCATTCCTCTCTCTATCTCTTTTTATATCTACCTCTTTCTCTCTCTCTCTATCTCTCTCTCTCTCTTTTTATGTCTACCTCTTTCTCTCTCTTTCTCTCTCCCTCTCTCTCTCTATTCCTCTATTTCTTCTTCCCCTCTCTATTGAAAGTTCTTAGATGACACTAGAAAGTTTGTTAGGGATGTTAAGCTCTATAGAACTGGCCCAATGCTAATAAAGAGAGTGGTGAATTAGAAAAGAAGAAACTTTAAGCAAAGTACAAACCAAAATTGCCACAAATAAATCAAATGCGGAAATTAAATGCGGAAGTAAATAATAAGAAAGAACACATCGAATTTATAGTGGTTTAGTTAAACCTTGACCAACGTCCACTCCTTGGAGGCACCCTCTAAGTATTGCACTAAATTAAGTGTCTCTCCTTTAGCCCCCAGCCGATTTGATCGTGAAATCAAGTCATAATTGCTTTCCTTAAATTTCAGAGAAATTTTAAAAAAATTGACCTAGATCGTCCTGGATGATATTTTATAGTCCTGGACGATCCACCTGGACGATGTCCAAAAATAGGTTATTTTTAAATAGATCTGGTAGCAGATTCTTTCTGAATCTAGCCTATCATCCTGGCAGATACAAAATCGTCCAAGACGATGTGTTTTGCATAATGACGACTGCTTTAATGAGGATGCCCTAATTAGAGTTTTTGTTTTTGAACAGATCGTCCAGGATGATATAAAATTGTTCCGAACGATGTTACCAAAAATAGTAAACTATAGGGAATAGTCAGAAATCTTTCAAGTTACAAAGTATCAGAAGCCACACCAAATACAATAAACTCAAGAAAGGAAAAAGGATACAAACTGACTCAGACCTAGTCTACCCAATCTTGAGTTGGTTCCAAATTGCAGTCCGATCGTGTGATCCTGAAATGTCAGTAGATAAGGCAGTCGTAGAGAAAATGAATGTTTGCTATCATCAAAATCATAAGCCATAGATCCACAACAATCTCCCCTTTTGATGATGGCAAACATTTCAATTTGAATTTGCAAAAAGAAACATTTTCTCCTAATCTCCCCCTTACTATAATAACACTTTAAAAATAGGGGAGATAAAAATATTTTTGTTGTTTTAAATTTTTGAAAATAAAAAAAAGGATACAAATTCAACAGTACGTTCTCCCCCTTTGACATTATCAAAAAGAGAGAACGCACAAACAAAAAACAAAACGAACAAAAGACAAAAATGTTTCTTGATCTAGTGAAAAAACAAATATTCTTAAAATGAGAAAATTACCTCTTGATTTTAAACAAAAACTTAGTAGAATTGTATTGATAATGCATAGCCTAGAAAATATTAGAAATTCAGAGTTTGATAATCCCAACTCAAATTCTTTAGGGCTCAAAAACTTTTTAATCCAATATTCAAATCAAAGAATAAATGGGAAAAAGAAACATTAATTTTTCAAAACTCCTTTCATAAAACATATCTAATATAAGATCAATGCACGAATTGCTGAATCAGGAACCAAGATTTTCAAGCACAAGTTTCGAACATATCAAGGATTTTCTTAGGCTTTTAGTAGTATAAGAAAAAATAAGCATATTTTTTTGTGGGATCGTTTTATGTCCTTTATCACTTGAACGGCTCTTTGAGCATCTTTTGATTTTTAATACACTTTGTGTATTATTTTTTTCAATTTGGCATCATTGCGCATTTTTTGGTTTGGCATCATTGGCCACTTTTTTTTTTCAAAAAATATGCTTTCTTTCTTATATTTTCAAAACTAAAGTAAACCCAAATTATTGACAACAGGAACAACTTGATTAAAAAAATTTTAAGGTGGATTTAACAATCTTGCAAAAGATTCCTCTGCGATAGAAAAAATGTAGGGAGATGAAAAAAATCAGTTTCAAAATCCAATTTAAAATATGATGAAGATTTTAAATCAAAAGTAGAATAACCTCTTTTAGGAAATAGAGATTGAGAGTCAAAAACATGAATTTTCTTCCTTTGACTGTTTTAGAGAAGTCAAACACAACTTACTAAAGATTTCAAAAAAATCAAGAAGTAGATTTTTTATTTTTAGAAAAGTGAATGTGTGTGTTGATCAGAGAAAAACTTTCACGAAAATAAAAATTTCAAAGAATAAACAAAACAAAAACACAAAATAAAAATAAAAAACATAAAAACAAAAACACAACACAAAAACATGAAAGGCTTTTAACTATTATCTCTCTCCTGGTCCGATGCTTCAGAAATCAGATCTGCCCATAAGATTTTTTTCCTTTCATTATTTTCCGAGTTTAAATTTTGCTTCGCCTTGCCCTTTTCTTTCACAGGAAGAATTTTTAAATTAGGGCACTGATTTTTCATATGTCCAGGCTTCCTACATCGAAAGCAAATAACATCAGAAGGAATATGAACATCCTTACCATTTTTATCTTTTTTCCACTTTTGCTTATGTTTTGGTGAGCTTTGTGATTTGCTTGATAAGTCATTGCATTCGTCACCAACTAAGCTATCTCTTTCTATATCTTCAGCTTTTAGAACAATTGTTTCACCTGCATCCAAAAGCTTTTTACCCAAACTTTGCTCGTAGGCAATGAGTGAGCCAATTAAATTATCAATAGAATAATCATTCAAATTTTTTGATTCACAAATAGCAACTACTTTAGCATTGAACTTATCCAGTAGACAACGAAGAATTTTGTTAACTTTTTCAAAATTTGAAAATTCTTTTTCTAAGGCATGCAATGATGTTACAATTTGAATGAACCTGGTATACATGTCTAAGATTATCTCATAAGGTTTCACGGAAAACAGTTCAAAATCATGCATTAACATATTCAACTTGGATTGCTTGATTTCACTAGTGCCTTTGTATATGGTGTGTAGTTTATCCCAAACTTCCTTACTAGTAATGCACGTGGATACTAACATAAAATCTTCAGAATTTAAAGCACAGAAAAAGCAATTTAATGATTTTGCATTCAATTGAGCATTGAGTTGTTCTTCCCTATTCTATTGATTAAAAGGAATATCAATTTTAACTCTATTAACAATATGTGACGGTGATGAATAACCAGTTAAAATCATATGCCATATGCGAAAAACAATCGATTGCAAGAAAGTAGTCATGCGAACTTTCCAAAAATTAAAAGTAATATTTTCAAACAAAGGTGGTCTGGTGATTGAATAACTTTCCGCAATAGTATGATTTGAAAATTAGCCATGGATCGAAATTCAAAAGCTTTTAAAAACTAGATTTTATGAATACGGCTTTGATACCACTTGAAAGTTCTTAAATGACACTAAAAAGTTCGTTAGGGATGTTAAGCCCTATAGAACTGGCCCAAGGCTAATAAAGAGAGTGGTGAATTGGAAAAGAAGAAACTTTAAGCAAAGTATAAACCAAAATCACCACAAATAAACCAAATGCGAAAATTAAATGCGGAAGTAAATAATAAGAAAGAACACACTGAATTTATAGTGGTTCAGTCAAACCTTGACTTACGTTCACTCCTTGGAGGCACCCTCCAAGTATTGCACTAAACTAAGTGTCTCTTCTTTAGCCCCCACAGTTAGGCGGAGAAGCCATTACAAAATCACCTCCACCTTCCCCGGTGCGGCGGAGTCGCCGGGTCCTTTGACACCAAAGAGATCTTCTTTGGTGAACTTCCCTCGAGACAAGCCTTGAATCCGACGGTATTCAGGTGCGAGCTTGCCTGAGCAACCATGTGGAATCTCCTCCCCCTCACAGGATCTTCTCCCTCTCTCAAACTCCACCCTTTCCTCACTCCCTTTCAAGCTTTCTCTTCAATTTTCCCCCAAAAGAATGAAGCTACAATTGCTGCCAAAGACACTTACAAAAGTGCCTTGATAAAGCTTAAATAGAAGCTCTCAAAACGAGCTCATTAATGCAAGTTACCGACATTATCATCCAGGACGATAGGCATATCATCCTGTATGATCAGTACAAATTAAGCCCAATCAGCCGAGACAATTTGAGACGATCATAAGAAATTTATTCATATCGTCCAGGACAATAATATATCATCCTGGACTATCAGTACAAATTGTAGAATATCGTCCTCGACATCGCCGTGAAAAATAGCTATCCAATGACTAATCGTCTAGCATATCGGCCAGGACTATCTGGCGATCGTCCAAGCTGATTTGATCGTGAAATCAAGTCATAATTTCTTTCCTTAAATTTCAGAGAAATTTTAAAAAAATTGACCTGGATTGTCCTGGACGATATTTTATAGTCCTGGACGATCCACCTGGATGATGTCCAAAAATAGGTTATTTCTAAATAGATCTCGCGGTAGATTCTTTCTGAATTGAGCCTATCATCCTGGATGATAAAAAATCATCAAGGACGATGTGTTTTGCATAATGATGGCTGCTTTAATGAGGATGCCCTAATTAGAGTTTCTACTTTTGAACAGATCGTCCAGGATGATATAAAATCATCCCGGACGATGTTACCAAAAACAGTAAACTCTATAGAACAGTCAGAAATCTTCCAAGATATAAAGCATCAGGAGCCACACCAAATACAATAGACTCAAGAAAGGAAAAAGGATACAAACGGACTCAAACCTAGTCTACCCAATCTTGAGCTGGTTCCAAATTGCAGTCCGATCGTGTGAACCTGAAATGTCAGTAGATAAGGCAGTCGTAGAGAAAAAGAATATTTGCTATCATCAAAATCATAAGCCATAGATCCGCAACATCTATCTCTCTCTCTCTCTCTCTCCATTCATCTATTACATCTTTCTAGCTCTTTCTCTCTTCTCTCTCACACACAGACACAATTCCTTATTGCCTCTCTCTCTCTCTCTCTCTCCATTCATCTATTACTTCTCTCTCTCTCTCCATTCATCTATTGCTTCTCTCTCTCTCTCTCCACTCATCTATTGCTTCTCCCTCTCTCTCACTCTCTCACTCTCACTCTCTCTCTCTCTCTCTCTCTCTCTCTCTCTCTCACTCTTGCTCTATCTCTCTCTCTCCATTCATCTATTGATTCTCTCTCTCTCTCTCTCTCCATTCCTTTATTTCTTCTTCTCTCTCTCTCTCTCTCCATTCATCTATTGCTTCTTTCTCTCTCTCCCTCTCTCTCACATTTCCTTATTGCTTCTCTCCCTCTCTCTATTCATCTATTGCTTCTCTCTATCTCTCTTTCTCTCTCTCTCTCTCTCTCCATTCATCTTTTGCTTCTCTCTCTCTATCATCTATTGCTTCTCTCTCTATCTCTCTCCATTCATATATTGCTTCTCTCTCTCTCTCTCTCTCTCTCTCTCTCTCTCTCTCTCGATCTCTCTCTATTCATCTATTGCTTCTCTCTCGCTCTCACTCACTCTCTCTCTCTCCCTCCCTCTCCTCTCCCTCTTGGCTCTGGGGCGTTTTTTGGTCCGCTCGTCGGGTCTGTGAGCTAGGGTGGTTTCGGCCTTCTTTGGGGGTATGGTTGGGGGGACGGGCGGTAGGGGTGTCAATTCGGGTCAACCCGTCGGGTTCGGGTCGAACCCGACCCGACCCGTATATAAACGGGTCAACCCGAACCCGACCCGTTTTTGCAAACGGGTCGAACATTCCAACCCGGACCCGACCCAAGCGGGTTACGGGTTGACCCGACACGACCCGCGACCAGGATTAGCCACACGAGTGGCAGCGGCGGCAGCGACGACTGCGCAGCGCGGCAGCGGCAACGGCGCGGGTGCGTCAGCGGGGCAGCGCTAGCGACGCGGCACGCGGGGCGCGCGAGCTACGCGGTCCGGGTTCGGCAGTGGGCACGAGAGTGCGATGCGGCACGCTGGGCAGCGAGGGGCAGGCGGGCAGCGGGTAGCGCAGGGCACGGCACGCTGGGCATCGCGGGGCGCGGCACGCAGGGCAGGCGGGCAGCGGGCAACGCGGCGGGCAGCGGGCGGGAGGAGCTGGAAATTCAATTTTTTTTAAATTAAATGGGTTTTCGGGTTGACCCGGCAACCCGCCGGGTCAACCTGACTCGACCCGTTTAATCAAACGGGTCGAATATGCAAACCCGGACCCGACCCGTTTATAAACGGGTCGGGTCCAACCCGGATTTTCCGGGTCGGGTCCGGGTCGGGTTGTCGTGTCGTGTCAAATATTGACACCCCTAACGGGCGGTCACCCCCTCAACATCCTCCTCGGAGCGGCGGTGGGAGGAGTTCTACGGTGGGAAAAGGTGCAGAGACTAGGTCAAGTTGGTGTGATGGGGGCGAGGTAATGCTGGGAGTAGATCTGGGGACTTGATCCCGGTTTCTTATGCTGATCTTACGGGAGAGGTAAGATCTCCACTGTCTAGGTTGAATGGCTCGGTGGAAACTGGTGCGGCCAGGAAGGAGCTGGTTTATACTAGATCCCCGGTCAAGGCGAAGGGAACAAAGACGGAGGGCTCGGGTCTCACTACGAATGTCACCAAGGTGGTGGCATCTTCCTCCGATGTGGTGGGGGAGCTGAAGAAGGGCCTAAGGGTCCGCTTGCTGGAAATGGGGGTGACGGACACGGAGGTCGACTGGTGACTTCCATATCTGATGGATTTGCCTCTGCCCGTTCTAGGGATGGAAGAGAAGCGTCGGAGGTGGTTATGGTTGACCAGGACCTGGAGCAGCATGGCACCAGTGTGCCTAGTGCGGGAATGGAAATTTTGGGGGGTCCTGAGGCGGAGGAGTTCCTGATGGAGATCAAAGCCAGCGCTGAGGTGGGAAACGATATAGATGTTTTCTGTGTGACCGAGGCTGGTGCTGATGCAACGGTTGCTGGAGGACCGGGGGAACCGCCGGTTGGGGTTGAGGTGCCGAATCGTGCGATTCTGCCCTCTATGGTGGGTATGATGGTGGATAACCTCATGGTGGAGCCTGAACTTCCAAGGTTTACTTTTGGTAAACTAAGTCGGATTCAGGATCTATGCAAGGTTGGCGGTAAGGATGATGGATTGAGTCTAGGTAGAAATGGGGAGGAGGGTAGGCTACCTCCTAATTTGTGAAGTGGCCACGGCACTATGGCCAGGGGTGAGGACAAGGCGAAAGGTCCTGCTCCCTGGGATGGTCGGAATGCTGCTATGGACAATGGCCCTGCTGCGGCTTCGGAGTGCCCTCCAGGTGTTCGAGGATTTGCCTCTTCGGCAAGCCGTGGGAACCAGAACTGGGGAAGAAGTGCTAGGAATGCGGATGGCAGCTCAAAATCGGTACCCAATGTATGGAAAAAGGCCTTGACTATGGCTTTGAACCTCAAGGAGGATGTGAGTAATTTTCTTAGGGGAGGTGGCTTGGTAAAGTTGGACCTGGACAAAGCTCATGGAAACATCCAAAAATTAAGTCGGGCGCTTGTTGGTAGCTTGCTGGGACGACGTGTACCATTCTGGGTTATCCAGGAGGAGCTACAACGCAAATGGGGGCATCTCGGACTTACGCAAATCACCCCTATGGGGGCAGATTTTTTCCTTTGCTGGTTTGATAATGTCGAAGCCAGGGATAATGTTCTGATCGGTGGTCCATGGTATGTTGCTGGTCAAATCATTGGGGTTGAACAATGGAGTGCTGGTGCGACGTCCAGCCCATCGAGGAAGTTTACGTCACCGGTTTGGATTCGCCTCCCAAACTTACCGCTTGAGTACTGGGATGAGGCCAATTTGGCAAGACTGGCTGCCGGAATTGGCGAACCGCTTTTCATGGATGAACAAACTAGAATGTGGAATCGATGTGCCTTTGCGCGCGTTTGTGTTCGGCTTGATCTTTCCCAGCGTCTTCCGAAAGGTGTGTGGGCTCAAGGATTGGGGGGAAACTTCTTCCAACCAATTGAGTATGAGGGGATTCCTTTGATATGCTTGGGCTGTGGCAAAGTTGGTCATAAGACTGATAGTTGCAAGGAACATACTAGACCTGCTCCAGTGGTCGCCCCCTCTAGGGAGAAGCCGGATCAATCGTGCGATGGAAATGAGACGAATATGTTGGTCGATCGGGGTGGTGAGGTGAACCTGAACTCTGGCGTCCATGAGGCTGATAGGAGGAGTGACGGTGGCATTGATAAGGACCTGGGTGAATGGACTATTGTGACGAGGAGAAGGCGACCAGCAAAGACGACAGGGGGTTCCTTGCCACCTTCTGCGGGTGGTGAGCATTCCGGCACGGGATGCTGGACACCCCGAAATGTGGTTTGGAAGGAAACCAAAAAACAACATAAGGAGCCGGTTGTTCAGGATGTGGAGGAGACCCCTGGAGGTGGGGACAAGGAGGGGGTTCTGATGAGACCAATACCCATGGAAAGTACTGATACCCATGGGCAGCCGGTCAGTGATCGGGGTGCTTGTGATGGTAAGGAGCGTGGTTTACTGGTGAACCCTCATACTTTGGGTTCGGGGATCCCTCCGGGAGGCACTCCAACGGTTGGTTTGTTGGTTGGGGGTGGCACGGCGTTAGGTGGAGATGCACTTCTTGGGGCCAGTGGCATTGTGCCTGGGATGGATGCTAACACGTTTATGCATTTGGAAGTGCTGGGGATGACAGCCCGTCAACCCCGAAGGGAGCGTCGTAACCGGGATAGGGAGGTGTCTCTAGCTCAGGGCCTTGTGCCCAAGGTTCTGAAGTTCTCTGCGGGCAAGGCTCATGTGTCCAAGACAAAAGGCGTGCAATCTAGAATTGCTAAAGAGCAACGTTCGACGGAGTTAAGCCAGCTGGGCCCCTTACAGAATCTTTTGGGTGTCAGGAGGAATAAAATTTTGGCTGTTAAATTGGCTCCTACTTCAGTAGGGGAGGGAGTTAATGTCATTGATAAGTCAGTTGATGGTAAACTGGACAAGGAGTTCGCTGCCCAATCGCAGGACATGTATTCGGAAGCTTTTTGCGGTGGGGACGCTTCCCCTTTGGTTGTTAATGTTTAACATCATTTGTTGGAATTGACGAGGTGCCCGTAAGAAGGAGACGGGTAATTATTTACGGCACCTCATTGGGGTTCGGGATGTGAGCTTTGTGGGCCTTGTGGAGACCAAAATCGAATCGTTTTCGAGAACAGATATAGATAGGTTGGTTGGAAGGAATTGGGACTTCTGCTTTCAGTCCTCGGTTGGGAGGTCGGGCAGCATTCTTGTGGCGTGGAAATGTACGTCAGGTGCTTCCAGGTTATCTTCCAATCAAATCAGTGTATCATGGGGTTATACCGCGACTCCAATGCTATCGCTTGGGAAATGGCCGTTGTCTATGCAGACAAGGACTGGCACGCTAGGCGTGCGGTTTGGGAGGTTATTACCCAACACCATTTGGTTGACTCTCCCCTTATGGTGGGGGAGATTTTAACTGTATCTTATCTCAGGCGGAGAAGAAGGGCGGGAGTCTGTTTAGCTACACTGCCGCTGCTGGTGAGATGGGGGAGTTTATGCACACCAACGGCCTGGTTGACCCTGGCTCACTGGCCCTGCGTTTACCTGGACGAATAATAAGGATGCTAGGAACAGGATTTCCTCCCGGCTTGATAGATTTCTTCTCAGCTCGTTGATTTTGGATGTGTTCCAGGAGCTGCGGGTTACTCACCTGACGAGGCTTGCCTCAGATCACTGCCCAATTCTGTGCTCAACGGCTGAGGAGCAGCGGAGGGTTCCATCCTTCTGGATAAAATTCGAGGATGCGTGGATTGGGTTTCCTAAGGCGTGGCAATTAGTGGCGGACAAATGGAAGGTCAAGGATACTGGTTCGGAGGCCTGTAAGCTACAAAGGAAGTGTAATAGGTCGCTGAAAGCGCTCTACTTCTGGAGTAAGAACAAGATTAAGATGCTCATCCAACTCAAGGATGAGTTGGACAGGGAAATCAAGGATTTGCAGGAGCTGGAGTGCTCTCCTGCAGGGCTTTCGGAGGTTCAATATGAGGCATTGAGGTTTAAAGAGCTCAGTGAGCTAAAAATCTCCTTGGAAAGCCGTATTGAAGAACTTCAATTGGTGGATTGCTCTTCTGATGGTTTGAATGAGGAACAGGAACAAGAGCTTAGATCGAAGGCTGTTGAATTGAACACTACTCTAGCTCAGCTTGTTACCTGGTGGAAGTAGAGAGCAAAGGCCAGATGGATTGATAAAGAAGATACGAACTCGCACTTCTTTCACTCCTTTGCGTTTGCACGTAGGCGAGGGAATCGTATTGTTGAAGTCATGACTCCTTATGGAGAGAGGATTGTTGATCTGAATCTGGTCCATGAGGAATTCTAGAACTTTTTCATGCTAAAGTGGAGAGATAGACATGTCTCTTTGGCTAATTGGCCTGAATTCTGTAATGAGGACATTATCCCTGTGCAATTCAGTGAAAGTCTGGAGGCTGAAATTTCAGAGATTGAGATCCGGCAAGCTGTATTTAGCATGGGCAATAACAGAGCTCCGGCGATTGATGGCATAACCTCCTCATTTTTGAAATTCTATTGGGAGATTATTAAGAAAGATGTCAATAGTGCTATTATGCATTTTTTTGCTACTAACTTGATGTGCCAGAGCTGGAAGGAAACCTTGGTGGTGCTGATTCCTAAAATGGAGAATGCAAATATGCCATCCAAGTTTAGGCCTATAAGTTTATGTCAATCCTTTTATAAGATTGTTGCCAAGGTGCTGATTAACCGCTTGAAACCGGTGTTGAGTACTATTATCAGTGAGGAGCAGGGGGAATTTGTACCGGGTCGATCTATATCTAACCATGGACTCATGGCATAGGAGATGATGAATAAGTTTAAGGATTCTACTCAGAAGTCTGGGCTAATGGCTTTGAAGATTGATATGGAGCAGGCATACGATTGTATGTCTTGGGAGATGCTGCATAAAGTTATGAACTTAATGCGATTCAAGGAGCTTTTTATCACTTGGATTATGCAGTGTATTATTGAGCCGAAGTTCACTTTGTTGATGAATGGCAACAGGACACGTTGGATTGATGCTAGAAGTGGACTGCGACAAGGATGTCCACTGTCGCCTTATTTGTTTATTCTTTATTCTGAGCTTCTTTCCAAATCTTTTAAGCAGCGTGGAGTACAGCTTGGAGTCCAGATGATTAGGAATACAACAAGCATTTCTCACTTACTGTATGTTGATTATATTATTGTGTTTGCAGAAGCTAGCAGGTGCAATGCCTGTCGAATTATGGAATTGTTGAGGGATTACTGCTGCTGGACGGGTCAGAAGATTAATTGTGGAAAGTCTGCTATTCTGTTCAACAAAAAATGCCCAAGCTAGAGGAAGAGGATGATTGCTAGATTGATGGGGTATAAAAAGGTTGACTCTTTGGAATATCTTGGTCTCCCTCTTGTTATGAGGAGGATGGCTGCAGCCGATTTCTCCAAAGTAATGAGAATTGCTTTTGAGAAGATCAATCTTTCGGGTAGAAAACATCTTTCACTCGCTGGCAGGGCCCTCTTGATCAAAACTTCTCTTTTATTTTTCCAATGTATGTTATGACTCATACTTCTGTTCCAAATGCTTTTCTGATGGCCATTGAACGTATGGGGAGGTGGTTTTTATGGCAGAAAGATGCTAGCAGTCGCAGAATGCATTATGTGGGATGGAAGGACCTGTGCCAGCCGACGGATCTTGGGGGCCTTGGCTTTCACTGTCTTACCCGCTCGAAGGGGGCTCTTCGTGCACGGGTGGTGTGGGATCTGCTCCAGAATGAGGATTCTTTAATTTACAAGTTGTTGATGGCTAAGTATGGCATGAACTTATGGGACGATATGCAGGGCAAGAACATTTCTATCACTTGGAAGGTGATCAAAGATGGTGCTAAGGCATTGAGGCCGATCCTCAGGTGGAACAATGTGAATGGCAATCAAATTGATGTGTTGCATGATGTGTGGATTCTGATTCGTAATATTGCTAAATGGCCTACGTTCGTCAATATTGAAGAGGTGGAAAATATGAAGGTATGCAATTTGTTGAATAATTCTCTCCAGTGGAATGAAGAGATGGTTAAACAATGTTTTGGAGATGTAATGGCTGATCGTATTCTAGCCATTAATATATCCACGATGAGCTTGGAGGATAAACTCGAGCTTATTCATTCCAGGCTGAGCATGACTGTTTCGGCTATGGCTTATAAGGCTTGTGATGAGAGGGGAAATTATGAATTCAGTTGGTTAAAACAGTTGAAACTTCACCCCCGTGAACATTTCTTTTGGTGGCGATTGTTGAGGGATGCCATTCCAACCACCCATTGGTTGCATAGAAGAACTTTAGCTAATGCGTCCTGCTGCCCGTGGGGCTATAATGAGGAAGAAAATTTAGATCACTGTTCGTCCCGGTGTTCTAAGTTGAAGCAGGTGTTTGAAATTTTTTGTAAATGGGGGATTATTTTTCCTGCTGTAAACTCTCTTGGGGATCTAAAGATTGAACTGATGAAGTATGCTGATAAGAATCCTTGCATGGGAAGAATTTACTGCTATATATTTTATCAAGTTTGGAGAGCTCGGAATGACATGAAGCATCATAAAATGTGTAGATCTCCTTCTGTGATTGCTACTGTGGTGCTCTCATTATTGCCAAAACCGTTTAAATGGCCAATGCTGGAGCAATGGGGTACTAATCAACCCATTGGGTTGCCGTCTCATAAACTTTGGTGCCCTCCCCCTCCAGGTTGGATTAAATTTAACTTCGATGCAGCGCTGCTTCCTTCTAATCAAGTTGGCGTGGGTATGATAGCTCGAAATCATGATGGGAAGTTGATTGTTGCTGCTGGGAGAAATATCGAGCATTGGGATAGTTTACAGTCAGAAATGTTGGCAGCAATGGCAATCCGTGAGGTTCTTCAAGACTGGATGTATGAGCAGGACAGAATCATCATAGAAGGGGATTGTATTAATGCAATCCGATGGCTGCAGAGACTGAATGACCGCCAAAATGTGATCCATCGTCGTGTGGAGGGACTGGATACAGCGTTCTTCTTGGAGTTTAAACAGGTGCTCTATCAATATACACCTGGGAACAGTAATCGTGTGGCTGACCTTTGTGCCCACCTTGCTCTAGTAAATAATTTTACTTTCTTTGATGTAAATAATAGTAAATTCCCCTCAACATTGTTGGCTTTGTTGAGGGAGCAGACTGATAGGGTATAGTTTCTTTTGATAGTTACTTGTAATAGTTTTCTTTCATTTTAATGCAAAATGCAGCTATTCAGCTCTCTTTTTATTCTTCGATTGCTTCTCTCTCTCTCTCTCTCCATTCATCTATTGCTTCTCTTTCTCTCTCTCTCTCTCCCACTCTCTCTCTCTCTCGCTCTCTCTCTCTATTCCTCTTTTACTTCTCTCTCTCTCTCTCTCTCTCTCTCTCTCTCTCTTTCTCTCTCTCTCTCCATTCATCTATTGCTTCTCTTTCTCTCTCTCTCTACCTCTCTCTCTCTCTCTCTCTCTCTCTCTCTCTCTCTCTCTCTCTCCATTCCTCTATTAATTCCCTCTCTCTCGATTTCTTGCTCTCTCTCTCTCACTCTCTCCCTCTCTCTCTCTCTCTCCCCCCTCTCCTCTCTCTTGCTCTCTCTCACTCACATTTGCGCGTCATTTCTGCCCGTTTTTTCTCTCTCTTGGCGATTCATAGTGAGAGAAGCTCTGTGGATGGCGGGGGGGTGACCGGAGGTCTCCCCCCCGCTCTAGCGGGGGTGGTGGTGACGGATCGCTGCGAGGTGAAGATCGTAGGCGTTCGGGAGTGGGATCTAGAGGTTCGATGGGAGGGGATGATCGTAGGCGTTTGGGTGTGGGAGCTGGAGGTGATGATCGTAGGCGATTGGGAATGGGATCTGGTGGATTGAAGAAGACCGGTGAGCGTTTGGGAGCTGGATCGGGAGGATCTATGAATATTCCTGCGACTGTAAAGTCGAAGGGTAAATCTCGTGACGTTGGGAAGATCGGAACGGAAGGTTCGGTGGAAGGTCGGTGGGAAGTTAAGTCGCGGTGTTCGGATTCTAAGATGGTAATGCCGACTAGTAAGGGTGGTTCAGATTCTCCTCCTAGCTTGAGGATGGAGCTGATGTCGGCCGCTGAAGTGAACATGATGCTCAATCCGACGTATGTCGGAATGGTTTCTTCCATGGATGCTGAAGAAGGCCGAGCTACATTGGAAGGAAGGGAAGATATGGAGGAAGTATTTGATGTCAATGCTGGAGTACCTGGTTGGAATAGATCGGCGGGGTTTGTTCTTGAACAGACTGATTTGAAGCAGGATCTGATGATGGAAGCAGAGTATTCAATTGAGGCATGTTCTTCTTCGAACGTTTCGGCTAATGTTGAGATGAACAATGTTGATATGAGCAATGCTGGTAGAGATGATGGTAGATCTGGGTTGGGGATGGATCCGGTTGTTGAGGAGATGATAGAGGTGAATGGAATTGAGTTGGGTTCGGCTGGAGGTAGCGATCCGCTTAATTGCACCTCTAATGTTTGTGATAATGTTGCTCCGATGAGTAAGGTTGTTAACAGTGGAATGGTGCCAGATCAAGCAGTGAAAAGGGGTCCTGTGTTTAATGCTGGTATTGGTAATCCTTGGAAGAAGCCGGAACACATCCCGATCCTTAATCCGGAGGAGATAAATGCTATCTCTTCGGACGGATCTGTGAATCTTAATTTGGAGGCAGTTAAGGCCAATGTGACAATGCTTGATAGAGCTGTGGTTGGGAAGATATTAGGGAGAAGAGTGTCGTTCTTCATGCTGAAGTCGGAGATCCAGCGGCAGTGGAGCAGATTTGGTGAATTTCAGCTCACGACATTGGGACATGATTGTTTTGTGTGTATCCTCTCCTCGACGGAAGCGAGGAATGCTGTGTTGTGCGGGGGACCCTGGTTTATTGGTGGAAACATTGTTGGGCTGGATCGTTGGACACCTGATTTTTCTCCGGCATCGATGGAGGGGTTGTCCTCCCCGGTTTGGTTACGCCTTCCAAATCTCCCATTACAGTATTGGGATGCTAGCAACATCTCCAGGATTGCTTCAAGGTTTGGGGTTCCGCTCTGGATTGATGCGCAGACTGGCAATTGGGGGAGGCGTGAATATGCTCGGGTGTGTGTTCGTATGAACCTGGCTGACAAGCTCTTAGGCGGAGTTTGGATTAATGGGTTGAAGGGGAAATTCTTTCAGAAAGTCGAGTATGAAGGTATCGGTACTCTGTGCTATGGCTGTGGTAGAGTTGGACACCGTAGGGAACAATGTCCATTGAAGGCTACAGGGCATGGAGTAGTGCCTATGCGGAAAACTTTTGAACAAGGGAGATCAGGAGGTTCGGGTGAAGGTACTTCAGCTCATATTCTGACTAATAATGGGAGAAAGGTGATGGATGGTCCCTCTGTGGTCAAAATGGAAGGGAAATCTGCGGATAAAGTTATTGATAGCCAGGGCAAAGGCAAGGGAGTGGATATGCAACACAATAAGGAGAATGTTCAGGATAGCAATGTGGATGGAAATTGCGATGGGGAGGACCAGATGGGTCCGTGGATCCAAGTTCCTCCACGTAGGCGACGGAGTACTCGTATTCAGGAGAGGACACAGGAGAAAACTAATAATAAGCAGGCTTCTAATATTCTAAAGCAGATTGATTTGAATAAAGTCAATAAACCTACGAGCAATATTAAGCCTACTCCTACTCAGAGGAAGATGGGATTTAAGAAGCCATTGCTGTTTACTGCAGGTATTAGAACTATTGGGCCAAGTCCGAATAGTTTTGTGAAAGGGAATGTATTGAGCCAGATGGGACCTGTTATTGAGCTCTCTCGGAAAAAGAGGAAGGAGATGGAGGATGACTTATGCGGCGGGGACGCTTCCCCTTTGGTTGTTTAATGTCTTCCATCTTATTCTGGAATTGTAGGGGTGCCCGGAAAAAGCAAACTGGGCATTACCTGCGTAGCCTCATTGGGAACAATGAGACGGTTTTTGTTGGTTTGGTTGAAACCATGATTGATGACATTACCAGAGTTGAGGTGGACAGACTTATTGGTAAGGATTGGGAGTTCTTCCATCACCCTGCAGTGGGCAGATCTGGAGGCTTACTTGCATTGTGGAGAAGGGACATTGTTCAGTTTGATGTGCGGACTACAACGGATCAGGTTATTTTTGGCCATTTAGTGTTACCCAATGGTCAAAAATGGGCGATTGCTATGGTTTATGCTAATAAAAGTTATCATGTACGACGGAACCTTTGGAGGTCTATTAGCTCCAATATTGATGCTGAACTCCCGGTAATTGTGGGGGGAGATTTCAATTGCTGCTTGGATCGGAGTGAGAAGAAAGGGGGAAGAAGGTTTAGTTATGCGACGGGAGCTCAGGAGATGGCTGCTTTTCTCATTGATAATGATCTGCATGACATGGGCTTCTTGGGACCAAAATTCACTTGGTCAAATAATAAAGCTGGTAATAGTAAGATATGGGTGCGACTGGACAGGGTCTTGATGAACTCTGAAGGACTGAGGCTAGCTCCCCTGGCCACGGTTAGGCATCTTCTTCGGATTGCTTCAGATCATTGTCCGTTATTGGTGAAGCTGATGGCTACCCCTATGGGATCTGGAAGTAGATGGCTGCGGTTTGAAGACATATGGAGGACTTATCCAGCTACTTGGAAACTTGTTTGGAAAAGCTGGAGTAAAGTGGATTATGGGCAGCCGGATGAGATCCTTAACCGTAAATGCTCAAGGACTATTCGTGCTCTTTTTTATTGGAGCCGTAATCGGTTAAAAGAATTAGATGAGCTGAAGTCTTCACTGGAGGGCAGATTGGAGGAACTTCAAATGCTAGAGTGCTCTGGGGATGGATTAAATGAAAGCCAAGAAGAGGAGATGCGTAGGAAGGCTGCTGAGCTGAATACCACATTAGCCCGCATTGCAACTTGGTGGAGGCAACGGGCGAAGAATAAATGGATTGAAGAAGGAGATGCTAATTCACACTTCTTCCATTCTTTTGCCTCGGCACGGAGGAGGGGGAACCGTATTTTGGAGATTCAGAACGTGAATGGAGAAAGCATTGCTGATCCAGAATCTATCCAGGAGGAATTTTTAAAATTTTTTATGCTTAAATGGAGGGATAGACAGGTTTCCTTTGCTGATTGGCCGAACTTCCAGGAGGAGGATGTGATTCCTGATCTGGCAAAGACTACTCTTGAGGCTGAGATTTCGGAGCAGGAGATACGGCAAGCTATCTTTGGTATGGGAAACAATCGAGCTCCAGGGATTGACGGTATTACATCTTCCTTTTTAAAATTTTATTGGGAAATAATCAAATATGATGTCAATCGTGCTATTACCCATTTCTTTTGCACTTCTTCTATGTGTGAAAGTTGGAAGGATACCTTGGTTGTGTTAATTCCTAAGACTGATAATGCTACCTCACCGGCCAAGTTTAGGCCTATCAGTCTTTGTCAGTCCTTTTATAAGGTGGTCGCTAAAATTCTTATCAACCGGATTAAACCTGTGTTGGGAGACATTATCAGCAAGGAACAAGGAGCTTTTGTCCCGGGTAGATCCATTTCCAATCATGGTTTGATAGCACAGGAGATGATGTGCAAGTTCCGTTATTCTTCCCAGAAAAATGGAATGATGGCTATGAAGGTTGACATGGAGCAGGCATATGACTGTATGTCGTGGGATACATTGCAAATGGTGATGTCTTTAATGGGCTTCTCTACTCGGTTTACTCAGTGGGTGATGCAATGTATAATCAGACCTCGTTTTTCCATTCTAATTAACGGCAATCGAACGCCTTGGATTCATGCCAGGAGTGGTCTTAGACAGGGATGCCCCTTGTCCCCGTACTTATTTATTTTATGCTCTGAGCTTTTGACTAAGGCTTTTAAACAAAGAGGTGGGCAGATTGGGATTTCTATTGTCAAGAATGCTGATAAGATTTCACATCTGTTATATGCTGACGATATCCTGGTATTTGCGGAGGCCAACAGGAGTAATGCTACTCTGATTATGGGAATTTTACAGGATTACTGCGGGTGGACAGGGCAGAACATTAATAATGAGAAGTCAGCTGTGCTTTTTAATAAAAAATGTCCAAGCTGGAAGAAAAGGATGCTTGCTCGGCTGATGGGATACAGGAAGGTGAGTTCTCTGGAATATTTGGGGTTGCCCCTTGTGATGAAGAAATTGGTGGGTGATGATTTCTCTAATGCCATTAAGAGAGCTCATGAGAAGACGAACATTTGGGGAAAGAAGCATTTATCGATGGCGGGTCGTGCTTTATTGATCAGGACGTCTTTGTTAACCATTCCCATGTATTTGATGACGCATACTATAGTCCCGAATGGAGTTCTCTCATCTATTGAGAAATTGGGAAGACAATTCCTTTGGCAGAAGGATTCCAGTAGCAGAGGTTTACACTATGTTAAGTGGGAAGAGGTTTGTCAGCCTAAGGAATATGGAGGACTTGGATTTCCTGGGCTGAGCACATGGCAAGGCCCCCTGCGTGCTCGGCTAGCTTGGGAGGTTGTTCAGGATACTAATTCTATATTGCATAGAATGATCAGGAGTAAATATGGGCTGGATCTTTGGAATGACACAAAGGTGTGGAAACCTTCTACTTCATGGAAGGTAATTCATGAGGGTGCTAAAGCTCTTAGACCCATTATTAGATGGAAAATTCAAAATGGCCAGAGTATTGATTTGTTGAATGATTGTTGGATCCTGGATCGCAAGATTGCTGTTTGGCCCACCTTTGTTAATGTGGAGGAAGTGGAGAATGCTAAGGTGAGTTTACTCCTTAATGATTCTTTTCAGTGGAAAGAGGAGGAAGTGGAGAGGTGTTTTGGGAAGATTATGGCTGAAAGAGTGATGTCAATTGCCACGGGTGGCAGTACTGGAGCTGACTGTGCTGAACTCATCTATTCTCGGATGAACTTGACGCTGACTGCAATGGCCTATCGTGCTAAGAATGGGGGAACGGAGTATCAATATAAGTGGATGTCTAAATTGAAGTTAAATCCAAGAGAGAACTTTTTCTGGTGGCGTCTTCTCAGAAATGCAATCCCTACCAACTTTTGGCTGTTTCGCAGAGGACTTGAGAGTTCTTCTCTATGCCCGTGGGGATGTAACGTGGAGGAGAATGGTGATCATATTGCTGCTCAATGTGTGAAGATCAAAGAGGTATTTGGTATGTTATCAAAATGGGGGATGATGATGCCGAATGTTAATTCATTGGAGGAGCTAACTGTGGAGTTGGCTTCCAACGTTGATAGAAACCCAAGCTTGGGCCGTATATGTTGTTATGCTGTATATCAGGTGTGGCGTGCAAGAAATGAGCTGAAACATGAGGGATTGCGTAGACCCACAACTATTATTGCTGCAACGGTGCTGTCTTTGCTGCCGAGGCCTTATCTTTCACCAATACTGGAGCAATGGGGTACTAATCAGCCTTTGGGGCTGCCTTCTCATAAACTATGGTGCCCTCCCCCTCCTGGTTGGTTGAAATTTAATGTGGATGCAGCTCTGAATTCGACAAACCAGGCTGGTATTGGGATCATTGTCAGGAATTTTGAAGGTGCTCTAATTGTTGCAGCTGGGCAATGTTTTGAGCATTGGGATATCCTTCAAGCAGAGGTGAGGGCGGCTGCTGCAATCCGTGAAGTTCTGATGGATTGGATGCTGGATGTTGAGGGAATCATCATTGAAGGGGATTGCATCAATGCAATCAAATGGCTGCAGAACGTTAGTGATCATCAGAATAAGGTACACTTCAGTTTTGAAGGGCCGGATCTATCCTTTTTGACGAGGTTCAAAAAAGTTTTATTTCAGTACATAAATAGGGAAAGCAATCGTCCGGCTGACTTCTGTGCTAAGTTAGCCATTAGTGATAGTTTTATTTTTCATGAGGTTAATAATTTGGAGTTCCCCCCAACATTGTTGTTGTTGTTGAGGGAGGAGAGTGATAGGGTATAGTTACTTGTAACTAGTTTTTGGTTTCTGTTATTAATGCAAAATGCACATGTTCAGCTCTCTCCCCCCTCTCTCTTCTTTATTTCCCTCTCTCTCCATTTATCTATTACTTCTCTCTCTCTCTCTCCCTCTATCAATCTATCTATCTATCTATCTCCATTCATCTATTTCTTCTCTCTCTCCCTCTCTCTCTCTCTCTCTCTCTCACTCCATTATCTATAGTTTATCTTTCTCTCTCTCTCTCTCTCTCCATTCCTCTATAAATTCCCTCTCTCTCTCTCTACATTCATCTATTGCTTCTCTCTCTTCATTCCTCTATTTCTCTCTCTTTATCTGCTACTTTCTCCCTGTCTCTCAATCTCTCTCTCTCTCTCACCCAAATCCTCTATTTCTTCTCTATCTCTCTCCCTCCATTCATCTATTGCTTCTCTCTCTCTCTTTCCATTCAGCTATTACTTCTCTCTCTCTATATGTCTCTTTCTCTCTCTCCCTCTTTCTCTCTCTCTTTCTCTCATGCCTCTCTCTCTGCTTTCATCTATTGCTTCTCTCTCTCTCTCTCACACACACTCTCACTCTCTTCATTCCTCTCTCTCTCTTTATATCTACCTCTCTCTCTCTCTCAATTCCTCTGTTGTTTCTCTCTCACTCTCTCTCTGTCTCTCTCTGTCCCTCTCTCTCTCTCTCTTATATTCCTCTTTTGCTTCTCTCTCTCTCACACAGTTAAACTCTCTCTTTCTCTCTCCATTCATCTATTGCTTCTCTCTCCCTCTCTCTCTCTCTCTCAATTCTTTTACTAATTCAATCTCTCTCTCTCTCTCCATTCATCTATTTCTTCTCTCTCTCTCCATTCCTCTATTAATTCCCTCTCTCTCTCCCCCCTCTCTCTCTCCCCCCCCTCTCTCTCCCCCTCTCTCTCTTCCTTTCTCTCTCTCTCCATTCACCTCTTGCTTCTCTCTCTCTATCTCGATTCATCTATTGCTTCTCTCTCTCTCTCTCCTCTCTCTCTCAATTCCTCTATTTCTTCTGTCTCCCTCCCTCTCTCTCCCTATCTCCTTTCATCTATTGCTTCTCTCTCTCTATTCATTCCTCTCTCTCTCACTTTTTATATCTACCTCTTTCTCTCTCTCTCTCTATTATTCTATTAATTCCCTCTCTCTCTCTATCGCTCTCTCTTTCTCTCTCTCTCTCTCTCTCTCTCTCTCTCCATTCCTCTATTTCTTCTTCTTCTCTCTCTCTCTCTCCATTCATCTATTGCTTCTCTCTCTCTCTCTCTTTCCCTCTCTCCCCTCTCTCTCTCTTCCTTTCTCTCTCTCTATTCATCTATTGCTTCTCTCTCTCTCTCTCTCTCTCTCTCTCTCTCTCTCCATTCATCTATTACTTCTCTCTCTATATCTCTCTCTTCTTCCTCTCTCTCTCTCTTTACATCTACCTCTCTCTCTCTCTATTATTCTATTAATTCCCTCTCTCTATCGCTCTCTCTATCTCTCTCTCTCTCATTCTCTCTCTCTCTCTCTCTCTCTCTCTCTATTCCTCTATTTCTTCTTCTTCTTCTTCTTCTCTCTCTCTCTCCATTCATCTATTGTTTATTTCTCTCTCTCTCTCTCTCAATTCCTTATTGCTTCTCTCTCCCTCTCTATTCATCTATTGCTTATCTCTCTCTCTCTCTGAATTCATCTACTGCTTCTCTCTCTCTCTCTCCCCCTCTCTCTCTATTTCTCTCTCTATCCATTCATCTATTGCTTCTCTCTCTCTATCTCCATTCATCTATTTCTTCTCTCTCCCTCCCTCCCTCTCTCTCTTTCTCCTTTTATTTTTTTAATCTTTTTTAGTTTTTTTTCCCTTTTTTGTTTCTCTCTCCATTTATCTATTGCTTATCTTTCTCTCTCTATCTCTCTCACTCCATTCCTCTATTAATTCCCTCTCTCTCTCCCCCCTCTCTCTCCCCTCTCTCTCTCTCTCACTCTCTTCCTTTCTCTCTCTCTCCTTTCATCTTTTGCTTCTCTCTCTCTCTCTCTTCATTCCTCTCTCTCAATATCTACCTCTTTCTCTCTCTCTCTCTCTATCTCTCACTCTCTCTCCCAAATCCTCTATTGCTTCTATCTCTCTCTCTCTCTCTCTTGCTCTCACTCTCTTCATTCCTCTCTCTATCTCTCTTTTTATATCTACCTCTTTCTCTCTCTCTCTCAATTCCTTTATTGATTTTCTCTCACACACTCTCTCTCTATCTCTCTCTCTGTCTCTCTCTTTATTCCTCTATTGCTTCTCTCTCTCTCTCTCTCTCTCCATTCATCTATTGCTTCAATTCTCTCTCTCTCCATTAAACTATTGCTTCCCCCTCTCTCTCTCTCTCTCGTAGTTCAACTCTCTCTCTCTCTCCATTCATCTTTTGCTTCTCTCTCCCTCTCTCTCTCTTAATTCTTTTACTAATTCCCTCTCTCTCTTTTTCTCTCTCTATATCTCTCTCGCTCTCTTTCCGTCTCTCTCTCTCCATTCATCTATTGCTTCTCTCTCTCTCTCTCTCTCTCTCTCTCTCTCCATTCCTCTATTAATTCCCTGTCTCTCTCTCCATTCATCTATTGCTTCTCTCTCCCTCTCCCTCTCTCTCTCTCTCTTAATTCTTTTACTAATTCCCTCTCTCTCTCTATTCTTTTACTAGTTCCCCCACTCTCTCTCTCTCTTTCCTCTCTCTCTCTTTTCTCTCTCTATATCTCTCTCGCTCCCTCTCCATCTCTTTCTCTCCATTCATCTATTGCTTCTCTCTCTCTCTCTCTCCATTCCTCTATTAATTACCTCTCTCTCTCCATTCATCTATTGCTTCTCTCTCCCTCTCCCTCTCTCTCTCTCATAATTCTTTTACTAATTCCCTCTCTCTCTCTTTCCCTCTCTCTCTCTCTTTCTCTCTCTCTGTCTCCATTCATCTATTACTTCTCTCTCTCTCCCCCCATTCCTCTATTAATTCCCTCTCTCTCTCTCTCTCTCTCTCCTCTCTCTCTCTCTCTTTCTCTCTAGGCGAATCGCTCCTTCTCTCGAAAGGGAAAAATTCGTGCGACGCTGATCGGAGGGGCTTCTCTCCTGGATCGGAGATCTCGTCGCCGTAGTTGGACGGGGTTCTTCCGTGGATTATGGTGGGGGGTGACCCGCGGTCACCCCCTCGTCACCCTTCGACGAGGAGCGGCGGAGGCAAGGAGATTCGAGGAGGGAAGAAGGCTGGAGGTGGTTCTAGTCGGAGAGATGCAGTGAAGGATGTAGCTGGAGGGAATGCTGCGGGAGCAAAGGTTGGTAGTAGTAGTAGAGATGGGAGTAGATCGGGTCTTACTCGGTCTTCTAGTAGAGCTGGTTCTACTAGATCCAGTGATTCTGATGAAGTTTTGGCTGCTGAGGAGGTGACGGCGATATCTACTGAGGTGGAGATGAAGTCGTCAAATGGAGATCAGAGGATGGATGTTCGGGATGCATCTTCTCTACAGGGATCTCCGGAGGTGATGGAGATATTGAGGGGAGCTGAGGCTGAGGAGTTCATTAAGGAGGTTGCAGCCTCTCTGGGATCCGTGGATCAAATGGAGACGAACAAGGCGGTGGTTGAAGATGAACCTGTTGGGATTGATCAACCTGCGGGTGGGGATATGGTTGTCGATCTCCATTGTATTGCTGGTGTTTCTGACGCTGCATTGCAGCAGGCTGGGGAGCTGGAACCGGTGGTAGAGATGGAGGTTAGTAAAATATTGGATAATCCTATTTTTGAGCATGAACAACCTCTGTTTACGTTCGGTAGCATGAGTCGGATAGCAGATCTTGGTAAAATGCCTTGTGCTGAGGACAGGGTTGGAATGAAGGCTGATAAGGGGAAGAGTTGTTTAAATTTTGGAGTTCTGGATACTCTAATGATAGGAAAGGATGCGCAGCTGCACAGGGGTGGGCGAGCTGGCCTTGGATGCAATGAGTTCTTCAGTAAGTCGGGAGGCACTTCAGGTGTTTGTGAAAGTGTGAATAAGGAAGAGTTTCCTTCAATCCAAAAATGGCAAACACCGGTTGCTGGGAAACCGGTTAAGAATGAGAAGGTGGAGTTGAAAGCGGCAGCAAATGCTTGGAAGAAGTCTACGGCTGTTAAATTGAGCTCGTTTGAGAAGGCTGAAAACTTCTTAAGGAAGGATGGATCAGTGAATCTAGATTTGAACAAAGCAAGGAGCAATATGCAGAAGCTGGATAGAACTCTTGTGGGTAGTCTCTTAGGCCGAAGGCTCCCGTTTTGGGTGGTGCAGAATGAACTCAATAGGAAATGGGGACATCTTGGTTTAACCCAGATTACGCCAATGGGGGCTGATTGCTTCCTATGCTGGTTTGTTAATATGGAAGCAAGGAACAATGTCTTGATTGGTGGACCGTGGTATGTTGCAGGCCAAATCATTGGAGTGGATCAATGGACAACTGGTTTATCTGCCAAAGCTTTGAAAGGCTTTACTTCTCCAGTATGGATAAGGCTACCGAATTTACCATTGGAGTATTGGGATGAAGCCAATTTGGCTAGATTGGCTATGTGTATTGGAGAGCCATTGTTCATGGATGAACAAACTAAACTTTGGAATAGATGTGCTTTTGCTCGTATCTGCATTAGATTGGATCTTTCCAAGAGACTGCCGAAAGGTATTTGGGCTAACGGCTTAGAAGGAAGATTTTTTCAGCCTATTGAGTATGAGGGGATTCCCCTGATTTGCTTGAAGTGTGGGAAGGTGGGTCATAAAGCTGAATCTTGTAAGGAAGTGTGTACCCAAGCAGCATGACTTGAAGTTGGGGAATGTTCAGGATCATTTCTGTTCGAAGATGGATGGAGTGACATTGGCTGTTGGTTCTTCAGGTGGTGAGGCAGGGTGCTCTATGGGAGTTAAAGGGGATGAATCCAGGCAAAATGCTGATAAATCATTTGAAGAAGTTAGCTCTACGGGGGCTGATGTTGATCATGGGGAGTGGACGATTGTTACAAGAAGGAGGAGGCCTAAAAATAGATCTGAGAACCGAATGCTCATGAGGGACAGCAAGCCTAATGTTGTGGCAACTAAATCTATATGGAGAAAAGTTAGTAATGCAAAGCAGGAGGGTGAAGCTCATGAAGAGAAAGGAAAAGCTATAGGTGAAGCATGTAAGTCAAATGGTTCTTCTGAGCAGTTGATGGAAACTGTTCCTACAGTCATTAAACAATCAGGTGATATGGTGATTGAATGCAAGATGAGACAGGGAGGATTGATACAGACGGGCTCGAGCAGTTTGGGACAATCTCATGAACAGAATTTGGGAGGAATGGAGTTGGATAGTGCTCGTTCCAATGAAGGAAGGATTGGGGTGAAAGGGAGAAACCGTAAGGAGGTCTTGGCATCCCCAGCTCAGATCTTGGTGCCTAAAAAACTGAAGTTTTCTGATGTGAAATCTGGAATTAAGAAGGTTTTTAGTAAACATTCAAGGAGTTCTAAAGAATTGCATTCCTCTGAACTGGGCCATCTCGGCTCACTCCAAAAGATGCCTGGGATTCGAAGGGAGAGGAGGTCTAAAGAGGCTATGGAAATATCAGCCATTGAACAATTTGTGAAGGTGACAGATAAATCTGTGGATTATGTTCCACGGGAAGGTGAATTTGCTGAGCAATGGAAAGCTGTTTTTTCTGAAAATTTTGGCGGCGGGGACGCTTCCCCTTTGGTGGATAATGATTAACATCCTATGTTGGAATTGTAGAGGTGCTCGTAAGAAAGAGACGGGGAATTACTTACGACACCTGGTGGGGGAGAATAATGTTAGTTTCATTGGGCTGCTGGAAACTAAGATGGAACTTTTTGATAGGAAGGACGTTAATAGATTAATTGGCAGAGATTGGGATTTTGTTTTTCAGCCTTCCATTGGCAATGCTGGTGGTATTTTGGTATTATGGAAGAATTCTCTTATTTCTTTCCAGGTCTTGTTTAAGGCTAAGCAATATATTATGGGAAGTTTGAAGATTGCAGAGGATATGGTTTGGGAAATTGCAGTTGTGTATGCAGACAAGGATAGATATGCCAGGATGGCAGTTTGGGAGGATATATCTAAACACCATTCAAGAGATGTGCCTTTGGTGGTTGGGGGAGATTTTAATTGCATTATGGCTAAGGAAGAAAAGAAGGGGGGCAAGGCATTTCACTTCAATCCGGCTGCTAATGATATGGCCTCGTTCATGTTGGCTAATGATTTGGTTGACCCTGGTTACATTGGTCCGTCTTTCACATGGAGCAATAACAAGGATACTAGAAGTCGGATCTTTTCAAGATTGGACCGGTTTTTACTGTCCTCCTCCATTCTTGACTCCTTTCAGGGGCTGAAGGTTAAGCATCTGACTAGACTTGCATCCGACCATTGTCCCATTTTGTGTAGTTTTCTTGGGGAAGTGAAGAGGGTCTACTCTCATTGGATAAAGTTTGAAGATGTATGGGCTAGCTATCCCATGGCTTGGCAGTTGGTGAAACAAAAGTGGCAGGTTAATGATGTGGGTACAGAATCTGTTAAACTCCAGAAGAAATGTCAGAGAACTCTTAAGGCTCTATTTTTTTGGAGCAAGAACAAGATCAAAGAGCTTACCCAGTTGAAGGAAGACCTTGATAGGGAGATCAAGTTTCTGCAGGAAGTGGAGTGTTCTCCAAATGGGTTATCTGAAACTCAGGCCGAGACTTTGGGATTCAAGGTGCAACTGCTGAACAATACTCTAGCCCGGATTATGACTTGGTGGAGACAGCGAGCTAAGGTGAAGTGGATCGAGGAAGGTGATGGAAATACACGGTTTTTCCATTCTATGGCTTCAGCAAGGAGAAGAGCCAAATGCATTGATGCTATTAAACAAGAAGATGGGACGGTGGTGACAGAGCAAAAGGATATCTCTAAGGTGTTTTATGAGTTTTTTGAGAGGAAATGGCAAGGACATCTTATTGAGGAGCAGGGTTGGCCTTCATTAGAAGATCAGAGGAATTGTTTAGCCCAATTTACTGGTATTCTGGATCGGGACGTCACCAAGGAAGAAGTGTGGGATGTTGTTTCTTCTCTTGGCTGGAACAGAGCACCGGGGAGAGACGGGGGTGACTGCCTCATTTTTTAAATTATTTTGGGAAATTGTTGGGGATCAAGTCATTTTGGCATGCTTGGAATTCTTTTTGACTGGGATTATGGATCCAATGTGGAAGAAGACTGTGGTGGTGTTAATTCCCAAAGTTGCAAATCCGGATCATCCTGCTAAATTTAGACCAATCAGCTTGTGTCAAACTTTTTACAAGATTGTTGCAAAGGTTTTGCTAAACCGGTTTAAAGGGATTTTGCCTAGGCTGATCTCTGAGGAGCAGGCTGCCTTTGTCCAAGGGAGGTCCATCTCTAATCACTGCCTTTTGGGTCAAGAGTTAATGCACAAATTCAAGACTTCTAAAGCAGCTAAGGGATTTCTTGCATTGAAAGTAGATATGGAACAGGCTTATGACAAGATGAGTTGGAAGACGCTGGAACTTGTTTTGGAACGTATGGGGTTTCCTGCTAGATTCAGTTCATGGGTGCTGAATTGTGTCCAAGGGCCAAGGTTTTCTGTTCTTATTAATGGACAACTTTCTGAAGACATTATAGCAGAATGTGGATTCCGTCAAGGATGTCCGCTTTCTCCATACTTATTTATCCTTTGCTCGGAGTTGCTGTCGGCCAACTTTCATCAGAATTTTAAGGAGCTGGGAGTTCCTGTCAAAGGGGGGGGACCTTTGGTCTCCCACCTTCTTTATGCTGACGATGTTTTGTTTTTTGCAGGGGCTAGTATTCCTAATGTCAAGAAGATTACTTTAATCTTGGAAAGCTACTGTTCGTGGACTGGCCAAAGAGTTAATAGAGGGAAATCAGCCATCCTGTTCAGTAAATTGACCTCTTCTTCAACTAAGGCTCGGCTGGCTAAGCTCACGGGTTGCAAAAAGGTGGAGGAAATGGAGTATCTGGGAATTAGATTGGCTTTGCGAAGAATGGTGAAGAAAGACTATGCTCATTTGGTGCAACAAGCTTGTGCCAAAACGGTGACATGGGGAATGAGGCATCTCTCAATGGCGGGTAGAGTTACTTTGATAAACTCTGAATTGATCCCCTCCTCAGTTTATCTTGTCACACATTCATATGTACCAAAATCTGTTCTCTATGATATTGAGAAGGTTTGCAGGAGTTTCCTTTGGGATTTGGATGCTCAGCACAGGAGCATTCATTATTTGGCTTGGGATAGTATTGCTAGACCAAGAATGAAGGGGGGATTGGGGTTCCATGCATGCAGAAACTGGGTTGGACCCCTTCGAGCCAGGATAGCTTGGGAATTTATCAGTAATAAGGAGTCCCTTCTCCATAAATGTTTGGTACAGAAATATGGAAGTTTGCCATGGGTGAATGGAGTGAGAGATGGAGATTCAGGTGTGTGGAAACTGATATGCAATGGGGCTGAGTACTTGGACTGTTGTGTGAGATGGAAGATTTGTAATGGCCGCAATATTGAGGTATTGAATCATGTTTGGATATGGGATAGGCTCATAGCTAAGTGGCCAACTTTCTGTGATATAGCAACTATTGAAGATCTTATGGTTTCAGATCTCCTGGACCCGAATGGTAGCTGGGATGAAGATAAACTCCTGCTTTGCTTCGGAGCTATTTTTATGGAGAAGATTCTAGAGATTAAAATCTGGGGTGAGTTGGTAGAGGATGAACTTGAGCTAATGAAGATCCCTCTTGGATCTTCTGTCTCTGCAATGGTCTACAACAGCAAGTTTGCGGAAGAGGAAGACCCAAGTTACATTGCTTGGAAGTGTGGATTAAGACCTCGGGAGAGTTTGTTTTTGTGGAGAATTTTTAAGAACATTATCCCTACAAATGATTGGCTGTATTCACGGGGGTTTGAAGTTGATTTATTTTGCCCAATTGGATGCGGTATGGTGGAGGATTTGGATCATATTGGTGCTGGTTGCAAGCAGCTTTTGGGTATTCTGGATACAATAGATGGGTGGGGCTTTCAAACTCCTCGGTTCAACAACACTGCAGAATTCCAGATGGCTTTGAAGAAGGACGGGCATAGCATTGGAATCAGATTGTATTGTCTTTCATTGTACCATAATTGGGTGAATAGAAATGCTATAAAGCATGGCAAGGAGAGATTCACACCGGGTTACATAGCAGCAAACATTATGGGAATCCTGAAGCAGGATGGTCGGTCAACTCACTTGCAGCAACGGGATGCTATTCAATCCTTTGGATTGTTTCAACCTTTGTTTTGGTGTCCCCCCCCCTACAGGTTGGTTAAAGATCAATGTGGATGGAGCTCTGTTCAAATCTAATGCTGGAGGAGTTGGAATTGTCATTCGGAACTGCCATGGAAATCTTGTTGTGGCTGCTGGATGGAGGTTGTGCCATTGGGACAGCACAAAAGTTGAGCTTATGGCCGTTCAATTCATTGGTAAACTCATTGCTGATTGGATGTTTGACCTTAAAGGGATAATTGTGGAAGGTGATAATGCTAGTGTAATCAAATACATGATGGACTTCAAATATAGGGATAGGTGGAAATGGAATACAGAAGAATGGGCTTGCTGTGATTGGATTAAGCAATTCCAACAAGTTCTTTTTATACATACACATAGGAGGTTCAACAAGGCTGCACACTTTTGTGCACATAGTGCTATAGATAGTTCTTTTGTTTGGGATACTGGTGAATGTAATAAGGGTACTCCTCAAGAATTTTTAAATATTCTTGAAGAGGATAGTAGCTTTTGTTTTGATAAGGGCAGTTAGCCCTTTGACTTTTTGGTTGTAATAGCACTTAGATGAATGCAAAAGCAGAATTTCGGCTCTCTCTCTCTCTCTCGCGCTCTCTCCCCCTCTCTCTCTCTCAGTCTTCCTTTCTCGCTCTCTCCATTCATCTCTTGCTTCTATCTATCTATCTATCTATCTATCTATCTATATATCTCCATTCATTTATTGCTTCTCTCTCTATCTCCGTTCATCTTTTATTTCTCTCTCTCTTCATTCCTCTCTCTCTCTATATCTACCTCTTTCTCTCTCTCTCTCTCAATCTCTCACTCTCTCTTTCAAATCCTCTATTGCTTCTCTCTCTCTCTCTCAATCTCTCTGACTCTCTCTCTCCATTTATCTAATGCTTCTCTCTCTCACCGTTCAGCTATTTCTTCTCTCTCTCTCTTTCTCTCTCTCTCCCTCTTTCTCTCTCACTTTCTCTCTATGCCTCTCTCTCTCTCTCCATTCATCTATTGGTTCTGTCTCTCTCTCCCTCTCTCTCACTCACTCTCTCTCTCTCCCTCTCTCTCTCTCCTTTCATCTATTGCTTCTCTCTCTCTCTCTCTCTCTAGAGTCAACTCAAGAAATTTAGACAAACTCCACACTACATTCATTCATTCACTTTCACCTTGGACTTAACACTCTTGATTTCTCCCACTCTAGCTAATGAACACAAAAATTTTGTTAAGTCCAGCTCAATAGTTAACTTTGTTGAGATAGTTGCTTCTTAGTTTTGCATGTTTGATATTCTTGCAACTTATATATTTTTTATGATTCCAAATATTATTGATTTAATTATTATTTCTCCTAACATATTTTGGAAGAATTATTTTGCTCTTATGTGTACTAACATTTTAGGAAAATCATACTCCACATAGTTAAAGACTTTAAATTAAGATCATCTTAGAGTTTGTTATAATTGAAGTCTATATTTTTAATTTTATTGAGTATGAGAGAGTGTGATTGTAATTGAGTAACTTAGCACGCATACACTGAAGAAGAGTTTAAAATTCATATTTTAAACTGATCGTACTGTACGATATCCACCTTGGACGAATGTTTATGTTTTATTCTCGCATGAAGATCGTACGAGACATTCTCAGTCTTTGTACAAGGATGAACGCCTATATTTTGTTCTCGAACGAAGATCGTACGGGACAATCTCATCTTCTTATAGGGATGAATGCCTTTATTTTACTCTTGCATAAAGATCATACGGGATGATCTCAGTCTTCATACAGGGATGAACGCCTCTATTTTGTTCTTGCATGAAGATCATACGGGATGATCTTATATCCGTATAGGGATGAATGCCTCTATTTTATTCTCGCACGAATATCGTACGGGACGATCCCAAATTTTGTATATGGATGAATGCCTCTATTTTTCTCTTAAACAAAAATTTTTTTTTTTAAGTATGGATTGTACAGGATAATCCCCATTTTGTACAAGGACGAACATCTTGGGTCTGTTCTAGCTCATTTCGTCCTAAATTTCATACAGAAGAAATTTAAAATTTTCTAACTATTCATCTAGGATGAACTTAGTTCGTACTGGATGATGATTGCATATAAAATGATTTCGTACCAATTCACAACACAGATTCATATGTAACAGTATTTGAACTATTCGTATGTATGAATATACGATCGTACTGTACGATCGTGCATGCTTAAAATTGAAAATTCAGTTTTCTGAATGGTTTTTCATGTCTTTTGTATAAAAGGTCCATTAAAGATTGATGTTAAAAAATTATCTTCTATCTTTGCTTTCTAAATTTTGAAGGGCAATTGAAGGAGAGAGTGTGAGATAGTGTTTGAGAGAGATTTCATACTAGTGGAGTGTAAAGGGTTCACAAGGTTACTCAAAGGTAAGGATCTCTATATATGATTGAGTTTTTCACTCTTCCTCTTGTCTTTCAAGATTGATCGTGAGAAGTGAGAAGATCTTTGAAGAAAATCTTATTTTCTGCTGACACTTGGAGAGTGTAAATAGCCGACGGTTCTCTGTCGACAACTTGGAGGGTGTGAAATGATGAAGGTACTCTACCTATACTTGGAGGATGTGAAAGGACAAAGGTTTTATATCTACACTTAGAGGGTGTGAAACGATGACGGTTCTCTGCTGTACTGGGGATTGGTGGAAGAGAGTTATGTAAATGCTTCTCCGCCTTACTGTTGGAGCAAAAGGAGAGTCACTTTGATAATAATGCAAAACCTAAAGAGGGAATCTTCAGGGAGTGGATGTAGGTCATGTTTGATCAAACCACTACAAATCTTTATGTCATTTTAATTTTTCGATGCTTACTTATTGTAAGTTTTAAATTTTGTGGTTAAAAAATTTTACTTTTAATATTTCAATTAACTTTCTATGAATCATTAGCCGGTTTCAAATTTTTAATCCAAGAAGTCATTTTTTAAAATTACTAATTCCCCCCCCCCCCCCCCCCCCCCCCCCCCCCGCCCCCCTCTTAGTTAGCCTTGGGACATAAGCTTAGGTTTAACAACCTATTCTAGATTCAATAAGAATCAATAAGTGGTATCAGAGCTTTATTTCAAAAACATTAGTTTAAACTACTTTTTAATAAATGAGCATGGCTATTTTTGGAAACTGGAATACACCTAAAGGGCATTCGATCACTAGACCGCCTTTATTGATAACATTCCTTTCAAATTTTAGAAAACACGCATGTCTACATTTTTATAGTCACTAGATTATCGTTTGTGGATCTTCGTACAAGAGGGGTATACAAAATAAACTAGATTAGTTGATGGCATTCGAGTTGAAATACTCTTTGCAAATTGGACTGTAGAAGAACATAACTAAGCACAACTAAATGCAAAATATTTAAATAGTTTCTTTTGTGCACTTAAGTCAGAAGACTACATGCAGGTTTCCACTTACAAAAATGGAAATGACATATGTGATAGACTTTGTATTACTTATGAAGGGACAAATCAAATAAAGTAATATATGCTAAATATCTTATTACATGATTATGAATTATTTCGCATGAAACCAAATGAATCTATTTCTAAAATCTATATAAGATTTACTCAAATTATCACTTCTTTACATGCATTAGGTAGGAAATTAATGAACACTAACATGGTTAATAAGATTCTTCATTGTTTGCCTACTACATATGATGCTAAAATAACTATAATTACAGAGTCTAAAGATTTGAATATTTACTCTATTGATAATCTTCTTGGTTCAATAATTGCTTACAAGCAGGGAGTGAGTCAAAAGAAGATTGATGCAGGTGAACAGCGAAAGGAGAAGAACATTGCACTGAAAGTGGAGGAGTCAAAGAGTGATCTATCATAACCTGATCATGAAAATGATATTGCTTTAATGACTAGACAATTTAGAAACTTTTTAAATATGAAGCAAAAGAGACGCCAACAGTGGAATAGAAGTAAATTTAATAAGAATGCTAAGGTTTCAAATGATGTAATTTGTTATAAATGCAGTAAACCTAGACATATAAAATTGGATTGCCTAAACCTAAAAAACACTCCCAACAAGGAGAAGATAGAGGGAAAACCAATTGTGAAGAAGGGAAAGAAAAGATTCCAAAGAGCTTTTTCGACGGACTCAGCTTTGGATTCATCAAAAACTGGAAAGGAAGAGGAAGTAACCAATTTTTGCTTAGTGGTCGATAATCTTGATCAGTCAGAATAAGAAGAGATATGTGTCTTAGCTTATGCTGAATTGTTAGAAGTTTCTAAAAGAATTCATGATGCATATAGGAAGCTAAAAAAAATGCATGCTAGTCTGAATTTAGAATTACAAGAATTATAAAGATAATATGAAATCCTTAGGAAAGATCATGCATTGATAGATAATAACCACATGAGCTTACTTGATGAATTTGATGACTTGAATAAGAAGAATGAAATTTTAAAATCATCATATGTTCAACAGGAAAAGGATTTTAAAAAATTTAAGGATAAATCAGAGAATAGAGACCATTATATAACTTTTGATAAATATGTACTAGAAGATTTGAACATATTTTTGAAATTGAAAGTGCAAGCTGTCGAGGAAAATAGGAAACCATCAAAACTTAAAGATTTTACTAATTCTATTTTGTATCCAAATTTTTTAAAACTCAGGAAGAGAAAAATTATTATAGAAAATTAAGAAACTCATTTCCTGGAGTTAAATGTTATTCTTGTGGCATGTTTGGACATATAACACACATATAACACACACTTGTTCTTTGGATAGAAAAACTTATTTAGTGTGGAAACCAAAGATGCATAAATCTAGACATATCAATCATGCATTTAGTTTTATTTTGCCAAAAGGAGAAACCAAACTTATTTGGGTTCCCATATCTAACATTTAATAGTTTTGTAAGCACGCTCTCATATAAGGCCTCATGAGAGCATTTGGTACCTAGATAGCAGTTGCTCAAAGCATATGACTAGAGAAACTAAGCAATTTATATTGTGGAAGCCAGAAGTCGAAGCAGGGTTATAATTGGAGATAACACCACTAGGAAAGTGGTATGATCAGGTATGATTAGTAACTTGCAAATTTTTTTTATTGAAAATGTGCTACTTGTAGAAAGCTTAAAGCATAATATTTTGAGTATTAGCTAGCTATGTGATAAAGGATACATTATAAAAATTTTTCCTACTAGCTACATATTAAGCCTAAATGGTAATGATATTTTACATGGATTAAGGATAAATAATATTTATATGCTAGATTTAAATTATATAAAAATTTATAATGCTTTCTATTTGAAAACTATTTCTAATGAATCATCAGTATGGCACAGGAGATTTTATCACTCTAGCATAAAAAACCTTACGAAAATTACCCAAAAGGATTTAGTTAGAGGTGTACCAAAATGAGACTTTACTAAGGATCACCTTTGTGATGCATGCCAACTAAGAAAATAAGTGAAGTCCTCCTTTTTGTTCAATAAGGATCTTAGAACTAGTAAATCTTTGGAGATTTTATATATGGATCTTTTTAGACCTATTGGAACTATAAGTCTAAGAGGGAAGGTATACGATTTTGTGATTATTGATGATTTTTCTAGATTCACTTAAGTGAAATTATTATATCATAAGAGTGAATCATTTGAGGAGTTTAGAGATTTTTTTACTTGGATTCAGAGGAAACTAGGATATGAGATTCTAATAATCCAAAGATATCATGGCAGATAATTTGAAAATGAGAGATTTGAGAAATTTTGTAAAAAAAAAAGGAATTGATCATAATTTTTCTGCACCTAAAACCCCTCAACAAAATGGGGTAGTCAAAAGAAAGAATAGAACATTAATAGAAGACGCTCGAGCTATGTTGGCAGAATATTCACTTCCTAAATATTTTTGGGCTGAAGCGATTAGCACTGCATATTATATTCTGAATAGGGTGAATATTATATCAAAATTAAATAAAACACCCTATGAACTTCTTAAGAGGAGAACACCTAATCACATTTGTATGTTTTTGGATGTAAGGTGTTCATTCATAATAATGGAAAATCTACCTTAGGAAGATTTGATCCAAAATCAGATGAAGAAATTTTTCTTGGATACTCTAGTGTTGGAAAATCTTATAGAGTATTTAACAAATGAACTTTGATAATTGATGAGACCACACATTTTGTATTTGATGAATCTGAAATTTTGGAAGAGCCAATTTTAGAAGAGGATGAAATAGAAAATAACTTCCAAAGGATTGAAATTTGGAAAAAAAAATTAGAGTTAGAAAACCCGATATCTAGATATTTGAGATTTTCTAAAAACTATCCTAAGAAATTGATTTTAGGTCAACCTAGTTAGGGTGTTAGGACTAGGCATGGACTAAGAAAGGAAGTCAATCATTTTGCCTTTATATTAATGATAGAACCCATAAATGTAAATTAAGCACTTTCGGATGAATTTTGGATTTTGGCAATGCAAGAAGAATTAAATCAATTTATGAGAAAAGATGTTTGGGAATTAATTGCAAGGCCAAAGAACCAAAGTATAGTTAAAACTAAGTGGGTATTCAAAAACAAAATGAACAACTCAAGTGTTGTCATTAGAAAGAAGGCTAGATTGATGGCTAAGGGGTATAATCAGATTGAAGGGATTAATTTTGAGGAGACTTTTGCCCCTATTGCGAGACTTGAAGAAATTAGGGTTTTGTTAGCCTTTGTCTATTTTAGAGGATTCAAATTATTTCAAATGGATATTAAAAATGTCTTTTTAAATAGGGTGATTCAAGAGGATGTTTTTGTTGAACAGCCTTCAGGTTTTAAAAATTTAAAATATCTAAATCATATTTTTAAATTGAAAAAGGCATTATATGAATTAAAATAGACACCTAGGGCTTGGTATGAGAGATTGAGCACTTTCCTACTTGAGAGATCTTTTGAAAAAGGAAGTATGGACGCCACTCTCTTTTGGAAGAAATTGAGAGATGATATACTCATTATATAAATCTATATTGATGATATGATCTTTGGATCTACAAATAAAAATATTTGTGATGATTTTTCTAAATTAATGAGTAGTGAATTTGAGATGAGTCTAATGAGAGATTTGAATTACTTTCTAGGTTTTAGCATTAAGTAAACTAAGGAAGGAAAATTTTTTAATTAGTCAAAGTTGAAAGTTCGTTCGGGATGTTAAGCCCTCTTGAACTTAGTCCCAAAGCTAATTAATAAAGAGGTGAATCGGTACTTTAAAACAAACACACTCCAAAACCAATATTCACCACAACGAAAACCAATGCGGAAGAAAATAATGCGGAAGCAATAAAAAGAAAAGAACACACCGGATTTATAGTGGTTCGGTCAAACCTTGACCTACGTCCACTCCTTGGAGGCACCCCCCAAGTATTGCACTAACACAAGTGTCTCTCCTTTAGCCCCCACAGCTAGGCGGAGAAGCCCTTACAAAATCACTTCCACCTTCCCCGGTGCGGCGGAGTCGCCGGGTTCTTTGACACCAAGGAGATCTTCTTCTTTGGTGAACTTACCTCGAGACAAGCCTTGAATCCGATGGTACTGAGATGCGAGTTCGCTGGAGCAACCGTGTGGATCCCCCACCACACTCCCTTGAGTTCCTCCCCCTCACAGGATCTTCTCCCTCTCAAACTCCACCCTTTCCTCTCTCCCTTTCAAGCTCTCTCTTCAAGTCTCCCCCACAAGAACGAAGCTCCAATGGCTGCCAAAGACACTTACAAAGTGCCATGCCATAGCTTAAATAGAAGCTCTCAAAACGAGCTCATTAATGCAAGTTGCCGACATTATCGTCCAGGACGATAGGTATATCGTCCTGGCCGATTAGTACAAATTCAGCTCATCAGCCTGGGACGATTTGGGACGATCAGAAGAAAATTGGTTACATCATTCTGACCGATATCACGATCGTCCAGGCCGATTAGTTTAAAACCTATTTCAATCGTCCTGATCATCGCCCTGAATACAAGCTATCCGATGTAGATCGTCCAGGACATCGTCCTGGCCGATCATTCGATCGTCCCGGACGATGTGATCATGTCAATCAACCATTAATGCTTTCCAAAGATACCAGATCAATTTAGGCATGATTGAGTTAGATCGTCCTGGACGACAATAATATCGTCCTAGTCGATTTCCTAAAACAAAGACTTCCTGAACTGATTATGGCGGTTGATTCTTTCTGAATTGAGATTATCGTCCAAGCCGATCTATTGACGGTTGCCTTAATGAGGATGCCCTAATTAGGGTTTCTGATTTTGGACATATCGTTCAGGAAGATATAAATATCGTCCCGGCCGATATTACCAAAAATAGAAATCTTATAGGGAACAACAGGAGATCTTCCAAATTACAATCCAACTGGTCCCACACCAAAAACAATAGACTCAAGAAAGGAAAAATATTACAAACTGACACAGGCCTAGTCTACCCAATCTTGAGCTGGTTCCAGATTGCAGTCTGATAGTGTGGACCTGAAACGTTAGTAGAAAGCAGTCATAGAGAAAAAGAATGTTTGCTATCATCAAAATCATAAGTCATAGATCCACAACAAAAGTATGTTAAGGAAATTCTCAAAAAGTATGAAATAGATATTGTAAGTTCGTTCGGGATATTAAGCCCTATGAACTTAGTCCCAAGCAAACCAAGAGGGGGGGTGAATTGGTATTTTAAAAAATCTTAAGACAAAGGAATAAATTCACAAACTAAATCACACCACAAAACCAAATGCGGAATTTAAAAGTGCGGAAGCAAAAATAAGAACACAAAGATTTATAGTGGTTCGGTCGACTCGACCTACGTCCACTCCTTGGAGGCACCCTCCAAGTATTGCACTACAAAACTTGACTCTCCTTTAGCCCCCACAGCTAGGCGGAGAAGCCCTCACAAGAAACTCCTTTTTGCCACCCCGGCAAGGCAGAGAACCTACCTCCTTTTGCTTCCTCCTGAAGCTGGCAGAGAACCACAACCAAAAGCAAAACTCCTTACCTCTACCGACCCTTCCATGGACGAGAAACTCCAGACGAAAGACAAGCAGAGCGATCCTTGAGCAACCCTTGTGAATCCCCTCACAAGCTCCCCCTCACAAGATCCTCTCTCTCTCCCTCTCTCTCTTTCTCTCTTCAAGGTCTTCTCAGGTCAAGGCAGCAGCCAAAGGTCTCTTCAAAACGTTGAAGAAGAGCTCTTTAAATAGAAGAGCTCAAGAGGAGCTCATTAATTGCAAGTAGCCGACTTTATCGTCCATGCCGATATGGACATCGGCCTGGCCGATTAGTACAAATCAAGGAAGATCGGCCAAAGCACAGCCCTGGGAATAGTCCTGGACGATTGAAATTTGGCTTGATCGTCCAGGCCGATCTCACGATCGTCCTGGCCGATTAGTTCAAATCAGAGGTAAATCGTCCTGAGCACAGCCCTGGGAACAGTCCTGGCCGATTGAAATTTGACTTGATCGTCCAGGCCGATCTCACGATCGTCCTGGCCGATATGATCGTATCAATCATCCTTAATTACTCCCTTGATTCCCTGATCAATTAAGGCATAATTTGGTAATTTCGTACAGGCCGATCCTGGCATCGTCCTGGACGATAATTTAAAATTCAGTATGCCTAAACTGTCTAAGGCTGCCATCTCTTTCTATTTTGAGCTTATCGTCCTGGCCGATACACGTATCGTCCAGGCCGATATGTTAATGTCGGCTGCCTTAATTAAGAATCCTTAATTAGACTTTCTGTTTTAAGCTGATCGTCCCGGACGATATAAAGATCGGCCGGGCCGATGTGGGCAAAAATAGAATTTCTAAGCCTCTCAAGTGTGTGTGTGAAGGGTTACTTAGCATCAGTCTTTTTGATTATTACAAGTAGACTCAAAAGGTGAAAAATAAAATTACAGACTGACTCAACCCTAAACCTACGCGATCCTAGACTTGGCTTCCTCTTGATCGTCCGATCTTCGATTCCTGAAAAGTTAGAAGCAACAAGTAGTCCAAGAGAGATAGTGTTTGTCAATCATCAAAACATAAGCCATGAAAATAGGTTTCAACAGATATTGCTAAACCTATTAGTACACCTATGAGTTCCTCAATTCAGTTGGATAAGAACCCAAAGAGAAAATATGTTGATCAAAAGAATTTTAGGGAAATAGTTAGATCTTTGCTTTACTTGACTGCTAGCAGACCTGATATTATGTCAATATTTGTTTGTCTGCTAGATTTCAATCATATCCAAAAGAATCACATTTGACATTAGTAAAAAGGATTTTGAGATATCTCTTGAGAACTCAGAATTTAGGGATTTGGTATCCTAAATTTAGCTCTTTAGTTAAAATAATTAAATATTCAGATTCTGACTTTATAGGTTATAGGGTTGATAGAAAGAGTACTTCTATTCTTTAGTTTTTTGGTCCAGTAGAAAATAGAATTTTTTAGCCTTATCTACTGTTGAAGCTGAATACATTGCCTTAGGAAGTTATGTGGCACAAGTTCTTTGGTTGAAACAACAGTTGATTGACTTAGGATTTATAATAGGCACAGTTCCAATTTATTATGATAACACTTATGCCATTTGCATTTCAAAGAATCTTATTCAATATTCTATAACCAAATATATAGACATAATGCATCATTTCATAAGAGATCATGTATCCAAAGGAGAAATTGAATTGAATCATGCTTCCACTGAAACTTAACTTGTAGATATTTTTTACAAAACCACTAGCTTTTGATACCTTTAGCACATTAAGAACAAGGTTATGTGTTATTGATCTTAATGCTTAGTTAAAATTTTATGCAAATTTGATATGTGTCTTTGTGTATTTTTTATTTTTGTATTTTATAAGCTTATTTGTGTTTGTGATTTTATATTTTTGTTTTTATATTTTGTGTGATTTTGAAATTTTTGCACATTGAATTTCTTATTTTTGATCGATCATGCAAATTTTTCTAAGTATTCTATTCGTACTGTACAAAATTATTTTCATCCTGTCCGAATTCTGTAGCATTTCAATCATTATTTTCAAACTATTTGCATATCATTTTATTTTTCCAATACATTTTATATTGTATGATCTCTATATCACATCCCAGACGATGTGTATTCATTCGTATGTACACACCTAGATGGTTATTCGGGAAGAATCAGTTATTATAATTGATCGTATGTATGAACCCCTAGTTTGTACCATGTGTCATTCAATATGGGAGACGAATCAAACTGTCATTAAAATTATCTTAAATAATCAATCATCCCGGATGAACACCTGTTTGTCTGTACGATCGTATGGTTAAAAAGCTTATACGAAAGGATGCCTCGTAACTTGGGTGATTATGAAAAGTTGTTTTATTTCAATCATATTTGGTCGTACGTACAAAATTTATTTTTGTACTTATGAACCCATGAATCGTACTGTAAGAACCTATTTTCGTATGTATGAAAGATCATTTTTATTTAAATAGGAGGGCTTTGGAATTCATTTTCATTCACTTCAATAGTCTTTTCCAATCCTTCAAATCTTAGTAATGGCTAGTTCTAGTAAGAGGGGTAGACTCATTAAGGGTTCATCTTCTAGGGGTGGAGATGATAATTTTCTATCCAGGGCTAACGAGGAATCTTTTATTAGGTTTGTTTATGAAAAAATTACACCTTCTAGAATCCTACTTCAAGATAGTATATATTTTCAAGTGATTCCCCTTTTCGGTACCACCCAATTTACATTTATTCTGACCCTGATTCACGCCTATAACAAAGAGGCCTTCCACTACTTTCTAGCAAACATGTCTTTTAGTGAGGATGAGAGTAGGATTAGTTCTTATGTACTAAAAAAGAGGGTAAAAATAACTAAGGTAGATTTTGGAACCATTTTGCACTTAAGGACTCAAGGAGTTAGAGTCCACACTTTGACTTCTATATTTGATTTTGATTGGACTAAAATAAATTAAGTTATTAGAGGGATTGAATAAGTATGTAATTTGCCTAGGGTCTCTACTTTGAACCAAAATGCAAGGATCATCCAGCATATCCTCATAACCTCCATAATTCCTAAAGCTAGTGACCATATTAATATTACTCCTTTTCTGTCCACTATCATATATCTTATCATGACTGGACAAACAATTGATGAAGCCCAACTTATTATTGATTATATTCACAGACTTTCTGAAATTAGATATGTCTCACATATGAGAAAGAAGAACATTGCTTTAGGACACCTACTGACCTATATCCTTGAGAAGAAGTACAGTCTTGTTCATCCTGACCCTCAATTTGAAATGTCTATCTACTTCACTGATGCTTCATTTCGAGCACTTTTTTTGGAGAGATGATATAAGTAATGATTCTAAGGGAGAAGGAGAAGCACCTACACTTGCGACTGCTTATGGACCTGACTTTTAAGAGATTGTCCAGCATGTTGACCGACTAGAGAGTCATTTTTATCAGTGCTTTGATCAAATTCAAACTCACCTACACTAGCAGGATGCACAATACCAGCAGGACATGGGTTGGATTTGAGGTCAATTTGACTTAGTGAATACCAACGTGGCTATGATGAATAGCTATTTTTCTATCTTCAACCAGCCACCTCCTCCAGAACAGGGCCCCTTATATTTATAGATATACTTCTTATGTGTTATCTTTGCTAGTCCTTAGTGATGTGATGTGCTAATTTTAGTGTTTTCTATATTTGTGTTTGTTATTTGTGCCTGTTATTTCTTTTATGGTCAAATATATTTATTTGATATCAAATGTGTTTTGTTGTATCACTTCTTTTATTTGATATCAATAAAAAATGTCTTATTTTATTTAGTTTATTTTGTTCTCTGTTTGAAATGTTAGTTAGCCTATATGATAATCCTGACTTAATTGATCTAAAAATTGCTATAATATGAACATCGATATAAAAATTAATTTTATTAAGAAATCTAATTTTTTTAAAAAAATATATAAGTTAATATATAACTCGATCAAGTTAAGGCTATCAATCTCATATTTTTTTAGGCATACATAATTTTAATATTATTATTGCAATTTTGATATCTTATTATTTTTTATTTCTCTTTTAAATATAATTATCTTTGTACTTAGAAAAGTTTAAGCTTTTAGATTATTGATCTTAGAAAGATCAATTAAAAAAATGGAGAAATGTACAAATGTACAAAAATTAAAAAAATGCGTAATGGTTCACAAATTGAAAAGAGGCATAAAATTAGCCCAAATATAAAAAGATGCACAAAGTGTGGCATAAATAATTGAAAAGAAGCACAATGTCGCCAAACAATTTTATTAAAAATGTTTTTTCTTCTATCTTTTAATCTTCAATTTCAAATCAATCTAATGTTCAATTATATTTTGTATTGGAATTAGACTTTAATTAATCTTCATTTCATCACTATTGCCATGATAAAAAAGGGGGAGATTGTTGAGATAGGTTGTTCTTAGTTTTGCATGTTTGATATTCCTACAACTTGTATGGATTTTATGATTCCGAATATTATTGATTTGATTATTATTTCTCCTAACATATTTTGGAAGAATTATTTTGCTCTTGTGTGTACTAACATTTTAAGGAAATCATACTCCAAATTATTGAAAACTTTAAATCAATATCAGTTTAAAGTTTATTGTAATTAAAGCTTGTATTTTCCATTTTATTAAGTTTGAGATATTGCGATTGTAATTAAGTAATTGAGATCATAGAGATCGGGCGAGAGTTTAAAATTTATATTTTTAAACTGATAGTACTATACGATATCCCTTTGTACGGGATGATCTGGTCAATTATTTTTTCCTAACGAACAGTTAAACGAATAGAATTGAAAAATATTTTTTCTAAGTATAGATCATGCAAGATGATCTCAATTTTCATACAGGGATGAACGCCTCTGTTATGTTCTCACATAAAGATCATACAGGATGAACTCAGTCTTTGTACAGTGATGAATGTCTCTATTTTGTTCTCGCATGAAGATCGTATGGGACGATCTCATCTTCGTACAGGAACGAACGCCTCTATTTTATTCTTGCATAAAGATCATAAGGTATGATCTCAGTCTTCGTACAGGGATGAACGCCACTATTTTGTTCTTACATGAAGATCGTACGGGATGATCTCATCTTCGTACAGGGATGAACGCCTCTATTTTGTTCTTACACGAAGATTGTATGAGACGATCCCAGTCTTCGTACAGGGAAGAATGCCACTATTTTGTTCACAAAAACATTTATTTTCGAAGTATGGATCATACGAGACTACCCCTGTTTCTTACAAGGACAAACATCTTGGGTCTATTCTTGCTCATTTCATCCTGATGTTTCGTACATACAAAATTAAAAAAATTTCTAACTATTTATCACGGATAAACTTAGTTTGTGTTGGATAATGATCACATATGAAACGATTTTGTATCGATTTACAATAGGTTCGTATGCAACAATAGTTGAACTATTCGTACGTATGAACATACGATCGTACTTTATGATCGTGTACGCTCAAAATTTAAAAATTCAATTTTCTAGACAGTTTTTCATGTCTTTTGTATAAAAGGTCCATTAAAGACTAACGTTAAAAAATCATCTTCTATCTTTGCTTCATGAATTTTGAAGGGTAATTGAAGAAGAGAGTGTGAGAGAGTGTTTGAGAGAGATTCTTTGCTAGTGGAGTGTAAAGGGTTCACAAGGTTACTCAAAGGTAAGGATCTCTGTGTGTGATTTGTGTTTTTCACTCTTCCTCTTATCTTTCTAGATTGCTCATGAGAAGATCTTTAAAGAAGATCCAGTTCTCTGCCGACATATAGAGAGTGTAAACAACCGACGTTTCTCTACCGACACTTGGAGGGTGTGAAAGGATGAAGGTACTCTACTTATACTTGGAGGGTGTGAAAGGACGAAGGTACTCTACCTATACTTGGAGGGTGTGAAAGGACGAAGGTACTCTGCCTACACTTGGAGGATGTGAAAGGATGAAGTTTCTCTGCCTACACTTGGAGGGTGTGAAAGGATGACGGTACTCTACCATAACAAGGATTGGTGGAAGAGAGTTATATAAAGTCTTCTTCGCCTTACTGTGGGGGCAAAAGGAGAGTCACTTTGGTAATAGTGCAATATCTGATGAGGGAATCATCAGGGAGTGGATGTAGGTCATGTTTGACCAAACCACTATAAATATTTTTATCATTTTAATTTTTCACTGCTTACTTATTATAAGTTTTAAATTTTATGGTTGAAATATTTACTTTCAATATTTCAATTAACTTGCTACGAAACATTAACTGGTTTTAAAGTTTTAATCCAAGAAGTAATTTTTTAAAATTACCAATTCACACCCTCTCTTGGTTATCCTTGGGACATAAGCTTAGGTTTAACAACCTATTCTAGATTCAATAAGAATCAACAAACCTCATTTGTTGATTTGTCAAACCAATCAACTCAATGATTAAAATATTCCATAGTGGTCAACAATCCTCTTAAGCCCATTCCCTCCAAACCTCTTTGCATAATCTACCTAAGCCAACTCTAAAAGACTCTTTAGCCTCCATTAAAAAAGGCCCAAGCCATGCTTGGCTAGAAATGACAAAAAGTGGTCCAACTCTCATGTGGAGCCACCCAATAGCAATGAGGCTTAACCAGCCTTTAATTTTGCCTCCTAATAATCTAGGACACTTGTCAACAATAAAAGTTTGTGTAGGTTTTTAGACCTTATTTAATTGTCCCAAGGCTAACCAAGAGGAGGATGAATTGGTTATTTTAAAAATTTCTTAGATTTTTTTAAAAAAACATTTTTAGAAAATTTAAGCAATGTTCCTTGAATATGCAGTTATTTAGATATAATTATCTCAAAATGTTTTTTAACCATAAACATTAAAGTGCAAAAAAATAAAAAATATAGAAAAATTAAAGTGAACAGAAGAACATCAATTTTAAATTAGTTCTGTCAAAACTTGACCTACGTCCACTCCATGGAGCTCCTCTAGTTATTACACTAAATTAAAGTGACTCTCATTTTTCCCCCACATCAAGGTGGAGAAGCCCTTACAAATTTTCTTCCACCAACCTAATATGGCAGAGAACTAATGCCTTTTACACCCTCCAATTGATGGTAGCATACCATCACATCCTTTTTCACCCTCTTGGTGAAGGAAGAGAACCATCATGTCATTTTTCACCCTCCAAGTGAAGGTAGGTAACTATCATGTCCTTTTTCACCCTCCTAGTGAAGACAGAGAATTGTCACATCCTTTTCACCCTCTTGGTGAAGGCAGAGAACCTCGACACAATGTTGAAAATTTTCTCTCAAAAGTTTCTAGAGTAGTTGGGCAAAAATTTGAAGAAGACAAAGAGATCCTCGCTTTGGACAACCTTATGAATCCCTCATAACTCTCCCTCACCAGAACTCTCACACTTCACTCTCATAATCCCTCCCAAACACTTACACTAAATGAACACTCTCAAGAGAAATTCAGAGTAATGGTCTTAAGGGTCAATTTTTAGGACTTCTTATAAAGGAAAAAAAAAAATCTGAAACTTAAAATTTAAACTGAACTGGCTTCAGATCGTATAGTATAATTAAGGATTATCTATATAAATAGTTCAAAAAATCCTTGTATGATCCCGTATGAACCTAATTTTGTACATTATTAGTCATATGTACGAATTGACATCGTACTATATGAACAGTTCAAAAATAAATGTATTTATCTAGTACGATATGGTATGAATAATATTTCATACACTATCAATCATTTGTACGAACTAACATCGTACTGTACAAATAGTTCAAACTGAATGTGTTCATCTGGTACAATATGGTATGAACCTTATTTCATCACTATCAATCATCTACATAAACTAACATCGTATAGTATGAACAATTAATACAAATCACGATTTATCCTGTATGATCACGGGAGAGCACAACTTTATACTCTATCAATCATTTATATTAATTCATATCATACTGTACAAATAGTACAAAAATAAATGAACTGGTATAAACACAATTTAATATACTATCAATCATCTATATGAACTAACATTGTATAGTATGAACAATTTAAAAGTATAAGCCATGATTTGATTAACTAAATTTTAGAGGAAAAAATATGACAATTTGTATAATATGATTGGAAGTTGTATAATATAATTAGTTTTGAAATTTTATGGTTTCAACTCTCTCCCCGTATATGTGTGTGCACGATTACCCAATTACAACTACACTCTCTTAGACTCAAAAAAATAAAAAATAAAGATTTACAAACTTTATTACATGAAATCCTAATCTACTCTATCTTAAAGTCTTCAGCAATCTGAAGTATAATTTTCTTGAAATGTTAGTACAAACAAATAACAAATAGAAAATGTTTAGTAAATGCTTAGACAAATAATAAAATTAATAGAAAAATAATGTCTTGCTATAAAAAAAAAAATCTTAATCTCAATTTGGATTCCTGAGTTGCAATAAACAATATAGGTGGGGCTTTGATGAATAGCCCTCCAATTTGAACCCTACGGATAAAATACGCTCAAAGGATGAAAATCACTCATTATATCCAAACCAAGCACCTAAACTCCCTTAGTTGAAACCCCCTTTTATTTTGTCTCTCCACATTCTATTTTCCACTTCCCTTGCTTAAACCTAGTGTTTAAAGGCTGGTGAAAGTGAGATTATAATTAGAGGGGCTTCCTTGATCATACACACCTCCTAGCTCATGATTCGGACCATTTTAGCTATTAGTTTTATGAGATTATACTAAAATAGTTTACAAGATCAATAAGTCATTTAACTTTAAAAATTATGAAGTAAATTTTGATAAATCCTAAACCATAGCTGTCACGACCCAACACGACTGGGACGGATCCCGCTCGCATCGGGTCGCAACGGAGCCAACAAATCCAGGATCTGGCTTTGGAATTTGCTTCAGAACTTTCTTCCAGAGATTTAATAGACATAAAAATACAGAGCTACTATAGACATCCAAATACAGTGCAGCACATCTATCTTTTCTTTCATCAAAATAATCATATACAGATACAGTACATGGCTTACAGACAAAAAGAATAGAACAGAACAGATAAGCCATGACTGTAACAAAATCAAAAGTACAAAAATACCTAAACACAGATCAAACTCTGGACAGCTAATCCAAGACTTCCTTCCCTTTCCCAGAACCTGAAAACCACGTAGAAAATAAGGATGAGCTAACAGCTCAGCAAGACATCAATCACCAATCAAAATCATCAGAAACTCACATCAGAAATAGCCATCAGATGCTTATTCAATCATAAATCCACAACCCATACCGAAAAATGAAGTCATGTCAAGTCAGAGTTCAGAACAGATATCATAAAACTTTCAAGTCACAGAACAGACAAAATCGTACGGAATAACCAGAATCGTACATATATCAGAGGATTCCTAAAACAAATCAAATAAGTCACATAACAGATCTCAGATATCAAACATCATGTTCCAGATAACATATCACATATCAGATTTCAAATTCTCCAGACCCTTACAGAATCTCGACGGATTCTGGCCCCTTATGTCTCCATTCCCTAACACTTACAGAGTCTCAACGGATTATGGCCCCTTATAGCTCCATTCCCTGACACTTACAGAATCTCAATGGATTCTGGCCCCTTATAGCTCCATTCTTGATAGCACATACACAATTTTTATTCAAATCAGCTTATTTCAGAAATCTCAGAAATCGTACAAAAATTCAGCGGCATAAAGGCAGTATACGAAATTTACACAAAATTCACTGATTCAGAAATTTATCAAATTACCACAGAACATTCACAACAACATTGTAAGACTTTCATTGTACTGACAAAATATTTTTCAACATCCTGATAATTTGCAATTCGCTTAAAACACTGCAGAATCCAAAATATCCGGTAAAAATCTTCCAAAAAATACTCAAAACGTTCACAATTAACATCTCAGAGACATACCAAAAGTTACGCGGTAAAACCTTTGTCAACCAAAAATAATACCCGAAATTCGCTAACGAAAACAAAATTCAAAACAGAAAACCCGTCAAAATTCTCGTTTCTGAAAATTGAGAAAGGCGGAATGTGCCTTACCTCGAGTCGGCCAACTTCTTTAACTACAGCAACAGACGAAAACAGATCGGAGTCGCCCAAAAATCACTTTTCCTTCTTTTTCCTTCCTTTTTCTCTCTCCTGGCGTCCTTTTCTTTTTCGAAAATATCTCATTTCTATATATATTCAGACTGATCGTACCGGACGATCGCACTTCGTCCCGGGACGATTTTTGCTCTGGACGAATTTCGTTCAAACGAAATTAATTACCGTCACGGATGACTTGGGCTCTAGACGATTTTTGTCCAGACAAAATTAAATATCGTCCCTGTACGATTGGGCTCTAGAGAATTTTTGTCCAGACAATCCAAAGTTCATCCAGACGAACTGTTCAGGATCCAAATTTCCAGCACAACCTGTACCGATCGTCCTGGGACGATCCAACTTCATCCCGGACGATCCTGGAGCAAAAAATGATCTTTACAATCTCCCCAACTTCAGAAAAAATGTCGTCCTCAACATTGCCAATCCAAAACTCAGTCAAAATAGGTACGGATACAACTGCCTCATGTCTGACTCCTTCTCCCAAGTTGCTTCCCTTGCTGTTAGGTGCTTCCACTAAACTTTAATCATAGGAATTTGTTTACTTCTTAACTTACGAACATCGTAAGCCAAATTTAACTCAGGTTCTTCTTTGTACTGCAGATTCGCCTGAATCTCAACATCATCAGCAGAAAACTTCTTGTCAGAATCAGATATCCACTTTCTCAAAGTAGATACGTGAAAAACATTGTGCACATCAGACATCTGATCAGATAGTAATAGTCTGTAAACAGACTTACCAATCCTTTCAAGGATTTCAAAAGGTCCAACATACCTTGGACTGAGCTTACTCACTCTTCCAAATCTGCTGACTCCTTTCATCGGACTGACTTTGATATACATAAAGTCACCAACTTGAAATTTCATAAATCTGTGCTTCTGATAGTAATACTTCTGTTGTCTATCTTGTGCAGTTTTCAATCTTTCTTTAATCAAGTTGATTTTCATAACAGTTTCATCCACAAATGTAGCACCCATTTCTTGTCTATCTCCTAACTCAGTCAGAGTCAAAGGAGTTCTACACTTCCATCCATACAACGCTTCATAAGGTGCCATACCAATACTAGACTGAAAACTGTTATTATAAGCAAATTCGATCAAATGAATATGATCTTCCCAGCTTCCTCCAAAATCCAAAACACGTAATCTCAGAAGATCTTCCAGTACTTGGATAGTCCTTTCAGACTGTCCGTTAGTCTACGGATGAAATGTCGTACTGAAATGCAACTTCGTACCAAATCCTTGCTGAATACCCTTTCATAGTCTAGAAGTAAACCGTCCATCTCGATCAGATACAATCACTTTAGGCCCACCATGTAATCTAACATCTCCTTCACATAGACTTGTGTCAACTTCTCCACCGGATCCGTCTGCCTGATCGGAAGAAAGTGTGCAGACTTCGTCAATTGATCCATAATCACCCAGATGGCATCATGCCCTTACCTAGATCGAGGAAAACCCATAGCAAAATCCATTGTTACCTCCTCCCATTTCCACTCAGGGATAGGCAACGACTGCAACAGACCTCCTGGTCACTGATACTCTGCCTTTACCAACTAACAGGCTTCATATTTCGAAACAAAATCCACTACATCATTTTTCATTCCAGGCCACCAGAACAAATTTTTCATGTCTCCGTACATCTTGCCACTTCCCGGATGTATCGCATAGCCTGAATGGTTTGATTCGTACAGCATCTCTTTCCTCAAATCTCCAAACACAGGAATCCATAATCTATTCTTACAGAAAATAACACCAGAATCAGAAACTCGGAGTTCAGGTTTCTTACTAGATTCAATCTGAGCAATCAACTTCAAATAATCGGAGTCTGACTTCTGAGCTTCCTGAATCCTTTCTTCCAGAGAAGATTGGATAGTCATCTGAGTCAAAATAACAGAATCCAGACCAGTAAAGGAAATCATCTCTAACTGTAATATTTCCATATCTCGTATCAAATACTCATCAGAAGTAAGGTGAATACCTGACATTCCAGAAGATTTCCTGCTCAGAGCATCTGCCACCACATTAGCCTTTCCAGGTTGATACTGAATTGTCAGGTCGTAGTCCTTGATCAACTCAAGCCACCTTCTTTGCCTCAAATTCAGATCCTTCTGAGTGAATATGTACTTAAAGCTCTTATGGCCTGTAAAGATCTCACATCTGATGCCATACAAGTAGTGACGCCAAATCTTCAAAGCAAATACAACTGCAGCCAATTCCAAATCATTCGTCGGGTAATTCTTTTCATGTGATTTCAACTGTCTTGAAGCATAAGCAATTACCCTACCATGTTGCATCAGAACACAGCCCAAACCTTTCAGTGAAGCATCACTGAACACCTGAAATCCTTCCGTACCTGACGGAAGTGCTAACAATGGAGCTGAAGTCAAACAATCCTTCAACTTCTGAAAACTAGCCTTACACTCCAATGTCCAAACAAAAGCTACTGACTTCTGAGTTAGTCTCGTCAGAGGCGTAGAAATCTGAGAAAATCCCTTCACAAATTTTCTATAATATCCAGCCATGCCTAAGAAACTACGTACCTCAAATACCGTAGTAGGCCTTGGCCAATCAACAACAGCTTGAATCTTCTGGGGATCAACAGAAATACCTTCACCGCTCACCACATGCCCCAGAAAAGAAATGCTCTTCAGCCAGAATTCACACTTGGAAAACTTAGCATATAGCTGATGTCGTCTCAAAGTCTCCAACATAATGCTCAAGTGTTTAGCATGATCATCTTCAGAAGCAGAATACACCAAAATATCATCGATGAAGACGATCACAAACTGATCCAGATACTCCTTGAACACTCTGTTCATCAAATCCATGAAAATAACTGGTGCATTGGTTACCCCAAAAGGCATAACCAAAAACTCGTAGTGCCCGTACCGAGTACTGAAAGCTGTCTTCAACACATCAGCTTCCTTCACCTTCACCTGATAATATCTGGATCTCAAATCAATCTTTGAAAATACAGAAGAGCCAAAAAGCTGATCAAACAAGTCATCAATTCGTGGTAATGGATACTTATTCTTAATCATGACTTTATTCAAATCTCTCTAATCAACACACATACGGAGTGTTTCGTCCTTCTTCTTCACAAACAGTACTGGTGCTCCCCAAGGGGAAATACTAGGACGAACAAATCCTCTATCCACCAACTCCTGGAGCTGAACTTTCAATTCAGAAAGTTCCTTCGGTGCCATTCTTTACGGAGCTTTCGATATCGGAGCTATACCCGGAAAAATATCAATAGAGAACTCAACATCTCTATCCGGAGGTAAACCAACCAACTCTTCAGGAAATACATCAGAAAACTCCCGTACAATCAGAATATCAGAAATAGAATCCACATCTATGTTCATATCCCGTACAGAAGCCAAAAATACCGGGCATCCCTTCTTCCACATTCTTATGACTTCCAATACAGAAATCAGACAGGATAGAATACCTCGTAATCCTTGGAATACACATCTTTCCCCATCCATAAACAAACTCACTTGCTTCTTCAAACAGTCAATCTGAGCCTCATACAGACTCAACCAATCCATGCCCAAAATCACATCGTAAGAAAAAATCGGCAACAAAATCAAACTCGATTTCCACTTCTTGCTAGAAATATCAATCTCACAAAAACAAAACTTTCGGGCAATCAAATTACTTCCAGCCGGCAAAATAACAGAAAGAGAAACCAGTAGCAAAACAGAATTCAGATGCAAAGCATCAAAACAACGCTCGGAAAGAAATGAGTGACTGGCTCCAGAACCAAATAAAACACGACAGGGTTGATCAGAAATATAAATCGTACCTATCACCACATCCGGAGCATCTCGAGCCTCCTGCTGACTCAAACAATACACTCGAGGCTGAACTAGAGCTGGAGTTACTGAGCCACTAGACTCCCTCTGACTACCAGTAGGTGATCTCCGTGCCACAGAACTAGATCCACCACCTCTACCACCAGAAGATCCTTCAGTCACAGTACGTAGAGGAACAGTCCTCGGTCTTCCTGCTAAACCAACAGGTCTACTATCAGATCGAAACTTAGATCGTCTATCGAATCCAGCCTGTGGATACTCTGCAATTCGATGTCCTGGCTGACCACATTTAAAGCACTGACCAGTAGTCCTGAAGCACTGGCCAAAATGTCGTCGTCCACAAGTTTGGCACACAGGTGTCCCACTGACTGATCCCGAACTGGTTGTACCAGTAGCGACAATACCAAAAATCGTAGTGGATCCCGACTGTCCACTCCTCTTAGAGTCTCCAGAAACAAATCTGTTGCAAACCTATTTTCATGGCTTATGTTTTGATGATTGACAAACACTATCTCTCTTGGACTACTTGTTGCTTCTAACTTTTCAGGAATCGAAGATCGGACGATCAAGAGGAAGCCAAGTCCAGGATCGCGTAGGTTTAGGGTTGAGTCAGTCTGTAATTTTATTTTTCACCTTTTGAGTCTACTTGTAATAATCAAAAAGACTGATGCTAAGTAACCCTTCACACACACACTTGAGAGGCTTAGAAATTCTATTTTTGCCCACATCGGCCCGGCCGATCTTTATATCGTCCAGGACGATCAGCTTAAAACAGAAAGTCTAATTAAGGATTCTTAATTAAGGCAGCCGACATTAACATATCGGCCTGGACGATACGTGTATCGGCCAGGACGATAAGCTCAAAATAGAAAGATATAGCCGCCTTATACAGTTTAGGCATACTGAATTTTAAATTATCGTCCAGGACGATGCCAGGATCGGCCTGTACGAAATTACCAAATTATGCCTTAATTGATTAGGTAATCAAGGGAGTAATTAAGGATGATTGATACGATCATATCGGCCAGGACGATCGTGAGATCGGCCTGGACGATCAAGCCAAATTTCAATCGGCCAGGACTATTCCCAGGGCTGTGCTCAGGACGATTTACCTCTAATTTGAACTAATCGGCCAGGACGATCGTGAGATCGGCCTGGACGATCAAGCCAAATTTCAATCGTCCAGGACTGTTCCCAGGGCTGTGCTCTGGCCGATCTTCCTTGATTTGTACTAATCGGTTAGGCCGATGTCCATATCGGCCTGGATGATAAAGTCGGCTACTTGCAATTAATGAGCTCCTCTTGAGCTATTCTATTTTAAAGAGCTCTTCTTCAACATTTTTAAGAGACCTTTGGCTGCTGCCTTGACTTGAGAAGACCTTGAGGAGAGAAAGAGTGAGAGGGAGAGAGAGAGGATCTTGTGAGGGGGAGCTTGTGAGGGGATTCACAAGGGTTGCTCAAGGATCGCTCTGCTTGTCTTTCGTTTGGAGTTTCTCGTCCGTGGAAGGGTCGGTAGAGGTAAGGAGTTTTCCTTTTGGTTGTGGTTCTCTGCCAGCTTCAGGAGGAAGCAAAAGGAGGTAGGTTCTCTGCCTTGCCGGGGTGGCAAAAAGGAGTTTCTTGTGAGGGCTTCTCCGCCTAGCTGTGGGGGCTAAAGGAGAGTCAAGTTTTGTAGTGCAATACTTGGAGGGTGCCTCCAAGGAGTGGACGTAGGTCGAGTCGACCGAACCACTATAAATCTTGTGTTCTTATTTTTGCTTCCGCACTTTTAAATTCCGCATTTGGTTTTGTGGTGTGATTTGGGTTGTGAATTTATTCCTTTGTCTTAAGATTTTTTAAAATACCAATTCACCCCCCCCCCTCTTGGTTAGCTTGGGACTAAGTTCATAGGGCTTAACATCCCGAACGAACTTACAAGTGGTATCAGAGCGGGATTCGAAAAATTAAGTTTGAAAACTTTTTGAATTTGATCCATGGCTAACGTAGGAAATAGAAACACTACTGAAGGTTATTCGATTACACGACCTCCTCTATTTGACAACTTACCTTTTGATTTTTTGAAAACCCGCATGTCAACGTTTTTACAATCTACTGATTATCGCATGTGGATGCTTATTCAAGAAGGTTATTCTCCACCTTCTCGTGAAATTAATGGTATTAAAACTGAAGTTGCTTTTACTGAATGGACTTTCGATGAACGTGATTTGGCTCAGTTAAATGCAAATTGTTTGAACTGTTTTTTATGTGCTTTGAAATCTGAAGATTACATGCGTGTTTCAACTTGCAAAACTGGTAAAGAGATTTGGGATAAATTATGCATCACCTATGAAGGTACTAATGAAGTTAAGCAATCCCGTTTGAACTTTCTCTTGCATGACTACGAACTTTTTCGTATGAAACCTCATGAATCGATTTCTGACATGTACACTAGGTTTACTCAGATTGTTACTTCATTGCATGCACTAGGAAAAGAGCTTTCGAATTATGAAAAAGTTAACAAGATTTTGAGATGCTTGCCTTCATCTTATGATGCAAAAATAACTGCAATCACTGAATCAAAAGATTTGAATACTTATTCCATTGATAACTTACTTGGCTCACTCATTGCTTACGAGCAAGGTGTGAATCAAAGAAATCTTGATGCAGGTGAGAAGAAAAAGGAGAAAACAATCGCACTAAAGGCGCACAAATCGGATTCTGAATCTTCCGGGTCTGAGAGCGATAAAATTGCCTTCATCACAAGGCAATTCAAAAGCTTTCTAAGGAAGAAACAAAAGCATCATCAAAGTTGGAGAAAAGGTAAGGATCATAAACATATTAAAGAATCTTCTGATGTTGTTTGTTTTGAATGCAGGAAGCCTGGACATGTGAGAACTGACTGCCCTACACTTAGAGATCAATCAAGCAAAGGAAGAAGAGAGAAGAAAGATAAGTCTAGGAAGGACAAGAAGAAAAACCAAAGGAGCTTTTTGGCAGAATCTGGTACTGACTCCTCTGAGATTGAATCAGAGGAAGAAACTACAAACTTGTGTTTCATGGGAAAAGACCAAAGTGATCAAGAAGAGGTATGTGAACTTTCCTACGATCAACTTCTTGAAGTTTCAGAAAAAATGCATGCATCATATAGGAAACTAAAGAAAACTCATGCTAGCTTGAAATTAGAATTTTTAAATCTACAAAAAGAGCATGAAATTTTGATTAAAGATCATCAAACAATTGATTCAAATCACATGACTTTACTTGATGAATTTGATGAATTAAATAAAAATCATGGTGAGTTAGTTGAAGAACTTGATGCATTAAAAATATCACACACATCACTTGAATCAGATTTTAAGAAGTCTAAGGAGATAGAGAAAAATTTGAGGATTGAAAATGAGGTTTTAAAAAGCACAAATTTGAAAATTCAAAATGATTTAGAAGCATATAAGAAAAATCGGATGACTTCTACTTTTGATCAATTGCCAAAACCAAGGAAGAGGCATTATAACTCAAATCATTTAAGAAATCCCTTTCCTAGAGTTAGATGTTTTTCATGTGGCATGCTAGGACATATTTCACACACTTGCACAATTCACCATAGTACACATTGGGTGTGGAGACCTAAGGTGCATAATCCACAGCATACCACACATGCATTGCATTCTTCTCTTCATAAGAAGGAACCCAAACCTGCTTGGGTTCCTAAAACTAACATTTCATAATTTTTTGCAGGAAGGCTCTCACAAAAGACCTCGTGAGAGTATGTGGTACCTGGATAGTGGATGCTCTCGACATATGACTGGTGACGCTAGCCAGTTTGTTGTACTCGAGTCCAGGACTGGAGGCAAGGTTACCCTTGGAGACAACACCACCAGGAAGGTGGTAGGAGCAGGTATAATTGGTAATTCTAAGAACCTTATGATTGAAAATGTTTTGCTTGTAGATGGATTAAAGCACAACTTGCTCAGCATCAGTCAATTCTGTGACAAAGGCTTCATCGTATAATTCTTTGCGGATTCATGCATTGTAAGTTTAAGTAACAACACTATTTTGCAGGGAAAGAGGATCAACAACGTCTACATGCTTGATTTAAATAACATTGATTGTGCTGCTTCTTTTTGCTTAAAAACTGTGATTGATGATTCTTGGTTGTGGCACAGGAGGCTTTGTCATGCAAGTATGAAAACTCTTAGGAAAGTGACCCAAAAAGACCTAGTTAGAGGTGTCCCCAAACTTAAGTTTACAAAAGACCACCTTTGTGATGCCTGTCAACTAGGAAAGCAAGTCCACTCCACGTTTCACCCCATCAAGGACATTAGCACCTCTAGACCTTTAGAAGTCCTTCACATGGATTTATTTGGACCCATTAGCACGGCTAGTTTGGGAGGGAAAGTCTATGGTTTTGTGATTGTTGACGACTACTCGAGGTTCACTTGGACTAGATTTCTTTCACATAAAAATGAGTCTTTTGAGGAGTTTAGAACATTTTCTACTTGGATTCAGAAGAAGCTAGGTTGTGAGATTTTGACCATCCATAGTGATCATGGGGGAGAATTTGAAAATGAAAAATTTGAAGATTTTTGTGAAGACAAGGGGATTAGTCACAATTTCTCAGCTTCTAGGACCCCTCAGCAGAATGGGGTAGCTGAAAGGAAGAACCGGACCTTGGTAGAAGCCGCTAGAGCCATGCTTGCTGAGTATTCACTTCCAAAATACTTTTGGGCTGAAGCAGTTAACACAGCTTGTTATGTGTTGAATATGGTGAATGTTAGAGCCAAATTAGAAAAGACACCCTATGAGATCCTTAAGGGTATAACACCCTATCTTTCCCACCTTCATGTCTTTGGTTGTAAGGTTTTCATTCACAACAATGAGAAATCTCACTTGGGAAAATTTGATCCTAAATCTGATGAGGGAGTATTCTTGGGATATTCTAGTGTTGGGAAGTCTTTTAGGGTATTTAACAAGAGAACTTTAATGGTGGAAGAGACAACTCATGTAGTTTTTGATGAGTCTGAGCCTAAGAAACATGGAGTAGAAGATGATGATATTTGAGAGATTACTAGTGGAGTAGAGAATTTGGGGAAGGGGTGTGAGCACCCAAGTAATGAAGGAGTAGAAGGTGTCGCCCAAGGAGTAGAGAACTTTGTTGAAAGGGGGGAAACTTCACACACTTTGGCTAGAGATTGGAGATACTCTACAAGTCACCCCAATGATTTGATCTTAGGAGACCCTTCTAGTGGAGTTAAGACTAGACATGAACTTAGGAAGGAGGTGAACCACTCTGCTTTTATTTCTATGACTGAACCTACCACCATTAACCAAGCCCTTTCTGATGAGTTTTGGATTTTAGCAATGCAAGAAGAATTGAATCAATTTGTTAGGAATGATGTTTGGGAACTTGTGGAAAGACCTAAAGGACAAACTGTAGTTGGAACAAAGTGGGTCTTTAAGAACAAAGTGAATGATTCAGGAGTGGTGGTGAGGAATAAAGCAAGGTTGGTGGCTAAGGGGTACAATCAAATAGAAGGGATAGACTTTGAGGAGACTTTTGCCCCTATAGCTAGATTGGAAGCCATTAGGGTGCTATTAGCCTTTGCCTGTTATAAAGGATTTAAGCTTTTTCAAATGGATGTCAAGAGTGCCTTTTTAAATGGGGAGATAAAAGAAGATGTGTTTGTAGAACAACCTCCAGGTTTTGAGAGCTCCCAATTTCCAAATCATATGTTTAAATTAAAAAAGGCATTGTATGGTTTAAAGCAGGCACCAAGAGCTTGGTATGAGAGGCTGAGCACATTCTTACTAGAGAGGGAGTTTGTCAAGGGAAGTGTAGACACCACCCTTTTTCTTAGGAGAGTTGGAGATGATTTACTCATTGTTCAGATTTATGTGGATGATATACTCTTTGGATCTTCTAATAAAAATTTGTGTGATGATTTTTCTAAAACAATGAGTAGAGAGTTTGAGATGAGTTTGATGGGAGAGTTGTCCTACTTTTTGGGGTTTAGCATAAAACAATTGGAGGATGGAACTTTTCTAAATCAAACAAAATACATAAAGGATATTTTGAAGAAATATGAGATAGACAAAGCCAAGCCAATTAACACTCCCATGACTTCTAGTGCTCCATTGGATAAGGACCCAAGTGGTAAGTCTGTTGATCAGAAGAAGTATAGAGGCATGATTGGATCTTTACTTTACTTGACTGCGAGCCGACCTGACATCATGTTTAGTGTTTGCCTTTGTGCTAGGTTTCAGGCTGACCCTAGGAGTCCCACTTGACTGCTGTTAAGAGAATTTTTAGATATCTTTTGGGGACACAAGGATTAGGGATTTGGTACCCTAGACATAACACTTCTTTTGAGATTATTGATTTTTCTGACTCTGATTTTGCAGGATGCAAGGTGGATAGAAAGAGCACTTCTGGAACTTGTCAATTCATTGGACAATCTTTGGTCTCTTGGTCTAGTAGGAAGCAAAACTCTGTTGCTCTTTCCACTGCTGAAGCTGAATACATTGCTCTTGGAAGTTGTGTGGCCCAAGTCCTTTGGTTGAAACAACAGGTATTGGATTTAGGATTACATGTAAGTACCATCTCAATCCTTTGTGACAATACTAGTGCCATATGCATCTCTAAGAATCCTATCCAACATTCAAGGACTAAACACATTGACATTAGGCATCACTTCATTAGAGATCATGTGACTGAGGGAGACATTGAGTTACACCATGTGACAACTGAAAATCAACTAGCAGACATCTTTACTAAACCACTGGCCTTCGATACTTTCAGCTCTTTAAGGACCAGGTTGGGTGTGATTGACATAAATGCATGAAACTTTTTACTTTCTTTTGTTTTTCTTTCTTTTGCTTTTGTTTCCTGTTTTGTTGTTTTAGTTCTTTTTGTGTGTTTTATTTTTTTTTTCCTTTTTTTTCCTTTCCTTTTTGTCTTTTTTTTACTTAGTTTTCAAAATCATGGCTAATATGGTATTATATTCCTTGTCCTTGCTTTTGGGAATTTGTAGTCAATATGCTTTTATCTACTCAATCTCTTAGATGGTAGAAATATTTTGTGATTGTATCTCTTTCTCTAACCTATTTTAGTGGCATAGTTATCTTTTTTAATCAAAAATCTCTCTCAAGTTAAAGATTATTTATGGAATTGAGATCTTTTCTTAAACTTGCTTAAAAAACTCTATCTTATACTTATAATGTTTAAAGTTTTTTTTCACATGAAAATTGCTCGTTACTCTTGTCCTTGATTATTGATTTTGCTTGTGATAACTCTTCCTTTGGTTAGAGAGAGTGCTCCTATTCTCTAATATATGAGAAGATCTATTCACAACTTTGTCTTTAAAAGATCATAAAAGAGACTATAGCTTGCAAAAAAAAAATTGGCCAATGATGCCAATAAAAGATGCGCAAAGCGCCAAATTGAAAAATATAATACACAAAGTGTATCAAAAGATGCGCAGTGCGCCAACCAATTGTCAAGAGACATAAAATGAGCCCACTCCAAAACAAGCTACTCTCTCTTTTTCAATCTTTTAGAACTTAGAAGTGTTGGTTATCAAAGACTTGACTTCAATTAAATTACGATTGTGATAAATTTACTCTATCTCATTATTGTATGAAGATAGTTTTTCTTAAGCCAAGTGATAAGTAAATTCCTTTTTTTCTCATAACCAATTAATTTCTTGAGTTAGGTCATTGATTTCAAAAGACAATTCTACCCTAAAAAATGTCTGAGCTAAGGGTAGTCATGATCGGATATTCTACTACTCTATAGATTGATGAGCTTATTAACACATTAACTCACAAATTTTTGAATCAATCACATGGAATGCTATATCATGTTCATGCCTTGATTAAAAAAAAAAAAAAGGGGTCTCTTTGCTTTGCTTTCTTGAATCCTCCTTTTTGATATGTCAAAAGGGGGAGAAGTTTATGAGGTTCTTTTTTACATCAATCCTGATTTTTTTTTCCCTTCTGTTTTCGTAGTGGTTTGCCATCATCAAAAAGGGGGAGATTGTTGCAAACCTATTTTCATGGCTTATGTTTTGATGATTGACAAACACTATCTCTCTTGGACTACTTGTTGCTTCTAACTTTTCAGGAATCGAAGATCGGACGATCAAGAGGAAGCCAAGTCCAGGATCGCGTAGGTTTAGGGTTGAGTCAGTCTATAATTTTATTTTTCACCTTTTGAGTTAGCTTGTAATAATCAAAAAGACTGATGCTAAGTAACCCTTCACACACACACTTGAGAGGCTTAGAAATTCTGTTTTTGCCCACATCGGCCCGGCCGATCTTTATATCGTCTAGGACGATTAGCTTAAAACAGAAAGTCTAATTAAGGATTCTTAATTAAGGCAGCCGACATTAACATATCGGCCTGGACGATACGTGTATCGGCTAGGACGATAAGCTTAAAATAGAAAGAGATAGCCGCCTTAGACAGTTTAGGCATACTGAATTTTAAATTATCGTCCAGGACGATGCCAGGATCGGCCTGGACGAAATTACCAAATTATGCCTTAATTGATCGGGGAATCAAGGGAGTAATTAAGGATGATTGATACGATCATATCGGCCAGGACGATCGTGAGATCGGCCTGGACGATCAAGCCAAATTTCAATCGGCCAGGACTGTTCCCAGGGCTGTGCTCAGGACGATTTACCTCTGATTTGAACTAATCGGCCAGGACGATCGTGAGATCGGCCTGGATGATCAAGCTAAATTTCAATCGTCCAGGACTGTTCCCGGGGCTGTGCTCTGGCCGATCTTCCTTGATTTGTACTAATCGGCCAGGCCGATGTCCATATCGGCTTGGACGATAAAGTCGGCTACTTGCAATTAATGAGCTCCTCTTGAGCTCTTCTATTTAAAAGAGCTCTTCTTCAACATTTTTAAGAGACCTTTGGCTGCTGCCTTGATCTGAGAAGACCTTGAGGAGAGAAAGAGAGAGAGGGAGAGAGAGAAGATCTTATGAGGGGGAGCTTGTGAGAGGATTCACAAGGGTTGCTCAAGGATCGCTCTGCTTGTCTTTCGTTTGGAGTTTCTCGTCCGTGGAAGGGTCGGTAGAGGTAAGAAATTTTGCTTTTGGTTGTGGTTCTCTGCCAGCTTCAGGAGGAAGCAAAAGGAGGTAGGTTCTCTGCCTTGCCGGGGTGGCAAAAAGGAGTTTTTTGTGAGGGCTTCTCCGCCTAGCTGTGGGGGCTAAAGGAGAGTCAAGTTTTGTAGTGCAATACTTGGAGGGTGCCTCCAAGGAGTGGACGTAGGTCGAGTCGACCGAACCAGTATAAATCTTGTGTTCTTATTTTTGCTTCCGCACTTTTAAATTCTGCATTTGGTTTTGTGGTGTGATTTGATTTGTGAATTTATTCCTTTGTCTTAAGATTTTTTAAAATACCAATTCACCCCCCCCCCTCTTGGTTAGCTTGAGACTAAGTTCATAGGGCTTAACATCCCGAACGAACTTACAAAATCTCCTCTTACCAGAGGAACCACTACTAAAAGTATCACCTCCAAATCTCTTCCTACTTGTAGTCCACCGCTGCGGAGTAGCCATCAAATCATTCTCTATCAGACGAGCTCTCTCCACAAGCTCAGAGAAATTAGAAATATAAAATGGCACCAGGGGCTACCTCAGACTATCTCGTAGTCCCCTCAGAAATCTGTAGCACCTCTCAGCAGAAGTACTTACCAACTGTGGAGAATAATGGGCTAAAGCAGTAAACTCAGCCTCATACTGCATCACAGTCCTGCTCCCCTGAACAAGTCTCAGAAAAGTCTCCTTCATCTGCTGTCGTGCAGAAGGAGGTACAAACCACAATCAAAATTTCTCAGAAAATTCTTCCCAAGTAATCAAAGAATTTAGCTTCCCTTGGAATTTCGCTTCCTGCTGGCCTATCCACCAGTGCTCTGCTTCCCCATCCAACAGAAAAACTACCAAAGGTACCTTCCTGTCCGGCGGACACTATATACCATCAAAAGTCTTCTCTAACCTCCTCAACCATTCTTTAGCTGCTCTGGGCTCAACAGTGCCCTCAAACCTCGGAGGTTTCAATCTCAAAGTCAAACACAAAATCAAAATGCAAACAAAATAAAAAAAAAAACAAAACAACCAAAATAAAACAACTGCAGATGTTTGTCTATATCTTCAGATCGGACAGTAGAGGCTCTACTCTGAGTCTCGCTCATCATCTGAGCAATCAATGTAGCAAACTGAGAAAGTGTATCAGAACTAACCACTGGGGCTGTACTACCCACTGGAGCTGCCTGACTAGCACTCTGCCCATCTGTCATATCTGGGTCTGGCAGATCCATGATCACACAGAAACTAAGCACAAAACAACAGAATAAAAATCCAGACAAACCAGACCTACCCCAGATAGACTCACAGATCACTTCCTATAGCTCTGTCTTATAATCCAAATTCCAAAACAATTGCTCTGATACCACTAAAGCTTGTCACGACCCAACCCGACCGAGACGGATCCAGCTCACATCGGGTCGCGACGGAGCCAACAAATCCAGGATCTGGCTTTGGAATTTGCTTCAGAACTTTCTTCCAGAGATTTAATAGACAGAAAAACATAGAGCTACTATAGACATCCAAATACAGCGCAGCACATCTATCTTTTCTTTCATCAAAATAATCATATACAGATACAGTACATGGCTTACAGACAGAAAGAACAGAACAGAACAGATAAGCCATGACTGTAACAAAATCAAAAGTACAAAAATACCTAAACATAGATCAGACTCTGGACAGCTAATCCAAGACTTCCTTCTCTTTCCCAGAACCTAAAAATCACGTAGAAAACAAGGATGAGCTAACAGCTCAGCAAGACATCAATCACCAATCAAAATCATCAGAAACTCACATCAGAAATAGTTGTACAAAAATCACAGAACAGATGCTTATTCAATCATAAATCCACAACCCATACCGAAAAATGAAGTTATGTCAAGTCAGAGTTCAGAACAGATATCATAAAACTTTCAAGTCACAGAATAGACAAAATCGTACGGAATAACCAGAATCGTACATATATCAGAGGATTCCTAAAACAAATCAAATAAGTCACATAACAGATCTCAGATATCAAACATCATGTTCCAGATAACATATCACATATCAGATTTCAAATTCTCCAGACCATTACAGAATCTCGACGGATTCTGGCCCCTTATGTCTCCATTCCCTAACACTTACAGAGTCTCAACGGATTCTGGCCCCTTATAGCTCCATTCCCTGACACTTACAGAATCTCAACGGATTCTGGCCCCTTATAGCTCCATTCTTGATAGCACATACACAATTTATATTCAAATCAGCTTATTTTAGAATTCTCAGAAATCGTACGAAAATTCAGCGGCATAACGGCAGTATATGAAATTTACACAAAATTCACTGATTCAGAAATTTACCAAATTACCACAGAACATTCACAACAATATTGTAAGACTTTCATTGTACTGACAAAACATTTTTCAACATCCTGATAATTTGCAATTCGCTTAAAACACCGCAGAATCCAAAATATCCGGTAAAAATCTTCCAGAAAATACTCAAAACATTCACAATTAACATCTCAGAGACATACCAAAAGTTACGTGATAAAACCTTTGTCAACCAAAAATAATACCCGAAATTTGCTAACAAAAATAAAATTCAAAACAGAAAACCCGTCAAAATCCTCATTTCTGAAAATTGAGAAAGGCGGAATGTGTCTTATCTCGAGTCGGTCAACTTCTTTAACTACAGCAACATACGAAAATTGACAGGAGTGGCCCAAAAATCACTTTTCCTTCTTTTTACTTCGTTTTTTCTCTCCTGGCATCCTTTTCTTTTCCGAAAATATCTCATTTCTATATATATCCAGACTGATCGTACCGGACGATCGCACTTCGTCCTAGGATGATTTATGCTCTGGATGAATTTCATTCAGACGAAATTAATTACCATCACGGACGACTTGGGCTATGGACGATTTTCGTCTAGACGAAATTAAATATCGTCCCTGGATGATTGGGCTCTGGAGAATTTTCATCCAGACGATCCAAAGTTCGTCCAGACGAACTGTTCAAATCCAAATTTCTAGCACAACCTGTACCGATCGTCCTGGGATAATCCAACTTCATCCCGGACGATCCTAGAGCAAAAAATGATCTTTACAATAGCTTAAGACACTTGGTCTTAAATAACTTTTAAAAAGCTGAACAAATGACCCCTATCATTGCACTTCACCCAATTAAGCTCTCTTAAAAATTTCTTTAAGATTGATTGAGATGTTTAACAAAATGAGCTAAATTTCTATTCCTAGCATTAATCATGCAATACATGCATTGATGCATTTTTTGAGCTATTGAACGTGTGACCAATGGCTCAAATCTCATCATTATATTGTTCATCCAAACCATACAGTCCTTCTTTTTATCAAGTTCTCCATTCAACGGCATCTTGACCATTCATCTTAAAAAATGGGCAATCAGATGAAGCGCGGGGCTACTGAAGTTGATAAGTAAAAAATCGTGTCTGCCACTATCACCTTTCTTCATTAATTTCATTGATTATTATCAGGCAAACATTAGCTACTAATGCCTTTCATTATTTTAATCCAGCAAATTAGAAGATGCCTCCTGGCCCTCTATCACTAAAGCCTAGTTAAAATTAATAAAATTAATTTTAAAATCATTTTAATCACAAAATTTTAAAAAATCCATAGTAAATTTAATATTTGGCCATAAATTATGTGAAACCACTCATTTTGTTCATTATTTTATGCCCTTTTAGTTAATGGTGATGAGTATTAAGGGAATAATTCCATTATTAAGATTTTTTATTTTCTTAATTACTCTCTTAATATTCATCTAATTACTCTAAAATTATACAACATAGTTTATCATGCTATTCTCTGCCCATAGTGAATTTTTGAAAATTTTTATTCATATTTTAAGGTTGATTGATTTTACATTAGTAAAAGTCACCTTTAATCTCATATTTTTAAAAAAAATTCATTATGAGTTGATCTTCGCTTAATTCCACTAACTCAAACTTTCCATTATGTCATTAAATAGAGCTTGGCCAAAGGTGAAGTGAAACTTATCAAGTTTAATTCAAGTGTTTAAGATAATTACATGTGATCTTCCACTTTATCTTGCATAATCATCACTTAGAAATTTCTTGGCTTGCTTCTTAAGTTTAATTAGTGAATGTCATGGTATCTGCTTCCCTTACAACATTGTTTTTGTTAGCAATGATTTAGTGAATTTATCTTTGGGTGGATATTAAAGTGTTTGGATTATGGTTTAACCCATATGCTTTAAATTCACCCCTCTCAATGCACTTAGATTTAGGTCACATGATTGATGTGGTGTGATTATTGATGTGCATATGCCTAAGGGTTAGATGAACCAACATTAAAACTTCATCAAACACTAGTGCCATTTAAGAACAACAATTATGGACAACATATAGGAATTTAGGAAAACAAAAAAATAATTTAATTATACACCTAGTAAAGGTGAGACTCAAGAATTTAGAGCCCTGAAACTTCATAAAAAAAAATCTATTAGTGAACTTACTGACATCATTATGAACTTAGTGACATCAATAGATAATTTTTTGAAATTCATTATGAACTTAGTGACGTCATACACCTTAGGTTCAAATTCCACTGAATTTAGAGCCCATTAAGTCATAAAATTAATCAACTAAAAAATTAGCCTTTTGAGGAGATTGAAACTTCAAAAAAATACAATAAACTGAAATTAAATAAAAAATATAAATAAGATTTAAAATTTCTTATAATTAAACCCTCTACCAAGAAAAATTAAAATCCCCATGACTAAGACTCAAATGTTAGCTTAATTTAATAATTAAGGAAAATTAATAATTACTTGAAATAAATATTAAAAATTATTTAAAATTTCAAACTCTTGAAAACACTCCTACATATCATCCTTTTTCATTGGGAGTGATTTTAAGAAGTTTGGAGTGAGTTTGGTGCAAAATCAACAACACCTCCTTAATTAAACAATTAATTAATTCAATTAAATATCAAAATTTTAAAACTTCATAAGTAATTCTAAAAAATTCCAAATTGAGTAAACTCAAATTCATTTGACTCCTTTAAAGGTCTAATTTTTATTAAAAATGTCAAACCTTCATAAATCATTCAAAATCAAAAGGTCAATCTTTGGTCAACTTTACTTGAAAATTAAAACAAAATTTTGAAAATCATAACTTAATCTAGAAAAATCAAAATACAAAAACTTATTGTCGTTTTACGCATTTTAGAGTCTAGTCTTTATAAAAAAATATTAAAACTCTAAAAATCAATATAAATTTAAAATTCAAAATTAGACCCCTTTAGTAAATGAATTAAATAATTCATAAACTTTCAAAAATTCAACAAATGTTAAAACTCTAGTAAACATAATATAATTAATAAAATCAAAGAAATAATCTTAAAATACACAACAAATACTTTATTTATGATGTTTTTAGAATAGACTATCTTGAGCTATGGGGCTACGTATCTTAAGGAGGCCTAGTTCCTCGAGCCCATTATGACTATTGAGATAGTTTCTTCTTAGTTTTGCATGTTTGATATTCTTTCACCTTGTATATTTTTTATGATTCCAAATATTATTGATTTGAATATTAATTCTCTTAACATATTTTGGAAGGATTATTTTGCTCTTGTGTGTACTAATATTTCAGGGAAATCATACTCCAGATTATTGAAGACTTTAAATCAAAATAAGTTTAGAGTTTATTGTAATTAAAGTCTGTATTTTCCAGTTTATTGAGTCTGAGAGAGTGTGATTGTAATTGAGTAATTGAGCACACACACCAAGGAGAGTTTAAAATTCATATTTTTTTAAACTAATTGTATCGTATGATATCATTTTGTATGGAACAATCTGCTCAATTATTTTCCCCAACGAGCAGTTGAATGAATAGAAATGGAAATATTTTTCCATGGATCGTATGAGATGATCTCAGTTTTCGTATAGGGACGAAGGCCTCTATTTTATTTTCGGACAAAGATTGTATGAGATGATCTCAATCTTCGTATAGGGATGAACACCTCTGTTTTGTTCTCGTACAAAGATCTTATGGGACAATCTCATCTTTGTACAGCGACGAACGCCTCTATTTCGTTCTCGCACGAAGATCATTCGGGACGATCAAAAATTTTGTACAAGGATGAATGCCTCAATTTTTTTCTTGGATAAAGATCGTACGAGACGATTAATATTTTCGTACAGGGACAAATGCCTACATTCAATTCTCGCTCATTTCAACCTAACATTTTATACAAACAAAATTTAATTTTCTAACTGTTCATCTCGGACAAGTTTTAACCGAATGGCGATCGCATATGAAATGATTTCATACTGATTCACAATAGGTTCATATGCAATAGTATTTGAACTATTCATACATATGAACATAAAATCGTATTGTACGATCGTGCAGATCAAAATTGAAAACTTAAGTTTTCTTGATGGTTTTTTGTGTCTTTTGTATAAAAGGTCCATCTAAAATTGACGTGAATGATTTTTTAAATCTTTGCTTCATGAATTTTCAAGGGCAATTGAAGGAGAGAGTGTGAGAGAGTGTTTAAGAGAGATTACTTGCTAGTGGAGTGAGAAGGATTAACAAGGTTACTCAAAGGTAAGGATCTCTATGTATGATATGAGTTTTTCACTCTTCCTCTTGTCTTTCTAGATTACTCGTGAAAAGATTTTTAAAGAAGATTTGGTTCTCTATCGACGCTTGGAGAGTGTAAATAGCCGAAGGTACTCTGCCTACACTTGGAGGGTGTAAAAGGATGAAGGTACGCTGCGTACACTTGGAGGGTGTGAAAGGATGAAGGTACTCTGCCTGCACTTGGAGGGTCTGAAAGGATGAAGGTTTTCTGCCTACACTTGGAGGGTGTGAAAGGATGATGATACTCTATCACACCGGGGGTTGGTGGAAGAGAGTTTTATAAAGGCTTCTCTGTCTTGTTGTGGTGGCAAAAGGAGAGTCACTTTAGTAATAGTGCAATACCTAAAATTAGAGGCTTCAAGGAGTGGATGTAGGTCGTGTTTGACCGAACCACTATAAATCATTGTGAAATTTTATTTTTTGCTGCTTACTTACTGCAATTTTAATTTTGTGGTTGAAAAATTTTCTTTCAAATAATTTCAATTAAATTGCTACGAATCGTTAACTTGATTCAAAATTTTAAAATCAAAGAAATAATTTTGAAAATTGCCAATTCATCCCCCCTCTTGGTTAGCTTTGGGACATTAGTTTAGGTTTACCAACCTATTTTAGATTCAATAAGAATTAACAAGTTGTATCAGAGCTTTTTTTCAAAACTATAAGTTTAGACTACTTTTTTATAAACGAGCATGGCTACTTTTTGAAATTAGAACACACCTAAAGTGTATTCGATCACTAAACCTCCTTTATTTTATAACAGCCATTTCAATTTTTGGAAAACATGCATATCTAAATTTTTACATTCATTAGATTATCGTTTGTGGATTTTAGTTCAAGAAGGGTATACAAAACCAACTAGACTAGTTGATGGTATTAGAGTTGAAACACCCTTTACAAATTGGACTGTAGAAGAATATGACTTAGCAACTTAATGCCAAGTGTTTAAACATTTTCTTTTGTGCACTTACGTTAGAAGACTACATGCAATTTTCCACTTGCAAAAGTGGAAAGGATATATAGGATAGACTTTATATCACTTATGAAAGGACTAATGAAGTAAAGCAATCTAGATTAAACATTTTATTACATGATTATGAATTATTTCATATGAAATCCAATGAATCTATTTCTAGCATATACCTAAGATTCACTCAGATAGTCAATTCTTTGCATGCATTAGCTAGGGAACTAACGAATGTTAAAATGGTTCATAAAATTCTTTGTTGTTTGCCCACTATTTATAATGCAAAAATAATTGCTACTATAGAGTCTAAAGATCTAAATGTTTACTCTATGGATAATCTTCTTAGATCACTAATTGCTTACGAGCAAGGAGTGAGTCAAAGAAAGGTTGATGTAGGAGAACAACAAAGGAGAAGAACATTACACTGAAAGTGGAGGAGTCAGAGAGTGATTTATCACAACTTATGGATGAGGATGGCATTGCCTTGATGACTAGGCAAATCAGGAGCTTTCTTAAAAGGAAGAAGAGGAGACGCCAATAGTGGAACATAGGTAAATTCAATAAGAATGCTAAGGTTTTGAATTATGTGATTTGCTATGAATGTAGGAAACCTTGACATATAAAATTAGACTGCCCAAACCTAAAAGCCACTCCTAGCAAGGAGAAGGTAAAGGAGAAACCAAATCTGAAGAAGGGAAAGAAGTGATTTCAATGAGCTTTTTGGGCGAACTCGGCTTCAAATTTGTTAGAAATTAAAAAGGAGGAAGAAACCAACTTATGCTTAATAGCTGATAACCTTGATCAGTCAGATCAAGAAGAGTCATGTGACTTAATCTATGCTAAACTATTAAAAGTTTCTAAACAGATTCATGACGTATATAGGAAGTTAAAGAAAATGCATGCTGGTCTGAATTTAGAATTACAAGAATTGCAAAGAGAACAAAAAATTCTTAGGAAAGATCATGCATTGATAGATAATAACCACATGAGCTTACTTAATGAATTGATGACTTGAATAAGAAGAATGGGATCTTAAAATCATCCTATGCTCAATTAGATAAAGAATTTAAGGATTTTAAGGATGAATCAAATAGTAGAGAACATTCTTCAAATTTTAATAAACATATGTTAGAAGATTTAAACACATTTTTCAAATTAAAAGTACAAGCTCTCGAGGAAAATAGGAAACCACCAACACTTGAAGACTTTATAAATCCTATTTTGTATCTAACATTTTTACAACTCAGGAAGAAACAGACTAATTATAGAAGATTAAGAAATCCATTTTATGGAGTTAAATGTTATTCCTGTGACATGTTTAGACATATATCACACACCTGTACTTTTGATAGAAAAACTCATTTAGTGTGGAAATCTAAGATGCATAAACCTAGACATATCATAGAGGCATCTAGTTTTATTTTTGCTAAAAGGAGAACCAAACTTGTTTGGGTTCCTAGGTTTAACATTTCATAGTTTTGTAGGCACGCTCTTATATAAGGCTTCATGAGAGCATTTGGTACCTGGACAATGGTTGCTCAAAGCATATTACTGGAGACACTGAGCAATTTATATCGCTGGAAGCTAGAAGCGGAGGCAGGGTTACACTGGGAGATAACTCCACTAGGAAGGTGGTTGGATCTGGTATGATTAGAAACTTGAAAAACTTTTTCATAGAAAATGTATAACTTGTAGAAGGCTTAAAGCATAATCTTTTGAGTATTAGCCAGCTATATGATAAAGGATACAGTATAAAATTTTCTCTACTAGCTATATATTAAGCCTAAATAGAAATGATGTTTTGCATGAATTAAGGGTAAATAATATTTAGATGCTAGATTTAAATTGTATAAAAACTCCTAATACTTTCTATTTGAAAACTATTTCTGATGAGTCATGGTTATAGCATAGGAGACTTTATCACTCAAGCATGAAAAACCTTAAGAGAATTATCAAAAAGAATTTGGTGAGAGGTATACCAAAACTAAACTTTACTAAGGGTCACCTTTGCGATGCATGTCAATTAGAAAAATAGGTTAAATCCTCTTTTCAGTCCAATAAAGATCTTAGAACTAGTAAGCATTTAGAGATTTTACATACGGATCATTTTGGATCGGTTAGAACTGTAAGTTAAGGAGGGAAGGTATATAAATTTGTGATAGTTGATAAATTTTTTAGAGTCACTTGGATTAAATCTTATATCATTAGAGTGAATCATTTGAGGAGTTAAGAGATTTTTTGACTTGGATTCAGAAGAAACTACGATGTGAGATTTTAACAATCCAAAGTGATCACAATGGTGAATTTGAAAATAAAAAATTTGAGGAATTTTGTAAAGAGAAAGGAATTGATAATAATTTTTTTGTACCTAGAACCCCTCAGTAGAATAGGGTAGTCAAAAGAAAGAATATAATATTAATTGAAGCCGCTCGAGCCATATTGGCAGAATATTCACTTCCTAAATATTTTTAGGCTGAAGTGGTTAGCACTGCATACTATGTTTTGAATAGGGTGAACATCAGATCGAAATAAAATAAAACACCCTATGAGCTTCTTAAGGGTAAAGCTTGTCACGACCCAACCCGACCGGGACGGATCCCGCTCGCATCGGGTCGTGGCCAAACTCAACTGACTGAACTGATTCCAGGATCTGGATTTGGAATTTGTTTCAGAACTTTCTTCCAAACATTTACACACAGAAACAGACACACACAGAGATACTATAAACATCAAATACAGCAGAACCGATCATCTATCTTTTCTTCCTCAAAAAGAATCATATACAAATACAGCTCATGGCTTTCAGACAGAAATAACAGAACAGAAAAGCCATGACTGTACAAAAATCAAAAGAGCAAAATACCTATAACAGATCAGACTCGGGAATCCTACTCCAAGACATCCTTCCCTTTCCCAGAACCTGAAAACCATGCAAAAATAAGGATGAGCTACAACAGCTCAGCAAGACATCAAACCTCCAATCGAAATCCTCAGAATCCACCACAACCACATCAGACAGAATCCAATCAGAATATAGAACTGACAAAGCAGAACAGAACAAATCAAATCAGAACAGAATAGACAGAACAGAACAGATTAAATATCAATTCAGAACTGAATCATATATCAAATCAGAACAGATAGAATCGTATGGAAATCAGAATCAGATCATATCAAAATCGTATCAGAACATATCAATTCAGAACATATCAAAAGTCAAAACATATCCTCTGATACTGACAGAATCTCAACAGATTCTGGCCCCTTATGCCTCCCTTCCCAGACACTAACAGAATCTCTCAGATTCTGGCCCCTTATGCCTCCCTTTGTGCTCATTGCACCAAAACAGATGTGCTTATAGCACCAGAACAGAACTTGTCATCGGATCCAGAACTTGTTTTCAGAAACAGATTTCAGAGCTCATTTTAGATTTTCCCTGACACAGACAGGATCTCACAGGATCCTGACCCCTTATAACTCCCTTTTCATAGCACACAATCATATCATATCATTTCAGAACAAATCCTGATAATTTCAGAAATCGTACGAAAATCCGACGGCATAACGGCAGTATACGGAATTTACACAAAATTCGCCGAATCAGAATTTTTCCAAATTACCACAGAACATTCACAACAATATTATAAGACTTTTATTCTACTGCCACAACATTTTCAGACATCGTGAAAATTTACAGTCAACAGAAAACGCCGCCAAATCAAAACTATCAGGTCAAAAATCTCAAGAAAATAATCAAAACGTGCACACTCAGCACTTCAATAACATTCCAAAAGTTACGCGGTAAAAACTGAACCAGTCGGAAAATACGGACGAAATTCGCTAACGAAAACGAAATCCGGACAGAAAAATCGTTCAAACTTCACCGTTCTGAAAATTGAGGAAGGCGGAATGTGCCTTACCTTGCGTACACCACTTTCTTGAACTATCTCGTCGGACGAAAATGGCCCGGCATTGTCCAAAAATCAACTTTTCTCTTTTTTCCCTCGACCTTCTCTCTCCTCAGAAAATCAGATATTTAATTTTTATTTTCTCTCTCTTCAAAATGAGCTGATTTCAGCTAAATAATACTCTGATCGGCCCGGCCAATCGCACGATCGTCCTGGACGATCTGATCCCATCGGCCTGGGACGATTTCTCAGGACGATAATTAATTTCCTTGGACGATAAGAACCCCTACTCTCTGACTTGTGCCATGCTCTGATCGTCCCGGGACGATCCCAGATCGGCCCGGATGATGTCTACAGGAAAATTTTCCTGTAACTTCTGTACAGATTCTGGAACAAACTTTGAACTGATCGTCCCGGGATGATCCACAATCGGCCCGGACGATATGAGCAAAACTGCTGTTACAATCTCCCCAACTTCAAAAAAAATGTCATCCTCGACATTGTCCAAACAGAACTCAGTCAAAACAAATATGGATACGACTTCCTCATGTCCGACTCTTTCTCCCAAGTCGCTTCTCGTGCAGTTCGGTGCTTCCACTGCACCTTAACCATCGGAATCTGTTTACTCCTCAACTTACGAACATCGTAAGCTAGAATCAAGTCGGGTTCTTCCTTATAGCTCAGATTCTCCTGAATCTCAATCTCATCAGCAGACACTTTTTTTCCAGAGTCAGATATCCACTTTCTCAAAGTAGATACGTGGAATACATTATGAATATCGGACATCTGATCAAATAACTACAGCCGATAAGCAGATTTACCAATCCTTTCAAGGATTTCAAACGGTTCAATATACCTTGGACTGAGCTTACTTACTCTGCCAAATCTGCTCACACCCTTCATCGGACTGACTTTGACATACACAAAGTCACCAACTTGAAATTCAACGAACCTGTGCTTCTGATTGTAATATTTCTGCTGTCGATCTTCTGACGCTTTCAACCTTTCTTTAATCAAATCAACTTTCTTAACAGTTTCATCTACAAAAGTGGCACCCATCTCCTATCTATCTCCAACCTCAGTCAGAGTCAAAGGAGTTCTACACTTCCGGCCATACAGAGCTTCATAAGGTGTCATACCAATACTGGACTAAAAACTGTTATTGTAAGCAAACTCTATCAGAGGAATGTGATCTTCCCAGCTTCCTCCAAAATCTAAAGCACATAGCCTCAACAGATCTTCCAGTACCTGAATAGTCCTTTCAGACTGTCCGTCAGTCTGCGGATGAAAAGCTGTACTGAAATGTAACTTCGTACCCAAACCTTGCTGAATACCCTTCCAAAGTCTGGAAGTAAACCGTCCATCTCGATCAGAAACAATCACCTTAGGCACACCGTGTAATCTGACAATCTCTTTCACATATACCTGTGCCAATCGATCCACCGGATCGGTTTACCTGATCGGAAGAAAATGAGCAGACTTCGTCAATCGATCCACAATCACCCAAATGGCATCGTGCCCTTGCCTTGATCGAGGAAAACCCATAGCAAAATCTATCGTTACCTCCTCCCACTTCCACTCAGGGATAGACAACGACTGCAAAAGTCCTCCTGGTCGCTGATGCTCTGCCTTCACCAACTGACAGGCCTCGCATCTAGCAACAAAATCTGCTACATCCTTCTTCATTCCTAGCCACCAGAATAAACTCTTCATATCTCCGTACATCTTGCCACTTCCCGGATGAACAGTGTAGCCTAAATGATGAGATTCATACAAAATCTCTTTCCTCAGATCTCCAAACACAGGAATCCACAACCTATTCTTGCAGAAAATAGTACCAGAATCAGAAACTCGGAGTTCAGGCTTCTTACCAGATTCAATCTGAGCAATCAACATCGAATAATCAGAATCTAACTTTTGAGCTTCCTGAATCCTTTCTTCCAAAGAAGACTGAATACTCAACTGAGTCAAAACTCCAGAATCCAAACTACTGGAGGAAATCACCTCTAACTGCAAACGTTCCATATCACGAATCAGAAAATCAACAAAAGTAAGCTGAATACCTGATAATCCAAAAGATTTCCTGCTCAAAGCATTTGCTACCACATTAGCCTTACCAGGCTGATACTGAATCGTCAGATCATAATCCTTGATCAACTCAAGCCACCTTCTTTGCCTCAAATTCAGATCCTTCTGAACGAAAATGTACTTCAAACTCTTGTGATCCATAAAGATCTCACACCGGACGCCATACAAATAGTGACGCCAAATCTTTAAAGCAAATACAACTGCAGCCAACTCCAAATCATGTGTCGGGTAATTCTTCTCATGTGGTTTTAACTGTCTCGAGGCATAAGCAATTACCCGTCCATTCTGTATCAGCACACATCCCAAACCTTTCAGTGAAGCATCACTGAACACCTGAAATCCTTCCGTACCTGACGGTAGTGCTAACACTAGAGCTGAAGTCAGACAATCCTTCAATCTCTGAAAACTAGCCTCACACTCCGGTGTCCAAACGAAAGCTACTGACTTCTGAGTCAGTCTCATCAGAGGCGTAGCAATCTGAGAAAATCCTTTCACAAACTTCCTATAATATACAGCCATGCCTAAGAAACTACGTACCTCAAATACCGTAGTAGGCCTTGGCCAACCCGCAATAGCCTGAATCTTTTGGGGATCAACAGAAATACCTTCTCCTCTAATCACATGCCCTAGAAATGAAATGCTCTTCAGCCATAATTCACACTTGGAGAACTTAGCATACAACTGATGCCATCTCAGAGTCTCCAACACAATGCTCAAATGTCTGGCATGATCATCCTCAGAAGCAGAATACACCAGAATATCATCGATAAAGACGATCACAAACTAATCCAGATACTTCTTGAACACTCTGTTCATCAGATCCATAAAAATAGCAGGTGCATTGGTTACCCCAAAAGGCATAACCAAGAACTCGTAGTGTCCGTACCGAGTACTGAAAGTTGTTTTCAACACATCAGCTTCCTTTACATTCACCTGATAATATCCAGATCTCAAATCAATCTTCGAAAATACGGAAGAACTAGAAAGTTGGTCAAACAAGTCATCAATCCGTGGTAAGGGATACTTGTTCTTGATCGTGACTTTATTCAAATCTCTATAGTCAACACACATACGGAGTGTTCCGTCCTTCTTCTTTACAATCAAAATAGGTGCTCCCCAAGGAGAAACACTAGGATGAACAAATCCTCTATCCACCAACTCCTGAAGCTGAACTTTCAACTCATAAAGTTCCTTCGGTGCCATCCTATACGAAGCTTTTGATATCGGAGCTGTACCCAGAAAAATATCAATAGAGAACTCCACATCTCTATCCGGAGGTAAACCAACCAACCCCTCAGGAAATACATCAGCAAACTCTCGTACCATTGGGATATCAGAAACATAACCAACATCCAGGTTCATATCCCGTACCGAAGCCAAAAATACTGGACAACCCTTCTTCCACATTCTTCTCACTTCCAGCCCAGAAATCAGACTGGAGAGAACACCTCGTAAGCCTTGGAATACACACCTCTCTTCAGACATAAGCAAACTCACTTGTTTCTTCAAGCAGTCAATCTGAGCCTCATACAGACTCAGCCAATCCATGCCCAAAATCACATCGTACGAAGAAATCGGCAACAAAATCAAACTTGATTTCCACTTCTTGCCCGCAATATCAATCTCACAAAAACAAAGCTTCTGAGCAATCAAATTACTTCCAGCCAGCAAAATCACAGAAAGAGAAATCGAAAGCAAAATTGAATCCAGATGCAAAGCATCAAAACAACGCTCAGAAAGAAACGAGTGACTGGCTCCAGAATCAAACAAAACACGACAGGGATGATTAGAAATGTAAATTGTACCTGTCACCACATCCGGAGCATCTCGAGCCTCTTGCTGACTCAGACTGTACACTCATGGCTGAACTGGAGCTGGAGCTGAAGCTACAGAACTAGGCTCCCTCTGACTAGCAGTAGGTGGTCTCCGTGACACAGAACTCAAACCACCACCTCTACTAGATCCCTCAGTCACAGGGCATGGAGGAACAGTCCTCGATCTTCCTGCTGAACCAGTAGGTCTAACAAAGCTCTCGGATTGGAACTCAGATCGTCGATCAGATCCAGCCTGTGGGCACTCTGCAATCCGATGTCCTGGCTGACCACACCTGAAGCACTGACCAGTCATCCTGTAGCACTGGCCAAAATGTCGTCGTCCACAACTCTGGCACACAGGTGCCCCACTAATAGATCCAGAACTGGTCGTACTGGTCGCAGTACCAGAAAATCCTGACTGTCCGCTCCTCCAGGAGTCTCCAGAACCAGAAACGAATCTCCTCTTGCTAGAGAACCACTACTAGAAGCATCACCCCCAAACCTCTTCCTACTCGCAGTCCACCGCTACTAAGTAGCCATCAGATCGTTCTCTATCAGACGAGCTCTCTCCACAAGCTCAGAAAAATCAGAAATATGAAATGGTACCAGGGGCTGCCTCAGACTGTCTCGTAGTCCCCTCAGAAATCGATAGCACTTCTCAGTAGAAGTACTAACCAGCTGCGGAGCATATCGAGCTAAGGCAGTAAACTCTGCCTCATACTGCATCACCATCTTGCTCCCTTGAACCAGCCTCAGAAAACTCTCCTGCATCTGCTGCACGGCAGATGGGGGAACAAACCAAGATCGGAATACCTCAGAAAACTCTTCCCAAGAGATCAAAGAGTTTAACCTGCCCTGAAACTTGGCCTCCTGCTGGCCTACTCACCAGTGCTCAGCTTCCCCATCTAACAGAAAAACTGCCAAAGGTACCTTCTGTCTGACGAACACTGCATGCCGTCAAAAGTCTTCTCTATCCTCCTCAGCCAATCCTCAGCTGCTCTGGGCTCAACAGCGCCCTCAAACCTCGGTGGTTTCAATCTCAGAAACATCTGAAGATGTCTATCAATATCCTCAGATCGAACAGTAGAGGCTCTACTGTGAGTCTCGCTCATCATCTGAGCAACCAATGTAGCAAACTAAGAAAGTTTATCTGCACCGACCACTGGGGCTGTACAACCCACTGGTGCTGCCTGAGTAGCACTCTGACCGTCTGTCATATCAGGGTCTGGCAGATCCATACAGAAAATCCAGAAAATCTAAAAAACTAGTCACAAAAACAACACAATAAAAATCTGAATAAACCAAAACTACCCCAGACAGACTCAGATCACTTCCTATAGCTCTGTCTTACAATCCAAATTCCAAAACTATGCTCTAATACTACCAAAAGCTTATCACGACCCAACCCGACCGGGACGGATCCCGCTCGCATCGGGTCGTGGCCAAACTCAACTGACTGAACTGATTCCAGGATCTGGCTTTGGAATTTGTTTCAGAACTTTCTTCCAAACATTTACACACAGAAACAGACACACACAGAGCTACTATAAACATCAAATACAGCAGAACCGAACATCTATCTTTTCTTCCTCAAAAAGAATCATATACAAATACAGCTCATGGCTTTCAAACAGAAATAACAGAACAGAAAAGTCATGACTGTACAAAAATCAAAAGAGCAAAATACCTATAACAGATCAGACTCGGGAATCCTACTCCAAGACGTCCTTCCCTTTCCCAGAACCTGAAAACCATGCAGAAAACAAGGATGAGCTACAACAGCTCAGCAAGACATCAAACCTCCAATCAAAATCCTCAGAATCCACAACAACCACATCAGACAGAATCCAATCAGAATACAAAACTGACAGAGCAGAACAGAACAAATCAAATCAGAATAGAACAGATAGAACAGAACATATTAAATATCAATTCAGAACTGAATCATATATTAAATCAGAATAGATAGAATCGTACAAAAATCAGAATCAGATCATATCAAAATCGTATCAGAACATGTCAATTCAGAACATATCAAAAGTCAAAACATATCCCCTGATACTGATAGAATCTCAACGGATTCTGGCCCCTTATGCCTCCCTTCCCAGACACTGACAGAATCTCTCGGATTCTGGCCCCTTATGCCTCCCTTTGTGCTCATTGCACCAGAACAGAACTTGTCATCGGATCCGGAACTTATTTTTAGAAACAGATTTCAGAGCTCATTTCAGATTTTCCCTGACACAGACAGGATCTCACAGGATCCTGATCCCTTATAACTCCCTTTTCATAGCACACAATCATATCATATCATTTCAGAACAAATCCGGATAATTTCAAAAATCATACGAAAATCCGGCGGCATAACGGCAGTATACGAAATTTACACAAAATTCGCCGAATCAGAATTTTTCCAAATTACCACAAAACATTCACAACAACATTATAAGACTTTTATTCTACTGCCACAATATTTTTAGACATCGTGAAAATTTACAGTCAACAGAAAATGCCGCCAAATCAAAACTATCCGGTCAAAAATCTCTAGAAAATAATCAAAACATGCACACTCGGCACTACAATAACATACCAAAAGTTACACGGTAAAAATTGAACCAGTCGGAAAATATGGATGAAATTCGCTAACGAAAATGAAATCCGGACAGAAAAATCGTTCAAACTTCACCGTTCTAAAAATTGAGAAAGGCGGAATGTGCCTTACCTTGCGTACACCACTTACTTGAACTGTCTCGTCGGACGAAAACGGCCCGGCGTTGTCCAAAAATCAACTTTTCTCTTTTTGCCCTCGACCTTCTCTCTCCTCAGAAAATCAGATATTTATTTTTTATTTTCTCTCTCTTCAAAATGAGCTGATTTCAGCTAAATAATACTCTGATCAGCCCGGCCGATCACACGACGTTCTGGATGATCTGAACAAAATCCCATCGGCCTGGGACGATTTTTCAGGACGATAATTAATTTTCTTGGACGATAAAAACCCCTACTCTCTGACTTGTGCCATGCTCTGATCGTCCCGGGACGATCCCAGATCGGCCTGGACGATGCCTACAGGAAAATTTTCCTGTAACTTCTGTACAGATTCTGGAACAAACTTTGAACTGATCGTCCCGGGACGATCCACAATCGGCCCGGACGATATGAGCAAAACTGTTGTTACAAAACATCTAATTTGTCACATTTAAATGTTTTTGGATGTAAGGTGTTTATACACAATAATGGAAAATCTACCTTAGGAAAATTTGATCCAAAATTAGATGAAGGAATTTTTCTTGGATACTCTAGTGTTGAAAAATCTTATAGAGTATTTAGCAAATGAACTTTGATAATTAAGGATACCACACATATTGTATTTGATGAATTTATAATTTTGGAAGAGCTAAATTTGGAAGAGGATGAAATAGAAAATAACTCCCAAAGGATTGAGAAAGTTAATTTGGAAGAAAATTTGAAGTTAAAAACCCGTTACCTGGAGATTTAAGATTTTCTAAAAACCATAAAAAATTAATTTTAGGTGAACCTAGTGAGGGTGTTAGGATTAGCGTGGAGTAAGCAAAGAAGTCAATCATTATGCCTTTATTTCAATGATAGAACCCACAAATATAAATCAAATACTTTTTGATGAATTTTGGATTTTGTCAATGCAAGAACAATTAAATCAATTTGTGAGAAATGATGTCTAGGAATTAATTGTAAGGCCAAAGAATTAAAGTATAGTTAGAACTAAGTAGGTATTCAAAAATAAATTGAATGACTCAGGAGTTGTCATTGGAAATAAGTCTAGATTGGTGGCTAAGGGGTATAATCAAATTGAAGAAATTAATTTTGGAACAATTATTACGTCCTCCGACCGGACGTAGAGGAACGTCCGGTCGGAGGCAAATTCCCGTGAAATACCGAGTTGTACCGAGCAAATACCGAGCAATATCAAATAATAACGAGGAATAACATCATGTGAAGATCCAATACCGAGTTATTTCGAGCTATCTTGAGCAATACCGAGTTATACAAAAGTTGTACCGAGTTTTTTCCTAGAAAAAACTCGGTACAACTCGGTATTTCTCGATATAGCTCGGTATAACTCGGTATTGGTCTTCAAAGAGCGGTATTCATCATTATTATCAAATAATACCTAGTTGTACCGAGCAAATACTGAGTTTTTTGGCAGAAATTTGACTCCGACCGGACGTTCCTCTTCGTCCTTGCACCGGATGTAATAAAAGTTCTTAATTTTGAGGAGACTTTTTCCCCTATAGTGAGACTTGAAGCAATTAGGGTTTTACTAGCCTTTGTCTAGTTTAGAGGATTTAAATTATTTTAAATAGATATAAAAAGTGCCTTTTAAATGGGGTGATTCAAGAGGATATTTATGTTGAACAACATCTAGGTTTTGAAAATTCAAAAATTTGGATTGAAATAGGCACCTAGGGCTTGATATAAGAGATTGAGCACTTTTCTACATGAGAGATCTTTTGAAAAAGGAAGTATGGACACAACACTCTTTTTGAAGAAATTCGGATATGATATACTCATTGTACAAATTTATATTGATGATATCATCTTTGGATTTACAAATAAAAATGTTTGTGATAATTTTTTTAAAATAATGAGTAGTAAATTTGAGACGAGTCTAATAGGAGATTTGAGTTACTTTCTAGGTTTTAGCATTAAGCAAATTGAGGAAGGAACATTTCTTAGTCAGTCGAAGTATGTTGAGGACACCTCAAAAAGTATTAAATGGACAATGTTAAACTTGTTAGTACACTTATGAGTTCCTCAATTCAGTTGGATAAAGACCCAAAGGGAAAATCAATTGATCAAAAGAAATTTAGGGGAATAATTGGATCTTTGCTTTACTTGACTACTAGCATACCCAAAATTATATTCAGTGTTTATTTGTGTGCTAGATTTTAATCAGATCCAAAAGAATCACATTTGACAGCAGTAAAAAAGATTTTGAGATATCTCTTGGGAACTTAGAACTTAAGGATTTGGTATCCTAAGTTTAGCTCTTTATTTGAAATAATTGGATATTCAAATTCAGAGATTGTAGGTTGTAGGATTGATAAAAAGAGTACTTTTGGAACTTATCAATTCATAGGAAATTCTCTAGTTTCTTGGTCTAGTAGAAAACAAAATTTCGTATCTGTATCTACTATTGAATCTGAATACATTACCTTATGAAGTTGTGTGGCACAAGTTCTTTGGTTGAAATAATAGTTGATTGACTTAGGATTTAAAATAGACACTATTCTAATTTATTGTGATAACACTAGTACCATTTGCATTTCAAAGAATCTTATCCAATATTTTAGAACCAAACTTATTGACATAAGGCATCATTTCATAAGGGATTATGTATTTAAAGGAGAAATTGAACTGAATCATTTTTAAATTTAAAATCAACTTGCTGATATTTTTACAAAATTACTAACCTTTGATACATTTAGCATATTAAGAACTAGGCTAGGTGTAATTGATCTTAATGCTTAATTAAAATTTTCTGCAAACTTGATATGTATTTTTTGTGTGTCTTTATTTTTTGTGTTTTTATTTTTTATTTTCTATTTTTGTGTTTTTGACTTTTTGTTTTGTGTGATTTTGAAATATTTTCACATCAAATTTTATGTTTCTGATAAATCTTGCGAATTTCCTAAGTGTTATATTTGTACTATATGAAATTATTTTTATCCCATACGAATTCTTTAGCATGTCGATCGTTATTTTGAATTGATTGCATAATATTTTCATTTTCCTATACATATCAGACTGTATGATCTCTGTATCATCCCGAACGATGTGCATTCATTCGTATGCACGCACCTAGAAAGTTATCCGAGAAGAATCAGTTATTATAACTGATCATACGTACGAACCTTAGTTCGTATGTATGAACCACGTGTCATTCAATATAGGGGACAAATCTAACCGTCATTAAAACAATCCTAAATAACTGTTCGTCTTTAAAATCATATGGTTAAAAAGCCTGTATGAAAGGATTCCTCATAAATTATGTGATTATGAAAAGTCATTTCATTTTAAACGTACTTGTTCGTACATCAAAATTTATTTTCATACGTATAAACCCATGAATTGTACAGTGCAAACCTTTTTTCGTACATACGAAAGATTATTTTTCTTTAAATAGGATAGCTTCGAAATTCATTTTCATTCACTTTAATAGCCTTTTCCAATCCTTCAAATCTTAGCAATGGCCAGTTCTAGCAAGAGGGGTAGACTCATTAAGGGTTTGTCTTCCAGGGTTGGAGACGAAAACTTTCTATGCAAGGCTAGCGAGGAATTCTTTCTTAGGTTTGGTTCTGCAAAAATTACACCCTCTAGAATCATACTTCAAGACACCCTCTAGAATCATACTTCAAGAGGATATTCACTTTTAAGTAATGCTTCATTTTGCTGCTACTCAATTTGCTTTTATCCTTACCTTGATTCATTCCTATAACAAAGAAAAATTTTACTATTTTCTAGTGAACATGTCATTTAGTGAGGATGCGAGTAGGATCAGATCTTTTATTTTTAAGAAGAGGGTAGAAATAACTAAGGAAGATTTGGGAACCATTTTGCACTTAAGGACTCAAGGAGTTAGAGCCCACACTTTGACTTCTATATCTGATTTTGACTGGACTAAAATAAATAAAGTTATTAGAGATATTGAATAAGTATGTCATTTGTCTAGGGTCTCTACTTTAAACCAAAATGCAAGGATTATCCAGCATGTCCTTAGAATATCCATAATTCCTAAACCTTATGATCATATTAATATTACTCATTTTCTGTCCACTGTCACTTATCTTATCATGCCTGGATAACCAATTGATGAAACCCAACTTATTATTAATTATATTCACGGGCTTTCTGAAATTGGATATGTCTCACATAAGAGGAAGAAAAATATTTTCTTAGGACACCTAGTGACATATATCCTTAAGAAGAAGTACAATATTATTCATCCTGAACCTCAACTTAAAATGCCTATCTACTTCACTGATGCTTTATTTCGAGCACTTTTTGTGAGAGATGATATAAGTGAGGATTTTGAGGGAGAAGGGGGAACACCTGCACCTACGCTTACTCATGGACCTAATTTTCAGGAGATGGTCCAGCGCTTTGACTGACTAGAGAGTCATTTTGATCAACGCTTTGATCAAACTCAGACTGACCTACACCAACAAGATGCATAATACCAGCAGGACATGGATTGGATTCGAGGTTAATTCAACTCGGTGAACACCAATGTGGCCATGATGAATAGCTATTTTTGTATCTTCAACAAGCCACCTTCTCCAAACTAAGGCTCCACTTATTTATAGATGTACTTCTTGGTTATTATTTTTGCCAGTCTTTGAGATGTGATGTGAATTTATGTGTTTTATATACTTGTCTTTTATTTTTGATGTTATGATATTGATATCACATGTGCTTCAATATATTAGATCTTCAAAGTAATATCAATAAAAATTGTCTTATTTTCTCTACTTGTCTTAGTTTTATGTTTGAAATATTAGTTTGCCTATATGATAATCCTGACTTAATTGATCTTAAAAGTATTATAATTTGAAAGCAATACAAAAATTAAACTCATTAGAAAATCTAATTTTTTTAAAATATAAGTTAATTTAGAACTCGATCAAGTTAAGACTATCAATCTCATGTTTTTTAGGCATACATAATTTTAAAATTATTATTACAATTTTGATGTCTTATTATTTTTTATTTCTCTTTTTAATATAATTATCTTTATTCTTAGAGAAGTTTGAACTTTTAGCTTATTAATTTTAGAAAGATCAATTAAAAATGGAGAAATGTACAAGTGTATAAAAATCAAAAGAATGTGCAATTGTTCGTAAATTGAAAAGAGGCACAAAATTAGCCCAAATACAAAAAGATACACAAAGTGTGCCACAAATACTTAAAAGGATGCTCAATGTCGCCAAACAAGTGTATTGATAATGTTCTTTTCTCTATCTTTTGATCTTCAATTTCAAATCAATCTAATGTTTAATTATATTTTGTATTAAAATTTGACTTTAATTAATCTTCATTTCGTCACTTCTATAATAATATTCCTTATTTAAATTATCTAGATAGTTTCATGACCTTGATATATTTATCTTATTTACGTTATATTTTAATTCAAATATTATGAATCTTTCTTTTTCTCTAATGAATATTAATCTTATTATTACAATTATAATTCAATCTCTTTCAAGATCAATTATCAAGGGTTTCTCATATGACTTCTTACATTTCTCTTATTTTTTCTTCTTCCTTCTTTTTGTTGTTATCAAAAAGGGGGAAAATATTATTTGATTATTTACATTTGATTTTTTGTTGGATTTTTAGTGTTTATTAGAGTAGTTTTAATTTTTTTTTTTTTTTGTTTGTCTCGGATGAATGTAGTTCATACCAAACGATGATCGTGAACGAAATAATTTTGTACCGATTCATAATAGGTTCATACGCAATAATATTTAAACAGTTTGTATGTATGAACATACAATCGTATAGTACGATCGTGCACACTCAAAATTAAAAACTTCAATTTTTTGATGGTTTTTTATGTCTTTTGTATAAAAGGTCCATCTAAAATTGACGTGAATGATCTTCTAAATCTTTGATTCATGAATTTTTCAAGGGCAATTGAAGGAGAGAGTGTGAGAGAGTGTTTGAGAGAGATTACTTACTAGTGGAGTGTGGAAGATTCAAAAGGTTACTCAAAGGTAAGAATCTATGTGTATGATTTAAGTTTTTCACTCTTCCTTTTATCTTTCTAGATTGCTCGTGATAAGATTTTTAAAGAAGATCTGATTATCTATCGACACTTAGAGAATGTGAACAGTCGAAGTTACTCTTCCTACACTTGGAGGGTATGAAAGGACGAAGGTACTCTGCCTACACTTAGAGGGTGTGAAAGGATGAAGGTACTCTACCTACACTTATAGGGTGTGAAAGGATAAATGTTCTCTGCCTATAATTGAAGGGTGTGAAAGGATGACGGTACTCTGCCACACCAAGGATTGGTGGAAAAAAGTTTGGTAAAGGCTTTTCCGCCTTATTGTGGGGGTGAAAAGAGAGTCACTTTCGTAATAGTGTAATACCTGAAGTTGGAGGCTTCAGGGAGTGGATGTAGGTTGTGTTTGACCAAACAACTATAAATATTTCTGTCAATTTATTTTCCGCTACTTGCTGTAATTTTAATATAGTTGTTGAAAATTTTGTTTTAAAATAATTTCAATTAAATTACTACCAATCATTAACTGGTTTTAAAATTTTAAAATCCAAGAAGTAATTTTTAAAATTACCAATTCACCCCCCTATTGGTTAGCCGTGGGACATTAGTTTAGGTTTAACAATCTATTCTAGATTCAACAAGAATCAACAATGACAACATCACTAACAAATTCAATGGATAGCAAAACAAAAAAAATCAATTCATTATTAATTACTTAACAAAAATTAAACATTAATATAACTCCATCAACCTAGCTTTTATGATATACTATCTAGAGTTGTGGGGCTACATGTCTTAAGCTGGCTTGATTCCTCGAGCCCATTTTAACAACACCACAAACCTATTGATGGCATACAAAATAATTAATTTAATGAGACAAATCAGAAATAAACCATTTTAATTAAAAATAATTAACACTTAATTTAAACCAAATTAAACTAAGTAAATAATATTGGTTACTATTGGGTAACCCGGGCCGATAAGGTTGTTAACTTAGCCCCTAGGAAGGTGAAATAAACTTAATAGTCCTTGTGTAAATAAAGTTAGAAATAACTTAAAACTTTAAATTCACCTTAAAATGAGCATTAAAACACCAACAATTAAACTCAAATTAAAATCACCTTTGACTTATAACAAACATTAAAATACTGAAAAACTTTAATGACTACCCAACATAGACACATCCAAACCACTCAACCTGAAGTACACACTTTAAATGGTTTTTTAGGACAACCACTTCTTATTTTAGGCTAAGCTGAAGTTCTTTCTTTTCTTTATTTATGTGCCAAGATTTTTTTATGAATTTCCTTATATATTTATTACAATGAATTCATTGATGCAATGTGATGTGTTAATTTTATCATGTTATTTGTAAATTTATGTGATGGGCATTAGATTACTCGTAGGTAAAGAATGATATGAAAGCTAACAGGATTTTCTGTAGGTGGCCATGCTCATGTAGGGCTAAACTTAAGGTGGATAAATTAAAATATAATTAACAATTTTTCTACACCTGCTAAATATGGTATGTCCCTCTTGAAATTAAAAGAACATGGCCAAGGGTGATTGTACTCGAATTTGAGCAGTTTGATGATATACTTACTTGGGATGATTTTAATAATTTTAATTATAACTGCTTATTATTAATATATAGGTTGTCTAGAGTATTATAAATTTTTTATGAATATTTTAAATTATTGAGTTGTGAAAGTTAAATTTCAAAATGGGATGTTATCCATCTAATGTGAAGTCCAAAGAGAAGGGAAACATCTCTTAGGGGAGAGTTACATTAATTTGTATGTTAAAATTAGGATGATTTGAAAATCAAAAGTGGAAAGAAACACCACTTTGGGGAGGATTTCTTTACAATTGGATACTTAGATCCAACGAATCCAAGGAGCTCATAAGTAGGGAGAAAGACCAACAAAATGAAGAAATCAAGAAGAATATCCCATTTTAAAATTACTTACATTATTTTTTGGATTACAATCCGGATTGATGCCTACGGTACTATGCCACTTTTAATTTTTGCAGATCCTATGTTATAATTAACTAGCATTTCTGACATGTACTTCTATACATGTTTGATTTATTTTAATTATATGATTTGATTGATGCATTTAATTTTGCACTTTAAGAGTTTCATAATCTTTCTAGGTTTCCTTCTCTTGCATGATATTTTTGCTGAAGTGTGGAAGCGATTAGGCTCTTTAAGGACTAAAATTTTTCTAGGCATAATTAAATAAAATATTCTGGCAAATATAGAATCATAAAAAAATTTAAGAAGTAAGCTCAAGATTTTCATGGGCTAACACATTCATATTAAATCATATCATCCTACTTAGGCACCTCCTTACCTGCAGGTAGTGGCAGACCAGCTAGCATATTATGTGTAGTTCTATCTAGGGCATGTTGTGCAATCTCTATATAATTTTTTTTCTCTAAGAAAAAAATTTAAACTATTTTATATCATTTATGCATACAAGGATAATCAGCATACACTGCATTTGAGATTAAATAAATTAATAAAATTTTAATTGCATTCGAGAATAATTACCCTACATAAGTAAAGGGGCCACTTAGGACATGCACTAGACATCGATCCAAATTCTAGAAAATTTAAATAACAAACTAACCATCTTTCAAAAAGATCATACTCATGATTTTGAAGAGTTAGGTGGTTAGCTGGCTCTTTAATTGTGGTTGGGATAAGTCCATAATTCCATGTTGTTAGTTAGGTTCGGGCCACTATATTGTAGCACCCAAAATAAATCTAGAATCCAGGGCGGATAAAAATTATAAGATCCCAATTTCGGAAATATAATATTAATATTTTAGTAAAATGATAGCTTGAATTAAAATTCCATTATAAACCAAAATATAAAGCCAAACACAAAGATAAATTGAAGAATTTTTTAATTATTTCATAATCTTAAAATGCCTCTTACCCCTTCATTGGCTTCAAAAAATAAGTGTACAATATTTAAACCAATCCCTATAGAAATTCCAACCTCACCCCATTGATATTACTCCTTGAAATCTCAAAAATAATATTTCTAACATTATTTTAATCAAGAGTATTTATAGAATGCCCAAACATTCTACAATGTAATTAATTATGAAGGCTTGCCTTTGTTTAGGGTTTAGCGTAGGAGATTTAAAGACTCGAAATTGATTTAAAAAACTTAAATAATTATCTTGGGATAAATCAAAATTAAAAATGATCATTATCATCATATTCAAATTATTGATAATAAATGATATTTTCAATCCTTTGGAAGATATATCATTTATTATCATAATTTTGAATATGAAATTAATGATAACAAAACTAAATTATTATAGCTAAATATTCGATCGAACATCATTTTGACCCTTCGAGGTGACATGTATTTCCTTCTTGAATTTGACTATGATATTCAGGATAAAATTTATAATTCTAAGTCTGAACCCATTAGATAATTTTATCTCCATCTTTTGAGCTGGTATATTATTTCTAATGGTATGTTTGATTTCATACATAAAACTTAAAAGTCAAATTTCAAATTTTCCCAAAACAATTAAAATTTCAGCAACTTCGCATCTTTTCAAATCAAAGCAAAAACCAAACCTTCTTCTTGTCCTATATTCAAGTTCGCTGATACATAGAATTCAACACCCGCATATTAGAGCGGGATAATGATTGGCTACCATCACAGTGGGGCTGGTCCACTCTTGAAGATTTGTGAACCGAAGAGTGATGAGTGACTCTAAGAGAATTAATTTTAGAGCTACGAGTAGTAGGAGTGATCAAATTATATCCTCTTTGGGATAAAGAACCAATAACCCAAAGACTTTATTGAAGTTTTATAGTTTTGATTACGTATAGTAATATGAATAGATTAATTTTTATAAATCTAAAAACTCTTTGGTTCTTTTCTAACAACAGCAATAACAACTAGTTTTGTGAACTGTGCTTCTTTAAACTGCACACTCCATTTAGCATGTAAATAAATGATTTTATCTACGTGGCTTTGCATCAGTCGAGTAGAGATCACATCTTCAAATTATTTTAGAAATTCAGTCTTTGACCACACGTAACTTATTGTACAGTTGCAGATCAATCCATTTAACATGATTTTAAACTTTCTCTTCCTTTAAAATAATGAAGGACATGAGTTCTATAAAATGTTGGAGGAGAAGAATTTGCTATTCGAAGAATTAACATTCTTTTCTCCGACTGGAGCTAACAAAGATTATAAGTGGCTTCCACCCAATAGTGGAGAATTTACATAGATTTGAGGATCACCAATTCAAAATCAACGTGGTGTTCAAGTAACTTCTTTATGACGGCCTTAGTTGCACTATTTGAAAACATTTCTTCTTCTAGAAGCTTGGCTACTTGGCCCTCCACCTCAGGAGACTATGAGTTCAAGATGGATACAGATTTGCCCTTATGGCTTCTTATATACACTTGGGGAAAGTGAGGTGAGAAAATTAAAAAGGTTTTGCATCTGCAAAAGCAATTATAGACCTACTTTCAATGGTGACTTCAACAGCTAATTATCTAATCAGGATTTTCCATAACAAAATTTAATCAGTGAGCCCTTAGCAGATAGGGCATGGATGACATTAATGCTGAAAATCATTGGAAAACAAGAAAATCAGCTATAGTGACAATTTCTATAATTGACAAGAATTCTGAATCAGTTTTTATGTATATTAGTTTTAAGAAAGATAATTACATCATCGAACATAATGTTGAGCTAAATTTAATAAATCACCAACAACAGTTCAAACCAGAATAGAATTGGAATTTAGTTTTACCTTTAGGGAAGTTTAGATTTAAACTGGATAAAAGCATCTCCAACTAGTTTGATGATTTAGATAGGGATTTTGAATAGAATTTAAACCGAGATCCATTCTAAAGACTTTAGACTGGTGGTGGATTTACTTCGAGAGGAATTTGATTTGACCTATATGAGGACCTAGTTCAAAAACTTTAGACTGGGCCGGGAAGGATCCTTTTGATTGGATTTTGACAGCATTTAGAATCTGATTTAGACCAGGAAATAGTCCGAAGACATTGAGAATAGGACCGATTTACTTTAGGCAAAAAATTAGACTTTAATTTTGAGGCGTCAAATTGACAGTGTTATAACATGGCTTAGGACCAAATCGGTATACGCTGGTCTTCAATCAAAAATAGAATTTAAAACATTAAGAAAGAACACAACACTGACAAAGTTCCTACCTAACCTAGGACCAAATTAGTATATGTTGGTCTTCGTTTTTTAGTTAATGGATTTATAATCCAAAATATTATTCAAAATTTTAGAAAGAAATTGACACCAAAAATCATTTTACCTGACCTAAAACAAAATCAGTATACTTTGGTCTTCAATTTTTTAGTTGAGGTATTTTTAATCTAAAATAGAATTTCAACTTTAAGAAAGATAAGGACACCGACAAGGTTCCTACCAGACCTATGCAAAATTAACATACACCGGTCTTAAATTTTGTTACTTGAGGGAGTTATAATTTAAATAGAAATTAGACTTTAAGAAAGACAAAAAGCACCGACAAGGTTCATATCTAACCTAGGACAAATTTAGTCTAGAGTGGTCTTAAATTTTCGTAGTATATGCTGCTCTTTGATATTTTCTGGTCGAGGGATTTACAATCTAAAATAGAATTTAAACTTTAAGAAAGATAGTGACACCGATAGGGTTTCTACTTTAATTAGGACAAAATACATATATGGTGGCCTTTGATTTTTAAAGTTAAGGGATTTAAAATCTAAACTCAAATTTAAACTTTAGGATAGACAACAACATTAATAGGGTTTTTACACTATTTTCGACCAAATCAGTATACATTGGTTTTTAATTTTTTAAATTATAGATTGGTATCTAAAAAAAAATTTAAAACTTTAAGAAAGATAATGACTTCAACTGGGTTCCTACCTAACCTAGTATAAAATTAGTATAAATTGTTCTAGATTTTTTTATTTGATACGGTATATATGAAAACGATAATGCAAGCACTAACTTTTATTCAAATATATATATATATATATATATATATGAGCATATAAAATTAGTTCATCCCTTTTATAGTGATTTAGATTAATGTTTCTTTAGATAAATCTGCATAACATCATTATGTGGGCTACAGTGATCTTTCGAATTATGTAAAACTCTAGAGCTCTATCATTTCTAGACAATGCTTAGGTTTTCTTTGATATAAAATTAATAAAAACATATTTAATATATGCAAGTATACATGCCAAATCAAGTATTAAAGTGATAGAATAGAGTGTTGAAACCACGAGCGAGTATGCTTACTTGCAACAAACTAGTATTGTTTACTCTAATTATAATAATTAACCTACATAAATAAAAATATTTATTATAAATATTCTATCACTAAATAAAATAGTACAAATATTTGATATAATATTTAAATTAAGTATTCCTTTATTAATAAGTATAAATTTCATATCTTTCTTAATGAAACTCTTAATTGTAGATGTGATTCAGAAAATATGCATCCCTAGATCTCTATCAGGCTTATAGGAGAGAAAAGGATATCTACTATCCTCCAATAATTATAATATCTCCTTATGAAGCTAGAAAATTCTTCATCCTACGTCTAGGTATGCAAACTTCCTATCTCAATATTCATGATTGTTCTTGCATTCCTCTGTCGAGCCTATACATCACACATGATTTTAACTATATATATAATCACTATGTGCATTAAATTAAGAATGAGATAATATTAAAATATAATTTAACATTACAAAATAAGAGTTTTTATTTGTACTTAACATGCACTTTTTTATCATCAATCCAAAATAAGAGAATTAGTTAGACATAAAAAAAATCAAGTAAACTCATTTTTGTCAAACTCATGGAAAAAAATACAGGAGAGTAGTATAAATGATTTTATCTCCTCTACACTCCTCCCTTCACTTAAAGAGTCACTTCAAGAAATAGAAGCTATATACTATAAATGATTGCATATTATATTTCCCTAGCCTCCCTTAAATTTTACTCTAAGAGGTACCTAGAGAAGTACTTGAAGAAAAACCAAAATCTTCACACGTGATAGAACCTCCTTATTATCATTACATCACAACTGTTTATAAGAAAACAAAAAGAGGTATCTGACACTGTGGCGATTAAAAGCTTGGTGTTGCGGCACATTTAAAGTGAACTAATGCCTCGACACTAAAACTTTTACATCGCTGTGGTGCTTACTAAAGTGGATCGATTACATAGAGAATAGTCGCATAACTTTACAGATAGAACTTGTCCTTCAAAAAAAACAATTGGAATGCTACATTTTTGTTGACATTTAAGTGCTCTAGCACACAAGTGCAAAAATTTATTGTAATGGGTGAGAAATTATGGCACTATAATAGTTAACGCTAAAGAATTTGGTACTTGCAAGCTGACTTCTTGACACTGTGACATTGGTAATGCTATGGCAATGGCTTTGATTATGTTGCGGCATTGGTAAACATAGAATTTCGTGTTGTAATATCCGATTGTGGTGCCTTGGCGTTGTAAGATCTTTAAATTTTCTTACAATTTTTTCTTGAAAAAACATAACTAAAATAGCATATTTTCATTGAAAATAAAATATATAAAATACTAAATAATTTACACTTATCAAATTCTCCACAACTTGAACTCTTTCTTGTCCTCATGCAAATACTAGTTTTGAAAATATGAACAAAGCTATAAAACTAGTTTTGAAAAATTACCAGTAATATTATTTGACCAATAAAAACTATGAAGGTAACTCCAACATAGATTATATGTATTAGAGTAGGGATTACTTTGTCTTCCAATAAAATTAATATTTTCAATCCCATTCACATTATAATTTTTAAATAAATTTTGATAATTTGATTGTAATTATAACTAATTTCCTAATTTTGCATTTACTCTTATTGTGTTAAAATTCTTAAAAATTTCTATAACTTTCGTAGTCAAAATTAACAAAGCATCATATTCATATATTCCTACTACTCTATTAGGATTTACCTTATCAGTAGGCTACGAGAAATTATTTGTAATCATTTCCACTATTAATTCATATGCTTCCTCATATGGCTTAGACATTAAAGATCCTCTAGCTGCAGCATCTATGATTGCTCTAAGAAATACTACTAATACATCATAAAATTTTTAAATAACCAATCGATCAGCTAACGCATTATGAGGGTATTTCCTAAGTATTTCCTTAAATCTCTCCCAACTCTCATAAATTAATTCTCGATCAAACAGGGTAAAATAAGTTATGTAATTTCTAAGTTTGGTAGTTTTTGAAGGTGGGAATTATAAAGCAAGAAACTTATGAGCTAACTCATTCCAGGTTGTTATAGATCTTGGGGGTAAGGAATTCAACCACTCCATAGCTTTCACTTAATGAAAATGAGGATAATTTAAGTGTAATAGCATTATAATAGACACCATTGGGCATAAATATTATAAAAAAAAAAATTCTAAAAAATTGGCTAAGTATTAATTGGGACCTTCAACAAGAGTTCCCCTAAAATTGAGAATTTTGAACCATTTGAATTTTGTCAAGTTTTGATTCAAAATTATTAGCTTGAATTGTATATATATTAATGCTATGATGAGCTTAATCTACTATAGGGTTAGCATAATCTCTAAGAGGTACAAAATGATCTTGATCTATAATAGGTTAGCCATTTTTATAATCTTTTTGGTTTTTTAAATTTTTGAAAGGGTTCTTTCTATTTCAACGTCTAATTGAAAAGGTTCCTTACTATGTTTATAAAGCATACACATATGAATATGAAATAAATTAATAAAATAAAAAATAAATAAAATTTACAAGTTGGTTTAACTAGGCCATTAATTTAGCAATATAGTTAAAAATATAAAATGCAAAATACTTTCCTAGAAATGATACTAAAAACTTGATGGGGGCTGTGGAGAAAAATGTTTAATTATATAAAATTCTAGGGCTCTATCACCCCTAAAATTCTTAGTATTTTTTATATTAAATCAATAAAACCCTACTTAATATGCACCAATATACATGCCAAATCAATAAATGAAGTGATAGAATGGAGTGTCAAACCTATGAGGAAGTATGCTTACTTGTAAAAAATTATTACTTTTAACTCAAATTACAATAATTATCATGCTAATATTAAAATGATAATTGTGCATATTCTATCACTGAATAAAATAAAAAAAAATACTAATTACAATGTTTAAATTAAGTGTTTTTATTGATGAGTATAAATTTAATATCTTTCCTAATGAGGTTTGTAATTATATAAACTATTCAAATCATATGCATCCCTACATCTTTGTTGACTTTGTATGGTTAAATGAATATCTGCTAACCTCCTCTAATTATAGTATTTCCTTATGAACTTAGTACATTTTAATTTCTATGACTAAGCATATAAACATCCTATCTTAATATTACTGGTTGTTCATACATTATTAGTATTTAGCATACAATTTACATGGTCAATTGAAAATAATAGAATTAGCTAAAGATATAAAAAATGTCACGAAAACTCATTTTCATTAAACTCATGGAATAATGAAAATACATGATAGTGATATCACTTTAAAGGATCAAAGCATCTCCTCTATACTCTTTCTCCCTAAACTTATAGAGTTGCTTCAAAGAACACATGCTAATACTCCAAACAATTATGTCTTGTACTTCCCGTCCCTTAGATTTTACTCTAAGAGGCAACTAGAGAAGTACTCAAAGAAATATGTAATTTTATGTAATTGACTACACTACTTCACAAACATAACATAACGACTATTTTTAGGACAACAAAAAAATGCATATGGAGCTACAAAACTTCAAAGTGTAGTGTCGCAACACCTTTGAAGTGAGCTAAAACCTTAACGTTGAAACTTTTGCACTACCATGGCTATTTCTAACATGGATAAGTTAATTAGTGAACATTCGCGTCACTTTTCTGATAGAACTTTTCTCAGCATTGTGGTTCCTTAGGGCAAAAAATGGGGCCAATGCATGAGAATTTATGGTGCCACGACATTTGAAAATAGCAAATCCGGAGCTACCCAGCTAACTTCCTAAGAAATGCTATTGTGTGGGCTTTATTGATGTTATAGTGTTAGTAAATAGAAAACTTGGTGTTGCAATGTGTGATTTATGGATCCTCAAAGACATTGAAGGTTACGGACTTATTTCAGTGGACTCCATGGAGTTGTAAGCTCTTTAAAATTTTTTTACCATTTTTTAGTTTATTCTTGAATGAACATTGCTAAAAAAATATATTTTTACTAAAAAGAATATTTAAAACATTACATAATTTACACTTATCACATAACATATATTAACTCAAAAAGAAAACTGATTTCAACTATTAATTTGAAAAGATAAACCATTTACTTTCTTATGCAAATTCAATATATGAAATTTTCACTTCATCACGAAGGATAAAAGAAACATACTACTATCATTTTGATTACGAATGAATAAATAAATGAATAAAACTATAATGTACATCCACATGATTCTTCTCCTACCTTAGAAAGGAACTAAGATAGGGTTTATTTTATTATTGGGTTCTAAAATCCTTACTGAGGCAAGCAGCTATTGTTAATTTAATCTCAATAGAAAAAACTAATGATTAAAGAGAAGTCTAGACTTCTTAAACTTATAAAGAGTTAATTAATGGTTTAGGTTTAAAAGAACTTTAAAAAATATTTAGACTTTAAACTCTAGAATTAAAAATTTAAATTTTATATTTAAAATTTAAGATTTTGATTTTAGAATGATTGGATAACCTTCCCAGGAAAAAATGATACTACGGGAGTATCACCAACACTTATGTTTGCCTATTGTGAATTTCTAGTTAATATAATAATTGCTAACCAATCTCTTTATATATGAAAGACAAGATGGCTCTATTGAAAGTTCAAGATAGTTTTTTAAGCTTTTTAAACTGCCCTTGACACACCAAGAGAGGGGTGAATTAATGTTTTGAAGGACTAATTTACCAACATAATTTTTGCAATCCAGCTTTTATTTTAAAGAATAAATCACAAGAAAGAAATATTTTAATTTTTAAATTTTAAGCAAAAACATACAAATGTAATTTTTTTTACCTAAAAACAACATATTAGATTTATGCCAAGCAAAAATCATAGATAAAAAATCTTTAATAGTTAAAACAAGAAATAAAAATGCAAAAAAGGGGTTCAATCAATCTTTATCCTATATCAATTTTCTAGAGTCATCCTCTCTTGGTATTAAACTAAACCTCTGATGTCTCTCCTTTAGCTCCCTTAGTTAGGAGGAGAAGCCTCTACAAAATCACTTTCACCCTTTCACAGTTTGGTTGAGAATAGAAATTCCTTTCCACCCTCCTAGTTAGGTAAAGAATCTAGAATCCATTTTACCCTCTTAGTGAGGCGGAAAACCTAAAATCTTTTTCACCTTCCTGTTGAGGCAGACAACCTTGAATCCTTTCACCCTACATGTGAGATAAAGAACCTGAAATCTTTCTCACCCTTTTGGTGAGGCTGAGAACCTGGAATCCTTTCCACCCACATGGTGAGGTAGAGAACCTATAATCCTTTTACTCTCTTGCTGAGGTAGAGAACCTGGATCTTCATCTTAGAAGACTTTCTCCCTAGAGCTTTCCAAAATAATAATAAAGACACTTGGAGGAACTAAGGAAGAAGCTTTCCTAGAGCAACCACATGAACCCACACACACTACTTCTCCCTCTCATGCAACTTCTTGTTCTCCCTCTCCAAGCTCAATGACCTCTGAAGAGACTCTCATAAACCACTCTCAACAACCAAAGGCTTCTTTAAAGTCTAATAAGAGTATTTAAATATGAGGCTTTTAAAAAACCTTAATTTTTTAATTATGTTATTTCTATTCATACAGACAATCTAGATTCATATAGTACTACAAGGTCAAAAACCTATTTTGTCCAGTACATCTTAAAAACTCATAGTATGATTTGTTTAAACTTTGCTTATTTATCATACAATATGATCATTTGATCATACATGTAAAATTAGTTCATTCATCTTAAGATAATACAAAATGAACTCTACAAATCATCTATAATATCAACATAAAAAAATTAAGGTTTCATACAGGATAATCCCTTGAATAACCATTCCTCCTCTATGCTAATCATCCAGTATTATCTACATCATAATATACAATCCACCATATTTATTAAACCTAAATTTGATTTGCTAATCATGTTAATTAAATTAGGTAACATTTTAAATATCGTACAATATGAATGGGTTCATATAGTATAATCAGTTTAATATTTAAATACTAGAATACTTACCTATTTCTCATTTGCAGCTAGGTTTTTTAGTTAAACTAAACATCCTATATAATTTGGTTTGTACACTATGATTAGTTCAAAAACCTTAATTACTAAACTAGTCATTTTAATTAATTTTCTAAATAAATGATCATATAGTATGATCTAGTTTGTATGGTTTGATTAGTTCAAAAAAACTAAAATTCATTTTTTCACTCCTCATTTTTTATGTGCACGGTCACAAAATTTGCATACACCTATACATGAATTAGACTTAAGAAATATACAAAACATTATAACAATATTGAGCCCTGAATCTTTAGTGCATGGTGTATAGTATTCCTAAAATGTTAGTACACACAAAAAATATGCAATAAAAATTTTAGGAGAAATTAAGAGATAATAGATAATGATTGTCATCATCAAAGGTGGCCTTGCTCCACCACAAGAAGCATAAATTTTTTACATGCTATATAATTTAGATTTAAATATGATTTATTTATTTAGTCTTTATCTTCTAGCTTCTGGTTCTTCTTTAAGATTCCAAAAGGAAATGATCTTTAAAGGAAAAACCAAAGAAAAGAAAAATAAAGCAATTTGGAGCAATTTTCTTCTTAAACCTTTATATGTATTAGTAATCTTCTTTAATTCTTTTTATAATTCTTGACATTTTTTACCTTAACTAGCTACATAGGAATTTAAAACATCTAAATTTACACATTTACATTTACATCATCACATAGATAATTTTACATTCTGTAAGAATTTAAAATAACAATGTGTATAAATAACAAAAATATAATGCAATGCAGGTGTATGCATATAAACTATAACATGAACAAACATCTTAAAGCAACAATAAAGAGCCTATGGTGCACAAACATGAATATAAACATGATAGGTAGAGTAAATAAGTAAAAAAACAACAAGTATGAATACCATCTAAGGAAGGAACTCCAAAAAAAATAAACCACACTGCTGCCTAAGCTTAGACTAGTGTTAGTAGTCTTATCAAATCAGCTTAAGTGTGTATAACATTTTATGTTATTTGGATAACTACTAAGTTAATTATTATTCAATTTAATCTTTTTTTTTTAAATAGTTTTAGATCAAAGGGTTTAAATTTTAGTATTTTTTAATTTAAATTGTCTTTATATAATATATTTTAGTAGTTAAACTATTTATTTTATATTTTAAAGAACATAGGACTTAACAAATCCAAAGTGCAAGGATTCATTAATTAGAAAGTCCTATGCATATATTTATAATATATTTTATCTCCCCTAAGTGAGCATATCTAATGTATAGACTTCTTTATTTTATTCAAGTGCGTATAGTCCTTCGATTAATTAATCTCCTTTATTTTGTTATTTAATTTTATCATATTTATACAATTCCACTTTTATTTTTAGCTTATAAATTTTTTAAAAATTTTATTTTACTATTTATTCTATAATATTGATTTATTTTATTGATTCATTTCTTAATTTTAAGGTTTTAAAATAAGTTTTTATTATTATTAGATTTTACTTATAACTCTAATTAACCAAACTTTGACTTTTATTTATACTTGAGATTTTAATGGTTTCTAATTTTAATAAAACTCAATATTTGATTAGATGTCTATTGCAATTGAATTTGTATTTTTTATTTTTCTTTAGTTATATCTGATTTTTATGAAATTAACTTATTTACTTCAATTAAAAATTTAAATAATGATGATATTTTTATTTTCGATCCAAATCAATTTCAAATAACTAGAAATCCCCATAAGAGGTCATAAGTGACTTCTAATGATTATTACAAGAGTTTGAATCTGTTTGATAATTTATTTAATTTTTTATTATTTTAATCATTTATATAATTTTTTTGTAATTTTAAATTAAATTTTATGCTTAGGATTTGTGATGGGGATTTTATTTTTCATTAAGAGTTCTCTAAATTAAGGGTTGAATATAATTACTTCTTTTTTTTCTAATTAAACTTGATTTTTTAATGATTTATTGAAAATCTTTTTTCTTTAAAAAGATATTTTCCATTAATATTAAAAATGGGGTACAAATAAGTATAAATTAGAACAAAAGCTAATATGCCTCCCCAACTTGATCTGATAGACATAGTAAACTAAGGAAAACAAAAACCAAAGAAAAGAAAAGAGCATTGACAAAATCCCCTCATTTGAAAATTAGAGATCCCCCTGGAAAAAGGAAGACCTCAAAAATGATCATTTGAGGGGCCCAAATCCCCACCCAAGATCACATTAGTTCCTTTTCTCCTCTTTTGCAAGGCAATTGTGATAAGCCCCAGTTGCTGCAGTTCTTTCTAAAGGACTTTAGGTCATTACTTGGAGTGGATCAAACTGTTGTTGGAGATATCCTGCTATGTGGTTTTTGAGCAGTGAAGATAATAAGCTGATGTGGGAGAGGGGCATCTCATTTCATGTCCTTTAGAAGGAAGATGGAAATTTTTCTTAGGCTTTCACCTTATAGTGACAACATTCCAAGCTCCCAATTAGTCAGAAGATTCAGAAGGTGCAGGATCAGACTACTCAATATAGACAAGAATAGCTTGATTCTCTATAGCTGAAGATTAAATGGTGCTATTATGGGCTTCAACTTAGTCTTGCAAGGGAAAGTCTCCACATTATGGCCAATAATTTCATAATGTAACAAAGATAAAAAAGGCCCTGGTACTCAACTCTTTGAAAAAATCTTCCATTTAGTCCCTAATCTAAAAATTTGGGGTGAGATTCTTCATATGATCAATGCAGGCACATACTCCAACATAAGAACTATGACCCCAAGAGGATGATTGTTCATCCATCCAAAGAGGTTCTCCAATAATAGGAGCCATACAAGCAATATTGGAAGGATCCCAATACATCATAGGAAGCCGAGGAAAGCACACCTAAATTTGTAAGATGAACCCCTTCATATCCTGAAGAGAGAAGGAACATGACCACCGATCAAGGCCAATTATGCTTCTAGCCATAATCCAAGGACCCCCTATGAGGAAGACATCACGAGCTTCAAGTCTTTCAAAAAGATAAATAAAGTAATTTGTGTTAAGAGAGTTGCTATTTTGCATGTTTTACATTCTTGCAACTTATATTATTTTGATGATTTCAATTATTATTGTTTTACATATATCTCCTAACACTATTTGGAACATTTATTTCTTGCACTAGTGTGTACAAACATTTCAGGAAAATCAACTTCAAGATATTGAAGACTTGCAATCAAATTCAATAAATTTTTATAATTTTTGATATGAGAGGGAGTGATTGTAATTGAGTGAAAAATCACAATATACACACTTGGGAACTTTTTTTACTGATCGTACAGGATGAAATTAGTTCGTACGGGATGATCATGTCAATTACCCCTAAGGAGAGCAATGGATCGAACAGGCGGAGAGAAAATTTTTCTAAGTCCTAATCATCTAGGACGAATTTAATAGTCATCCCGGGATGAACGTCTCGTGATTCTCACTTTCTACTGTTCGTCCAGACGAAATCAATGGTTCGTCCCAGGATGAACGTCTCTGTATTCTCACCGTGCCTTATTCATCCAGACGAAAAATAAGGTTCGTCCCAGAACGAACGGCTCTGTATTGAGGCTCGCTCAATTCGTCTAGACGAAACCTATTCGTCCAGACCTCGTGGGAGCATATGGTACCTAGAAAGCGGATGTTCAAAGCATATTACTGGAGATACTGCTCAATTCATAACGCTGGAAGCCAGGAGTGGAGGCAAGGTTACACTTGGAGATAATACCACAAAGAAAGTGGTTGGATCAGGTATGATTGGAAATTTGAAAAACTTTTTTATAGACAACGTGTTATTGGTTGAAGGCTTAAAATATAATTTGTTAAGTATAAGTCAGCTATGTGATAAGGGCTATAGTGTAAAATTTTTACCTACTAGCTGCATATTAAGCCTAAATGGGAAAGATGTTTTAAATGGAAAAAGAGTAAACAATGTTTATATGCTAGATTTAAATTGTATTCAATCTTCTACTGCTATTTGTTTGAAAACTGTTTCTGATTAATCATGGCTTTGGCATAGGAGACTTTGTCATTCTAGTATGAAAAACCTTAGGAGAATTACCCAAAAGAACTTAGTAAGAGGTATACCAAAACTAGACTTTACTAAGGACCACCTTTGTGATGCATGTCAATTAGGAAAACAAGTGAAGTCCTCTTTTCAGTCCAATAACGATCTTAGAACTAATAAACCATTGGAAATTTTACACATGGATCTTTTTGGACCAGTAGGAACTGTAAGTCTAGGAGGGAAGGTATACGGATTTGTTATAGTGGATGATTTCTCAAGATTCACTTGGGTTAGATTTCTCTTTCATAAGAGTGAATCGTTTGAGGAATTTAGAAAATTTTTGTCTTGGATTCAAAGAAAATTAGGGTGTGAAATAATTTCTATACAAAGTGATCATGGAGGAGAATTTGAAAATGAAAGATTTGAAAATTTTTGTAAAAAAAAAAGGGATTGATCATAATTTTTTTGCACCTAGAACCCTCAACAAAATGGGGTAGTCGAAAAAAAAAACAGAACATTAATAGAAGCCGCCCGAGCAATGTTGGTAGAATACTCAGTTCCTAAATATTTTTGGGCTGAGGCGGTTAGCACTGCATGTTATGTTCTGAATAGGGTGAATGTGAGATCAAATTTAAATAAAATACCCTATGAGTTGCTAAAAGGTAGAACACCTAATTTGTCTCATTTGCATGTTTTTGGTTGCAAGGTGTTCATTCATAATAATGGAAAATCTGCCTTAGGAAAATTTGATCCAAAATCAGATGAAAGAATTTTTGTTGGATATTTAAGTGTTGGAAAATCTTATAGGGTATTCAACAAAAGAACTTTGGTCATTGAAGAAACCATACATGTTGTATTTGATGAATCTGGAAATTTAGAAGAGCCAAATATTATTGAAGATGAGATTGAGGAAAACTCCCAAAAATTGATAGAATAAATTTGGATGAAAATGTGGAAAATAATTTGGAAATAGAAAACCCTTTGCCTAGAGATTTGAGATTTTCTAAAAACCACCCAAGGGAATTGATTATAGGTGAACCTAGTGAGGGTGTTAGGACTAGGCGTGGATTAAACAAAGAAGTCAATCATTCAGCCTTTATTTCAACTATAGAACCCACTAATATTTATCAAGCACTTTCTGATGAATTTTGGATATTGGCCATGCAAGAAGAGTTGAATCAATTTATAAGAAATAAAGTTTGGGAATTAACTTCAAGGCCAAAAGATCAAAGTGTTGTTGGGACCAAGTGGGTATTCAAAAATAAAATGAATGACTCACTAGTAGTCATTAGAAATAAGGCTAGATTAGTTGCTAAAGGGTATAATCAAATTGAAGGAATTGATTTTTAGGAGACTTTTGCCCCTGTAGCTAGACTTGAAGCAATTAGGGTTTTACTAGCCTTTGCATGTTTTAAAGGATTTAATTTATTTCAAATGGATGTGAAAAGTGTCTTTTTAAATGGGGTAATTGAAGAAGATGTTTTTGTAGAACAACCTTCAGGTTTTGAAAATTCTAAATACTCAAATCATGTTTTCAAGTTAAAAAAGGCATTATATGGATTGAAACAGGCACCTAGGGCTTGGTATGAGAGATTGAGCACCTTCCTACTTAAAAGATCTTTTGAAAAAGGAAGTGTGGATACAACTCTCTTTTTAAAGAAATTTACAAAGGATATACTCATTGTTTAAATTTATGTGGATGATATCATTTTTGGATCTTCAAATAAAAATCTTTGTGATGATTTTTCTAAAACAATGAGTAGTGAATTTGAAATGAGTCTAATGGGAGATTTAAATTACTTTCTAGGTTTTAGCATTAAGCAACTTGAGGAAGGTACATTTCTTAGTAAAACTAAATATGTTAAGGACATCCAAAAAAAATTTGAAATGGACAATGCTAAACCTGTTAGTACACCAATGAGTTCCTCAGTTCAGTTGGATAAGGACCTTAAGGGAAAATCTGTTGATCAAAAGAAATATAGAGGGGTTATTGGATCTTTACTTTACTTGACTGCTAGCCGATCAGATATTATGTTTAGTATTTGCTTATGTGCTAGATTTCAATCAGATCCAAAAGAATCACATTTGACAGCAGTGAAAAAGGATTTTAAGATATTTACTAGGAACTCAGAACTTAGGAATTTAGTATCCTAAGTTTAGCTCTTCATTTGAAATTATTGGTTATTCAGATTCTGACTTTACAGGCTGTAGAGTGGATAGGAAAAGTACTTCTAGAACATGTCAATTCAATGGAAATTCATTAGTTTCATGGTCTAGTAGAAAACAAAATTCAGTGGCCCTATCTACTGCAGAAGTAAGATACATTGCATTAGGAAGTTGTGTGGCACAAGTACTTTGGTTAAAATAATAATTGATTGATTTAGGATTAACTATAGGCACTATTCCAATTTATTGTGATAATACTAGTGCTATTTGTATTTCCAAAAATCCTATTCAACATTCAAGAACCAAACACATTGACATAAGGCATCATTTCATAAGGGATCATGTATCCAAGGGTGAAATTGAACTTATCCATGTTTCAACTGAAAATTAACTTGCAGACATTTTTACAAAACCTTTAGCCTTTGATACTTTCAGTACATTAAGAACAAGGCTTGGTGTAATTGATTTGAATGCTTAAATAAAAATATTTTTGCAACATTGATGTTTTTATTTTCGTAGTTTATGTTTTTATGATTTTGTTTTTGTGATTTTTGTTTGTTTTTTGAGTGTTTTTTTTATTTAGAGTCTGTACATTTGTCATTGTCTGTTGTGGTTGGTGTGTTTATTTTGGTTTTCTTTAATAAAAATACAAAAATTCAAAAATTTGTGTTAATCGTCCGGGATGAAAAATTTTCGTACGGGACGATGTGTGTAAAATTCAGTCTGCGTGATTTCAAACCGTCTTAAGAGCAATTTTTAATGTAGTTCGTCTGTACGATCCTCAAGATCATCTGGGACGAAATATCTTTTCTCAAACGACGGGACGAATGAATACAGCAGTTGAACGGATAAGACAGTTTTAATAATGAACTTCGTCCGTACGAACCTTTGGTTCGTCCAGACGAACAGATGTCGGTTCATAGCAGGGGACGGTTTTCAACTGCCATTAAAACGAGTTAACTTTTGATCGTCTATACGAACACGTGTTCATCTGTACGATTATCTTGGTCAAAAGTCTGTATGTAAGGACGCTTCGTTCATTGTGTGATTACGAAAAGCCGTTATTATTTTGACTCACTCGTTCGTCCATACGAAATATTTTTGTACGGGGACGAATCAAATTCGTATGGGACAAACGAGATTTTGTCTAGTACGAACAGTCGTAATTCTTTAAATTAACAGCAATTTTTACTGAACAGTCACTCGCACACATCACTTTCAAAGACTTCATCTTTTCAAATCCTTCAATGGCTAGTTCTAACAAGCGCCAAAAGATTTTGGGTAAGGGCCCTCCTAGGAATACATCTGAAAATTTTCTGTCTAGAGCCAATGAAGAGTCTTTTCCTAGATTTGCCTCTGCAAAAATCACTCCATCTAGAGTTCTTCTTCAGGAGCAGTTGACCTTTAAGGTAATGCCCCTTCTTGCTTCAACTTAATTTGGAGTAATCCTCACCTTAGTCCATCTCTACAATAAGGAAACCTTCCAGTATTTTCTGGCAAACATGTCATTTAATTCCGACCACTTTGTTATCAGTTCCTTTGTCTTCAAAAAGAAAATAGAAATCACCAAGGCTGACCTTTGTATCTTCTTAAATTTAAGGACTGAAGGGATTAGAGCACACACCTTTACCACCACTAGCTTTGACTGGACTGAAGTTAACAATGTCTTAGAGGAATAAAAGTTAAGGATCATTTGCCAAAAGTAGCCACTTTAACTCTTAATGCCTGAATCATCCAACATGTTCTTAGATCTTCTATTATACCTAAAGCTGGTGATAGAGTCAACATCACTCCACTTCTCTCTACAGTTACCTACCTGATAATGACCAGGCAACCCATAGATGAGGCCCAACTCCTAATTGACTATATTTATGGTCTGTCTGAAATTGGTCATAGAGATCATAAAAGGAAAAAGAACATAGCCTTAGGCCATCTGATTGCCTTCATTTTAGAGAAGAAGTATGATTTAATCCACCCAGTTTCAGACTTTGAAGAACCACTCTACTACAATGACAGTTCATTTAGGGCAATCTTCAACAAGGACGAGCCAAGTAAATCTCATGTAGTATTGAGTGAAACAGAAGAAGAGGGTGAACCTTCACATGCTGCTGAACCAAATTATCAGGATTTGGTTCAAAGATTTAACAACTTAGAGGCTCACTTTGATCAAAGATTTGATCAAATTGAAACTCATCTACAGCAGCAAGACTTTCAGTACAATTAAAACATGGGATTCATGCGTGAACAGATTAATTCCATTAATTCCAATATGTTTGTGATGAGTAGTTATTTCAACTTTTTTAGTGCTGCACCTTCTCCTCCTCCAGATCAGGATCCTTCAGAATGATTATAGTATTTGTTTAAGTGTCTCTTTTGAGTTAATGTGTTTGTTTGTGATGTGTTTTAGATTATTATCTTTTTCTTTGTTTTAATGTTGTTGTTATTGATATCATGTAACTTAAATTGTAATATCTTCATTTGATATCAATAAATGTTGCAATGTTTTGTTGTCTAATGCTTTGGGAAATGTGTGTTAGACTCTATGACTTTCAATTTTTTTTAATCTTAATAGTGCCTTATTTAAATTGTAAATTAAAATTAATTTCATTAGAAAATATATTTATTCTATAATTAAGAAATGCTTATAACTTGATATTACTAGAATCTTTAATTCCATGTCTCTTATTTAGACTACTATAGTACTAATATAATTATTGCATTTTAGATATTTTCTTATTTTGTATTTCTCTTTTTAAATAGTATTTATGCACTTAGAAAAATTTGAAATCTTAGATTATTGACTTTGGAAAGAATTCAATTACTCTTGAAAAGTGTACAAATGTACAAAAATCAAAAGAGTTGTGCAAAAAATTTGCAATGACAAAAAGAGGCATAAAATTAGCCCACAGTAAACAAATGCACAAAAATGTGCCAAATATATATATATATATATATATATATATATAATATATATATATATATATATATAAACAAGATGCGCAAAGCGCCACATGTGGTAATTCTTTCTTTCCAAACTCTTTCAATCTCTTAATTCAAATTGATCTTATGTTCATTTATACTTTACATTGAAATGTGAAATATAGAATTTTTTATTCATCTCTTGTGCAATGGTTTTCTTTATCTTAATGTCTAAATTGACACATGCCTTTGATAAATTCTTTTTATTCTCTATGTTATAACACCTCTTCAATTATATGAATCATTATGATTTCTCTAATGACTTAATTTTATTTGCATATCTTATTTCAATCACTTTCAAGATTAAATTATAAACTGAATTTCATACTTCTACTTACATTTCTATCTTTCTTCTCTTCTTCACTTTTTGCTGTTGTCAAAAAGGGGGAGAAATTGTTTATTATTTCTTTGTTTTGTTTTATTTTTTTTTTGTTTTGTTTTGTTTTTTATTTTTTGGGTTTTGGTTGTTCTTGTTATAGTTGAATGTGTGTTTTGATTGTTTCTTCAAAATTAAAAACAAAATTTTTTTTTCTTTACATATATGCCTCCTTATATTTCATGTATTCATCAATTCAGGGGGAGTTTAAGGGAGATATTTAGAATTGGAATTCCTATAAACAATAATTGTTTTGCCATCATCAAAAAGGGAGAGATTGTTAAGAGAGTTGCTATTTTGCATGTTTTACATTCTTGCAACTTGTATTATTTTGATGATTTCAATTATTATTATTTTACATATATCTCCTAACACTATTTGGAACATTTATTTCTTGCTCTAGTATGTACTAACATTTCAGGAAAATCAACTCCAAGATATTGAAGACTTGCAATCAAATTCAATAAATTTTCATAATTTTTGATATGAGAGGGAGTGATTGTAATTGAGTGAAAAATCACAATATACACAATTGGGAACTTTTTTTACTGATCGTATAGGACAAAATTAGTTCGTACGGGACGATCATGTCAATTACCCCTAAGGAGAGCAATGGATCGAACAGGCGGAGAGAAAATTTTTCTAAGTCCTAATCATCCAAGACGAATTTAATAGTGGTCCCGGGACGAACGTCTCGGGATTCTCACTTTCTACTATTCGTCCAGACGAAATCAATGGTTCGTCCCAGGACAAATGTCTCTGTATTCTCATCGTACCCTGTTCGTCCAGACGAAAAATAAGGTTCGTCCTAGGACGAACGGCTCTGTATTGAGGCTCGCTCAATTCGTCCAGACGAAATCTATTCGTCCCAGGACGAACTGAACCGACTTACGTCAGATGGTTACGTCTTGAAGAATTTTGTGAATCGACTTATGTAATAACTGTTTCATACGGGACGAACATAGTTCGTACGGGACGAACATAGTTCGTACGGGACGATCAGGTCAGTTATCTCCTCGTAAGAATAATGGAATGAATAGGAACTGAAGAAAAATATTTTTTCTAAGTTCTGATCGTCCAGGATGAAATATTTTCATCCCAGGATGAAGGGAACCGACTATGACAGTTTCTGGCAATGTTCTATAGTTTTCGGAACTGACCTTTGATATAATGGTTCGTACCGGATGAAATATTTCGTCCCGGGATGAACCTATTTCATCCCAGGACAAAATTGGTTCGTACTGATGCACAAATGGTTCGTACGGGACAGTTTTTACCCAGTTCGTCCGTACTAACTCAGGTTCGTACAGGACGATCCAGCGCGCAGAAAAATATGATTTTAGCAATTTTTTGGACGGTTTTTCTTCTCCTTTATATATAAGAAGTCCTAAAAACTATTGCAAGTGCCTTTGGAGTTGTTTTCTCTTGAGAGGGATCATTGAGAGTGAGAGTTTGAGAGAGATTGTAAGAGTGAAGAGTGAGAGATCAAGTGAGGGGTTTGTGAGGGATTCACAAGGTTACTTGAAGAAGAAGATCTCTTTGTTTCTTCCCATCTCCTTTGAAGGCTCTCAAGTGAAGTTCAACAACATCGGTTCGATTCTCTGCCGACACTTGGAGAGTGTAAAAGGACGACAAAGTGTATCTTTGACAGCCATTGTGTCTTCGTTCTTTGGGAGAAAACTAGAAAAGAGAACTTGAAAGGGAGAGAGGAAAGGGTGGAGTTTGAGAGGGAGAAGATCCTTGGAGGGGATTTCAAGGGAGTGTGGAGGGGATATTCACACGGTTGCTCCGGCGAACTTGCACTTCAGTACCATAGGATTCAAGGGTCATCTTGAGGAAAGTTTTGGCGAGAAGAAGATCTCTTTGGTGTCAAAGAACCCGGCTACTCCACCGCACCGGGGAAGGTGAAAGTGATTTTGTACAGGCTTCTCCGCCTTGCTGTAGGGGCAAAAGGAGAGTCACTTTGTGGTATTAGTGTAATACTCGGAGGGTGCCTCCGGGCAGTGGACGTAGGTCAAGGTTTGACCGAACCACTATAAATCTGGTGTGTTCTTTCTTATTTTTCTTTCGCATTTAATTTCATTGCAAGTTGTTTACTCTGGTTGAAAAGTTTATTTTTTAAACTTTAAATTTAACTTGCATTAATAATTAAAAAGGTTTTCTAAAAATCCAAGAGTAGAAGTATAATTTTTAAATTACCAATTCACCCCCCCTCTTGGTTAGCCTTGGAACAATTAATTAGGCTTAACATCCTAATTCATATTGAACGAGTTCCAACAATTTGGAGCATGGGTGATGAATTGAAACTATCCAACATAAGGCAATAACCTTTATAGTTTGCCTTGGAGCTAAGAAAATGAGTACCAATTGCCTAGGAGTTTCCCAACTATAGAACATTTCAATTTCGAAATATTTTCTTAAACTTTATCAAAGTTAAGGCTTAAGGAAATTCCATCTTCATCAGGAACCTTTTGTTTGAGAATCTTATCTAAAGGAGTATAAGAGGGCTTCCTCCAAGAAAAATGGCATGGTCTTAGACCAATAAACACCTTAGATTTTTAAGGGAAATCTATTAGTTGGAAAGTGGCCAGAATTTAGTACTAACTGCTCTCATGTTATGAGAAGTAGGCTTGGAAGCATTAACAAAAAATACATAGTGTGCAATTTTCTATTACAAGGGGTTCTTGTGCTGTAATAATGGGTTGTTAACCCTACAAGAATCTAAAATTTTTGTCCAAACTATGGGAAGTAGCCTTTGAAGCATTTAAACAAACACTGGAAGTGCATTTGCCTATAAAATGAGGCTCTTGTCAAGATGCATTTGGAAGGCTAACACACCTACAAGATGAAGCTAAGCAATAATCCAAATTAATAAAAATCATACCATTGCACATTGTAAGATCACCCATAGCATCCCAAAAAAAGATATTCATTGTAGGAGAATAAACCTTCACTTGACTCACCAAGGAAAGCTCTGCTTCATTCTGCACTTACTAGTAGCAATCAGACTTTTGGTCATAAACTTGGTGAACGGATGAAACCAGGAAATCACACAATTCATGCTCATCTGACAACAACCCTTGTGGTATACAATCTGAGATGAGGTTGAAGTTAAGATGATAAAAAATGATTGAATCAGTTACATTCCACATCTACTACTCTTATTCCTCTATGGAAACAACCTTAGACAAAAGATCAAATCCAACTACATGAATATCCAGCAAAGCCAAGCTTTTATTTCTAAGCATTCCAACACCTTCAAAAAGTTGCCATGTTTTGAGGCGATCCTACCAGCACTACACCTTGTAGAGCGGGGAGAAGATTACAGGCCTATCTGCTTACCCATGCTTAAGTCATTCCATCATATATGATTTATTTAAAATCCTAGGTAAAATATGCAAGGTGGCTTATGGTTAATTTACATGATAAATGATATTCAAATGACTTGAAATTCAAATCATAAGTTAATTAAAATCTAAACTTCAAATCCAAGATATTTTAAGCCATCAAGATCTCCCTAGCCTTTCAAATCAATCACCAAGGTTAATGCATATATACATTTAGAAATTGAATTTTAGGCTCTAGATGAAAGTCCATATAAATTGTTAGACCTAACATAATAGTCCCAATGCTAACCAAGAGGGAGGGGGTGAATTGGTAATTTCAAAAATGTCTTGAATATAAAATAGTTTTATAAGTACTTTACATAATTTAAAAGTTTTAATAAACTAAAAACTTTTCAACCACAACAAAATTAAAATTTACAGAAAAATAAAGATGCGGAAAAATTAAAACATAGATATTTATAGTGGTTCAGTCCAACTAGACTAATGTCCACTCCCTAAAGACTCCCTTTTCAGGTATTACACTACTACCAAAGTGACTCTCCTTTTTCTCCCACAGCATGACAGAGAAGCCTTTATAATTATCCTCTCTTCTACCAATCTCCGGTGTGGTAGAGTACCATCATCCTTTCATACCCTCCAAGTGTTGGCAAAGTACCATCATCCTTTCATACCCTCCAAGTGTTGGCAAAGTACCATCATCTTTTTACACTCTCCAAGTATCAGTAGAGAATCGTCATCCTTTCACACGCTCGAAGTGTTGGTAGAGAATCAGTGCCCTTTCACACCCTCGTGGTGTCGGCAGAAAACTATATATTCTTCAAAGATTTTCTCTCAAGCATCTTCAAAGAAATAAATAAGAGATTTGGAACACTTACTTATAGATTCTCACCATTGGGAAACCTTGTGAACCCTTCACACTCCACTTGCAAAACATCTATCTCAAATACTCTCCTAAATCACTCTTGCACTTTCTCTCAAAGATAAAATAAAGAAGAATATCATCCACAGTCAGTTTATAGGACCTTATATATGAAAGACACAAAACATTGTCCAGAAAATTGAAATTTTTTAATTTGACCATCCATGATTATACAGTATGATCGGCCATCATACATACAAACAATTCAAAATTTACACGTACAATCCAATACAAACCAATTTCATACTCTGATTGTCCTGTGTATGAACTGATATCGTATAATACAATCATTTAAAAATTAAATAGATTCATCCAGTATGATTCAATACAAAATGATTTCATACTTTGAATAGCGTACTATACGAAATCCATATCATACAGTATGATTTATTTTAATCAAACCATCTTTCATTTGGTATGAAAATGGCCTCAACCATTTTGTACTCTAGAAATCATCTATACGATCTAATTATCATACAATATGAATAATTCAAAAAAATTTCTTGTTCATTTGGATGAAAAGATATGCATTCATTTCATACTCTGAAAGTCGTCTTTACAAACCTATTATCGTACAGTACGAATAGTTCAAAAAAACATAGGAGTTTGTTGGGATGAACTTGTAAGAATCTATTTCATACTCTGGAAGGAATACTTTTGAAGTTAACTTCGTACAGTACGAATAGGACTTAGAAACATTTCCTGGCATGGTTTGATTAACTAATTTTTAGAGGTACGCTAAAGCAAAATCATTATGTACAATCTAAAATCATACAGTATGATTTATTTTAAAAAGTTACAAAATTTTTACACTCCCTCAGTGTGTGTTTGCATGGTTACCCAATTATAATCACACTATAATAGACTTAAGAAAAGCATAAAAAAGTATAGACTTCAAAAATAGTAAAACCTAATCTAGTATGACTTGAAGTCTTCAACTGGATGGAGTACGATTTTCTTGAAATGTTAGTACACATAAACAACATAAGCAATATATCCAATATATATTAGGAGAAATAGTAGTCAACACAATAATTTTTTGGAATCATAAAAACAGACATACTTAAAAAACATACACATACATGCACAAACATTCACACAGATACACGCACACATTCACCCATATTCATAATACATCAAACATCAAATAATATTCTGACTCCTTTTAACAAAAATAGAAAGGGAAGTACATCTAGAAATGAAAGATTTCTATGAGTAAACCAAAAGAGTTGAAGGAGAAAAGGATTTTAAACCAATTCCAAATATAATATTAGCATAAAAAAGTATAGACTTAAAAGAAAAATTTTAAAAAGTTTCATTCAAAGAACAAATAGGATAAGAAAAGTCAACTAGGTTTATTATTGATTCTAGACAAATTTAAATAAAAATGATTATTACAAAAATGATGAAATGAAGATTAGTTAACTTTGAATTCAATAATATATATAATTATTAATTAGATATATTTGGATTAGAGATTGAATGATAGTGAAAATAACACAATAAAAATTTTCAATTGGCAACATTATGCATCTTTTCAAATATTTGTGGCACACTTTGTGTATCTTTTCTATTTGGGCCAATATTGTGCCTCTCTTTGTGAATCATTACGCATCTTTTTTATTTTTGCACACATTATGCATTTTCCTTTTTTTTTTTTACTTTTTGAGTCTTTCCAATATCTATAATCTAAAATCAAATTTCTCTAATAACAAAAATAACCATATTAAAAAAGAAATAAAAACTAATAAGACATTAATCTTGCAATAATTATAGCTTAGATATGTTTGTCTATAGGAACATGGAATTGACCTCCTTATCTAAATTGAGTTATAATTTTATTTTAAAATTTTGAAAGATTAAATTTTGTAAGGAAATTAATTTGTAGAGCAAAGTATTTAATAATCTATTTCAAAGATCACTTTCAATAGGTTTTTCTCATAAAAAATTCAAACATTTTATAATCTTGAGAACGAAGCATTCTAATATTCCATTGATTATAAAGATCACATACAAACACATATGTCAAAAAACATATCATCATGACAACTCACATCATGTCATCTAGTCTATATCATCGCAACACATGAAAACACTTAAACAAAAGGAGAAACATCACAATAATAAATACAAAAACTCAGAAATAAGAACAACCATGAAGTACATCTAGAACTCTGAGAGACCCTGGTCTAAAGGAGGTCGTGGATTGAACATTGTAAAATAACTACTAATTGTAGCTATATTTTTGTCCACTGAGTCAAACTATCCACGAATCCACCCCATATCTTCATTGTAGCGACCATCCTGCTGGTTAAGGTGAGTCTCAATTCAATCAAAATTATTGATCAAAATGAGTCTCCATACGATTGAATTGTTGGACCATTTCTTGGTGGTAGTCTTCGTCATGTCCAGGTGCAGGTGCTGGAGTAGGAGCCCCCCTTCATCCTCAGATTGATCACTCTCTGAACTCTAATCTTTCCCAAAAAGTGCCCTAAAAGAGGCATCCGAGAAGAAGATAGGAAACAATTACCCCTGAGCAAAGGTTAACCAATCCCGATTCTAGTGAGAGAAACTCCAGGTTTTTAGTGAGAGAAAAGAATAACAGATTTTTGAATTATGTTGATCCCGCGATTTGCTTTCCTCTCCAATGACGGTGGAGGGCCACCGGCCACCATCCTACGGCGCTGGAGAAGGTTGTTCCTCTTCGATTCCTCCAGTAAGAATCCTTTCTCGCAAGAATCATAGCTCATCTCACCCAGCCTTCGGTGATGACGATAAGGTGTTTGATCGTGGATCTATATTGAGGTTTAAATCTGCTAAACCTCTAGTAATAAATGATGGAGGGTACCTTTCCCCTAAGAAAAATATGGAACGTGTTGGCAAAGGGAAGAAGATCATGCTCGAAGAGTAGATCGCTTAGAATAATAACTTTAGTTTTATTTTAAATAAGACTGGTACTGGTTCAAATGAAGAAATGCTGGAAGAAGGAAGATTCGATTCAGCAAAGGGTTCCTCATCAGGGTGTAAGAAAGTTGAGGTAATGAAGAATAATCTAGTGGTCGAAGGAGTCAATCCAGTTTTGGCTCAGCAGATAAATAGAGAGGTTTCTCGTGAAGAACCTGTAGTCAAGGAGGGACTGGAGTTTGTTCGAGTTTGTAATTCTGCAACTTTGGGGAACTGTATCTCTGATGGAAGGGTTGGAGCAATTTTTCCACCTCAAACTGACAAATCCATGAAAAATGCCTGGAATATGAAATCGAACTTCAAAAGCATTGACTTTGATTTTGGTGAAAATTTCTAGGAGAACGGCGTGGGAAATTAAATCAGCAAAATGAGGCAGGCAACACTTCTAAATTACAGAAGTCCGTGGTTGTTAAGGTGCTGGGGAATGCAACCTATCATATTATTGGGCAGGAGTTAAGGAGGCAGTGGAATCAGTATGGCAGATTTCATATGACTCTTCTTGGAGGAGGATGGGTGTTACGTGAATTTGAAGAAGCTGAAGCTATGGAAGCAGTCTTAAACAGTGGTCCCTGGTATGTTAATGAAAGCATTGTTGGTTTAGATAAATGGCCCCCAAGTTTTGATCCCTCATCCATGAAAGGATTGACAGCCCCGGTTTGAATCAGGCTTTCCAACCACCCATTGCAAAGTTGGGATAGAATTAATGTGTGTAGAATTGCATCTATGGTTGGTAAACCATTCGTGATAGATGAAAACATGTTCCAGTGGGGTGGCGTGATTTTGTCAGGGTTTGTGTCCAGATCAAACTGGAAGATAAACTTCAACAGGGAGTTTGGGTTGAAGATGCTTTGAGGATATTTTACCAAAAAATTAGTTATGAGAAGATGCCAAACATCTGTTTCAAATGCGAAAAAATTGGTCATGTGGAGAAATTTTGTGAGATACAAGTGTAGAGACTTTTGCCAGTCTCGGTGGTTCGAAAGTGGTTTCTGAGGAAGGAAAATTAACAGGATCAAAGGTGAATTCAAAATAGATGGAGGTAAACCATTCTAAGACCAAAGAAGATGGCTATGGGCCATGGATTCATTTTGATTATGGAAGAATGAAAAACAAGGTCAGTAATTTTCAAAACCAATGGAAGAGGATTCCTACCTATGGTAAAAAATCTTTCAATTCTGTAGCTGAAAGAAATGAGGACCAAGGTGGAGCCATTGAGAGCTCTATTCAATTGAATGTAGAGCATAAGAATGCTGAGAAGACAATTAAAAAAGTGAAGGATCCGATGATAGCTGAGGACTTAGCAGTAAATAGAAAAGGCTACAAAGTTGGCAAGGGAGGTGATCTTGACGAAATTCATTGCAATTCCAATAGTATGAAGTTTTAAACAATTTGGGGGAGGAAGGAGAAATAATAGGTGAAGTTGAAGAAATTACTGTAGAAGAGAGGAATTCTGTCTTGGCTCCAGCTGGAATTAACAAAGTTGAATCAACTTCATTTGAGTCCTTGGAAGATAAAACTAGTATACAGGAGGATGGATCTAGAAAATCAAGAAGAAAAGGTGCTAAAAAACCCAGGGGACTTGGTCCCATCAAACTTGTTCCAAGAAATAAAAAAATGGAAGGAGAACTGAAAGAAAGGGAGGGGAACCTCTTCCCCTCAGATCATTAAATGTCATCTATCGAATTTTGAAATTGTAGGGGAGCAAGAAAAAGTAAAGCTTTCCTATATGCAAGGGAGTTCATCAGAGATCATGGTGTATTCTTTTTTGGTTTGATAGAGACTAAGTTGACAGTGGTTGATAGCAAGCTTATTAAGGTGATGTTCGGTGAAGGTTGGGATTTCTTTTATGTTCCTTCTAAAGGCCTATCAGGAGGTATTTTGTTGATATGGAAATAAGGGACGGTTTCATTCAAAGTGGTGGAAGCATCAACACAGTTTGTGGTTGGTGACCTTGATGTTCTCAACAAAGGTACTTGGAGAATAGCAACTATATATGGGAGTAAAGATGTGTATAGAAGAAGGCTACTTTTGGGCAATTTAGATCGTCTCATGGTTAAAGATGTTCTTATGATTATAGGAGGAGATTTCAGTTTCTTGTTGTCTAAGGAGGAAAGGAAAGGAAAAAGGAAGTTTTTTTTAGTATGGGGACTAAGGAGATGAATTCTTTTATCTCTTGCAATGATTTTCATGAGGTTTCTTGTGTTGGTCCCAAGTTCACTTGGTGTAATAACAAGAAAGGAGCTGAAAGGATCTTGGAAAAGCTGGATAGATGCCTTGTTAATTCAGTTGCTTTTAACTCTCCTCATATATTAATGGAAAGGCATTTGGCAAGGATTGCCTCGGACCATAGTCTGAACTTGCTAAATTTATGTTCTCCAGCCAGGAAAGTTATTAGATTTGAAGAGGTTTGGACTTCAATTCCAGCTTCTACAGCTATTATGAGAGAATCTTGGAGAAGGAAAGCACAAGGAGATCCCACTCAAGCATTAAACCAGAAAATGAAAAGAACCTTAAGGAATCTTCACTATTGGAGTAAAGCTAAGTTTAAAGAGATTAGTCTTTCTAAAGAAGAGCTAAAGGTAGATATTCTGGGTTTACAGGAGAAAGAAGCTGACGTTGGAGAGTTTTCGGAGGAGGACCAATGGAATCTGAAAGCAAAAATAGAGGAGCTCGATACTGTTTTAGCCCGTTTCAATACAACATGGAGACAACGTGCTAAGATTAAGTGGTTGGCAGATGGGGATGAAAATGCTAGATTCTTCCAAGCTTTTGCAAGTGCTAGGAGGAATTTAAACTACATCCATAATATCAAAAACGAGCAAGGAGACTTGGTTGAAGATCAAGAAGAAATAGAACAAGTGTTATTTCAGTTCTTTAACAACAAATGGGAAGATAGAGATTGTATATTGAATGGATGGTCGGTTCCAATCAATACATCGGAAGAAGCTGATAGGTAGGTTCTGAATAGAAGGTTTTCAATTGAAGATCTTGAGAAGGTCATTAAGGAGCTTGGAGGTAACATAGCACCAGGCCAAGATGGCATGACTTACTCATTTTTTAAATGCTATTGGAATATCACCCTGAGTGATTATTGCTACTTATTTTTCAAATATTTAAAAAATCAAAAAATATTGTTTTTTTTATAAATTCAATAATTAGTTTTTAAATTCGCCAATTCCCCCCCACCCCCTCTTAACGTGCCTAGGGAGAAGTTCACTTAGGCTTAATATCGTTATCGAATTTTCAATTTGAAGTCGAGGTTGTTGAGATCCATATACGAAATGCAAACCATGAAAGATCTAAAGGAAAAAACATGCAAGAAAAGTTTTAGCAATTATATATGATGGAGAAAGAGAATAGAATCAATGGCTATCTTCCAGAGAAGCCAATCATTTGCTGAATGGTTTGGATGGTGCAGTTAATCTTCAAAAGAGTGAAAAAATGTAAAAGAAGTTGAGAACCAAAATAATTGGAGAAAGGAACCTGATTAAAGAAACATTTTAGAAGTTCAAAACATCAAAATAATGGGATAATGAAATGTGCGAGTGGCCTAAATGCTAGTAAGAAGAAACGTTAAAGAAGTTTAGGATACCAAAAAATTAGGAGAGAGAAACCTATCGGAGAAGGGGTAAGCGAAGAAAGCTAGGGCAAGCCAAAGAGTCAATAAGGAAGGAATAAAAAAAACCTGAATCCTATAAGAAACATGTGATATTATGTAACAATAAATTCGAGGGAGGGAAATTGAAGCGGGTCTTTGAGAAGAATAATAATTTATTTAGTTGAGGAAGAAAATTTAAGTTTTATTAATTTGAATAATTATTTTATGAGGTGTAAGTAAAGGGAATTAATTTTCATAATTCTTATATATTTTTAGATTCATTAATTATTTATAATACAATGTAGGGACAAGATAAGTTTAGAAGGAATAAAACGAATGAATGAGATTTGATGTAAAGGGAATTCAAGCGGATTTTATATTACTAGTATAGATATGACCACTGATTTAAAATTTAGTATTTATTTAGACAAATTTGTATAATTAGTGCTAATTATCCTGATGGAAAAATTAACATTGTATTATCGATTTGAGGAAATAAATGATTTATTTTTGTATCAAAACTCAGCATGGAGATTGTAAAAAATTATCCTAAATGATGAAATTCATATTCACATATAATTTTAAATACAAAATTAACCCAAGATAGGATTTGGTTGATGTCTAGAGATTTTTCCACTCTTAGTAAATTAAAATAGGGTTTATTTTATACTGGGTTCTTTTGTTCTTATAGAGGGAAGCCCTTATAGCCAATTACATCTCTGAAGAGAAAACTTTTGATTTAAATGAAAATTAGACCCATTTTTATTTTAAGATAAGAATGTTGCATATATATATATATATATATATATATATATATATATATATATATATATAGATATATGAAAAGACCAATCATTCCTTCAAAAATATTATTAAATTTTATAAAAAAAAATACATTTGAATTCATTATATATTTTATTATCTATAAGGAAAATGAGATATACAAATATGTGTGGACTTATGCTTACTTAGAATGAGCTATCAGCTAATAACCTAATACACACTCAATCATTCTAAATATATTGTATGATAAGGTTAGCTCTATCCAAAGAGATCGAAATAATAAATTAGAATCTAAATCTATAAATCGAGATAAGTAATTTGACATTACGTTTAAGTGATGTTAATGAAAAGACTCACTAAACCTCTAAATTTTATCATATTAAGATTACCTAGCTAAATTTTCTAACCACCTTCTAAGAAATGTTTGTAGCATAACAGCCCAAACCAATTAGAAAATTGTAGCATCCCCCATACGAAATGGGGACCCTACTACCTTACCAATGGCAGGCATAAAATCCTAGACTCTAGCATACATAGTAGAAGTAAAACAAGTAGATATGTATATATGGATAGGTAAAGGGTTTGGAATCTATAGTACCCAATGATATATCATCCAAAAAGTAATATACATATTCATAAAAAGTTTAGAACTTCCACACAGAGGAAAATCTAAGAAAACTTTTTACCACCTAATGTAAGCTACCACCCATATGAATGTGATGTATGGAATGATGTAAATGATAGAGAAGACTGCATAAATAAAAGAATTTTTTTAATTTATTGATTTAAATGTATACAACATACTCAAACTCTGCCAAAAAGTAAGCTGTCCAAACTCCACAACAACAAACTTGCATTTCTAAGCTTACCATATATATAAAACTAAATACATCTACTTAAGGTCTTTGAGTTCCATGTCTTTTATGAAATTCCAAAAGAGTGTATCCTCCATGGACGAGGATATCATCTTTTTGTACTCAATTTGTATGTATAGGAAAGTATATATGGTTCTTTTAGAACTTAGGATATTGTATAACTCGATCTATATATAAAATAAATTTATAAAAACTTGTACATATATACAACAACTCTTAGGCACATTATATTTTGGCTTTTGTAGGAATGTAAAGATATATTTAAGAAGCATATAAAGTGTATGAGCAGATGTATAATATCCTAATACTTCTAAAAGTTTCTAAGTGCATTGATAGAAATTAAAATGTGTGACATCCAGATTGCATGAAATAAATAAATATACACAAGGTGATCTCTAAGCAAATCACCCGACAAGCAATCCACAGCATCAACCTAGCCAAAGCTAAAATGGTTTTCCTAACAAACCATCCAAGTGAGTCAAAGAGGTTGTGTGATTTTGATATATCCTATAGGAGTTTAATGTCATGAATCTAAGAGTTTGTTTATTAAAGGTCAAAAGGGAACTTTAGTTAAAGTTTACCTTACATGTAATTAAATATTATTATTTCAATTTTAATGGTTGGAATTGTTTATTTAATTAAAAAGAATTTGTAGATTAAAAACCCCCAAGTGTGAGGGCTATTGATCTAAAGATCCTAAGGCTTATAAATCTAATCCACTCATCCCCCATATAGGATAGATAAACATCAAGCCTTTGAGAGATTTATTTTTTATTTATTAAGAGATAGAAGTGGAACCTTTCAAATCAATACACATACCCTCCAAATGGAATCAAGCATGATGTATAGGGTAGATGGGTTATTAAAGTTTGATTAAGGGTTATAAATTTTATACAATCATGCTTTCCACAAGCGGGGGCAAGCATAGTGCATATAAACACATAATTTGTTATTAAGATTTATTAAATCTCCTAATCAAGTATGTGAATGCCTTCCTAAAAGGAATCAAGCATCACATAATGAGAATATATGCCTGATTTCATGTTTATTAAAGACTTTAAATTTAATGCTAAATGCCCAACAAATGGAATCACGCATTAAGCATGAAAGCTTAACTATTTAGTTTATCATATTTATTTAATTAAAATAAATCTTAATCAAATAAGTTATCAATTTATTTTGTTCTTACATTTTAAATTTTTTTTTTTTACTTTTATTTTTACTAAATTATTTAGATTTTTAATTAATTATTATTTTTTTATGAATTTTAATGAATTATTAATAAATGAATTATAATAAGTTTAGATAAGAATTTTATTTAAATTTAATTGATTAACCTCTTAATTTCATTTTAATTTATTTGAATTTATCAAATTTATAAAAATTATGTTTATAGTGATGATTCAACTATATTTAGAATTAAGTCATTTAATGGATTATTTAGTTGAATTAACTATTACTCTAGGTTGGATAATCTGATTTTGATTTTAAATTAACTCCAAATTTTATGGAATTAATATCATAGGTTAGGAATAAAATATATATCAATCTCTAAAAATTTCAAAATAATTTAATTAATATTTTTTATGAGTTTTTTTAATAAATATATAATTAAGAATTAATTAATTATCAATTAAAATTTAATCAAGTTTGGGTCACATTTTTTGTTTTAAATGATTGTACGTTTGATTTATAGTTCAATGAAAGTTATTTTATTCTTTTTTTCTAATTTTATTTGATTTATTATGGTTTTAATCCTTAATTAAGGGTTGATTTTGACTAATTATTATTTAAAGATCAATTAAAGTTATGAGTTTCTAAAATTTTTCCAATTTCACTAAATACAAAATTTAATTATTTTTCCTAGGTGTCATTTTGTTTTAAATGGGTCTAAAAATTGGTGTGACTAGCCTTCCCTCTCTCTCTCTCTCTCTCTCTCTCTCTCTCTCTCTCTCTCTCTCTCTCTCTCTCTCTCTCTCTCTCTTGATCTTGTTGCCCTTGAATTCACCTAACCCCTGGGTCAAAGAGTTTGACTTGGTCAAATCAACCAAGCTAGACCCTAAGACCACCTCCCATGTGTTCACTGAGTTAAACCAAGTTTGATGAGCCCAAACCCAGACCTTGAGTCAACCTGGTTGACCCAGATTGACCCAAACCCATTTGCTTGATTTCAAATAAAATTTAGATCTTTCTTGGATCAATTCTCTTCCCCCTTGGATTCAGTGGGTCAGACCCAACCCATTGGATCCAGACCAATGCCCTGGGTCAACCAAGTTGACCAGGTCAACCTAGGTTGACCTAATTAGCCTAATGAGATAAATTCAAGTCCTAATTCAATTCAAACCCAATCGTAGTTGACCTTAGACTCAACCCTCATTGACCAGGTTGACCAAGTCAACCTTTGACTTTGTCAACCCCAGTCTTAATGGTTCTATTTGACCCATTTAAGCCCAATAAAAGCCCCTTTAATGCATTCAAATCTTTCTTATTGCTGGATTCATTCAAATTTATGGAAAATCACTCATATTTCCATCCTAATTCACCCTAGACTCAATCTAAATCATCTATTGGGTGCTTGGGAATATAAATAGGAGAGCTAGGGCAACTTAGAAAGGACTTCTGTAATCTCTCTTCTTCCAAGCCCTCTCAAGTTGAGATCTCTTATGCTTGAGCTCTCACACCTTCCCTCCACCTATTCCAAGTCAAACCTTGCCGGTCAAAGCCGCCTGTTGCAAATCTACTTTTTCATAGCTTATGTTTTGATGATTGACAAACACTATCTCTCTTGGACTACTTGTTGCTTCTAACTTTTCAGGAATCGAAGATCGGACGATCTAGAGGAAGCCAAGTCCAGGATCGCGTAGGTTTAGGGTTGAGTCAGTCTGTAATTTTATTTTTCACCTTTTGAGTCTACTTGTAATAATCAAAAAGACTGATGCTAAGTAACCCTTCACACACACACTTGAGAGGCTTAGAAATTCTGTTTTTGCAAACATCGGCCCGGCCGATCTTTATATCGTCCGGGACGATCAGCTTAAAACAGAGAGTCTAATTAAGGATTCTTAATTAAGGCAGCCGACATTAACATATCGGCCTGGACGATACGTGTATCGGCCAGGACGATAAGCTCAAAATAGAAAGAGATAGCCGCCTTAGACAGTTTAGGCATACTGAATTTTAAATTATCGTCCAGGACGATTCCAGGATCGGCCAGGACGAAATTACCAAAGTATGCCTTAATTGATCAGGAAATCAAGGGAGTAATTAAGGATGATTGATACGATCATATCGGCCAGGACGATCGTGAGATCGGCCTGGACGATCAAGCCAAATTTCAATCGGCCAGGACTGTTCCCAGGGCTGTGCTCAGGACGATTTACCTCTGATTTGAACTAATCGGCCAGGACGATCGTGAGATCGGCCTGGACGATTAAGCCAAATTTCAATCGTCCAGGACTGTTCCCAGGGCTGTGCTCTGGCCGATCTTCCTTGATTTGTACTAATCGGCCAGGCCGATGTCCATATCGGCCGGGACGATAAAGTCGGCTACTTGCAATTAATGAGCTCCTCTTGAGCTCTTCTATTTAAAGAGCTCTTATTCAACGTTTTGAATAGACCTTTGGCTGCTGCCTTGACCTGAGAAGACCTTGAGGAGAGAAAGAGAGAGAGGGAGAGAGAGAGGATCTTGTGAGGGGATTCACAAGGGTTGCTCAAGGATCGCTCTTCTTGTCTTTCGTCTGGAGTTTCTCGTCCGTGGAAGGGTCGGTAGAGGTAAGGAGTTTTGCTTTTGGTTGTGGTTCTCTGCCAGCTTAAGGAGGAAGCAAAAGGAGGTAGGTTCTCTGCCTTGCCAGGGTGGCAAAAAGGAGTTTCTTGTGAGGGCTTCTCCGCCTAGCTGTGGGGGCTAAAGGAGAGTCACGTTTTGTAGTGCAATACTTGGAGGGTGCCTCCAAGGAGTGGACGTAGGTCGAGTCGACCGAACCACTATAAATCTTGTGTTCTTATTTTTGCTTCCGCACTTTTAAATTCCGCATTTGGTCTGGTGGTGTGATTTGGTTTGTGAATTTATTTCTTTGTCTTAAGAATTTTTAAAATACCAATTCACCCCCCCCTCTTGGTTAGCTTGGGACTAAGTTCATAGGGCTTAACATCCCGAACGAACTTTCAAGTGGTATCAGAGCAGGTTTCGAAAAATTAAGTTTGAAAACTTTTTGAATTTGATCCATGGCTAACATAGGAAATAGAAACACTACTGAAGGTTATTCGATTACACGACCTCCTCTATTTGACAACTTACCTTTTGATTTTTGGAAAACCCGTATGTCAACATTTTTACAATCTACTGATTATCGCATGTGTATGCTTATTCAAGAAGGTTATTCTCCACCTTCTCGTGAAATTAATGGTATTAAAACTGAAGTTGCTTTTACTGAATGGACTTTCGATGAACGTGATTTGGCTCAGTTAAATGCAAAATGTTTGAACTGTTTTTTCTGTGCTTTGAAATCTGAAGATTACATGCGTGTTTCAACTTGCAAAACTGGTAAAGAGATTTGGGATAAATTATGCATCACCTATGAAGGTACTAATGAAGTTAAGCAATCCCGTTTGAACTTTCTCTTGCATGACTACGAACTTTTTCGTATGAAATCTCATGAATCGATTTCTGACATGTACACTAGGTTTACTCAGATTGTTACTTCATTGCATGCACTAGGAAAAGAGCTTTCGAATTATGAAAAAGTTAACAAGATTTTGAGATGCTTGCCTTCGTCTTATGATGCAAAAATAACTGCAATCACTGAATCAAAAGATTTGAATACTTATTCCATTGATAACTTACTTGGCTCACTCATTGCTTACGAGCAAGGTGTGAATCAAAGAAATCTTGATGCAGGTGAGAAAAAAAGGAGAAAACAATTGCACTGAAGGCGCACAAATCGGATTCTGAATCTTCCGGGTCTGAAAGCGATGAAATTGCCTTCATCACAAAGCAATTCAAAAGCTTTCTAAGGAAGAAACAAAAGCATCATCAAAGTTGGAGAAAAGGTAAGGATCATAAACATATTAAAGAATCTTCTGATGTTGTTTGTTTTGAATGTAGGAAGCCTGGACATGTGAGAACTGACTGCCCTACACTTCAAGATCAATCAAGCATAGAAAAGGAAAAAGGTGAGGTGAAAGCCAAGTCAAGGAAGGACAAGAAGAAAATCCAAAGAGGATTTTGGGCAGAATCTGGTACTGATTCCTCTGAGACTGAACCAGAGGAAGAGACTACAAATTTGTGTTTCATGGGAGAAAATCAAAGTGATGAAGAAAAGGTATGTAAACCAACCTATGAGGAATTGTTTGAAATTTGTGAAAAAATTCATGCATCATACAAAAAACTTAAGAAAACTCATGCTAGCCTAAAATTAGAACATTCAAATCTACAAAAAGAGCATGAAGTGTTTCTCAAAGACCATGCAACGATTGATTCAAATCACATGGCTCTTCTTGATGAATTTGATGAGTTGAACAAAAAACATTTGGAATTAATTGATGAACATAATGCATTAAAAGTTTCACACACCTCACTTAGTTTTGATCTTAAGAAATCTAAAGATCTTGAGAAAAATTTGAGGATTGAGATTGATGCCTTAAAGAGAACAAATTTGAGGATTCAAAATGATCGGATGACTTCCACTATTGATCTTAAGCCAAAACCTAGGAAGAGGCATTATAACTCAAATCATCTAAGAAATCCCTTTCCTTGAATTAGATGTTTCTCATGTGGCATGCTAGGACACATCTCACACACTTGCACCGTTCATCATAGTACTCATTGGGTGTGGAGACCTAAAATGCATGATTCACAGCATACCATACCTGCATTACATTCTACTTTTTCTAAGAAGGATCCCAAACCTATTTGGGTTCCTAAATCTGACTGTTGTTGAGTTTTGCAGGTGTGCTCCCACCAAAGCCCTCATGGGAGCATAGGATAACTGGACATAAGGGGGCTTGCAGCTCAAAAATTACTTAAACTCGCTGCTTTATCACGTGCTTGAAACATTAGTTTTGTGTGTCTTTTTATTATTTTTTTGGTTTTTGTGCTCACTTTGTATTGATTTTAGTTTGCTTTATTTTTCATTTGTTTTGTTTTATTTTGTTTACACGTTGCTCTTTAAACTTTGACCTTCATATGATTAGTCCTTTCAAACTTTTAGATTTTGGAGTTTTTTTTTGGAGATAGTGTTTTAGCTTTTCAAAATTGGTTAAAGGGAGTTTTCTGTTGATGTTTTCCCTCCTTCAGACTTTACTTAGTGGTATGATTTTTCTTCTCTAAAACAAAAGTCTAAACTCGGTTTAACCAATAGCATGTTAATTAAGATCTTTTTCTTATCTTGCTACAATAATCTATCTTATGCATAATAGCCAAAGTTTTTAGTATCATTCAAACTTTTGAAATCTTTCCATTGCATTCTTTCACATGAGTTTGATTTTGTGTTGTGGATTGTTCTTCCCTATGTTAGAGAGAGAGCCCCTATTCTCTAATAATTGGAGGATATACTCACAACTAAGTTTTTTTATTAAGAGTATATTAAAGAATTTCTAGCTTGCAAAAGTTAAAAAGGAAAGAGGCCAATGAAGCCAAATTTGAAAGAATGCTACATACACAAAAGTGTATAAAAGAATCAAAAAATACTCAAAAGAGCAAAACAAATGACAAGAGGCATAAAATGAGCCCACTAAATGCAAGCTATTCTCTCTTTGGTAAAACTCTTAAAACTTAGAAAACTCATTAATTATGTGATGTTTTCAAAGACTTGATTTCAATTTTCATGATTGAGAAAAATCACTTTGGTTTATTAAATATGAGATATTTTCTTTGTAAACAAGCTTTGAATGGATCTTATTATTCCTATTAGTTATTCTAAGCTAGGTTTTTGGTTTCCAAAAGAATTTTTACCCTGAAGGATGTCTGATCAAGGGTTAACAAAATCAGATATTCTACCTTCTTCTAATGGAGATTTGTTAAACTTATTGATCTCTTGGAACTTTAAAAGGCTTAACTTTTTGAAAAGAATTCTCATATGATGCCTCCATAAAATAAAATAAAATAAAATAAAATAAATTTAGAAATATTACAAGTTCAAAAATATTTGTTTTCATGTGTTCCTTTTTTTATTTTTCTGTGTTTTGACTGTTTCTTTATTTTTTTGGTCTTGATCATCACCATTTTTTTTAAATTCAATTCCTAGTTACATCGTCCTGGCCGATCCCATTATCGTCCTGGATGATATGACAAATTCTGTTCAAAATCCATCTGCTGACCTTTTCGTTTGAAAACCCTAACTCATCGTCCCGGACGATCCCACATCGTCCTGGACGATTTGATCGAACTCTTGGTCCTGGCTGATAGTATATTTTTACTGGCCGATGCATTTTATGTGCATCGTCCTGGCCGATACACTGGATCGTCCTGAACGATCCACGTGTCAGCACGTTTTGATCTTTAAATTCGGCCCCGGACGATCCATTATTGGACAATCGGCCGGGCCGATCCACTGTTCGTCCTGGACGATACACGTGGCAAGCATTTAAACGTTTTAACTTCGGCCGGTACGATCAATAATTGTGCATCGTCCCGGACGATACACCTAATCGGCCCAGATGATCTACTTTTTCAACGGTCGTTCGACCTGACTCCTCGGGCCGATCGCCTGTGTCTATTCGGCCTGGCCGATATCTGATCGGCCCGGCCGATCGGACCGCCTTTTTGATCAATCACCTACTTTCTACAGCCACCTCCACCACCTCCATCTGATGATCTGGATCCCTCATTATTTTAGTCTGTATTTTGTGTTGTTTGTTTCCTGTCTTTTTTATGTGCTTGATAGTCTTTTTCTTGTGTTTCTAGACCCTCTTTTTGTGATGACAAAAGGGGGAGTAGGGTGTAAAAAAAAACTGTTTGTCTTGGATTTTGTAACCTTGCTGTGTTTTAATGAAATTTTCCTACTTGTGTTTGCCATCATCAAAAAGGGGGAGATTGTTGCAAATCTACTTTTTCATAGCTTATGTTTTGATGATTGACAAACACTATCTCTCTTGGACTACTTGTTGCTTCTAACTTTTCAGGAATCGAAGATCGGACGATCAAGAGGAAGCCAAGTTCAGGATCGCGTAGGTTTAGGGTTGAGTCAGTCTGTAATTTTATTTTTCACCTTTTGAGTCTACTTATAATAATCAAAAAGACTGATGCTAAGTAACCCTTCACACACACACTTGAGAGGCTTAGAAATTCTGTTTTTGCAAACATCGGCCCGGCCGATCTTTATATCGTCCGGGACGATCAGCTTAAAATAGAGACTCTAATTAAGGATTCTTAATTAAGGCAGCCGACATTAACATATCGGCCTGGACGATACGTGTATCGGCCAGGACGATAAGCTCAAAATAGAAAGAGATAGCCGCCTTAGACAGTTTAGGCATACTAAATTTTAAATTATCATCCAGGATGATTCCAGGATCGGCCAGGACGAAATTACCAAATTATGCCTTAATTGATCAGGAAATCAAGGGAGTAATTAAGGATGATTGATACGATCATATCGGCCAGGACGATCGTGAGATCGGCCTGGACGATCAAGCCAAATTTCAATCGGCCAGGACTGTTCCCAGGGCTGTGCTCAGGACGATTTACCTCTGATTTGAACTAATCGGCCAGGACGATCGTGAGATCGGCCTGGACGATTAAGCCAAATTTCAATCGTCCAGGACTGTTCCCAGGGCTGTGCTCTGGCCGATCTTCCTTGATTTGTACTAATCGGCCAGGCCGATGTCCATATCGGCCGGGACGATAAAGTCAGCTACTTGCAATTAATGAGCTCCTCTTGAGCTCTTCTATTTAAAGAGCTCTTCTTCAACGTTTTGAATAGACCTTTGGCTGCTGCCTTGACCTGAGAAGACCTTGAGGAGAGAAAGAGAGAGAGGGAGAGAGAGAGGATCTTGTGAGGGGGAGCTTGTGAGACCTCGTTCCCTTACTGTTCCTCTCTGATTTGGATTTTCCTCTCAGAATCGTCCGGGACGATAGTGGGATCGTCCAGGCCGATCTGCACTGTAGAAAATATCGTCCTGAAAATAGTCCTGGGAACCGTCCAGGACGATTTTTTTGGTCCGATCGTCCCGGGACGATTTGGCAATCGGCCGGGCCGATCTGCTTAATGATATATGAAAATCAGCTCGTTTTGAGGAGAGAGAAAATCATTTTTATAAAATCAGATATTTTGAGGAGAGGGAAAGATAAAGGGAAAAGAGGAAAAGCTTGGTTTTGGAGGCCGCGGAGCGCTTTTCGTCCGACGCCGCTGTTGGGAAAAGTGTAGATCTCGTGGTAAGGACTCTGAACCCTATTTTTGTTTTCAAAGATATTGAGTTTTGACCAAGTTGCAATCTGTTTTGTGTTTTCGTAGTCGACTTTTCGACGTGATTTTGATTTGACACAACTTTCACCGCACAACTTTTGGTATGTTATAGATATGATTATGACACACGATTTGAGTATTTTCTACGACGATTTTACCGGTCGGATTTGATTCTACGCGATTTTAATCGAATAGAAAAATATCAGGACTTGATTTGATTTGATTTCTATAGGATAATAGTCTTGTATTGATGCCATAGATATTTTACTGTAATTTGGAAGAATTTGGAAATCGTGTCTTTTTGCAGGATTTTTTGTGTAAATTTGACCGACTGCCGTTACGCTGCCCGATTTTCGTATGATTTCCGAATTTTCTGGAATTGATAGATTGAATTGATATGTGTATGACTATTGATATGATTGTTCTAGATTTCTTTAACATTGCTTATTGCATCGATTATTGCATTGACTATTGATTGGATTGATTGATTGTTACTGAAAGACAAGTACAGCTTGGTAGAACATTGGTGAAGATAGATCTTGACCTGTATAGGATGGTGGGCCGACGGGCTTTCCTTTAAATCATTGATCATTGATATAACGATTGGGAGTTATAAGGAGTTTTATATGCCGACGGGCGGCCGACGGGCAAAAAGAGTGACGACTCTTATTGATAGACCAATGTACGGATCTACAACAGCAACGGATTCTACAACAGCAACATGACCAGTTGAACTTGTTCAGTAAGACTATTGATATGGATTGTATGGAATTGTATGATCTTGCATCGTATGGATTTTCTGATATGCATTGATTTATTGACTTCCGATTGATTTATTGATTTGATGGATTTATCGAATTGATTTCTTATCGTACGAATTCATTGATTTCATTGATTGATCATTGAGCATTGATACTATTGATTATTGATTATTGACATTGATATGGATATGGACGGCATAGATTTATAGATTCATTGATACCATTGATTCTGCATTGATTTGACTTGCTATTATTGATTTATCGTATTGCTTTTCCCGATTGATTTTATCGCCTTGATAGTATAGACTGGATTTGATTGATTGATTTAACGGATTTATTGATTTTATTGATTTATCGTATTGCTTTTCTGATTGATTTTATCGACTGGATTATGGATTTTGGATTATGATATGGATTGTACTGATTTATAGATATTGGCACCGACATTGATATAGATTCTGTGTATTGATTCAGAGATATTGACACTGATATTGATATAAATTGTATCGATTGATAGATACCGACATCGACATTGATATGGATTATGATATTGACATATGGATACTATTGATACGACAGATCCTGATAGGTTATTGATACACTGATACATTGATTCGTCGTGCCGATTATCGATTGATTGATTGAATGGATTATTGCCGTATGGATTTGATTTATCGTAGGATAGATTTTTTTATTGAACTGATTGTATTGATTTCTATTAACCTGATGATTTCATTGTATTGATTTGATTTCAATTGATCTTTCGCAGTATTGATTTGATTGTTTATTGGGATTTGAGCCGATAGATATAATTGACTGGAAAGTGCTCTATTGATTGAGACTGCCGTAGTGTCATTGAATATTGTAGATTGACATTGAGTAAATCGTATTGAATAATTGAATTGACTGATTTGCAAGAGTATTGACTGATTTGATAAATGATATAGATACAACGGATTGACTAGACGACACGATTGATTGAACTGATAGTATTGATTGATAGACACTGCTACGATGGATAGATATTGGCTTCCAGTCACTTACTGATTTGATTGCTGGGGAATATTGATTTATCGATGTTTTTACCGTTGTAATTATTGATTATTGATTTCCGTACTGCATTGACTACTGATTTGATTCCGCTGCATCGATTATTGATTTCATTGACGACGGATTTCCGTATTGCATAGACTCATTGACCATTGATTGACTTGACTTGATTGACCTGCATATTGATAGCATCGCCGTGCTTTGATTTCAGTTGTAGGCTTTGGTGACCTGCTGGGCTTGTAAGCTCATTATATGTGGTTGATTTTCAGGTCCGAGCAAGGCAACTGGAATGGAATTCGATCAGAATGTCAGACGAATCCTTTCATTATTGACACCTGGGTCATCACAGTTGGTATCAGAGCGAGTGTAGTGAAAGGATTTGATTGATAGTTTGATAGAATGAATTCTGCATACATAGTGAATGACATGTGATTGATTGCGTTGTGTATTTGTATGGATTTCGACGAGTTTTGTTGGATTTGGATTTGGATTTGGATCGATTTGTTTTGCGTTGTTTTTATCTCGTACCTGTAGGGAAATGTCGGGACGACATTTTTCTAAGGTGGGGAGATTGTGAGACCTCGTTCCCTTACTGTTCCTCTCTGATTTGGATTTTCCTCTCAGAATCGTCCGGGACGATAGTGGGATCGTCCAGGCCGATCTGCACTGTAGAAAATATCGTCCTGAAAATAGTCCTGGGAACCGTCCAGGACGATTTTTTTGGTCTGATCGTCCCGGGACGATTTGGCGATCGGCCGGGCCAATCTGCTTAATGATATATGAAAATCAGCTCGTTTTGAGGAGAGAGAAAAACATTTTTATAAAATCAGATATTTTGAGGAGAGAGAAAGAGAAAGAGAAAAGAGGAAAAGCTTGGTTTTGGAGGCCGCGGAGCGCTTTTCGTCCGACGCCGCTGTTGGGAAAAGTGTAGATCTCGTGGTAAGGACTCCGAACCCTATTTCTGTTTTCAAAGATATTGAGTTTTGACCGAGTTGCGATCTGTTTTGTGTTTTCGTATTCGACTTTTCGACGTGATTTTGATTTGACACAACTTTCACCGCACAACTTTTGGTATGTTATAGATATGATTATGACACACGATTTGAGTATTTTCTACGACGATTTTACCGGTCGGAATTGATTCTACGCGATTTTAATCGAATAGAAAAATATCAGGACTTGATTTGATTTGATTTCTATAGGATAATAGTCTTGTATTGATGCCATAGATATTTTACTGTAATTTGGAAGAATTTGGAAATCGTGTCTTTTTGCAGGATTTTTTGTGTAAATTTGACCGACTGCCGTTACGCTGCCCGATTTTCGTATGATTTCCGAATTTTCTGGAATTGATAGATTGAATTGATATGTGTATGACTATTGATATGATTGTTCTAGATTTCTTTAACATTGCTTATTGCATCGATTATTGCATTGACTATTGATTGGATTGATTGATTGTTACTGAAAGACAAGTACAGCTTGGTTGAACATTGGTGAAGATAGATCTTGACCTGTACAGGATGGTGGGCCGACGGGCTTTCCTTTAAATCATTGATCATTGATATAACGATTGGGAGTTATAAGGAGTTTTATATGCCGACGGGCGGCCGACGGACAAAAAGAGTGACGACTCTTATTGATAGACCAATGTACGGATCTATAATAGCAACGGATTCTACAACAGCAACATGACCAGTTGAACTTGTTCAGTAAGACTATTGATATGGATTGTATGGAATTGTATGATCTTGCATCGTATGGATTTTCTGATATGCATTGATTTATTGACTTCCGATTGATTTATTGATTTGATGGATTTATCGAATTGATTTCTTATCGTACGGATTCATTGATTTCATTGATTGATCATTGAGCATTGATACTATTGATTATTGATTATTGACATTGATATGGATATGGACGGCATAGATTTATAGATTCATTGATACCATTGATTCTGCATTGATTTGACTTGCTATTATTGATTTATCGTATTGCTTTTCCCGATTGATTTTATCGCCTTTATAGTATAGACTGGATTTGATTGATTGATTTGACGAATTTATTGATTTTATTGATTTATCGTATTGCTTTTCTGATTGATTTTATCGACTGGATTATAGATTTTGGATTATGATATGGATTGTACTGATTTATAGATATTGGCACCGACATTGATATAGATTATGTGTATTGATTCAGAGATATTGACACTGATATTGATATAAATTGTATCGATTGATAGATACCGACATCGACATTGATATGGATTATGATATTGACATATGGATACTATTGATACGATAGATCCTGATAGGTTATTGATATACTGATACATTGATTCGTCGTGCCGATTATCGATTGATTGATTGAATGGATTATTGTCGTATGGATTTGATTTATCGTAGGATAGATTTTTTTATTGAACTGATTGTATTGATTTCTATTGACCTGATGATTTCATTGTATTAATTTGATTTCAATTGATCTTTCGCCGTATTGATTTGATTGTTTATTGGGATTTGATCCGATAGATATAATTGACTGGAAAGTGCTTTATTGATTGAGACTGCCGTAGTGTCCTTGAATATTGTAGATTGACATTGAGTAAATCGTATTGAATAATTGAATTGACTGATTTGCAAGAGTATTGACTGATTTGATAAATGATATAGATACAACGGATTGACTAGACGACACGATTGATTGAACTGATAGTATTGATTGATAGACACTACTACGATGGATAGATATTGGCTTCCAGTCACTTACTGATTTGATTGCTGGGGAATATTGATTTATCGATATTTTTACCGTTGTGATTATTGATTATTGATTTCTGTACTGCATTGACTACTGATTTGATTCCGCTGCATCGATTATTGATTTCATTGACGACGGATTTCCGTATTGCATAGACTCATTGACCATTGATTGACTTGACTTGATTGACCTGCATGTTGATAGCATCGCCGTGCTTTGATTTCAGTTGTAGGCTTTGGTGACCTGTTGGGCTTGTAAGCTCATTATATGTGGTTGATTTTCAGGTCCGAGCAAGGCAACTGGAATGGAATTCGATCAGAATGTCAGACGAATCCTTTCACTATTGACACCTGGGTCATCACAGAGCTTGTGAGGGGATTCACAAGGGTTGCTCAAGGATCGCTTTGCTTGTCTTTCGTCTGGAGTTTCTCGTCCGTGGAAGGGTCGGTAGAGGTAAGGAGTTTTGCTTTTGGTTGTGGTTCTTTGCCAGCTTCAGGAGGAAGCAAAAGGAGGTAGGTTCTCTGCCTTGCCAGGGTGGCAAAAAGGAGTTTCTTGCGAGGGCTTCTCCGCCTAGCTGTGGGGGCTAAAGGAGAGTCACGTTTTGTAGTGCAATACTTGGAGGGTGCCTCCAAGGAGTGGACGTAGGTCGAGTCGACTGAACCACTATAAATCTTGTGTTCTTATTTTTGCTTCCGCACTTTTAAATTCCGCATTTGGTCTGGTGGTGTGATTTGGTTTGCAAATTTATTTCTTTGTCTTAAGAATTTTTAAAATACCAATTCACCCCCCCCCCCCCCCCCCCCCCCCCTTGGTTAGCTTGGGACTAAGTTCATAGGGCTTAACATCCCGAACGAACTTTCACCGCCGGCAAGGTGATCTCTAGCGAGCTAAAGTCAAATAACCTCTAAAGCATTTTCCTATTGATCTATAGCATTTAAGACTGTGGTTTCTTCTACAAAAAGGAGCGTGAACAATCTACAAGTGAAGCCTTTAAATGGGTAAAACCATCCATAAACCAAGGTGAAATCCCTAAACCTAGGCTAGGTAACTTAGGATTAAATAGCTTCTCACACATGGCTTTTCAAGACACAAAAAGCATCCCCCACAAATGCTCTTCATTCATAGGGATCACTTTTCAAATTTCATAGGATTTTGATTCATTCGATCAATCGAACAAGCCCAAAAACCCTATATTCTTAAAATGGGCTAAAGCAATTCCTTTGAGGGAAGTTAAAGAAAATAATGTGAAGAAATTCTTTCAAGATAATATTATCTATTGATTTGGGGTACCACATCGAGTCATATTTGACAATGGTACAACGTTTAATAGTGCAAAAAATTATAAATTTATCGAGTGACATAAAATAGATTGGGACTATTTTATGATATACAATCTAAGAGCCAATGGTTTAGCTGAAGCTTTTAACAAAACTTTGGAAAATTTTCACAAGAAAATTCTCTCTAAAAATAAAAGAGAATGACACGATAAGTTTACAGAAGCTTTGTGGGCATATCATACCACTTATAAAAAAAACATTGCAACCCACTACATATTTATTTATTTTTGGAACTGAGGAATATTACCTATTGAGGTCGAGTTATCATCTCTTTGAATTCATGTTCAATATAAATTAATCAAAAAAGAAAATGATCTTCTACGGCTTGAAGAACTTGAAACTCTTGATGAAGTTTAACTTCAAGCACAATAAAGTTTAGAATTCTATAAAGCAAGAATGACTAGGGACCATGATCAAATGGTTCATCCTAGAGGCTTCAAGAAGGGTGAACTTGTTCTTGTTCACCGAAGACCTATAATCTCTTGTCATTCTCTCCTAAATGATACAAGTTAAATTTAATTCCCTTTTAAAAGATTAGAGATAATTTTATATTCTCAGACAAGATATGAGATAAATTCAAATCCCTCCTTAAAGATAAGAGACAATTTTATATCTACTGTAAACTAGGAGATATTTGCTATATATGCACACCTGTAAGGCAAGAATATAACTATTTAAACTCCTCCTGTAGTTATAAGATATAACTTTTATAAAATACCCTTTTGCCAAATAAAGTAAAGGAATTATGAAACTGCATATTGACTAAATGATCCATAATTATAGTCAACTGCTAAAATTGCATCTCTTACAAACCTAAAGGTTGAGCTATATTTTCATGAATAAACCTAGAAGGTTAAGAAATAAAATCCAGAAGTTCAACAAGCCTAAGGGTTTAACGTTATAAATTTTTCATGCTCATAAACCTAAGGGTCGAGCAAATTATACAAGTTTATCAGGTCTAAGGACTGAACCTCTAAAATTTTTTCATGCTCACAAACCTAAGGGTCCAATTATAATCCATTGGCTCAATAAGCTTAAGAAACAAACCTTAAAATCTTTTATGCACACTCATATAAGGGTTGAGCAATTTTTATCAAATTAGTTGGTTGAAACAAAATACAGGTTCACCATGCCTAAGGGTCAGACCTTACAAATTCTGCATGCTCATAAATTAACGGGTTGAGAAATTTTTATCAATCTACCTAACATATTGAAGAATAAATATAAATTCAATAAGTCTAAAAGACTAAACTTCTAAACACTCTATGTGCCCATAAAACCTAAGGGTTAAGCCAATTTTAATTAATTTTAAAAGACTAAGAGTTTAAAAATATGCCAATTCAATAACACAAAAAGGGAGAAAATTAAATAAAATATGGGCATATATACATGCCAAAATGAAGCCAGAAAAGTTATCAAAGTTTGGAGTAGAGGCTACCTATCTGATGTCTAACTCTAAGCAAGGGATCCTACAACATTATCTACCTAGTCTGAGTAGTCTCAAATTGATGATGCAATAAGTCAAACTCCTCGGTGGATTATGATAAATCCTACTCAAATATCTCAACATTAGTAGCTATCCAAGCAAAGTCATCCTCAATAATAAGTAGCTCCTACTTGAAGCTCTCATCACCTCTCTAAAAGAGCCCTCTCTCACTTTCTCAAAGCCCTGAGCTTTGTTGATATCTCCAAAAGCTCAAGCTATTCCCCAAAAATATCACGCTAGCAGTACCTCAAAGTCTAAAGGCTAAAGTAAAGATCCATGCAAGCTCTCCTTATCCTCTCCCAATAAGCTCTTACCTCATCCTCCAAGCCATCAAGAAATCTAAATGCTAACTTCTGAGAGACAAAGTGTAGTCGATACAATCCAAAACCAACAACTCAATAATGGTACTCCCATGTATCTAGAACCTCATCCCAGAATCCTGAATCTTTAGCATAGACTAAAGTAGAGAAGACTCTACACATAAGCTAGACAAATCTAAAAATGCTAAATCATCAAGGTCTACTCCTAGAAGTAGATGTCATAGTGCAGGGATAGTATGAAGAGCTCTACTCAACAGCTATCAACAAAAAATATCTATAAGCTCAAAGAGGTATCGTGGATGCAAAATATGCTAGATCTGAACTTGAATATAAAACACATTAGAGCTATTAGAAAAGTATGGGATAAGAAAAGAAAAACAAAACTACAAAAAAATATATAAATACATGAAGGGAATGTCTAATCTGACAAATCTATCAATCAATGGTCATTTAAATGAGAAGAAACATCGATGAAAATTATCTATAATCACCTAAGATGAATTTGAGAAGGGAGAAGGTGAAACAACAAACTCTATAATAGTGTCAAAAGTGACATCTTTAAAAGAAATCTGTGTAGAATCACTATGCACTAAGGATAAGATGATTGTTCACCTATGCGTACGTGTAAAAGCAATGTGAATGTCTTGACCTAGCCCGGCAAGCTTGCATAGGCGAGGTGGGAACAGAGGTCGGACGGTAGACTAAAATATCTAATTTCTAAAACTATCTCCATAATACTTAAAAGAGACACTAAAATAATAAAATTTAAAACACTTACATTACCTCAAATAGCTTCATAAATTTAACTTTCTTCAAGCGCTCCTCTCCTATAGTATACATTTCCACCCCTTCTACTCATTTTAATTTAAAGTAATTACACCTGAAAAATGTTAACAACTAATAATAAGCCAAAGCTCAGTAAGTAAAATACGATTCAAAACTACAATAATCAAGGCAAAATGAATAATATGCTTGATGCCAAATTTCATTTAAAACATAACATAATTTGATTTCTTATAAACATAACATTAATATAAATATAAATCATAAATTCATATCCTTCATATTCATTTCCATATCTATATCATTATTCATAACTTTCTCATTTTGTATATATTACAACTGTCACAAGAGCCACCATCTAGTATCATAAAGGTACTCCTTTGCCATTTCCTTTTCCATATCTTTTACCATTTTAACGTGCATGAGTACAGCATCTCCAGCTAGTATCATAAGGAGGTGAGCTCCATCAATTAAGCATGCACATACAAGTATTCAATAACAATCATATCATCTCATTTCTATAACATATAAACTTTAAGATATAATGTTATAAAATGTAACATATAATTTGCAAGATCAACCATTGGACAAGAGTAAAGATTTTATAAACATGTTTGGCCTATCAAAACATATAACTTGAAAGAAAACAAATGTATTACTGTAATAAAGAGTAATAAAGAACCATGAGTACTTACTTGAATGTTTGATGTATGAAATTTATCGCTTCCCCTTCTTCAATGCCCTTCCTATCCCACCTTGAAATCCTAAGAAAGATAAAGTAACTATGATTGTCAAATAATTATTCTAGGTCTTACTTCAATCCTTACTAAGTTAATCTTCATTACCATTAACCTCCTTAACATTAGACATGAAACCTCCTTTACATTTAGATTCGTTTCATTAATTATCATCCATATTATCTTGACCTAAACCTTACTTTTCTATCTTACTTCTATCATTCCTCCTTTGAAAATTCAATTTTTACTTTCGGATTTAATTATATTTCAATTTATAAAACTCTAATTTTATGATAATCATATTTCTAGCCCTCTTTAAACCTCATTAAAAGTTTTATAATTCATAAAATACTTTTTATTTTTGGGTTTACCTAAATGCCCTAATTTTAGAAATATAAATTTCATTAATCTCTTATTTTAGCATGCCAAATCTTCACTATTATTTAAATAAATAATTATAACTTTTAATTTTTGGATTTAACTTATTTAGAAAATAGGAAAATTGATAAAAATCCAAAAATCTCACCACCAGAACCTTCCTAAGACCCTTGGGAATAAACTTTGTTAAGAAACACTCATAAAATAATTAACATTTGGAAAACCCTAAGTTTTGAAACCCTAAAGTTTCTTGGGAAAAATTATGTTTTCATGGTTAGGAACTCTTCCTCAATCTTTCCTAACATTATTTATAAGTTTCTCTAAGATTTTCTAAGTTTTTTTAGAAACCCTAAAATTTTCTCCTCCAAAAATCTAAAAGGAAAATGAATATTTTCAAGTTTAGAAACACACCTTAGACTTTTCTTGACTTCCTCTTTGATTCCCATAAATTTCCTCGCCGAAAAAAGTCACCGGAGCCGCCCGTCGTCTCTCCATTCCCCGCCTCTTCCATCTGCCTCTTCCATCTGTTTCGGATTTCGATCGAACAAAAGAATGAGGGGACCGAATATAATCGGCCCCCTTAAGGCTTGGGAGTTGAGGGAAAGGTCCAATTACCCAATTGCCCTCACTTAAAACATCCAAGCTTGAATAAACACTAGGGGTATAATAGGTATTATGAGATTTCTATAACTTTTAATTCCAAATTTAGGCAAAACTAGCCATAGGTTTTATATATTAAATTTCTTAGAATTTTGTGTAGAATTTTAAAAAATTATTTTCATCAAATTCCGACGATTTTTAATTTTCACTAAAATCTTGTCGGGACTCATAGAAAATAGGCGAGGTCTAAAATAACATTTTTTTAAATTTTATAATGAAAAGGAGAAATACTAATTAATTAAATAAAAAGATAGATAAATATGCCATAGATTTACCTTAAGTGTCATCACTATAAATTTAATTGCTAGGTGGATGTCCACGCCTAAGAAACCTAGTGAAAATTCAGGATTTGCTTCCACGAGCTCGACATCTAAAATATAAATATATTGAAGGATTTAAGGAATATATTAAATATAAAAATTTTTACAAGTCAATTCCTGGTACTGGGCCCAAAGTGGTTCTGTGGTTTGGTAATAAAATAGGAAAAGGGAAACTTGAAGGAGTATATAAGGTATATAGCTCCAAAATGCAAGAATTGAGTAGGTCGACAGGGGTATGTCTGAATACTTCAAAGATAAGGGATCATGCCATGTGAAAATTTGAATATGAGAAAAATCTTAAATAAATATACATAAAGAAAGATTATTTAACCTTGAACATTGTGTGAAACCCGATGTCTAAGGTGACCCCTATCAATGGAAGGGGAGATCAGTCTATCTCCATATGCTTCAATATTTGCATTTTAGTATGCATGAAGGGTCTTCAAATTTTAAGATTCAACTTGCTAAGAAGGGTCTTCAAAATTTATAATTCAACACATCATGATTAAAGATTCAACTAAATGAGATCTTTGAAAATTGAAAGCAACCACCTGGATTAAAAACCATGACGTAGGTCTTCGAATTATACAGCCATCTGCCCACTTTAAAAATCACGATGTGTGTCTTTTGATATAAAATTCATCTAGCCGAAATTAATGATCAATAACACGAGGTCTTGAGTTTGAAATGCCTATAATCTTTTTAATTTTATATTTTATGTTTGGTTAAATTTTATTAAAAAAATTACTCAAATAATTATATATGAGATGGAATAATAATTAGCCATCACTAATTCTTCCTTGCACATTACTATGCCTTTAGATAATGGAGACTAAAGGAATAAGATTATAATTGATCAACTATCTTATACTCATGTTCAGATTTTGGAGGTGAAATCCTTAAATTGGAGTATAAGAGACAAAGGTTCTCTGTATACTTTGAACCAAACACAGAGTGAACCATTCCGGAACAAAAAAATGTGTATGGAGGGGTTTTGACATTCATGCGTGTGGTGTGAAGGAGTCAGAAGCAATTTGTCTCATGTAGATGAGTGCTGGAGGGGTTTTGACATTCACAAATTTGCTCAGTTATTGGATTCCAGGCTGACAGGTGTAGGTTGGGGCAAGACAGATTGGGCACGTCCCCTAAATTGCGAAGGATGGGGCTTCCGACATTAGTAAAGATTGGGTCATTTGGTGCTTATGCGAATGGGAGTAGTCGAGCTCGTGTGTGGGTGTTTGCATGTAGGAAAGGGCCAGATATAGCTGTTAGATGTAGTGAGCTGAAGACGATGGGCTAAGCTACTCGGTGCTTGCGCAATTGGGAGATAATCAGATTAGAAGCATGTACATAGCGAGTGCGATACCCTCCAGCATTAGGTGTTTCGATCGGTAGTTAAAGTGGGGTGTAGGGAGATGGAAGTCTTGCCCGCGATTGTGAAGGGCAGCTTCATACAGAGGGGCTCAGAAAAAGGATAACTCATAGTTGGGCTTCATGTGGAAGGAAGTAGAGATCAATTTCAGAGAAACTAAAAGTCAAGAGTAAGTTTTTTTTTTTTTTTTTCTGATGTAATTATTATCTTTATATACTGGAAGGGAGTTAGAACAATAAAGTGATGCATTGTTTGATGATCAATTAGTTATTACGGGATCGAATCAGAATGATTAATTTTTTTATTATTATTCTCCTTCTCTATTTTACCAAGTTTATTTCAGTCATGAAATTGTCTCCTAACAGATTTATTGGGTGACTTTCACATGTTGAATTCATTTTAATTACTAATTGCAAGATTTTTGTTGCCCTTCCTCTTCGTTTCAGGTTATAATGCCTTAATAGCATAGACCCCATTCATTATCCAGAATTGAGCCTCCATAAGAGGCTATTTAGTGGCAAATTGATGATTTTAATGGTTCCTAGTCAGCTTTAATTTCAGAATAGTTTTTTTTTTTTTTTGTTATAGAGAGATGTTGATTGACAAAGACATTTTTGACCACCTATTCTCCCATTCTCCTTGAATTTTTCCATTTTATTTGGATTTTCCAATTGGACATGTTCCATAAGACTTAGTTATAACTTTCAGACTACTGCATAGAAATTTGGATTACATTGTTGAGGGATTGAGTTAAGGGGATCAAGAGTTTTTACATATAGTAACTTATTTGGCAGAGCATACACATGTTGTTCGATTACTCAGCTATCATCTGCTACATCATGAGATCAAAAAATAACACTACGCTTCAATGTTTGGTAGTTCTATTCAGGTTCTCAATGGTTACACTAGATGGGCTCGATATATGCTCAGAAGACACCAACATATATTGAGACAAGCTAGAGTGTATGAAGCCATTTATATGTAACTTTTTTATTATAGTCATTTGCCTTCTTCCTTCTTTAGAGTGTTATTGAATACTGGGATAATACTACAAATACTTGCTGAGTTGGACCCAATGAGATGATATTTACTCTATGGTATCTGTATATAATTTTTAATCTACCAATTATATGCATTTCATATGAGGAATGTATTCATTCGGATTATGAATTACTTGAGCATCAACCAGCTGGGCAGTAGAGGAGAGAAGAATTTGTATACTCACTAGGGCTTCACCAGAGTTCGAGGCATTATTATCATCTCTATCAGTAGAAAAAGGTGGGTCATGGTTGTAAAGCTATTATTTACTTCGACACTTGGATTGTGAGCTTATTGCATCCAGCAGTACTTACTATAGATTTTGTAGATGTTTAATATCCTTTTAGATTGAGGTTATATGATGTTCAACAGTTTTTAAAGGATCTGTTTGAGCTAGGATCATCATATTGATTACAGTCTATTTAAACTATAAGATTTTTAGCTGATATGTTTTTAGTGTCTTTCATTGCTACATGACTCTATTACTTTATTTTTTCTTATCAAAAGCAAAGTTTTTTCACCCAACATTCTTTTGATGCTAGTTTGATAGCGAGTGGAAGGAGAGTCTTCCTAGCCTCTATAATTCTTAAGCAGATTTTATGAAGTCTGGGGTAGATTTGTGCTGCATACGGTCATCCTCAGTGCAGTGTGGAGATTCCTTGACACAACATTTATCGATGGATATATATACACATTTCTGGCACATTCAGGTGTCTAGAGCTACCAGGTTATTATATCGAGCATCGCTTTCTTTCTTTGGTTCAATTAGCTAGTGAGACTTGTTGGACAAATAGGCCTCAGATTTAACTATTTATATTTACAGCTTTATGGATGACTGATCATTATAGGCTGAGTTATAGATCCTCTTGTGGTTTTTTACCTACACAGTGCTTCGGTGTTTCGTTAGTTGATTCCCAGATTGAGAGGACTCTCAACATACCGATTGATACATTCCTTATTACCATGAGACCTAGTTGAATTTGTTATAGATGACATGGATCAGTGATATTGGAGGGATATAATCTCAACCGGGCAGTGAGTCAGATTAGACTGGTTCAAGCCACTCATTAAGATGGATTGCTAGTAGTTCCTAGGATAGTTGAGGAATGTTAAGTGGGCTCTCTTCCATTATCATTACATTTGAAGGCATTTTACATGACCTGGTCATTTCTTCTTCACATTGGGTCTGGTTCTCTATTCTATATTCCTCATACGGATGCTCAAGAGCTGATGATAGAAGAAGGATGAGGAGTCCTGAGCATCATTTCAGACATAGTGGTTCAGGTATTTGATATGTATTATTATTGTTTATAAATTTACGCTTCGAAAGCCACACCTAAAATAATGTTATAAAACATACCAAATTTTTTGTGAACTGTCACATCGAGAAGTATGTAAAATGGTTCATAAAAATGTACAGGGTAATGCAGAGCATTGCAATGTGGTGCATCATAAGTATGCATGATACATTAAAAAGCATTTCATAACATGACTCCCATCTTATAGGCATAACCATCAACGAAGTTGAAAATCACACTTACACATTTGATGCTCTATATGCTAGGGTAATATAAATTTGACTAATAGCTCAAGAATATTGAAAAGCATGATTCTTTGCATACAATAATGATATTGAAGGTGTAAATTTATTTTCTTTTTATTGGATGTGAGCACGCGGGCTGAGTATTCAAGAGTTTGAAAAGAATTGCACCTTGCTTAATAAATAAGGAGGTCGAGAATGAAAATTCTGGCTAAGAAAGATGAACATAAGTTGTATTGTGTTTCAATTAAAGGACATATTGACTAAAGAGCCTGTAATAACTTACCACTGCTTGTTCTAGATGTGTACGATCCACACGTAAACAGCTCATGCTACTTGCTTTTGATATTTATACCAAATTAGACCCTCATGCCCTACTCAAAAATAGCCAGACTTTTGTTCCCTAGCCTATACCTTCATTATTTGCTTAATCTAAAACCTAGACAAAGCCTTATGCACAAAATTGTTGTCCCTTCAAGAAATCATTCTGATGTCTACCTCTCCTACTCATGCGAGTGCAAATCTCCCAATAACCTTCTTGATCTTGCACAAATACTAAAAGTTTGATAGGGATGTTAAGCCCTAATGAACTAGTCCCAAGGCTCACCAAGCCTTAGGACATCTAGTTGCCTACATTCTGGACAAGAAATATAATTTGGTTCATCCTGATCAAGAGTTTGAAGAACCGCTCTACTACAACGACGGATCATTTAGAGCAATCTTCAAAGAAGAACCAAGTAAAGCACATGTCATTAGTGATACTGAGGAAGAACATGATGCTTCACCTGCACTTGCCAATGAACCAAATTATCAGGATTTGGTTCAAAGATTTGATCGCCTAGAGACTCATATTGATCAACATTTTGATCAAATTGAGACTCATCTTCAGCAGCAGTATGCACAATATCATCATGACATGGGGTTTATGAGGGATCAGATAAATGATATTAATACAAACATGCTTATGATTAGTACTTATTTTAATATCTTCGGTACTGCACCTCCTCCTCATCCTCCTTCAGATCAGGGTCCTTCTAAGTGACAGTTGCACTTGATTTTATATATTTTCTCTAGTTGGTGTGTTAGTTTTATATTTTAGGAAAATGTGATGTATTTTCTTTTCTTTAGATATTGTTATTTTTAAATCTTATGTCATATTGATATCTTATGTTTCAATTATAATATCCTTCATTTTGATATCAATATAAGTTATCCTGTTTTGGCTTTAATTTAGTTTTTGAAATGTGTGTTAGCCTTTATGACAATCATTAGATTTTTGATCTTAATAGTGTTATACTTTGAAATGCAAGTTAAAATTAAATTCATTAGAAAATCTAATTTTTCTAAATTTAAGTTTTGCTTATAACTTGATGTAATTAAGATTGTCAATTTCTTGTCTCCTATTTAGACTACATTAATGTCTAATATTATTATTGCAACTGTGATGTTTTCATATTTTGTATTTCACTTATCAATAAATATTTATGCACTTAGAAAATTTTAAAATTTTTTATTATTGATTTTGAAAAGATCAAAATTACTCTTGAAAAATGTACAAATATATAAAAATCAAAAGGAATGCGCAATGATTCGCAAGTTGAAAAAGAGGCATAAAATAAGCCCACAAGTAAAAAAGATGTAAAAAAATGTGCCACAAATTTGAAAAAGATGTGTTAAGCGCCACATGTGGTAGTCATTTCTTTCCATTATCTTTTAATCTCTTAATTCAAATTGATCTACTATACATTTATATTCCATATTGAAATTTGAAATATACAAATTTTCTATTCTTCCTTTTTGCAATAATTTTCTCTATCTTAATATCTAAATTGACTCATGTTTTTGATAAATACTTTTTATTATCAATGTTATATCTCTTCTTAAATTATATGAATTACTATGATTTGCCTAATATTTTGATTTTGTTTGCAAAATTCATCTCAATCACTTTCAATGATCAATTATCAAATGATTAACATATGACTACTTACATTTCTTGTCTTTTTTTCTTCTCTTTTTGCTATTGTCAAAAAGGTGGAGAAATTGTTTCTTCTATCGTAGTGTATGTGTGTGTTTGTTTTGTTTTATATCTCTAAAAATTTTGAAAATAAAAATAAAATTTTGATTCAAATGCCTCCTTATTTTCATGTGTTCATCAATCATTTCAGGGGGAGTTTAGGAGATTCTTAGAATTTAAAAATATTCAAACAATAATTGTTTTGTCATTATAAAAAATGGAGAGATTATTAAGAGAGTTGCTATTTGCATGTTTTACATTAGTTTTGATGATTCTAAATATTATTGTTTTATGTGTAGTTATCTTCTAACACTTTTTGGATGATTTGTTTTTGCTCTTGTGTGTACTAATATTTTAGGAAAATCGAACTCCAGACTACTGAAGACTTCAAATCAAATTCAGCATGAAATGCATGAGATATTTTGAAATTTGAAGCTTGTATTTTTTTTTTAATTAAGTTTGGAGGGAGTGATTGTAATTGAGTGAATAAATACACACACACTTAAGGAGATCTTGAAAAATTTATACTAATAGTACAAGACGAACCAAGTTCGTACAGGACAATCAGATCATTTATCTCCTCAAAAGAGTAATGGAACGAACAGGAGTTGTAGAAAATTTTTCTAAGTCCTGATCGTCTAGAACGTGCTCAAATTCGTCCCAGGATGAAATGTTCTCTGGAAAACTTTTGTGTAGACAAAATTTATATTTGTTCAAGGACGAAATGCTCTCTGGAAAAATTTTGTCCAGACGAACTCAAAATTGTCCCAGAATGAAATCTCCTCTGAAGAATTTTCATTCAGACAAAATTTATAATCGTGCTAGGACGAATTACTCTCTAGAAAATTTTCATCCAGATGAACTCAAAATCGTCCCAGGACGATTTGTCCTCTGTAAAAATTTCATTCGGATGAACCCATATTTATCCCAAGATAAAGTGAACCGACTCTGAAAATTTTGGCGACATTCTGCAGTTTTTTGGAACCGACCTATGGAATAACCGTTCGTACCGGACGAACTTAGTTTGTACGGGATGATGATCGGATATGAATTCAGTTCGTACCAATATGCATTTGGTTCTTTTCCAACACATTTAAGTAAAATCATCCAGGACGATCCACGATCGTACGGGATGATCCAATGCTGACAGATTTGAAAATTTTTAATTTTTGGACGATTTTTCTCGTCTTTCATATTAATAGTCCAATTTAGACTGTCACTTAATCTTTTTGCTCACTGATCTTCATGCTTATTGAAAGAAGAGTCAAGGAGAGAATGTGAGAGAGTGTTCGAAGGAGAATTCATACTACTGGAGCGTGAAGGCTTCACTTGGTGTTTAAAGGTAAGAGTTTTTACTTTTAATTTATGATTATTTCACTCTTTTCTTTCTTCCTTCTAAATTTCTTGTGAAAAGATCTGTCAAGGAGATCTGATTCTCTGCCGTCACTTGGAGAGTGTGAACAGCCGAAGGGTTCTCTGCCCACATTAGGAGAGTGTTAAAGGACAAAGAGTTCTCTGCCCACACTAGGAGAGTGTGAAGGGACGAAGGGTTCTCTGCCTACACCGGGAGAGTGTGAAAGGAAGGACAGTTCTCTGCCAACACTGGGGATAGTGTAAAAGGATGACGGTTCTCTGCCGCACCGGGTAGTGGTGAAAAGAGTTTTTGTAAAGGCTTCTCTGCCTTGTTGTGGGTGCAAAAGGAGAGTCACTAGTGGTATTAGTGCAATACTCGGAGGGTGCCTCCGGGGAGTGGATGTAGGTCTTGTTTGACCGAACCACTATAAACTTGTGTCTTTTATTTTTTGCTGCTTTTTATTTTTTACTTTACTATTTTTAAATTGTGGTTGAAAAACTATTTCTATAAAATTCATTAAATTTTATTTTTGGTATAAAATATTCAAAAGAGGGATTAAATTTTAAATTACCAATTCACCCCCCCCCCTTCTTGGTTAGCCGCTGGGACAAAAGCTTAGGTTTAACAACCTAATTCATAGTGAACAAGTTTCAACATATATTATTTGTAGTATACCAATTCTGGGGTATTCCATATGAAGAGTTTATCTCTTCTAATTATTATTAATTTGAGTGTCTACTAACTGGGAAGTAGAAGAGACGAGAATTTGTATACTCACTGGGGCTTCACTAGAGTATGAGGCAATATTATCACCTCTATCGGTAGAACAATAAGGCGTCAAGGTCGAGAGCGATTCTTTACTTAAACATCTAGATTGAGAGCTTATTACTTTAGCACTACTTACTACAAAGTTTGTACATGCTTTAATCCTTTTAGTTGAGGATCATACAATATAGAGCAGTATTTAGAGGATCTCTTTGAGTCATGATCATCAAATTGATTGCAGCCCATTTTAGCTAAAGGGTTTGTTTATGATATGCCATTAGTGTCTTTCATTGCTATGTGGCTTTGTTACATTGTTTTTTCTCAGCTAGAGGAGAGTATTTAGACCTAGTGCTCTTTTGATGGCTAGTTTAATAATGATTGGGATGAGAATCTTGTTAGTTTTTGAATAGATTTTCCATAATTTGAGGAAGATTTTTACTACATATGATCATACTCAATATAACTTAGAGATTCCTTGGCACTATCTTCATGAAATGATATATATACATATTATCGACACTTTTAACTGTCAAGAGCTATCAGGTTACTTTATACAGCCTTACTTTTCTTCTTTAGTTTAGTTAGCCAGAGCGACCTCCTCTATAGATAGAGCTCATATCTGATTATTTATGTTTGCACATTTATGGATGATTGATCATTATAAATTGATCAATAGATCTTCGTATCACTTTTTACCGATATATTACTTTGGTGTTTTGTTAGTTGATTCTTATACTGAGAGAGGCACTCCTACTTTACTTTTTAGGTATGGCTACATACCAGTTGCTTTATATTTTATTAGCATAAGACCTAGTTAGGTTTGTTATAGAAAACACAGTTTGGTAATTCTAGTGGGATATAATCCCAACTTTGTAGTGAGATGGTTTGGACAAGTTCAGGCCACTTGTTTAGATAGATTATCAAATATTCCTGGTACAGTTGACCCATGTTAACCAGACTCCCTTCCACTATCATTGCAATTTGAGGCACTTTTCAAGGGAAAATTATAAGCAATAATAATATATATCACATACTTGGCCACCATGTCTGAAAAGAGGCTTAGGACTCCTTTAATTTCTTCTATCATCAGCTCTAGAAGTCTCGCTATACTTAGCAGTACAACCTTGATGCACAAAAGGGTACCTCTATGTTCTCTGTCCTCTAATTCATCTTCTATATACTTGGATCCTTGTCTGGAAGAAAGGGAAAAATTTATGATAAGTTGAAAATAGTCGTAGGTGTGAATTGCCTGTCGGAGCATCCATATGAGGAAATATTTAACCAAGAACCCATCCCAAGGTAAAGAAGAAATGCCCAAGTTATGGAAGATGCCTCGAAATGTCTTGACAAAGGAAGAGAGCCCAGTTGATGCGTGTCAACTATCCCATGAATGATTTGTAATTCTTCTAAATGAATGGCTTGAACCAGTCTAAATTATCTCATTGCCCTTGGGATTATATCCCTCCAATATCATGAAGCCATATCATCTATAACAAACCCAACTAGGTTTCATACTAATAATGCATATAATAATTGATTTGTAGCTTGTCTGTAAAGTAAAATGGGAGTCCCTCTCTTAGTCTAGTAATCAACTAACAAAACATTAAAGTACTATGGGGGTAAAAAACTACAAGAGGATTTGTATATTAGTCTATAACGATCAGTCATCAGCAAAGGAATAAACACAAATGGGAAAATTTGAGCTCTATTTGTATAAGAAATCACTCTAGCTAATTGAACCAAGAAGGAAAGTGACACTCTGTATAGTAACCTGGTAGCTCTGGATAGCGGAAAATGCCAGAAACATTTATATGTATCCATCAATAAAATTAGTTTCAAGGAATCTCCAAACTGTATTGAGCATGACTATATACAACATAAATTTGTCTCGGACTATGGAAAATCTGTGTAAGAATTATAGGGGCTATCAATTCTCTCCTCACACTCATTATTAAACTTATCATCAAAAAGAAATGGGTTGAAAAACTCTACTCTATATAAGAAAAACAAAGTAACGGAACTACAAAGCAATGAAATACACTAAAAGTATATCATCTAAAAAATCATCTAGCTAAAGTAGGTTGGAATCCATTTGTTGATTATGACTCAAATATTTCATTTGAAAACAACTCCATATCATGTAATCTCCTACTAAAAGGATCATAAACATGTCTGAAATCTACAATAAGTTGCGTTGGATACAATAAGCACTCAATCGAGGTGTCGAATTAAATAGTTGCTCAAGGACCAAGACCCCTCTTCTTCTGATGACAATGGTGGTAATACTGCATCAAACTCTGGTAAAGTCATGCCGAGTATACAAATTCTCCTCTCCTCTACTACCCAATTTGTCGGCACTCAAATAAATCATAATCTAAAGGATTACATTCCTCATATGGAATGCTTAGAATTGCTAAAATAAAAATAATATACAAATCACACAAAGTATCTATCATCTCATTAGGTCTAACCTTACAAGTATTCACATCATTATCCCAGTATTCAATAAGACTCTGAAACCATAAAAAATGGAAACTATTATAATTAAAATGTTAGATATAAATGACTTCGTACACTCCAGCTTGTCTCAATATCTGTTAATGTCTTATGAGCATGTAACGAGCCAACCTAGTATGACCATTGAGAACTTGAATGGCATTACCAAACATTATAGTGTAGTGTTTTTCTTTAATCTTATGATATAGAAGATGATAGCTAAGAAATTTAACAACATTAAGTCAGCTACTGGATGTAAAACATCTTGATCCTTATAACTTAGTCACTTAAAAATGTGATCCAATAAAGTACCATCATTGTGTTGTAGTATGAGAGTGATGACCAAGTTTGCAAGATCATTTCAAATGGGAAAATTCAAATCAAATGGCAACATTTAAGGAAAATAACTGAATACACTGTAAAAAATGTTTATGTCAATCAATAATTCTCTATCCAAAATAATCGATCTGAAATTGAAGCTAATTGGAAACCATTATAATCATCAATATTCCACCAAATAGCCTCTTATAGAGGCTAAGTTATGGATAATGAATGGGGTCTATGCCAATCAGACATTATAGCATGAAACAAAAAGGAAGGAAAATGAAAATCTTGCAATCAATAACTGTAAATCATTGGGTGAAAGTCACACAATGAATCCAATTGGAGGCACTTTGTTGACTGAAACAAAATTGATAAAATAGAGAAGGAGAAAAATAATAATGAAAAAAAATGCAAATTTCTAATCTGATCCCACAATAACTAGTTGATCATCAAACAATGCATCTTTTTGTTTATGTAGCTCCCTTTTGGCAAATCAAGATTATAATTACATCATAAAATGAAACAAAAAATTGACACTAACACTTTCAATTTCTCTGAAATTAAACTCTACCACCTTCCACATAATGCCCAAATTTGAGTTATCCTAATCATGATCCCGTATCTGCAAAGCGGCCACTTAATCACGAGCAATTCTTCCATCTCCTGACACCCCACTTCTGCTCCTCAACAAAACACCTCGTGCTTGAGGGGCCTCACACTTACTCTGTCCATGCTTTTGATTTGATCACCTCCCGATTACCCAAGCAACCAAGCAAGTCGTCTTCACCTCACTACACTTAACACCTATGTCTGGCCATTTCCCTCATATGAACACCCACACACCAGTCCAACTACTCCCATTCAAGCAAGCACCAAATGACCCAACCTATGCTCACATCCAACAGCTCATCCTCAGCTCTTTACGTAACACACCCAGTTCACATCTCCCCAAGCTACACCGGTCGACCTAAAATCTAACAGCTGAGCTAATTCATTAACATCCAAAACCCTCCAACACTTATCCACATGAGCCAAATTATTCTTGTCTTCTTCACACAACACATATGAATTTTAAAACCCCTATGTATACTATTATCCGTTCAAGAATGATTTACTCTATTCCTGGTTCAAAGTATACCTAGAGGTATTATCTCTTAAACTCATATTCAAGAATTTTTAACCCCAAAAAATTACACATAAGTACAAGATATTTGATCAATTATAATCTTATTAATTTAGTCTCCATCGTCTAAAGGACTATGAATGTACAAGAAAGATTTATTGCCTACTAATTAGTATTTCATCAAATAGATAATTATTCAAGTATTTTGTAATAAGTTTTAATTAAACATAAGATACAGAATTAAAAGGATGACAGACATTTCAAACTGAAGACCTCGGGCCATTGATATTTGATCTAAGCGAGAAGAATTTATATTTGAATACCTACATCGTGAATTTTAATATGGGTGGATGGTTTTAAAATTTGAAGACCCATGTCATAATTTTTAATTCGGATAGATGGTTTTAATTTTTAAAGGGTGCACATAGTTGAATCTTTAATCCTGAAGGGTTGAGTTTTAAAATTTGAAGACCTTGCTTAGCAGTTAAATTTTAAAATTTGAAGACCCTTCATGTATACTAAAATGAAAATATTATAGTGTATAGAGATAGACTGATCTGCCCTTTTACTAGCAGGGGTCACCTTATACGTCAGGTTTAACACATTATTCTAGATTGAAATATCATTCTTTATATATATTTATTTTAAAATTTTCTTCTATTAAGATTTTCACAATATATGTTCTCTTATCTTTGTAGTTTTTGGAAATACCCCTGCTGACTTGCTGAGTTCTCCCATTTTGAAGCCAAACACTGCAAACTCCTCCAGGTTTCCCTTTTCTTATTTTCTTACCAAACCACGACTTCACTTTAAGCCTAATACCAGGAATTGGCATGTATAATTTTTTATATTTCATTTGTTCCTTAAGTCTTTCAATACATTTATGTTTAAAATGTTGAGCCCATGGATGCAGAGCCTACATTTTAAGTAAGTATCTGGGGTTTGTACAATCATCTGGCTATTGATTATACATTTGATGGTACTGAAGGTAAATACATGGCCTATTTATCTACATATTTATTTCATTAATCAATATTCATTTTCACTTTTCTTTTGTATATATGCATTGGTGAACGATTATCACCTCCGCAGTTAGTGCATAGTGATTCTACACGGATTTCATTTTAAAATGCCACTGCTGACATTATTATAGAGTTAGCTATTCACCTTCTCCCTTCTCAAATTTGTCTTGGGTGATTGCAAATGATTTATTGCAAGATGTTACTTCTCATTTAGATGACCATCACTTAATAGAATTATCAAACAAGACACACCTTTTAGGTATTTTATATATTTCTTTTGTAGTTTTGCATTTCTATTCTTATCCCTTCCTTTTCTAATAGCTCTAATGTGTTTTATATTCAGGTTCAGAGCTAGCATGTTTTGTATCCATCATAACTTCTTGAGCTTATAGATATTTTGGTGAATAAATATTGAGTAAAGATCATCACATTCTCACTATACTGCAGCATCTACTACTAGGAGTGGACCTTGATGATTTGGCATTTCTAGATTTAGCTAGCTTATGTGTACAGGCGTCTCTTCTTTTAGAATGTGGTGCAGCTTCTACTCTAAGATGCGGCTTTAATAACAAGGGAGTACCTTTACTAGGTTGTTGCTTTAGGATTATATTAACAATACTTTGTTTCTAAAGAGTTAGCATTTGGAATTCTTGATGGCTTGGAGGATGGTGTAAGAGCTTCTTGGGAGAGGATGAGGAGAGCTTGCATAGATCTTGACTTTGACCTTCAGACATTCAGGCCTTACTAGCATGATATTTTGGAGGTGTAGCTTGAGCTTTTGGAGATATCAACAACTCCTAGGGCTTTAAGATAGCATGAGAGGGCTCATTTGGATAAATAATGAGAGCTTCAAGAAGTGACTACTTTTACTAAGGAGGACTTTACTTGGATAGCTACTGAGGTTGATAGATTAGAGAAGGATTTTATATCATCCACCAAAGAGTTTAAATTATTACATCATCAATTGGAGACCACTCAAACTAGGCAGATGATGTCGCAGGGTCACAAGATCAGAGTTAGACATCAGATAAACAGCCTCCATTCAAAACTTTGATAGCTTTCTGGCTTCTTTCTAGCTTGTATATATGCCTATATTATATTTAATTTTCTCCCTTTTTTATTTTCTTGAATTTATATATTTATTTACTTTTAATCATTTTTAATTAATTAAAAGTGGCTTGACCCATAAATTTTGTTATCACATATATTTTTTAGAAGTTAAGACTTTTAGACTTGTTTAATTTATATTTATTTTTCAATATGTTAGGTAGATTGATGAAAATAGCTCGACCCTTTAATTTATGAGCATGCTAAATTTGTAAGGTTCATCCCTTAGGCTTTGTGAAGCTATATTTTATTTCAACCAATTATGTTGATGAAAATAGCTCGAAACTTATGTGTGTGAGCTTAAAAGATTTTAAGGGTTGGCCATTACGCTTATTGAACTAATAGATCATAGTTTCACACTTAGTATTATGAGCATGAAAGATTTTTCAAGGTTCGATCCTTAGACTTGTTAAACCTGTATAATTAGCTAACCATTAAGTTTATAAGCATGAGAAATTTACAAAGTTCGACTCTTAGGCTTGCTGAACATATGGATTTTATTTCTCAGCCTTCTAGGTTGGCTAATGAAAATATAGCCTAACCCTTATATTTGTGAACGATGCAATTTTAGCAGTTCACTATAATGATGGATCATTTAGTCAATATACAGTTTCACAATTCTCTAAATTTATTTGGCAAAAATATATTTTATAAAAATTTCCTCATGTCTTTATAAGAGGATGTTAAAAAGATGTTTTCCTGCGTTACTAATGTGTTTCTCTAGCAAACATCTCCTACTTTATAGGATATATAAAATTGCCTCCTATCTTTTAGGAAGGAATTGAATTTCTCTCTTGTCTTCTTGGAGAATAAAAAAATTTTCTCCTATCTTTTAGGAGGGAATTTATTTTATTTTCCTTCTTTTAGGAGAATATAAAATTTGTCTTCTGTCTTCTAGGAGGGGTTTGATATTTTATGCTCCCTTGCATGAAAATTTTCATACATAACACCTCTTCTTGCTAAATTGTTATATGTGATATTTATTCAGATAATGGCCATTTATTGGTGCTATGGACCTTCTACCTTTTAGGTGTATGGGTTGATTAGCTCCTCTTCATACAATATTTCAATAATAAAGGGGCTTTCCCAAATTAGGTCAAATTTACTACCAAGGTGATGATGAGAAATTGTAGGACTTCGAAGAACCGGAATAAGCTCACCATCCTCGAAGCTTCTAGGATGAACCATTAGATCACGGGCCTTGGTCATTCTTGCTTTATAGGATTCTAGACTTTGTTGTGCTAGAAGTCAAACTTCATTATGAACTTCAAGGTCTTTAAGACGTAAAAGAACATTTTCTTCTTTGGTAAAATTGTATTTATTATTAATTTAAACAGAAATAAACTCTAACTTGAGAGGTGATTGCATCAGTTCTAAAAATTAGCGAATATGGAGTGGCTTGCATTGTAATTTTATAAGTGGTGTGATATGTTCACAAAGCTTTCGTCAACTTATCGTGCCAATCTCTTTTAATTTTAGAGATAATTTTCATAAGAAATTTTACCAAGGTTTTGTTAATAGCATCAACTAAACTACTGGCTCGTGGATTATATATCAAAGAATAATGCCAATCTATGTTGTTTCATTTGATAATTATTTTTTATTTTAGCACTTTTAAAGGTTATACCATTGTTAGATATGATTTAATGTGATACTCCTGATTGACAAATAATGTTATCATCACTTTATCTTTTTAACTTCTCTCAAAAGAATTATTTCAGCCCATTTTTAGATGCAGTCAACGATAGCGATGATGAACCAATGTCTTAAATAAGATGGTGGTTATATAGGACCAGTTATATTGGCACCCAATTTTCAAATGGCTATGACGTAATCGTTGGATGTATCGGGTTGGGAGGTCGATGCATGATATCTCCATGCACTTGACATTGATGACATTTCTTAGCATGGCTGATATAATCTGGAACCATACTTGTCCAATAATTTCCTATACGTTTGATTTTGATTTTCCTTTTTGGACCTGATTGATGTGAACTACACAATCCTTCATGAACTTCACTTATGTCTCTCTGGGCTTCCTCAGGACCGAAGTATCGTAGCCACATTTAATCAAAGGATTTATAATATAATGTATCATTTACGAAAGCATATCTTAATGCTTTTCATTATATTTGTGAAACCATGGATTTATTTCGGTCAACTTCCCTTGCTTGAAGTATATGATGAATGGCTCTCTCCAATAATTTCATCAGATATAGTCAAGCATTCTTGCATTGCTTTCCATTTTTCATCTTGCATCAAACTTTGAGTTATTGCATGCCTATTTTGAAAACTTACGAGAATTGGATCCTGTTGAGGATTCGCTAGTTCTTTGCCTAATTTTTCTTGCGCATCGGCTTTGCCATTTTCATTACGTATAATTCTAGTGAGAGTGACTTTAGAAATTGGTTGTATGAGTTTCAAAGCATATTCGTGATATGAGGCTAATTCAGGCTTATTCATTTTGAAAACACCAATTACTTGTTTGATTATGAGTTGAGAATCTTTATATATATAGAGCTTCTAGATTTTCATGTTAACATTCAGCTCAAGACCCAATGTTAAGGCTTCCTATTTTTCCTCATTATAAGTACGAGACTCTACTAAACTTTGGGAATATTTGATTATTCATTTTTGTGGCGTACTATATATAAGTTAATGCCTAGCTAAATTTTAAAAAATTTAGGTTACATAGACGATTTTATTGATGAAGCTCCATCGAAATAGGTCTCCCATTCTTACATATTTTCTTTTTATCCCACTTCAAGTGTTTTTGCTCACCTGTAAACTTATGATTGACTGGAGAATCTATAAGTAAAAGATGGACTGCTAGAAAATCAGCAAGAGCTTATCCTTTCATCACTTTTTGTGGCATTTATATTGTGTCAAATAGAATCAATATGACAAGCCACGTGCTTAGATGACTAGTGACAGTGGGTCTAATCATTAGAAATTTTAATGGATCCACTTTATATATTAAAGTGATTTTATATGATATAATATAATGCCAAAGTTTTTTAGCGGCAAAGATTAATGCTAAGCATTGCTTTTTGATTGATGAATACATAGATTCTGCTCCTGTTAATCGTCAGCTGATATAATAAAGGACTTCTTCTTTGACATCATTTTTTATTTATGCTAGCAATGCTCTATCTGATTCTTTAAGAGCTATTCTATATTGTTTTGTGGGGAAATTGGCTGTGGGCCTTGCGCTTTAATATAAAAAAAGATTACAAGGTCCTTATCAGGAACCTTCAGCTCGCTAATACTCGGATAACCTAAAAAAAATAAAAGAAAACCTATGAGCTGATGGTTCCCTATATTAAAATTTATAAAATTCCTCATTGGTAGATCTGGACTAAAACACTGTGGTTTTGAACACCAAACGTCTCTCTGCGCTCTGTTCTGAGGCGATTCTAGGGCTCTTCCTTATGCTGTGGATTCTGTCCCTCCTGGCTTGGTTTCTCCACTTTTTTTGACTGATCTCTATTGATTTTCTCATTATTTTGTCTTTTATTAATTGATTTTGAGTTTTCTTTGGTTTTTTGTGCTGGGCGATGACGACTTTGTTGTCATTGAACCCATCTTCTTCCTCTCTTTTTGAGGTGAAATCACGATCTTTCAAAGGTGTTTTCACTAGTTCTTCATCATCTTCTCCAAAATTTAAGTTTGTTCATTTATCCTTTAAGGGTTGTTCGTCTCTTCTTTTTTAGGACTCGGTTGTTGATCTGTTAGCCTCTCATGCTTTCACTTTGGTTGGTAAATTTCTATTGAGGAGATCAAATCTTGATGTTATACGTAATTTTTTCCTTAACCTAAAGCTCTCTGGATCGTTTCACATTAGTTTACTTGATCAAAGATATGTTGATATCCAACTTTCAAATGATCTTTACTATAGCTGCATATTTGCTAGAAGTCAAGCATGTCAAATGCATTTACTAAAATGGAATCCAGATTTTGACGTTAGAGAGGAATCTCCTATTATTCCAATTTGGATTTTGTTTCCTGATTTGAGACTACATTTTTTTAACCATCAAATTCTTTTTTGTATGGCTTCTATCTATGGGCATCCGTTACAAACTGACCAAGCCACTGCTTCGGTTTCGAGGTCGTCTATTGCTAGGGTGTTGGTTGAATTGGATGTTTCTAAGAAACATCCTAGTGAACTATGGATTGGGTCTGAAGTCAAGGGATGTTTCCAAAAAAATTGAGTTTGAGAATTTACCTATATATATATATATATATATATATATATATATATATATATATATATATTTCTTTTTGTAAAATGCACGGGCATGGTATGAACGATTATTTTAGGAAGTACCCTCACCTTCATACAACTAAGAACTCTTTGAAACAAATGAATGGGGTGGTGGATCAGAAAGTTAATAATCTTATTCCAGTTTATTTGGAGCGAAATACATCTAACCCCTCTCAACATATTGAGGAGCCGTTGGTGGTTACTATAGAGGAACCTCTTCCTGCTATTACCAATGTTGTTACTAATGTTGTTACTTTGACTCATGATTAGGGAGTTATTATTAACACACTTATTATTCCTACTATTGAATGTGAGAAGAATGTGGCGCATACTTTGCTTAATATTGATGTTCAAAAGGATGTTAATGATGAAAATTTCCTCTCTTGTATTATTAATCAAAATGTGTCTGATTCTAATGATATTATGCTTTCTCATAATCCTCCTAATCCTTTAAATGAGCAGGCTTGTGTGATTGGAGAAAATGATGATATTCAAATGCCTTTCAATGAAGGTGAAAGGAATGACATGCTCTTAGAGGAAGGTAAATTTGTTTCAATGGATCATTGTTCCCCTCTTTCTAAATGCATGAAAGATCCTATTATGAGGGCTAGTGATAATTTAGAGGATGATGGTATGTTTATGAAGGATGAATGCCCTACTATTATAAGGGATCAGCAAAATGATAGTAACACTCATTTAACCTCTAATTATAATAGCGATGCTTTTACTGATACTGAAGATATGCATATTACTATTAGAAGTTTTGTCAGGGATGATAATGATACTTGTTTTACTAATGTTCATAGTAAAAGAGGGAGGAAGCTTAAGCATATTTCTTTGTAACCTCATAGAAACACGCACTCACATACTTCTCATTAAGCTTTTCTTTATGTTTAGTACTATTATTTGGAATGTGAGGGGCATTTGAAAGTGCTCTGATACCATTAGAAAGTTCGTTAGGGATGTTAAGCCTTATGAACCGTCCCAAGGCTAACCAAAAAGAGGTGAATCGATATTTTAAAATAAATCATTCGATCAAAAATACTAACCAAGATTCACCACAGAGAAAACATCATGCGAAAATTAAATGCGGAAATAATAAAAGAAAGAACACACCAGATTTATAGTGGTTTGGTAAAACCTTGACCTACGTCCACTCCTTGGAGGCACCCTCCAAGTATTACACTAAACTTAGTGTCTCTCCTTTATACCCCGCAGCTAGGCGGAGAAGCCCTTATAAAATCACTGCCACCTTCCCCGGTGCGGCAGAGTCACTGGAACCTTTGACACCAAAGAGATCTTCTTCTTCTGTGAACTTCCCTCAAGATAAGCCTTGAATCCAACAGTACTAAGGTGCAAGTTTTCCAGAGCAACCGTGTGGAATCCCCCTCCACACTCCCTTAAGTCCCCCCTCACAAGATCTTCTCCATATCTCAAACTTCACCCTTTCTTCACTCCCTTTCAAGCTCTCTCTTCAAGTTCCCCCAAAAGAACTAAGCTACAATGGCTGCCAAAGACACTTACCAAGTGTCTTGTCAAAGTTTAAATAGAAGATCTCAAAACGAGCTCATTAATGAACCTTGCCAACTTTATCGTCCAGGCCAATAGGAATATCATCCTGGCCGATCAGTACAAATTAAGCTCAATCAGCCCGGGACAATTTGGGATGATTAGAATAAAATTGGTTACATCCTCGGGGCCGATGCAATATTATCCTGGCCGATTAGTTTAAAATCGAGTACAATCATCCTGATCATCACCCTGAATCAAAGTTGGCCGATGTCAATCGTCCACGACATCGTCCTGGCCGATCCTGCGATCATCCCGGACGATGTGATCGAATTAATCATCTTTTAATGCTTTCCAAAGATACCAGATTAATTTAGGCATAATTGAGTTTGATCGTCCTGGACGATGTGGATATCATCCTGGCCGATTTCCTAAAATAAAGAATACCTAAACTAATCATGGCGGCTGATTCTTTCTTAATTGAGTATATCATCCTGACCGATATAAGTATCATCCAGGCCGATCGGCTTAATGACGGCTGCCTTAAAAAGGATGCCCTAATTAGGGTTTCTGCTTTTGAACTGATCGTCCAGGCCGATATAAATATCGTCCTGGATGATGTTACCAAAAATAGTAAACTCTAGGGAATAGTCAGAAAATCTTCCAAGGTGCGTGTGTGTAAAGTTACATAGCTTTAAGAGCCACACTAATTATAAAAGACTCAAGTAAGGAAAAAAAGGTACAAACTGACTCAGACCTAGTCTACCCAATCTTGAGCTGATTCCAAATTACAATCCTGATCTTGTGAACCTGAAATGTTAGTAGATAAAGCAGTCATAGAGAAATAAGGGTGTTTGCTATCATCAAAATCATAAACCATGAAAATAGATCTGCAATAATCTCCCCCTTTTTGATGATGGCAAACATTGCTATTTGAATTTGTAAAAAAGAAAATATTTTCTCCTAATCTCTCTCTCACTAAAATAAAGCTTTAAAAATAGGGGAGATAATTTTTTTTTATTATTTTTAATTTTTTTGAAAAAAAATTACAAGCAAAAGGATACAAATTCAATAGTACGTTCTCCCTCTTTGACATTATCAAAAAGAGAAGGGGCACAAATAATAAAAATAAAATAATTAAAAGACAAAAAATGATCCCTGATCTAGTGAACAAATCAAATATTCTTAAAATAAAAAAGTTACCTCTTTATTTTAATCAAAAAACTTAGTAGAATTATATTGACAATGTATAGCCTAGAAAAGGTTAGAAATTCAGAATTTGATAATCCAAACTCTAGTTCTTTTAAAGGGCTCAAAAACTTTTTAATTTAATATCTAAATCAAGGAATAAATTAGAGAAAGAAATAGTCATTTTTCAAAACTCCTTCCAAAAATATATTTAATAGAATATTAATGCACAAATTATTGAATCAGGAATCATGATTTTTAAACTCAAGTATCGAAAGTATCAAGAGTTTTCTTAAGTTTTAAGAAGTATATGAATGGTAAGCATTAAATTTTGTGGACTCATTTTATGCCTCTTGATAATTGGTTGGCGCACTACGCATCTTTTGATTTTTGATACACTTTGTGTATTCCTTTTTTTTTTTAATTTGGCTTCTTTGCGCATCTTTTATTTTTGGCATCATTGGCCTTTTTTTTTATATGCTACTTTTTTTAAATCTTAAAAATAAAAGTAAACTCATCCTATTGATAAAATGAATTTCTTGATTAAGAAAATTATGAGTTAGATTCAACAATTTGCAAAAGATCCCTATGCGATAAATAAAATGTAGAGAGATAAAATATTTTAGTTTCAAAAACTAATTTAAAGTATGAAAAAGATTTTAAATCAAAAGTAGAATAATCTCTTTTAGAAAACAGAGATTGATAATAAACAAATATGAGTTTTCTTTTTTTGACTGATTTTAGAGAAGTCAAACACAATTTTCATATGAATTTAAAAAAAATGGAGGTAGGTTTTTCATTTTTAGAAAGGTGAACGTGTGTGTTGATCAGAGAAAACACATGAAAAGAAAATTAAAGACAAAGATAAAAAAATTTAACGAAATATAATAATACATAAAAAAAGAAAATCACATAAAAAAAGAAGAAACAAAACATGCAAACATAAAAAAGTACACACAAAACAATTTAAGCATTATCTTGCTCCTGATTAGATGATTCAGAAGCAAGATCTGCCCAAGAAATTTTTTGTTTTTCATTATTTCCCCAGTTTATAGTTTTCTTTGCTTTACCCTATTCTTTTGCAGGAAGAATTCTCAAATTAGAGCACTGATTTTTCATATGTACAGGCTTCCTACATCCAAAGTAAATAACGTCAAAAGAAATATTAATATTCTTACCATTTTTATCTTTATTTCCCTTTTGTTGAAGCTTATGCTTTGGTGAGCCTTTTGGTTTGCTTGTCAAGTCATTACTTTCGTCACCAACTAAGCTACATTTTTTCGTATCTTCCGCTTTTAGCATTATCGTTTCACCTGCATCCAAAAGTTTTTGACCCAAACTTTGCTCGTAGGCAATGAGTGAGCCAATCAAATTATCAATAGAATATTCATTCAAATCTTTTGTTTCATAAATAACAATAACTTTAGCATCAAACTTATTTAGTAGATAATGAAGAATTTTATTAACTTTTCCAAAATTTGAAAATTCTTTATCTAAAGCATGCAATGATGTCATAATTTGAATAAACCTAGTATACATGTTTAAGATCATTTCATAAGGTTTCATGAAAAATATTTCATAATCATGCATTAACATATTCAACTTGGATTGCTTGATTTCACTAATTTCTTCATATATGGTGTGTAGTTTATCCCAAATTTCCTCACCAGTAGTGCACGTGGATACTAATATAAAATCTTCAGAATTTAAAGTACAAAAAAAGTAATTTAAAGATTTTGCATTCAATTGAGCATTAATTTGTTCTTTCCTATTCTATTGATTAAAAGGAATATTAGTTTTAACTCCATCTAAAACCCATGATAGTAATGAATAACCAGTTAAAATCATATGCCACATATAAAAATCAATCGATTGCAAGAAAGTAGAAATACGAATTTTCCAAAAATAAAATGTAATATTTTCAAATAAAGGTGGTCTGATGATTGAATATCTTTTCGCAATATTACGATTACCAAAATTAGCCAAGAATTAAAATTCAAAAGCTTTTAAAAACTTATTTTAATGAATCCCGCTCTGATACCACTTGAAAGTGCTTTGATACCACTTAAAAGTTCGTTAGAGATGTTAAGCCCTATAAACCGGCCCAAGGCTAATAAAAAAGGAGTGAATCGATATTTTAAAATAAATCATTCGATCAAAAACATAAACCAAGATTCACCACAAAGAAAATACTATGCATAAATTAAATATAGAAATAATAAAGGAAAGAACAAACCAGATTTATAGTGGTTCGATCAAACCTTGACCTACATCCACTCCTTGGAGGCACCCTCTAAGTATTGCACTAAACTAAGTGTCTCTCCTTTAACCCCCATAGCTAGGCAGAGAAGCCGTTACAAAATCACTTCCACCTTCTCCAATGCAGCGGAGTCGCCGGGTCTTTTGACACCAAAGAGATCTTCTTCTTCTGTGAACTTCCCTCAAGACAAGCCTTGAATCCAACGGTACTAAGGTGCAAGCTTGCCGGAGCAATCGTGTGGAATCCCCCTCTACACTCCCTTGAGTCTCCCCTCATAGGATCTTCTCCCTCTCTCAAACTTCACCCTTTCCTCACTCCCTTTTAAACTCTCTCTTCAAGTTTCCCTCAAAAGAATGAAGCTATAATGGCTGACAAAGACACTTACCAAGTGTCTTATCAAAGCTTAAATAGAAGATCTCAAAATGAGCTCATTAATGCAACTTGCCGACTTTATCATCCAGGCCGATAGGAATATCGTCTTGGCCGATCAGTATAAATTATGTTCAATCAGCCCGAGACGATTGGGACAATCAGAAGAAAATTGGTTACATCATCTAGGTCGATGCAATATCGTCCTGGCCGATTAGTTTAAAACGAAGTGTAATCGTCCTGATTATTGCCCTGAATCAAAGCTGGTCGATGTTAATCATCCACGACATCGTCCCGGTCGATCCTACGTTCGTCCTGGATGACGTGATCGAATCAAGCAGCCTTTAATGCTTTCCAAAGATACCAAATTAATTTAGGCATAATTGAGTTATATCGTCCTAGACGATGTGGATATCATCCTGGACGATTTTCTAAAATAAAGAATACCTAAACTGATCATGGTGACTGATTCTTTCTTAATTGAGCCTATCATCCTGGCCGATACAAGTATCGTCCATGCCTATCGGCTTAATGACGGCTGCCTTAATGAGGATGCCCTAATTAGGGTTTCTGCTTTTGAACCGATCATCCAGGTCGATATAAATATCATCCCGAACGATGTTACCAAAAATAGTAAACTTTAGGGAATAGTTAGAAAACTTCCAAGGTGCTTGTGTGCAAAGTTACATAGCTTCAGAGCCACACCAATTACAAAAGACTCAAGGAAAAAAGGTACAAACTGACTCAAACCTAGTCCACTCAATCTTGAGCTGATTCCAAATTGCAGTCTTGATCTTGTGAACTTGAAATATCAGAAGATAAAGCAGTCGTAGAGAAATAATAGTGTTTGCTATCATCAAAATAATAAACTATGAAAACAGATCCGTAACAGCATTGGTTGCCCTTCTTCTAGAATTCATGTTAAGAAATTATGTTGTGTGCACAATGTTTCTATTCTTGTTCTTCTTAAGCCTCTTATTTCCTCTTCTAGGTTGTTAAGCACCTCTCGGTTTTTGGGTTTCAACGATGCTATTTTGAATGTGGCAATAAAATTTGGGTTTTTTGGAAAGATCCGGTTAAAATTGATGTGATTAGTGATTTTACTCAAGTCTTGCATTATAATGTTGAGGCTCTTAATTTTCATTGTTGTGCCTCTTTTGTGTATAATGCCTCTTCCCTCTATAGTAGAAAACTGCTTTGGTACCAACTTATTAATTTTTATAGTATTTATAATTTGCCTTGGTTTGTTGGTGGTGATTTTAATGCCATCACTAATCCCTCTGAAAGGATTGGTGGTTCTACTCCTTATCGCTCTATGGAAGATTTTAATAATATCATTCTGGTTTGCAATTTGATTGATATTAGTTTTATTGGTAATAGGTTAACTTGGAATAGGGGCCACTTATGGCAAAGACTTGACCGTGTGCTCTTTAATGACTCTTAGCTTAATTCCATTGACTCTACCAATGTGCAGCATCTTAGTAGAACTTTGTATGATCATTCACCTCTGCTTATTACCATTAATTTTAGACATTTAAATGCTCCTTCTCAATTCAGATTCCAAAATATGTAGTTACTTCATGACTCCTTTTTTGATGTTGTTCAAAATAATTGGCAAGCTCCTATACACTCGGATAATTCTTATTTTGGCATGAGGAGACTTTGGCTTAAGCTTAAAAGGTTGAAACAAGTTCTTAATTGGTGGAATTATCATGATTTCAAAAATATTTTTTCTAACATTTTACATGCTGAACAATTTATGAATTCTACTGAGCTTTTGTATCAAAATGACCCTACTGATGCGAATTTCTATAAACTTTTACGCCTTCAAATTTTCTTCTTCATCCATTATAAACCTAATAATAGCCGGACAATCCATTCTAGTATCTTATTTTCAATATTTCATTTGATAATTCAAACCAGGACCTTTCTTGATACCAAATTTCGAATAGACAAAATCCTTGCATATTATATTTTGGGAATTTGGCCAATAACTATAATGTTCCTTACAAACACTAAATCGTATGCCACCTTCTCACCATTATACACACCCAATGTACAATACATAAAATATTAATAAGAAATTAATACAACCTATTTATACATGTTGAAAATATCCACAAAACGATAAAGAATTATCTTATACCCATACTGTGTACAAGCTGACATTCCCTTATACACAGTGTGTGTACAATCTTTTATTATGTGTGTCAAGCTTGTGTACAAGGTATGTATCAATGGGCTCAACAAAGGGCCAGGAATTTCATTTGTACACATTATGTGCAAGGTGAATTATCCTTATATACACACTATGTAAGCAGGGCATGTACAAGTTGTATAGTCTATGTACAATCTTGTGCATAGTGTGTGTTCAAGGGTATATATAGAGGACAAGGAATTCCTCTTATACACATACTATGTATAAGTTGTACATAGTGTATTGATTATCTTCTAATCAGTGTGTATACAAGGAGATTTACAAAGGGCAAGAAAATTCCCCTTATACACACACACTGTGTACATGGTAAATTCCTCCAATATATACACTATGTATATGATATACATATTGTCTGTACAATCCAAGTATCCAAGTTTTTAACCATATTAATTATGGTTAAAGGAAAGACAATATATAAACTAATAGGAATAATATATATTTATGAACTCATAACCGGTATAAGGAGAAAACGATATTTTCAAAAAAATAATCAAATCACGAACTATGTACAAGTGCAGAATGCATTGAAAAGTGGATTTGACACCCAATGAATACAATTATATATGAAGGCTAACAATAGTCTCCCTTTATGATCACCAAAAATTCCACCAATGTCGCTTGATTCGAACTCAATAATGAAGCATTAACATTAACTTTTATCTAATCGTGAGGAGGAGGGTGCCAATGCATATACGACATCTGAGAAGACTGATTAACACCCCAATGACCCGATTAAGAATTACACAAAAACAAAGAAGCAATACTAAAAGAATTAGCTGTTATAACAAGAACACTATCTTCAAATCCTCCATGAACTACTTTATTTCTTGATTTAAATGATAAATAAACTGTTGTGTAGTACACATTAGATAATAAAGCATCTTTATATGAAATATCATCCAAACCCCTACAACACTCCTCAATAGATGAATGTATATGAATATGAAATCCCCATTTATTTAAGCAAATCACCTGAGTAAGATTTAAACATTTCACCACCACATGCTCAGAATCCTCGACAACACATCAACAGTTATCATTACTTAACCTTTTATACATAAGAAATTAAAAAGTAGGAATCGCATCATTGAATATCCTCTACCAGAATGTCTCAACATGAGAATTTAGCTCTAGTTTTTTAATCCATTTCCAATAAAGCTTCTTTGTATGCTCCTATATCGAAGCCTCCCAAGCCAATGCATACAATGATTTCCCAGAATGCTGGTAAATAAGCTCCAACTTATTGCACTCAAATTCAAGGTCAATCTTTATTTGATGAATCAAATACTGCAGTTGATCTCCGAAGAACTTAGGCAACTTAGCATCATTCCACTCTCCATTCAAATTTACTTTATCTAATGTGACCTCACTGTCTTCATAACTGTCAATAAAAGTAGGCCATTCGTTTAACCTCTTGTCCAACAACCAAATATCTTTGAATATTTTAATAGACTCTCCTCTATTAACTCTCTATATAATAATAGGAGCCAATGATTTAGCACCATCGAAAATGATTGTCCAAGAAGACGAATATCCCTTCTTCCGTTCACCATGACAATTAACAGACCGATATTTAGCATTAAAAATTATGTTAATATTTAGCATATAAATGAAAAGTTACCTTCGGACTAAAAAAAAATTCTTTAACAAAAAAAATATAATTTCTCAAGTAAACCAACAAAGCTCTGCATTGGGTACCCATACCCACACACACCCATATACCCACTCATGGCCTTGTAGGTGTGTATGGGTGGATACTCAACATCGGGGGATAAATTGATTTACATTGCTAATCACCATATATCTTATATTACTGCAATCATCACTAAGTAGTGTGCAACACTAAACCACTTTACGACTATGATAAATTCTGATATGCGACTTGAAAGTTTGCAATAAGAGCAAAGGACAACAAGCCTCAAGGCCATCAGTCCGTGACATACTTCATTCAAAAAGCATAAAAAATGCATGGGTATAGGTGGGTTAGGAATCCCGAAAGTCATCATGGGTGGGCGCCCGTCCGAGTAAAGCATGGTATCCAACTAGGACTCATGTGGAACTTTGTAAAACAATAAATGGAAATCCGAGAGATCACACGATCAAGGCCGTCCAATCTTAATCCCGCGCACAATTGTCTCCGTCAATCCTCGCGGCGTTCCTATCCGTTGCGCCTCCCAATCCTTCGTGTTTTTGCTACTAAATACTCTTTTCTTTTTAAAACCTTTTTTCCCCTTATTTATTGCAAGCGACTGCTTCAAGTTTCTCTCTCCTTTTCTCCATCCTCGCTGCCAAGCTTCTTCCTGCAGGAGAGCTTTCAGGAAAAATCTCGGTGCACGCTGCTCTCTTTTCTTTATTGCCCTTTCTTTCCCTTTCTTCAGTCTATATTTTGTTATATGTTCTTTTGTTGTTTTTCTATGTCTTAATAGTTTGTTTCGATATTTGTTTGTATAGTTACTTCTTCGCCGATGGCTTCAAAGCGGATCTTGAAGGAGCTGAAGGATCTGCAGAAGGATCCTCCGACGTCGTGTAGTGCAGGTATTTTGGAAAGGAAGCTTTACTATAATAGATCTGTTGTTGTTTGATTTTAGGTGATATCGTATGAATTCTCTCTTGTTTGTTTAGGTCTAATTACGGGTTAGCGCTAGCTTGTCTTCTGAGATATGAATCTCTTGGTCCTTGATTAAACTTTTTTGTCAAAGTTTCTTTTTGGCTTTTAACAAATGGATTTTTGGCTTTTGACATCATTCTGTTGAATTTGAGCAGCTTTTTGGACGCTGTTTGGACTGCATAGGTTTGTGATACGATCAATTTTTAGTTTTCTTTGTGGGTCGGTTTTATCAGTATGTGCATGGCTGCTATGTGCAGGAGCGATTGTATTGGCAACTTTCTGTCGCGTTATGTCCTTTGGAGGTAGGTTTACACTAATTTAGCAAGGAGTCAACTCATTGTCTGGGTCTTCTTGTTTCAATAACGTTTGAATTTCTTTTTTCCGGCGAGGTGATTTTGTATACACCTGTTTCTGCTAGGTAGTCTGGAGATTATCTTTAGGGATGCTAAGAACCCTTCTGCTGAATATTAGTCAATTTTATTCTTTTGGTATCACAAATATCTTGGACTGTCATATCAATGTGTATTCAACGCATAGCTGTAGTGTCTAAGTCATTAGGTATGTTTTGAACTTATAGCTCTTAGTGTGTAGAATTACACATTGTGCGTGATGCGCAGGCTTATTTGTCTGCACTAAGTGTTGGGTTAGAGGTGAAGGGGGTAGGGAAAAGGGGTACTGAAATTGGGCTAGGTACACAAGTGGATAAACTCATTTTCAACCCAAGCTTATTAGTGTGGGCTAACCACTTGATAGCCTGATGCCAATATGTTTTCAACTATCTGATGTTGTTACTAAACCCAAGTCTCACGTGTCTTAACATTAATATGCAGAATCAGCAGGTATGCTATCTATTTTGGTTTACTGCTTGGGCATGGTGTATATGCTCATCATGCAATGCTGGGGAAGTTGTCTTTAACTTAGAATAAATAATCAAGTAAATTTTCCATTTATTGTTAGAAAATGAAGCAAATTTTACATGTTTATATTGGTATTTCTATTCATTTGTAGTTCTTACATGTGACATTCTTCCTTTTGATCTTTACAAATCTTTACTTATAGTTCCATCAAGAAAAATTTTAGGCTAGCTACTAATTGTTAACAGGAGTTGATGTTCTTGGTTGTTTACACATACAGTGAACATCTGAAATATGGATATTGGTTGTTAGTTTCATCAGATACACATTCGCATGTTATCAAGTTATGATTGAATCAAATGATTTTTCATCAAATTTAATGTTTGTCATGGAGGGCTGACCACTTGATAGTTTGACACCAGCATATATTTTAACCATCTGATGTTGGAACTAAGTCCCCATATCAGATGTCTTAACATCAATTTGTGGAATGAGTATGTAAGCTCTCTTTTTTTGCTTACTGCTTGGTTACGATATATATGCTCATCATGTGATGCTAGCAAAAATTGTCATTAACTTAGAACAAAGTAACTTTTCCTATTGTTGTCAGAAAGCTAAGCAAATGTTAAATATTATATGTTTATACTGATATTTCTCTTTATTTGTCTGGAGTTAGCATGTGACATTCCACCTTTCAATTGTTGCAAATCATTAGTTGTAGTTCCATCAGGGAAATTTAGATTTTTTGCTAATTGTTGACTTCGGTTGATGTGCTCGATGGTTTATCTGCACGTTCATCATCTGAACAGTGGATGTTGGATATTGGTTTCATCTGATACAAGTTCTCATGCTATCAAGTTAAGCTTGAATCAAAAGATTTTTCATCAATTTTAATGTTTGTTATAAAGTTTGCTCTTCTTCATACTATATGGATCAAAATCTTTGATGTTTGATAATGTTGTTTTCATGTAACATGTTAGTTCTGGCATAATTAAGTAAATCTTGAATCTGAAGATTTGAATTCCATTTTTATGTTTGTTATGTAGATTGCTTTTCTTGATATTACTTAGATTGTCATTGTGCAGTCCCTTCTTTTTAATATCAAATAATAAATTTAAGTGCATCTACCAAGTTTTTATCTGTCATCCATTATCATATTGATGTAGAACTACGATGATTGCAATGATGTTTGTTATGATTTTGCACAACTTCTTGATTAGAGAAATAACAAATAAAACTTCAAGCAATTAAAACGACGAATGAAAACGTAAGAAGGGTCACTACCGTTTAGGCTAAGTTACATAACAAAAGATTTGATGCTTCAAAATATCGTAGGAAAATAATATCATGCCAAAGTAGTAGCTTCAACAAAATCCCTAGTCTAACAATGACATTAGTAAACAAATGAATGCGCTCAAATTCCTACGCTTACTAAGCTTAGCACAAACAGGCGACGACGTCTTTTGTGACTACAATCAAATCACAAGAAAGGGTTAGACCTAAGAAATACAAGAAAAGGGGAAAGTAGAAACTCCGTCAAGGATCGGCGGCAATCTTCCACTCGACGATCTCAAGTTGTTCTTCAATAGCTTTAACCAAGTTGTCCAAGATACACTCTATGTAGTCTTCCACCGTATGGTTGATTCTCGGGTTGACGTCGAAGAAGGTTGAGTGGAGAATGTGCACAAACCCATGTTCGTCGTAAGCAAGTCCGTAGTCAGTGTCGGGATCGGCCATTCATGAATGCTAGAAGACAACTTCTTCCCAAAGATTGCTAGACTCTTTTGTGAAGAGAAAGAAGTTTCTCCTCAACTTGTAGTGGGGGAGGTGACTAGGTATGGCCAGCCAAGAGATGGAGGCTTAGGGAAGAATTAAGTTCAGATTTTGTGGAGGAAGAAGTGCCAATCAATCCTCTAATTAATTCTCATGCATGGAATTAATTAAGAGGGGATGGAGAGAGGTAGGGACGGCGACATGAGAGGGGATTAGGATGGAAATTTGTTTCCAAATCCCAATGCTTGTTTTAGTAAAGGAGATAAGGAGGTGTGGGATTATGAGATTCGGCCAAGGAGGGATGAGGGGAATTTGAAATTATTTCCAAAGCAAAGAATTGGGTTTTAGAAAAGAAATAAATGGGGATTAATGGGATGGGGGGTGCCGGCGGCATCCATGGGAGGGAGATGGGTTTATGGAGAGAAATTAATATTGCTTGATTTGAATTTGATTATTTAGAAGGGGATATTTAAATCCAATTTGAATTTTAAATTCAAATAGGATTCAATTAGGAAACTTTCCAAAATTAGGAAACAATTCAAACTCAAATTAAATTTGGATTTGAATTAAATAAGTTTCCTAACCTAGAAAGACCCAAATGGAAAGGTTTGTCACAAGCAAGAGGGGAGACAACACATGGAGGCCGGCGGCTTGACTCATACTTGTTAATGGCGAATGGCGCACCATGGCGCAAATGTTCCTTTGGAGCCATGGCGTATAGCGCACGGCGCGGCGTGCGCCATTTTGAACATGGCACACATTATTAAAATTAATAAAATAATAAACATGAATATGAAATATTATTAAAAATGAAAGACAAGCTATCATAATAATGAAAAACAATCATGTACATAACGGTACCGAGCGTGTACACAGCGATATCGAGCGTGTACACAGCGATATCGAGCGTGTACCTAGAGGTACCGAGCATATACAGAGCAGTACCGAGCATGTACATAGCGATACCGAGCGGTACCGAGCATGTACATAGTGATACCGAGCGGTACCGAGCATGTACTTAGCAGTATCGAGCATGTACTTAGCAGTACCAAGCATGTACCAAGCGGTACCGAGCATGTACATAGCAATATCGAGTGGTACCGAGCATGTATATAGCAGTACTCCCGATACCGAGCATGTACTTAGCGGTACCGAGCATGTACATAGCAATACCGAGTGGTACCGAGCATGTACATAGCAGTACCGAGCATGTACTTGGCGGTACCGAGCATGTACCTAGCGGTACCGAGCATGTACATAGCAATACCGAGTGATACCGATCACTCGGTATTGGCAGAAACACTACTCTGTGGGACGATTCGGCGGAAGCAACAAATTGGCGCGCAATTTTGTGCTGTGCGCCATGCGCTATGGCTCACATGTGGCGCAAATAGCGTGCGCTATTTTAAACACATGCGCCTCGCCATGAACATGGCACCGTAGGTGCGCCGCGCCGTGCTGTGTGCCATGGCGCGCGCTATTTTGCGCCATTGACAAGTATGGCTTGACTGGCTTGCCGTCGCCAGGTTTGGGTGAGGTGGGGTGGAATCGGGTGAGGAGGGAGACAAGGGAAATGATCCCAATGTCCAAAGGGGAGAAGGGCTTGATGTTGGCCAGTGTTGGAGGTGGTTGTTGGTAAAAGAGAGGAGGAAGAAGGAGAAAAGAATTTCAAAACTAACCATGAATCCGCACTCTTCCAAAATTGGTGAGTGATCCAATTCCCTCTCCTAGGGACCTCTCTCCAACTTTTCTCAAATTCTCTCAAGAACTCAAAGCACGGGAAAAATCTTTATCATTCATTTATTAACCTCAAAAGAAAACAAGGAGGGCTATATAAAGCCTCATACAAATGACTCAAAAATAAAAGACAACAATGCCCCTAGGGCTTACATACGACATTCCCTAATAAGAAGGTACAACGGGAAACTAAATAAAGCAAATAAAATACGACAACATAAATAAGAAAATACATAAATAAAAAATACACTGACTCAATTGTGGCCGTAGATCGGCGGCCACGTCTCTGATAAACCTTCCATGATCTGATGTCCCCATCACATATCTTATAGTTATCGTTTTTTCTTAAGAACATTGTGCTACATCCTTGGATAGTGTTTGAAATGAAAAATTTATCCTTTACTCAAAAAGTGTTGGTTTATGGTGTGAATTGATCTTCAAAATTTCAAAATAATCAAGATCTTAGGTAGCGTTACTTATCCAATTCATTTGTAAAAGAACTTTGTTAATTTGCCTTAATTGCATAATCTCTTGGGAGTCAAAGATGATAGTCATATATTCTCATTTCATTACAATGTTTATAGTTGATACACTAGGTGTAAGTGCTTATGAGGTTGCTTCATTTTATTTCTTTCGTCTATGCTCAAGTCACTTTTCTTCAGTTTTTCTGTGCTTCCAAGAATTTGATGTAATACCAAAATTTTTGTTTTGTTTGGTTCAGTTGTACTGCTGCCATGTTTTTCTTATGGTGCAATAAAGAAGATCGTCAAAACCTTGCATAGAAATACAATCCGTACCACACATCTACTCATATATTTATGAAATTATAGAAATGTTACATATGCAAAGTGATGCTTTTCTTGCCTTTTTTTCCATAGAAATCAAAATTAACTTTCAAGAAGTTAAGCAAGGGAAAAGTGAACCAAAGAAACTTTAGATGAGATTCTCTGAGAACACGTGAAATTTATGTTCTCTTTTTAAACAGTGCAACGTATATTTAGTAAAATAGGCCATTCTGTAGTCTATTGATGTGACATAAAACCTTAGAATTTTGCATAATGTTTTTGATGGTGATGTCAAAATGAAGAATTCGAAAGGCATTTGGGAAACATTTATAATTATATAGGAAATTATAGCCATAATATTAAGCATAGTAAACATTTGAATTAATAATTATGCAGTTCAATCAGAGAAAATAGAGCTCAGTTGCAATAGCTGAATTTATCATCAAGAATGTCACGACCCGACCCGGCTAGACCGAATTAACGGGGCGGGAGCAGATATTCGTACGGACATAAATCATAACAATACATTAAACTTTTATAACATAACATGAACATCATCAATTATAATATGAAAGAGCCACTAACATCGACTTAAAGTTTATTCAATAAAGTTCTTCTAAACCACAAACATTAAAAATCCATAAACACATAAACATTAACTTAAACTTCAATATACTCCTTAATTATAATATACTGACTCGATACACATAACAGAAAATTTAAGAAAACCTTTCTTCCTGAGGTCCTCTACGACGGTAGGTGTACTGTTGTCTCGTAGCCATCACTTCTTAACAATATCTCCTGAAAAATATTTTCAATAATAGGATGAGCCAACGCTCTGCAGGTGATAAACATTTATCTTAAATTCATGAAATATTTTTCTTTTCTTTCTTAAACATGTCTTTAAGCATGAAAAATGAAACAATAAAAGATCATAATAAACATTTATAGGCATGAATTTATAAAACATTTTCATAATCATTTCTTAAAACATTTTCTTAAATTCTTCTTCCTTTCTTTTTCATAAAAACTTTTCTTTTTCTTAAATCCTACCATAAGAATGCATAAATTTCATAATCATAATATAATAAGCACTTGTCCGAGAAGTACCAGAGTTTTGTACTGATTAGGTACACCGTCATTGGCTATTCATGTACCATTTGGCTCCGAAGAACCCCATTACCATTTGGCTTTTTTAAGCCTCTTTTATCATTTGGCTTTTTCAAGCCCCTTTACCGTTTTGGCACTTCCGGATCATCATGCACATACACGTTATAATACTTATATTCATCAAGGAGACTAATAATTATCTATTACATCATACTTTCTACCATGATTTTTGGGTAATATAGTTTTCTATATCTTATGCCTTAAGTTTCTTTAATTAGCTTTAACATTCTAAGTAACATGTCATATGTATAAACAATAATTTGAAAAGCTAAAGCAATAATAAAGAAATTATAAACATTAAATTGTAACTTTTGAAAGTGTAGTAATACTTGATTAAATTTCATAAACTTAATTTAAATGTAATCACCTACCTTATAGTAGAATCGAACAATAACCACTACGCTGCACGACATTGCTTAACCACACGTCGTCTCCTTAATCCACACCTATGGATAAATTACAACGGAACTAAGCATAATTCACAGATATTTTCAATAATTAGGATAATTAAAATTCTATTTTCAAAATTATCTAAAATCCAAATTTTAGGAAACCCTAAATCATAAATTTTTATCATATCATCAAGCTAAATATTTCCCTAAACCTAATTAATAATTATGTTAATTAATTTTCGGAATTATTTAATTAGGAAAATTATGAAAATAAAAATTCTCATTAAAACTCAAAATTTTTGCTTTAGAAACATTCTTAAGGCTTTTAGAAAACACTTTTGTAAAAGTACCTTAAGGAAATAAAATTTTAGGATAAAACCCTAATTTTTCATTTCAAAAAATTCTCAAAGAAAACTTCGATTCTATCGTTAAATCATTTCCCTAATCCTTAAAGATTTCGTAAAGAAATTTTAAAAGAAAATGAAATTTTTGTAAAGCTCTAGAAATTTTGTCTCCAAATAACTTGAGATTCAGAGGGAGTTGCTTCGAATAAATCATACTTTAAGACTCCCCTCGTCGTCATCTTCAATTTCCACTAATATCTTCCCCGGAAAATTGCCGTCGGAAAATTGCCCTTCGCCACCTGTTCGCCCCTAGCTGTTCGTCCCTTTCGGTTTCTCTCGTTCGAACTGAGCGAATGAGGGAGAAGGGGATTCGGTTTTGCTAATATAAGAAGATGGGTATTAACAAAAGACTTAATCAAGGTTTAAAATTGCGTAATCGGATATTGAGGCGTTTTTCGTTCGTGAGGCGAGGTGTAAGCCTTAAGGCGTTTTGAGGCGTAAGCCTCAAAATCAAAAGATTGCGTAAATATAAAATGGTAAATTTTATATATAATAATGAGTAAATAATATATAAAATATAAAAATGCTACTTACCACATCTTTGAGGATAAATAACAATGACATATCACATAAGAACTCACTAGTCATCAGCACTTTCATCACTCATCAGTCATCACTCATCACTAAGGGGGTCTTCATTTAAATCATCATTATGATCAACTGCTCTCTCCTATTCCTCCTCTCTTATAGAGTCCAATGTCTCCCAATCAACTCCTTCCTCATTATCAGTTATCTTCATCTTTCCTAAATATTTTTGAACAATATCATAATGAATAATAGTGTAATATATTAATAAAAGTTTAAGAATAGAAAATTATATTATTTATATACCTTTTTTTATTTGTTCTTGAGTTGTGGTGGATGTAGATGCTTTAAGACCATCAAAGAAATTAATATTTAAATCTTTATCTTATAATTCAGACGGCATCACTTCAACTTTATCATCTACAAATCACTCATCATCAGATGTCACATTCTCGCAAAGCAAAGGATCTTCATCATCCATTAATCCTTTTTTCTTCAAATTCATATCTCTGAGTCTCCTATTGTACATAATGCACACCAGTGAATTTATCCTTAATGTCGACAAGCGATTTCTCCTCTTTGTATGTACTTGGTTGTAGGTACTCTAATTTTTTTCACAGCCAGATGAAGAACATGTCAAGTCCAAAACTTTCACAGCAAAACGCTGTAATTTTGGAGTCCCATCACTAAATTGAATCCATCACTCAATTGGAGATCATTTGGCAATTGTATTTTTTGCTTGTTGTAATCCAAAAAAGTCTTCTTTCTTCCTAAAAGGTACCAATTGCATGTCAATATTTGATCTTTCATTTGCATCACTTATTATACGATCCATGCAATGATATAATCCCAACTTTATTTCAGGGTTTGTAGACTTATTCTCTGCATATTAGTATTGAGGGTATATGTAATAGCCAGCTGCATGCAAGTGTCGGTGAAGCTGTAGCTCCCACCTATCATCAATAATATTACAAATTTCCCTAAAGCTTCCCTCATTGCCTCCTAAGTTGGAGGCAATCATCTCTTTGGCTTCATCCATGACATTGTAGATGAAACTCATTGTAGGCTTCTTCTCAGCATCCACCATCCTTAAAACATGATCTAAAAATCTAGTGGTTGTAATGGCATATAAGACACTTTGCCAAAATCTGTCATTTAAAACAATCTTTCTAATCTCTTTTCCCTCAGCCTTCTTCGCCCACGCACAATTCAACTACTGTGTAGATGTGAACATAGCCTCTAAAGGTTGTCAAGCATCCAGCATGCTCTCTAAGGTCAAGTAAGCGGTGACAAATCTTGTTGTTGTTGGTCTTAGAATTTCTTTCTTTGAAAATTTTCTCATAAGAGCTAGAACCCAATAGTGGTTGTAAATAAATTTGTTTATTGTTTTGCTTTAGTAAGTGCTTTTTTATGTTGAGGTAGTTCCCCAAGCTTCTCAAGAATCAGATCTATGCAATGTGCAGCCTTATAAGAACTTGCATTATTTATCACAACTTATACAACCAAATGTTCTCAAAACTCATCAATAATGTTATCTAATAATCTAAATATGAACTCAGCATTTTTGACCTGGTCATATGCTTCAATTGACCTTAAAAATACAGTACCATAAGGATTATTAATGAGGATGTTGATCAGACTTCTATGTTTGATATCAGACCACCCATCTGACATAATTGTTACTTCTGTTTGGGCCAAAGTCTTCGTAATTTCTTCGATGCTTTTATCAGTGCTTTCCAACTCCTTCAAAATTCATGTTCTTAAATCATACATGGTTGGAGGTTTGAACCTTCTCCCAAATGCTCCAACTGAACGAATCATGTTGTAATAAGCAGGTGATGTTGCAACATTAAGTGGAATTATATTTTCGTAGAAGAATTTGCCTATATCCTTACACACATTTCTCCGTGCCTCTCTTGCATTTTATGGGGCCATCTTCTGTGTAACAGGAGTCCTATCATCTGATGTGTCAACCATATAATGATCCATAGGCCCTCTAGCACCCCTAGATGAAATGGGCTTCATCGAAGAAGATGAATCCCTAGCGCTGCGCACTCCCGTAGTAAGATCCAACATCAACTCTGTCCTCAAATTGCTTTTGTGCAAGATGTTTTGACGTGGCAAAATTTATTCATATATGACTTTATCTCATCCCTTATAGTATCAGGAACTTTGGAGCATGAAGCAACATTCTTGTGAGAACATGAAAGGTGTTCCTTCATCCTAGTCACACCACATTTCACAACTTTATCACAATAATTGCATTTTAGATAGATATATGTTTTATCACTTCCTCCTACATCCACCCGAGTGTTATGTTTTCATACTGGATCTTTTCTATGACCTGATGCAGCTTTATCCTTATTTCTGACCATCTTTGATGAGAAAAATAAGAAGTAACCCTAACTCCAACTATGAATAAGAAGAGCTTAAAACAATAGGTCGGAGGAGACAACAACCTTAGATAGAAGCGACCGGACGGAAAAGACAACAGCCAAACTCAGAGTAGAAGAAACCTCCAAGCAAAAGACGAAGAGCAGCTCTCGTTGCTTCAACACTTAAACCCAGGTAAAGGTTTAAGTCGTCTGTGCTGCGTCCTTATAAATATGTCGAGTCGTTGGGGAAGCAGAACACTACGTACGCTATGCGTATTTTTTGCATATGTATTGCATATTCACTGTGTATTCCATGCGTATTTTGTAAAACTTTTTTTAAAGTATTTGTAAATTAGTAGTTGGAGAAGTTGTAACTTAATGTATGATTTTGTATTAATAGTTAATAAAAGATATGATTTACTGCGTATAGTATGCGTACTGGATGTGTTCATTATTATATTGTGCGTAATCTCTGCGTATATTGTGCGTAATCTCTGGGTATATGGTGAGTACTGTATGCGTATCCTGTGCGTACTCTCTGCGTCAATATTGCGTATTTTAAAAAATAAAAAATCATTTAAAAGTCATTTTTCTTTTAAACAATAAAGAATGTCTATGTACAAAATAAAAATAATATTTATAACAAATACAATTTTACAAGAGACCTTATGTACATTTTATTAAAAAAATTCAACCTAAATAATTACAAGAGAACTTTGCTTTGATGTTTAGACATGATTTTCAAACAGGAGTAATGCAGCCTTTGACAGAAGGAAAGATTTTTTATTTTAGAAATAAGTCTAAGACTTCTGGTAGTTTATGATTCATTTGAGGATAATGATTACTTAGATTTTTTATTCTTACGATTTTGAAATGTACTTAGTTATCCTCATACTTAAAAGAATCACAAACTAACAGCAGTCTTAGACTTAGTTTCTGAAGTAAAAAATCTTACCTTCTGTCAAGTCTGTATTACTTATGTTTGAAAATTATGAGTTACCCTAAATCAATCATTCCCGTATTATATAGTGAAAATTTGAATGTTGAACAAATAGTATGCAATAAAATGTAAATAAAGTCTCATAAAAATTCAACCAACATTCCCAACCAAAAAATCGGTCACCCATCAATTCACAGTTAACGAAAATTATTATTCATATCACGGCCTCTCAGTCCATACAAATTTATCTACTAAAATATTTAATAGAAATTTATAAATATGGATAACTGCGTAATGTATGCGCGTATTATGCGTACTGTATGCGTCTTTTGTGCGTGCGTTATGCGTATTCTTAAAAAATATTAAAAATATTTATAACACTAAAACCCTTTGTACTTGTTCAAAATTCAAATACATTCAAGACTAGAAAATGAAATCATAATAATCACATTGATTTTAAAGTGTAATAACAAATTTAATTTCATTGTGTAAAACATATTCCTCATCATGTTAATGCAAATAACCTAAAAATAAATATATTATCTTAATTAAAACATTTAATAACAATTTATAAATATGGATAACTGCGTAATGTATGCGTATATTATGCGTACTGTATGCGTATTTTGTGCGTGCGTTCTGTGTATTATTTAAAAATATTTAAAAAAATATTTATAAAATTATTTTTTCTTTTAAATAAAAAAGTGTCAAACACTAAACCTTAAATGCAAATGCCAAACACTAAAATTCTTTTAAACATTATATTCCTTATTCCTCATCCTTAAATACTATCCACCAAGATTCCTAAACACTTTGTACTTGTTCAAATACATTCAAGACTAGAAAATGAAATCATAATAATCACATTGAGTCTAAAGTGTAATAATAAATTTAATTTTATTGTGTAAAATATATTCCTCATCATTTTAATGTAAATACTCTAAAAATAAAGATATATTATATTATTTAAAACATTTAATAAAAATTTATAAATATTGATAATTACGTAATGTATGCGTGTATTATCCGTACTGTATGCGTCTTTTGTGCGTGTGTTATGTGTATTATTTAAAAACATTTATAAATTTTTTTTCTTTAAATAAAAAAGAACGTCAAACACTAAACCTTAAACGTAAATGCCAAACACTAAAACCCTTTTAAATATCACATTCCTTATTTCTCATCCTTAAATATTATCCATCAAGATCCCTAAACACTTTGTGCTTGTTCAAATACATTCAAGATTAGAAAATAAAATCATAATAATCACATAGAGTCTAAAGTGTAATAATAAATTTAATTTCATTGTGTAAAATATAATCCTCATCATTTTAATGTAAATAACCTAAAGACAAAGATCTATTATCTTAATTAAAATATTTTATAAAAATTTATAAATATGGATAACTGTGTAATATATGCGTGTATTATGCGTAATGTATGCGTCTTTTGTGCGATCGTTATGCATATTATTTAAAAACATTTAAAAACATTTATAAAATTATTTTTTTCTTTAAATAAAAAAGAATGTTAAACACTAAACCTTAAACGTAAATGCTAAACACTAAAACTCTTTTAAATATAATAATCCTTATTCCTCATCCTTAAATATTATCCACCAAGATCCCTAAACACTTTGTACTTGTTCAAATACATTTAAGACTAGAAAATGAAATCATGATATTCACATTGAGTCTAAAGTATAATAACAAATTTAATTTTATTGTGTAAAACATATTCCTCATCATTTTAATGTAAATAACCTAAAAACAAAGATCTATTATTTTAATTAAAACATTTAATAGAAATATTTAAATATGGATAACTGCGTAATGTATGTGTGTATTATGCGTACTGTATGCGTCTTTTGTGCGTGAGTTATGCGTACTATTTAAAAATATTTTAAAAAATATTTATAAAATTATTTTTTCCTTTAAATAGAAAAGAATGTCAAACATTAAACCTTAGACGCAAATGCCAAACATTAAAACCCTTTTAAACATCATATTCCTTATTCCTCATCCTTAAATACTATCCATCAAGATCCCTAAACACTTTGTACTTATTCAAATATATTCAAGACTAGAAAATGAATTCATAATAATCACATTGAGTCTAAAGTGTAATAAAAATTTAATTTCATTGCGTAAAATATATTCTTCATCATTTTAATATAAATACTCTAAAAACAAAGATCTATTATCATAATTAGAATATTTAATAAAAATTTATAAGTATGGATAACTACGTAATGTATGCGTGTATTATGCGTATTGTATGCGTCTTTTGTGCGTGCGTTATGCATATTATTTAAAAATATTTAAAAAAATATTTATAAAATTATATTTTTTAAAACAAAATAGAATGTCAAACACTAAACCTTAAATGCAAATGCCAAACACTAAACCTTAAATGCAAATGCCAAACACTAAAATCTTTTTAAACAATACGTTATGCGTACTCTATGCTTATGATCTGCTTATGATATGCGTGATTTATGCGTACTACATGTTTATGATATGCGTATGATATGCGTGATGTATGCATATGATTATTAAATAAGTTCTTTTTTCATCAAATCAATATAAATAACATTTATACACAGAAGCGAAAAATATATTCTTCAGTTTCATAAAATAAACATTTTACAGACTAGAAGCGAATATTCAGAAATAAATATTTTACAAACAATTTGAAAAACTGTTATTTTTTCAATGATTTACAAAATATTTTATATGCAAATTCCGCCCTATACTTTGGCATGTCTTCTTGCCAACTTGTACTATCAGTCCAATCAGTATTGCCTTCAAGACTTATCCTTTCCATATATTTACAGACATACATTCCGCAATTTATAGAGTTATTCTATTTTGACACACATTTAATGTAAAGAGCTTTCATTTTTTGATATCACTATCAAAAGTTCATTTCGTGTCAGAATATAGGGCTTTATTATAAAAAATACGTAGAGCAATGATTAGTTATATAATTTTTTAAAATTTTAAGAGTTCATCAGTTTCATGATTTCATCTAAAACTTATGATTTTTGGAACAACAAGCCTATGCTCTTTGACGCGGTGGGGCAACGAGTGATAAAATTTCTACCTTTGTTCTTTCATCAAACCAATTAGAAGGGTCCAATGCGAGGATTCAATGATTGCCTGTAATAAAATGTTATTTGAAGTAACAGAAAAGTTTGGTTATATGGTCGATTTGCAATCCGGATAATTTATCCATTCCTTTGTTATTCTGCAAGTGCAAGAAGTAAATGTAAGAAATGAAAAACAAATATTAAAACTGGTGTTAAACTGATTAACTGAATACTAAGTTACTAATCCAATAGACTAGCAAGATGTATATAAATTTATGGTACTTGTCAGACATAAGGTTACACTTCTCATTTAACAAAAAGGGCGATAATATCTACATTGCCTAAATAACTGTCGCTTAATAACTCGTTAATGTTAGCTCTAGAAATAAGAAGGTTATAAAAAAAAGACGCTATCGTCCATGCAAAAAAGAAACATAAAATACGCAAAAAATTCACATAGAATATGAATATCACACGTATACCATACGCATATAATACGTAAAACTAATATAATTATGAGTTCATAATAGTTGTAGGTTTTACCTTTTATTGAACTTCTTCAAATATTCATACATAAAATTTTTCTTCTCAGAACTCAGACTCAGAATACTTTTGTAATTTTCTATTTCTATTTCATTTGCATAAATTAGGAATTATTTGAATGTCATCTACTGGTAGTGGTTCATTTGGATTTGAGTATGAAATTAGTTGCATTTCGGTTGAGATTGGTTGTGAGATTGGCTTATTTCAGGATGCGATTGGCTCATTTTGGGAGATTGGTTTGTTGGGGTGAGGGATATTTGATTTATATTTCTTATTGGAAGATAAAGAGTAGCAACCAGATCGTTTTTGAGGAAATATTTTGCTCTGATCATTGTGATTATTAAGCTTTACCTCAATAACTTCAACTCTTTCAGCTAGATCTTCAAATTTTCTGCTCAGCCTATCTTCAAATTCAAGAAAAAGTTTTGTGTAGGTTTCTTAGAAGAATTTGATTATTCTTTCTTGGAGAAATTCAAGTGCTTCAGCAGAAAAACTAAAATGTGGTTGCTGAGGAGATTGGTGGGGGTCTTGCTGAGAAGGTGGGGTATGATGGGGACATTTGGGGGGTTTGATGGGTGGATATTTCATGAGGGGAATTTGGGGATGGAGGACTGTCTGATGGACATTTCTTGACGTTAATTAAATCAATTTCAGCTTGGGAAACTCTCTAGAGGACATTAAAAATCTGACTTTTTCTTATATTAACAAATAAATTAGTAACCACCTCTGTAGTATATAAAATATCATCGGCCCATCGTAGAAAATAGGGCCTTTTATCAGCATACATAGGAACATAAAAAGAAGTATGCTCTAGGAACCAAATCTGTATAAGATGAAAGAAAATTACAATCACACTCTCTTAGACTCAAGAAAAATATAAAAATTACATGCTTCAATTATAATAAATCTTGATCTAATCTTTCTTGAAGTCTTCAGCAGTCTAGAGTATGATTTTTCTGAAATGTTAGTACACATAAGCAACAAATTTTTTTTAATATATGTTAGGAGAAATAATAATCAATACAATAAGATTTTGAAATCATAAAAAATACACATGATATAAAAAACATAGTTATGAAAACTAAGTTGTAACAATCTCCCCCTTTTTTATGATTGCAAAACAATTATTATTTGAGTTAACATTTAAAGTAAATTTTCTCCTTAACTCCCTCTAAAATTAAGGGGTTCCCAATAAATATTAAAAAAACAAAAACTTAAAAATTAAAAAAGAAATAACCACTAAAATAAAAAAACAACTCGAACAAAACCACGAACTCGTACGAACAAAATATATACACATTCACAATGCAACACATTTATACACACAACACATACATCTAACAAACAATCAAAGACATCAATCATCAAACAATATTATGACTCCCCATTTTGATAACAACAAAAGGGAAGAAAATCTTTAAATGAAAAGTTTTTAAAGATAAATCAAAAGGGTTGACAAAAAAGAAAATTTTAAATTAATTGCACTTACAATATTAACTTCCTAATGTTAAAAAAAATTCCAAGTTAAATTAAATAACAACTAAGATAAGAAAGTCAACCAGGTTCACTTTTCATTCTAGACAAATTAAATAAAAATGATTATTGCAAATATGACGAAATAAAAATTAATTAATTTCTAATTCAATAGTGATTATGATTGTCAATTATATAGATTTAGATTAGAGATAGAATGATAACGGAAAAATCAATATGAATTTTTCAATTGGTGTCATTGGGCATCTTTTCAAATATTTATGGCACACTTCGTGCATCTTTTCTATTTGGGCTAATTTTGTGCATCTTTTTACTTTGCAAATAATTGCGCATCTTTTCTATTTTTGCAGGCTTTGTGCATTTTTTTTACTTTTTCGATCTTTCCAATATAAATAATCTTAATTAAAATTCTACTAATAACAAAAATAAACACATTGAAAAAGAAAATAAAAATAAATAAGACATCTATTTTGTAACAATTATATCAAAATAATACATGTCTATACAAACATAAAGTTGATCTTCTTATCTACATTCGGTTATAAATTTAATTTAAAATTTGAAAGATTAAATTTTTGCAAGGAAATTAATTTGGTGAACAAAATAGTTTAAAATTTCATTCAAGAGATCAACCATAAATGATTTTTCTAAAGAAAAAATTGACATTTCAAGTAATGAAATTCAATTCACGTCAATAAAATATTTTATCATTTCATTGATCATTCAAAATACATACAACCACCATTTTCATTTTTGATCACATTATTTCAGAAAATACAAGATTAACATTCTTTGTATGTATACTGGTTGCCATTTCTAAGATTTGGACTCAAGAAGGATTGGAAACGAAAGAGAAAGTGATGAAAAACGTATCCAAAGACTCTTCTATTTATAGAAAAATGACATATCGTACAATATGAAATGTGAATTGTACGTATAATTTTAAAATCGTATAGGACGAAAATAATTTTGAACATACAAACGGATACGATAAAAAATGAAACGGCTTTTCATAAAACGCCATTTCGAGGTGTCCTTTCATACAGACTTTTTGACCATACAATCATACAGACGAACATGTGTTCGTCCGGGATGATCAGAATATGAAATATCATCTAATGACGGTTAGGTTTGTCCCCAACATAAACTGACAACAGGATCGTACAGACGAAATGCGATTTTGTAGGTAAAATATGTAGTCAATAACTGAACTTCACTGGAAAACCGTCCCCACTCGTACAGACAAATCAACACGTCGTACAGTATGATGACGTTATTGTATAGTACGAAACCCTATGAAAAACTAAGTTTCGTGTGCTCAACTCAGAAACCTATCATGTAAATGCTAAATAATTTGTATAGTACGAAAAAATTTCATACAGTACAAAAAAAATAATTAAAAAAGTAAGACATAATAAATAGAAAAACTCTTCAAACAAAGTGACTTACTTCCAGTAAAATTAAAAAACAAAGCAATCACAAAACTAATAAAAAAGTAAATAATCAAGAAACAAACAAACCAAAAACAAAAAACAAACAAACTCTTACAATCAATCTAAGAAAATAAACAAACATACAATTGCTCAACAAATCAAGTTTGTAGAATTTTAATTTAAGCATTAAGATCGATCACACTTCATTTGGTCCTTAAAGTACTAAACGCGTCAAAACTCAATGGTTTTTTGAAAATGTCTGCAATTTGATTTTCCATAACAACGTGATGCAATTCAAATTCTTTATTAGATACATGATCTCTAATGAATTAATGTTTTATTTCTATATGCTTGGTTCTAAAATATTTAATAAGATTCTTTAAAATGCATATGATACTAGTATTATTACAGAAAATCGGAATTGTGTCAATAGAAAATCCTAAGTCAACCAGTTGTTGTTTTAAATCAAAGAACTTGTGTCACACAACTCCTAAGGCAATATATCCTGCTTTAGTAGTAGATAGGGCTATTGAATTTAGTTTCCTACTAGACCAATAAACTGAAGAGTTTCTTTTGAATTTTCAAGTTCTAGATGTACTTTTTCGATCAACCTTACATCCTGCAGAATATGAATCAGAATATCTAATAATTTTAAAAGAAGAGCTGTGCTTAGGATACTAAATCCATAATTTTTTAGTTCCCAAAAGATATCTCAGAATTCTTTCTACTATTATCAAATATAATTCCTTTGGATCGGATTGAAATCCAACACACAAACAAACATTGAACATTATATCTGGTATGCTAGCAGGCAAGTAAAGAAATGATCCAATTATTTTTCTTAATATTTTTTATCAACAGATTTTTCCTTAGGGTACTTATCTAATTGCAATAAGGAACTCATTGGTGTAGGCACTGATTTAACATTATCTATATCATATTTTTTGAGAATGTCTTTAATATACTTCGACTGACTAAGAAAAATTCTTTCATCATTTTGCTTTATGCTAAAATCAAGAAAATAACTCAAGTCTCTCATTAAACTCATCTCAAATTCATTATTCATTATTTTAAAAAAATCTTTACAAAAATTTTTATTTGTAGATCCAAACAAAATATTATCAACATATATTTGAACAATAAGTTTGTCATCTCCTGTTCTTTTTAAAAAAAAGAGTGGTAATTATACTTTTTTTTACAAATGATCTCTCTAATAGGAAAGTGCTTAACCTCTCATATCAAGTCATAAGTACCTGTTTTAGTCCATACAAAGTCTTTTTCAATTTAAACACATGATTAGGGAATTTAGAATTTTCAAACCTTGGAGGTTGCCCAACATAAACATCCTCTTGTATCATCCCATTAAGAAAGATACTCTTAAATTCATTTGATATAATTTAAAACCTTTAAAACATGCAAATGCTATTAAAATCTTAATTGCTTCAAGTTTTGCAATAGGGGCAAAAATTTCTTCAAATTTAATCTCTCTATTTAATTATACCCCTTGACCACTAATCTTACCTTATTTCCAATCACAACTCTTGAATCATTCATTTTATTTTTGAACACTCACTTCTAACAACATTTTAATTCTTAGGCCTTTCAATCAATTCCTAAATATCATTTATTACAAATTAATTTATTACTTCCTACATGATCAAAGTTCAAAGTTCGTGCCTAATCCTAACACCCTCATTAGGTTCACCTAAAATCAATTCCTTTTGATGATTCTTAGAAAATCTTCATTCTCTGGGAAAAGAATTTTCTTTTCCAATATCTTCTTCTAAATTTATCATTTCAATTCATTGGGAGATATGTTCAATATGATCTTCTTCCAACCTTGGCTCTTCCAAAATGCTAGATTCATCAAAAATAATGTGTGGTCTCCTCAACCTCTAAAGATCTCTTGTTAAAATATCTAAAAAAATTTTGCAAAACAAAAATATCCAAGAAAATTTCTTTCATCAGATTTTGGATCAAATTTTCTTAAAGGAGTTTTACCATTTTTGTGAATGAACACCTTACATCCAAAAACATGCAAATGTGAAAGATTTTGTGTTTTACTCTTAAGAAGTTCATAGGATGTCTTATTCAATTTTGATCTATGTTCATCCTATGCAGAACATAACAAGCTGTACTAACCGTTTCAGCCCAAAAATATTTTGAAAGTGAGTATTCTGCCAAAATGGCTCTAGCGTCTTCAATTAATATTTTGTTCTTTTTTTTACTAAATTCTGTTGAGAAGTCCTAAGTGTTGAAAAATTATGATCAATTATTTTCTCTTTACAAAAATTTTCATTTTTTTCCAAATTCACCTGCATGATCACTTTGAATTGATAAAATCTCACTTCCTAGCTTCCTTTAAATCCAAGTTAAAAAACCTCTAATTCCTTAAATGATTTATTCTTATGAAAAAAATTTAATCCATATGAATATTGAAAAACTATCGATTATCACAAATCCAAATACTACCTTCTAGACTAACCATGCTAACCGGTCCAAAAAGATCCATGTGAATGATTTTTAACAGTTGCTAGTTCTAAGATTCGTAATGGAATGAAATGAGGACTTCACCTGTTTTCCTAATTGACATGCATCACAAGATGATCTTTAGTAAAGTCTAGTTTGAGCATTTTTTTAACCAATTCTATTTGAGTAATTTTTCAAAGATTTTTCATGCTCGCGTGATGAACTCTCCTATGCCATAATCATGATTCATCAATAATTGTTTTGAGACAAAAACATTAGAAGATTTAATACAATTCAAATAAAGCATGTATATATTATTTACTCTAATTCAATGCAAAATATCAATTCCATTTTGGCTTATTATGCAGCTAGTGGGAAATATTTTTACACTATAACCTTTATCAGATAGCTGACTAATACTCAACAGGTTATGCTTTAATCATTTTACTAATAAGACATTTTTAATAAAAAAATATTCAAATTTTCAATCATACATGTGCCTTCCACTTTCCTAGTGATATTGTCTTCCAGTATAACCTTGCCTTTATTCTTGGCTTCTAGCGATATAAATTATGTCGTATTTCCAGTCATGTGCTTTGAACATCCATTGTGCAGGTACTAAATGCTCTCAAGAGGTCTTGTATGAGAGCGTTTCAACAAGATAATCAAATGTTAGACTTGGGAACCCAAATAAATTTGGGTTCTCTTCTTGACAAAAATAATCTAGATGTATGTTTGATATGATTTGTTTTATACATCTTAGGTCTCCACATAAGATATGATTTACTATGAATAATATAAGTGTGAGAAATATGCCCAATCAATCCACAAGAAAAATATTTCACTCCAGAAAAAAGATTTATCAATCTATATGAATTATATTGTCTGTTCCTAGGTTTTAAAATTTTATTCTTCTTATTAAGATTAGAAAAATCTTTAAGTGTTAGGGGTATCCTATTTTTTTATGAGTTTTTATTTTCTCTCTAAAATATGAGTTAGCATTTTCTAAAACAACATTGTCAACTTTCAAATAGTACTCTCTACTATCAAATTCATCCATATTAGATTCATACTTAAATGTTTTAAAATCATTTACAAGTTCAGTGTGTGATGATTTCAATAATTCATGTTTTTTGTTCAAATAATCAAACTCATCCAATAATTTCATGTGCTTGCTATCAATCAATGCTTGATCATTCCTAAAGATTTCATGCTCTTTTTGTAATTCTAAAAATTTTATATTAAACCTAGCATGCATCTTTTTGAGTTTCCTAGAGGCAATATGAATTTTTTCAAAAACTTAAAACAATTCATCGTAGGTTAAGTCACATACCTCCTCGTGATTTGACTGATCAAGCTTGTCAGCCATCAAACACAAGTTGGTGACATCCTCCTCTACTTCTGTTTTTGAAGAATTTGAAGCTGAATCCGCCCAAAATGCTCTATGCAATTTCTTCTTGCCCTTCCTTACATTGCTTTTCTTCTCGACCTTTTCCTTGCTAGGATTAGCTTTAAGGTTCGGGCATTCAGATTTGATGTGTCCAGGTTTCCTGTATTCATAACAAATTATATCATTAGAAGCCTTAGCATTTTTGTAAAACTTACCCTTATTCCACTGCTAACGTCTCCTTTGCTTCCTCTTAAGAAAACTTATGAATTGCCTTGTCATTAAGGCAATATCATTTTCATCCTCAGGCTGAGACTGATCACTATCTAAGTCATCCACTTTCAACGCAATATTTTTCTCCTTTTGCTTCTCACATACATCAATCTGTCTTTATGTCACTCCTTGCTCATAAGCAATTAGTGATCCAAGAAGATTGCCAATAGAATAAACATTTAAGTCTTTTGATTCTGTTATACCTGTTATCTTTTTGCAACATAAGTAGTAGGAAAACAACTAAGAGTTTATTTACTTTTTCAGCATTCGTTAGTTCCCTACCTAAAGCATGCAATGAGATGACTATTTGTATGAAACGAGTATTTAAGTCGGTGTTTGATTCATTCGGTTTCATATGAAACAGTTCATAATCGTGTAGTAGAATGTTCAATCTAAATTGTTTCATCTCATTAGTTTCTTTATATGTAATGCAAAGCCTATCCCAATTTTTTTTTTCAGTTTTACAAGTTGATACTCGCATATAGTTTTCAGATTTAAGTGCACAGAAAAAACTGTTTAAACATTTAGCATTTAACTAAGTCATTTTCTTCTATAGTCCAGTTAATAAATGGTATTTCAGTTAAAATGTCATCTATAAGTCTAGTTAATCTAGTGTAGCCTTCCTGTACTAAAATCCACTTGCGATAGTCAAGCGATTGAAGAAAAGTAGACATACATGTTTTTCAAAAATTAAAAGGGATGTTATCAAACAATGAGGGTCTAGTGATCGAATATCTTTTGGGTGTGTTACAATTTTCAAAAGTAGTCATGATCATTTTCAAAAAGCTGTCTAAACTTTAATTTTTGAAAGTAGACATTGATACCACTTGTAAGTCTGAATAGGTTGGTTGATCTAAAGCAATTGTCCCAATGAATTAGTAATTTAAAAAATCTCTTGGTAAATTATAGAAAATTATTTTATGATTTTAAGCACAATAAAATTTTTCGAAAAACAAATTTTCAACAACAAAATTAAAAGTGCAGAAAAGTAAAAATTGTAAAAAGTAAAGGTAGAAAAACACATAAATTTATAGTGGTTCGGTCCAACAAGACCTACGTCCACTCCCTGAAGACTCCCTCTTTAGGTATTGCACTATACAAAAGTAATTCTTTTTTTTCTCTCACAATAAAACGGAGAAGCCCTTACAATTAATCTCTCTTCCACCAATCTCCGGTGCTGCAAAGTACCATCTTCCTTTTTCACCCTCCTGGTGATGGCAAAGAATCAGTATCCTTTGACACTCCTGGTATTGGTAGTGAACTATTGCCCTTTCACACCCTCTTGGTGTCGGTAGAGTACCGTCGTCCTTTCAGACTTTCCAGATATCGGCAGAGTACCGTCGTCCTTTCATACCCTCCTGGTGTCGGCAGAGTACCGACGCTCCTTTAAAAATCTTCTTCCTAGAGTTCAAGAATGTAGGGAAGAATTTTGAAAAACAAGCAAGAGATGCTCACCGTTGGGCAACCTTGTAAATCCCCTCTTAAGAAATCTCTCTCTCCAATCACAAGAAACTCTTCCAAACACTCTTCAAGTGCACTCTCAAAAGAAATTTACAGTAGGAATTCGTAGGAGTTCTTTATCAGTCAGTTTTTAGGACCTTAAATATGAATGACACGAAAAATTATCCAGAAAACTAAAAATTTCAATTTGACCATCACAGATTGTACAGTACAATCGCACATTGTACGTATGATTAGTTAAAAAAAATGCTCGTATGATCCTGTATGAACTGATTTCATACTCTAGTTGGCGTATGTACGAATTGACATCGTACAGTACAATTAGTTCAAAATTGAGCCAATTCGTCTGATACGATTTTGTACGAACCGATTTCGTACTATGGATAGCCTACTGTACAAACTTATTATCGTATAGTATGATCTGTTTTACCAAAATCATGCTTCGTTTGGTACGAAAATGGACGAGTCCATTTCGTACTTTGGACATCATCAGTACGAACCTAAGATCGTACTGTACGAATAGTTCAAAAAATTTTTCCTGTTCGTATGGACGAACTGGTACGCACCCATTTTGTACTCTTGACGTCGTTTGTATGAACCTATGATCGTACAGTACGATCAGTTCAAAAAAATTTGAGTTCGTTCGGGACGAACTGATATGTAGCCATTTCGTACTCTGGATGTCGTCTGTACGAATGTAACTTCGTACAATACTAACAGGACTTGAAAAATTTTTTCTGGCATGATTCGATCAACTCCGTTATGGAGGAACACTCAGGTCAAATCATCCTGTACGATTCATGTTCTACAGTACGATTAGTTTTAAAAAATACAAGTTTTTAAAACTCCCCAAGTGTGTGAACAGGTTATCCAATTACAACCACTATCTCTCAGACTTAAGAAAAATATAAAATTATTGGAAGGTTGGTAGGAAGGTCTAGAGTCTTGATGTCGGCTAGAGTGTTGGAAACGGGTTTCCTCAAGGTCTAACACTAGACTGTAGGTATTTTCTAGGATAGTAATGTTCTGGGCAAACAATTCGTTCTGTAGATCCTCACGCAACTCGGTACGAAACATAGACATAATTTGAGCGGGGGTAGTAGAGGTTTCCCCTTTACAGCGAATTAGATAATCATCAAAAGCTGCAATATATTCCTTTACCGGTTTGTTGTCTTGGGTTAGCCTATTCCATTTATCTAGGAGCCTAGGGTAGTATGAAGGAAGTAAGTACTTCTGCTTGAGCTCGTGCTTCATTGAAGGCCAATCAATGATATAATATTCATTACGGGATTCCCTAAGACTTTCTAAATTGGATCAAAATTGACTAGCCCTACCTATTAGTTTCATTTCAGCAAACCAGATTTTTCTAGTTTCAGAGATGTTGTACCATTTGAAGAAAATGTCCATGCCTTTGATCCAGTCTAGGAAAAGTTGGGGATCAAGGGTACCGTCAAAGGTTGGAGCATCAACCTTGATATTTTTTATTAGTGGAATATCTGGGCCAGGGTTATGGTCATGCCCATATTGGGCGGCTCGATAAGGGGCACAAGGTGGTCCCTCATCTTAAAAAAGTATCATCCCCGTACATGGAAGGATGTCTAGATGGTGTGGTTCCTACCTCGATCTAAGGTATCGAATCGTTCTATCGTCTGATGACGGAGATCATCTAAGTCAGCTTGGTTTTCTTTGAATTGTTGATTAATGGTGTTCATCTGACCTACCAACAGATCTAGAGTTCTGTGTAGTTGTTCTGGATCCATACTAATGTCTATGGGTAACTCAGAGATATGCAAATTGAAAGAGATTAAAGATGCTAATAGTTCAATGAATGATGCATGCAGGATACGATTTAGATTTCAACAAATAAGAAAGAAAACCTAACAGGCACCTAAATGCAAACCATGCTCTAATACCAGATGATGTTGGATTTAAATGCTTAGGCAATGTTAAATAAGAAGTTGCATGCTTTTTGATGAGAGCAGTATTAAATATTAAACTTGTAGCGATTTAAACAATGAAAGAAAACGAGGGGTGAAATTAGCTTTAGGCCAAGTCATACAACTAGAAGTTAAGATTAGATAGGAGAGAGAGGTTTGTTAATTAATTCCCCTAAGTAGAAGCCCAATTGAGGAATTAATTAATTGAAGGGGGGGGGGGGGGGGGGGGGGCAGCCAGAGAGGGAGGTGAGGGGAGTTGTCCAGATTCAATCAATCATTTATTGAGGGAAGACTTTCCAATACTAAATTAAATAATTTAGGCAATAATTTGAAATTTCAAGAACAAAAAAAAAACCATAAGTAAAACAACTTAATTTAGGAGGGAAAAAAAGGTTGGGGGGGGGGGGGGGGGAGGAACCCGGCGGCTAGGAGGGAAAGAGAGGGAGGCCGGTGGCTTGGAGGTGGGAGATGGGGTGGCTGATTGAGGTTATGTAGGTGGTGGGGTTCGGTCGAGAGAGGGAGAGAGGGGGATGTGGCCATCAATTTGTGGGGAAGAGAGATGGAAGGGAAAAGAGGAAATAGATCATGAACCCTGATGCTTCCTGCGCTTGGTGGGTTTTGCGATGCCCTCACTTAGGGACTTCAATCTCTCCAAGAACTCTGAAGCTCTCTGAAAACACACAAGTGCAGAAATTTCTTTTAATAATCATCATTAACCTCAGAAGTGGAGGAAGTGGCTTTTAAATAGCCTCATACAATGAATGAGAATAAAAGACCAACATGCCTACGCAGGATTAGGCCCTTAAGTGAGGGTATAAATGAAAAATGCAATAATGACAAAAATAAATTATTCTAATACAATGATAATAAAAAATAAAGTGGTGCGATTGTGGTCATAGACCGTCGGCCATGCCTCTGATAGACTCTCCAAGGTCGGATGTCCTCATCAAAACTTCCCTATCAAAACCCTCTATATCACCCAAATTTCCTCCTTCCACTACCCGGCCAGCCTTCCCTTCATGCCACCAAAAGTTTCGGCTCTAAATGACATACCCCAGAGCTCCCACCAGGTAATAGAGTATGGTTTAACAATGACATGAGAAATTAAACAATTCCCACTTAGTCCACTTCTTCCAATAGTTTAAATCATCACCGCACATCATTATTTCAATTGCTGCATGCTTGAGATTAGTGGAGTTTGCTATTAATGCTATAGGACAAAATTTCACTGGTGCAGAAATATTAAGAATTTAACTTAGGAATTTTGGTTATACTTAAATTAAATTACTTTAGGAATTGTGTGTGTGTGTGTGTTATAAAAGGATCCTAACAATTTATAGAATTTTATAAAATATGATATAAATATTCTATGATAAATGTAGAAACAAAATTTGGGTATAATTAAATTGAGCTTAGTTCGCACACTACCTTAAGGAATTTGGACATTACATAAAAAACCTTAAAGCTGTAAAGTTATTGGACTGAAAAATATAAAGGGAAGAGGATATTGTTAGAACTCATGATTTCGTATTGTTTTTCAGTAGTGTTGTGGCTCTTTATTGTTGCAGTTATGATTAATCTAATCAGCTGTAGAACAAGATTTATTTGTTGATGCTCATTTTCTTGTGGTTGATCATTAATATGTCCTATTAGTGGAAGGTACTTCTGAAGGTCTACTAAACCTGTCTATGATGTTTAGGAGTGTTGTTGATTTTAATATTATTTCATGTTACAATATCACAACAATAAGAGAGGATTTCTTGTGTTTGCTTTGAGTAAATATTCGAAATACAATATGAAAACGCCATGCAACACATTAGAAAATATTTTTTACTTGAACACTCAAAAGGGGACAAAAAATCAGAGGGACTAACTTGGTTGAAATAGATTAAAATAAATTTATTTATCAATACAATTTGAAGTGCTTGAATTGTGGTGAATGTCTCTTGTGGTGGCACTAAAAGATTCTAGAGCTACTGGTGATCATGGTGCTAAATGAAAGAAATTTATTCCTTGTCTTGAAGGAATGGAGAAAATGGAGTGACATATTGATGAGGACATCGACAGACGCTACCGACATGTTTATCGCCGGCAAAACCGCAGATCGACGGCCACGATTCAGCGCCTCTACTTTTGATTGAGATGACATGATGTATTTTATTATTGTCTTGTTTGATTTACTGTTTTCCCATTTTACCCCTGTAGGGAGTTATGTTTCTTTGTAGCCCAGAGGGCAATTTAGTCTTTTCACTTTTATGAGTCAAGACCTATATATAGTGGTCTCTTGTATCATTTTGAGGTTAATGAATATTGGAATGAAAATCTAGTTTTGTCTCTTTGCTTCTTCTTCTTCTTGTCTTGCATGAGAGCTTGAAGTTAGAGAGGAGAGCGAGAGCCCAAGGTGAGGGCGAAAAGCAACACCCACCAGTCATTGGAAGAGTCCGTGGCTCGTGGTCTATCCCCCTTCCCTCCTACCCGTCCTCCTTCACAACCGCCGGCCCTAGCCAAGCCTTGGCCGTCGGCAACCGCTCTCCAACCACCCGTCCCTTGCACCTCCACCACCGGCCTCTTCTCACTCTTCGATTGATCGAATTTTGAAAATTCAAAATTTTGGGTTGAAACTTGCCAAATTTGTCAAAGCCAAATATGGAAAGTTTTCAATTTCAAATCATTTCGAAATTTGAATCGAATTGAATTTCATATTTAGTCTTCCTCATGCAAGCAACCAATTTTGGAAGGTGTGTAAATTGCTCCACCCAATCCCTTCTCTCTCTTGATGCCGCCGGCTTCACCAAGCCCCCTCCCATTAATTGCCACCACTAATCACTCCCTAAATTAATTTCAAATTAAAACTCCCTCCTAAATTTTCAAATTCTGAAATTTATTTCAGAATTTGTTTCCATAACTCCTCCCTCTCTCCTTTAGAAACCGCCGGCCTCCCCCTTACTAAGCTCCCCATTATTTCTCTCATCAAGGCATTAATTCCAATTGATTTGAAATTCAAATCTCAAATCAATTCCCTCCTAAACTACTCAAAACTGAAATTAAATTTCAGATTTGATTAATCCCTCCCTTAATTTCCTAAGCATCTTTTCTCCAAACCCTAGCTCCCCTCCTTGCACCCGCCTGCTCCATCTTCTCCCTTGAGGATCCCGCCGACTCCTTCCCCCTCTCTCCTTCTCTCATGCGTTGAGAAGCCTAGAGACAACGTGGACGGCCCCTCTCCGATTCTCTTCAATGTTTAATGGCGGATCCGGAGTTTGAGTGGGGCCTTGTATTCAACGCCGACGGAAGCATCAACATTCTACGATCACCTTGTTTCGACGTAGGATTTGAAGACGAGACAACCGTGGAAGAGTACTTGGAGAGAGTTGTCCCGATCCTTGCAAGCATCTACGACCGTCAATTTTCAAAGCACACGTGGAGCCTTGACGGTCACCTACGACATCCATCCCCGCCGGCTACTTTTCCTCCGACGAAGTTCTTTGGCGCCCTTTCTCTAGTGGTAACTTCCTTCATCGCTTGGATCTTCTATCTCCGCCAAAAGTCCACCAACCTTTGAGTGATACGGCCCCAAGGTGAAATTCTCGTTGTTAAACGTTGGGTTTGTTATTGTACTTTGCATATGAAATTCGCCTAGAACTTTGATTGAATCGTTTTGGTTAATCTCTTTTGCAATTCTTTTACCTAAGCAAAGTAACGTTTCTAAATCTTAACTCTACCTTGCATGATCCCCATAAAATTATAAAAGCAAACTTTAACAATTCTCTTTTTAATTTCGATCGTAACTCCTAGTAGTTTCACATCACATATAGTCGATGAGTGATTGCGTCGATTGAGTTAGTCAACCTCCTAGTGGGAAGTAGAATAAGGTGATCATAAGTTGGCGAGCAATTGAAGTTAGTTGGGGTCCTTTTCCTATAAGGAGAGAGGGTGGGACAACTTAGATATGATAGGTCAGGAAAGATTCGAGAATACTAGGAATGATCTTTTAGCAATCCAACTAATATTACAGGTTTGAAATTTTCCATGTTATGAGAATTTAAACTTGGTTTCAATTGTCTAAAATGTTTAAATCTAGGACATATTTATAGAATTTAGAAGGAGCTTTTTAGCATTTTTTAATTTTAATGTACTAAACTGGCGCTATCATCATATGGTCCAAATCTCATCCTTTGGTAGAGATGGTGTCTGGAAGATTGTCTTAGGGCCACCTAACAACCGACCCGAGTGGCTGGTTAGAGGTCGGTGGCTGCCACTATCAACTATTTCTCCGATCAAAGAATGAAATTCACCATTTTTAAGTCCTCTACATTTAAGAGATCAAAATTCCAACTATCAGATTTACCAGAACAATTTTAGGTATGTTTCTAGTTCTAATTTAGGGCCACCAAAAATTTGTATTAATAAGTTGTGATCTTAGCACCAAAATGTCTTATCTCTTCAAGAATAATCTAATGAGGCACATGACTCATGAAGCAGAGCTCTGTAGAAGTCGTTGCTATTCAGAAAGATGTCAAATTCAAATTTAAAATTATTATAGAATGCATAGATTGTCATTTTTGCACTTTAAATGTTCTATCTTTTTGAGAGCAATCCAATGCCACCAATGGATCGAGAATTGAAGGTCTGTATAGTCCATATCTACTTGGATGAATTGCAACCCCCTCTCCCCTGCTGCCTCCCTCCTCGACCCTCTTTCCTTCCACCAACTGGACCTAGGAAGGAGAAGGGGGTCGATTGGCCCCTTCTCCTTCTTCCTCCTAGACCAGCCCGTATTAGTCTAATTTGGGCTATCCAAGGCCCAAAACGTGCATGAATTTTGGCAATTTTGGTATCATTGGAATCTTTGCGGCACATGGTAAATTTTTACGGTAAAATTGCAAAATTTGGAGTCTATTTAGTCCTTGAAAGAATTTGTAGGGATTGATGCTTTAGGTCTCAAGCTCTTTGTGACCCAGATATTGCACCAAGATTTGTGATGATCGGAATGCAAAATTGCAATCCCATAAAATATTCTGGGAATGGGGGTGTACGAAATTATAGTTTTCAGAAACAGACGTCTCTGTATTGAGTGTGTCAGTTGGGCGTGAATCATGTTAGACAATAGCTCAAGTTTGTGAAGTACTATTCTATTTGTACCCACTCATTGTCCTCTTTATTCTGAAGACTGTTTTTTTTTTTTTTTTTAATTTGCTTTGATAGGACTGTGCCTTGACAACCCTTTTTTTATGATGAGCGTAACTAACTGTTGGGCTTAAACATAAATCTTCTAAATGTTCCAATACATATTACTGTATGCTTTATTGCCATTTTCTTGTACAGGTCCAGTAGCTGAGGATATGTTTCATTGGCAAGCAACAATAATGGGTCCACCTGACAGCCCATATGCTGGAGGAGTATTTCTAGTCACCATCCATTTTCCTCCAGATTATCCCTTTAAACCACCAAAGGTATGCCTTAGATTTGATTCTTCGGCAAAGATCTACGTAAAGCTTCTTTAAGCTGCAATATTTTTAAGGCTTCTTCTGTTTATGTATGTCATCATGTATTCTGCTATGCAATTTAACCATTTGAAGTTACTTAATCTGTGTATTATCATAACCTAACTTTGATTTCTTGTGTCTGCTTGGATGGAAATTTGATTAATTAAATTTCAATTTAGATAATTTTATCCTTGAATTTAAAAGTGGTTGTATTATTGTGATTGTAATTTGCCTTTTGCTCAGCAATATTTGGGAATTTAAATCAATGGAAATGGTTTTTCTGGTATCTTCAACACACAAAAAATTGCTTATGCCCCTCTGGTTTCATTGGTGGTCAGCGTGCTAGATTGCAGTTGATGGCGTCCTATTTCTCCTGTGGCACTGTGTTGTGTCGCATAATCTTTTGTGGTTTCCCGCTTGAGTTGTTTTGTAACAGTTATCTTTATTTTTAGTGATTATGCGCCTATTCTTCTACCATCTAATATGAGGAGTGCTTAGTGTAAAAAAGTAGAAAATACCAAAATTATATTGCTTGATTTTGTATACAGTGAATGTATGTATAGGCTTCTTAAAAAGATAATAATGGAAATAAATAAAAGCCATTAAAAAAAGAAAAAAACCACTGAAGGGGTTGACACCTAAAATATGAATAGGTACATGGATTTTACTCTAGGGGCCATAAGTGGATCGATCTAATAGTTAAAACTCTTAATCTATGATGCAAAGACACAGGCATGACACATACACGATATGTATGGATACGGGACATGTCAATTATTAAAAATATAGGACACAATCATTGCTTGGACATGGTATTATAATTTTTATATTTTAAAATTATTTTATAGAAATTAAGCAAAATATTAAGAATATGTGAGAAATAATAAATCATTTAACTAAGATTTGTGCTTAAAATGATTAATATTATGATGCCAAGAGTATTGAGTGTCGATGTCGAGACAACATCGATCGTCTATGTTGAGATGATGTTGATCAAATATGTGATGTCGAGACAACGTGGGGCTGTGATTATGTTTCGATGATATCAGACATTATTGTGAAACCCTAACTCTGATCTGAAAATAGAAATGAAAAATGTTATGTTTGGGGAATGGGCTATTGAGTGCGAGCAATTGATTTGGGGTTGTTGAGAGGAAATAAAAATTTTAAGTTCTTATTTTTAAATAAATAAGAATTTGAAATATAAGAAATTATAGTAAAAAATTTTCATAAAATATTTAAGATTAGTGTCCTATTTATTTTTAATATTTTTTTTGTCGGACATGTTATCAGTGTATCCGATACATATCGGAGGCGTGTCTGATGCATGTTTGGTATGTATTTGACACTGCATATCTCATTGAGGAGAAGTGTTGATACATCATAGTCCTTAATAAGTGTGCTCAAGGATCCCTACCAAAATTGTTTGACTTGTGGATCTCATGATTCCTCATCACTTCTTCTTGAATTGAATAATATAAATATACAATTTCAAGTTTACTTATAATATTTTTGAATGTGGGATTGTAGTCATTTGGTAAGAATATCTGCAACATGATTCCCTATTAAACATGATTTAAAATTGCACAATAAGTGAAGCGCGCCTCAGCGCAATTGAGTTCTTTTAAGCCTTAAAGCCTACACAATGAGAGCAGGAAATGAGGCGTACGCCTCGCATCAAGTTTTAGAGGCGTCCACCTCTTAAAATTTAAAAAAATTAATACCTAACCTAATAATTATCTATTTAGTTCGACCCCTCCCTCATGTTTTCCTTCATTTCCGAACCGAGGGTTTCTTCTCCTTTTCGAGCGACATTTTCCCCTATTCGTTCCATTCGACCGGCGTTGGCTTCCTTCCCCCGAGAGTTGCTCTTTGCCTCTTACTTGGAGTTCTCTTCTACTGCGAGTTGGCCTAGAGTCTCCTTCGACCGACCGCTGAAAGCTCTTCTTCTTCATGGTTGGAGTTTAGGATTTATTTGACAAAGGTAAAATAGCTTTACATCCTCTTCTTCTTTGCACTCAAATGTGATTTTTTTTATTATACCATCGCATTTATCGACATCTTCCTTTGATTTTCATTCATTTTTGGCAAAATTTTTTTCTTTTAAATTTTATGCAATCTTGCTTTGTTTTATACATACAATTTTCAATGTCATTTGATTGAATGGTTGCCATTGATAGTGTAAGAAAATAAAAATGATTGGGACTTTTTTATTTATGTAATATTTAGACTTATATTTATGTGGACATGTGGTTTAGGCATGCATAATAAAAAGTATAAGATGCTTAATAGATGTGTATAAATTAATGCCGAAAATTTTAGTAGGAGAGGTGTACTACATGTAATATGAATGTAAGTTATGCACAAAGAATATTTTGATCTTTTATGATACAAAAATTTTTTGTATACATTTTTCAATATCATTTGATTGAATGGTTGCCATTGATAGTGTAAGAAAATGAGATGATAGGGCTTTTTTTTATGTAATATTTAGATCTCGTTTTGTTAGACTTATGTTTATGTGGACATGCGGTTTAGGCATGCATAATAAAAAGTATAAGTCTATAAGATGCTCAATAGATATGTGTATAAATTAGGTTGTTTTTTTTATAGTGACTTGATGTTTTGATATTCTATTTTATATTCTTCTCATAAAGGATGATTAAAAGTAAGGATAAAGCTACATCAGGTCATAGAAAGGATCCAACATGGAAACATAGCATTCAAGTGGATGTAGGAGGTAGTGATAAAACATATGCATATCTAAAATATTATTATTGTGACAAAGTTGTGAATGGTGGTGGGACTAGAATAAAGGATCACCTTTCAGGATCTCACAAGAATGTTGCACCATGCTCCAAAGTGCCTGATATTGTAAGGGAGGAGATAAAGTCATACATGAATAAGTCTACCATGTTAAAACATCTTGCATATAAGCAGTTTGAGGACAGAGTTAATGTTGGCTCATACTGCGGGAGTGAGCATAGCGTGAGGGGTTCATTTTCTTAAATGAAGCCCATTTCAACTAGGGGTGCTAGAGGTCCCATGTATCATTATATGGTGTAAACACTAGATGATAGACCTTCTACTACACAGAAGATGTTCCCAGAGAATGCAAGGGAGGCACGAAAAAGAGTGTGTAAGGATATAGGCAGATTCTTCTTTGAAAATGCAATTCCATTTAATGTTACAACATCACCTACTTATTACAATATGATTTGTTCAGTTAAAGCATTTGAGAGAGGGTTCAAACCTCCAACCAAGTATGATTTTAGAACAAAGATTCTGAAGGAGTTGGATAACACTGATAAAAGCATTAAAGAAATTAAGAGTACTTGGGTCAAACAGGTGTAACAATTATGTTAGATGAGTGATCTGATATAAAACATAGAAGTTTGATCAACATCCTTTTTAATAATCCTTATGGTACTGTCTTTTTAAGGTCAGTTGAAACATCTGACCAGGTCAAAGATGCTGAGTTCATATTTGGATTATTAGATAGCATTGTTGAGAAGGTTGGAGAATAGTTGGTTGTAGAAGTGGTTACAGATAATACAAGTGCTTACAAGGCTGTAGGGAAAAAAAATTATGGAGAAGTGGAAACATCTGTACTAGACTCCATGTGCTGCACATTGCATAGATCTGATTGCACTCTTGAGTTCTTCCTCCATTAAGGAAATTTTCAAAGAAAGGAATTCTAAGGCCAGAAACAACAAGATCTGTCACTGCTTACTTGACATTAGAGAACATGCTGGATGCTAAACCTTTAGAGTGTATATTCACATCCACATAGTGATTAAGTTGTGCTTGAGCGAAAAAGACTAAGGGAAAAAAGATTAGAAAGATTGTTTCAAATTACAGATTTTGACAAAATATCTTGTACGTCATTACAACCACTTGATCTTTGGTTTAAATTTTAAGGATGGTGGATGCAGTGAAGAATCCTGCAATGGGTTTCATTTACGATGCTATTGATGAAGCTAAAGAGATGATTGCTTGCAACTTATGATGCGAAGAGGGAAGCTTTCGGGAAATTTTAAATATTATTGATGATAGGTAGGAGCTATAGGTTCACCAGCACTTGCATGCAGTAGACTATTATTTAAACCCTCAGTATCAATATGCAGAGAACAAGTCTACAAACTTTTAAATAAAGTTGTAATTGTATCATTGGATGGATCGGCTGATAAGTGATGCAACTGAAAGATCAAATGCTAACATGCAATTGATATCTTTTAGGAACAAAGAAGATTTTTTTTTTATTACAACAAGCAAATGGTACAATTGTCAAACGATCTTAAAGTAATTTCATTTAATGTTTTAAACATTTATGTAAAAGTTGTTCTTTGAGCACTAATTAAACTCCCTTATGTAAATCTTAGTTGAGTGGCGGATTCCGTTTAGTGATGGGACTCTAGAATTAAAGTGTTTTACTGTGAAAGTTTTGAGTTTGACTTGCTCTTCATCTAGCTGTGAAAGAAAATGAAGTACCATAACCAAGTGCATATAAAGAGGAGAAATCATTTGTCCACATTAAGGATGAATTTGCTGGTGTACACTATGTACAATAGGAGACTCATAGATAGGAATTTGAAGAAAAAAGGATTAGTGGATGATGAAAACCCTTTGCTTTGCGAGGATGTGACATCTGATGATGAGTGGTTTGTAGATGATGAAGTTGAAGTGATGTCGTCTGAATTATAAGATGAATATTTTAAATGTTGATTTCTTTGATGATTATAAAGCATCTACATTCACCACAACTCAAGAACAAATAAAAAAATGTATATAAATAACATATTTTTCTTAGACTTTTATTAATATATTACACTATTATTCATTTTGATATTGTTAAAAAATATTTAGGGAAGAGGAAGATAACTGATATTGAGTAAGGAGCTGATTGGAAGACATTGGACTCTATAGGAGAGGAGGAAGGGGAGAGAACAGTTCATCATTATGTTGATTCAAATGAAGACCCCCTTAGTAATGACAATGCTGATGACTTATGAATTCTTATGTGGTATGTCATTGTTATTTATTTTTGGAATTATATGTCAATGAAAAGAATATTGTGAATTGGGAAAGTTAGAGTTTGAGTTGAACTATATTTCATGTTGTCTTATTATTGGGATATTTTTTATTTCACTTCATATCTTGTGCCTTTTTATATTTTATATATTATTTATTCGTTAGTATATAAAAAATTTATCATTTTATGTTTACGCAATCTTTTGATTTTGAGGTTTACGCCTCAAAACGCCTTGAGGCTTACGCCTCGCCTCATGAATGAAAATGCCTCAATACCCGATTATGCAATTTTAAACATTGCTATTGACACATACAAAGTCTAGATCAACCCACTTTTTTTTGTTTTTCTTTAATGAAATATCTATCAACCACCACGTGCTTGGTAAGATTATGTTCTATTGAATTATGAGAAATGGTAATGGTAGATATATTGTTATAATATATCTTCATTAGTCATTCCCATTTGATTTTTAAATATTTCAAAATGATTTTGATTCATAGAAGTTTGCTAATTTCTTGGGCAATAGCTTTAAATTCAAATTCAATGCTATATCTTTAAACATTACGTTTCTTGCTCCATGTTATGTGATTTCTTTCCAAAAATGTGTATTATCCACTGGTGGATATTCTATCTATTAGTGATCTTGCATATTATGTATTATTATACCCTTCAATTTGTGAAGTATCTTGCTTGGTGTAGAGGAATTTTTTTCAGAACTTGATTTAAGATACCTAAGGGTTCTTTAAGTAGGCTAAAGTTGAAACTCTTTGGGTTTGTCCCTGAACTGATTGATGAGATTCAATGTAAATGCGATGTCTGGATGGGTGTGAGATAGATATATCATTTTTAACTAAATTTTTATATTACTTCATGCCTACTTTTTCTTCTTGTTCATTAATCTCCCATTTTAATTTGATTTAATTGGGGTTTCATAATATTTATAATTAGTCATTTTTGTTTATTGCAGTAGATCCAAGATATATTTTTGTTGAGAGATGAATGATTTTTTATTTTGATTAACTTTTTTTCTTAAAAAAAAATTTGAGTTTTCCCAATTCCTGGATCTCAAAATTTTCGCTAAGTTTCTTTCTTGAAAAATTTTCGCTAAGTTTCTTTCTTGAAAGAGTTGTTTTTTCTATTGTTTTCACCTGTAATAATTATGTCGTCAATATATGCAATGTGAATTGAGATTTTGCCACCAGTGGAGTATTTTATGAAGAGGATATGATCTCCTTGCTTTTTGTTTGTATCTTGCCACAATCATGGCTTTTGTAAACCTGTCAAATCATGCTCTCAATAATTTTTTAAGCCTTTAAGGTCATATGGGGTTTTTTTTTAATTGTGAACTTTGTTTTTTATGAAAGAACTATCGAATTCAAGTAGTGGATTCATATAAAATTCTTTAACTGGATTCTTATGTTGCACTGATACGGATATGACGACACAGATACGACACGATATGGATACGAGACACGTCAATTCTTAAAAATACAGGATACGGGTACAGCACGAACATAACATTATAATTTATAAATCACACATTAAAATTAAGAAAACAATCAAAGCATAATATTTGAAATTACAAAAAAAATGAAAGTAACATCATTTGTAGCCTTGTAGCTTATAATATCAAAATAAAAGTAAGCATTAAATGTCTAGTACAACAACAAAATCAGAAACATAAATTGTCTAGCACATGAAGTTTCAACTATTCAATAGAAGGAATGATATGATTAGCTTCTTCAATGGCTTGTCTTTGAACTTCTATATCATCTTCAATAAATATCATAGCTTCTAATTCAGGCTCATCAAGTGAAAGATTAGCAATTTCTAATATTCCTATATCATCAAGAGACTCAAATCCATCTTGGAAATGAGAGAACCTCGCTCGCAGCTGCGGAAGTAAATACGACGGGTCTTTTTTTTCGGAATTTTTTTTCAACGGACACGCGTATCGGATATGCATGTCCTTTTGAAATTAAATAGTATTTTAATTGGATACGACAAAGCTGTATCTGACATGTATCGGTGCCATATCGTAGGCGTATCCGTGTATAATTGTATTGAATACAGCACACTTTCATAAATAGGTGTATCGGTGCAACATAGCTAGATTCATATTAAATTCTTTAACATCCCCGTGCAGGAAAGAATTCTTTGTATCATACTATTGCATAGACTATCCACGATTGGTTACAAGAGAAATTAATGCATATAATATTTATTTTTACAATAGGAGCATAAGAACATAAGTTTTTTGTTAGTTATTTCCATAGGATTGAGTATATCCTTTGACTATTAGTCTTGCTTTATATATTTTACAGAAAAAGTTTATTTTTATCCTACATTTTTCTTTTCGTTTGATTGTTTAACAATCTCCTATGTGTGATTTTTTTTTCTCGGAGCATCATCTCCTCTCTCATAGCTTCTTTCAAATTCTTGTTTTCAAGTGCCTCATATAAAGTATGTAGTATTGTAATAGAATTAGAGCTAATATTTATAAAGAAAACTTTATGGGTAGGAGAAAAATTTTGAAAGATATGTTTTGAAAGATTGGATACATAAGAGAATGTGTAATGATTGATTGATCATTGCTATTTGATAACGGTGTTGATGCTTAAGTTTGTTAGAGATTTTTGTTGGGTGTTCTTATATGGACTTGAAGAGGTGCAGTGTTTGGACTTTTGGAGGTTTGTGTTATAAGAATGCTAGATGAATAATAGTTGCTTCATCAAATTTATCTTCTAGTTAAAGTTATATACTCTTGAAGATGAGATAAAATTTTTTTTGCTTCTCATCAAATGGGACATCTTTTGAAGTAAATAATTTTTTGGTAGTAGGATGATAATATTAGTACTATTTTTAAGTGGAGGGATGCCCAATAAATACACATTTGAGGATCAATTTTACTTGTGTTTTGTTTGTGGATATGGATATTAGCAATGCACTTTAAGATTATTAGAGGAATTTTTTAATAGAAATTTATTTGTGGGGTAGAATTCAATCAGATAATTTACAATTTTTTAAAAATTATTTATTTTTAAGAGTATTCTATTAATTAGATGTGGTAGTTAGAATTGTTTATCCCTAGTATCTTTTTGGCTCCTAATTCTGGGAGAGAAGAGTTTTGGTGACTTCTAGTAGATGAGATTTTTTTCTTTAATTGACGAGTCTTAGGATAAGAGTTTGTTAGAGATTTTTGTTGGGTTGATTTCTTGTTATATGGACTTGACGAGGTATATTGTTTGGATTTTTGGAGGTTTGTGTTATAAGAATGTTAGATGAAAAGTAGTGGCTTCATCAAAATTTTCTTATAGTTGAAAGTTATCCTCTTGAAGACGAGTTAAAAAAAAATTTGCTTCTCATCAAATGTGACATCTTTTGAAGTAAATAATTTTTTTGGTGGTAGGTTGATAATACTTGTACTATTTTTGAGTGGAGGGATGCCCAATAAAGACACATTTGACGGATTTAGGATCAATTTTACCTTTGTTTTGTTTATGGATATGGATATTAGCAAATGCACCTCAATATTTTTAGAGGAATTTTTTATAGAAATTTATTTGTGGGGTAGAATTCAGTGTGATGATTTACAATTTTTTTAAAATCAATTACTTTTGAGAGTATCTATTAATTAGATATGTTGTAGTTAGAATTGTTTCTCCCTAATATCCTTTTGGCTCCTAATGCTGTAAGAAAAGAGTTCTGGTGACTTTTAGAGATGAGATTTTTTTCTTTATATCACTCCATTTTATTGGCGAGTGTTAGGCTAAGAGGATTAGTGTGGATGATTTATTCTTTCTAGAAGAATGATAAGAATATGGGATTCAAGTCATCATAAGTATTATAAATATGAAATACCTTGATGTTATTATTGAATTATTTTTTTTATCATTGTAGTAAAATAGGGAGAATAATGTTGTTATTATATTTTTGTTTGATAAGAAATACCCATATCATTCAAGTGTAATCATCAATAAAGGTGATAGATCTTGTAGCTTAAGAAATATTGGGGGTTTTAGAAGGTCACCAAATGTCAAACTGAGCATTTAGAAAAAGGTTAGAGAATTTAGAATCACTTTCAGAAAAAATAACATGATGATGTTGATGTTTGGTAATTTCACAAGTCTCACAATGAAAATATTTTATATTTACATTCAAAAAAGAAAAAGGAAACATATATTATAAGGTTTTGAAAGATGAATGTCATCGACTATAATGACGTTCCCTAAAATTTTTGTATCAAAGGTGAAAAAAATAAATATAATAAATATTTTTCGTCTTCAAGAATATATAGCTCATTTTTTTACTCTAGCTTGCTCAATCATCATTCATGTTGTGAGGTCTTGAAATACATAATGATTAGCAAAAATGTTTACATTACAATGGTTTTTAGTATTTTTTTGGATTGATAAAAGATATATTAGAATATGAGAAACATGTAGTGCATTATTGAGAGTAAATGCGAAGAAAATTATAAGATTTTCTTGAACTCTATTAGGTTTACTCTTTTTGGTGACCTTTATTCCATCATAATATGGAGGTTTTTCATAGAGTTTCCATCATTTGTTTCTGTTTTTTTTCTTTGTGCAAAGTTGCACCATTTATTGGATGAAGACTTTGTCCTTCTTTAAGGAAACAATAAGTCCCTTACCTTTGAATTTGGTGGTTGTCATAGTAGATGTTTTGGGGTTGGAGCGTGCATCCTTCTCCTTATTTGGCTCGCATGAGAGAAAAAATCTTATTTAGTAGTATTGGGATTTTCTCTACTTAAGATTTAAAGACAAATTTGGTTGAAATCATTATTAAGTCTAACAAGAAAATTAAACATTCTTACTCTTTCTATAAATTGCTTGAGAATTATTGCATCATTGCATTATGTCATCTTTATATCTTTGTAGTAATCTAATTCAAGTCAATAAACCTTCATTGTGTTAAAGTACTCCATAACAAGAGAGTTACCTTGCTTGGTTGTTAAAATCTTAGTTTTGATCTTGTAGATGAGGATAGCATCATTCACTTTTAAGTACATTTTTAATGGCATCCCATTTTTTTTGTGGTAGGGAGTAACATATATGGCTTACTGATTTTAGGCATTATGGTATTCCACTATTATGTTATGATCATGGAATTTGTTTCATCCAAAAGTACCAATTTTGGGTCTTTCAACTCTGGAGAAGGTTTCTCATGATATCTTTCCCTTTTCTTTCATAAAGTCTTTCACAAATTGGGACCATTTCTCCTATTTAGGCATCATGAGGCTTGTAGCCTTTGGAGTTTTCCTTTAGTCTGATTTTATCATTCATGATGGTCGACTCTTTGAAAGGAAAGTTAAAAAAACCAATCATAATTAAGAGAAGAAATAGCAGGATAGGAAGAGAAAGAAAAATCAAATGTTGAAAGACAGAAAATCCTTGCCTCACTCTAACCATGTAGAAAAATAAAAAGGTAAAAAAACTATGAATTTTACTGTTTGATTCTTTATAAAGTGTGGAAGTACTTCAAATGGTTTTGCAATGGAAATAAATCAAAGCTATTGATAAAAAAAAAAGGAAAAGAAAATCAGAAAAGGGGGCTGGCAGATATAATAGAAAGAGGCACACGGATTGCAATCTATAAAGGCCATAAAGGATTCATCCCAAAGTTGGTTGATTTGTGGGTCCGATGATCCTTCCCTTGGTTTTCAATCTGCATGAATAATATTAAAAAGGAAGTGGCGGGTCATTGCAGCTTTTATTGGATTTTCCCTAGTTGGCACCCCTTCTCTTTTTCTGTAAATTGATTATTTGATTTTTATTTTTTCTATTTGGCCAATACCAATTTGATTTTAACTTGGGCCCTTTTGCTTTGTCTTACTGTTATTCCTATGACGATTGATTGTAGATTGCCCAAGTTACCAACGGGTGGACATGGAAATCCTAAAATCCTAGACTGAATTGATCAAAAAGACTGATTGTGCTTTCTGTCTTGCTGAACGGAAGTAAATGTTGAAACATTAAGGTTTGCTTGAAAATCCAAAGAAGATCCAAGATGAGGAGAACGGAAAGAGTGCTTTGCACTGGATAGTTTTGAGTGGATTGCACTATTGTAACAACTAGCTTTCGTCCTAATGGTAATATCATATCTTCATGACCTTACAAGTCACAAAAGTCTAGTGGGTTCACAAAGTTTTAACTAATCAGTCTTACATGATACTAGCAATTGTAGTAATAAGCCTCCTCCACTTCGAAGCTAAAGATTGATGACGGGCCTTGATCCCAATGGAGAGGGCTTAGTATTGGAGATGAAATAGTGTGCGTAATTAAGTTTTAGAGATGATATTATGAGTGGGAAGAGAGAGGGGTATTAGGGGGGTCGCCATGCAGAGGTGGTTGAAAGATTAATCTATTGTCCATATTTATATGAAGAAGCCATAATGAGATAATTTTCCACCAAAACTCTCAAATAGCAAGCCATTTAAAATTTGAGCACTCTAAATTTTAAAGAAATTTATTAATTCGTGATGCAATCAAAAAATATAGGGAGCCTATATCTCTTGATCACAATAGACACGACGGACTTCTACGGACGAAATTGACTAAAGACGAGAAAAGAGACGAACAAACTCTTACATTTCAATTTAAACTAAACAAAAGAAAACTTACAACAATACAAACGACTCTTGCAAACAAAATGACGACACCCTAAAGTTGCTGCACTTGGAGAAGAATGATACAGGTGGAGTGGCACTTGCGGAGAGACGAAAGAGGTTAGAAACCCGAGAAGAAAGGTTGGAAAGAGCCCGCAGGATTTCCGGAGGGGATGAGAAAGAAGGGTGGAAAGAGCCCTGCAGGATTTCCAAGCAACCCGCAGGTTAACAGATTTTTTTTCCAAAAATCACATATCACATTCAACTTTTTCTAACTTCAAACATTACAAATTCTCCCATATTTATAGGTATGAAAGAGGAATACCAAGAGACACAAACATAAATCCCCATAAGAATTCTAAACATCACAACATTTAAAACATAATTACTTTGCACGAAAAAACACATCCCAACCCAAGAACCGAAGTGGTAACTGCGGGAACCAAGGAGGCCGAGCGGGAACCAAGGGGCCACGGTCACGGGAGGGAGTACAAGCACGGGAAACCAGCAGCCGGCCGGAATCCAAGGGGGCAAAAGCAAATAAAGCCATGGTGGAATTCAAGGAGCCACACATGGGAAGACTAAACACTTATCTTGGATTCCCAAAAGCCTTATTTTGGAAATCCAAGAGACAACTTTTAAGACATTAAAAACTATAATAAAAGTGCATTTAAATAAAGATAAATATGAGCTAAAATTCATAGCTAATAATGAGCTAATCTCTAGTTCAATAAATGAACTAAAGCCTAGCTCATAAATGAGCTAAAATTCTAGCTCAATTTTGATTGAGCTACTAGACTCAAGGGAAGCCAAAATATAATTTATTTTGGACTTGTGTTGACCCCCCTTTGTCTACATCAATTCGGTAGAAAAAAAATGTATTATCCTTTTTCTAAAATGTCAAGTTATATCTATTATTCTATCCAATCCATTTATATCTATATACTATAGATTAATACATATGGGAGATATTACCTTACATTTTGAAAACTAAACATAATAAATATGGCAATTTCAAAATGAATTTGTCATAATTTTTTAAAATTAATTTTTTAATCTTAGGACAAGATATTTTCAAATGAATTTTTTAATCTTAGGACAAGATATTTTCAAATGCTAATGGCATAACATCAAGTTTGTCCAAATGTAGAGCTTGCTTGAATCAATCTTGAGTTTAAGACAGGAAGCTTGAAAACATAGATGCATTATTCGCATTTTTTTGATAATTTTAACTTTTACCAGCACTTATAACATTTTTATATGGGGCTCTCTTAAAATTTATTCTAAGTCCTAGAAATTCAAAGTTGATTTTGAGTTGACTCGAATCATTTTATAGTCATTTCAGCTAAAAATCGAATTGATTTTTATTTTGATTTAAGCAAGAATCAAAATTTTCTAATTTTGTGTCAAGCTAAACTCGCTCAAACTTGACTTGATATCAGCCTTAATCAAATATAAGAAATGTAATCTGTATTGTGTGTACACCCTTAATTAATATATTCTCACCTTAACGTGGAGAACTAAATTGAAATGAATTTTATCCGTCCTCTTTTTATATGAATCATCCCATTTATTGTATAGGGTAACTTTCTTTTATATACTTAACGGGAATGGTAGATTACTCAATAAACTATTCACAAACCTGTATTTAGTCCTGTAGAATTTTTGCAATTGCAAATTTAAATCATCCTCACCTTGAAGGACAAAACATCAATGATCTCAAGACTGAAGGGTGAGTGTTGAAGGGTAAGACCAGAGAAGAAGCTCTAGGAGGATTCAAGGGAAGAAAACACAAGAGGGAAGGTAGAAGGGAGTAGTGGGTGAGACCTTGTGACATGGCATGTGTGGATGGAAAGGAGAAGGGTTAGTCTATAATCCATTATATATAATTTAGGAAGAGTGTAGGCTATAAAAGAAATGTGGGTTATCCATCCAAAGTAAAACTCTAAAGCAATATATATCCAACATAATTCAACCTTTTAACTTATATTTTATTGTTGAAGGGGAAAAGGAAAAAGAAAAGCTTAAATTTCAGGATAATGTTTACTTGGGGACTTGAACTTATGTGTGGGGAGACCACCTGTGAGCCACTGAGTCAATACACCATAAGTGCATAACTCAAACATATTGGTTGCACTGCAGTTGATTGTAAGCATCATTTTTCTCATCCAGTGAATTTTGAACAGTGAGACTACATCGTCAAAATCAAGACCTTTAAGCTTAGTTAACATTATAAGAATTAGTTTGGATATAAATCCTTAAGATTTTTGAGTAATTTGGCAATTAATCGAGAATAAAAAATAATGGGCTAATCTAAGTAATGATGTTTAAAAAGCTTAGGCCCTAGTCATATAATGCGTTTTATCCCCTAATGTTTCCTTTGATTTGAATTACTTTTGTATTTAATGTTATTCATTTTAGTGTTATTCATGTTGAGGTTTGCTATCAACACAAACATTCATAAAAGTTTATTGACGGCTGGATCTTCATAAAATTTTTAAGTACTTTATTGACCAGTAAAAGGTTGTGGGATTCAGCAAAATTTTGTTTCTTAGCTAATTCTAAGAGCAAAATAATTGAAAATGAAGTGAATAGTAATTGTGCATGCTTAGTATTTTTCAAGAATCATCTTTTTTTCTTTTCTGGGCTGTTTCTTAGGGTTCTAAGTTTACATGCCATAAAGATGGTTAGCTCAATCATTTTAGAATGTTATTAAATATATATATATATTTTTTCTCTTTTTTTCTTTCTTTCTGAATGTTATTAAATATTTATTGTATCAATTTGGTGTATGTGGTCTTATTCCTTATTTCTTTGGCCCTTTATTGAAAAACAAGACAAAAATATGTGTAGGAAATATATAGCTATTCATGGAGAAGTATAATAGTATATCCTAACATAAAATTGTTTCAATCCTGAGCTGAGCAGAGCTGGTCCGTGCTATTGAGTATCGAATCAGCAAAGTGTTCAATCTTGATATTCAACGAAATAATTGGTTTTCATTTCAATTGAGCCTATTTTGTGCTATCAATCTATTTTTTTGCCATTTATCTGGAATATATGGTTGGAATTCATGGCCATTATCTTCTACCCATGTCGCACTTTTTCACAATTTTAAAGCAAGGTTGCCCCAAATTTAGTGGTAAATGTTGGCTATGCTTTGATTGGGCATTTCTGTTGGCGTGGGATGTGGGTGAAGGCAGTGCTTAAATTTTTGTTTAAGCGGGAATGAGGATCCATATGCACCTGATAGGAATCTGTTCTCCACACATCAAAAACAACAATAATGAAGAGAAAACATAGTAGAAATCAACAAGGAAGATTTTAATGTTAGCACAACAAACCAAGATACAAGTTGATCTACTATTCGCAAGTTAGATAAACTCTCAACAAAACCTAGGCGTCGCTAGGAACAACCTAATTAATCCTAAATATCGCTCTTCCTAATTCCATCCCAAACTTGAATTCAAATAATCATCCCTAAATAAACCTTCATAATTCTTTCCAAAATCTGAATTCAAATTAGTCATTTTTTTCCTAAATAATATTCTTAATTCTCTCCCCAATATGAATTCAAATCAACCCTCTTTCACTAAATAAACCTTCTTAATCCCCTCGCAATTTTGGTTTTATATGGTAAGTAATTAAAGGTAGAATTAAGCCCATTTTAGCTCCCCTCTCCTTGCCTGCCTCCCGCACTAGTGGGGCCCACAGGGCTTTTTCGCCCACTAGCTAGATCGGCCCCCTTGTTGGGGCTAGGTTGATTGGCTTGACCAGCTCAGCCGGTCCATCAATACTTTCCTCCCATAGAGCCACCTTTTCTCAAGGTGGAATGAAAGAAACTGGTGCTAAACCACCACTAGATTAGAACATGGACTGATGCTGGGTTAAATGATCCCTGCCTCCAGTATCTCCCTGATCAATTTCTTGATTTCATCCTTCTGGATTTGGAGATAACAGTGCAAACAAACACTGATAGGTGAGACTCTCCTTCAAGATGATAGCGTGCTTGTGTTTTTGTGAAGGGGATAACATTTAAATTGGTTGGAATGCCTCTCGATATTGTTGTAAGAGTGACTGAATAATGTTTGGTGTTACTTTTTTATCCCCATCTTCTTCTCCTTCCAAATTCTGCAGCTCAACCAAAAATCCCACTCCTTCACCCTGTCCTCTTCTTGGAAGTGGCTTCAAAAGTGGCATCCCCTCATCTTACAACAATATCGACACGTGTTCATCCCTCATCATTCCTATATTAGGGGTTTCCCCACTTGTCCGGTCAATGGTGTCCTTGCCTCCAATGATGCCGTTTTGGCTTGAAACTCTAACATCCTTTTCATCATGTCTTCTAGATTCAAAAGTTTTCCCTCAATTGCTGAAATTTGCTCTCCAAATTCAGATTTCAGATTTTCAACTTTCCCATCAAGCCTCTTCTCTAACACATCAACCTTCTTATCCCCAACAGGTCCAAAAAAGGTAATCTGATACCAATTTAATAGAAATATGATCTCTTCATAGCATAAACAATAATAACGAAGAAAAAGCACAGCAGAAATCAACGAGGAAGACTTTTATATCGGCACAACAAACCAAGATATAATATCTACTATTTGAGAGGTAAATCGACTCTCCACAATCCTAGGCGCTGCTAGGAATAATCTCAAAGAAAACTACAGTCAAACATGGTTCACATAATGAAAATAAATAACCTAATTAACCCTAAATAACTCTTCCAAAATTGAAATCAAATCAACCCTCTTTTCCTTAATAAACCTTCATAATTCCCTCCTAAATCTGAATTCAAATCAGTCTTCTTTCCCTAAATAAATCTTCCTAATTCTCTCCCAAATCTAAATTCAAATTAGCCCTCTTTCCCTAAATAAACTTTCCTAATTCTCTCCCAAATCTGAATTTAAATCAACCCTAGGGGCCGCTAGGAACAACTTCAAGTGTGCAGGTTTTATGATCTACTTCAATTTATGAGAAGAAATAAATATGGGCCTTTGGTTTGTATGGACTTCTGTCAATTGATCTATTTTAATTGGTTGTACTATTCCTTTTATTTTTGGGAGTAACTTCATTGACTATAAGTGAGAGAGACTTGAAGACTTTTGGGAGAAGGTAGTCTCCTTATACAATCATGTGCCTGATTTGGTGATTTTTTTTCATTCTTTTTATTTCCTAGTCAAAAATTTGTCCATGGATTGATCATGTTGATTTTTTTTTTCAAATTTTGATATAATCTAGTTTTCAATGGGGATGTAGATTTTAACATGATATGTAGCTTTCGTAATTCAAATTTTCTATTTATTATTTTAGTCTCCGACTGTATCGGTATCCATAGATTTAGAGGAATGAGATAGATAGAGAGGCTCATCAGAGAGATACTTGAGGCAGGGTTGGGGGGAAGCAACAACATAAGCCTTCGAGTAGGTGAAGAAAGTCATGACCATTGTGCCAGTATTAGGACTTCCTGACTTCAACATACCATTTGTGGTGGAGACGATGCATCAGGATATAGACTAGCGGCAATACACATGCAACATCATCGACCTATTGCTTATTTTAGCTAGGTGCTCATGACCAAGGCGAGGCTTAAGTCCGTATACAAGCGGTAGTTGATGGAGATTATCTCAGCCATCCAAAAGTGGCAACCCTATCGAGGAAGATAAACAAAACATATTGGACAGCTCTATCAATACTTATGGTCTGAGACTGGGAAGCCTTGAGACACGAGAGCAAACAGGATGAGGGTCTGAAGAAGATTAGAACTGAGTTGTTGCAGGACCCAGATAATCATTTCTATTACAAACTGAGAAGACCCCAGTTGCTTACATCAGGGGCAATTCATCTTATCGAGGACATCAGGGTACATTCCTAAGCTGTTGCAAGAGTTTCATAGCATCACACTTGGAGGACACTCAGGAATTCAGAAAACTTACAGTCGGTTGTCTGTGGAGTTATACTGGGTGGGGCATCGAGATGTAAAAGACTAGGTGGCGAGATATGATGTGTGCCAGCAACACAAGTACTTGGCCATGACACTAGGAGGATTACTATAACCTCTAGCTCTATCGATGAGGGTGTGGGAGGAGGTGACGATGGATTTCATCGAGGGTTTGTCACGTTCAGAGGGATTTTCTATGATGCTAGTAGTATTAGATCGTCTGTGCAAGTATGAATACTTGATCCCACTGAAGCATCCTTACTTCGCGGTCTCTGTGGCTACTGCTTTCATATGAGAGGTGGTGAGTTTACATGGATTTCCAGAGTCCATTGTGTCAGATAGAGACAAAGTGTTTCTCAGTCATTTCTCAAAGGAGTTGTTCCACTTATAAAGAACAATCCTGAAGCAGAGCACAGCATAACATCCCCCAATAGATGGTCAAATAGAGGTGGTCAACATTTGCATGGAGACCTATTTGTGATGTTTTGTATCAAATACACCTAAGAGTTGAGCAACGTTGATTGCTTGGGCCGAGTAGTGGTACAACACTTTATACAATTCAGCAGCATAGACCACCCCTTTCAGGAATCTCTATTAGAGAGATCCACCTCATTTGATATATTATGGGCATATCACTAGATTAGTACTTAGAGAAGAGAGATAGGATATTAGCATAGCTTAAGGGACATCTGTTGAGGGCCCAAAAGATTGTGAAGTGAAAGGATGATAAGAACATGAGAGAAGTACACTTCGAGCCAAGAGACCTGGTTTACTTGAAGTTGAGATCCTACCGGCAGAAGTCACTAGCCAGGAGGAGGATTGAAAAATTGTCCCAATGATACTTTGGGCCTTATGAGATTTTGGAGCACATCGGAGCAGTGGCCTATTGATTAGGATTATCACCTTCGTTAGCATTGCACCTAATGTTTCATGTCTCACAGTTGAGGCGTGCGATAGGAGATCATGCACCGTCATCATTACCCTTGACTTTGATAGAAGACATGGAGGCTATTTGAAGCTCCTAGAAGTAGTGGGGCTGCACCGAGGGGAGACAGACACAAAGGAGGTACTAATCAAGTGGAAGGATTTGTTGGAGGATGAAGCCACATGGGATACGAGATGGTCAAGAAACCATTCTCATCTTTTCTCCTTGAGGACAAGATCCATCTTTGGTGGGGGTAGAGGGTGCGTATTAATATGCTAGGGGGGCCCACCAAGCAGGCCCAGTCGGCTGGCCTAGCCTAAGCCGAACCATCCAGTTGGCTAGGAGGAATCAGGGGCACAGGAGGGGAAGTTTTGGCTTCCCTTTTTGGGACCAGGGGAGCTATCATTCATTATGTAAGGAGTAGGAATTAATGAGGAACTATTTAGGAATGTTTATTGTGTTTATTGCGTGTTATGACTATTCAAGGGGGAGTTTTGTTTAGGGTTTTCATCTTATGTGTGCTGAGTTTATTTTGCTCTTTAGGTATATGTTTTCTAGAGGCAACTATGATTTGTGGGAGAGATGATCTATATCTTGAATAGTTGGTCAATTTTATCTTTCATTACTCTTGGAGTAATAAAAAATTAGCCTCATTTTTTTCCTGCATTTTCTTCTTATCTATTTTGTTGTCTTTGCTTCCAAGGCACGTCATCTTCACCAATGCTTTAACCTTAATCTATTTTGTGAAATACTTGATTATGACTGGGATGAACTTATGCCCCCCCCTTGTTAGAGGAAATAGACTAATTTGATCCATTTCTCTGACCAACAATAGCCCATAGTTTTGAAATCAACTGCAACTTATGTGATGATTGAAGTTGCTTGGTAGTGAACTTATTTCATTCGTGGCTCTTCTTAGAGTTGATGTTTTCATCCTTTTTTAAAATTAGTCGGCATTTATATGATTAAACTTCTCGTGTCCTCATATTGCAAACGTTTTCATCCTGCAATTGTATTCCTTGGCATTTATATGATTGTTAATGAATTCAAGTAACTCGGATAGTGTTCTCGGCTATTGTTGGTTGAGTGCATGTCGTAGAGGTCCTTCATAAAGAACTTGGGTTAAGGAAGCTTGAGCTACTGCCGGATCTAGATGTTTCATGTCTACCATTTCCTTTTGGAATCACATAATGAAACTCTTCATAGATTCACCTAGTTCCTAACTCATTTGCTATAAAGCTTGCAAATTATTTAGCAATCATTGTGTGTTGGTAAAATGAGTGATGAGCATTCTCCTTAATTTAATGAATTAGGTGATGACTCAAGTGGAAAGGTGATTATTTGAAAGCTGTAAAGAGCAGCTTGCACATTGTAGCATCATTGATGTCGAGCCATGAAATAGTAGATTCAAAATAGGAGATATGATCTATAAGATTTGACCTCCCCTTGTATGAATCCAAGTGGGATCTTGAACTTTATCTAGAGCTTCTCTTTTACTATCTTCCAAGAGAAAGCTTTGGTCAATGACATCTTTCTCTTCTCAGACTGAGTTTCTTCTCAGCAATGAGAGGATGTTGCACCTTCATTATCATGGTAGTAGGTTTCATGAACATTCGATGTTGAAGCTAACATCCTTACTATAGATAGTCTCCTCCATTTGACAAAATCAAAGGATCTCATCGATAACTCAACGTGAGAAGTGGTCCTCGGCATTCGCTCCAATGTGACTTGATCATTTGAGTCATCGTCTCTTTGAACTCTGTGATCTGCCTTATAGTTATCAACTCCTGTTGTTTCACCATATTTATGGATCATTTCATGTTCTGTAATTCTTCTTCATGCAATGCTCCTCTTCTATAGTTTGTGGAATACTCTACCCTCACTACACCTTTTAGGCTGCAACAACCAAAATTGTCCATTGATCGCGTCCCAACTTTACTAAGGACATTGTGTGAAGAGAGTAAAGAAAGGGAGAAACAGAATTCTAGGGAGTATAGCTTTGGTTTTCCTTAAATGGGTTTGAGTTCAAAAGATTGCATAACCTGAGCTCCACCTCTAGCCCTCTATTTATAGATTTGGATTAGGGCTTTGGTCGCTATAAGAATGGCTTCATAGACACCTGTAAAATAATGATGAGCCTTAGGTGCTATGTAGCCCAACTTACATACATATATTAGTTAGTAACCTCATGTCATCAAACTTCCCAGTCGGGTTATGAAAGTTGCCCTCATGGCTTGAGGGAGTCCCTCACTTTGGAGAGTTCTTTGGAAACATTGTCGAGCTTGACCCAAGCTAGATGGATTTCATGTGAATCAGGTCGGCTTCAGCTATGGTCAGGTCTATGGATAGAAAATATAAGAATTTACATTAGGTGGAATTCAGAGTTGTAACCACATTAGAAAAAAGAGCAAGTGAAGGAGATGAAAACAACGATACAATGGTTTGAAGATAGAGAATACGAGTAACTTTTGGTTAAGGCATGGAACTGGATATCTTTAGACTGGAGATTATCGTTATCCTCCTGTTTTGATGTAATGATGTTGTTAGATGCGATGGTTTCGGTGTGATTTTGATCCATCAACTTTTTTTCTTAAATTAGTATGTTTCTGGTGTAGCAACTATGAGCCCCTATTTGATATGTGAGGGTTTGATGGAATAACATTAGGGTTGCATATAATTTTTATAATGGTATGCTATGATAGCATGATATTGTTTACTTAGGAGCTTGTTTGATACAGTATTGAACACAAACTTGTTTAATAACTATTTATGATGTTTGTTTTGACGTTTTAATGGAATCATTGTATTTGAATTGCATTGGGTTTCCATTCTGATCTCTTCTGGAATGCGGCATTAAGACTTTAAGAGCATGGGACAAATCACCATATATTTGAGGCTTACATGTCATTTTAAGATGTTAGACAATCCATAAAACAATGTATTTAGATGACTTTTATCCTAACATCCTTAAAGCTACAAATCTGCTATCAATAACCAAGAATTTTGGCCAACCTTATGATATATTTGGGCTGCTCTAGTCTTTCTATCTTATTATTTCAGTCCGTAAATAGTAATTATTCATAACTAAATGGAAATTTTAATAGAACTGAAGCAACCATTTTGCCATCTTAGAGTGCATCTAGTTTTTGTTTTGATGCAAATTGTTCGCATTTTTTAGAGCTGGTGTTGAACCTAATAATGGAATGCTTTCCCGTTCTGTTTTAATGTTGCAGGTTGCTTTCAGGACAAAAGTTTTCCATCCAAATATTAACAGCAATGGTAGTATTTGCTTGGACATCCTCAAGGAACAATGGAGCCCTGCGTTAACAATCTCCAAGGTTAAAATTCCTTGAGATGTTTTAATTTCCTTTCAATTATTTGCGGAAAAAAGTTCTCTTTTTTATTTTTTTTTATTGTGATGATACTGGGTTTACTGATGTAAATAAACCGGGCTAATTACCTTTTTCCCTAGAAGTATTCATGGAATTTCATTCTGTTCTTAAATTCACTACTGGTAGAGTAACATGGTATAAAGTGAATGGTTCATTATGCTTGGACATCGAACAAAAATTTCTTGACAAATTTAATTTTGAAATATAATGTGTCATTTCACATAAGTTTATCTCAATCAGGCCTTGCTAAAAATATGGTGCATTGTAAATTTCTTATCCCATTTTTATTTCCATGCAATGTAAGCCTCTGCTTTTCCCCTATTTCTCAAGTTTGATGTTATGACTTAAAAGAAGTACAAAACACACTTTTTTTTTTCTCTTCCCAACATTTCAAGCCATTACTAAGCATTTGAAGATGGCAGTGCATAATTATGGTTGGCATTCATTCGTTTGCCATGTACATTTTCCTGAGCAAATTTGAATGGTTGTCTTTTTGTTAGGTTCTACTCTCCATCTGTTCCCTCTTGACTGACCCGAACCCAGATGATCCATTGGTTCCTGAGATCGCACATATGTATAAAACGGACCGTGCCAAGTATGAGACCACGGCAAGGAGCTGGACGCAAAAGTATGCAATGGGCTAGGCCAGGATTGATCAATTCTGATTTCCTTCCTAATACTCTATGCGGGGAGGTATCTATATTGTTATTTTTATATGTTACGAATGTAAAATTGTTTGTCCTTGTCCATCATCCTATTGCTGAAACTTGGGAAGGAAATCCCCAATTGACTTGCTAGGAAGAAATTAAGAAGATGAATGACAGATTTCTGCTAATGCAGTTTTTTATTTTGCTTTCGTGTGTAAATTATGCGAATTAGGTTTCTTGATTTCATCGTGTCATGAAAGCATTGAGGACGCATAGTTTAGAATTCCTGTATGATATTATTTTGTCAAAAAAAAGATGCTGGGCCATGAAGGTAAATTTAGCCAACAATTGAAGGTAAATTTACAGACACATCACATACATAATATTTATATTCAAGAGTTCTTTGGTAAGTATTAACACATTTAAGTGGGGTAAAGATTATTTCCTTTTTATGCACTTTAGTTTAATCTTTGTTATACTGTCTTCTTACAGAGGATCAGCTAAACCAAAGGGGTGAAACCTGAACATGATCTTACAGATGCTGGAGGACTTGTGCACTAAAATTTGTTTTTAATTTAAAACTGGTAAGTATATTGATGAGGGTTAATATTCTTACAAATGAAGTCTTTGGATCACATGAAAATATATGGATAAGTTGATTGTGACTAACAATAGATGGTTTTGATTCAAATTTTTTAAAAGAAAAAATGGGGCTCAATCTAATTCAAATAGTTTTAATAGATAAGTTAAAAGTTATAATGTTATGCTATTTTATATTGACTCATTGTACTGTGCGGAAAAATTATATTATATGTTCTTTGATAAAATGATTAAATTATTAATTTTCAGCATTATTTATATAAATGAAATGGTAGATTTTTTTAATGATAATAGAGAGAATTTATTAATATAATATTTTAATTTAATATTAATAATTTTTTGTGGAATTAATAATGAAATAAAAAATAATCAGTTCATATTTAGAAAACAAAATTAAAATTTTATTGTAAATATGATATAATAGTCTGACATTGATATATTAAATTAAAAGTATGGAATGTATAGCAAATTTATTTTAATTCATTTACAAATTAATTGATAAGTTATAATAAATTTTACTATCTTATAACAAGATAACAATTTTCTTTCACAATAAGATTAATCGTGAATTAGCAACAGAAATGTTACTAATCAATAAAGTTTTTCAATAGAAATTAATTTTTGGATTTAACAAAATATAAGTGAGTATAATAGTTTAGAATTTATAATTAAATATATATTTTTATAAATATCTTGAAATATATTTTATATTTGGAGGCCTTTTTATTGAAGTTGTTATGGATGTTCTACTTTTCAAAATAAGGGGTAAGACTGAGAGGTTGAAAATATATATCCTTGAGATATAAAAATGTTTGAAGTATTGTCATATTAAAATAATAATTTACTTATTAAATTTGCAAGAGCTACACCATATAGTCACTGAAAATCAATTTGTTGATATCTTTATAAAACCAATGGCCTTTGAAACATTTAACACCTAAAGAACTAGATTATGTGTGATAGATATGCATGCTTGAAATTGATGATTTATGTTTATGTTTCTATTTTCTTGTTTGATTTATATTTTTATTTCTTTTTATGTGTTTTTGTTTTATGTTTTTGGTTTTTCTGTTGCTTTTCTTCAATGTTTTGAGAATCAGATCACTACTCACTCCTATTGTGAAATTTTTTAAATGACATTTTTTCTTTATTTTTATTTAGAAATATGTAGGCAGTGTTTGACTTCTTTAAAATAGTTAAAGGAAGGAATATTACTGATTATTTCTCTTCATCTAACTCATTTAGTGGTGTATTTTCTTTTTGAATTAAAATCAATTTGAAATTAAAAATTAGAATTTGAAATAGAGATCTATTTTATCTTTCTACAGTAATATATCTCATATGAATAACATTTCAAGTGAATGAGTTAATTTCAAGTTTTTTTTATCCAAGTTGTTAAATTTATCATATGGATATGATTCTATTTTATAGTTTACTATTCTTTATATTAGAGAATGTATTTTTTCTTCTCTTATATTTGGAAGATCATATCATAAATAAGAGTTTTTAAAGGTTTTGAAAAGAATCAAACTAAAAAAAAGTAACAAGAGGCATAAAATGAGTCCAAAATTAAAAAGATGTGCATTGACAGCAAAATAATTACAAGAAACACAAAGCGTAAACATTTAACAAATTTATTTTAATTCATTTACTAATTAATTGCTATGTTATAATAAATTTTATATCTTATAACAATTTCTTGAAAGATTCTTTTGACTATGAAATTTAAATATTTTATGTTAATAAGATTAATCATGAATTAGCAAGAGAAATGTTACTAATCAATAAAGTTATCAATAGAAATTAATTTTTGGATATAACAAAATATAAGTGAGTATAATAGTTTAGAATTTATAATTAAATACATATTTATATATATATCTCTAAATATATTTTATATTTGGTGGCCTTTTTATTGAAGTTATTATAGATGTTCTACTTTTCTAAATAACGAGTAAGATTGAGAGGTAGAAAATAGATATCGTTGAGACAGAAAAATGTTTGAAGTATTGCCATATTAAAATAATAATTTACATACTACATATGCATAGCATAGAGCTACACCATATAGTCACTGAAAATTAAGTTGTTGATATCTTTACAAAATTACTGGCCTTTGAAATATTTACCACCTTAAGAATCAGAGTAGGTGTGATAGACATTCATGCTTGTAATTAAAGATTTATATTTAGGTTTCTATTTTTTCTGTTTGATTTATATGTTTATTTCTTTTTATGTGTTTTTGTTTTATGTTTTTGATTTTTCTGTTGCTTTCCTTAATAGTTTTAAGAATCAGATCACTGCTCACTCGTGCTGTGAAATTTTTTAAAAGACATTTTTGCCTTATTTTTATTTAGAAATGAGTAAGCAGTGATTCACTTATCTAAAATAGTTAAAGGAAGAAGCATTACTGATTATTTATATTCCTCTAACTCATGTAGTGTTGTATTTTCTTTTTGAATCAAAATCTATTTCAAATTAAAAATTAGAATTTGAAATATTGATCTATTTTATCTTTGTACAGTAACTATCTTATATGAATAATATTCTAAGTGAATGAGTTAATTTTAAATTTTTTTAATTCAGATTGTTAAATTTATCATATGGATATGATTCTATTTTATAGTTTACTCTTTTTTATATCACAACTAAGAGTCTTTAAAGATTTTGAAAAGAATCAAATTCAAAAAATGACAATCGGCACTAAATGAGCCCAAAACTAAAAATATTTGCTATGACAATAAAATAATTATAAGAAACACAAAGCATATCAAAAATTAAAAGATGCGCAAAGTGCACCAAATAATTGAAAAAGAGGCACAAAATGAGACCACAAAGAAAAAATCTTCCTTTTCTTTCAAATCTTTAAATCTTAGAAAAATTCATGTGCAACTTGATATCTTCAAATACTTGAAATTGAAAATCATGTTTCTTGATTCATTACTTTGCAAAATTATTTTATAATATATTTTAGTGAAATGAAGTTTGAAACGTTCACTTTTCCTATCTAATTTCTTTTTAAATTAGAATTTTTTTTTAAAAGGAAATTGACTTGTAAGAAGTCCGAGCTAGGGTTAATAAGATCGATTTTCTAACCTTTGTGGATTTTAGCATTGTAAATTCATTTCTTATAGGATTTTAAATATAATAAAAAGGTAAATTTATCATTTACTTGAGTTAATCGATTAAAAAAATGTTTTTTTTATTTTGATTTGTGATTATTTTTTATTTCTTGTTCTTGTTTTGTTTTATGTCTTTCGTATTTTTATTTTCATTTTGAAACCCTTCTGATCATCACATTCCATACCTCAAACTCTTCAATTTTTGTTCACATCAAGGTGATCTTAACAAAAATTCTAATCCCAGATCCAACACATCCAATGTCTTAAATTGGTCAATTATTAGTGATCATCCTATATAATTACAACATAGCACTATACGATACATGTGACATAACCCATTGGATGATTTAAATATATTTAATACGATCCCTTATGGAAGATCATCCAATATGATCCACGAGTTCGCACTGTATGATATACATCAGAATGATCCACATCGTATTGGACGATGTATAACAATCATGCCTAAATTAATCCTATGATTAGGGGACTAATTATGGTTAGTTTATGCAATTAGATTGTGCGAGATGATCTATAATGATCATATTGGATGATCATTGACATTTTTTGGGATGATCTCCCATCGTCCAAGATGAAAATTATAATTTTCTTTTAATTATACTGAGGATCATATTGGACATCCTGAGGAATGTACGGGATGATACTTAAATATCCACCCATCGTCCCATATCATACTAAATTATTAATAAGTAGTTTGAACTAATTATCCTGGATGATCGAAGAATCGTACTAGACAATTTGTACAAATACTTGAAGTGATCGTACAAGGAAATGCTGATTGTACTAGTTGAAAGGGCTATTTTGTACTATTCATAGAGGATGATCTAAGGATCATACTAGATGATCTTTGATGGTAAATTGAAAATTAAGGCTTCTTTTGGAGGCTTTCTATTTAATCTCTCATATTATCTTTAAAGAGATCTTTTGCTGTTGAGTTCACCTGAGAGAGAGCTTAGAGAATGAAAATAGGAGAGCTTTGAGAGAGAGATCCTTATGAGGGGGAGTTGCGAGGGATTCACAAAGGTTTCTCCAAGCAAGGTTTCCACCATCTTCTTTAAGCTTCTTCTTTAGTTTCTTGGTGGCTCTAAGGGAACTTTCATCAGCATCAGGTCCAAGGTTCTCTGCCTACTCCAGGAGGGAGTAAAGGAATTTCATGGTTCTCTGCCTACTTTAGGAGGTAGTAAAAGGATTTTTAGGTTTTCTTCCTACTCAAAGAAGGAATAAAAGGATTCAAGGTACTTTGCATCACCAGGTCGGTGGAAAGATTTTCTAAGGGCTTCTCTGTATTACTGAAGGGGCAAAAGAAGAGACACTAATTTTAGTGCAATACCTGGAATGGTGGTTTTCGGGGAGTAGATGTAGGTCAAGTTGATTGAACCATTATAATTCTAGTGTTTTCTCTCTATTTACTTTTCAACATTTGATTTCTGCATTTTTTTGTGAAATTTTTGTGTTGAAAATCTCTGTTTTTAATTATTTTTAAAATTAGTTTTGCTTTGCATTGTGGGATAAAATTATTTATTTTAAAATATTATTAAAGATTTCAAAAAAAGTTTCATTTTTCCTTAAGAAATTTTTTAAAATAATCAATACACCCTCCCTCTTGGATAACCTTGAGCCTAGTTCATAAAGGTTTAACAACTCTCACAAACTTTCACTATTGTATAAATATAATCATAAAAAAGCATGGTAGGAAATCCAGCTTTATTATGTTATTTTCATCCTTATATTTCTAATCTATCATAGCTATCCATATGCTAATCTTATCTTATCTTTCAATTATTTCTATTAATCATTTATTTTCATATGTGACTTCCAATAATTATTTAAGAGTTATCACCCTCAACCTTTCGGCATAATTTGGTCAAGTAGTTACAGGCTAAAATTAGGATTATACCACCAATTGTTTATTTAAAAGAAATCATATGCTTCTGTATAGGGTATTATATTTTAAGAGCTAACACGTAATAATTATATTGTTAACAACCAGCCTTGTTGATTACATGTAAATACTATCTTTTTTTTTGTGTAATGTAAGTTAATATAATATATGAAATGAAGTAATTCATAAAATATAAGAAAATCTATCAGCTTTATATACTATACATTTACTTCAAAAAATCACATCTTCTAATTTACCTGGTGAAATTTTAATATGTTCCAATTAAAATGCTTATATTGACGACATCTATCTCATGTCAAAAGTTATGTGGTGAAAGTTTGCTAAAAATTAAGATAATGCAACTTTTTCAAGTTTTGACCAAAATAAAAATCATAGAACACATAGTATAGAAAATCATTAAAATCAGAGGCAAGTTAGTGGTTGCTTACAACAAGATAAGAAACTTTTCGAACAGGACAAACTAGCAAAATTGTTTTTAACACCTCCAAAACCTAGAACTCCTTTATCCTTCCCTCTCTTTTCCCTTAAATTTTCATTTCTATTTTCTGTTAAATGAATAATAATGGAAATAAAGTTTTTTACGCAATCTTGTTTGTGCTTTAAGATATTTATAATAAATTATCTCAAGGATATAAATATAAATTATATAAATTATTTTTTTAAATGAAAGACAATATAAATCCTTTTTATCTTTAAATTTGGAGCTCCAAAATTATAAAAAAATATATTATAAAGTATTCCATCATGTTTAAAAAACTTTGGTGAAATCAATTTACAAAACTAATACATAACAGTCATAAAAACCTCACTTATACTTGCATGTATCAATTTTCTACACTTCCATAAAATTAGAAGAAAATTATTATAATTAAAGTGCAATAATATAAAAGTGACATATAATGACATCTTAAAAAAAATACTTAACTAGTTAAAAATATGGATTGTTACACTAGCACCAATAGTAGAGGAGCTACCTCATGCTACTCACCCATACCATGAAGAGGTCACCCATTGATCTCAAACTTATCCCACCAACATTCCACTAAGAGTTTCAATGGGTGATCTTGTATAGTCCATTCAAAAATAGTAGTACTTCAGGTACCTACCACTTATGAAGGCCACTACTAATACCCACGGTACCTCTAGGTATTACACCTTTCACAAAGACCATGGCCATAATATGGAGGAATGTTTCCATCTTCAAAGCTTAGTGGAAAAACTTATTAAAGCAATAAAACTAAAGGAGATCCTAATCACCGATCCATAAAAGTGGCCCAGAAGATTTCCAATAGATGCCAACACCAACGAGCTTGTGTCTTCTCATGCGGGGGGGGGGGGGGGGGGGGGGGGGGGGTGGGGGACCTTCGGCTTGCTGCAGCGCCGGGTGATCTTGCCCGCGGTCTTGGTCGCGTGGGGATCTATTTGTGCTGGCCGGAGAAGCGCCGTTGGGGCCGGGAGCTGGCGGTGCCTAGCGGGTGGCGTTCATTTTTTTTTTTTAGTTTTTTTTTTCGGCGCAAAATAATTCACCGGAAATTATACCGGCGAAATATTCCGTCGGAACTCCGCCGGAAATATTTCCGGCGGCCTAATTTTCGCCGGTATGACTTTTCCGACGCGCGTGTAACCGGCGAACAAAAAACCGACGGAACTCCGCCGGAAATATTAATTTCCGACGGATTTTGAGCGTTTACCGACGAATTATGTCCGTCGGTAACAAGTGATTTTCCTGTAGTGGGTTAGGGGGATGTGAGACCTCCAAATTTAGAGTTCCGTTCAAATCAGTCTAACCCAAAAGGAATTCAGGTAACCTATAAAATTTCTATATTTGAACTCTTTCACTCATGCATGAGTTTGCCCTTCATGCATGTGAAGGTCTGCATATATTTTGTAGTGGATTTCAGGAGTTTAAATTTATATTGGAAAAATTAGAATTTCACCTCAAGAACAATAATGCTATCTTCTAGTGCTTTGGCATTAAATTCCTGGGATAATGTGCAGTTAATTTAGCACTCCAACGTGTGGTGTGGGAAGCAGCACCGTAGCTTTTGTATGGAGGACCGCAGCTAGCACTGTGGCATCGTAATGCTAAAGCAAATTTTAATATTTAAAGATATAAAAATCCACCAATTACCCATTTTATTCCGTTTTATACATCATGTAATGAGAGATAAAGATGTATTTTATAGAAACAAAAAGTTTAATTGAGCTACTTCAGGTCTTTTTTAGTCTTCAGCCTAATTTTTAAAGTTACTCGGATCGAGATAGGTTACATTATGATTATCTCAATTTTTTATAATTTAATATTTTTGAGATTTTTATGATTAAATTAATAATTGGGCAATACAAAAATATACTTTTATTCGATTATGGTAATTTTTATACATGTAACTTTTGATATGTTTTTGATATGACTGTTATGGTCATTTTAAATATTTATTTGAGATTTTTCCCCGAATAATTCTGAAAAGAAATGATTCATTAATTCAAAATTTTTTTAGACATTTATAAATAGCATTGTAATTTAATTAGTGTTTCAGGATATTATTAGACACATTCTTTTGTAATTTAGTAAATTCTTGACAATAAGAATTTTATCTCGGTAGTATTTTTGTTGCTTACTTTATAACCTTTGGTGAAATTTTGAAATATGATCAGTTATGCTTTAATTTGTATAAAAAATTATAATATGTGATTTACTATGCATAGTTGGGTAAAATAAGGAGGTTGAGGATATTTAGTGTAAAAAATGGACAAGTTCTAAAAGGTCTATCCTGATGCCTATAAGGCATAATCTTGTGGCTAAAAGCCATATTTTGGTGTTACATGCATGATATGAGAATTAATTGGTACTATATGCACTATAATACGTATTCAAATTTGGGTGCTAAGGGTATATTATAAGTTATGTTGGGTGTTATTTGTACTATGTTATGTATTCAAATACCGATGTGAAGGAGGATTAAGCGGTATTAGACCTGTCAATATTGGACCCGACCCGAAAACCCGACCCGAACCTGACCCGAAAATTTCGGGTTTGGGTTGACCCGAACCCGAAGCGGGTCGGGTTCGGGTCCGGAAAATCGACCCGTTTGCAAAACCGGGTCGGGTTCGGGTTGACCCGGCAACCCAAAAATGACCCGGAATGACCCGAAATGACCCTGAAATCGAACCTGCCCGCTCTACCCGAATCTGCCCGCCCGGCTGCCCTGCTCTGCCCCACGCGTACACGGCTGCTCGCCTGCCCCACTGGCCAGTGGCCACGGCCCGAGTGCCCGCATCGAGCCCCACGCGGCCAGGCCCACGCGTGACATCGCGTCGCGCGGTCGCGTCACTCGCGTGACGGTGAGCGCTCCGGTGCTTCGTTCGCCTGCATCGGCGTTGCAGCTTGCATCGGGCCGCTGCACCGCCGCTGCACCTCTGCCGCCGCCGTTGCACCGCCGCCGTTGCACCGCCGCCGTTGCACCGCCACCGCTGCACCGCCACCGCTGCATCGCCTCTGCACCGCGCGGGAAATCGAAAAACCAAACCGAAGCGGGTCGGGTTGACCCGAACCCGAAGCGGGTCGGGTGCGGGTCCGGAAAAATGACCCGTTTGTGAAAAGGGGTCGGGTTGACCCGAACCCGAATAGTGCCGGGTCAATTCCGGGTTCGGCCCGAACCCGACCCGTGACCCGAAATTGACAGGTCTAAGCGGTATAAGATGGGACTTTGTTGTTTCTTTGTACATACTAGAACTTTGAGTTTAAAGGCTATTTTAATTTTTGATATAAGACACTTGATTATATTTCAGTCAATTCCCATATATTTTTAGTAGTTATTTAAATGCATTCAAATTAGTATTTGATTCCATTTTTGCTTTACGTACAATGCTTCAATTTGCTATTAAAACATAGATTTTTTTAGTCCTTGTGGTTTGTGTTATTAATTTCTATTTTATGGTACAATAGCTGACTGATCCATATTTACTCACTTCTAATTTTTTCATTTTTTAGGTTAGGAAAAGGATAAGGAGCAAGCTGAGTAGTTGATAGCCGTATCTAATATGTGTTGTAGGTATATTTTGGCCAATTCAATTTTGCAAGCTTGGCTTTTATTTCAGTATTCTTTCTGTTGTCAATTGTGGTTGTAGATAGACCTTAGATTGTTTAGGGATTTTGAATGATATAATAGAAAATCATTTTTTGAGTTATGGTCATCGACTTTATTTTATATTCGTAGTGGCTCTATGGTGTGTATAAATTGGAAGTTTAGTTTTTTTTTTCAACACTTCTCCATTTGGATCTTGGGCCAAATTTTTGGTTCTTATCAAGACTAGACATAGTATGACCTGTGTGATATTGGATCATATCAGACAGAGTAGTGATAAGCTTTTTCGTATTAGAGCATAGGTTGCAAAAGTGAATTGGAACAAATCTATAGAATTTAATCTATAGAAAATTGAGATGGTTCTGGGTAGTTTTAGTTGTTCATTTTGTTCATTTTTCATAAGCATGTGTCATATGCAACTATATTCATTATTTTTGAGATGGTTCAGCTAGATCATGACATGAACAATGGTTAGAGATCTTGTCAGGCAGGTTAGGTTCAGGGTATAGTTTCTTTGATTAATATGAGGTAGTATTTTATATTGTATGTCTGGTAGTACAACTACTATATGAAGCTCATACATGGGATTTTTGTTCCTGATCTGATGACATGGATAGGTATTTATAGAGTTTTATGAGGTTATAGCCTCTTAGACTTTCGAGTGTTATTTAGCTAAGGATAGTCGAGGATTGGAGGATGAGAATAAAGAAGAATTTGGATGAGAAGTATTATTATCTTGAGAGGAGAGTTACATTAGTTACATCTAGGTATGCTCTCCCGAGGTTTGCTCTCTCTAGGTATGCTTCATAGTTAATTAGCAATTATGAGGAGAAGTGATACATGTTTTTGTTGACCTCATTTCTATATGAAGTCATCAGGACCTGTCTAAGCTCCTACTTAGTGATTTGATGGTAGACAGATGTCCACTTGACAATCATGTAGATCCCAGTTAAACTCCAATCCAATTTTTTATCCCATACTCTAGTTCAACTTTCAATCAAACCCTAATTATATTCAATCATTTTAAATCATTCATTTGATTTTGATGGGTGTGAATAACTCCAGATTTAGTGAATCAAATCCAAATCCAAGATTACAAAACCAAATCTCAAGGTTAAGGATCCAGGTTCTGAAACCCTTTGTAGGTGATTTTTTTGTCACCTTAAAACCTAGAGTTAAGGTGACAAATTTTTGAAAAATTAGATTTTTTTTAATGAATTCTATTTTTGTATTGGTTTTTAAATTATACCACTTTTTAGATCGATTAAGTTAGGATAATCATATAGGCTAACGAATATTTCTAATAGAGATCAAAATCAACTAAAACAAGTCAACACAATTTTTATTAATATAAAGATAAAGATAATACAATGAAGCTCAAATGATATCAATTTAACTACAACAGATCATAAAACATCAAAAACAAAAATAAAAGATAATCACAAAAATAATAGAAGTCATCACATCATATCACTAAGCACAGCAAAGACAATCACAAAAGAAGCACATCTATCACTCTGAGGGTCCCTGATTGGGAAGAAGTGGCTGGTTGAAGAGATTAATATAGTTATTTATCATTTGATATTGATTGAGTTGAACTGACCTCGTTTCGAACCCATATCTTGCTGATATTGAGCATCCTACTGTATAGGTGAGTTTGAATTTCATTAAAGCTCTAATCAAAATGACTCTCAAGTCTATCAAAGTGCTAGACCATCTCTTGATGGGCTGGTCCACGAGCAGGAGAAGGTATAGGTGCAGGTGCAGGTGCAGGTGTAGGTGCTCTCCTTTCTCCCTCAAAATCTTCACTTCCATCATCTCTCCCAAAAATAGCTCAGAATGAAGCTTTACTAAAGTAGATAGACATTTTTAGATGAGGATCAGGATGAGCTAGATTATACTTTCTCTCAAGAATGTAAGTCATAAGGTGTCCTAAGGCTATGTTCTTCTTCTCTTATGAGAGACATGACCAATTTCAGAAAGCCCATAAATGTAGTCAATAATGAGTTGGGCTTCATCTATAGGTTAACCGTACTAGTCATGATAAGGTAAGTTACAGTGGAAAGAAGAGGAGTAATATTGATACGATCACCAACTTTAGAAATTATAGAAGTTCTAAGAACATGCTGGATAATCCTGACATTTTGGTTCAAAGTGGACACCTTAGGCAAATGACACACTTCTTCAATCCCTCTAATCACTTTATTTATTTCAATCCCGTCATAATTAGAAGCAGTGGTTAATGTGTGTGCTCTAATTCCTTGGGTCCTTAAATTCAAAAATGCCCCCAAATATTCCTTAGTAATTTATACCCACTTCTTCAAAAACATAAATCTAATCCTAGTTTGATTAGTGCTAAAGGTCATATTGGCAAGGAAGTAGTAAAAAATGTCCTTATTGTAGGAGTGAATAAGAGCCAAGATAAAAGCGAATTGGGTGGAGGTGAAAAGTGGCATAACTTGAAAGATAATATTTTCTTGTAGAAAAACTCTAGAATGTGTGATTTTGGCCGAAACAAACCTAGGAAATGATTCCTCATTAGTTCTAGACAAAACGTTGTCTTCATCATTCCTAGAAGATGGACCCTTGGTAAGTCTACCCCTCTTACTAGAGCTTGCCATTTAAAGATTGAAAGATGAGAAGATTTTGAAAGGCTATTGAAGTGAATGAGATTTGAGTTTTAAAGTCCTTATATTTAATGAAAAATGATCTTTTGTACGTATAAAAAGAGGTTCATACCGTGTGATGCTTGAGTTCGAATGTACGAAATGAAATTTTGTATGTACAAATGAATGTGTTTAAAATGAAATGACTTTTCTTAATCACACAAGTTACGAGGTATCCTTTTGTACATACTTTTTAACCATACGATTGTATAGACGAATAGGTGTTCATCCAGGATGATCAGTTATTTAAGATCATTTTAATAACGATTTGAATCATCCCCCCACATTAAATGTAACGTGTTCATATGTACGAACTTCAAGTTCATACGTATGATCAAAAATAACAACTACCACTGCTCGTATAATCGTCTACATGCATACATACAAATTAATACACATCATCCAGATGATCTGGGGATCGTACATATGAACTATATTGAAAATAAAAACTATACACAATCTGTCCTACCCAACGATAGTTACGCTATAGAATTCATACAGTACGAAAGGAATTTCATACAGTACGAATAGAACACTTAGAAAAATTTGCACGATCACTCAAAAACATAAAATTTGATGTGAATACATTTTAAAATCACATAAAACAAAAACACAAAAATTATAAAAACAAAAATGCACATAAAAATCAAAAATAAAAATACACAAACACACATATCAAGTTTGCATAAAATTTTAATTAAACATTCAGGTCAATCACACTAAGCCTTATTTTTAATATGCTAAAGGTATCAAAGGATAGTGATTTTGTAAAAATATCTGCAAGTTAATTTTTAGTTGAAACATGATTTAGTTCAATTTCTCTTTTGGATACATGATCCATTATGAAATGATGCCTTATATCAATATGTTTGGTTATAGAATGTTGAATAAGATTCTTTGAAATGCAAATGACACTAGAGTTATCTCAATAAATTGGAATAGTACATATTATAAATCCTAAGTCAATCAACTGTTGTTTCAACAATAACTTGTGAAAGTTTGTTAGGGATGTTAAGCCCTATAGAACTGGCCCAAGCTAATCAAGAGGGGGGTGAATTGGTATTTTAAAATTTCTTTTCACAAAGAACAAAAATCACATAAACCAAAATCACACCACGAGAAAAATAAATGTGGAAATTAAAAGTGCGGAAGCAAGAAACAAGAACACAGAAATTTATAGTGATTATGTCAACTAGACCTACGTCCACTCCCCGGAGGCGCCCTCCGAGTATTGCACTACAAACGTGACTCTCCTTTAGCCCCCACAGCTAGGCGGAGAAGCCTTTACAAAGCACCTCTTTTTTGCCACCCCGGCAAGGCAGAGAACCTATCTCCTTTTGCTTCCTCCTAAAGCTGGCAGAGAACCACAACCAGATGCTGACTCCTTACCTCTACCGACCCTTCCACGGACGAGAAACTCTAGATGAAGAAGAAGCAGAGCGATCCTTGAAGCAACCCTTGTGAATCCCCTCACAAGCTCCCCCTCACAAGATCCTCTCTCTCTCTCCCTCTCTCTGTTTCTCTCCTCAAGGCCTTCTCAGGTCAAGGCAGCAGCCAAAAGGTTGCTCAAAACATTGAACAAGAGCTCTTAAATAGAAGAGCTTCAAAGAAGCTCATTAATTGCATGTTGCCGACTATATCGTCCAGGCCGATATGGACATCGGCCTGGCTGATCAGTACAAATCTCAGAAGATCGGCCAGAGCATCGCCCTGAATGCAAACTAGATGATTTAAAATTGGCTTGATAGTCCAGGCCGATCTCACGATCGTCCTGCCCGATCAGTTCAAATTAAAGGAAAATCGTCCAGAGCATCGCCCTGAATTCGAGCTGGCCGATATTTATCGTCTTGAAGTAACTAAGGTTTTTGAATAGATCATCCTGGCCGATCATGCAATCGTCCAGGACGATATGATCGTATCAATCATCCTTAATTACTCCCTTGATTTCTTGATTAATTAAGGCATAATTTGTGATTATCGTCCAGGCCGATCAATGATCATCATGGCTGATTATTTAAAAATACAGTATACCTTAATTGTCTATGGTGGTAACTTCTTTCTGTTTTGAGCTTATCGTCCTGGTCGATACACGTATCATCCATGACGATCTGTTAATGACGGCTGCCTTAATTAAGAACCCTTATTTAGACTTTCTGTTTTAAGCCTGATTGTCCAGGACGATGTAAATATCGTTCTGGCCGATATGAGTAAAAATATAATTTCTAAGTCTCTCAAGTGTGTGTGTGTGTGTAGGGTTACTTAGCATCAGTCTCTTTGACCATTACAAATAGACTCAAGAAGAGAAAAAAACAAAGTACAGACTGACTCATCCCTAGACCTACGCAATCTTGAACTGGCTTCGTTTGTTCGTTCGATCTTCGATTCCTGAAAAGTTAGAAGTAACAGGCAGTCCAAGAGAATCAATAGTGTTTGTCATTCATCAAAACTCATGAAAATAGATTTGCAACAATCTCCCCCTTTTTGATGATGGTAAAATACTACGAAGACAATTAGCAGTAAATTTCAGGTTTGACAAGTATAAACGCATCATAAACTTCTTCCCCTTTTGACATATCAAAAAGGAAGAGGGAACACAAAAGAACAATGACAAATCACAATAATTTTATGTTTTTTTAACCAAGGCATGAAAATGATGTAGTATTCCATGTGATTGATTTAAAAATTGTGGGTTAATGAGTTAACAATCTCAACAATTCCATAGAATAGTAGAATATCTCGTCATGGTTACCCTTAGCTCAGACATTTTCTTAGGGTAGAATTATCTTTTGAAATCAATGACCTAACTCAACGAATTAATTGAATATGAGAAAAAGGATCCATCCATCACTTGGTCTAAGAAAAAAACTATCTTTATAAAATAATGAACCAAAGTAAATCTGTCACGATCGCAAAACAATCGAAATCAAGTCTTTGAGAACCAAAACTTCTAAGTTCTAAAAGATTTAAAAAGAGAGAATAGCTTGCTTTTGAGTGGGCTCATTTTATGCCCTTGTCAATTTGAGTGGCGCTTTGCGCATCTTTTTATTTTCGATACACTTTGTATATATTTTTCAATTTGGCATCATTGCGCTTTTTTTGTTGGCATTATTGGCCAATTTTTTTTTTTTTTTGCAAGCTACATTCTTTTTTATAACCTCTTAAAAATTCTTAATTATGAATATATCTTCTCAGATATTAGAGAATAGGAGCTCTCTCTCTAACATAGGGAAGAATTACCATAAATAGAATCAATAATTAAAGACAAGGATAACGAGGGGTCTTGATATGACAAAAAGACTTTAAACATTATAAATACAAGATAGATTTGCTTAAGCAAGCTTTAGAAAGGATCTTAATTTCATACACAATCTTTAATTTGAAATATATTTTTGATTAGAAAAGAAAACTATGCCACTAAAATAGGTTAGAGAAAGAGACACAATCGCAAAATATTTTTACCATCTAAGAGATTGAGAGATGAAAAATACATTGACTACAAATTTTCAAAAATAAGGGCATGGAGTATGTTATCATTTCAGCGATGATTTTGAAAACTAAGAAAAAGAGAAGAAAAAATAAAAGGAAAGTAAAACACAAAAATAAACTAAGCATAAAAATAAAAGCAAAAGAAAGTAACTAAAAGATCAAGCTTCATGCATTTATGTCAATCACACCGAATCTGGTCCTTAGAACTGAAAGTGTCGAAGGCTAGTGGTTTAGTAAAGATGTCAGCCAATTGATTTTCAATTGTCACATGGTGTAACTCAATGTCTCCCTTAGTCACATGATCTCTAATGAATTGATGCCTAATGTCAATGTGCTTAGTCCTTGAATGTTGGATAGGACTCTTAGAGATGCATATGGCACTAGTATTGTCACAAAAGATTGAGATGGTGCCTACAGGTAATCCTAAATCCAATACCTGTTATTTCAACCAAAGGACTTGGGCCACACAACTTCCAAGAGCGATATACTCAGCTTCAGCAGTGGAAAGTGCAACAGAGTTTTGCTTCCTACTAGACCAAGAGACCAAAGACTGTCCAATGAATTGACAAGTTCCTGAAGTACTTTTTCTATCCTCCTTGCATCCTGCAAAATCAGAGTCAGAAAATCCAATAATCTCAAAAGAAGTGCTGTGTCTAGGGTACCAAATCCTTAAGCCTTGTGTCCCCAAAAGGTATCTAAAAATTCTCTTAACAACATTCATGTGGGACTCCATAGGGTCAGCTTGAAATATAGCACAAAGGCAAACACTAAACATAATATCAGGTCGGCTCGCAGTCAAGTAAAGTAAAGATCCAATCATGCCTCTATACTTTTTCTGATCAACAGACTTACCACTTGGGTCTTTGTCCAATGGAGCACTAGAAGTCATGGGAGTGTTAATTGGCTTGGCTTTGTATATCTCATATTTCTTCAAAATGTCCTTTATATATTTTGTTTGATTTAAAAAGGTTCCATCCTCCAATTATTTTATGCTAAACCCCAAAAAGTAGGATAACTCTCCCATCAAACTCATCTCAAACTCTCTACTCATTATTTTAGAAAAATCATTAATCAATTTCTTATTAGAAGATCCAAAGAGTATATCATCCACATAAATCTGAACAATGAGTAAATCATCTCCAACTCTCCTAAGAAAAAGGGTGGTGTCTACGCTCCCCTTGACAAACTCCCTCTCTAGTAAGAATATGCTAAGCCTCTCATACCAAGCTCTTGGTGCCTACTTTAAACCATACAAAGCCTTTTTTAATTTAAAAACATGATTTGGAAATTGGGAGCTCTCAAAACCTGGGGGTTGTTCTACAAACACATCTTCTTTTATTTCCCCATTTAAAAAGACACTCTTGACATCCATTTGAAAAAGCTTAAATCCTTTATAACAGGCAAAGGCTAATCGCACTCTAATGGCTTCCAATCTAGCTACAGGGGCAAAAGTCTCCTCAAAGTCTATCCCTTCTATTTGGTTATACCCCTTAGCCACTAATCTTGTTTTATTCCTAACCACCACTCCTGAATCATTCACCTTGTTCTTAAAGACCCACTTTGTCCCAACTACACTTTGTCCCTTAGGTCTTTCTACAAGCTCCCAAACATCATTCCTTACAAATTGATTCAATTCTTCATGTATTGCTAAAATCCAAAACTGATCAGTAAGGGCTTGGTTAATGGTGGTGGGTTCAGTCATTGAGATAAAGGCAGAGTGGTTCACCTCCTTCTTAAGTCCACATCTAGTCTTAACTCCACTAGAAGGGTCTCCTAAGATCAAATCCTTGGGGTGAATTGTAGAGTATCTCCAATCTCTAGACAAAGTGTGTGAAGGTCCAACCCTTTCATCCTAATTAAAATTTTCTACACCTTGGGTGACTTCTCCTACTCCTTCATTATTTTAGTGTTCTATCCCCTTCCCCAAATTTTCTACTCCACTTGTAATCTCTCCAACATCATCATCTTCTACTCCATGTTTCTTAGTATCAGATTCATCAAATACTACATGGGTTGTCTCTTCCACCATCAAAGTTCTCTTGTTAAACACCCTAAAAGACTTTCCAACACTAGAATATCCTAAGAATACTCCTTCATAAGATTTAGGATCAAATTTTCCCAAGTGAGACTTCCCATTATTGTGAATAAAAACCTTACAATCAAAGACATGAAGGTGGGAAAGATTGGGTATCCTACTCTTAAGGATCTCATAGGGTGTCTTTTCTAATTTGGCTCTGACATTTACCCTATTCAACACATAACAAGCTGTGTTAACCGCTTCAGCCCAAAAGTATTTTGGAAGTGAATACTCAGCAAGCATGGCTCTAGCAGCTTCCACCAAGGTCTGGTTCTTCCTTTCAGCTACCCCATTCTGCTGAGGGGTCCTAGGAGCTGAAAAATTGTAACTAATTCCCTCGTCCTCACAAAAATCTCCAAATCTTTCATTCTCAAACTCTCCCCCTGGTCACTATGGATGGTCAAAATCTCACAATCTAGCTTTTTCTGAATCCAAGTAGAAAATATTTTAAACTCCTCAAAAGACTCATTTTTATGTGAAAGAATTCTAGTCCAAGTGAACCTCGAGTAGTCATCAACAATCATAAATCCATAGACTTTTCCTCCCAGGCTGACAGTGCTAATGGGTCCAAACAAATCCATGTGAAGGACTTCTAAAGGTCTAGAGGTGCTAATATCCTTAATGGGGTGAAAGGTAGAGTGGATTTGCTTTCCTAGTTGACAGACATCACAAAGGTGGTCTTTTGAAAACTTGAGTTTAGGGACACCTCTAACTAGGTCTTTTTGGGTCACTTTCCTAAGGGTTTTCATACTTGCATGACAAAGTCTTCGGTGCCACAACCAAGAATCATCAATCATAATTTTTAAGTAAAATGAAGCAGCACATTCAATGTTATTTAAATCAAGCATGTAGACGTTGTTGATCCTCTTTCCCTGCAAAATAGTGTTGTTACTTAAACTTACAATGCATGAATTTGCAAAGAATTGCACGATGAAGCCTTTGTCATAGAATTGACTGATGTTGAGTAAGTTGTGCTTCAATCCATCTACAAGCAAAACATTTTCAATCATAAGGTTCTTGGAATTACCAATTATACTTGTGCCTACCACCTTCTTGGTGGTGTTGTCTCCAAGAGTAATCTTGCCTCCAGTCCTGGACTCTAGTACCACAAACTGATTGGCATCACCAGTCATATATCGAGAGAATCCACTATCCAGGTACCACATACTCTCACGAGGCCTTTTGTGAGAGCCCTCCTGTAAAATTACCAAATGTTAGATTTAGGAACCCAAGTAGGTTTGGGTTCCTTCTTATGAAGAGTAGAATGCAATGCATGTGTGATATGTTGTGGATCATGCACCTTAGGTCTCCACACCCAATGTGTACTATGGTGAACTATGCAAGTGTGTGAGATGTGTCCTAGCATGCCACATGAAAAACATCTAACTCCAGGAAAGTGATTTCTTAAGTGGTTTGAGTTATAATGCCTCTTCCTAGGTTTTGGCAATTTATCAAAAGTGGGTGTCATCCTAGTTTTCTTACATGCTTCTAATTCATTTTGAATCTTCAAATTAGTGCTCTTTAAGGCTTCATTTTCAATCCTCAAATTTTTCTCCATCTCCTTAGACTTCTTAAAATCAGATTCAAGTGATGTGTGTGAAACTTTTAATACATCATGCTTTTCAACTAACTCACAATGATTTTTATTTAACTCATCAAATTCATCAAGTAAAGTCATATGATTTGAATCACTCATTTGATGGTCTTTAGTCAAAATTTCATGCTCCTTTTGTAGATTCAAAAATTCTAATTTCAAGCTAGCATGTGTTTTCTTTAATTTCCTATATGATGCATGGATTTTTTCTGAAACTTCAAGAAGTTGATCGTAGGAAAGTTCACATACCTCTTCTTGATCAGGATTGTCATCTGCCATCAAGCACAATTTTGATGTCTCATCTTCTAGTTTCGTCTCCAATGAGTCCGATGCCGAATCCGCCCAAAATGCTTTTTGTACTCTCATCTTGTCCTTCCTTAGCTTAGGTTTCTCCTCTCCCTTTCCTTTGCTTGAGTGATCTTTAAGTGTAGGGCATTCAGTTCTCACGTGTCCTGGTTTCCTGCATTCATAGCAAACAACATCAGAAGATCCTTTAGAATGTTTATGATCCCTACCTTTTCTCCAATGATGCTTTTGCTTCTTCCTTAGAAAGCTTTTAAATTGCCTTGTGATGAAGGCAACTTCATCGCTTTCAGACCCGGAAGATTCAGAATCTGATTTGTGCGCCTTCAATGCCACTATTTTCTCCTTCTTCTTCTCACCTGCATCAAGATTTCTTTGATTCACTCCTTACTCGTAAGCAATGAGTGAGCCAAGTAAGTTATCAATGGAATAAGTGTTCAAATCTTTAGATTCAGAGATTGCAGTGATTTTAGCATCATATGACGAAGGCAAGCATCTCAAAATCTTATTTACTTTTTCATAGTTTGAAAGTTCTTTTTCTAATGCATGCAGTGAAGTAACTATCTGAGTAAACCTAGTGTACATGTCAGAAACAGATTCATGAGGTTTCATACAAAAAAGTTCATAATCATGCAAGAGAATATTCAAACGGGATTGTTTAACCTCATTAGTGCTTTCATAGGTGATACACAATTTATCCTAAATTTCTTTACCAGTTTTGCAAGTGGAGACACGCATGTAATCCTCATATTTTAAAGCACAGAAAAAATAGTTCAAACATTTTGCATTCAATTGAGCTAAATCTCGTTCATCGAAAGTCCATTCAGTAAAAGCAACTTCAGTTTTAACACCATTAATTTCACGAGAAGGTGGAGAATAATCTTCTTTGATAAGCATCCACATGCGATAATCAGTAGATTGTAAAAACATTGACATGCAGGTTTTCCAGAAATCAAAAGGTAAGTTGTCAAATAAGGGAGGTCGTGTAATTGAATAACCTTCCGTAGTGTTACGATTCCCAAGGTTAGCCATGGATCAAAATTCAAAAAGTTTTCAAACTCAATTTTTATGAATCCCGCTCTGATACCACTTGAAAGTTCGTTAGGGATGTTAAGCCCTATAGAACTGGCCCAAACTAACCAAGAGGGCGGGTGAATTGGTATTTTAAAAATTTCTTTTCACAAAGAACAAAAATCACATAAACAAAAATCACACCACGAGAAAAATAAATGCGAAAATTAAAAGTGTGGAAGCAAGAAACAAGAACACAGAACTTTATAGTGGTTCGGTCAACTCGACTTACGTGCACTCCTCGGAGGCGCCCTCCGAGTATTACACTACAAACGTGACTCTCCTTTAGCCCACAACGCTAGGCGGAGAAGCCTTTACAAAGCACCTCCTTTTTGCCACCCCGGCAAGACAGAGAACCTATCTCTTTTTGCTTCCTCCTGAAGCTGGCAAAGAACCACAACCAGATGCTGACTCCTTACCTCTACCAACCCTTCCACGGACGAGAAACTCTAGACGAAGAAGAAGCAGAGCAATCCTTGAAGCAACCCTTGTGAATCCCCTCACAAGCTCCCCCTCACAGGATCCTCTCTCTCTCCCTCTCTCTCTTTCTCTCCTCAAGGCCTTCTCAGGTCAAGGCAGCAGCCAAAAGATTGCTCAAAATATTGAACAAGAGCTCTTAAATAGAAGAGCTTCAAAGGAGCTCATTAATTGCAAGTTGCCGACTATATCGTCCAGGTCGATATGGACATCGGCCTGGCCGATCAGTTCAAATCTCAGAAGATCGGCCAGAGCATCGACCTGAATGCAAACTGGATGATTTAAAATTGGCTTGATCGTCCAGGCCGATCTCACGATCGTCCTGGCCGATCAGTTCAAATCAGAGGAAAATCGTCCAGAGCATCGCCCTGAATTCGAGCTGCCCGATATTTATCATCTTGAAGTAACTAAGATTTTTGAATAGATCGTCCTGGCAGATCCTGTAATCGTCCAAGACAATATGATCGTATCAATCATCTTTAATTACTCCCTTGATTTCTTGATTAATTAAGGCATAATTTGTGATTATTGTCCAGGTCGATCAATGATCGTCCTGGCCGATTATTTAAAAATACAGTATACCTTAATTGTCTATTGCGACAACTTCTTTCTATTTTGAGCATTTTGTCATGGCCGATACACGTATCATCTAGGACGATCTGTTAATGACGGCTGCCTTAATTAAGAACCCTTATTTAGACTTTCTGTTTTAAGCCTGATCGTTCAGGATGATGTAAATATCATCCTGGCCGATATGAGTAAAAATAGAATTTCTATGTCTCTCAAGTGTGTGTGTAGGGTTACTTAGCATCAGTCTCTTTGACCATTACAAATAGACTCAAGAAGAGAAAAAACAAAGTACAGACTAACTCAACCCTAGACCTACGTAATCTTGAACTGGCTTCATTTGTTCTTCCGATCTTCGATTCCTGAAAAGTTAGAAGTAACAGGCAGTCCAAGAGAATCAATAGTGTTTGTCAATCATCAAAAATCATGAAAATAGATTTGTAACAACTTGTGCCACACAACTTCCTAAGGTAATATATTCAGCTTCAGTAGTAGATAAGGTTATAGAATTCTATTTTCTACTGGACCAAGAAACTAAAAAATTTCTAATAAATTGATAAGTTTTAGAAGTACTCTTTCTATCAATCCTATAACCTGCAAAATCCAAATCTGATTATCTAATTATTTTAAATGAAGAGCTGAACTTAGGATACCAAATCCCTACATTCTGAGTTCCCAAGAGATACCTTAAAATTCTTTTCACTACTGTCAAATGTGATTCTTTTGGATATGATTAAAATCTAGCACACAAACAAACACTAAACATAATATTGGGTCTGCTAGCAGTCAAGTAAAGCAAAGATCTAATAATCCCTCTAAATTTCTTTTGATCAACAGAATTTCCCTTTGGGTCTTTAACAACCTGAACTAAGGAACTCATAGGTGTACTAATAAGTTTAGTCCATTTCATACTTTTTGAGGATGTCCTTTAAAAGTTTGTTAGGGATGTTAAGCTCTTATGAATTGGCCCAAGGCTAGCAAAGAGAGAGGTGAATTAGATAACTTAAAAACTAAAGATAAAACTCAAACCAAAATCACCACAAAAATCAAGTGCGGAAAAAAATAATGCAGAAGCAATAATAAAAAAGAACACACCAGATTTATAGTGGTTCGGTCAACTCGACCTACATCCACTCCTTGGAGGCACCCTCCAAGTATTGCACTACAAAAGTGTTTCTCCTTTAGCCCCCACAGCTAGGCGGAGTAGCACGTACAAAATCACTTCCACCTTCCCCAGTGCGACGGAGTCGCCGGGTTCTTTAACACCAAAGAGATCTTCTTCTTTGGTGAACTTCCCTCGAGACAAGCCTTGAATCCGACGGTATTCAGGTGCGAGCTTGCCGGAGCAACCGTGTGGAACCCCCTCCACACTCCCTTGAGTCCCCCCTCACAGAATCTTCTCCCTCTCTCAAACTCCACCCTTTTCTCACTCCCTTTCAAGCTCTCTCTTCAAGTTTCCCCCAAAAGAATGAATCTACAATGGCTGCCAAAGACACTTACAAATTGTCATGTCATAGCTTAAATAGAAGATCTCAAAACAAGCTTATTAATACAAGTTGCCGACATTATCGTCCAGGATCATACTAATATCGTCCTATAAGATCAGTACAAATTAAGCCCAATCAGCCGGGACGATTTGAGATGATCAGAAGAAGTTTGTTCATATCATCCAGGATAATAATATATCGTCCTAGACGATCAGAACAAATTGTGGAATAGCGTCCTGAACATCGCCCTTAAAAATAGCTATCCGATGTCCAATCGTCCAACATATCGCCTTGGCCGATTCTGCGATCGTCCAGGATGATTTGATCATGTAATCAAGTCATAATTGCTTTTTATAAATTCTAGAAATTTTTTGGAAAAATTGACCTGGATCATCCTGGATGATATTTTATAGTCCTAGACGATCCACCTAGATGATGTCCAAAAATAGGTTATTTATAAATATATCTGACGGTAGATTCTTTCTGAATTGAGCCTATTTTCCTGGCCGATACAAAATCATCCAGGACGATCTATTTTGCATAATGACGACTGCTTTAATGAGGATACCCTAATTAGGGTTTCTGTTTTTAGACAAATCGTCCAGGACGATATAAATATTATCCCGGACGATGTTACTGAAAATAAAAATCTTTAGGGAGCAACAGAAAATCTTCCAAGTTACAAAACATTAGGAGCCACACCAAATATAATAGACTCAAGAAAGAATAAAATGTACAGACTGTCTAAGACCTAGTCTACCCAATCTTGAGCTGTTCCAAATTGCAGTCCGATCGTGTGTACCTGAAATGTTAGTACATAAGGCAGTCATAGAGAAATAAGAATGTTTGCTATCATTAAAATCATAAACTATTGATCCGCAACAATCTCCCCCTTTTTGATGATAGCAAATAAGTCAATTTGAATTTTAAAAAAATATATTTTCTCCTAATCTCCCCCTCACTAGAATAAACCCTTTTAAAAAAGAGGGGATATAAAAAGTATTTTTATTGTTTCTAATTTTTTTTTGAAATGAAAAAAAAAGATACAAATTTGACAATAGTACAAAAATTTAATAAATTTGACAACAGTATAAAAATTCAACAATAGTACGTTCTCCCCCTTTGACATTATCAAAAAGAGAAGGGGCACAAAAACAAAACGATTAAAAGACAGAAATAATCTCTGATCTAGTGAACAAAATAAATATTCTTAAAATGAGAAAGTTACCTCTTGGTTTTAATAAAAAACTTAGTAGAATTATATTGACAATGCATAGTCCAGAAAAGGTTAGAAATTTAGAGTTTGATAATCCCAACTCAAGTTCTTTTAAAGGATCAAAAACTTTTTAATCCAATATCCAAATCAAGGAATAACTGAGAAAAAGAAACATTTATTTTTCAAAAATCCTGAAAAAGAGAAGAATAAAGCCCTATATCGGTAACAAAGAACTTGACACTGAAAAGATTCAGGGAAGCATTTTCATTAGATCAAACTCGATCCAAACTACTGCCCATATCATCGGGTAATTAGTCATTCAATTGAAGATTGCTATGTCTTCAAAGATTGGCTGGAGAAGAAATATCAAAGAGGAGAGCTCACGTTGTCTGACAATGTGTTGTCTCACCCATTTCTGGGAGTTTCAACCACCACTTAATCGGGACTCCTTTCGTAAAACATATCTAATAGAAGATCAATGCACAAATTGTTGAATTAGGAACCAAGATTTTCAAGCACAAGTTTCGAACATATCAAGGATTTTCTTAGGCTTTTAGTAGTATCAGAAAAATAAGCATATTTTTTTATTGGCTTATTTTATGCCCTTTACCACTTGAATGGCTCTTTGAGCATCTTTTGTTTTTTAATACACTTTGTGTATTTTTTTTAATTTGGCATCATTGCGCATCTTTTGGTTTGGTATCATTGGCCACTTTTTTTTTATTTTTTAAAAAATATGCTTTCTTTCTTATATTTTCAAAACTAAAGTAAACCCAAACTATTGATAACACGAATAACTATATTAAGAAAATTTTAAGGTGGATTCAACAATCTTGCAAAAGATTCCTATGCGATATAAAAAATGTAGGGAGATGAAAAAAATTAGTTTCAAAATTTAATTTAAAATATGATGAAGATTTTGAATCAAAAGTAAAATAACCTCTTTAAGAAAATAGAGATTGAGAGTAAAAAACATGAGTTTTCTTTCCTTGATTGTTTTTAGAGAAGTCAAACATAATTTTCATAAGAATTTAAGAAAAAAATAATAGGTAGGTTTTTTATTTTTAGAAAGGTGATGTGTGTGTTGATCAGAGAAAAACTTTCACGAAAATAAAAATTTCAAAAAATAAACAAAATAAAAACACAAAATAAAAATGAAAAATAAAAAAAACAAAAATAGAACACAAAAAACACGAAAGGCTTTTAACCATTATCTCTCTCTCCTGGTCCGATGCTTCAGAAACCAGATCTGCCCATGAGATTTTTTGCCTTTCATTATTTCCCAGTTTAAATTTTGCTTCGCCTTGCCCTTTTCTTTCGTAGGAAGAATTTTTAAATTAGGACACTGATTTTTATATGTCAAGGCTTCCTACATCGAAAGAAAATAACGTCAGAAGGAATATGAACATCCTTAACATTTTTATCTTTTTTCCACTTTTGCTTATGCTTTGGTGAGCTTTGTGATTTACTTGACAAGTCATCACCAACTAAGCTATCTTCTTCTCTATCTTCCATTTTTAAAACAATCGTTTCACCTGCATCCAAAAGTCTTTGACCTAACCCTTGCTCGTAGGAAATGAGTGAGCCAATCAAATTATCAATAGAATATTCATTCAAATCTTTAGATTCATAAATAACAACTACTTTAGCATTAAACTTATCCAGTAAACAACGAAGAATTTTGTTAACTTTTTTAAAATTTGAAAATTCTTTTCCTAAAGCATGTAGTGATGTCACAATTTGAATAAACCTAGTATACATGTCTAAGATTGTCTCATAAGATTTCATGGAAAATAGTTCAAAATCATGCATTAACATATTCAACTTGGATTGCTTGATTTCACTAGTGCCTTCGTATATGGTGTGTAGTTTATCCCAAACTTTCTTACCAGTAGTGCACGTGGAAACTAACATAAAATCTTCAGAATTTAAAGCACAGAAAAAACAATTTAAAGATTTTGCATTCAATTGAGCATTGATTTGTTCTTCCCTATTCTATTGGTTAAAAGGAATATCAATTTTAACTCCATTAACAATATGTGACGGTGATGAATAACCAGTTAAAATCATATGCCACATGCGAAAATCAATCGATTGCAAGAAAGTAGTCATGCAAATTTTCCAAAAATCAAAAGTAATATTTTCAAACAATGGTGGTCTGATGATTTTATAACCTTCCGCAATAATATGATTTGAAAAAATATCCATGGATTGAAATTCAAAAGCTTTTAAAAACTTATTTTTTTGAAAACAGCTCTGATACCACTTGAAAGTTCATTAGGGATGTTAAACCCTTATGAACTGGCCCAAGGCTAACAAAGAGAGAGGTGAATTGGATAACTTTAAAACCAAAGATAAAACTCAAATCAAAATCACCACATAAATCAAGTGCAGAAGAAAATAATGCGGAAGCAATAATAAGAAAGAACACACAAGATTAATAGTGGTTCAATCAACTCGACCTACGTCCACTCCTTAGAGGCACCATCCAAGTATTGCACTATAAAAGTGTCTCTCCTTTAGCCCCCAAAGCTAGGCAGAGTAGCCCGTACAAAATCACTTCCACCTTCCCCGGTGCGGCGGAGTCGCCGGGTCCTTTGACACCAAAGAGATATTCTTCTTTGGTGAACTTCCCTCGAGATAAGCCTTAAATCCGACGATATTCCGGTGCGAGCTTGCCGGAGCAACCGTGTGGAACCCCATCCACACTCCCTTGAGTCCCCCCTCACAAGATCTTCTCCCTCTCTCAAACTCCACCCTTTCCTCACTCCCTTTCAAGCTCTCTCTTCAAGTTTCTGCCAAAAGAACGAAGCTACAATGGCTGCCAAAGACACTTACAAAGTGTCATGTCATAGCTTAAATAGAAGATCTCAAAACAAGCTCATTAATGCAAGTTGCTGACATTATCGTCCAGGACGATACTAATATCGTCCTGTAAGATCAGTACAAATTAAGCCCAATCAGCCAGGACGATTTGAGACGATCAGAAGAAGTTTGTTCATATCGTCCAGGATAATAATATATCGTCCTAGACGATCAGAACAAATTGTGGAATATCGTCCTGAACATCGCCCTTAAAAATAGCTATCCGATGTCCAATTGTCCAGCATATCGTCCTGGGCGATTCTGCGATCGTCCAGGACAATTTGATCATGTAATCAAGTCATAATTGCTTTCTATAAATTCTAGAAAAATTTTGGAAAATTTGACCTGGATCGTTCTGGACGATATTTTATAGTCCTAGACGATCCACCTAGATGATGTCCAAAAATAGGTTATTTATAAATATATCTGACGATAGATTCTTTCTGAATTGAGCCTATTGTCCTGGCCGATACAAAATCATCTAGGACGATGTGTTTTGCATAATGACGGCTGCTTTAATGAGGATGCCCTAATTAGGGTTTCTGCTTTTGGACAGATCGTCCTGGACGATATAAATATCATCCCGGACGATGTTACCTAAAATAAAAATCTTTAGGGAGCAATAGAAAATCTTTCAAGTTACAAAACATCAGGAGCCACACCAAATATAATAGACTCAAGAAAGAAAAAAAATATACAGACTGACTCAGACCTAGTCTACCCAATCTTGAGCTGTTCCAAATTGCAGTCCGATTGTGTGAACCTAAAATGTCAGTACATAAGACAGTCGTAGAGAAATAAGAATGTTTGCTATCATCAAAATCATAAACCATTGATCCGCAACATCCTTAACATACTTCGATTGACTAAGAGATATATCATCTTTAATTTACTTAATGCTAAAATCTAGAAAGTAACTTAAATCACCCATTAGGCTCATCTCAAATTCACTACTCATTATTTTAGAAAAAATATCAAATTTTTTTTTTTAGATTCAAAGATGATATCATCAACATAAATTTATACAATGATTTAAATAATCTAAAATAGGTAAAGGCTAACAAAACCCTAATTATTTCAAGTCTCACTACAGGATAAAAAGTCTCCTCAAAATCAATCCCTTCAATTTGATTATACCACTTAGCCACAAATCTAGCCTTATTTTTAACAATAACTCTCGAGTCATTTATTTTATTCTTGAATACCCACTTAGTTCCAACTACACTTTGATCTTTTGGTCTTGCAATTAATTCCCAAACTTTATTTCTTATAAATTGATTTAATTCTTCTTGCATTGCCAAAATTCAAAATTCATCCAAAAGTGCTTAATTAATATTTATGGGTTCTATCATAGAAATAAAGGTTGAATGATTGACTTCTTTATTTAGTCCATACATAGTCCTAACACACTCACTAGGTTCACCTAAGATCAATTCCTTAGGGTGGTTTTTAGAAAATCTCAAATCTCTAGGTAACTATTTTTCTATTTCCTGCTTTTCATCCAAAATAATTTTCTCAATCTTTTTGAAGTTATTTTCTATCTCATCCTCTCCTAAATTTGGCTCTTCCAAAACTCTAAATTCATTAAACACAATATGTGTGGTCTTCTCAATTGCCAAAGTTCTTTTGTTAAATACTCTATAAGATTTTCCAACACTAGAGTATCCAAAAAAAATTCTTTCATCTGATTTTGAATCAAATTTTTCTAAGGTAGATTTTCCATTATTATGTATGAACACCTTACATCCAAAAATATGTAAATGTGACAAATTAGGTTTTCTCCCCTTAAGTAGTTCATAGGGTGTTTTATTCAAATTTGATCTGATGTTCACGCTATTTAGAACATAACTTACAGTGCTAAGCGCTTCAGCCCAAAAATATTAAAAAAGTGAATATTCTGCCAAAATGACTCATGCAGCTTTTATTAATGTTCTGTTCTTTCTTTTGACTATCCCATTCTGCTGAGGGTTTCTAATTAAGCGTGTCATCTTGGATAATATTAGCATCGGCCGGGACGATAGGCTCAAATCAGCAAGAATATGATGCCAATTCTATTTAGGTATCTTTTATTTTTAGAAAACATCCAGGATTTCGTCCTTGATGATGCAGTACAATTATGCCTAAATTAATCTTATAATTAAGAAAAATAATTAAAGTTTGATTGCTCGATCATATCAGCCTAGGCAATCGTAGGATCATCCGAGATGAACAGTTCATAAACCTTAGTTCTTTCTAGATGATCATAAAATTGACCTGGCTCCATTCTAGGCGATGCTTTGGATGATATGAAGTGAATTGAACTAATTATCTAGGATGATCGTTAGATCAGCCTGGATGATCAAATCATTTTTTTATCATCCAGACATCCATTTAGGGCGATGTTCTAGATCATATTTATCATTTTGTAATAATCAGCTCAGATAATCTAGTTATTTTTCTATCATCCAGACATCCATCCAGGGCGATGATCTAGATGATATTTATCAAGTTGAACTAATCGTACATGATGATATACTATCATCCTGGATGATATTTGATGATTGGTTGCTAATTAGGGCTAATTTGGAGCCCTTATTTAAAAGATCTCTTATTTTCTCAGGTAAAGATCTTTTGCTATTATCCTGACCTGAGAGAGCCAAGAGGAGAGGGAGAGTAAGAGAGAGAGAGAGGATCTTGTGAGGGGGAGTTTGTGAGGGGTTTTATAAAGTTTGTTCCAAGAAAGGATTCACATCATCTTCTCTAGTCATCATCCCTTCTTCCTTGGGGATTCTAAAGAGGTCTACCTCAGTAGTTGATCGAGGTTCTCTACCTACTTTAGGAGGAAACAAAAGGAGTTGGGTTCTCTGCCTACTTCAGGATAAAGAAAAGAGAGTTGGGTTCTCTGTCTGTTTTAGGAGGAAGCAAAAGGAGTTGGGTTCTCTGCCTCACCGGGGTCGGTGGAAAGAGGTTCTTATATAGGCTTCTCCATGTTATTATGGGGGCGAAAGGAGAGACACTGTGTTTAGTGCAATACTCGAAGGTGAGGCTCCGGGGAGTGAATGTAGGACAAGTTAACAAAACCACTATAAAATTTGGTGTGTTCTTTCTTATTGTACTTCCGTATTTAATTTTCATAATTTAATTTCAGTGGTGATTGTTTGGTTGTGTTTGTGATTTTTTTGAGAAATTTTTAAATACCAATTCAGCCCCCCCCCTCTTGATTAGCCTTGGGAATAGTTCATAAGGGCTTAACTGTTGAGTCTAGTAATTAGGTTGTTAAGCCTAAGTGAATGTCCCATGGCTACCAAGAGGGGGGTGAATTGGTAGTTTTAAAAAAAAAAGTTAAAATTTAAGACCCCTTTTTAAATATTATTGAACCGAAATAAAATCTCTTTTAAATTTTGTAGAAAAATGTTTTTCAACCACAGAGTTTTTAAAACTGAAATAGAAAGTGTGGAAACGTAAAAACAGTAAAGTAAATGACACCAGATTTATAGTGGTTCGGTCTATAACCAGACCTACATCCACTCCCCAGAGGCACCCTCTGAGTATTGCACTAATACCAATAGTGACTCTCCTTTTGCACCCACAACAAGGCGGAGAAGCCTTTACAACACACTCTTTTCACCACTCCCCGGTGCGGCAGAGAACCGTCCGTCCTTTTACACAATACCCAGTGTTGGCAGAGAACCGTCCGTCCTTTCACACTATCCCCAGTGTGGGCAGAGAACCCTTCGTCCTTTCACACTCTCCTAGTGTGGGCAGAGAACCCTTCGTCCTTTCACACTCTCCTAGTGTGGGCAGAGAACCCTTCGTCCTTTCACACTCTCCTAGTGTGGGCAGAGAACCCTTCGTCCTTTCACACTCTCCTAGTGTGGACAGAGAACCCTTCGGCTGTTCACACTCTCCAAGTGTTGGCAGAGAACCGGATCTCTTTGACAGATCTTCTCACAAGAATCTAGAAGGAAGAAAGAAAAGAGTGAAGTAATCTCAATTCACAAGTTGAGACTCTTACCTTTGAAATCCAAGTGAAGCCTTCTCGCTTCAATGGTAGGAATCCTCCCTTGAATGCTCTCTTCAACTCTCTCCTTGGCTATTCTCTCAATAGGCACGAAGATCAAATGACAAAAAGATTGGGTGGCAGTCTAATTTGAACTATTTATACAAAAGACAAGAAAAACCGCCCAAAAACTGCAAGTATTCAATTCTGTACGCAGTGGATCGTCCTGTACGATCGTGGATCGTCCTGGACGATTTTACTTAAACGATCTGAAACGACCCTATTTGAATATGTGTACGAAATGTCTTCGTACAGCTGATCGTCCTGTACGAACTAGGTTCGTCCAGTACGAACGGTTATTACAAGGTCGATTCTAGAAACTGCTGAAAACTGTCCTAAGTCGGTTAATCGTTTGGAATAAAATAGATTCGTCTGGACGAAATTTTTACAGAGGACTGATCGTCCTGTACGATAAATTATTTCGTCTGGACAAAAAATTTCCCGAGGACTGATCGTCCTGTACGATAATTTATTTTCGTCTGGACGAAAATTTTCCCGAGGACTGATCGTCCTGGACGATAATTTATTTCCGTCTAGACGAAAATTTTCCAGAGACCCAATCGTCATGGACGATAATTAATTTCGTCTGGACGAAAATTTTCCAGAGAGCCAATCGTACTGGACGATAATCTTATTTCGTCCTGGACGAATAGGACTTAGAAAAAATTTCAAGCAAGTTCCTATTCGTTCAAAATGCTCTATAGGAGATAACTGTCTGATCGTCCAGTACGAACTGAAGATCGTCCTGTACGATCAGTATAAATTCTACATGATCTCCTTATGTGTGAATGTTTTTATTTTCTCAACATACAATCACTCCCTTTCAATTTGATTTCTAAGAAAAGTGCAAGCTTCAAATTTTACAAAGTATCTCATGCTGAATTTAATTTGAAGTCTTCGTAGTCTGGAGTTCGTTTTTCCTGAAATGTCAGTACACACAAGAGCAAATACAATTCTTCCAAAATTGTTAGGAGATAACTACACATTTGAACAATAATGTTTGAAATCATCAAAACTTTATAAGTTGCAAAAATGAAAAGCATGCAAATAGCAACTATCTTAACAATCTCCCCCTTTTTGATGATGGCAAAACAATTATTGTTTGTATGATTTCAATTTAAACAAATCTTTCTATCTCCTAAGCTCCCCCTGAATTGATGAATACATGAAAATAAGGAGGCAATTTGAAGCATAAAAAAATTTTATTTTTCAAAAAAATAAACTAAAATATACTAGAAACTCAAACATATAAACATATGAACAAACAAAGCATACAAACACAATGATTTCTCCCCCTTTTTGACAACAACAAAAAGTGAAGAAGAAATAGACAAGAAATGTAAGTAATTGTATGAAATTCATTTGAACATTTAATCTAAATGGTGATTGATACAAGGTATGCAATTTTAAACTAAAAACATTAGGTCAATCATAGAAATTCATGAAATTTAAAAAGTGATATAACATTGTAAGTAAGAAGAATTTAGCAAAGACATGATTCAATTTAGACATTCCAATATAGAAAATCATTACTAGAGAGATGAAGAAAAATTCGATATTTCAAAGTTCAAAAGAATAGAAATGAACATAAGATCAATTTGAATTAAGAGATTGAAAGAATTTGGAAAGAAGAGAATTACCACAAGTGGCGCTTTGCGCATCTTTTTCATATAGGTGGCACATTTTTGTACATCTTTTTCATATAGGTGGCACATTTTTGTGCATCTTTCTTTATTGGGCTTATTTTGTGCCTCTTTTTCACATTTGCAACTTTGTTGCGCATTCCTTTTGATTTTGTACATTTGTACAATTTTCAAAAGTAATTGAATTCTTTCCAAAGACAATAATCTAGAATCTCAAATTTTTCAAAGTGCATAAATATTAATTGAGCTAGGAAATACAAAATAAGACAACATTTAAATTGCAATAATAATATTAACTTTTATGTAGTCTAAATGAATAGACATGAATTTAAAAGTTCTAATTACAACAAGTTATAAACAACTTTTAAATTTAGAAAGACTAGATTTTCTAATGTAGATAATCTCAAATTACAATCTAATTTAAGCACTATGAAGATTAAATAATACTAATGAAATTCATAAAAATTAACCACATTTCAATAACAAATCAACATTGAAACAAGTACGAAATGCGTTGATATTAATGAAAGGATTACACATTTCACAATGAAATTGTGATTGTTGAGTTAGAAAGCCTTCATATTTAAAGAAAACGATTCGTTCGTCCTGGACAAAAAAGGTTCATCTTGGACGAAAATCATCGTTCGTCTGGACGAAAATTATTTCGTACAGACGATCAAATTCGTCCAAAATATAACGGCTTTTCATAATCAACACAACTTACGATGCGTCCCTTCGTACAGACTTTTGACTTGACCGATCATACATACGAATAAAAGTTCGTACAGACGATCTAGAAATAACTCGTTTAAATGTCTTTTGAAAACCGTCCCCTACACTGAAACGACATATGTTCGTCTGGACGAACCAAAATTTCATACAGACGAAATCCACATTAAAAACTGTCTTATCCACTCAACCGCTGCATTCAATCGTCCCGACGTTTGAGAAAAGTAAAAAGTTCGTCCTGGACGATATTCAGATCATACATACGATTTAATTAAAAACTGCTCTCTAAACAGGTAAAATGCACGCAAACCAATTTTTCTCACATCGTCCAATACGAACCAAAAGTCGTCCCGGACGATTTCCTCCTATTTTTGAATTTTTGAAAGAAAATCAAATCAAACTTTTAAAAAACACAGAAAACATACAATAAAAAAACTTACACTCAAAAACAAATTCATTCAAAACACACAAAAATTTACATAATCAAAAATAAAACAAAAACATAAACATCAATGTTGCAAAGACATTTTATTTAGGCATTTAAATCAATAACACCTAACCTTGTTCTTAAAGTACTGAAGGTATCAAGGGCTAAAGGTTTTGTAAAAATGTCTGCAAGTTGATTTTCAGTTGAAACATGTGTGAGTTCAATTTCTCCTTTGGATACATGATCCCTTATGAAATGATGTCTTATATCTATGTGTTTGGTTCTAGAATGTTGAATAGGATTTTTGGAAATGCAAATAACACTAGTATTGTCACAATAAATTGGAATAGTGCCTACAGATAATCCTAAATCAATCCCTATTGTTTTAACCAAAGTACTTGTGCCACACAACTTCCTAATGCAATGTATTCTGCTTCTGCAGTAGATAGGGCTACTGAATTTTGTTTTCTACTGGACCAAGAAACTAATGAATTTCCAATGAATTGACATGTTCCAGAAGTGCTTTTCCTATCCACTCTACAGCCTGCAAAGTCAGAATCTGAATAACCAATAATTTCAAATGAAGAGCTAAACTTAGGATACCAAATTCCTAAGTTTTGAGTTCCTAGTAAGTATCTTAAAATCCTTTTCACTGCTGTCAAATGTGATTCTTTTGGATCTGATTGAAATCTAGCACATAAGCAAACACTAAACATAATATCTGGTCGGCTAGCAGTCAAGTAAAGCAAAGATCCAATGATCCCTCTATATTTCTTTTGATCAACAGATTTTCCCTTAAGGTCTTTATCTAACTGAACTGAGGAACTCATTGGTGTACTAACAGGTTTAGCATTGTCCATTTCATATTTCTTGAGGATGTCCTTAATATATTTGGTTTGACTAAGAAATGTCCCTTCCTCAAGTTACTTGATGCTAAAACCTAGAAAGTAATTTAAATCTCCCATTAGACTCATTTCAAATTCACTACTCATTGTATTAGAAAAATCATCACAAAGATTTTTATTTGAAGATCCAAAGATGATATCATCCACATAAATTTGAACAATGAGTATTTCCTTTCCAAATTTCTTTAAGAAGAGAGTTGTATCCACACTTCCTTTTTCAAAAGATCTTTCAAGTAGGAAAGTGCTCAATCTCTCATACCAAGCCCTAGGTGCCTGTTTCAATCCATATAATGCCTTTTTTAACTTAAAAACATGATTTGGGTATTTTGAATTTTCAAATCCTGGAGGTTGTTCTACATAAACATCTTCTTCAATAACACTATTCAAAAAGGCACTTTTGACATCCATTTGAAACAATTTAAAACTTTTAAAACAGGCAAAGGCAAGTAAAACCCTAATTGCTTCAAGTCTTGCTACAGGGGCAAAGGTCTCCTCAAAATCAATTCATTCAATTTGATTATACCCCTTAGCAACTAATCTAGCCTTATTTCTAATGACTACTCCTGAGTCATTCATTTTATTTTTGAACACCCACTTTGTTCCAACAACACTATGATTTTTTGGCCTTGTAGTTAATTCCCAAACTTTATTTCTTACAAATTGATTTAACTCTTCTTGCATGGCCAATATCCAAAATTCATCAGAAAGTGCCTGATCAATATTAGTTGGTTCTATGGTTGAAATAAATGCTGAATGATTGACTTCCTTATTTAATCCACGCCTAGTTCTAACACCCTCACTAGGTTCTCCTATAATCAATTCTCTTGGGTGGTTTTTAGAAAATCTCAAATCTCTAGGCAAAGGGTTTTCTCTTTCAAAGTTTTCTTCCACATTTTCTTCCAAATTTAATCTATCAATCTTTTGGGAGTTTTCCTCAATTTCTTCTTCAACAATATTTGGCTCTTCTAAATTTTCAGATTCATCAAATACAACATGTGTGGTTTTTTCAATAACTAAAGTTCTTTTGTTGAATACCCTATAAGATTTTCCAACACTTGAATATCCAACAAAAATTCCTTCATCTGATTTTGGATCAAATTTTCCTAAGGCAGATTTTCCATTGTTATGAATGAACACCTTGCAACCAAAAACATGCAAATGAGACAAATTTGGTGTTCTACCTTTTAGTAACTCATAGGGTGTTTTATTTAAATTTGATCTCACATTCACCCTATTCAGAACATAACATGCAGTGCTAACCGCCTCAGCCCAAAAATATTTAGGAAGAGAGTATTCTGCCAACATTGCTCTGGCGGCTTCTATTAATGTTCTGTTTTTCCTTTCAACTACCCCATTTTGTTGAGGGGTTCTAGGAGCAGAAAAGTTGTGATCAATCCCTTTTTCTTTACAAAAATTTTCAAATCTATCATTTTCAAATTCTCCTCCATGATCACTTTGTATAGACATTATTTCACATCCTAATTTTCTCTGAATCCAAGTTGAAAAATTTCTGAATTTCTCAAATGATTCACTTTTATGAAAAAGAAATCTAACCCAAGTAAACCTAGAGAAATCATCCACAATAACAAATCCGTATACTTTCCCTCCTAGACTTACAGTTCCTACTGGTCCAAAAAGATCCATGTGAAGAATTTCCAATGGTTTACTAGTTCTAAGATCATTATTGGATTTAAAAGAGGACTTCACTTGTTTTCCTAATTGACATGCATCACAAAGATGGTCCTTAGTAAAGTCTAGTTTTGGTATACCTCTTACTAAATTCTTTTGGGTAATTCTCCTAAGATTTTTCATACTAGAATGACAAAGTCTCCTATGCCAAAGCCAAGATTCATCAGAAACAGTTTTCAAACAGAAAGCAATAGGAGTATGAAATGAATTCAAATCTAGCATGTAAACATTGTTTACCCTTTTTCCACTTAAAACTTCTTTCCCATTTAGGCTTAATATGCAGCTAGTAGGTAAAAATTTCACATTATAACCCTTGTCACATAGCTGACTTATACTTAATAAATTATGCTTTAAGCCTTCAACCAATAGAACATTGTTTATAAAAAAGTTTTTGAAATTACCAATCATACCTGATCCAACCACTTTCTTTGTGGTATTATCTCCAAGTGTAACCTTGCCTCCATTCCTGGCTTCTAGCGATATGAATTGTGTAGTGTCTCCTGTCATATGCTTTGAACATCCGCTATCCAGGTACCATATGCTCCCACGAGGTCTTGTGTGAGAGCAATCCTACAAAAATATCAAATATTAGACCTGTGAACCCAAACAAGTTTGGGTTCTCCTTTTAGCAATTTATAATCAGATGCATATATGATATGTCTAGGTTTATGCATCTTAGGTCTCCACACCAAATTAGATTTCATCATCAAGGTACAGGTGTGAGCTATATGTCCAAAAAATCCACAATTATTACATTTAACATTAGGAAAAATATTCCTAAGTTTTCTTCCATGTGATTGTCTTCTAAGGGATTTCATGAATTTAGGATAATATTTAGGATTTGTAAAATCTTCAAGTCTGGGGGGTTTCCTATTATCCTTGAGAGCTCTTATTGTTAGTTTGTAAAATGAATTCATATCTTCCAAGATTCGATTGGTATAATTGATTCTATATGCTTTGCTCTCAGATTCATCCTTAAAATTTTTAAATTCCTTTTCAAGATCAGTATAGGATGACTTTAGATTTTCAAAATTCTTATTCAAGTCATCATATTCATCAAGTAGTTTCATGTGGTTGTCATCTATTAAAGCATGGTCTTTTCTAAGGATTTCATTTTCCTTCTTGAGCTCTTCAAATTCTAAACTTAAACTAGCATGCATCTTTTTCATTTTCCTATATGCATCATGCATGTGTTCAGAAACTTCAAATAATTCATCATAGGATAAGTCACATACCTCTTCTTGATCTGAGTGATCCACTTTGTCTGCCATCAAGCAAAGATTAGTGACTTCTTCTTCTTTTTCTGTCTCAGATGAGTCTGAAGCTGAGTCCGCCCAGAAAGCTCTTTGAAACTTCTTCTTGCCCTTCTTTACCATAGGTTTCTCCTCCACCTTCTCCTTAGTAGGAGTGGCTTTGAGTTTTGGGCATTCAGTCTTGATATGACCTGGTTTCCTGCATTCATAACAAATCACTTCATTATAAACCTTGCCATTTCTGTTAAACTTACCTCTATTCCATAGCTGGCGTTTCTTCTGCTTCCTCTTTAAAAAGCTCTGAATTGTCTAGTCATTAGTGCAACATCATCTTCATCCTCAGGTTGTGAGTGTTCACTCTCTGACTCTTCCACTTTTAGTACTATATTCTTCTCCTTTCGTGGTTCACCTGCATCAATCTTCCTTTGACTTACTCCTTGCTCATAAGCAATGAGTGAACCAAGAAGATTGTCAATAGAATAAATGTTTAAATCTTTAGACTCTGTAATTGCAGTAATTTTTGCATCATAAGCAGTAGGTAAACAACGAAGAATCTTATTGACCATTTCAGCATTAGTTAATTCCCTACCAAGTGCATGCAAAGAAGTGACAATTTGTGTAAATCTTGTGTACATGTCAGAAATAGATTCATTAGGTTTCATGCGAAACAATTCATAGTCATGTAACAAGATATTGAGCCTTGATTGTTTAACCTCATTTGTCCCTTCATAAGTTATACAAAGTCTATCCCATATGTCCTTTCCACTTTTGCAAGTGGAAACCCGCATGTGGTCTTTAGATTTTAAAGCACAAAAGAAACTGTTTAAACATTTGGCATTTAATTGTGCTAAGTCACGTTCTTCTACAGTCCAATCAGTAAAAGGTATTTCTACCATTACTCCATCAACTAATCTAGTTGGTTTTGTGTAGCCATCCTGGACTAATATCCACATGCAAAAATCAAGTGACTGTAAGAAAGTAGACATGCGTGTTTTCCAAAAATCAAAAGGAATATTGTCAAACAGTGGAGGTCTAGTAATAGAGTAACCCTCAGGTGTGTTCCGGTTTCCGAAAGTAGCCATCTACGTTAATCAAAAAGTAGTTCAAACTTATGATATTGAAACGAAGCTCTGATACCACTTGTTGAGTCTAGTAATTAGGTTGTTAAGCCTAAGTGAATGTCCCATGGCTACCAAGAGGGGGGTGAATTGGTAGTTTAAAAAAAAAAGTTAAAATTTAAGACCCCTTTTTAAATATTATTGAACCGAAATAAAATCTCTTTTAAATTTTGTAGAAAAAGGTTTTTCAACCACAGAGTTTTTAAAACTGAAATAGAAAGTGCGGAAACGTAAAAACAGTAAAGTAAATGACACCAGATTTATAGTGGTTCGTTTTATAACCAGACCTACATCCACTCCCCAGAGGCACCCTCTGAGTATTGCACTAATACCAATAGTGACTCTCCTTTTGCACCCACAGCAAGGCGGAGAAGCTTTTACAACACACTCTTTTCACCACTCCCCGGTGCGGCAGAGAATCGTCCGTCCTTTTACACAATACCCAGTGTTGGCAGAGAACCGTCCGTCCTTTCACACTATCCCCAGTGTGGGCAGAGAACCCTTCGTCCTTTCACACTCTCCTAGTGTGGGCAGAGAACCCTTCGTCCTTTCACACTCTCCTAGTGTGGGCAGAGAACCCTTCGTCCTTTCACACTCTCCTAGTGTGGGCAGAGAACCCTTCGGCTGTTCACACTCTCCAAGTGTCGGCAGAGAACCAGATCTCTTTGACAGATCTTCTCACAAGAATCTAGAAGGAAGAAAGAAAAGAGTGAAGTAATCTCAATTCACAAGTAGAGACTCTTACCTTTGAAATCCAAGTGAAGCCTTCTCGCTTCAATGGTAGGAATCCTCCCTTGAATGCTCTCTTCAACTCTCTCCTTGGCTATTCTCTCAATAGGCACGAAGATCAAATGATAAAAAGATTGGGTGGCAGTCAAGAGTGATTAACCACAAGATTTTGAGAGTTCCTAATTTCCAAATAATGTTTTCAAATTAAAAAGGCCTTATATAGATTAAATACGGAACCAAGAGCTTGGTATGAGAGGCTTATAACATTTTTACTAAAAAGGGAATTTGTTAAGGGGAGCATAGACCGCACCCTTTTTTTGAGGAAAGTAGGAGATCAGTTACTCATTATTCATATCTATATTAATGATATACTTTATGGATCTTTTGATAAAAAGCTATGTGATGATTTTTGTAAAACAAAGAGTAAAGAGTTTGAGATGTGTATAATGAGAGAATTTTTCTACTTTATGGGGTTTAGCATAAGAAAATTGGATGATAGAACTTTTCTAAATTAATCAAAGTACATAAAGGATATCTTAAAGAAATATAAAATGGATAAAGCCAAGCAAATAAATGCTCCTATGATCTCTAGTGTTCAGTTGGATAAGGACTCGGATAGAAAATTTGTTGATCAAAAGAAGTACTGAAGGATGATTGGATCTTTACTATACTTGACTTCTAGTCAACCTGATATAATATTTAGTGTTTATCTCTGTGTTAGATTTCATGCTGATCCAAAAGAATCCCACCTGATTGCAGTTAAAAAAATTCTTAGATATCTTTTGGGGACCCAAAACTTAAGAATCTGGTATCCTAGGCACAACACTTCTTTTGAGATTATTAGATATTCTGATTTTGAATTTGTAGGATGTAGGGTGGATAGAAAGAGCACTTCTGGGACTTGCCAAATTATAGGACTATCTTTTAGTCTCCTGGTCTAGTAGAAAATAAAACTCTATTGCACTTTCCACTGCTGAAGCTAAGTACATTACCTTAGGGAGTTATGTGGCCCAAGTCCTTTGGCTGAAGCAACAAATTCTTGATTTAAGATTACCTATAAGCACAATTCAATCCTTTATCACAACACTAATGCCATCTACATATCTAAGAATCCTATCCAACATTCAAGGACCAAACACATTGACATAAGACATCACTTTATTAGAGACCATGTGACCAAAAAAGATATTGAGTTGCACCATGTTATAATTGAGAATCAATCGGCTGACATCTTAACTAAACCATTGGCTTTTGACACTTTTAACATCTTAAGGATCAGATTGGGTGTGATTGACATAAATGCATGAACTTAATATTTATTGAATTCTGAATTTTCTATTTTGTTGCCTGTTGTTATTTTCTTTACTCTTTTATTTGTTTTAGATTTATTTATTTTACTTTTTACTTGCTTTTGTTTTTTGGGTTTTATTTCTGTTATTCTTTTTTTTTCTTCTTTTCTTTGTGATCACTGCTGAAATAATATTTTATGCTTTATTTTTACTTTTGAAAATTTATAGTCAATATTTTACATCTCTAAATTAGTTAAAGGGAGAAACACTATTAATTTTTTTCCTTCCTCTAACCTCCTTTATGGGTGTAATCTTCTATTCTAAACAAAAATATATCTTAAATTAACAATTGGAGTTTGCAATTGAGATTTTTTCTATCTTGCTATAGTAATCTATTTTGTACATATAATGTTTAAAGTCTTTATATTCCTTTCAAATTTTTCGTAATCTTGTCTTTGCATTTATTTTATGAATTTGATTCTATTTTATGACTTATTCTTTCTTATATTAAAGAGTGAGTTTTTTTCTCTATTATCTAGAAGATATGCTCACAACTGAGACTATTTAAGAGTTTTGAAAAGGTATTCAGCTTGCAAAAATGACAAGGGCATAAAATGAGCCCCAAAATGAAGAAAAACTGAAAAGATGTGCAATAACTGCCAAAAAAAATGAAAGATGCACAAAGTGTATAAAAAATCAAAAGATGCACAAAGTATGCCAATCAATTGAGAAGAGGCATAAAATGAGCCCACAAAAGGCAAGCTTTCTTCTTTTTCAAACCTTTAAATCTTAGAAGAATTCATGTGTCACTTGATATTTTCAAAGGCTTAATTTCAAATTTTGTGATTATGATAAATTACTTTGGCATATTATTCTATAAGATATTTCTCTAAAACTAAGTTTTGAACGGATCTATTTTTCGTATCAAGTTGATTTTTTTGAGTTAGGTATTTTGTTTTCAAAAGACGATTCTGCCCTAAGAGAAGTCCGAGAAAGGGCTAACAGGATTGGCGATTCTATTGCTTTTTAGATTTTGATGATGTTAACTAATTGTTCTTATAATGTTTTTAATTCAATTATATGGAGACTTCATTATATTCATGCTTTAATTAAAAAAACTTTGTTTTCGTTCTTCTTTTTTGTCTTCTATTTTTCTTTTCTAGTTTTTTCTCCTCCTTTTATGATATCAAAAGGGGGAGTAGTGTTTGAGTTATTTTGTTGTACTGTTTTCATTTATGTCATGTTTTATTTTATGTTTTTTATTATTTTGTGTTTGCCATCATCAAAAAGGGAGAGATTATTGCGAATCTGATTTCAGGAAATAAAATTTTTATGATAGGAAATATTTCTATTTTTCTACGACTTCCTTGCCTACTAACTTTTTAGGTCCACAAGATAAAACTAGAAATTGAACCAGCTCAAAATTGTGTAGATTAGGACTGAGTTAGTTTGTAATATACAACAAGTTTCTTTTATCTTTTCTTGAGTTTATTGTAACATAGTGGGTCCTGATGCTAAGTAACCTTGCACACATTCACTTGGGGGAAATTTTTTGACTATTTTAGAGTTTTTTATTTTCGATCACATCATCCGGGATGATTCATAAATCAAACTAGAAGATTAGTTAAAAACAAAAACCCTAATTAGGGCATCCTAATTAAGGCAGCCGTAATTAAGCGCATCATCCTGGATGCTATTAGCATCAATCAGGATGATAGGCTCAAATAAGAAAGAATCTGCTGCTAGATCTATTTAGGCATCTTTTATTTTTGGACATCTTATTTTCATCATCTAGACATCCATCCAGGGTGATGGTTTAGAAAAAATTTATCATTATTTTAATTAAGAGTTTTCATAGGAAATTCCAATTTTTTATGATGTAATTAACTATGAGGGCTGGCACTCATAGGATATTTAGAACCTGCATCAATTTTTCAAAACTTAATTAGTATTCTTTGGGAAACTTAAATCATTGATGACCGTTATCATCTTATTTGAAGAATTAATAGAAAATGATATTTTCTCTCTTCGGGAAGATATATCTTTTGTTGATAAAATTTGAATATGAACTTAGAAGGATTATTGTAGCTGGATATTTGGTTGAACTTCATTTTTACCCTTCGGGGTCATACTTACTTCTCTTTCTAATCCAGTTATAATATTCAAGATGGGATTTGCAATTCTAAATCTAAACCCCATGCTAAAATTTTATTTCCACCTTCCGTGGTGGTATACTTTTTTATGGGATGTTCGATTTTAGAATTAAGATTTAACATCAATTTAAAATTCCCCAAAGAAAACTAAACCTTTTCAAAACCTACTTTTAATACCATCAAAAAATGGCATGCTCGATGGGTCTTAATCTCTCTCTCCATCTCTAATAATTGTTGCAAATTCAGGTCTATGGACTATGTTTTGATGATTGGCAAACACTCTTACTTGACTTGGATTGTCTTTTACTACTGACTTTTCAGGAATCAAAGATCGGACGGATAAACGGAGCCAGCTCAAGATGGGGTAGATTAGGGTTGAGTCAGTTTGTAATTTTTTTCCCCTCTTGAGTTAATTGTAATCTTTGGTGTGACTAATACAAAGTAACCCTAGACACACACACACTTGAGAGACTTAGAATTTCTATTTTTACTCAAATTGGCCAGGACGATACTTACATCGTCCTGAACGATCGGGCTTAAAACAAAAAATCTAATCAGGGGTTCTTAATTAAGGCAACCGTCATTAGTCGATTGGCCTGGATGATACGTGTATCGGCCAGGACGATAGGATCAAAATAGAAAGAAATTGCCGCCATAAATAATTAAGGTATTCTATATTTTTGGCAATCGGCCAGGACGATCTTGGATCGGCCTGGACTATAATCACAATTATGCCTTAATTAATCAGGCAAATCAAGGAAGTAATTAAGGATGATTGGTACGATCACATCATTCTGGACGATCTATTCAAAAACCTTAGTTACTTCTGGATGATAAATATCGGCCAGCACAAATTCAGGACGATGTGCTGGACGATGGGGATCGGACAGCTTGAATTCAGGGTGATGCATTGGAAAATTTTCCTCTGATTTGAACTGATCGGCCTGGATAATCGTTAGATCATCCTGGACGATTAGGCCAATTTTCAATCATCCAGTTTGCATTCAGAGCGATGCTCTGGCCGATCTCATGGGATTTGTACTGATCGGCCAAGACGATGTCCATATCATCCTGGATGATATAGTCGACAACTTGCAATTAATGAGCTCCTTTGAAGCTCTTCTATTTAAGAGCTCTTGTTCAATATTTTTGAACATCCTTGGCTGCTGTCTTGACCTGAGAAAACCTAAAGGAGAGAGAGAGAGAGAGGATCTTGTGAGGGGGAGCTTGTGAGGGGATTCACAAGGGTTGCTCCAAGCATTATTCCACTTCTTCTTCCCTAGAGTCTCTTATCCTTGGAAGGGTTGGGAGAGGTAAGTTCCAGCAAGCGATCGGGTTTCTCTGCCTGCTTCAAGAGGAAGCAAAAGGAGGAAGGTTCTCTGCCTTGCTGGGTGTGGCAAAAAGAGGTATTTGTAAAGGCTTCTCAGCCTAGCTGTGGGGGCTAAAGGAGAGTCACGATTATAGTGCAATACTCGGAGGACGCCTCTGGGGAGTGGACGTAGGTCGAGTTGACCGAACCACTAAAAATCCTTATGTTCTTATTTTTTACTGCTTCCGCATTTATTTTCGTCCGTACTTATTTTTTTGTAGTGATTTGGTTTATATTCGTGCTTTGCCTAAAGAATTTTTTAAATACCAATTCACCCCCCTCTTGGTTAGCCTTGGGCCAGTTCTATAGGGCTTAACATCCCTAATAAACTTTCAAGTGGTAACAGAGCGGGATTCATAAAAACTAAATTTGAAAACTTTTTGAATTTAGATCCATGGCTAACTTTGGGAATCGTAATACACCGGAAGGGTATTCTATTACCTGACCACCTTTGTTTGATAATATCCCATTTGATTTTTGAAAAACTCGCATGTCTACATTTTTACAATCTACTGATTATCGCATATGGTTGCTTGTTACGGATGGGTACACACCTCCAACTGGTAAACTTAATGACATTACAATTCCATTTCCTTTTACTGAATGGACTTTAGATGATAGGGATTTGGCTCAATTGAATGCAAAATGTCTTAATTATTTTTTCTGTGCTTTAAAATTACAAGACTACATGCGTGTTTCCACTTACAAAACTGGTAAAGAAATTTGGGATAAATTGTGTATCACTTATGAAGGCACTAATGAAGTTAAACAATCCCATTTGAACATTCTCTTACATGACTACGAACGTTTTTGTATGAAACCTCATGAATCAATTTCTGAAATGTGTACGAGATTTACTCAGATTATTACTTCCTTGCATGCCTTAGGAAGAGAGCTTTCAAATTTTGAAAAAGTAAACAAGATTTTACGATGCTTACCTTCCTCTTTTGATGCAAAAATTATTACTATATCTGAATCTAAGGATTTGAACACGTATTCGATTGATAACTTACTTGGCTCACTCATTGCTTACGAGCAAGGGGTGAATCAAAGAAATCTTGATGCAGGTGAGAAAAAGAAAGAGAAAATGGTAGCACTGAAGGCACACAAATCTGACTCCGATTCTTCCGGGTCTGAGAGCGATGAAGTTGCCTTCATCACAAAGCAATTTATAAACTTTCTAAGGAAGAAGCAAAAGCATCATTGTAAAAAAGGTAAGGATAACAAATATTCTAAAAGATCGTCTGATATTGTTTGTTATGAATGCAGGAATCCTGGACATGTGAAAGTCGACTGTCCTACACTTCAAGATCACTCAAGCAAAGGAAAGGGTGAGGAGAAACCCAAGTTTAGGAAGGACAAGAAAATACCCCAAAAGGCATTTTGGGCGGATTCTGCTTTAGATTCATTGGAGACGGAACTAGAAGATGAGACAACAAAATTGTGCTTGATGGTAGATGATCATCTCGATCAAGAAGAGGTATGTGAACTTTCCTATGATTAACTTCTTGAGATTTCTGAAAAAATTCATGCATCATATAGGAAACTCAAGAAAACACATACAAGCTTAAAATTGGAATTTTTGGAGTTATAAAAGGAGCATGCAATTATGACTAAAGATCACTCAACAATTGATTCAAATCATATGACCCTACTTGATGAATTTGATGAGTTAAACAAAAAGCATTATGAATTAATAGAAGAGCATGAATCACTAAAAGTCACACACATCTCTTGAATCTGATTTTAAAAAGTCTAAAGAGATGGAGAAAAATTTAAGGATTGATAATGATGCCCTAAAATTTACTAACTTGAGGATTCAAAATGAATTGGATACATTTAAGAAAACTAGGATGACACCAACACTTGATCAAATGCCATAACCTAGGAAGAGGCATTATAACTCAAACTATTTAAGAAATCCTTTTCCAGGTGTTAGATGCTTTTCATGTGGCATGCTAGGACACATCTCACACACTTGCACTGTTCACAGTAGTACACACTGGGTGTGGAGACCAAAATTGCATAATTCACAGCATATCACACATGCATTGCATTCTACTTTTTATAAGAAGGAACCCAAACCTGCTTGGGTTCCTAAATCTAACATTTGATAATTTTGTAGAAGGGTTCTCACAAAAGGCCTCATGAGAGTATGTGGTACTTGGATAGCAGTTGCTCTCGACATATGACTGGTGATGCCAACCAATTTGTTTCGCTGGAGTTCAGGACTGGAGGCAAGGTTACTCTTGGAGAAAACACCACCAAGAAGGTGGTAGGCGTAGGTATAATTGGTAATTCCAAGAACCTTATGATTGAAAATATTTTGCTTGTAGATGGATTGAAGCACAACCTGCTCAGCATCAGTCAACTTGGTGATAAAGGCTTCATCGTGCAATTCTTTGCAAGTTCTTGCATTATAAGTTTAAGTAACAACACTATTTTGCAGGGATAGAGGATCAACAACGTCTACATGCTTGATTTAAATAACATTGAATGTGCTGCTTCATTTTGCTTAAAAATAGTAATTGATGATTCATGGTTATGGCACCGGAGACTATGTCATACAAGTATGAAAACCCTTAGGAAAGTGACCCAAAAAGACCTAGTTAGAGGTGTCCCCAAACTCAAGTTTTCAAAAGACCACCTCTGTGATGCCTGTCAACTAGGAAAGCAAGTCCACTCCACCTTTCACCCCACTAAGGAAATTAGCACCTCTAGACCTTTAGAAGTACTACACATGGATTTGTTTGGACCCATTAGCACTGCCATCTTGGGAGGGAAAGTCTATGATTTTGTGATTGTTGATGACTATTTAAGGTTCACTTGGACTAGATTTCTTACACATAAAAAGGAGTCTTTTGAGAAGTTTAAAACATTTTATACTTGGATTCAGAAAAAGCTAGGTTGTGAGATCTTGACCATCCATAGTGATCATGGGGGAGAGTTTGAGAATGAAAGATTTGGAGATTTTTGTGAGGATAAAGGGATTAGCCATAATTTCTCAGCTCCTAGGACCCCTCAGCAGAATGGGATAGCTGAAAGAAAGTACCGGACCTTGGTGGAAGTCGCTAAAGCTATGCTTGCTGATTATTCACTTCCAAAATACTTTTGGGCTGAAGCGATTAACACAGCTTGTTATGTGTTGAATAGGGTGAACATTAGAGCCAAATTAGAAAAGACACCCTATGTGATCCTTAAGGGTAGGACACCCAATCTTTCTCACCTTCATGTCTTTGGTTGTAAGGTTTTCATTCACAATAATGGGAATTCTCACTTGGGAAAATTTTATCCTAAATCTGATGAAGGTGTATTCTTGGGATATTCTAGTGTTGGAAATTCTTTTAGGGTATTTAATAAAAGAAATTTTGTGGTGGAAGAGACTACCCATCTAGTATTTGATGAGTCTGATCCTAAAAAGCATGGAGTTGAGGATGATGATGATATTGGAGAGATTACTAGTGGAGTAGAAAATTTGGAGAAGGAAGTAGGTCACCAAAACATAGAAGGAGTAGGAGATGTCACCCAAGGAGTAGAAAATTTAGATCTGGAAAAAAGGGTTGGACCTTCTCAGACCTTACCTAGAGATTGGAGATACTCTATAAGTCACCCATATGATTTGATCTTAGGAGACCCTTATAATGGAGTTAAGACTAGACATGGACTTAGGAAGGAGGTGAACCACTCTGCCTTTATCTCAATGATTGAACCCACCAACATAAACCAAGCCCTTACTAATGAGTTTTGGATTTTAGCCATGCAGGAGGAGTTGAACCAATTTGTTAGAAATAAAGTTTGGGAGTTTGTAGAAAGACTTAAGGGACAAAGTGTAGTTGGGACAAAGTGGGTCTTTAAGAACAAGGTGAATGATTCAGGAGTGGTGGTTAGGAATAAAGCAAGATTGGTGGCTAAGGGGTACAACCAAATAGAAGGGATATATTTTGAGGAGACATTTGCTCCTGTAGCTAGATTGGAAGCCATTAGAGTGCTATTAGCCTTTTCTTGTTATAAAGGATTTAAGTTTTATCAAATGGATGTCAAGAGTGCCTTTTTGAATGGGGAAATAAAAGAGGATGTGTTTGTAGAATAACCCCAATGTTTTGAGAGTTCCCAGTTTCCAAATCATATTTTTAAATTAAAAAAGGCTTTGTATGGTTTAAAGCAGGCACCAAGAGCATGGTATGAGAGGCATAGCACATTTTTACTAGAAAGAGAGTTTGTTAAGGGGAGCGTAGACACCACCCTTTTTCTTAAAAAAATTAGAGATGATTTACTCATTGTTCAGATTTATGTGAATGATATACTCTTTGGATCTCCTAATAAAAAACTTTGTGATGAGCTCTCTAAAATAATGAGTAGAGAGTTTGAGATGAGTATGATGGGGGGGTTGTCCTATTTTTTGGGGTTTAGCATAAAACAATTGGATGATGGAACCTTTCTTAATCAAATAAAATACATAAAGGACATTTTGAATAAATATGTGATGGATAAATCTATGCCAATTAATACTCCCATGACTTCTAGTGTTCCATTGGATAAGGACCCAAGTGGTAAGTCTGTTGATCAGAAGAAGTACAGAGGCATGATTGGATCTTTACTCTACTTGATTGCGAGCCGACCTGACATAATGTTTAGTGTTTGCCTTTGTGCTAAATTTCAAGCTGACCCTAAGGAATCCCACCTGACTGCTGTTAAGAGAATTTTTAGATATCTTTTGGGGACTTAAAGCTTGGGGATTTGGTATCCTAGACACAGCACTTCTTTTGAGATTATTGGATTTTCTGACTCTGATTTTGCAGGATGCAAGGTGGATAGAAAAAGTACTTCAGGGACTTATCAATTCATAGAACAATCTTTGGTTTCATGGTCTAGTAGGAAGCAAAATTCTGTTGCACTTTCCACTACTGAAGCTGAGTACATTGCTCTTGGAAGTTATGTGGCCCAAGTCCTTTGGTTGAAACAACAGGTATCGGATTTAGGATTACATGTAGGCACTATCTCAATCGTTTGTGACAATACTAGTGCCATATGCATCTCTAAGAATCCTATCCAACATTCAAGGACTAAGCACATTGACTTTAGGCATCACTTCATTAGAGATCATGTGACTAAGGGAGACATTGAGCTACACCATGTGACAAATGAAAATCAACTGGCTGACATCTTTACTAAACCACTGGCCTTCGACACCTTCAGCACTTTAAGGACCAGATTGGGTGTGATTGATATAACTGCATAAACTTGATCTTCTATTTGCTTTATTTGGTTTTTAATTGTTTTTCCTTTTTACACTTTGTTTTCTTTTCTTTTTTTGATTTGGCTTGCTTTCTTTTTATTGCTTTTTAGCTTTCAAAAATCATCGCTGATATGGTATCGTATGCCTTATCTTTGCTTTTGAGAATTTATAGTAAATGTTTTACATCTCTTAATCTGTTAGATGGTAAGAATATTTCAATGATTGTGTCTCCTTCTCTAACCTATTTTAGTGGGATAGTTTTCTTTTCTAATCAAAAATCTATTTCAAATTAAAGATTGTGTATGAAATTTAGATCCTTTCTAAACTCGCTTAAGCAAATCTATCATGTATTTATTATGCTTAAAGTCTTTTTGTCACATCAAGATTCCTTGTTACTCTTGTCGTTGGTTAATTAATTCTGTTTTGTGGATAGTTCTTCTCTATGTTAGAGAGAGAGCCCCTATTCTCTAATATCTAGAAGGTATACTCACAACTAAGAACTTTTGAAGAGTTGTAAAAGAGAATGGAGCTTGCAAAAAAAATGGCCAATGATGCCAAAAAAAGATGCGCAATGACGCCAAATTGAAAGATTATATATCAGAAAGCAAAAGATGTGCACAAGCACTAATCAATTGACAAGAGGCATAAAATGAGCCCACTAAAAAACAAGCTTCTCTCTCTTTTCAAATCTTTTAAAAAACTTAGAAGTTTTCATGAATCAAAGGCTTGATTTCGATTGTTTTGAGATTGTAACAAATTGACTTTGATTCATTATTCTATAAGATATTTTTTCTTAAACTAAATAATGAATGGATTCTTGTTCCTCATATCCAATTAATTTTTTGAGTTAGGTCATTAATTTCAAAAGATGATTCTACCCTAAGAGAAAGTCTAAGCTAAGGGTAATCATGATCGGATATTCTACCATTCTTTGAATTATTGATGTTGTTAACTCATTAATTAATAAGTTTTTAAAATCAATCACATGGAATACTACATCATCTTCATGCCTTGGTAAAAAAAATGTGTGTTGTGGTTTGCTTTTGTTCTTGGTTCCCTCCTTTTTGAGATGTCAAAAGGGGGAGTAGTTTTAGGATGTTTCTTGCACTTTCAATTCCGTATGTTACTCTGCTGTTTTTTAAATTTTTTGTCGTAGTGTTTTGCCATCATCAAAAAGGGGTAGATTGTTGCAAATTCAGGTCTATGAACTATGTTTTGATGATTGGCAAACACTCTTACTTGACTTGGACAGTCTTTTACTACTGACTTTTCAGGAATCAAAGATCGGACGGATAAACGGAGCCAACTCAAGATGGGGTAGATTAGGGTTGAGTCAGTCTGTAATTTTATTTTTTCCCCTCTTGAGTCAATTGTAATCTTTGGTGTGATCAATGCAAAGTAACCCTACACACACACACACACACACACACTTGAGAGACTTAGAATTTCTACTTTTACTCAAATCGGACAGGACGATATTTACATCATCCTGGACGATCGGGCTTAAAATAGAAAATCTTATCAGGGGTTCTTAATTAAGGCAGCCGTCATTAGCCGATCGGCCTGGACGATACGTGTATAGGCCAGGATGATAGGATCAAAACAGAAAGAAATTGCCGCCATAAATAATTAAGGTATTCTGGATTTTTGCCAAACGGCTAGGACGATCTTGGATCGGCCTGAACGATATTCACAATTATGCCTTAATTAATCAGACAAATCAAGGAAGTAATTAAGGATGATTGATATGATCACATCGTCCTGGACGATCGCAGGATCAGCCAGGATGATCTATTCAAAAACCTTAGTTACTTCTGGATGATAAAAATCGGCAAGCACAAATTCAGGGCGATGTACTGGACGATGGGGATCGGACAGCTTGAATTCAGGGCGATGCTCTGGACGATTTTCCTCTGATTTGAACTGATCGGCCTAGATGATCGTTAGATCGTCCTGGATGATCAAGCCAATTTTCAATCGTCCAGTTTGCATTCAGGGCGATGCTCTGGCCGATCTCATGGGATTTGTACTGATCGGCCAGGATGATGTCCATATTGTCCTGGACGATATAGTCGGCAACTTGCAATTAATGAGCTCCTTTGAAGCTCTTATATTTAAGAGCTCTTGTTCAATGTTTTTGAACATCTTTGGCTGCTGTCTTGACCTGAGAAAACCTAAAGGAGAGAGAGAGAGAGAGGGAGAGAGAGAGAGAGGATCTTGTGAGGGGATTCACAAGGGTTGCTCCAAGCATTGTTCCACTTCTTCTTCCCTAGAGTCTCTTGTCCTTGGAAGGGTTGGGAGAGGTAAGTTCCAGCAAGCGATCGAGGTTCTCTGCCTGCTTCAGGAGGAAGCAAAAGGAGGAAGGTTCTCTGCCTTGCCTGGTGTGGCAAAAAGAGGTGTTTATAAAGGCTTCTCCGCCTAGCTGTGGGGGCTAAAAGAGAGTCATGATTGTAGTGCAATACTCGAGTTGACCAAACCACTATAAACCCTTGTGTTCTTATTTTTTACTGTTTCCGCATTTATTTTCGTCCGCACTTATTTTTTTGTGGTGATTTGGTTTGTATTCGTGCTTTGCCTGAAAAATTTTTTAAATACCAATTCACCCTCCCTCTTGGTTAGCCTTGGGCCAGTTTTATTGGGCTTAACATCCATAACGAACTTTCAATAATGGTGAAATTTTGTTCCATTGGTAGTCTTACCTACCTTTTCTTCTGCTGACTCATTTACGCATTTCCTCCTAGGGAAAGCTTAGCCAACATCAATTTTCTTTCTAATTTCATGTTAAAAGAGAGGTGAGACCTCTACCAAAAAAATTTGGATTTTGACCTTCTGCCGCCAAGTCGATTGGTGTGGCTATTGTGTCAATTCCAACTTTTAAGATATCCGTTTTAATTTTAAGAATCTATGTTATTAAATTTGACTCAATGCATTTGTAAGGAGCTCTATCAGTCTTTGTTGCATGATCTTCAATTTCTTAGTATTTTAGTCTTAACCTTCAATATCCATTTGACCCATGGAATGGAGATAGTTAGGCAACCAATCCTTCTTGAATTTTCTCCACTTTTTGTAAGCCTTCAGACTGGACGAAAGTCTGACTTCTTGTGTTTCAAATTTTGGAAAAAGTTTACTTTTAATTTCAAAATCAAGTTACTTTAAAAAAAACCCCTTTTCAATCTCAATTTGAAATCTACACCATTGTATGCTATCCCAAAATATTTTCTTGTCGGCTAGTATATGTTTTGAAGATTTCTCCTTTCCTCAAACTCATAACTAACCTTTGTATTCTATTGTGATATGTTGGGTTATAATTCTAACAACTTGGCATATATTATAGATCCTAGGCCCTATTATGATTTTAAATTTTCTAAAAGAAAAAAATTTTCTTTCAAAAATCTAATTCCAATCCTTTTCTTCAATTCCAAAAACTCATACTATATGAATATGGTTGGCAAGTTAATCTTTCTGTTTGACAGAGATCTATCCTGTGAGCAGATTGACTTAAGAAGTAACATATTATTTGGGATATGATTCAATACCCTTGAACTGTTAATGGATGGCCACAAGATAATTGATTTTTATGATACTAAGGTAGACCCTCTTGTGGTTGAGATAATTATAGGGATGAAACCTATTCTCCTTATTTTTAATGATGAGGAGAAAGAACCTAAGTTGACTTCGAAACCCCATACTATTATTAAGTTTGTTTTTGAGGAGGGATCTAGCTCTAGGATCCGATTTACTAGCAAAAATTAGATAAAGAATTATCTGAGATGAGCAAGGAAGAAAATAGTTAAGTCAAGGAAAGTTGTTGCAGCCATGACTCTTAGTCAGGTAGAGCTAGAGGCTATCGAGGATTTGCCTATTCTTATTTCCTCTCCCGTCCTTAAAGGGAGACATTTCTACCCCCTTTTCACTACTGAAGGTGAGCAGAGGGTAGCTAGGATAGCCATCTCACCACCATGTTCGATTGACTACTCAACCAAGAGAAATCCTAATGAAAAACATCTCCAAAGGATAAGAAAAGGTGGGGAAATCTTCCCCTCTCACCCAAAAATGACTTCTCTAGTGTTTTGGAATTATAGAGAAGCCAAGAAAAAGAAGGCTTCTCTATATCTCAAGGAGGTGGTGAAAGATTATGATGTTTTATTTGTAGGCATTTTGGAAACTAAAATGAATTGTATTAATTACAAGGATGTCAATTCATTGATTGGTTCTGGTTGGGATCACTTTCATGTTCCTTCAGAAGGTAAATCTGGAGGTATGGTGGTAACTTGGAAAAGCAGTTTGGCTTCTTTCACTGTTCTAGAATTTTCTTCCCAATATTTCATTGGTGATTTGGAAGTGGCCAACAAAAGAAAATGGAGGATAGCTACTATATATGGCAACAAAGATGTTTACAGAAGAAGACATCTTTGGGAAATATTGGGAAATTTTGCTAATGTTGATTTTCCTATGGTCATTGGTGGGGATTTCAACTATTTACTATCCAAAGAGGTCGAAAGGGGTGGTAAGAGGTTCACCATTTCCTTGGGTCCTAAAGAGATGAAGACCTTTCTCACTTGTAACGACCTACATGAGGTAAGTTATATAGGACCGAAATTTACTTGGTGTAACAACCAATTGGGCAATGACCAGATTCTAGAGAGACTCGACAAATGCTTTGTTAATTCTTATGCCATTAATACTACTCGTGGTTTAGTGGTTAAACATCTTCCCAGGATAGCTTCAGATCACTGCCCCATTATGTTAAATATTTTGGAATTCAGAATTCAACAAAAAAATCCATTAAATATGAAGATGTCTAGTCTTCATATTCAGCTTCTACTGTAGTTGTTAAAAAGGCTTGGGACATAAAAACTAGAGGGAGCTCAACACCAGTTCTCAATCGAAAATTGAAGAGGGCCTTGAAATCTCTATTCTTTTGGAGTAGAGCAAAGTTGAAGGACTTGAATAAACTAAAAGAGAGGCTAAAACTAGAAATCTTAAAACTATAAAAAAAAGAAGCACAAGATGGCCTTTTAACAACTGAAGATATTTTGTGTTTAAAAACCAAAATTAGTGAGCTCAATTCAACATTAATCCGCCTAAATACTTGGTGGAGGAAGCGTTCAAAGGTAAATGGATGGCTGAAGGTGATTGCAATTCTAGCTTTTTTCAATCATTTGCTAGTGCTAGGAGGAGTTCTAATTTCATCCATAGCATTAAAGATGAACATGGTGGCATTATGGAAGATCAATACCTGATAGAGAATGTTTTCCTAAGAATCTTCAATAGGAAATGGGAAGAAAAAACATGTTCTATGGCCGGATGGACAAATTCAAATACAAGGCTGAATGAAGAGGACACATCATTGTTATGCAAAAGCTTCTCTGTTTAAGAAGTGGAAAATGTGATAAATGAGGTAGTGGGGCTCATTACTCCGGGGAGTGATGGCATAACATATTCATTCTTCAAAAATTATTGGTCTGTTATCAAAGAGGATGTTTGGAATGCTTTGAACCAATTCTTCACATCAGCAAACATGTGTGAGAGTTGGAAAGAAACTACTATTGTGCTGATTCCTAAAGTAAGTAATCCTTTAACTCCATCTAATTATAGGCCTATAAGTTTGTTCAAAACTATTTACAAGATAGCGGCAAAGGTTTTGTTGGATAGGGTGTCTTGCATGATCCCAAAATTAATTTCCCATGAGCAAGTGGCCTTCTTAAAAGGAAGATCAATTTCAGAAAATATTCTAATAACACAAGAAATTTATCATAAGTTTAGAATTTCTAAAACTTCAAATGGATTTGTTTCATTCAAAATCAACATTGAGCAAGCTTATGACTCCATGGATTGGCCAGCTCTAAACAAATCATTGGAGTGTCTCGGGCTTCTGATTTTTTTCTCTAAACTTATCATGGATTGTGTTATTAATCCATCTTTTAATCTGATGATTAATGGGAATCTAACTGAGGGTATATAGTCCAAGTGTGGTTTTCATCAAGGATGTCCATTGTCACCGTTTCTATTCATTATTTGCTCTTAGCTTTTGTCTAATGCTCTCTTGAAAGAGGATTCAATTGGCATTGAAATTAGTTTCAATGGTCCAAAGATCTCCCATTTACTTTATGCGGATGACATTATAATCTTCTCAGATGCAAAGATAGCAAATGTCATGAAGATCAAAGGAATTCTGGATGAATTCTGAGGTAAAACTGCTCAGAATATCAATAAAAATAAATCAACTATTTTATTTGGCAAGACGGTGAGAAGGAGGAAAAGAAAGGCTATTTCACACATCATGGGATTCAAATCTACCAAAGAATTCTTTTACCTTGGAGTTAAGGTGGTTTTGAGAAGGCTAAAGAAGATGGATTTTCAGTTTTTAATTGATAAGTATTTAAAATGTTAAATTCTTGGGGTAACAAGTTCATCTCTTTGGCAGGAAAGATCACACTTGTTAAGTCGATTTTGCTCTCAATTCCAGCCTTCCAATATACTCATTCATTGATTCCTATTAGTAATTTGAATTAGATTGATAAGCTTTGTAGAAAGTTTATATGGAGGAAGATGAATGGAGGTCTAGGACTTCATTATATGAGTTGGGATAATATGTGTAAACCTTTGGAGAATGGGCCCTTTAAGAGCAAAACTTGCTTGGAAATATGTACAGGAGCAAGACTTTATGTTGCACAAATGCATATACCCGAAATATGGGAATATCTGGGATCAAACTGCTGGTAGAAAATCTTGTTCTCCGGCTTGGAAAATTATCAAGGATGGAGGAAGGTGTCTTAAAAAGATAGTAAGATGGAAGATAGCAAATGGGGATTCAATTGAATTCTTCAGTGATACATGGATCATGGACAAGTGCATCAATAGGTAGCCAACTTTTGTGAGGAGCATAGATTGCAACATGAAAAATGTTAATGACTTTATGATGGAAGGAAATTTGAATGTGGTTGAGATGAAGGAATACTTTGGTGAAGAGCTAATAGAGAGAATTTGGAAAGTTCCAATTTTTTCAAATTGTAAGGATGATGAACTGGAGCTCATTCAAGAAGGTTCGGGTAAGACTATTTCAGCAATGGCTTATTTATCGGAAAATCAACAGTTTGAAGATTACAAATTCTAGAAGTATTTGAAGAAAGCAAAGCTAAATGCAAGGGTGGAAACATTTTGGTGGAGGCTATTAAATAATGCATGACCAACTTTCAGCTTCTTATCATATAGAAGACTACTTTCTAATAGCAACTGTCCAAGGGGTTGCAATGAAGCCGAAAATTTGGAGCATTTGATAGTAAAAATGTAAGAAAATGAATAAGGTTATTTTACTTTTTAATCAATGGGAATTCATCATTCCATTGGCTACCTGCTTTGAAGATCGCTGGAATTGGATGAGGAATATAGATCTTGTTATGTTAAATATTTTCTGTAACATTGTATACTTCACATGGAAAGGAAGAAATGAGTTAATCCATGGAAAATCTGAAAGATAAGCGATTTATATTGCTACTGAAGTTGTCAATTATGCAGTGATTCATAAAGCTTTTGTATGGAGCACTTCGGGAAGGTTGAATGTCAATCAGCAATTGCTGTTGAACAAATCTTGGCATCCTCCTCCTCCTGATTGGATCAAAGTAAATGTTGATGCAGCTTTGTTATCTTCTTATAAAGGAGGAGTAGGTGGAGTTTTCAGAGATTATAAAAGGAGGTTCCTTTATGCTTTTGGTAAACCTTGTGAACATTAGAATAATGCTTATTTGGAACTTCTTGTTATGAAGACTATTAAAGAGATGATAAAAGAATGGATGATGGAATAGAAAGGGATCATGATTGAAGGAGATAATGCTCATGTAATTAAGTTCATCCAAAATTCTTACAAAAAAGATGGGAACAAGTTTGAAGAGTTTTCTTTTATTAAAGATTTAACTGTATAGAAAGGAGTAATAATAAGTTAGTGGACTTATGTGCTAACTATGCCATTTTTTGTGCTTTTTGTTGGGATGATTTAGTTCCCAATAAGGTTCCTCCTTCATTTATTAAAATATTGAAGGAGGAATCGGTAAGAGATGGTGTGTAGTTGCTTCCTTGCTCTTTTTTTCTAGCTTTAATGCAATTTTTGCTTTCTCAAAAAAAAAAAAAAAGGATAAGAACTTAAAGGAATATTATCCACACTTATGCTGCTCAATCTGGACAGACAAAAGATGAGTACATGAGGCAGTAGAAGGGGGTTATCTCCCATCACTTCCAAAAGGAAATCTTTAAAGAGAAAGCATCCAAGGCTAAGAATTTGGCTCCTCAACTTATTAGGAGGAACAAGTAGTTTATCTGATAGCCAGCTACCTCGGTGCCATGCCCTCCATGCTTCAAAATGTAAGGTATCGTACTTACTTGGTCTGCGAGAGGCCACCATCCTACTAGTAGGTTGCTGATCCGTTCTCCAAAATTCAAGAAGTTGGCCTCAACGGTGGTTCAAACTAAAGAAGCTTCTGAAGTTAAGATAATGATTGATGATATGGGCAAGGGGCCCAAATCCCCTAAAAGAAAATTTATTCCCAAGAAAACTAAGTTGGATGTTCCTCCATCGTTGTCCAAAACTCCTAGGTTCTCTATCATGTTGACACAAATTCCAGTTAGTATTCCTTCCACCCTTATCGGTTTAGTTAATACTCATATTGATGTCCCAACTATCACAACAAATAGTGTTCTTACCACCAGGCCATTTGATGTTCTGGTTACCGATCTCACTGATGTCCCAGATAGGTTTTCTAGAAGTCCATCTGTCATTCTTAGGCTCCCTACTTGGGGGTCTGAGGACTTCACCTTACCTGATGTAGAAGCTATTACACTCCAAGCTCCTGCATCGCCTTCTGAGGTATATATATCTAACCCAGTAGAGGATGCCACCCCTATGACTATTTATTTAGGGACAATCAAGGGGGAGGGGATAGACTTAGACCAAGAGATGACTAATAAGTCAATTTTAGAACACTAGATGGATGATGATCCTAAATTATAGGCCATTATTTTTTTACTACAACAAGATAAACTTTTTAATATGGTGGAATATAAGGGGTACTTGTCCATCAATCCTGAATAAATAAGAGATAGACCAACCGATGAGGTAGTCCATGTGATAAGGGAAATCCTATAAAAGAAAGAAGGAATATCAACTTTTGACCCTCTTTTTTTTTTTTTTGAAGAAATGCATCAGCAATTGCATTAAAAGGAAGGAAAAAATAAAAAACAAGATACAAACTAAGTCAAGTGTTCACATTCCTTCTTCAAAAGAGAGCCTAGAGAAGAAGGAATGCTATCAAAAGAATAACTATCAAAACAAAAGGTGTAGTCTAAAGCTAAAGTAGCACACATGTCGGCTACTTTATTACAATTTCTATGTATATGGTTGAAAATTACTTTATTGAAGTCGGTTAAGGATTGAAGATTCTCTTCCATCCGATTGTAGCTTTGCCACTTTGCCTTATTCAAAGAGTTTTGAATGAATTTAATCACATTGATGTTGTCACCTTGAATTATAAGCCCTTTGTAATCCATCATCCACGGTTGTAAGTACTTTCTCACTGCCATCACCGCTTCCAGTTCAAGATTGGCAATGTCCCAATGAGTTCTTTTTTCCCCAAAAGCCACTAAAAGTCTGCCTTTATCATCTCTAAAATAGCCACCAATTCCAACCTTATAATAAAGTAATAGTGCCGCATCTACATTGATCTTGATCCATCCCTGCGGTGGAGGGTGCCAAAAATTTTGAAACTCCCAAGGGAGATTAGCACCCCAGCTAGCTAGGAGAGGACAAGTAGACAGAAAAGCTGTAGAAATCACATTTGCTGCCGTTGCAGAGACAATGTTAACTGTTTTCCCATGAGCTATCTCATTTCTATTTTTCCAATTAATGAAAACAGCATTACAGTAAAGAGTAACTATATTAGGTGCAATCCCCGAAAGATTTTTGAGCTCACCTAAACAATCATCCAGGGAATTAAAAACAGGAACAAAGAAACCCCATTCCTAAATTTTCTTCAGCACTTCCTGTAGATATTTACAGGTTACCATAATATGTGAAAGATTTTCAATATTCCCACAACCACGAACACATTGATCATTATTACTCAGTTTCCTGTATTTCAAAAATTCGTTTGTTGGGATTGCTCCTCTGCTCAACCTCCACCAGAAAAGTTCCACGCGTGCAGTGAGCTTCAGCTTTTTAAGCCAGATCGCAAAACCTGAAACTTCCTCACTATGATTTCTGTTGTAATGAGCTTCATAAGCACGTGCAGTAATGGATTTACCTGATAAAGAACAAATTTCCTCCAAAAAATCCTCATTTTATTCAGTGTCACTGTTAATCTGTAAAATAACAGAGATTAAATCTTCATTAAAAAAACACTGCAGCTCATTTATTTTCCATCTTCCGTTTGAATCAATAAAGTGACATAGCTTTAAGCCTTCCAATCCCAAACAATCAGCATTCACTGGCCATTTGTCAAGACTTTTATCTAATAGCCAAATATCATTTAGTACATCAATCTTTCTGCCATTAGCCACTCTCCACCTCAAAAGAGGTTTCAAGTATCGAGCACCTTCATATAATACCTTCCAAGCCACAGATGTATTGATCTTGCATTTGTTTCCCCACAAATTGTTTTCATATTTAGCTTTATCAATTCTGCTCAGCAAAGAATTCTGGTTCTGAATTACCCTCCATGTCAGTCTTGCTTTCAATGGCCCTTTTCTATCAACGGTTGAATGAAGACTTCTTCCCCCCAGCTGTTTAGGTTTATAAAGAGTGTTCCAAGAAACATAATGCAACCCCTTCTTTCCATTTCTCTTATTCCGTATAAAATTTATGCAACATTTATCAACTTCATGTAGAATTACCTTAGGTACCATATTGTGAGTAGATACAAAATTAGGAAGAGTTAAAAGCGATGTCCTTGCAAGAATAAGTTTTCCAGCCAAAGATAGACATTTGCTACCCCATGTATTTAGCTTTTGCAAGACTTTATCAATGAGAAACTGAAAATCTGATTTAACAGGTCTTCTAAGCAAAAGTTGGACACCTAAGTAATGGAGTTCTTTAAATGTTTTAAAATTAAGGATCTTCTTAATCCAGACAATATCAGCTTTGTTCATATATCTGCTAAACACAATATGAGATTTAGCATTATTAACTTTCAAGCCAGTCCATGAACAAAATTTAAACACAATGCATCTTAATTTGGTAGCCAATTTCTTAGAAGCATGAGAAAATATCAAAATATCATCCGCATACAATAGGTGGCTGACCTTTTGTGATCTACATGAAACTTGAATTCCTAGTTCTTGGCCCTCTTGTGCCATAGCTAAAGAGAAGAGGTGAGAGCATAAAATAAAGAGATACGGGGAGAGGGAGCAACCTTGACGAAACCCATTTTCAGCATTGATCCATTTGGAAGCTTTCCCGCTATTAATAATGGAGAATCTGGTATTTTTTACACATTCCATGATCAACACTATCATATTCAGCGGAAATCCAACCCTATATAGCATCTGTTCTAAAGCATCCCAGCCCATGTTGTCGTATGCTTGTTCCATGTCGATCTTTGCTACCATAAGACCTTTTTTATTCTTGGAAACTCTAAGTTTATGGAATACCTCTTGAGCAATAAGACAATGATCAGACATTGAGCGACCATTAATAAAAGTAGCTTGCTCTTCAGTGATACACTTAGTGATACAACTCTTCATTCTATTTAGAATCATAGTAGCCACTAATTTGTAAGTAGATTGACATAAGCTTATCGGTCTGAAGTTGCCTGGTACTAAAGGATTTTTGATTTTAGGAATTAGAACAACTAATGTATCTTTCCAATCCTTATGCATACAACCAGTTTTAAAAAAACTGTCAATGGCCTTCCACGTATCATCTTCCATAATTTTCCAAAAAAATTTGAAAAAGGAAGTTGTAATTCCATCAATGCCAGGAGATCTATTATTACCTTGACTGAAGACTACCTTGATCAACTCTTCTTTGGTAAAATTAGCCTTTAAACTACTTGCCTCTTTATCAGAAATCTGCAGCTCTATTGGTACTGACGACCATTCCGAAAGTTGACAATCCTTGGAAGCCCATTTTTTACAAAAAAAGTTGTAAAAGACTTCTTCAATTTGTTCAAAGTCTTCAACCAATTGATCATTATCATTTTTGATTTGCCAAATGCTGTTGCCATTTTTCCTAGCCAAAGCAAACTGATGGAAATACCTGGAATTACTATCTCCTTCTTGATGCCATCTGATTTTTGCTCTTTGATTCCACCAAGTAGCTAATCTACCCAAAGTAACATTTAATTCATGTATCTTGCTTCTCAAAAGCTTCAGTTTCTCAGCTGTTAAACCCTCACCAATAGTCTCTTCCAACTGCAGTTGAAGAATTTCTTTCTTAAGTTCTTCCTTCAATAGGTTCAGTTCCTTACATTTGTTCCTGTTCCAATAGTGCAATGCTTTTAACGTTCTCTTTAGTTTCCTCTGTAGAATTTCTGCATTGGAACCATGATCCTCTCTCTTCCAAGCCTTGACAGCAATATTCCACACTGCCGGATATGATTTCCATGTGTCTTCAAATCTAAAAAACTTAGATTTTTGATTTTTAGGTTCCTTCATTTTAAAAACTATCGAAGCATGATCTGAAGCAATCCGAGGAAGATGTCTCACCTTGGCCATAGGAATCATATGTAGAGCACTAGAATTTAGAAAGCATCTATCTAATCTTTCCCAAATTCTCAAATTACCATCTTTATTGTTGCACCAAGTGAATCTTGGTCCCACATAACCAAGATCATGGAAATCATTATTGGTAAGGAACCACTTCATCTCTTGAGGTCCCTTCGAGAAGTGAAACCTCTTCCGACCCATCTTATCATCCTTAGAAAGTATGCAGTTAAAATCACCACCTATGATAGCCAAAATATCTTCTTGCATGCTATTTTCCAGTGAATTCCAAAGAATTCTGCGTGACTGTACATCTTTCCCACCATACACTGTGGCCACCTTCCATCTTCCTAAAGAATTAATATTCAGATTACCTATAATACATTGGGATGAACCTTCAGTAAACTCAAAAGAAGCCAACTCTCTTTTCCAGAGCACCGCAATACCCCCTGATAAGCCAACTACTGGCTGAAAACATTAATCCCATTCACTTCCTATAAAGGAATCAATATCATGTCTTTCTAAACAAGAAATTTTTGTTTTAGTAAGACCAACAAACATACAATCATTCTCCTTCACAATTTCCCTAAGATATAGGGAGGCCTCTCTCTTTCTAGCCCCCCTACAATTCCAAAAAATAACTGAAGCCATTTAGCAAATAACAGGGGAACCGTCCACCATCATTTTTCTGTTCTTTTTATCTACTTTCCTTTTTCTTTGTTCAGCCTCAACCGGTCCTAAAGATTCTAACTCTTTAGAAAGTTTGCACTTCCCAGAGCTAGGAAAGAACCCCAGGTGATATGTACTTTCCTGCCTAATAACAGAGCTGTTGTTTTTTTGGCAATCTTCACCTTCAGTAACTCCTTCAAACAAACTATTAGTAGGACATACAGTGATGTCTTCTTCAACAACTTCCCCTTCTTCTATGTCTTCTACCAATGCCTGAAACATATTCTTGTTGGTAAAACCTTCCAAATCACCATGATTCTAATCAATTTCCTTGCCTTTGTCTTCCATATGATTAATATGATTCCCTTGTACCTCAGCTGTATATTCTTCCTGTATAATTTCCATGGCTTTTTCAGTCTTTGCAACTGGTTTATTCACCTGTTTATACTGCACAGGTGTATCTTTACTCTTCAAGTTATTTCTGAATTTGTTGTTTTTAAATTTGACATGTATCCACGGTCTATACTCTTCCCTGTTTTGCTGCTTCACATCTTCCTTTACCATATCAATTTGCTGCTTCATACTTTCACTGGTTTCATTCACCTTGGCATTAAAAATAGAATTCTTTGTAAGTTCTGGACATCTATCTTTACTATTACCCACTTTGCCACAATAATAGCACAGTGATGTCAACTTCTCATATTCCACCTTTTGAAAGGAACTGCCGTGAATTCCTTCAATCCAAACTCCTCAAGGGAGTTTCTTCTCTAGATCAATCCGAACACAGCATCTAGCATATTCCCACTTCCCCCATTTAAGCGAATTTCCATCCAAAAGCAACGGAACACCTATCATCAAAGCAATCAAAGAAATGTTCTCCTCATCCCAGCAACTTAAAGGCAGCCCAGGGAATTGAATCCACACAGGTGACGAGATACCCTTTAACGATTCTGTCGAGAATGAAGAAGTCCATCTATCCACCCAATGTTATGATTCCCAATATACCAAGGTCCTCCATTAAGGATTTCCTCCGTGGCTTCATTGTTTGTGAACGAACACAGAATCCAATCATTACCCAAAGAAGTAAGATGAAAACTACCAACCTTACTCCATTGTCTTCTAAGTTCTTGGCTACACACCGAGAACGGTAGATTTTGTCTAAGAACTTTTATTACCAGAGAATTCTTTAAAATTTGAGTATTTACCAATTCTTTAGCCGGATTGAGCTTCACAACCACCCCATCCTCCGACATACTGGTAGAAATTGAATGCGAATTCAATTTAATGTGTTGAGTCTTCTGCCAGGCCGACACAAAGCTATTCGCAGGAATGGAATTAGCTTTCAGGTCTTTGGTAGGAACAATTATCTCTTCTTCTTTCTCCAACGGAACCACAAGGTTTACATTCATCTCTCCCATGTTGTCCGATCTTTGCATTCCCGTCACATTACTAACCTTCCGCACCATATTCGAGACAGCCGCTGTCTCTATTTGTTGGATCAAATCTTATTCAAGATCCCTATCACTCTTCTTAGCCATATTATTTTGATCTTCAAGAATTCCTTTACCTTTACCCTCAGCTGTAGGTTCCAAATTCAATGATGGTCGAAACCCTTCATTGATAACCACATTTGAAACCTTTTTTCTCAGAACAGAATCATCGTTCCTTCCCCTACCAAAAATTGGATCACTGGATTTATTTTGAATGGAACGCGGGGGATCAGACGGAAGATTACCGCCGGCAATCCGCTGCCGGCGGTCAGACACCATCATCGATCACGCCGAAAAATGCAAAGTTGAAAGCCCGTGAAATTAAAAATTGAAACAAGAATGACTTTCTCTCTCTAGAATTCCCAGAGCTTCTCTCTCTAGAATTCTAAATTCCTCCTACATCGAATATTTTGGCAGGAACTTTTGACCCTCACTTAGATGGGTTGTTAGTGGAAAAGGATGAACTTACTGGTAGTTTCTGCATGGTTGAGACCCATGGATCTACTAAGGAACTAAACAAACGAAACACTGATCTGGCAAGGAGGAAGGTTTAGGTGTAGTTGATTCAAATTCTAATGAGTAAGTGAGAGCTAGGGAAGATAAGTACATAAAGAACTTGGAATCACAAGTAATAGAGATGCTGCAACAGGTTAAGGAAATGAAGGCACAGATAGATAAACCACAACATCTATTCTTAAAGAGATTTTTTAAAGCACAGCAGCGCACTGTAGTGGGTGATCTAGTCATTAAAAAGCAAAAGTCAGGGGAGTCTCTGGTTGAATTCATCTTGAGGTGGAAAAACCTCTCGATGAAGTGTGAACCCAAGTTACGAGAGCAACTTGAAGTGGAGATTCTTCTAAAGAATATCCATGGGTGATTGCTTTTCTACTAAAGGGTTTTATAATTAAAAATTTTGAGATACTTCTAATTAAGACTAGTAATCTATAGGAAGAGGCTCCTAGGATGCCTTTCTTACAAGATCAATCAGATGAAAAAAAAGGTCCTATGTTGGTCAAGACTTTTGAGAAGAAAACCACAGTTTCATAGTTGATAATGGGAAATGGCTGGTTGCCATCTAACCAAGTGCCCCACCACCACCATAGATTCAAAAAAAAGCCATTTAAGATTACTTCTCAATCTCCTATGAAATTTTATTTGAACTTTCTTAAGGAGCGGTTGCCTAAATAATATCCATTTAAAAGAGAGTCAATAAGAAAGATCTTTAGGAGTCTTCAAAAAAAGCTAGACTTTCAGTTTCTTGAAGCTGGAAGGCTAGAAGACATAGATAAGAATGATGATCACAAGTATTATTCTTACCACCGCATGCTCGGTCACCCACTTGAGGATTACATTGTGTTTAAAGATTAGTTATAAAGGAATCTCAGCCAAGGTAACATTGTCATCCCTAAAAATATCTTGTAGACTCAGAATAGGCCTCAGTCAAAACTATCTTAAGTGACACTCCTAACACTTCTATGTCCATTGAAGAAGGTTGGTATTTTGCTTTATCTCATGCATTTAAAAAGTCAATTAACAAATCTTTTCATCTTTCTCAATAGCTAGCCACGATAACCTAGGGCCTAATTTTAGAGGTTGACTTGGATGCTTTGGAGGAGGATGTTGAGCTACTTCCCTCTCCACTAATCATAGGAACTAGTATATTACATGAAAAACAAATGAAAGATATTTTTGTAGAGAGGAAGTATGTAGATGAGAGATGTATCTGAGTGGCAGATGGGTGTGTAAAAACACTTTCCCTCTCTTATTATCTAACTTTTATTTTTCCTCATTAAAGGCAAAGGGTCACAAGATTAATAAAAAGCATCCTTCTGCTCCTATTTTGATGATTAACCATGAGACTGAAATGCAAATTGATAAATTTTCTCCTCCAAGTCAAAACACTATTGAGATAAATATAAATATTAAAAAATTTGACCTTTCTGAATTGACCCTTAAAGGAGAAGTCGAGTTTGAAACCTTATCAAAAAGTGTCTTCCCTCAAATTGATTTTCAAATTATGATAAACCTTTCAAAAGTGACTTCCCTCAAATTGGAAGTCCTATTATGATAAACCTTTCAAATTATGTCTCTCTCTCTAGAAATGATGATCTAATGCCTATGGTAAGTGTAAACACCATCTTAGTTTTTCCTCCCAAAGATGTCGAGTAGGTGCAACTTTATGGTGATAAGGTCTAACCCCCTAGGCTTCCTCCTCATGATAAGGGCAAGTAAGCCATTTCTAAAGATCTAATTCCATGTTCTCCTCAACAATCTAATTTTTCTTTAATTCCATCAAAATTTTTAGTCTGTTGTTCATAAGGTTGACTATAACATCCTAGCCTATCTTAGGAAGATGTCAGTCAAACTAAGCATCCATGACGCCCTCCTTCTTTCAAAAGAAATAAGGGAATTCTTAATCAAGGCACTTCTCGGTTCTAAGATTTTCCTAGCTCAGTTGGCTTTAACTTTAAAAGAGGAAGCACTCTACTTCAAAGAAATCCCATGGGTGACATTTTCAGACAAATATTTACTTATGGGAACTACTGATCACAATCGCCCACTTTATATTACTATAGATGAGGGCAATTTCAAGTTATCAAGAGTACTTGTTTATCAGGGTGCATCGATCAACTTGATGAATATAAAGACTCTTGTATACTTTAGAATTGATAATAGAAATCTCTCAACTGATAAGTTGGTGCTTCTTGGTTTTAACAAAAAGGGCGAGAAGGCTTTAGGTTCAATTACCGTTCTTCTAAAGATAGGAGAGTTGAAAACTGAAAATAAATTTTGTATAATTGATTCAGAAACAAGAAAAGTGGATCCCAATTTTAAAAGAAAATGGGTGGACAAATCTCCAACCAAAGTCAATGATAAAAAGAAAAAGAAAAAAGAAGAAGAGTAAAAAGATAAAGAAATGATAGAGTCAGGTAGTGAAGATGATATCGACATCATTGTCCTTAGGCCTCCAAACATGTTGTCTCAAAGAGATGGAAAGATGGCTTTAAGGGCACATGGTTGAGGCTATGCTTCATTTTAAAGAAGAATAACCATCGTATATATTGATCTATAATCAAGTTCTGATGAGGAGTCAGAAAGATGGGCTGTTGTGATTTCTTTCAATTACCAAACTATAAATACTCCTCCAAAGTTTAATCTCACTTTAGACAAGAACAATGACCCCAAGGTTTATGTTCTAAAGGTTAAAAGTGAAAAGCATGAATTAAGGATATATGAAAAGCTTAGTAAAATAATTGAGGCCCTATCCTTGGCCCCACTGTCGATTGGAAATATTATAGGGTTAGAGATTAAAGAGGTTCCTAACCTAAGTGGTGAAGTGAGAAAAGTGTAAAATTTTTTTGTGGCTCCTCCTTTAAGGATGAAAGTGATGTAAAACTCAAAGAACCAAATTTCAATAAGTTAAATTAGTTACCTTTCAACTACTTTCCTTTTTGTGTAAAGAATTCTTTTTCTAAAGGTCCCATACCGTATCAATGGACTAAGAATCAAGCTAAATACCACAAAATATTTGGCAAACAAAAATTAAGAAAAATCCAACAAGAGGTATCGAATTTTGTATAATTAGTTTGTTTGATGATGATGAATATTATTTAATGATAACTTATCATCTTGAATCTCAGAATGTCCCTACTGATGTTGTCGGTCCCCTCGATGGACTCTGTTTGGAGACTTTAGATGATCCTGATGAACTTCAAGTTTGGGATTCACCCCCTAAATTTTAGGAAGAGATTAAATTGATAGTTGATGAAGTAAGAGAAATCAACCTGGGAACTGACAATGATCCTCGCCCTACTTTTATTAGTACCCAGTTGAGTGAGGATTAGTCTTAGGATCTAATTCAGCTTCTATCTGAGTTTAAGAATTACTTCGCTTGGACATATGACAAAATGCCAGGTATGTCTGCCAATGTAGCAGTCCATAAACTTACAATTTGACATGATGACATTCCTATTAAATAAGATCCTCAACGCATGTGCCTAGAGATCGAGAAATAAGTCTTTTTAAAATTAAGAAGTTACTCGTGGCTAGGTTTATCCGAGAGGAATAATATCCCTCTTGTGTGGCCAGCATCGTGCCACTTTGAAACAAAAATGGTCAAATTTAGATTTGTGTTGATTATAGGGATCTGAATAAGGTGTGTCCCAAGAATGAATTTCCTTTACCCATACCTGAACTAATGGTGGACATTACCTCCTCGCATGTTGTTTCCTCCTTTATAGAGGGCACATCCTGTTATAACCAAATCAGGATGGCCCCAAAAGATGAGAGAAACACTACATTCAAAACTCCTATTTGAATCTTTTGTTATAGGGTGATTCCCTTTGGTCTCAAAAATACTGGAGCAACCTAGCAGCGGGCCATGGCCTATAACTTTGACTACTTTATCCACAGTCAAGTTGAGTGTTATATTGATCATTTAGTTGTCATGAGCAAAGTTAAAGAGGCTCATCTGTATGACTTAAGATTCATTTTTGAGTGGTTGTGTCAATACAACCTAAAAATGAATCCTTTAAAGTGTGCCTTCGGAGTCACTTTAGGAAAGTTCTTAGGATTCATAGTGAGGCACCGCGGAATCAAGATTGATTCCACCAAAATTGAATTCATCTTAGATATGTCATCTCCTAGAAGCCTTATACAGTTTAGGTCTCTTCAAGGTAGGTTGGCATATATAAGGAGGTTTATCTCCAACCTTTTTGAAAGATGTCAACCCTTCTTTGTCTTAGCTAAAAGGATGCTAAATTCATATGGGACAAGAAGTGTCAGAATGCCTTGGATAATATCAAATAACATTTTTCTAATTCGCGAGTTTTGGCAGCCCCTATTTGGGGGAAACCTTTGATCCTCTACACTGTGGCCCTAGATGAGTCTTTTGGTGCCTTGTTAAGTCAAGTCAACGATGAGGGGAAAGAGAATGCTCTCTACTATCTTAGTCAAAGACTTCTTCCTACTAAAATATGTTATCCTTCGATCGAGAAGTATTGTCTTGCTTTAGTTTTTGCAGCCGAAAAAAGCTAAGGCATTACATGTTCTCTCATTTAATCAGATTGATTTATAGAATCAACCCTTTATAATATCTTATAACCCGATCCACATTGTCAGGATATTTGGCTCGATGGTCTATGATATTACTCTAATTTGATATCACTTTCATTCCCTTGTGTGCTATGAAAGGACAGGCCAATGTTGACTTCCTGATAGCGCACCCACTACCAGCTGATTCTCCTTTAAATGATGATTTTCTTGACAAAAAAACATGAGTGTAAGGGAATTCGATGACCCTGCCTAGAAATTATATTTTGATGGTGCGATATCCTCTCAATGGGGAAAAGCCTAAAAATCTATGATTCTTAAAAAAACCCAAAATTGGCCTAATTTTTATAATACCATAAAAGGGAATGATGCATTTTTCCTACCATTTATCAGAGCTTTGTATGAACAATTTGGGTGAGTATGAAGCTCTGATAACCAGTTTGGAACTTGCAATCTTAATGGAGATTAAAGAGATTAAAATCTTTGGTGATTCTCAACTGGTGATCAACCAGGTTACAAAAATGTATAAGGTATTGAACCCTAATATCCTCAAATATCATCCATACGCTACTCATTTGCTCGAATAGATCCTCGTTGTAACTTTATATATGATTCCCCGTAAAAGAGATTCTGCGGCGGATGCCTTAGCAAGGCATGCAAAGGAATTTGCATACCCGGAAGAAGACTCCATCCCAATAGAGATTTAAGGTTGTAAGGTCCTTTCCCCTATAGATTTGGAACACATCGATAGGTAATATCCCTAAATCCTTTCTACCTCTTCAACAACCGATGAAGAAGGTGACTTGAGAAAACTATTGATTAAATACCTTCAGGAGGGAAAACTTCCCAAGGACAAATCCCTTGCTAACCAGATAAAGAAATGTTCCCTATCATATACACAAGTCAATAACACATTATACCATCAATTATTCAATTAGATGTGGCTGTGTTTCCTAGATAAATGAGAGGCCTAGAAGATTATTAATGAAGTTCATTCTGTACTATATGTTGCTCATCAAACAGGTCCAAAAATGAAATTAAGAATTAAAAGACTTGGATACTACTAACTTACAATGATTGACGATTGCATGAATATTACGAAACATTATCATCAATGCCAGGTTTATGGTGTGGTTATATAATGGCAACCTAATATATGACATCTCATGATAGCTTCGTGGCCCTTCAAAATTTGGGCATGAATGCTATCAGGCCACCTGACCCTCCTTCAAATGGTTAACACTTAATATTAGCTACGGCTAATTACTTTCAAAATGTGCAGAAGCTATTCCCCTACCTAATAAAATTAAACCATATTTTAAAATTCTTTCTTGATCATATCATATACCAAATTGGCATACCCTACGAAATCATATCCAATAATGGATCCACATTCAAGTCCACAAAAATCAATAATTTTGAATGTTGCCATAACATTAATTGGAGATACTTGACAATTTATTACCCTCGGGCTAATGGATTGGCTAAGGCCTTCAATAAGACTTCAATGAAGATTATTAAGAAGACCCTCAATGATAATAAATGATAATGGGATGAGAAATTGTTGAAGCTTTATGGGCCTATTAGACTACATATAGAACCCTGACATAATCCACTTTGTTTGTACTAGTATATGGGTCCGAGACCGTGCTCTCCTTCAAGGTACAAATTCATTTGCTCAGAGTTGCAATCCAAAATCAAATCACAACTGATCTATTGCAGATCTAGACCCAAGTACTATAATTTTGAAGATAACAAACATTATTGTTCCTTGACTACTGTCATTCATCCATTTCTATTTTAAGTGCCTAGCTCACAAACCTTTCAGGTCCACAAGTTTGCTTGGAATGTCAATCAGCTCAAAATCAAGTAGACTAGGATTGAGTAAGTCTATAATTTCTAATTTAATTCATTTTTAACTTTCTTGAGTCAAATGTACCTTGGCGGATCCTGTTGCAAATCTATGTTTTCATGGCTTGTGTTTTGATGATTGACAAACACTACTTCTCTTGGACTACTTGTTGCTTCTAACTTTTCAGGAATCGAAGACCGGACGATCATGAAGAAGCCAAGTTCAGAATTACGTAGTTTAGGGTTGAGTCAGTCTGTACTTTTGTTTATCTCTTTTTGAGTCTACTTGTAATGGTCAAAGAGACTGATGCTAAGTAACCCTACACACACACACTTGAGAGACTTAGAATTTTTGTTTTTGCCCACATCGGCCCAGCCGATATTTATATCATCCGGGATGATCAGCTTAAAACAGAAAGTCTAATTAAGGATTCTTAATTAAGGCAGCCGACATTAACATATCGGCCTAGACGATACGTGTATCGGCCAGGACGATAAGCTCAAAACAGAAAGAAGTAGCCACCTTAGACAGTTAAGGTATACTGTATTTTTAAATTATCGGCCAGGACGATCCCCGTATCGGCCTGGACAAAATTACCAAATTATGCCTTAATTTATCAGGAAATCAAGGGAGTAATTAAGGATAATTGATACGATCAAATCGTCCTGGACGATCGCAGGATCGGCCAGGACGATACATTCAAAATCCTTGAGTTGCTTCAGGACGATAAATATCGGCCAGGTCATAAACAGAGCGATGCTCAGGACGATTTGTGTCTGATTTGAACTAATCGTCCAGGACGATTGTATGATCGGCCTGGACGATCAAGCCAAATTTCAATCGTCCAGGACTGTTCCCAGGGCGATGCTCTGGCCGATCTTCTTTGATTTGTACTGATCGGCCAGGCCGATGTCCAGATCGACCGGGACGATAAAGTCGGCTACTTGCAATTAATGAGCTCCTTGAGAGCTCTTCTTTTTAAGAGCTCTTGTTCAAACGTTTTAGAATATTTTTGGCTGCTGCCTTGACCTGAGAAGACCTTGAGGAGAGAAAGAGAGAGAGGGAGAGAGAGAGGATCTTGTGAGGGGGAGCTTGTGAGGGGGATTCACAAGGGTTGCTTCAAGGATCGCTGTGCTTGTCTTTTGTCTGGAGTTTCTCATCCGTGGAAGGGTCGGTAGAGGTAAGGAGTTTGCTTTTGGTTGTGGTTCTCTGCCAGCTTCAGGAGGAAGCAAAAGGAGGTAGGTTCTCTGCCTTGCCGTGTGGCAAAAAGGAGGTTCTTGTAAGGGCTTCTCTGCCTAGCCGTGGGGGCTAAAGGAGAGTCACGTTTTGTAGTGCAATACTTGGAGGGTGCCTCCAAGGAGTGGACGTAGGTCGAGTCGACCGAACCACTATAAATCTTGTGTTCTTATTTTTGCTTCCACACTTTTTTTCCGCATTAATTTCTTGTGGTGTGATTTGATTTGTGTTTTTATTTCTTTGTCTTAAAAGTTTTTTTAAATACCAATTCACCCCCCCTCTTAGTTAGCTTGGGACTAATTTCATAGGGCTTAACATCCCGAATGAACTTTCAAGTGGTATCAGAGCGGGATTCAAAAATTTAAGTTTGAAAACTTTTTGAATTTGATCCATGGCTAACATTGGGAATCGTAACACTACGGAAGGGTATTCTATTACCCGACCTCCCCTGTTTGATAACCTACCTTTTGATTTTTGAAAAACCCGCATGTCAACGTTTTTACAATCTTCTGATTATCGCATGTGGATGCTTATTCAAGAAGGGTATTCTCCACCTTCTCATGAAATTAATGGAATTAAAACTGAAGTTGCTTTTACTGAATGGACTTTCGATGAACGTGATTTGGCTCAATTAAATGCAAAGTGTTTGAACTATTTTTTCTGTGCTTTGAAATCTGAGGATTACATGCGAGTTTCAACTTGCAAAATGGGTAAAGAGATTTGGGATAAATTATGCATCACCTATGAAGGTACTAATGAAGTTAAGTAATCCCGTTTAAACATTCTCTTGCATGACTACGAACTTTTTTGTATGAAACCTCATGAATCAATTTCTGACATGTACACTAGGTTTACTCAGATTGTTACTTCATTGTATGCACTAGAAAAAGAGCTTTCAAATTATGAAAAAGTTAACAAGATTTTAAGAATTTGCCTTCGTCTTATGATGCAAAAATTACTGTCATTACTGAATCCAAATATTTGAACACCTATTCTATTGATAACTTACTTGGCTCACTCATTGCTTACGAGCAAGGGGTGAATCAAAGAAGTCTTGATGCAGGTGAGAAGAAAAAGGAGAAAACAATCGCACTGAAGGCGCACAAATCGGATTCTGAATCTTCCGGGTCTGAAAGCGATGATGTTGCCTTCATCACAAGGCAATTCAAAAGCTTTCTAAGGAAGAAACAAAAGCATCATCAAAGTTGGAGGAAAGGTAAGGATCACAAATATGTTAAGGGATCTTCTGATGTTGTTTGTTTTGAATGCAAGAAACCTGGACATGTGAAAGCCGATTGCCCTACACTTAGAGACCAATCAAGCAAAAAAAAAGTGAGGAGAAAGCTAAGCCTAGGAAGAACAATAAGAAAAACCAAAGGAGCTTTTGGGCAGAATCTGGTACTGACTCCTCTGAGACTGAACCAGAGGAAGAAACTACAAACTTGTGTTTCATGGGAAAAGATCAAAGTGATCAAGAAGAGGTATGTGAACTTTCCTACGATCAACTTCTTGAAGTCTCAGAGAAAATTCATGCATCATATAGGAAATTAAAGAAAACTCATGCTAGCTTAAAACTAGAATTTTTAAATCTACAAAAAGAGCATGAAATTTTAATTAAAGACCATCAAACAATTGATTCGAATCACATGACTTTACTTGATGAATTTGATAAGTTAAATAAAAATCATGATGAGTTAGTTGAAGAGCTTGATGCATTAAAAATAACACACACATCACTTGAATCAGATTTTAAGAAGTCTAAAGAGATAGAGAAAAATTTGAGAATTGAAAATGAAGTTTTAAAAAGCACAAATTTGAAGATTCAAAATGATTTAGAAGCATGTAAGAAAACTAGGATGACATCTACTTTTGATCAATTGCCAAAACCTAGGAAGAGGCATTATAACTCAAATCACTTAAGAAATCCCTTTCCTGGAGTTAGATGTTTTTCATGTGGCATGCTAGGACACATCTCACACACTTGCACGATTCACCATAGTACACATTGGGTGTGAAGACCTAAGGTGCATGATCCACATCATACCACACATGCATTGCATTCTTCTCTTCATAAGAAGGAACCCAAACCTTCTTGGGTTCCTAAATCTAACATTTGATAATTTTGCAGGAGGGCTCTCACAAAAGACCTCGTGAGAGTATGTGGTACCTGGATAGTGGATGCTCTCGACATATGACTGGTGATGCTAGCCAGTTTGTTGTACTAGAGTCCAGGACTGGAGGCAAGGTTACTCTTGGAGACAACACCACCAGGAAGGTGGTAGGAGCAGGCATAATTGGCAATTCTAAGAACCTTATGATTGAAAATGTTTTGCTTGTAGATGGATTGAAGCACAACTTGCTCAGCATCAGTCAATTCTGTGACAAAGGCTTCATCGTGCAGTTCTTTACAGATTCATGCATTGTAAGTTTAAGTAACAACACTATTTTGCAGGGAAAAAGGATCAACAACGTCTACATGTTTGATTTAAATAACATTGAATGTGCTGCTTCTTTTTGCTTAAAAACTGTAATTGATGATTCTTGGTTGTGGCACAGGAGGCTTTGTCATGCAAGTATGAAAATCCTTAGAAAAGTGACCCAAAAAGATCTAGTTAGAGGTATCCCCAAACTTAAGTTTACAAAAGACCACCTTTGTGATGCCTGTCAACTAGGAAAGCAAGTCCACTCCACTTTTCAACCCATCAAGGACATTAGCACCTCTAGACCTTTAGAAGCCCTTCACATGGATTTGTTTGGACTCATTAGCACGGCTAGTTTGGGAGGGAAAGTCTATGGCTTTGTGATTGTTGATGACTACTCGAGGTTCACTTGGACTAGATTTCTTTCACATAAAAATGAGTCTTTTGAGGAGTTTAAAACTTTTTCTACTTGGATTCAGAAGAAGCTAGGTTGTGAGATTTTGACCATCCATAGTGATCATGGGGGAGAATTTTAAAATGAAAGATTTGGAGATTTTTGTGAGGACAAGGGGATTAGTCACAATTTTTCAGCCCCTAGGACCCCTCAGCAGAATGGGGTAGCTGAAAGGAAGAACCGGACCTTGGTGGAAGCCACTAGAGCCATGCTTGCTGAGTATTCACTTCCAAAATACTTTTAGGCTGAAGCGGTTAACACAGCTTGTTATGTGTTGAATAGGGTGAATGTTAGAGCTAAATTAGAGAAGACACCCTATGAGATCCTTAAGGGTAGGACACCCAATCTTTCCCCCCTTCATGTCTTTGGTTGTAAGGTTTTCATTCACAATAATGGGAAATCTCACTTGGGAAAATTTGATCCTAAATCTGATGAGGGAGTATTCTTGGGATATTCTAGTGTTGGGAAGTCTTTTAGGGTGTTTAACAAGAGAACTTTAATGGTGGAAGAGACAACTCATGTAGTTTTTGATGAGTCTGAGCCTAAGAAACATGGAGTAGAAGATGATGATATTGGAGAGATTACTAGTGGAGTAGAGAATTTGGGGAAGGGGTGTGAGCACCTAAGTAATGAAGGAGTAGAAGGTGTCACCCAAGGAGTAGAGAACTTTGTTGAAAGGGGAGAAACTTCACACACTTTGCCTAGAGATTGGAGATACTCTACAAGTCACCCCAAGGATTTGATCTTAGGAGACCCTTCTAGTGGAGTTAAGACTAGACATGGACTTAGGAAGGAGGTGAACCACTCTTCCTTTATTTCTATGACTGAACCCACCACCATTAACCAAGCCCTTTCTAATGAGTTTTGGATTTTAGCAATGGAAGAAGAGTTGAATCAATTTGTTAGGAATGATCTTTGGGAACTTGTGGAAAGACCTAAAGGACAAAGTGTAGTTGGAACAAAGTAGGTCTTTAAGAACAAAGTGAATGATTCAGAAGTGGTGGTAAGGAATAAAGCAAGATTGGTGGCTAAGGGGTACAATCAAATAGAAGGGATAGACTTTGAGGAGACTTTTGCCCTGTAGCTAGATTGGAAGCCATTAGAGTGCTATTAGCCTTTGCCTGTTATAAAGGATTTAAGCTTTTTCAAATGGATGTCAAGAGTGCCTTTTTAAATGGGGAGATAAAAGAAGATGTGTTTGTAGAACAACCCCCAGGTTTTGAGAGCTCCCAATTTCCAAATCATGTGTTTAAATTGAAAAAGGCATTGTATGGTTTAAAGCAGGCACCAAGAGCTTGGTATGAGAGGCTTAGCACATTCTTACTAGAAAGGGAGTTTGTCAAGGGAAGTGTAGACACCACCCTTTTTTAGGAGAGTTGGAGATGATTTACTCATTGTTTAGATTTATGTGGATGACATACTCTTTGGATCTTCTAATAAAATTTTGTGTGATGATTTTTCTAAAACAATGAGTAGAGAGTTTGAGATGAGTTTGATGGGAGAATTGTCCTACTTTTTGGGGTTTAGCATAAAGCAATTGGAGGATGGAACTTTTCTAAATCAAACAAAATACATAAAGGATATTTTGAAGAAATATGAAATGGACAAAGCCAAGCCAATTAAAACAACAGGCATAGTTTTCTTCTCTAATAAAAAATCTATCTCAAGTTAAAGATTGGTTAAGGAATTGCGATCTTGTCTTAAGCTTGTTTAAGCAAATCTATGTTATACTTATAATGTTTAAAGTCTTTTTATCACATCAAAATTTCTCGTTACTCTTGTCCTTGATTATTAATTCTGCTCGTGATAACTCTTCTTTTTGTTAGAGAGAGTGCTCTTGTTCTCTAATATATGAGAAGATATATTCACAACTTTGTTTTTAAAAGATTATAAAAGAGAATATAGCTTACAAAAAGAAAAAAATTGGCCAATGATGCCAACAAAAGATGCGCAAAGACGCCAAAATTGAACCAAAAAAAAAAAAGTTCGCAAAGCGCCACGATATTGACAAGAGGCATAAAATGAGCCCACTCCAAAGCAAGCTACTCTCTCTTTTTAAATCTTTTAGAACTTAGAAGTGTTGGTTATCAAAGACTTGACTTCGATTAACTTGCGATTGTGACAAATTTACTTTACCTCATTATTGTATGAAGATGTTTTTTTTAAGCCAAGTGAAAGGTGGATTCCTTTTTCTCATAAACCCTTGAGTTAGGTCATTGATTTCAAAAGACGATTCTACCCTAAAAAAAAGTATGAGTTAAGGATAGTCATGATCGGATATTCTACTATTCTATAGATTGATGAGCTTATTAACACATTAACTCACAAATTTTCTTTTGATTTAATCACATGGAATACTATATCATGTTCATGCCTTGGTAAAAAAAAAGAAAAAAAAAAAAAGGAGGATCTCTTTTGCTTTGCTTTCTTGTACCCTTCTTTTTGATATGTCAAAAGGGGGAGAAGTGTATGAGATTCCTCTTTTCATCAATCCTGAAATTTTTTGCTATTTTTTTCGTAATGTTTTGCCATCATCAAAAAGGGGGAGATAGTTGCAAATCTATGTTTTCATGGCTTTTGTTCTGATGATTGACAAACACTACTTCTCTTGGACTACTTGTTGCTTCTAACTTTTCAGGAATCGAAGACCGGACGATCATGAAGAAGCCAAGTTCAGAATTGCGTAGGTTTAGGGTTGAGTCAGTCTGTACTTTTGTTTTTCTCTTTTTGAGTCTACTTGTAATGGTCAAAGAGACTGATGCTAAGTAACCCTACACACACACACTTGAGAGACTTAGAATTTCTGTTTTTGCCCACATCGGCCCGGCCGATATTTATATCGTCCGGGACGATCAGCTTAAAACAGAAAGTCTAATTAAGGATTCTTAATTAAGGCAGCCGACATTAACATATCGGCCTGGACGATACGTGTATCGGCCAGGACGATAAGCTCAAAACAGAAAGAAGTAGCCGCCTTAGATAGTTAAGGTATACTGTATTTTTAAATTATCGGCCAGGACGATCCCCGTATCGGCCTGGACGAAATTACCAAATTATGCCTTAATTGATCAGAAATCAAGGGAGTAATTAAGGATGATTGATACGATCAAATCGTCCTGGACGATCGCATGATCGGCCAGGATAATACATTCAAAATCCTTGAGTTGCTTCAGGACGTAAATATCGGCCAGGTCATAAACAGGGCGATGCTCAGGACGATTTGCGTCTGATTTGAACTAATCATCCAGGACGATTGTATGATCGGCCTGGACGATCAAGCCAAATTTCAATCGTCCAGGACTGTTCCCAGGGCGATGCTCTGGCCGATCTTCTTTGATTTGTACTGATCGGCCAGGTCGATGTCCAGATCGGCCGGGACGATAAAGTCGGCTACTTGCAATTAATGAGCTCCTTGAGAGCTCTTCTATTTAAGAGCTCTTGTTCAAACATTTTAGAAGATTTTTGGCTGCTGCCTTGACCTGAGAAGACCTTGAGGAGAGAAAGAGAGAGAGGGAGAGAGAGAGGATCTTGTGAGGGGGAGCTTGTGAGGGGGATTCACAAGGGTTGCTTCAAGGATCGCTCTGCTTGTCTTTTGTCTGGAGTTTCTCATCTGTGGAAGGGTCGGTAGAGGTAAGGAGTTTGCTTTTGGTTGTGGTTCTCTGCCAGCTTCAGGAGGAAGCAAAAGGAGGTAGGTTCTCTGCCTTGCCGGGGTGGCAAAAAGGAGGTTCTTGTAAGGGCTTCTCCGCCTAGCCGTGGGGGCTAAAGGAGAGTCACGTTTTGTAGTGCAATACTTGGAGGGTGCCTCCAAGGAGTGGACGTAGGTCGAGTCGACCGAACCACTATAAATCTTGTGTTCTTATTTTTGCTTCCGCACTTTTTATTGCGCATTAATTTCTTGTGGTGTGATTTGGTTTGTGTTTTTATTTCTTTATCTTAAAAGTTTTTTTAAATACCAATTCACCCCCCCCCCCCCTTTCTTGGTTAGCTTGGGACTAAGTTCATAGGGCTTAACATCCCGAACGAACTTTCAGATCCTAAAGCTAAGTAACCTTGCACATACACTTAAGGGGAGAAATTTTGTTAGTTAGAGTTTTTTTTTTATTTTTTGCTCATATCATACATGATGATTTTGCATCATCCTAGATGATCAATTAAAAATAGAAACCCTAATTAGGGCATCTGGGTCATGTAAACTTTCTTAAGCAATTTATCTTGGATGATACTCCCATCATCTAGGATGATATACTCAAATCAGAAATACTCAGCCACCAAACTCATTTAGGCCATATGTTATTTTTAAAATTTTATTCTAATCGTATAGGATAATCCAATATTATCAAGGATGATTCATTACAATCAGGCCTAAATTTGTTAAGTGATTAAGGAAAGTATTTAAGGTTTGATTCATCAATCATATCATCTTGGATGATCTTTGTATCACCCTGGATGATCAGTAAAAAAAACATAGTATTATCCTGAATCTCCTAGATGTCTTAAACTATATATTGGATAATTAGTTATATTTATTTATCATCTAGATGTATCTCCTGTATTTCCTGAACTATCTGCTAGACAATAATCATTGATTTTGACTAATCATAAATGACGATGACCACATCCTCCTGTATGATCATAACAAATTTCTTCATCGTCCAGATGTATCTCTTGAACATCCCAAACTATCTGATGGATGATAATGTATGATTTTGAATTAATTATATGGGATGATGTCCACATCATCCTGGATGATCAGAATAAACCTTGTGTTATAATCCTACAGTAGACCTAGATCATCTTGGTGTGAAGGGTTGAATTGCACTAATTGCACAAGATGATCTATCGATCGTCTCGGACAATCTTTGATGGTAAGTTAAAAATTAGGGAAATTTTTAGGCATTCTTTATATCTCTCAATTATTAATGAAGAATCTTTTACTATTGTCCTTACTTGAGAGAACTTAGAGAAGGAGAAGAAGAGCTTATGAGAGAGAGAGAGAGAGAGAATCTTGTGAAGGGGAGTTTATGAGGTGTTCATAAAGGTTGATCCAAGCATGGATTCAAGTCATATTCTCCAATCATCATCTTTGGCTCCTTGGTGGCTCTTGGGACGTCTTCATCAGCATTATATCAAGGTTCTCTGTCTGCTTCAAGATGAAGAAAAAGGAGTTATTATTCTCTGGCTACTTTAGGAGAAAGCAAAATGAGTCAAGGTTCTCAGCCTCATCGGAGTCGGTGAAAAGGGCTCGTAAGGGCTTCTCCACCTTATTATGGGAGCAAAAAGAGAGACATTGTATTTTAGTGTAATACCTAGAGTAGAGGCTCTAGGGAGTGGACGTAGGTCAAGTTGACCGAATCACTATACAATATGTTGTGTTCTTTCAGTTTTATTCTTGCACTTTATTTTTCACATTTTAATTTTTATGGTTGATTGTATGGTTGAAATCTATGATTTATTTTGTTATTTTCTTCCATATCAAGGGTTGATCTTGGGTTTTTAAAATATTCAAAAAGGTTTCAAAAAGATTTTTCTCTTTGTTTAAGAATTTTAAAACTAATAATTCACCCCCCCCCCATTTTGGTTAGCCTCAAGCTATTTCATACTAGTTTAACAATCCTAACAAACTTTTAAGTGGTATTAGAGCAGGATTCATAAAATAATGTTTTAGAAAACTTTTTAATTTTGATCCATGGCTAACTTTGGTAACCAGAACAGCAAAAGTGTATTCCATTACTCAACCACCTTTATTTTTTTTAGTTAAAACCCATGGAGGGGCCTAAGTGTTAATATAAAAAATAGGTTATAGAGTCCTTAAAGGAAATCATCGGCTCACTACTGCTCAAAGGAGCTATAAAACAAAGATAAAGAAAACCTAAGAGCCAATTATCTCCACTACCAAAAAAATACAATGACCCTAATAACATTCTACTGATGCTAAAGACAAGCATCCAAAAAAGAAAGAGCAAAGGATAGCAGTAAGTCTCAGTCTTTCTATCAAAAATGAAGTCAATCCTGATCAGCGTCCTCTGTAAAAAAGAGAGATAGGAAACAGGAGAACTATGCCAAAAAATAATATTAGCAAAAAAACTATAATAAAAGTAGTGAAAGAAAAAATAAAAGTGAAAAAAGACCACAGTAAAACCAAGCTCTGAAATCAGAACATAGGAGTTCATAATACAAAAAATCCAATCTTTCCAACCATAAGTCTTCTAGCAACTGAAACAACAGATCTCACCATCAAAGCATAGGTTAGAGAAAAGGAAATAATTGAAATTTAAGATAATATCACACAGCAAAATATAGGATAAATTGAGGACACCACCACAAGAAACAACAAAGCCAGTCATAGGATGGTAACAACAAGAGCTCAGGAAGCTAGCCCAAAAATAAGCTTCATTAGGAAGTACCACAAGCCACTTAGTCCTACTCAGAGAACCAACCAAAAGGATCACAGAAAAGGTCCTTCAGTAAAACCCATAATAACCATAATATTAATCCAGGATATCGAGAAACAGCACTACACAAAACCACCCAAACACCCATAGACCAGAGATGGAAGAAACTACAGCTCCAGAAAAATCAAACTTAGAAGCAACCAGAAGAGGATAATTATTACCAGCCAAATAGAGAAACATTAAATATTTTAGATTACCCAGATTACTAGAGCAATTATAATATAACCAGTTAATCAGCCGACCACTATTATCAAGATGCCAATCCAAATCCCCCTCATTCCTCCCATCCCCCCAAAAGGTAGGAGAGCAACAATGGGACTTACCTTCATTAGAATAACCGTAAATATCATTGCTCCAATCACTAACTAAATAGACATTAGCAAAAATAGAGAACCACCCAGAAAAATTAACAAAAAGGAAACAATCAATAAAATACCAAAACCTCATAAGAACCCAAAAATAGGTAGCTAACACAAAATTGAAACCAATCCAACATAAGCAGCCAAAAGATAAGAAGCAACCCTACGGTGCCAGCAAAACATGACAAGCCAAAAACCCCAGGGACAAAACAACCAAAACCATGGGAGCAGAACAAAAATTAAAAGTTGACATAAGGAGTACCATTCTCATCCAATTTAATCATACCAGATAACAGGCTAGGAATATTAGAATGAATAACATCAATAAAGCCCCTGAGACTACAACCCCACTGGGCCAGCCAGGAGGCACAAGAATTACCACCCTCCTTAGCCTGGCTGAAAGAAGAGTTTAAAAACAACCTCAATCTTTTAATATCCCTAGCCAAATAGAAATAACTAGGATCACAACAGCCATCCTGTTCCTCCTGAATAGGCAAAATGTTAAAACTAGTAGAAATTTCAATAACCACATTAGTTATGTTAAGAGGAATACACAATTGAATACCATACAAAATGGCTTTATAAAGGGCAGAGACCGCATTACCATTATGATTCGGACCCGCAAAAGCAATGATAAGGTGGCCATCACAGTCTCTTATAATACCACCACAACCATTTATCAACTCAGTATTAGCACCCTCAACATTAAGTTTAAAAAAATTAGCACGGGGCTTGTACCAGCAAGTAACATTAAGAGAAGACCTAGCCCCCTCCCAATTAACCCCTAAAGTATAAGCTACATCATAACAATTAATAAAGTTTTTACTAGTGATCTGATTAACAGCAATAAGAGCCATGATCTTGTCCTTCACCCTTTGAATAACATTAAGATGATTCATTTTAATAGCATTGAAAATGGAATTATTTCTTTCCAACCAAAGGAACCAAAGAATAAGGGATGAGATAACATTGCGAATATGGCCTTTAGTATCACAAAACCAAGAATTAAGAAGGGTATTAAGAGATAAATGAGCATTAAAAGTGTTTAAATTAAACATGTCATCAAAATGGGTCCACGTTCTCACAGCCACAGGGTCAGAAACAAAATTATGGTGCATAATTTCAGTGTGATAACAGTATTGGCATTTAGAAGCTAAACTAAAACCTTTCTTAATAAGCATATCTTTCGTAGGGATGAATTTATGGAGCACCCTCCACACAAAAATAAGAAACCTACTGAGTCAATATTTGAAATGTATACTAGGTTTACACAAATAATTACTTCCATACATACCTTAGGAAGAGGGCTAACTAACTATGAGAAAGTTAACAAAAATTTGAGAAGTTTACCTTTTTCCTCTGATGCTAAGATTATTATTGTAATTAAATTCAAGTATCTGAATGTTTATTCAGTTCATAACTTAATTGAATCACTAATTACTTGCGAGCAAGGAGTGAACCAAAGGTAGCTAGATGTAGGAGAGAAAAAGAAGGAGAAAATTGTAGCCTTGAAGGCGAATGATTCAGACACTAATTCTTCTGGCTCTGAAAGTGATGATGTTGCTTTAATCACTAGGCAATTCAAAAGTTTCTTTAGGAAAAAAGAAAAAGCATCATAAAAAATAAAATAAAGGTAAGAACTACAACAATTCTAAAGTTTCTTCTAACATTATCTATTTTGAACGCAAGAAGCCAGGGCATCTGAAGGCTGATTTTCCAACTCTGAAAGTTCACCCAAGCAAGGCGAAGGGTGAAGAAAATCTAAGTTCATGAATGATAAGAAATGGATTTAAAAGGTTTTCCAGGTAGATTTTGCATCTAACTCCACTGAAACTGAAGCTGAGGAGAAGACAATAAAACTTGTGTTTAATCGTGGATAATCATCTTGGTCGCTCTGACCAAGAAGAGATATGTGAATTAACATAGGATTAATTTCTTAATGTTTCTGAGAAAATTTATTCATCTTATAGAAATCTTAAAAATTCGTATGCTTTCTTGAAACTGGAACTTGTGAACTTACAAAAAGAGCATGAAGTTTTGATTAAAGGTCATTCTACACTTTATAGTAATCACATGACATTATTAGATAAATTTGATGCTTTGAACAAAAAGTATTCTGAATTGATTGATGAGTATGATTCTCTAAAAAGTTTACATGTTGACCTAGAAATTGCATATAAGGGATTAGATAATCTCGCAACTAGTTTAGATCATAAGGAGCTTGCTTTGAAAATAGAAATTTAAATTCTTAAAATGAAAATAAATTGTTAGAAGCTCAAGTGACTGCTTTCAAAGAAAATAAATAACCACCCATGATGTTTGAGTTTCACAATCCATCATATCAGTATGCATCATTCAAACTTAGGAAGAGGTATTATAACCTGAGTAGATTAGTAAACCCTTTTCTAGGTGTTAGATGTTTTTCATATAGCATGCTAGGACATATCTCCCACAATTGCACCATTCACCATAGAACACTTTTGATTTGGAGACCCAAATTACATGATTCACAATATAACACACATTTATTGCATTCTTCTTTCCATAAGAAGGGACCCAAACTTATTTGGGTTCTGAAATCTAACATTTGATGATTTTGTAAGTTATCTCTCACTCAAGTCCTCATGAGAGCATGTGTTACCTGGGTAGTAGATGCTCAAGCCATATGACTAGAGATGTAAAATAATTCATTTCACTGGAGGCCAGGGCTGGAGGAATGGTCACTCTTGGTGACAACACCATCAGGAAAGTGGTGGGCATATGAATAATCGAAAACTCTAAGAACCTTTTGATTGAAAATATTTTTCTTGTTGATAGCTTGAAATATATTTTGTTCAACATTAGTTAACTTTGTGATAAAGGATTTATTATAAAATTTTGTCAAATAGCTGCATTATAAGCTTAAATAATAACATTATTTTATAGGAAAAAAATGATCAATAACATCTACATACTTTATTTAAATAATATTGAATGTACTGCCTCTTTTTATTTAAAAAAATATTGTTGATCAGTCTTAGTTGTGGCATAGGGGTTTATGTCATGCTAGCATGAAAACACTTAGAAAAGTAACCCAAAAAGACTTAGTAAGAGGAATCCCTAAGGTTGAATTCACTAAGGACCTTCTGTGTGATGCATGTCAACTAGGGAAATAATACAAATCCTCTATCCACTCCAATAAGGACATTAGCACCTATAAACCATTAGAAGTCCTTCACATAAATTTATTTGGACCCATTAACACTGCAAGCTTAGGAGGAAAGGTCTTTGGAGTTATAATAGTTGATGACTACTCGAGGTTCACTTGGATTAGATTTTTGTCACATAAAAGTGAGTCTTTCGATGAATCTAAATCTTTCTCCACTATGATAAATAAAAATTAGGTTGTGAGATCTTGACCATCCATAGTGATCATGGTGGAGAGTTTAAAAATGAGAGATTTTAAACTTTCTGTGAGGAGCAAAGGATTAGTCCCAACTTCTCAGCTCCTAGGACCCCTCAACATAATAGAGTAGTTAAAAGGAAGAACAGGATCTTAATGAAAGCCATTAGAGCCATGCTTATTGAGTATTCACTTCCAAAATACTTTTGGACAAAAGCGGTGAATAAAACTTGTTATGTGTTGAATAGGGTAATTGTTAGATTTAAACTGAATAAGACACCCTATGAGATTATTAAGGGCAGGACACTCAAACTTTCTCACCTCCATGTCTTTGGTTGTAAGATTTTCATTCTAAACAATGGGAAATCACCCATAGGAAAATTTGACCCAAAATCTAATGAAGGCGTGTTCTTAAGCTATTCATATATAGTGAAATACTTTAGAGTGTTTAATAAGAGGACATTGGTGGTGGAGGAGACTACTCATGTAGTGTTTGATGAATCAAATTCTGAGAAGTCTAGAGTTAAGGAAGAAGAAGAAGTAGGCGAGATTACCCAAGGAGGAGAAACTACAAAACTAAAAAAAAGGGTAGAACCTCATAACACTTAGCCCAGAGATTAGAGGTATTCTTCGAGTCATCCTAAAGAACTGATCTTAAGAAACCTTTTTGAATATGTTAAAACTAGGCATGAACTTAGAAAAGAAGTTAACCACTCTGCCTTTATCTCAATATTTGAACCCACCAAAATCAATCAAGCCCTTTCTAATGAATTATATATTTTAGCTATGCAAGACTAACTGTCCAATTTGTTAGGAATGATGTCTGGAAGCTATTAGAAAGACCTAAGGATTAAAGTGTAGCAAAAACTAAATTGTTCTTTAAAAATAAAATGAATGATTGAGGCGTGGTGGTTTGGAATAAAATAAGAATGGTGGTAAAGGGGTATAAAGAAATAGAAGTGATTGATTTTGAGGAGACTTTTGCCCCTATAGCTAGATTGGAAGCAATTATAGTGCTACTAGCCTTTGTCTATTAAAAGGTATTTAAGCTTTTCCAAATAAATGTCAAGAGTGCCTTTTAAAAGGGGTAATAAAAGAAGATGTGTTTGTAGGACAACACCCAAACTTTGAGAACTCCTAATTTCCAAATCATGTTTTTAAATTAAAAAAGGCTTTGTATGGATTAAAACAGGCACCTAGGGCATGGTATGAGAAGCTTAGCACATTCCTACTATAAAGAGAGTTTGTTAAGGGGTGTGTAGATACCACCCTTTTTTGAGAAGAGTAGGAGATGAATTACTCATTATCCAGATCTATGTTGATGATATACTTTAGGGATCTTCTGATAAAGATTTATGTGATAATTTTTCTAAAATAATAAAGAAGGAATTTAAGATGAGTATGATGGGAGAATTATCTTACTTTTTGGGGTTTAGCATAAGGCAAATGGATGATGGAACTTTTCTTAATCAATCAAAATAAATTAAGGACATCTTGAAGAAATATAAAATGGATAAGGCCAAGCCAATAAACACTCCCATGAGCTCCAGTGTTCAATTTAATAAAGACTCAAATGGAAAATCAATTGATCAAAAAAAAAATATATAGAGAAATAATTAGATCTATACTTTACTTGACAGCTAGCAGTCCTAATATAACATTTAGTGTGTGCCTTTATGCCAGGTTTTAAGCTGATCTGAAGGAGTCCCATCTAACTGCAGTTAAAAGAATCCTTAGATATCTCTTAGGAACCCAGAACATAGAAATTTTGTATCAAAGGCATAACACTTCTTTCGAGATTATAAGATATTTTGATTCAGACTTTGTAGGATGTACAGTGGATAGAAAGAGAACCTCTTGAACATGCCAATTCATAGGATAATCCTTAATCCTAGTTTAACAAAAATAAAACTCTATTGCACTTTCCATTGCTAAAGTTAAGTACATTGCCTTCGAAAAATGTGTGGCCCAAGTCATTTAGTTAAAGAAATAAATTCTAAATTTAGGATTACCTATAGGCACAATATCAATTATATGTTATAACCCTAGTGCCATCTACATTTCTAAAAACCCAATCCGACATTCTAGAACCAAAAACATTGATATAAGGCATGACTTTATTAAGGACCATGTTACTAAAGAAGATATTGAGTTATACCATGTAGCAACTGAAAACTAACTAGCTGACATCTTCACTAAACCACCGGCTTTTGTAACTTTTAGCATATTAAGGACCATATTAGGTGTCATAGATATAAATTAATGAACATGATGATTACTGACTCTGAATTCTCTATTTTCTGATCTTTCTTTTGTGTTGTTTGCATGTTATTTTTTCTATTTTAGTGTTTTATTCTTATGTCATTTTTTCCATTAGTTTTGGTTTTATTGGTCACTACTAGAATGACATTTTTATCTTATTTTGTTTTTGAAAATTTGTAAACAATGATTGACATTCCAAAATCAGTTAGAGGAAGAAACACTGTTGATTGTGTATTTTCCTCTGACTCCTTTATCGGCATAATTTTCTTTTCAAAGTAAGAATATATTTCAAATTAAAAATTGGACTTTGAAATTGAAATCTTTTCTTTCCTCTTATGTTAATCTATCTCATATGAATAATGTTCAAAGTTATTACATCACTTTCGACCTTTCTTGATCAAGTTGTGGCATTTATCATATAAATATGATTTTATTTTATGGTATACTCATCCTTATATTAGAGAATGAGTTTTTCTTCTCTTTTATCTAGAATATATTCTCACAACTAAGAGTCTTTAAATGTTTCAAAAGGGAGCTAGCTTGCAAAAATGACAAGAGGCATAAAATGAACCCAAAAAGAAAAACTGAAAAGATTCGCAATGATTGCTAAATAATTCAAAGATACACAAAGTGTATCAAAAATCAAAAGATGCGTAAAGTGTGCCAAATAATTTATAAGAGGCACAAAATGAGCAAATAAGAAATCAAGCTTCCTTCTTGTTCAAAACTTTAAATCTTAGAAGAATTTATGTGTCACTTGATATTTTTAAAGACTTGATTTTTGAAACTCTTGATCATGACTAATCTCTTTGCTATATAATTCTATAAGATATTTTTCTATCATAAAGTTTTAAACATATCACTTTTCTAATCCATTTTCTTTTATGAGTAAATTTTTTGTTTTTGAAAGTTTTTTTCCCTGTAAAGAGTCCTAGTTGTGGATAAGAGGATCTGTTATTCTACCATTTTTCAGATTTCGATAATATTACTTCATTTTTACAAATTTTTGATTCAATCATATAGGAAATTTATCATCTTCTAGTATTGATTAAAAAAACATGTTGTCTACTTTTGTTATTGATTTTTGTTATCTTTTTCTTATGTTTTTTACTTATTTTTTTATTAATTTTGACAAATTTTTTTTATTTGCCGTACCTTTTCTTATCAACTCTATCAATCCTCAAATTTTTCACTTTTTTTTTTTACATAATCCTGGATAATATACTAATCTTCTAAGATGATATACCAATATCCTAGATGATGTCATCAATTCACAATTCCTAATCTATCTGATGGCTAATCAGACTCTATTATTTTAGATCATCCTGGATGATCCCCATTGTCTTTGACGATATGATTGAAATCTATCTCAGTTATTAGTGATCATCTTGGATGGTCCACCTATTTATCCTGGAAGATCCATGTGGAAAAATGATTAGACATTTTAAATTTGGCCGGTTTGATTCATTATTTCCAATAGTCCTAGACGATCCACCTGTTCGTCCTAGATGATCTTTAAAGTAAAAAATTATATTGGCTAAATCTTTAGGGCGATTACCTATGTATAATCAATATGGATGATGTTCGATCATCCTGAATGATAGGACCACTTTTTTGACTAATCATCTCAGGTATCATTATTGTGCCTGATCGTTCTGGACGATTCCACGATCGTCCTGGAAGATTTAGCTGGATGTTTACAAACAACTTATTTGAACAATTTTCTTCATAACAAACTCCTCCAATTCTTTCTTTCTCTCTCTAAAACTCTTAAAATGGTTGGTGGCAAGCATTTATGATGTTTAGTGGAAGCTCCTCGCAGGAAACTATAGACCTCGATTCATTAAGGAAGTAGATCAGGCTACTTATCTCTGGACAAAATTGTAGGGATTACATCCTCTAAGATTGTCAATCCCTATACACTTACTTTTCCAGTGTTAAATCTGTTTGCTCATACTTCCCTTACTTTCATTCTTACCCTCATATTCTCATTTCCACTTTGAACTTTTGTATGAATTTTTGCTAGTCTTTACCTTAACTCTACCTAAACTGCCCTTCAATCTTATGTCAATAAGAGACCTATAGAAATCACTTATGAGGACTATCACAAACTTCTTCAGCTTTCCACCACTGGCGACAAACTTCATATCTTATCTTTGGATCTTGACTTCAACTAGAGTCCTGCCAATAAATATTTATGACACCTCAATGCTACTTTCTATGATGGTGCCTCTAGTTTTTTAGTCAAAGATATTAGGACCATTCAAAATGTCCTTTGAACCTCTATAATTTTAAAATTAGGTGATCATATTAACATTACTCCTGTACTTTCTATCACCACCTATTATATCATGGCTCATAGGAATTTCATGGCTCATAGGAATTTGAATGCTACTTATCTTCTTTTTTGATACATAAAGACTTGACTAGCATTAGAGATCCTAGACATAAGAGGAAACCAAATATGGCCTTAGAACACATTATTGCAAATGTTCTTAAAATAAAGTATAACCTTCAATATCTTACCCCCTAAACTACCAACCTACCTTCTACACCAATAGCTCCTTCCACATTCTTCACAGCATTCTCCTCCATCCGGAGCACGAGGAGGCTGTGAGGGAGCGGAGGAAGAGGCTATTTCTAAAAATGTTCCTATCATCCAACAGTCACAGCCAGATTAGTTGGTGGAGAGGTTTAACCAGTGGGAGGCCGAATTTGACTCCTACATAGTTGTAATTGAGCAGCAGCATCCAAGAAAAGGTTGATCATTTCCATGCCTTTGTAGCCCAATAATAGTAGCAACACGACCATGATATGGCCTAGTTTTCAGAGCAATTTGCTTCCATTCATAGTCTCTTTCAGCCACCACCTCCTCCTCCTTCACCTAATCAGGGTCCTTCATACCTAAAGTTTTCTTTATTTTTTAGTTTGATGCTTGTACTGATGTTCTTTTATGTACGTGTTCTACTTTTTATTTTTCCTCCTTTCTATGATATCAAAAGGGAGAGTAGTTTTATTGGTTGCTTATATTTTAATTAGAGTTTTGTTGGTTTCTTATGCTTTAATTAGTGTATATTTGATCTATTTTAATGAAATTTATCATGTTTTTTTTTTCCTATTTTTTTCTGTTATGTCTCTTTTTTTAAAATAAAAAAATATGAGATTTAAAATGTTCCAACAATAATATTTGTCATCATAAAAAAGGGGGAGATTGTTGCAGATCTGGATGCAAGTACTATGATTTTGATGATAAGAAACACTTTTGTTCCTAGACTACTTCCATTCATGTATATCTATTTTATGTGCCTAGCTTACTAACTTTTTAGGTCACAAGTTTGCTTGGAATGTCAATCAGCTGAAGATCAGGTAGACTAAGATTAAGTCAGTTTGTATTTTCTAATTTAATGCTTTTTTTACCTTTCTGGAGTCAAATGTACCTTGGTGGATCCTGAAGCTAAGTAACCATTCATACACACACTTAGGGAGAGAAATTTAAAGATTTAGTGTTTTTCTATTTTTGATCATATTGTATAAGATAATTTTATATCATCTTGGATGATTAGTTAAAAATAAAAATCCTAATTAGGGCATTTGTTTTTTTAAACTTTCTTAAGAAAATTTTCTTGAATGATACTCCTATCATCTTGGATGATATGCTCAAATCAGAAATACACTACCGCCAAACTCATTTAAGCAATATCTTATTTTTTACAATTTTGTTTTAATCATACAGGATGATCTAATATCATTATGGATGATTAATTACAATCATACCTAAATTAGTTAGGTGATTAAGGAAAGTAATTAAGGGTAGATTGATCGATTATATCATCCTGGGCGATCACCAGATCATCTTGGATGATTAGTAAAAAAAATCATAGTATTCTCCTGAATCTCCTGAACATCCCAAACTATCTACTGGATAATCAATTATATTTCTTCGTCATCCAGATGTATTTCTTGGATGTCCTAAACTATCTTCTAGATTATAATCATTAATTTTAAACTAATCATACAGGATGATATTCTGGATGATCAGAATAAATTTCTTCATCATCCAAATGCATATAAACGTATTGAACTATCTGCTGCATGATAATCTATGATTTTGAATGAATTGTACAGGACAATGTCCACTTCATCTTGGATGATCATAACAAACATTATATTCTAATCAAACAACAGACCCAGATCATTCTGGTTAGAAGGGCTAAATTACACTAACTGTATAGGACAATCTGTCGATCGTCCTGAATAATCTTTGACGACAAGTTAAAAATTAGGGCAATTTATAAGGCCTTCTTTATAAGATCTCTTAATTATTAATGAGAGAATCTTTTGGTGTTGTCTTGATTTAGAGAAGGAGAAGGAGAAGGAGAGCTTGGGAGAGAGAGAGAGAATATTGTGAGGGGGATTTTGTGAGGTGTTCACAAAGGTTGCTCCAAGCAATAATTTAAGTCATCTTCTCCAATCATCATCCTTGGCTCCTTGGTGTCTTGGGAGATCTTCATAAACATTAGATCAAGGTTCTCTACCTACTTCAAGATGAAGCAAATGGATTTGTGGTTCTCTGCCTACTTCAATAGGGAGCAAAATGAGCTAAGGTTCTCTACCTCACTGGGGTCAGTGAAAAGAGTTTGTAAGGGCTTCTCCACCATGTTATCGCAAAAAAAAGAAAGTCATTGTGTTTTAGTAAAATACCTGGAGGAGAGACTCCGGGGAGTGGACATAGGTCAAGTTGACCGAACCACTATAAAATTTGGTGTGTTCTTCATTATTAATCCTACACTTTATTTTTAGCATTTTAATTTCTATGGTTGATTGTATGGTTGAAATCTTTGATTTGTTTTGTTAATTGCTTCCGCATCAAGTGTTAATCTTGTGTGTTTTAATATATTCAAAAAGGTTTCAAAAAGATTTTTCTATCATTTTAAGAATTTTAAAACTACCAATTCACCCCCACCCCCTCCTCTTGGTTAGCCTCGATCTAGTTCATAAGGGTTTAACAACTCTAACAAACTTTCATGAGAAAAATGCAAAACTCTGGCTAGAAGTACTTGAAGGCCTTGAAGAGCATTGTCTCTAAGCTCAACATAGTCTAGAGTTTTATAAGGCCAGGATGGTTCAAGCACATGATAGATTAGTACAACCTAGAACTTTCCAAGTAGGAGACTTATTCTTAGTTCATTGAGTTGCGAATCTATTTTTCAGAAATAGAATTTTGATGATTAAAAACACTTCTGTTTTACTTTGACTGCCTTGCCTACTAACGTTTCAGGACCACAAGATCAAGACTACAAGTTGAACTAGCTCAAGAATAGGTAGATTAGGTCTGAGTCAGTCTGTAATATAGTTTTTTCCTTTCTTGAGTCAAATGTAATCCTTATGGTGCCTGATGCTATGTAACATTGCACACACACACCTGACTGAATTTTTTCTGTCTAAACTTAGAGTTCTCTATTTTGAGTACATTATCTAGGACAGTCCAAACATCATCCTGGACGATCAGTCAAAAATAGAAACCCTAATTAGGGCATCTTGGTTAAGGAAGCCATCATTATGCATATCATCCTGGATGATATTTGTATCGTACGGAACAATATGCTCAAATAAGAAAGAATCAGCCACCAGATAAATTTAGGAAGCTTTATTTTTTAATTATCATCTAGGACATCATCATGGATAATGCAGTGTAATTATGCATAAATTGATCTGGAGATTAGGGAAAGTAATCAAGGTTGATTGATACGTCATATCGTCCTGGATGATCGTAGGATTGGCCAGAACAATTAGTTCAAAAATCTTGATTTCTTTTGGACGACCAAAGCGATGTGTTGGATGCTTTGGATAGATTTTAAACTAATCATCCAGGATGATCGCGAGATCATCTTGGACGATCAAGTCATTTTACTTTCATCCAAACTCCCATTCAGAGTGATGGTCTGGATGATACTCCTCAATTTGAACTAATCGTACAATATGATGTTATATCATCCTGGACGATGTAAACAAAATTTATTCTGATCGTCCTGAGTCGTCTAGGCTGATTGAGCTTAATTTATAATAATCGTACAGGATGATAGGAATATCATCCTAGGAGATAATGTTGGTTCTTAAAAATCTATATAAAGGATCCTTGCCTTTCATGCATAAGACCTTGAGTGCTGCTGCCTTGACCTGAAAGAGCCTAGGGAGAGGGAGGGAGAGAGAGAGAGAGAGGAACTTGTGAGGGGGAGTTTATGAGAGGGTTCACAAAGGTTTCTCCAAGCAAGGTTCTAAGTCATCTTCTCCATTCTTCATCCATCATTCTTGTGAGGTTCTTGGGAGGTCTACTTCAATAATTGGTCTGGGTTCTCTACCCGCTTCAAGAGGAAGCAAAAGGAGTCGGTTCTCTGCCGCACCAGGGTTGGTGAAAAGGAGTCTGTTGTAAAGGCTTCTCCGCCTAGATATGGGAGCTAAAGGAGAGACACTTAGTTAGTGCAATACTTAGAGGGTGCCTCCGAGGAGTGGATGTTGGTCAAGGTTTGACCGAACCATTATAAATCAGATGCGCTCTTTCTTTATTTTATTTTCGCATTTAATTTTCGCATCCGTTACTCTTTGTGGTGAATTGTTTTGGCTTTAGTTTTGTGGTTTAATCATATAAAGTTTTAAAGTACCAATTCAATCCCTCTCTTGGTTAGCCTTGGGACTAGTTCATAAGGGCTTAACATCCCCAACGAACTTTCAAGTGGTATCAGAGCGGGATTCATAAAATAAGTTTTTGTAAGCTTTTAAATTTTTAATCCGTGGCTAATTTTGGAAATTGTAATACTACGGAAGGGTATTCTATTACCTGACCACCTTTATTTGATAATGTTCTTTTTGACTTTTGGAAAACTCGTATGTTTACATTCTTACAATCAGTTGATTATTGCATGTGGATGCTTGCTAAGGATGGTTATACACCTCCAACTGGTAAACTTACTGGCATTACTGTTCCACTTCTTTTTACTAAATTGACTCATGATGATAGGGATTTAGCTTAACTTAATGCAAAGTGTTTGATTTACTTTTTTTATGCTTTAAAATTTGAAGATTACATGCTATTTCAACTTGCACAACTGGTAAAGAGACTTGGGATAAATTGTGTATTACTTATGAAGGAACTAAAGAAGTTAAGCAATTTTGATTAAATATTTTGTTGCATGATTACAAACTTTTTTATATGAAACCATTTGAATCAATTTCTGAAATGTATACAAGATTTACTCAAATTGTTACATCTTTGTATGCCTTAGGAACAGAACTTACTAACTATGAAAAAGTGAACCAAATTTTAAGATGTTTTCCTTCCTCTTTTGATGCAAAAATTACTGTAATATCTAAATCTAAAGATTTAAATACATATTCAATTGATAACTTACTTGGTTCACTCATTGCTTACGAGCAAGGGGTGAACCAAAGAAATCTTGATGCAGGTGAGAGGAAGAAGGAAAAAATGGTAGCTCTTAAGGCAAATGACTCGGACACTGACTCCTCTGGGTCTGAAAGCGATGATGTTGCTTTAATCATGAGGCAATTTAAGAGCTTTCTAAGGAAGAAGCACAAGAATCATCAGGAGTGGAAGAAATGTAAGGGTAACAAAAATTTTAAGAGTTCTAATGATGTGATTTATTTTGAATGCAGGAAGCCAGGACATGTTAAAGCTGATTGCCCTACACTCAAGTCTCACCCAAGCAAGGAAAAGGGTGAGGAGAAACTCAAGTCCAAGAAGGACAAGAAGAGATTCTTAAAGGCCTTCTAGGCGAATTCTGCATCAAAGTCCTTTGAGACTGAACCTGAAGTGGAGACAACAAACTTGTGCTTTATGGCAGACAATAATCTTGGTCATGGTGACCAAGAAGAGGTATGTAAACTAACTTATAAGCAGCTACTTGAGGTTTCAGAATAAATTCATGCATCATACAGGAAACTTAAGAAAACTTATGCCAACTTGAAATTAAAAATTTTAAATTTACAAAAAGGGCATAAAATTCTTCTTAAAGATCATTCTACAATTGATAGCAATCACATATCTTTACTTGATGAGTTTGATGCATTAAACAAAAAGCATGATGAGTTATCTGATGCATATGATTCATTAAAATAATCTCAACTGAGTTAGAAAAGGAATTCAAAAAGTTAGAAAATCTAAAAGCTTTTGAAACTAAAAACCCATCATTGCATGCATCACATAAAAAGAAGCATGATCACATGAGTAGATTATTGCATCCTTTTCCTAGAGTTAGATGTTTTTTATGTGGCATGCTAGGACACATAATACACACTTGCACTATTCACCATAGTTCACATTGGGTCTAGAGACCTAAGTTACATGGTTCATAACATGTATTGCATTCTACTTTCCATAAGAAAGAAGCTAAACATGTTTGGCTTCCTAAGTCTGACATTTGATAATTTTGTAGGCAAGAAAAGGCCTCATGAGAGCATGAGGTACCTGGACAGTGGATGCTCTAGACATATGACTGGCGATGCCAATCAATTTATTTTACTGGAGACCAGGATAGGAGGCAAGGTTACTCTTGGAGACAACACCACCAGGAAGGTGGTAGGATCAAGTATAATTGGAAATTCCAAGAACTTTTTGATTGAAAATGATTTGCTTGTAGATGGCTGAAACACAACTTATTACACATCATCCAGCTTTGCAATAAGGGCTTCATCATAAATTTTTTGGTAAATTCATGCATTATCAGCTTAAATAATAACACTATTTTACATGAAAAGCATATCAATAATGTTTACATGCTTAATTTAAATAATATTGAATGTGCTGCTACATTCTTTTTAAAAACTATTGTTGATGATACATGACTATAGCACAGGAGATTATATCATGCTAGTATGAAAACGATTATGAAAGTAACCCAAAAAGACTTAGTTAGAGGTGTCCCCATGCTTAAGTTTTAAAAAAGCCACCTTTGTGATGCCTGCTAATTAGGAAAGCAAGTCCACTCCACTTTTCACTCCATTAAGGACATTAGCACCTCTAGACCTTTAGAAGTCCTTCACATGGATTTGTTTGGACCCATTAACATTGCCAGCTTAGGAGAGAAAGTCTATGGTTTTGTGATTGTCGATGACTACTCGAGGTTCACTTGGACTAGATTTCTTTCACACAAGAATGAGTCTTTTGATGAGTTTAAAATCTTCTTCACTTGGATCCAGAAAAAGTTAGGTTGTGAGATTTTAACCAGCCATAGTGACCATGGTGGATAGTTTGAAAATGAGAGATTTAGAGACTTTTGTGAAGATACGGGAATTAGCCACAACTTCTCAATTCTTAGGACCCCTCAACAGAATGGGTTAGCTGAAAGGAAGTATCGGACCTTAGTGGAAGCTGCTAGAGCCATGCTTTGCTGAGTATTCACTTCTAAAATACTTTTGGGCTAAAGCTATTAACACAGCTTTTTATGTGTTGAATAGGGTGAATATTAAAGCCAAATTAGATAAGACACCCTATGCGATCCTTAACGGTAGGACACCCAACCTTTCTCACCTTCATGTCTTTGATTGTAAGGTTTTCATTCACAATAATGAGAAGTCTCACTTAGGAAAATTTGACCCAAAATCTGATGGAGTGTTCTTAGGATATTCTAGTGTTGGGAAGTCTTTTAGGGTGTTTAATAAGAGGACATTGGTGGTGGAAGAGACTACTCATGTAGTGTTTAATGAATCTGATCCTAGGAAGCCTAGAGTTGAGGATGATGATGATGTTGGAGAAAATGCCACTAGAGTAGAAAATTTGGAGAAGATGGTAGACCCACAAGACACTGAAGGAATAGGAGAGATTACCCAAGGAGCAAAAAATGAAGATCTGGAGGAAAGGGTTGAACCCACACACACTTTGCCTAGATATTGGAGATACTCTTCGAGTCAACCCAAAAAACTGATCTTAGGAGACCCTTCTGAAGGAGTTAGGACTAGGCATGGACTTATAAAAGAAGTGAACCATTCTGCCTTTATCTCAACGACTGAACCCACCAACATCAATCATGCCCTTCAGATGAGTTTTCGATTTTAGCCATGCAAGAAGAGTTGAACCAATTTGTTAGAAATGATGTTTGGGAGCTTGTAGAGAGGCTAAAGGGATAAAGTGTAGTTGAACCAAACGGGTCTTTAAGAATAAAATGAATGATTCTGGTGTGGTGGTTAGGAATAAGGCAAGATTAGTGGCTAAGGGCTATAACCAAATAGAAGGGATTGATTTTAAAAGACCTTTACCCCTGAAGCTAGATTGGAAGTCATTAGAGTGCTATTAGCCTTTGCTTGTTATAAGAGATTTAAGCTTTTTCAAATGGACGTTAAGAGTGCCTTTTAAATGGGGAAATAAAAGAGGATGTGTTTGTAGAATAACCCCCAGGTTTTAAGAGTTCCCAATTTCCAAATCATGTTTAAGGCCTTGTATGGATTAAAACAGGCACCCAGAACTTGGTACGAGAGGCTTAGCACATTCTTACTAGAGAGGGAGTTTGTTAATGAAAACGTAGGCACCACCCTTTTCCTAAGGAAAGTAGGAGATGATTTACTCATTATTCAAATCTATGTCGATGATATACTTTTTTAATCTTCTAATAAAAGGCTATGTGATGAATTTTCTAAAATAATGAGTAAGGAGTTTAAGATGAGTATGATGGGAGAGTTGTCCTACTTTTTGGGGTTTAGTACAAAACAAATGGATGATGAAACCTTTATGAATCAATCAAAATACATAAATGACATCTTGAAGAAGTATGAAATGGACAAAGCCAAGCAAATTAATACTCCCATGACCTCAGGAATTCAGTTGGACAAAGACCCAAGTGGAAAATCAGTTGATCAGAAAAAGTACAGAGGGATGATTGAATCTTTACTTTACTTGACTGCTAGCTAACCAGATATTATGTTTAGTGTTTGTCTTTGTGCTAGATTTCAAGCCAATCCTAAGGAATCCCACCTGACTATAGTCAAGAGAATTCTTAGATACCTTTCCGGGACCCAAAACTTAGGAATCTGATACCCTAGGCATAACACTTCCTTTGAGATTATTAGATTTTTTTATTCCGACTTTGCTGGATGTAAGGTGGATAGAAAAAATACTTCAGGGACCTGTCAATTCATAGGACAATCTTTAGTCTCCTGTTCTAGTAGAAAGCAAAACTCAGTTGCACTTTCTATTGCTGAAGCTGAGTACATTACTTTAGGAAATTGTGTGGCCCAAGTCCTTTAGTTGAAGCAGCAAGTTCTAGATTTAGGATTACCAGTAGGCACAATTCCAATCCTTTATGACAACACTAGTGTCATTTGCATTTCTAAGAATCATATCCAACATTCAAGGACCAAGCACATAGACATAAGACATCACTTCATTAGAGACCATGTGACCAAGGGAGACATTGAGTTACACCAAGTGGCAACTGAGAATCAACTGGCTGACATCTTTACTAAACCACTAGCCTTTGACACTTTCAGTACTTTAAGGACCAGATTGGGTGTGATTTACATAAATGCATGAACTTGATTTATGATCTCTGTTTTTATTTGCTATTTTCTTTTTGTTTTTCTTGTGTATGTTTTTTGATTTGTTTCTCTTGCTTTTAGACTCTGCTGAGTCGATATCTTATACCCTGATTTTGATTTTGAAAATTTGTAATCAATAATTAACTTCCATAAATTAGGTAAAGGGAAGAACACTGTTAATTGTTACCTTCTCTCTGACTTCTTATAGTGATGTAATTTTTTTTTTCTAAACAAAAATCAATCTCAAATTAACAAATGGATTTTGAGATTGAGAATTTTTCAATCTTGCTATAGTAATCTATTTTATGTTTAATATTCAAAGTATTTACTTATCTTTCAGATTTTTGTAATCATATCATTGAAATTACAATATGATTTCTGATTCTATTTTGTGATTCATTCTTCCTTATATTAGAGAGTGAGTTTTTCTTCTCTAAATCTAGAAGATAAAATCACAACTAAGAATATTTAAGAATTTTGAAAAAGGGATCTCGCTTGCATAAAAAAAATAAAAAATAAAAAAAGTGGCCAATGTGCCAAAAACAAAAGATGCGCAACGTCGCCAAATTAAAAAAAAAATTACATAAAGTGCATTAAAAATAAAAAGATACACAAAGCGCCAATCAAATTGACAAGCGGAATAAAATGAGCCCACCAAAAGCAAGTTTCTTCCCTTTCAAAATTTTTAAATCTTAAAAGACTTAATGTGTCACTTAATATTTTTCAAAAGGCTTGATTTCAAACTTCTGATTATAACTAATTACTTTGATATATTATTCCATAAAATATTTTTCTAGAAATAAGTTTTTGAATGGATCTCTTCTTTTAAACCAATTCGCTTTTCTGATTTAGATTCTTCTTTTTCAAAAGTTAATTTATCCTAAAGAAGACTGAGTTAGGGCTAACAGAATCGGTTGTTCTATTGCTTTTTTAGATTTGGACGATGTTAACTATTGAATTTGCAAATTTTTGAAATCATGTGGAAAAATTATCGTATTCAGTATAAAAAAAAAACTCTTTGTGTTTTTGTGTTTTTTTGTTCATTTTTGTCTTTTTTCGTATCTGATTTTCCATTTGTTTTTATTATTTTTACTATTTTTGGGCCTAATCTGATCATGTCCATCCACCCTCAATTTTCCAATTTTTCACATCATCCTGGATGATCCTCATATCTTCCTGGATGATCGGTTCCACTCACTTCTCGAATCCATCTGCTAATTGTTCTGATTTTTCTGATGTTTATCTTTTTAGATGATGTATTATCATCGTGGACGATATGATCGTCCTTTGCTTAAATTTTTTTTTATCATCCTAAATGATCCTCTTTCATCCTAGATGATGCCTTTGCTTCTACACAATTATTGGTCATCATCCCGTATGATCTACCAGTTCATCCTGGACTATACACAGACATATGTTTAATAAGCCTTAAATTCAGCCGGTATGATCCATTATTAGAGAATCATCCCGGACGATCCACATGATTGTCCTGGAAGATACAAGTGGCAGTGCCATTAAACGTTTTAAATTTGGCTGGTATGATCAATATTTGTTCATCGTCCTGGACGATCCACATATCAGCCAGGACAATCTACTTTTTCAACCATCGTCTGGATTATTACCTCGGGATGATCGCCAGTGTCTTATCATCTCGGATGATACCTGATTGGCCAGGATGATATGATCATCTTTTTGACCAATCGTCCAGCCTTAATTATTGCACCAGATCATCCTGGATGATCTTGTGATCGTCCTGGACAATCCGAACGATTATTTAAATACTGAGCCTTTCCAGCCATTTTTCTTACACCTTTTCTTTCCACTTGCATTCTACTCTCTCTTTTCTCCATATTTTGTGCTAATGGTTGGTGGCAAATGTTCTCATCAAGTTTCAGGAAGTTCCTCGAGGGCCACCTTGGACCGTCGCTTCATGGAGGTAGAAGATCAAGCCGCCTATCATCTCTATAAATTAATCGACATCAATGTATCTCGCTCAATCAATCCCAACCAAATCTCTTATTCGGTAATCGATCTTTTTACTCACACCTTTCTCTATTTTATTCTAATGCTCACAGTCCCCTTCAATTCTGAACTTTTGTTTGAATTTTTTGCAAGCCTTAAAACTAATTCTGCTTTCACCTCTCTTGGCTCATATGTGAATCGACGCCCTGTCGAGATCACATACCAAGATTGTGCAAAATTTTTACAGCTCTCCACCACAAGAGACAAACTTCATACTCTTTGCTCAGATCCTGATTATGACTGGGCTCTGGCTAATCACTTCCTCCGGAACACCACAGCCCACTTTCATGTTGGAGAGACTAGCTCTTTACTCAACGATGCAAGGACTGTTAAACATGTCCTTCACACCTCTATAATTCCAAAGGCCAGTGATCATGTCTACATTACTCCTCTTCTTTTGATCACCACTTTTTACATTCTATCCCATCACAAATTTAATGCAACTGACTTGATCTTTCACTACATCGAACACTTGACCATAATTTGCAATCCAGGTCATAGGAGAAAGCCCAATCTAGCCCTAGGACATATCATTGCTTATGTCCTAGAATCCAAATACAATCTCCAATACCCTGCTCCTCTAAATTTTTAGCCTACCTTCTACTCCAACAACTCTTTCAATGTTTTTCATAGTACTCAGCTCCATCTAAGGGATGATGAACCTCAAGGGGCTGAAGAGGAGGAGGCTCCCGCACCTATTCCTGCACCTATTTTGCTTCGCCAGCACTCTCAGCTGGACCAGTTGGTGGAGTGCTTTGACCAGTGGGAGGCTCGATTCGACACTTATATTGCTGCACAAGAGTAGCAACATGCTGAGGACATAGCCCACTACGAGCAGCACTGCGCGGAGGACTTTGCCCATTTTAACGCTTACATTGCTCACTAGCAGCAGCAGCATGACAAGGACATAGCCTAGTTTGGCCTTCATTTTGCTACACTGACTAATTACTTCAGTAGCCTCCACCACCACCTCCTCCAACATCAGATGATCAGGGCCCACTGTTTTACTAGTCTTCCTTTTGTTGTAGTTTGTTTATATTTTTTGTTCGTAGTTTCTATTTTCATTTTCCCCCTCCTTTTTATGATGTTAAAAGGGGGAGTGATCTATTGTACCACTAGTTGCTTTGTACTTTGATTTTGCTAGTTACTTTGTACTTTGATTTTGATAGTTGACTCGTGTTCTTTTCCTTCACACTGTCTTCATTAAACTGACTGAACTCCTTAAATTTTTTTTTGTGTTTTCCATCATCAAAAAGGGGGAGATTATTACGTATCTATTTTTCAAAAATAGAATTTTGATTATTGCAAACACTTCTATTTTACTTTAACTTCCTTGTCTACAAACATTTCGGGACCACAAGATTGAGACTGCAAGTTGAACTAGCTCAAGATTGGGTAGATTTCGTCTGAGTCAGTTTGTAATGTACTTTTTCCCTTTCCTGAGTCAAATGTAATCCTTATAGTGCCTGATACTAAGTAACCTTGCACACAAACACCTGAGTGAATTTTTTCTATCTAAACTTAGAGTTCTCTATTTTGAGTACATCATCCAGGATGATCCAAACAACATCTTGGATGATCAGTCAAAAATAGAACCCTAATTAGGGCATCCCAGTTAAGGCAACCGTCATTAAACATATCGTCCTGGAAGATATTTATATCGTACAAGATGATAGGCTCAAATCAGAAAGAATCAGCCACCAGATAAATTTAGGAAGCTTTATTTTTTAATTATCATCCAGGACATCATCCTGGTGTCCTGGATGATGCAGTGTAGTTATGCCTAATTTGATCAGGAAATTAAGGAAAGTAATCAAGGTTGATTGATACGATCATTTCATCCTGGACGATCGCAGGATCGGCCAGGATGATCAGTTCAAAAACCTTGATTTCTTCTAGATGAGTAGAGCGATGTGCTGGATGATTTGGGCAGATTTTGAAATAATCAACCATGATGATCACGAGATCATTATGGATGATCAAGCCATTTTGCTTTCGTCCAAACTCCCATTCAAAGCGATGGTCTAGACGATACTCCTCAATTTGAACTAATTATATAGAACGGTATTATATCGTCCTGGATGATGTGAACAAATTTTCTTTTGATCGTCCTGAGTCATCCAAGCTGATTTAGCTTAATTTATACTAATCGTATAGGATGATAAGAATATAGTCCTGGATGATAATGTCAATTCTTAAAAGTCTATATAAAGGACCCATGCCATTTCATGCATAAGACCTTGAGTGCTGCTATATCTTGACCTGAGAGAGCCTAGGGGAGGGGGGGGAGAGAGAGAGAGAGAGAGAGAGAGAGAGAGAGAGAGAGAGAGAGAGAGAGAGAGATAGAGAGAGAGAGAGAGAGAGAGAGAGAGAGAGGGAGGGAGGGAGAGAGAGAGAGGAACTTATGAGGGGGAGTTTGTGAGAGGGTTCACAAAGGTTACTCCAAGTAAGGTTCCAAGTTGTCTTCTCCGTTCTTCATCCTTCATTCTTGGGAGGTCTACATCAGCAAACAGTTTGGGTTCTCTGCCCTGCTTCAGGAGGAAGAAAAAGGAGTAGGTTATCTACCACACTAGGGTTGGTGAAAAGGTGTCTGTTGTAAAGGCTTCTTTACCTAGCTGTGGGAGCTAATTGAGAGACACTTAGTGCAATACTCAGAGGGTGTCTCCGAGTGGATCTAGGTCAAGGTTTGACTGAACCATTATAAATTTGGTGCGCTCTTTCTTTATTTTATATATGCATTTAATTTCCACATCCGTTACTATTTATGTTGAATTATTTTGGCTTTAGTTTTGTACTTTAATCGTATAAAGTTTTGAAATATCAACTCACCCCCCCCCCCCTTGGTTAGCCTCAGGACTAGTTCATAAGGGCTTAATATCCCTAATGAACTTTCACTTCGAAGACCTATGTTCGCCCACCAAAAGATTGTTGGAATATTTGAACCATCTTGGGAAGGACCCTTTGTTGTAGAGACTGTCTACGAAGGAGGATCATATCAGCTAGTGGATTGTAAAGGAAATCACACGATATTGCCTCTAAATGGGCATGTCCTCAAGAAATAATATGCTTGATGTAGCTCAATTTCTGAATCAATTTTTTTTTCTTTTTCACAGGATTAAATTAATTCAACATGTTCTCTTGTACTTCCCAACATTCAAGCTCACTCGCCTTCTCCCTAGGATTAGGTCCTCCCTTTCCTTGGGATTAGGTCCACTACTAATGGAGTATGCCCCCTATGGCAGCATTCTTGTTTCATTCCATCCTTAATCATAGTGGTGGGTGCATTATCTTCCTTATCACCTGATTTTTGACCCTCTATAATGGGCGCATTATTTTCCCCATTATATGGTCATCCTCAATCACTTATAATAGGCATTTTTTTTCATATAACCATCCAGCTTTAATCATGGTGGTGGGCGCATTATCTTCCCATCATCTGATCTTTAACCCTCTATGATGGGCATATTATCTTCCCTATTATCTAATCATCCTCGGTCCTCTATGATTGGTATTATCTTCCCCATCATATGACCATCTAAGTTCAATCATGGTGGTGAGCGTATTATCTTCCCCATCACCTAGTCATCGAACATCAATGATGGGTGTATTATCTTCTCCATAATATGGTCATCCTCAGTCCTCTATGATGGGCATATTATCTTCCCCATCATATGACCATCTAACTTCGATCATGGTGGTGGGCGTATTATCTTCCCCATCACCTGATCTTTAACCCTATATGATGGGCATATTATCTTCCCCATTATATGGTAAACCTCAGTCCTCTATGTTGGGCATATTATCTTCCCCATCATATGACCATCCAGCTTCAATCAAGGTGGTGGGCATATTATCTTCCCCATCACCTGACCTTTTGCCATCTATGATGGGCATATTATCTTTCCCATCATATGGTCATCCTCAGTCCTCTATGATGGGCATATTATCTTTCCCGTCATATGACCATCCAACTTTGATTATGGTGGTGGGCGTATTATCTTCCCCATCACTTGATCTTCTACCCTCTATGATAGGCATATTATCTTCCCCATCATATGGTCATCCTCAGTCCTCTATGATGGGCGTATTATCCTCCCCATCATATGACCATCCAGCTTTAATCATGGTGGTAGGCATATTATCTTCTCCATCCCTTGATCTTTGACCCTTTCTGATGGGAATATTATCTTCCCCATCATATGGTCATCCTCGGTCCTTTATAATGGGCATATTTTCTTCAGCATCATATGACCATCCAGTTTGGATCATGGTGATCGGCGTATTATCTTCTCCTTTACCTAATCTTCGGTCCTTTATGATGGACGTATTATTTTCCCCATCATATGATCATCAAGTTGATCCTCTGTGATCGGCCAATTCCTACACCCATTACATGACCACTCACTAAGTGTAGATAACACTTTTTGCAGCACCATCCTAGTTCTACCCTCTACCATTCTTTTTTCTTTAGGTTAGGTGATGCCTTCCCCAAGGATTGTAATCACAAGTGGTGAATAACGCCCTTTAGGGCCCCACCCTTGTATCCACCCATGCTATGATTTCTTAAGGATTGGCCTTCTTTATCCTTAGGATCAAAATTAACAATAATGTCTTTCATTTGGTCAACGCCAACATGTGCAGCAAAAGTTCCTTCTTCTACACATATTAAGGGTCCAATTATTGACCTCACATTTTTATGTGGTTACTATGACTTCTCCTAGACCCCAGATCTACCTAGACAATAGGGTCACTCTAGATCCTAGAATTAATATAGACCTCCAGCTAGTTCAAATTTCAAGGACATTTCTTACCTTCAATCAACCCAAGCTTAATCATTTTAATCTCCTGTCCAACTTCAATCTTATATAAATCATTAAAGATCACTCAAATGATTTTCAATGATTTGGATAATCCTGATTCAAGCACTTAAATCAAGAATCTAATTCAAATCCATAAAATCCAGACAAAAATCCAAGGCTTTTGGCTTAGGTCCTGAGAGCTTTTTCTAGTGATTTTTAAAACACTTCTTAACCCATTCAACTAACCTCTAATTCAGAGTCTATCAATTGTATATTGGTAATTCATGTTTCTGTGGTTAACCCTTCATATTTGAGCTCATTTTAACACTTTGAACTTGAGAAATTGAATTGAAATCTGAAGGCTGCAAAACCTTCAAATATTTACGGCTTATCCTATTGGGCCTATCACCTAGTTGAATTTGACCTTGGAACCTTCTGCAAACCCTTTAATCACTTCCAGACATTTGATATTTATATTTCAAACATTAACCTACATTTTTCTTGATTCACTTTGATCCGGAATTGACCAAAGGTCATAATGAAAAAAATGCTCTTAAGGGGATTTTTGGAATTTTGAAAAAAACTCAATATGGTTCAATCTCATCAATCTTTGAAACCTTTTCCAATCAATCTAAACTATCATTTGGGACTTGTTAGACCCAAAACCAGACCATGGGTTAAGTTATTGAAACTAAATCTAGGTTGATCTAAAAGTCACTTGAGGGTTGAAATAGTCATTTTGATTGAAATGACCTCCCCATGCGTTAGGATCACTCCCAGCAATTCAAAATATCATTTCAAACTTGTTAATTCTAAACCCAGCCCCTAGGTCAACCTAGGTTGACCTAAGATCCATGAAGGGCCCAAATAGATCATTTGACCCAAATGACCTTTCCAGATCATGAGGCTTCCTCCCTTAGACTCTAAATACCAAAAAAACCCTACTGGACCCAAAATCAAGTCTTGGATCAACCTAGGTTGACCCATTAATCCTTAAAGGATGTTAATTGGTTAATCAAACTCATTCAATCAAAGTAATGCTTTCAAATGCTTAAACTATACCTAATTGGGTTTCTTGAATGTTTCCAAACCTACCATAGGTCAAATCATGGTCAAGTTGACCAAGTCAATTCTTCAAGACTTAGTCAAACATGCTTAAACACCCTCCCATATTTTCAAGCCTAACTTTTAGGCATCAAACCCACTTTAACTTATCACTCTAATAGCTAAAACCTCTCTCCATGCAACCTCAGCAGCCACATGGAATGGAGACTAGCAAATGGTCAAACCAAGCACTCAAATGGGCTCATTTGGTCAAACACCCCCACTAAATCTAACTCCATGACCAAAAGCCCTTGGTGAAAGTTCATTAGTGATGTAAGGCCCTTATGAACTAGTCCCAAGGCAAACCAAAAAGGGGTGAATCAATATTTTAAAATAAATTTTTCGATCAAAAACACAAACTAAGATTCATCATAGAGAAAACACAATGCATAAATTAAAAGTAGAAATAATAAAGGAAAGAACACACCAGACTTATAGTGGTTCGGTCAAACCTTGACCTACGTCCACTCCCTGGAGGCACCCTCCGAGTATTGCACTAAGTGTCTCTCCTTTAGCCCCCACAGCTAGGCAGAGAAGCCCTTATAGAATCACTTCCACCTTCCTCAGTGAGGCGAAGTTGCCGGGTCCTTTGACACTAAAGAGATATTCTTCTTCTGTGAACTTCCCTCAAGACAAGCCTTGAATCCGACGGTACTAAGGTGCAAGCTTGCCAAAGCAACCGTGTGGAATCCCCTCCACACTCCCTTGAGTCCCCCTCACAGGATCTTCTTCCCATCTCAAACTTCACCCTTTCCTCACTCTTTTTCAAGCTCTCTCTTCAAGTTTCCCCCAAAAGAACGAAGCTACAATGGCTGCCAAAGACTCTTACAAATGTGCCTTGTCAAAAGCTTAAATAGAAGATCTCAAAACGAGCTCTTTAATACAACTTGCCGACTTTATCATCAAGGCCGATAAGAATATCATCCTGGCCGATCAGTACAAAATAAGTTTAATCAGTTGGGACGATTTGGGATGATTAGAAGAAAATTATTACATCATCCAGGCTGATATAATATCGTCTTGCCCGATTAGTTTAAATTCGAGTACAAATATCCTGAACAATGCCCAGAATAGATGCTGGCCGATATCAATCATCCAGGAGATCATCCCGAACGATCCTGCGATCGGCCCGACCGATGTGATCATATCAATCAGCCTTAATTGCTTTCTATAATTACCAGATTAATTTAGGCATAATTATGCTGCATCATCCAGGTCGATAAATAGATCATCCTGGTTAATGTCCTTAAATAAAGAATACCTAAATTGATCATGACGGCTGATTCTTTCTAATTTGAGCCTATCATCCTGGCTGATACAAGGATCATTCAGGTCGATCGACTTAATAATTGGTTCCCTAATAAAGATGATGCCCTAATTAGGGTTTTATATTTTTTAACTGATCGTCTAGGCCGATATAAATATCATCCCGGTTGATGTTTCCAAAAACAGTAAACTCTAGGGAACAGACAAAAAATCTGCCAAGGTGTGTGTGTGTAAAGTTTCATAACATCAGGAGCCACACTAAATATAATAGACTTAAGAAAGAAAAAAGGTACAAGCTGACTCAAACTAAATCTACCCAATCTTGATCTGGTTTCAAATTACAGTCTGATTTTGTGGACCTAAAATGTCAGTAGATATGACAATCGTAGAGAAATAATAGTGTTTGCTATCAACAAAAACATAATACATGAAAATAGATCCACAACTATCTCCTTCTTTTTTATGATGGCAAATATTACAGTTTATATTTACAAAAAAGACATCATGTTCTCCTAATCTCCCCCTCACTAGAATAAAACTTTAAAAAATAGGGGAAATAAAAAAAAAATTAATTTTGAAAGAGAAAAAAATACAAATATAATAGTATGTTAAAAAAGATACAAATACAATAGTACGTTATCCCCCTTTGACATTATCAAAAAGAGGAGGGGAACAAACAATTAGAACAATAAAAACCAAAACGATCCCTGATCTAGTGAACAAATCAAATATTCTTAAAGTGAGAAAGTTACCTCTTGATTTTATTCAGAAACTAAGTAAGGAATGGATTGACAACGCATAATCCACAAAAAGGTTAAAAATTCAGAAATTGTTAATCCAAGCTCAAGTTCTTTTAAAGGCTCAAAAACTTTTTAATTCAATATCTAAATCAAGGAACAAATTTGAAGAAGAAATGCTAATTTTTCAAAACTCCTTTCATAAAATTTATCTAATATAAAATTAATGCAAATATTGGTGAATCAAGAATCATGATTTTCAAGATCAAGTATTAAAAATATTAAGGGTTTTCTTAAGCTTTGAGTAAAATAAAAAAAGTAAGCATACTCATTTTGGACTCATTTTATGCCTCTTATCAGTTTTTGGCTCACTTTGCGCATATTTTACTTTTTGATACAATTTGACGTCATTGTGAATCTTTTGATTTGGCATCATTGGCCATTTTTTTTATTAAATATACCACCTTTCTGAAATTTTTAAGGACAAAAGTAAACCCATTCTAATGACAAAATGAATTACTTGATTAAGAAAATTATGAGGTAGCTTCAACAACTTGCAAAAGATTTTTATGCGATGAATAAAATGTAGGGAGATGAAAAAAAAATAGTTTCAAGATCCAATTTATAATATGATGAAAATTTTGAATCAAAAGTAAAATAACTTTTTTAAGGAAAGAGATAGAGAGACAAAATGATGAGTTTCCTTCCTTTGACTATTTTTGAAAAAGTCAACCACAACTTACATAAGAATTCAAGAAAAAATAAGAGGTAGGTTTTTCATTTTTAGAAAAGTGAGCGTGTGTGTTGGTCAGAGAGAACTTCACAAAACTAAGTATAAAAGCTAATTTAAAATTTTAAAGAAATAATGAAGAAAAATAAAACCGAAAGAAAATACAGAAAATACTTAAAAACAAACCACAACATAAACAAATAAACACACAAATAAGGCATTTAAACATCATCTTACTCCTGGTCTGATGATTCAGAAGCTAGGTCTCTCGAGGAGATTTTTTGCTTTTCAGTACTTGCCCTTTCAATAATTTGCTTAGCTTTATCCTTTTCTTTTGTAGGAAGTGTTCTCAAATTTGGGCACTTATTTTTCATATGTTCAGGCTTCCTACTTCTAAAGCAAGCAACATCAGAAGTAATCTTAGCATTCTTACCATTTTTACCTTTATTCCACTTTTGTTGAGGCTTATGCTTTGGCGAGCTTTTTAATTTACCTGACAAGCTATCACATTCGTCACAACTAAGACACTTTTCTCTATGTCTTCAGCATTTAGAACAATCATTTTACCTAAATCAAAAAGTCTTTGACCTAAACATTGCTCGTAGGCAATGAGTGTGTCAATCAAATAATCAATAGAATACTCATTCAAACTCTTTGATTCATAAATAGCAACAACTTTAGTATCAAACTTATCAAGTAGACAACGTAGAATTTTATTAATTTTTTCAATTTTTGAAAACTCTTTACCTAAAGCATGCAATGATGTAACAATTTGAATAAATCTAGTATACATGTCTAAGATCGTCTCATAAGGTTTCATGAAAAAATGTTCATAATCATGCTTTAAAAAATTTAACTTGGATTGTTTGATTTTACTAGTGCCTTCGTATATGGTGTATAATTTATCCCAAATTTCCTTACTAGAAGTGCACAAGGAAACTAATATAAAGTCTTCAGAATTTAAAGCACAAAACAAATAGTTTAACAATTTTGCATTCAATTGAGTATTGATTTGTTCTTTCCTATTCCATTGATTAAAAAGAATATCAGTTTTAATTCAATCTATAACATGTGACGGTAAAGAATAACAAGTTAAAATCATATGCCACATTTAATAATCAATAGACTATAAGAAAGTAGACATGCGAATTTTCCAAATATCAAAAGTAATATTTTAAAATTAAGGTGATCTGGTGATTGAATAACCTTCTGCAATATTAAGATTACCATAATTAGCCTTGGATCAAAATTCAAAAGTTTTAAAAGACTTGTTTTTATGAATCCCACTCTAATACCACTTGAAAGTTGTTAGGGATGTTAGTCCCTTATTAACTAGTCCCAAGGCTAACAAAAAAGGGATGAATCAATATTTTAAAATAAATCTTTCAATCAAAAACACAAACCAAGATTCACCACAGAGAAAACACAATACAAAAATTAAATGTGGAAATAATAAAGAAAAGAACACACCAGATTTATAGTGGTTCGATCAAACCTTGACCTACGTCCACTCCTCGGAGGCACCCTCTGAGTAATGCACTAACTAAGTGTCTCTCCTTTAGCCCCCATAGCTAGGCGGAGAAGCCCTCACAAAATCACTTCCACCTTCCTCGGTGCTACGGAGTTGCCGGGTCCTTTGACACCAAAGAGAACTTTTTCTTCTTTGAACTTCCCTCAAGACAAGCCTTGAATCCGACGGTACTAAGGTGCAAGCCATTCGGAGCAACCTTGTGGAATCCCCCTCCACACTCCCTTGAGGCCCCCTCTTAGGATCTTCTCCCTCTCTCAAACTTCACCCTTGCCTCACTCCCTTTCAAGCTCTCTCTTCAAGTTTTTCCCCAAAGAATGAAGCTACAATGGCTGCCAAAAACTCTTACAAACATGCCTTGTCAAAAGCTTAAATAGATGATCTCAAAATGAGCTCATTAATGCAACTAGTCGACTTTATCATCTTGGCCGATATGAATATCATCATGGCCGATCAGTACAAAATAAGCTCAATCAGCTGGGATGATTTGGGATGATCAGAAGAAAATTGGTTACATCGTCCAGGCTAATACATTATCATCCTGGCCGATTAGTTCAAATCCGAGTACAATCGTCCTGAACATCGCCTGAATAGATGCTGGCGGATATCAATTATCCAAGACATCATCTCAATCGATCCTGCGATTGGCCTGGCCGATGTGATTGTATCAATCATCTTTAATTACTTTTCATAATTACAAGATTAATTTAGGCATAATTATGCTGCATCGTCCAGACCGACGTATAGATCGTCCTGGTTGATGTCCTAAAATAAAGAATACCTAAATTGATCATGGCTGCTGATTCTTTCTAATTTGAGCCTATTATCCTAGCTGATACAAGGATCGTCCAGGCCGATCGGCTTAATGACGACTGCTTTATTGAAGATGATGCCCTAATTAGGATTTCTATGTTTGAACTGATCGTCCAGGCCGATATAAATATCGTCCTAGACGATGTTACCAAAAATAGTAAACTCTAGGGAATAGACAAAAAATATTCCAAGGTGTGTGTGTGTGTGTGCAAAGTTTTATAGTATCAGGAGCCACACTAAATACAATAGACTCAAGAAAGGTAAAAGGTACAAGCTGACTCAAACTAAATCTGCCCAATTTTGAGCTAATTCCAAATTGCAGTCTGATCTTATGGACCTGAAATGTCAGTAGATAAGACAGTCGTAGAAAAATAAGAGTGTTTGCTATCGTCAAAATTATGATACATGAAAACAGATCCGCAACACTTGGGATGACTCCACCAGTAGCTCCAAGCTCCCTCCCATTCCACCTCATCAACCTTGATTAGGTTGACCAGTCAAGGAAGTCAATACATTCTAAAAAACCCTTTTCATGGTCAACCCCCTTCCTCTATCCCATCTCTCTCTATTTTAGGCTAATTTATGCTTTCTTTTTAAGTGCAAAAGAACTCATTAAGTCTTCCAAACTGAGTCCAAATCTGGGTTTAGACTTAAGTAGCAATGGTCACCCAACTCACCATACATCAATTAGGAGCATGGCTTGACTTAGGCTTTCGCTCAGCCTTCGAACCATCTAGGACATATGCCTAGAATCAAGGGGAAAACTTTGATGCATCAAGATTATTTGATTACCCTAGGTCATTTGAATAGGGTAAGTTCTTCAAAATGATCATCATTCAACTCCTTGCTTTATCTCACTCCCTTAAACCTCCCAGAGACCCAATCCACTTCATTAGAACTCCCCTCATCATTTTCTTCCCTTCCCAATAAAAACCACATCGTCAAAGCCCCATCGGTGTCATATCTTTTGTAAACTAAGGAGCTTTACATTCAAGGCCTTGCCAGCTCATTTTGGTGTGTTTTGGACTGCATATTCAAGAGTTAAAACATATAAGGATATTCTATAAGCTCAACCATATCAAGACTTCAAAGATTCAATGATAAAATTGCTTAAAAACCTTAGCCCTAAGTAACAACACTTGTAATGAAATAGCTTTGTATAAAGTGCTTTTTAAACTTTCTTTTTACTACCCACTATTTCTATTCATGTGTAGATGCTAAGTTTAAAATTTTAAGTCAAATGATTGATCCTATTTAGAGAACAAGGAAAAATAATGATTTTAAGGTGTTTTTGTAGTCTCCATTATTTGTACATTTTCAGGATCGTTGATCGAGCGATTAATGGCCCAGATCTCATTGTTCCATAATTTCCTTTAACGACTCATTTGACCCTACAGTTAATGCTTTCATCTGACTTAATCTCAACCGTTGAATCAGATCACAGAAGACCCAACGACCTCCGAGCTCTACTAACTTGGATATGTAACCCGTGCCGTCGTGGCACCCTGTCCTATATGAATGGTTAATGATTGTTGTAGGGCAATCATTGGCCATTAATTCTTATCCATTAACACAATTTTTAGCTCGTGATATGGATGACACCACGTAGCCATCCGTTATGGTTAATAATTGCACTACGTGGCTTGCCGTTACTCCCGCTGCCATCACCATTATTTTTTTAATTAATAAAATTATTATTTTAATTGTTTTTAAATATATAATTATACAAAATTAATTTTAACGTAAATATAAATTTAAAAAATCATTATTTTACATTATTTGATTTAAAAAATTTGTGGTTTGCAAAAATATTAATTTTCTTCGGGAAAGATTAATTTTTGAAATTTTAGTTTTGAAATCGAACATGTCATTATGAATGATATATTGCCTCAGTAGGCCAACATATCATTCCCTAATAGATTCAAATTACAAACCTTTGAATTCATGTTGATTATCATAGTCAAACTCATTGAAGAGTTACAGATGACCCCAAAGGGTCAAAATGAAATTTGATTAAAAGTTTAACTATATTAATCTGGTGAAATCATCATTACTTTTATAATCAAAATCATAATAATAGAGTGATATATCTTTCCAATGAAAGAAGATATTGCTCAATATTAATCATTTAAGAATGACGATAATGATCATTGATTTTTAATTTCCCAAAGAAGATTAATTAAAGTTTTGAAAATTTGATTTTTGAAAATTTGATCTCAGTTACTAAATCTCTTATGAGTGCAATCCTTCGTAGTTAATTAAATCATAGGAAACTAGAAATTCCTATAAATACTCTTGATTAAAATAGAGATAAAAATTTTATTTAAGATTTTAAAGCTGGATTTCAAAGGAGGTAAGGGTTGGGATTTTAATATGGATTAGATCAAAGTTGAACACTTATTTCAAGAGTAAAAGGAGGAATCGTAGGAAGTATTTTGAGATTCTGAATTACTTTAGAACCATCCCAGTCTATCTTAAGTGTTGTGCTTAAATTTGATTGAAAGAGATATTTAGTTTGAATGATCGATTTTATTAGAAAGTTAGGATTCAATTTCTAGAGATTGAGGTCTTATAGCCTGAGCCTACCTGAGATCCTAAGTATAAATTGGGTACTAAAAATTAGTGACCTAAGCATAGCTAATACAGTGCAGATCTAGAGTAACCCCAGCTTAGATTGAGGAGCCAGTTAAACCACCTAGGCATTTCAAAACCATGCATCAAGTCTATTAATATAGAGTGGTATAAATGTTAATTAGATTGAGTTTAAGAACTTGGGGCTAACATATAGAGCATATTCTAATTAGCCCCTTAATATATATTGGGTATTTGATGCTTAAGCTAATGCAATTACAGATTTAAACACTTTTAAATTTGTTACTAATGCGAAGCATGCAAGTCGACTCAATTAAATGCTTAAATTTGAATGAAACAATTTTTAAAAAGGCTTAAAAATAAGTTTTATCTTAAAAGAATATATAGATTTCTCTTAACAGATCTGCACCCTCATAAGCTAGGTGGTCTCCTAGAACCCTCAACCGGGGAGGTGCCTATCAAAATAAAAGAAAAATATAATAAGTATGCGTGCAAACTCCTGGCAATCCCAGGATTACTTCTTAAAATATTAGAGTTACTATGTTATCTTAAACGTTTTAATTTTATTTAAGTAGAAATAGTTTTAAGCAAAGTCCTCATGGCCTCCGATCGGATTCCAAGTTAAAATAAACATGGCATGTAAGTTAAAAGAAAAGAAAAATAGATAGTTCTACTGCACAATCAATTAAATAAATCAATCAAAATAAATGCTCAAATTGAATGTCCATGTGACAAGTTGTTAAGAGAGTTGCTATTTGCACGTTTTACATTCTTGCAACTTATATAATTTTGATGATTTCAAATATTATTATTTTATGTATAGTTATCTCCTAACACTTTTTGGAAGAGTTATTTTTGCTCTTGTGTGTACTAACATTTCTGAAAAATTAAACTACAGACTACAAAGACTTCAAATCAAATTCAGCATGAGATACTTTGTGTATTTAAAACTTGAATTTTTCTTTGAATTAAGTTTGAGAGGGAGTGATTGTAATTGAGTGAATACACACACACTTTAGGAGATCTTCAAAAATTTGTGCTGATCGTACGGGACGAACCTAGTTTGGACGGGACGATTAGGTCAGTTATCTCCTCATAAGAGCAATGGAATGAATAGGAATTGAAGAAAATTTTTCTAAGTCCTGATCATCCAGGATGAAGTGTATTCATCCCAGGACGAAATGTTCTCTAAAAATTTATGTTCTGAACGAAGTGTATTCGTTCTAGGACGAGTTGCTCTATGGAGTATTTTTGTCCAGAACGAAGTGTATTCATCCCGGGATGATTTGCTCTCTGGAAAAATTTTGTCCGGATGAACCCATATTCATCCCTGGACGAAGTGAACCGACTCTAAAAATTAAGTGATGTTTTGCAGTTTTTGGGAACCGACCTATGGAATAATCGTTCGTACCAGACAAACCTAGTTCGTACGGGATGATGTGTGTGTACAAAGTCATTTTGTACCCATATACATTAGGTTCGTTCCAACGCATTTAAGTAAAATTATCTAGGACGATCCATGATCGTACGAAACGATCCAATTTGTATTGACTTGAATATTTGTAGTTTTTGGACGGTTTTTTGTGTCTTTTCTATAAATAGTCCAATCTCAACTGCCACTTGATCTTTTTATCCACTGATCTTCGTCCCTATTGAAAGAAGAGTCAAGGAGAGAGTGTAAGAGAGTGTTTGAAGGAGGATTCTTACTATTGGAGCTTGAAGGCTTCACTTGGTGTTCAAAGGTAAGAATCTTTACTTTTGAATTATTTTTACTTCACTCTTTTCTTTCTTCCTTCTAGATTTCTTGTGAGAAGATCTGTCAAGGAGATCTGGTTCTCTGCCGATACTTGAAGAGTGTGAACAGCTGAAGGGTTCTCTACCCACACTTGGAGAGTGTGAATAGCTGAAGGGTTCTCTGCCTACACTAGGAGAGTGTAAAAAGATGACGGTTCTCTGCCAACACTGTGGAAATTGTAAAAGGACGATAGTTCTCTGCCAATACTAGGGATAGTGTAAAAGGATGACGGTTCTCTGCCAACACTGGGGATAATGTAAAAGGATGACGGTTCTCTGTCACAACGGGTAGTGGTGGAAAGAGTTTGTATAAAGGCTTCTCTGCCTTGCTGTGGGTGCTAAAGGAGAGTCACTAGTGGTATTAGTGCAATACTCGGAGGGTGCCTCCGAGGAGTGGATGTAGGTCAAGTTTGACCAAACCACTATAAATCTTAAGTCTTTTATTTTTAGTTGCTTTTTATTTTTTTTATTTTTGTTTTTAATTTGTGGTTGAAAAATCTATTTCTACAAATCTCATTAAAGTTTATTTTTTGGTTTAAAAAAATTAAAAAGAGGGATTAATTTTTTAATTAACAATTCACCCCCCCCCCCTCTTGGTTAGCCGCTGGGACATAAGCTTAGGTTTAACAACCTAATTCATAGTGATCGAGTTTCAACAAGTGGTATCAGAGCTTTGTTTCAAAATCATAAGTTTAGACTAATTTTTTATTAACGTAGATGGCTATATTTGGAAACTGAAATACACCCGAGGGTTACTCTATAACTAGACCTCCATTGTTCGATAATATACCTTTTGATTTTTGAAAAACACGCATGTTTTTATTTTTATAGTCACTTGATTATCGTATGTGGTTCTTAGTTTTGGAAGGGTATACAAAACCAACTAGATTAGTTGACAGAGTTAGAGTTGAAACACCTTTTGCAGACTGGATAGTAGAAGAACGTGACTTAGCACAACTAAATGCCAAATGCTTGAATAGTTTCTTTTGTGCTTTAAAATCAGAAGTCTATATGCGGGTTTCCACTTGCAAAAGTGGGAAGGATATATGGGATAGACTTTGTATAACTTATGAGGGGACTAATGAGGTTTAGCAATCTTGACTTAATATCTTGTTACATGATTATGAACTGTTTCGCATGAAACCAAATGAATCCATTTCTGATATGTACACAAGATTCACACAAATAGTCACCTCTTTGCATGCACTGGGTAGGGAACTAATGAATGCTGAAATGGTTAATAAGATTCTTTATTGTTTGTCTACTGCTTATGATGCTAAAATTACTGCAATTATAGAGTCTAAAGATCTAAACATTTACTCTATTAACAATCGTCTTGGTTCACTAATTGCTTACGAGCAAGGAGTTAGTGAAAGAAAGATTAATGTAGGTGAGCCACGAAGGGAGAAGAACATAGCACTAAATGTGGAAGAGTCTGAGAGTGAACACTTACAACCTGAGGATGAAGATGACATCGCATTGGTGACTAGACAATTCAGAAGCTTTCTGAAGAGGAAGCAGAAGAGACGCTAGCATTGGAATAGAGGTAAATTTAATAGAAATGCCAAGATTTCAAATGATGTGATTTGCTATAAGTGCAGGAAACCTAGTCATATCAAGACTGAATGCCCAAAACTTAAAGCCACTCTTAGCAAGGAGAAGGTAGAGGAGAAACCAATTGTAAAGAAGGGTAAGAAGAAGTTTCAAAGAGCTTTCTGGATGGACTCAGCTTTAGATTCATTAGAGACTGAGAAGGAAGAGGAAGTCACTAATCTATGCTTAATGGCTGATAGTCTTGATTAGTCATATCAAGAAGAGGTATGTGACTTAACCTATGATGAACTTTTTGAAGTTTCTTAACACATGCATGATGCACATAGGAAAATGAAGAAAATGCATGCTAGTCGAAGTTTAGAGTTTAAAGAATTATAAAAGGAACATGAAATCCTTAAGAAAGATTATGCTTTAATTGATGACAACCACATGAAATTACTTGATGAGTTTGACAACTTGAATAAAAAACATGAAAATTTAAAATCATCCTATGCTTAACTTGAAAAAGATTTTAAAAATTTTAAGGATGAATCGGAGAGCAAAATTTATAGATTAAATTATACAAATTGAATTTTGGAAGATATGAATTCATTTTACAAATTAATGATAAAAGCTCTCGAGGATAATAGGATACCCCTAAACTTGAAGATTTTACTAATCCTATTATGTATCCTAAATTTATGCAATCCCTGAATAGACAGATGAATGGTAGAAGACTTAGGAATCCATTTCCAAAATTCAAATGTAATAATTGTGGATTGTTTGGACATATAGCTCATACTTGTACTTTGAAAATGAAAACTTATTTGGTGTGGAGACCTGAGATGTATAAACCTAGACATATCATACATGCATCTGATTATAAATTGCCAAAAGGAGAACCCAAACTTGTTTGGGTTCCCAGGTCTAACGTTTGATATTTTTGCAGGGTCGCTCTCACACAAGTCCTCGTGAGAGCATATGATACCTGGACAGCGGATGTTTAAAGCATATGACTGGAGATACTGCATAATTCATATCACTGGAAGCCAGGAGTGGAGGCAAGGTTACACTTGGTGATAACACCACAAGAAAGGTAGTTGGATTAGGTATGATTGGAAATCTTAATAAATTTTATATTGAGAATGTGTTATTAGTAGAAGGCTTAAAGCATAACCTGTTAAATATAAGCCAGTTATGTGATAAAGGATATTGAGTGAATTTTTTTTCTACTAGCTGCATATTAAGTCTAAAGATAAAGATGTTTTGAATGGTAAAAGCGTAAATAATGTTTATATGCTAGACTTGAATTATATTCAATCTCCTACTACTTTTTGTATGAAAACTGTATCTGATGAGTCATGGCTTTGGCATAGGAGACTTTGTCATTCTAGCATGAGAAACCTTAGAAAGGTTACCCAATTGAACTTGGTGAGAGGTATACCAAAACTAGACTTTACTAAGGACCACCTTCGTGATGCATGTCAATTAGGAAAGTAAGTGAAGTCCTCTTTTCAGTTCAATAAGAATCTTAAAACTAGTAAATCATTAGAGATTTTGTATAATGATCTTTTTGGACCAGTTGGAACTGTGAGTCTAGGATGGAAGGTATACGGATTTGGGATTGTGGATAATTACTCAAGATTCACATGGGTTAGAATTCTATTCATAAGAGTGAATCATTTGAGAAATTTAGAAACTTTTCGACTTGGATTAAAAAAAACTATGGTGTGAAATTATTTCTATACAAAGTGATCATTGAGGAGAATTTGAGAATGAGAAATTTGAAGAATTTTGTAAGGAGAAATAAATTGATCATAATTTTTCTGCACCTAGAACCCCTCAGCAGAATGGGGTAGTCGAAAGAAAAAATAGAATATTAATAGAAGCCGCCTGAGCAATATTGGTAGAATACTCACTTCCTAAATATTTTTGGGCTGAGGCGGTTAGCACTGAATATTATGTTCTGAATAAGGTGAATATGAGATCTAAACTTAAATAAAACACCCTATGGGTTGCTAAAAGGAAGAACACCTAATTTGTCTCATTTGCATATTTTTGGTTGCAAGGTGTTCATTCATAATAATGGAAAATCCGCCTTAGGAAAATTTGATCCAAAATCTGATGAAAGAATTTTTGTTGGATTCTCAAGTGTTGGAAAATCTTATAGAGTATTTAATAGAAGAACTTTGGTAATTTAGGAGACTACACATATTGTATTTGATGAATCTGGAAATATGGAAAAGCCAAATATTATAGAAGATGAGATTGAGATTAACTCCCAAAAGATTGATAAAATAAATTTGAAAGAAAATATGGAAGAAAATATGAAAGAAAATTTGGAGATTGAAAACCCTTTGCCTAGAGATTCAAGATTTTCTAAAAACCACCCAAGGGAATTGATTATTGGTGAACCAAGTGAGGGTGTAAGGATTAGGCATGGATTAAACAAAGAAGTCAATCATTCTGCCTTCATTTCAACTATAGAACCCACAAATATTGATCAAGTACTTTCGGATGAATTTTGGATTTTGGTCATGCAAGAAGAGTTGAATCAATTTGTAAGAAATAAAGTTTGGAAATTAACTATAAGGCAAAAGGATCAAAGTGTAGTTGAAACTAAGTGGGTATTTAAAAATAAAATGAATGACTCAGGGGAAATAAGGCTAGATTAGTTACTAAGGGGCATAATCAGATTGAAGGGATTAATTTTGAGGAGACTTTTGCCCCTGTAGCTAGACTTGAAGCAATTAGAGTTTTGCTAGTTTTTGTCTATTTTAGAGGATTCAAATTGTATCAAATGGATAAAAAAAGTGCCTTTTTAAATGAGATAATTCAAGAAGATGTTTTTGTAGAACAACCACCAAGTTTTGAAAATTTTAAATATCCAAATCATGTTTTCAATTTGAATAATGCATTATATGGATTGAAACAGGCACCTAGGGCTTGGTATGAGAGGTTGAGCACCTTCTTACTTGAAAGATCTTTTGAAAAATGAAGTGTGGATACAACAGTCTTTTTAAAGAAATATGGAAAGGATATACTCATTGTCATATTTATATGGATGATATCATTTTTTGATCTTCAAATAAAAATCTTTGTGATGATTTTTCTAAAACAATGAGTAGTGAATTTGAGATGAGTCTAATGGGAGATTTTAGTTACTTTCTAGGATTTAGCATTAAGTAAATTGAGGAAGGTATATTTTTTAGTCAATCAAAGTATATTAAAGACATCCTCAAAAAGTATAAAATGGACAATGCTAAACCTATTAGTACACTAATGAGTTCCTCAGTTCAATTAGATAATGACCCTAAGGGAAAATCTGTTGATGAAAAGAAATTTAGAGGGATAATTGAATCTTTACTTTACTTGACTGCTAGCCGACCGGATATCATGTTTAGTGTTTGCTTACGTGCTAGATTTCAATCAGATCTAAAAGAATCACATTTGACAGCAGTGAAAAGGATTTTAAGATATCTATTAGGAACTCAGAACTTAGCAATTTGGTATCCTAAGTTTAGCTCTTCATTTGAAATAATTGGTTATTCAAATTCTGACTTTGCAAGTTGTAGGGTGGATAGAAAGAGTACTTCTGGCACATGTCAATTTATTGGAAATTCTCTTGTCTCTTGGTCTAGTAGAAAACAAAATTCAGTAGTTCTATCTACTACAGAAGCTGAATACATTGCATTAGGAAGTTGTGTGGCACATGTTCTTTGGTTGAAACAACAGTTAATTGATTTAGGATTAACTATAAGTACTAATCCAATTTATTGTGATAATACTAGTGCTATTTATATTTCTAAAAATCCTATTCAACATTCAAGAACCAAACATATAGACATAAGGCATCATTTCATAAGAGATCATGTATCCAAAGGAGAAATTGAGCTCACTCATGTTTCTACTGAAAATTAACTTGCAGACATTTTTACAAAACCTTTAGCCTTTGATACTTTCAGTGCATTAAGAACAAGGCTTGGTGTGATTGATTTGAATGCTTAAATAAAAAATGCTTTTGCAATATTGATGTTTGTTTACTAGTTAATGTGTTTGTGTGTTTTTATGTGTTTATGAACTTTTATGTGTAATTTTTTTTATTTAGAGTTTGTGTTTTTTCGTTTTTTTGTGTTTTTAATGTGTTTGTGTTTTAGTTTTTTTTATTGAGTGCAAAAATTTGAAAATTTTGAGTGATAATCGTCCGGGACGAAATTTTTTCGTACGGGATGATTTGTGTAGTGTGACAAACTATCAGATTTTAAACTGTTTGAGTGCAGTTTTCAGTGTTTTATTATCACTTCGTCTGTACGATCGTCACGATCATCCGGGATGAAATGTTTTTCAAATGACGGGATGAATGAATAAAGCAGTTGAATGGATAAGGTAGTTTTTAATACAAACTTCGTACGTACGAACCTTTGGTTCGTCCGGACGAACACATGTCGGTTCGATGAGGGGACGATTTCAACTGCCATTAAAATGATAATAAGTTCTGATCGTCCCAGGATGAACACGTGTTTATCTGTACGAGCAGTCTGGTCAAAAGTCTGTACGAAAGGGAGCTTCGTAAGTTGTGTTGATTATGAAAAGCAGTTTCATTTTGACGCATTGGTTCATCCATACAAAATTTTTTCGTACGAGATGAATCGAAAAATTTGTACAGGCCAAAATTTTTTCGCCTGGTACGAACATGTCATTTTTAATAAATAGAAGGGCTTTTGAACTCAACAGTCACACTCAAAACTTCACTTTTAATCTCTTTCGTACTCTAGATCTTCTTCTAAATGGCAAGTTCAAGTAAGAGACAAAATATTCTGTCAAAAAAATCATATAGAAATTATTCTGAGAACTTTCTTTCCAAAGCGAGTGAGGAATCTTTTCCTAGGTTTATCTCAGCAAAGATCACACCCTCCAGAATCCTAATCCAAGAACAACTTACCTTTCAGGTAATGAACATATTTGCCTCAACACAGTTTGGTTTTATCCTTACCCTCGTCTATCTCTATAATAAAGAAACCTTTCATTACTTTCTCGCCAACATGTCCTTTAATTCTGACCATTTTATAATTCATTCCTTTGTCTTTAAACAAAAAGTTGAAATCACGAAGGCTGACTTAGGAGCCTTTTTGAATTTAAGGACAAAGGGAGCCAGAGCCCATCACTTTATCAACACTCATGATTATGCATGGTATGAAATTAATAATGTGATTAGAGGAAACAATTTGAACGAACATGTGACTAAAGTATCCGGTCTAGTTCGTAATGCTCGTATCATCCAGCATGTTCTTAGAACTTCTATAATTCCTAAAGCTGGTGACAGGATCAACATTATCCCTCTTCTTTCTATGGTGAGCTTCTTGATCATGACTAAAGAACCTATAGATGAAGCCCAACTTATCCTTGACAATCTTTATGGGCTGTCTGAAATTGGTCATGTAGAGCATAAGAGAAAGAAGAACATCGCCTTAGGACATCTAGTTACCTACATTCTGGACAAGAAATATAATTTGGTTCATCCTAATCAAGAGTTTGAAGAACCGCTCTACTATAATGACGGATCATTTAGAGCAATCTTCAAAGAAGAACCAAGTAAAACACATATCATTAGTGATACAGAGGAAGAACTAGAAGTTGCACCTGCATCCGCCAATGAACCAAATTATAAGGATTTGATTCAAAGATTTGATCGCCTAGAGACTAATTTTGATCAATATTTTGATCAAATTGAGACTCATCTTCAGCAGCAGGCCGCACAGTATCAGCATGATATGAGTTTTATGAGGGATCAGATGAGTGATATCAGTACCAATGTGCTTATGATGAGTACTTACTTTAACATCTTTGGTGCTGCACCTCCTCCTTCTCCAGATCAGGGTCCTTCTAAGTGATAGTTGCACTTAATTTTATGTATTTTCTGTAATTTGTGTGTTAGTTGTTGTTTTAAGTAAGAGTGTTGTATTTTCTTTTCTTTATATGTTTTGTTTTTGTATTGATATCCTGACCTTAGATTGTAATATCTTTATAGTGATATCAATATATGTTCTCGTGTTTTGATTTAATGATATTGAAATGTGTGTTAGCCTTTATGATAATCATTAGATTTTTTATCTTAATAGTGCTATACTTTGAAATGCAAGTCAAAATTAAATTCATTAGAAAATCTAATATTATCTAAATTTAAGTTCTGCTTATAACTTGATATAATTAAGATTGTCGAAATTACTCTTGAAAAAATGTACAAATGTACAAAAATCAAAAGGAATGCGCAATGGTTTGCAAGTAGAAAAAGAGGCACAAAATAAGCCCATAAGTTAAAAGATGCACAAAAAATGTGCAAATAATTTGAAAAAGATGCGCAAAGCGTCATATGTGGTAATTATTTCTTTTCATTATCTTTTAATCTCTTAATTCAAATTGATCTACTATACATTTATATTATGTATTGAAATTTGAATATATAAATTTTCTATTCATCCTTTTTGTAATAATTTTCTCTATCATAGTGTCTAAATTGACTTATGATTTTGATATATTCTTTCTATTATCAATGTTATATCTCTTCTTAAATTCTATGAATTAATATGATTTGCCTAATATTTTAATTTTATTTTCATAATTTATTTCAATCACTTTCAAGATTGAATTATCAAATGATTTTTATATGTCTGCTTATATTTCAGGTCTTTTTTCTTCTTTACTTTTTGCTGTTGTAAAAAAGTGAGAGAAATTATTTGTATCGTGGTATCAAAATTATTTGTATTATGGTTTTGGTTTTGTTTGATTCGTATTGTATGTGTGTGTGTCTGTTTTTTTGTTTTCTGTTTTCTGTTTTGTGTATGTTGTATATGTTGTGTGTTTGTTTTATTTTTGTTTGTCATGTATTTCAAAAAATGTCTACTTATTTACACGTGTTCATCAATTTATGGGGAGTTTAGGAGATTTTTAGAATTTAAAAATTATACAAATAATAATTGTTTTGCCATCATAAAAAAAGGGTAGATTATTAAGAGAGTTGCTATTTGCATATTTTACATTCTTACAACTTGTATAGTTTTGATGATTTCAAATAGTATTGTTTTATGTATAGTTATCTCCTAACACTTTTTGGAAGAGTTATTTTTGCTCTTGTGTGTACGAATATTTCAGGAAAATCAAACTCCAGAATACAAAGTCGTCAAATCAAATTCAACATGAGATACTATGTGTATTTAAAACTTGTATTTTTCTTTGAATTAAGTTTGAGAGGGAGTGATTATAATTGATTAAATACACACATACACTTTAGGAGATCTTGAGAAATTTGTACTGATCGTATGGGACGAACCTAGTTCATACGGGATGATTAGGTCAGTTATCTCATCATAAGAGCAATGGAATGAACAGGAATTAAAGAAAAATTTTTTAAGTCCTTATCGTCCAGGATGAAGTGTATTCCTCCCAGGACCAAATGTTCTCTAGAAAATTTTTGTTCAGAATGAAGTGCATTCATAACAGGACGAGTTGCTCTCTGGAGTATTTTCATCCAGGATGAAGTGTATTCATCCCGGGATGATTTGCTCTCTGGAAAAATTTCATTCGGATGAACCCATATTCGTCCTAGGATGAAGTGAACCGACTCTAAAAATTAAGTGACGTTCTGCAGTTTTTGGGAACCGACCTATGGAATAACCATTCGTACCAGACGAACCTAGTTCGTACGGGATGATGTGTGTTGCAAATCTATTTTCATGGCTTATGTTTTGATGATTGACAAACACTTGGACTGCCTATTATTTCTAACTTTTCAGGAATTAAAGATCGGACCAACAAACGGAGCCAGTTCAGGATTGCGTAGGTTTAGGGTTGAGTCAGTCTGTGCTTTGCTTTCTTCTCTTCTTGAGTTAATTTGTAATGTTCAAGAGATTGATGCTAAGTAACCCTACACACACACTTGAGAGACTTAGAATTTCTGTTTTTACTCATATCGGCAAGGACGATATTTACATCGTCCTGGACGATCAGGCTTTAAACAGAAAGTCTAATTAAGGATTCTTAATTAAGGCAGCCGACATTAACATATCGGCCTGGACGATACGTGTATCGGCCAGGACGATAAGCTCAAAACAGAAAGAAGTTGCCGCCATAGACAGATAAGGTATACTGTATTTTTAAATTATCGGCCCGGACGATATTCACAATTATGCCTTAATTGAATAGACAAATCAGGGAAGTAATTAAGGATGATTGATACGATCACATCGTCCTGGACGATCGCAAGATCGGCCAGGACGATATATTCAATATCCTTGGTTACACCTAGACGATCGGGATCGGCCAGCATGAAAACAGGGCGATGCTCAGGATGATTTTCTTCTGAATTGAACTAATCGGCCGGGACGATCGAGAGATCTGTCAGGACGATCAAGTCGAATTTCAATCGTCCAGCACCCAAAATAGGGCGATGCCCAGGGCGATCTTCTGAGATTTGTACTAATCGGCCAGGCCGATGTCTATATCGGCCTGGACGATATTGTCGGCAACTTGCAATTAATGAGCTCCTTTGAACCTCTTCTATTTAAGAGCTCTTGTTCAACATTTTGAACAACCTTTTTGCTGCTGCCTTGACCTGAGAAGGCATTGAGGAGAGAAAGAGAGAGAGGGAGAGAGAGAGGATCGTGTGAGGGGGAGCTTAAGAGGGGATTCACAAGGGTTGCTTCAAGGATCGCTCTGCTTCTTCTTCGTCCAGTGTTTCTTATCCGTGGAAGGGTCGGTAGAGGCAAGGAGTCAGCATTGGGTTGTGGTTTTCTGCCAGCTTCAGGAGGAAGCAAAAGGAGATAGGTTCTCTGCCTTGCCGGGGAGGTAAAAAGGAGGTTCGTTATAAAGGCTTCCGCCTAGCTGTGGGGGCTAAAGGAGAGTCACGTTGGTAGTGCAATTCTCGGAGGGTGCCTCCGGGGAGTGGACGTAGGTCGAGTTGACCGAACCACTATAAATTTTAGTGTTCTTATTTCTTGCTTCCGCACATTTAAATTTCCGCATTTATTTTTCCTCGTGGTGTGATTTTGGTATATGTGTTTTTCGTTCTTTGTGAAATTTTTTTTTTTAAAATACCAATTCACCCCCCCCCCCCTCCTCTTGGTTAGCTTGGGACTAAGTTCATAGGGCTTAACATCCCCAATGAACTTTCAAGTGGTATCAGAGCGGTTTTCATAAAATAAGTTTTTAAAAGCTTTTAAATTTTTGATCCATGGCTAACCTTGCGAATTGTAACACTATGGAGGGTTATTCAATTGCACAACCTCCCTTATTTGACAACTTGCCTTTTGATTTCTGGAAAACCCGCATGTCTACTTTTTTGCAATCTACTGATTATCGCATATGGATGTTTATCAAAGAAGGTTATTCTCCACCTTCTCGTGAAATTAATGGCATTAAAACTGAAGTTGCTTTTACTGAATGAACTTTTGATGAACGTGATTTAGCTCAATTAAATGCAAAATATTTGAACTGTTTTTTCTATGCTTTGAAATTTGAGGACTACATGCGTGTTTCTACTTGTTCAACAGGTAAGGAGATTTGGGATAAACTATGTATAATTTATGAAGGAACCAATGAAGTAAAACAATCTAGATTGAATATTCTCTTGCATGACTACGAACATTTTTGTATGAAACCTCATGAATCTATTTCTGATATGTACACTAGATTTACACAAATTGCTACTTCACTGCATGCATTAGGAAAAGAGCTTTCAAACTATGAAAAAGTGAACAAAATTTTGAGATGCTTGCCTTCTTCGTACGATGCTAAAATCACTGCAATCACTGAATCTAAGGATTTGACACTTACTCTATTGATAACTTACTTGGCTCACTCATTACTTACGAGCAAGGGGTGAATCAAAGAAATCTTGATGCAGGTGAGAAAAAGAAGGAGAAAACAATTGCACTGAAGGCGCACAAATCAGATTCTGAATCTTCCGGGTCTGAAAGCGATGAAGTTGCCTTCATCACAAGGTAATTCAAAAGCTTTCTAAGGAAGAAACAAAAGCATCATTAAAATTGGAGAAAAGGTAAGGATCATAAACATGTCAAAGGATCTTCTGATGTTGTTCGTTTTGAATGCAGAAAACCTGGACATGTGAGAGCCGATTGCCCGACACTTCAAGATAACACAAGCAAGGAAAAGGTTGAGGAGAAACCTAAGTTTAAGAAGGACAAGAAGAGAATCCAAAAAGCATTCTGGGTAGAATCTGGTACTAATTTCACTTAAACATAACCAGAGGAAGAGATAACGAACCTGTGCTTAATAGGGGAAGATCATCTTGAGCAAAGTGATGAGAAAGAGGTATGTAAACCAACCTATGATGAATTGTTTGAAATTTGTGAAAAAATCCATGCATCATACAAAAAACTTAAGAAGACACATGCTAGCTTAAAAGTGAAACTTGTAAATTTGCAGAAAGAGTATGAGGTTATTCTTAAAGATCATTCAACAATTGATTCCAATCACATGGCTCTTCTTGATGAATTTGATGAGTTGAACAAAAAGCATTCATAATTAATTAATAAACATAATACATTGAAAGTTTCACACACTTCACTTAATTCTGATCTTAAGAAATCTAAAGAGATTGAGAAAAATTTGAGGATTGATAATGATGTCTTAAAAAGAACTAACTTGAGAATTCAAAATGATTTGGATACATATGAGAAAGCTAGGATGACATCAACTCCTAATCAAAAGCCAGAACCTAAGAAGAGGCATTTTTACTCAAATCATTTAAGAAAACCTTTTTCTGGAATTAAATGTTTTTCTTGTGGCATGCTAGGACACATCCCACACACTTGCACATTTCACCATAATACACATTGGGTGTGGAGACCTAAGGTGCAAGATTCACAGCATACCACATGAGCATCACCTTCTACTTTTCATAAGATGGGACCCAAACCGGTTTGGGTTCCTAAATCTAACTGTTGTTGAGTTTTGCAGGTGTGCTCTCACCAAAGACCTCATGAGAGCATAGGATAACTGGACATAAGGAGGCTGGCAGCTCAAAATGCTTAAACCTGCTGCTTAAACAATTTCTTGAAATATGTTTTTTGTTTTAAGTTTCTTTTGATTGTTTTGTAATAGCTTTTCGTTATTTTAGATTAGTTTATTTTCACGTTGCTTTTATGATTGGTTTTCATATGTTGGATCTTTTCAAGTTTTTAGATTTTGGAAGTTTTTTGGAGATAGTGTTTAGCTTTTCTAAATCGGTTAAAGGAGAAATCTCGTTGATGGTTTCCCTCCTTCTGACCTTGTTTAGTGGTATGATTTTCTTCTCTAAACAAAAGTCGAAACTCATTTTAACCAATGGTTTTTTAATTAAGATCCTTTTCTTATCTTGCTACATTAATTTATCTTATGCATAATAACCAAAGTTCTTATATATCTTTCAAGTTTTTTGAAATCTTGCCATTGCATTTGTCACATAATTTTGATTTTGTGTTGTCGATTGTTCTTCCCTATGCTAGTGAGAGAGCTCCTATTCTCTAATATTTGGAGGATATACTCACAACTAAGTTTTTTTAAGGGTATATTAAAGAGTTTCTAGCTTGCAAGAGTTAAAAAAGAAAGAGGCCAATGAAGCCAAATTGAAAAGAAAGCTATATACACAAAAATAAAAGAATTAAAAGATGTTCAAAGAGCCAATCAAAGTGACAAGAGGCATAAAATGAGCCCACTAAATGCAAGCTAACCTCTCTTTTCTAAAACTCTTAAAACTTAGAGAACTCATTGATTATGTGATGTTTCAAAGACTTGATTTCAATTTTTCATGATTGAGACAAATTACTTTGTTGTATTAATCATGAGATATATTCTTTATAAACAAGTTTTGAATGGATATTCTTTTTATCCTATTTAGTTATTCTGAGTTAGACCTCTGTTTTCCAAAAGAAATTTTATACCCTGAAGGATGTCCGATCTAGGGTTAACAGAATCGAATGTACTACCTTCTTCTGATTGGAATTTGTAAAACTCCTTGATCTCTTGGAACTCTAAAGTTTAAAACTATTTGAGATTTTATCATATGAAATGCTTTGCTAAAACAAAAAAAAAAAAAAAAAAAATTAAAAACAATTTTTTTTCTTTCATTTGTTTAGGTTTTTACTACTGTCCTTTTTTTTTCTTTTTTTTTTAGCTTTTCTTTTGTTTTATTTTTGAGGACTTTTGATCATCACCATCCTTTATTGTTCTTCAAATTCTAGTCACATCGTCCTGGATGATAGGGCAAATTATCTTCAAAATTCCATCTGCTGATCTTTTCTGTGCTTACTATAACTCATTGTCCTGGACGATCCTATATCGTCCTGGATGATCTGATCGAACTCTGTTTAAATCATATTCATAGTCCTGGCCGATAACTCGTTCGGCTTGGCCGATGAATTTTAAGAACATCGTACTGGCCGATACACTTGATCGTCCTGGACGATCTACGTGTCGCTCATTTAAAATCATTAAATTTGGCCCCGGTTGATCCATTATTGGACAATCGTCCTGGACGATACATGTGGCAGCGATTTAAAACATCTTAACTTCAGCCGGTACGATCAATTATTATTCATCGTAGATATGTTTTGACCATTCCATTTGCTTGGTTTGACTGTTTGACCAGTCCAAATCTACTTGGACTGCTGAGGTGGCATGGGAGGAAGATGTTAAGCATGGTTGAGTGGGTTGGATTTAAAATGATTGAGAGGGTTAGGCTTAAGGTGGGTTTTGACTAGGTTTAACCACTCCCTAGCCTTAGTTTGACCATTTGACTGGTCCCCATGCCACATGGCAGCTGAAGTGGCATGGGAGAAAGGTTTGAGTGCTGGTTGGAATGGTTCAAAGGGGATTTGATGGTTTGATATTGGAGTTTGAATGTATTAAATGGGTTTGAGGTAGTTTGACCAAGTCTTGATGTGTTGACTTAGTCAACTTGACTTGAATTAAGTTGGCCAAATATTAAGAAATATTAAGGTCATGATTTGAAGTTGGTTTGAGATTTAAAATGGGTTGAATTGACTAAGAGCATTGAAATGATTCATATGGGCCAACTTTGACCAACCATAGACTCATTTGACTTGGTCAACTATTGATTGGGTCAAGGGTCCAATCAAAGCCAAATCATTCAAGAATATGTTCAAGGAGTCTTGAGAAAGTGTTGAATACATTTAGGGTTTAATTTGAAGTAGGGAGGCTTAAGGGGTTAACCTGGTCAACCCATGTTAACTTGGTCAACTAGGTTGACCTAAGGTCAAGGATTGGGTCCATTGCACTCCTAATGGTGATTAGGATGCATTAAAAGAGGTTCTAGAGTTTGATTTAAAAAGGACATGTTGAAGTCTAGACAGAACTTCAAAATTGTCCTTAAAGGGCACTTAGGTCATTTTGACCCCTGGTCAACTAGGGGTCAAAATGACCAAAGTAATGCAATTTCATGCTCAAAAAGTTACGATTAAGGTTTTGGATGTGATTAGAGGATTTTGGGAAAGCTCTAAGGTTAAGATCCATTGGGTGGTAGGTCCAATGGCATAGGCTATAAATATTTGAAGATTTTATAATCTTTGGGAATTAATTTAGTTTATGAGGCTAAAGACCTCCAAATGAGCTCAAATTTCAAGTGTTGCCTTTAGAGATATATCCTATCAATATGAAATTGATATACTCTGAATCAGAGGTCACTTAATTAGATTTTGAAGGGTTTGAAAAATCCTTGGAAAAGACTTTCAGGATAGGACATTTAACCTTGGATTATGGGTTTGAAAATATAGATTTGATCATATAGTCTGGAATAGATCCTAAGATGCAGATTGATATACGTTCTAGATAGATCCCAGGGCCTGGATTGGTCTTAGTGACCTCATACAAGAATGAGGTTAATATATATTAAAAAATTTATAATTTTATAAACTTTAATTTAAAATTTATTTCAAATTAAAATATTTAATTTATTTTCAGTGATTTTTAATATTAAATTCATTGAGTAATTATTTAATTACCTAATTAAATTCTAATTAAATATTAATGTAATATTTAGATATTTTATTTTTAAAAAAATTATTTTAAAATTTTAGAGATTAATATTAAAATATTTACTTTAAAATCAATATTAGTTTAATATATTTTTACATAAATATTTTAATTTAAATTTTAATTAGCAATTAATGTCATTTAAGTTCAAATATTTAGTCAAATTTTTTTAAAATGAAAATTTATTTTCCAAGAATATTTTAAGTCATTAAATAATTATTTTAAATATAAAATATTTTAAAATTAAATTAATTTTAACATTTAAATATATAAATAATTATTTAGTTAAGGATTACTTAAATATCATTTAATTTAATATTAAATAAAATATTCTCAAAACAAAAAAAAAAGAAATTTTTTTTTTAAAAAAAATAGAAAATAAAATATAATTAATTTGAAATTAAGATTTTGTTTTAACATTTTAAATATCTTAGTCAATTTAATTAACTCAAATATTTAAGTATTTTATTAATATTAAGTTGAATCCACCCTTGATTATTATTATATATATAAATTCGAGGTCATAGCTCAAATTATTATTATTTTTTAATTACAAAACTATTTTCCAAAATCACTTTAAGATTATTTTGAGGTTATCTTGGATTTATTCTTAAAACAACTTTGAAGTATCTCAAATTTTCTAAAAATTCTTAAAATTAACCTATTTTCTAATATTAAAATTAATTTTAAAACTATATTTATTAAATCTTGAGAGTTTTGAGAGTTCCCTTGAAATTTTAGACCTAGGTTAAACATGCTTAAATAGAATTAGCCGGAGTAGTACTTAATCAATGGATAATTACCTTGCTAATTTCCCATTGATTAATCTTCCAATTTATTAGATTTTATTTTGTTTTGCATAATTAGGATGCACAAATTCACTTTTATAAGGATCTCCTAGTTCTAAGGACTTGGATGTGATGTTTATGCATTTATTTGTATTAAGTACAAGGGTTAGTAACAATAATTTGATCCTACATAAATTAGTGAAATCATTAAGGATAATAATTAAGGATTTATTTAAAGAACTTAGAAAATTTTAATAATTGGGATACATACCCCCTTGGCTTGAAATTTTGAACACATAAACATAGTGATGTTTCCTACCATAAATTTTTTTTGAAGTTATTAGGCCCCTTAACTAATATACTTAAGTATAATTAAGCATGTAAACTTCCAAAAACTTTAATAAATCAAAATGAAATCTAAAGAAAACATATAATTCCGGTAAAAGACCATAATTTAATCCTTAATAAGAGAAAATTAAATCCTATTTAATTTAATATGATTTTTAAGAATTATTTAATTTTAATTAAAAATAAATATTTAATTAATTAAAAATAATTAAAAACCCAAAATTTTTGTCAAACATTTGATAATCCCTCCTTAGATCATTTTGAATCTTTGGAGGTGATTTACAGAAGTTTAGAGTTCATTTGGGTTCAAATCATTAAGAAGACCTTTAATTAAAATAATTTTAAAAATTCAATAAATACCCAAACTTCTAAAAATCCTATTTAATTCTAGAAAATTCCAAATTGATCAAACTCAAATTAATTCTTCACAATTAAAATCTAATATATTACAAAAATATTAAACTTTCAAAAACTAGTCAAAGTAAAAAAAGTCAACAATCCGTTCAAACACAAGTAAAAATTTCAAAAATCCATAACTTTCTCTAGAAAACTCCAAATTGAGCATGCTAATAGTCCAACTACTCATCATAATTTCTAATATTTATTAAAAATTTGAAACTTTTAAAATTAACTTTGGTTTAAAAAGTCAACTTTTAGACCCTTAATGAATGTTATTAAATAATTCCAATAGTTCTAAAAAATTCAATAACTCATTAAAGTTCTATAAAATTCTAATTTGATTAATAAAATTATTTAACCAACATTCTAGTATATAACAACCACTCTAGAGATAAATTTTATTTGGTGGACTACTATGGGCTGCGAGGTTATGTGTCTTAACGAGACTTAGTTCCTTGAGCTTAGTGGCACAATGCCACGAATGAATTCAATGGAATGTTAAAAATCATAATCAAATTATTTTTAATTATCTAACTAATTTAAAATCGTTAATTCAACTACTTCAATAAAGTTTCTAGGATGGACTACTCTGGGTTATGTGGCTATGTGATTTAAGGAGGCCTAGTTCCTCGAGCCTAGTGACACAACGCCATGAACCTATTCATGGAAAACATAAACTAATTTAACTTTTAAAATTAGTGATTAATTGAATTAACTAAGATTAATCAACCCTTAATTTATAACCAGCTAAATCAACTTAGTTAACCCTAATACTATTAGGTATCCCAGACCTACGAGGCAATTAACTTAGCCCCAAAGATGATAAAATAAACTTCACGAACTCAGTTAACAACAAAGGTTGCAATCATTTAACAATTAAAACACATTCAAATCAAGCTTTAAGACATTAATATTTAAAATTTAATTAAACTAACCCTTCAACCTTTAACAAACTCAAACATTATGCAATCTCAATAAGCAACTCTGTTTAGGATCTACCCTAGCCACACGAGCATCTACACATATTTTAGAAGGTTTGCTAGGATAACCGAATCTAGATCTAGGCTAGACCGATGTTTACGTTTCTATTATGTACTATGTTTTTGAGATTTGATTACATATTATGATTGAAATTACTTAATGTATTTGTTTACTTTTACTATGCTCTGTGGATTGATAATGTGATTGGTAATTAGATTACCCTTAGGTTAGGTACAATCTAGAGGCTCATTGAGTTTTTTATAGGTGGTCACACTAATGCAAGGCAATAAAGGGGGCTAAATAAATAATAAATATAACTGTTATAGGTGCTTCAGTCGTTTAGCCCCCAAAATAAAAAGGTGCATGACCAAGTGGGTTTACTTTTTTGTATATATATATATATATATATATATATATATATATATATATATATAACTTCTTAGGTTTCTTTTATATTTAAATGCTTAGGATAATCTTATAGGAGAGTCTAGAAATTTCTTTTGTATATTAATGTAATTTATTTAAGTATTGGGTTGTGAAAGTTATTCTTTGAGTTTGAGATACACATATCCAAAGTTGGATTCAAAAGAGGAAAGGATGCCCCCTTATGGGGATAATCCTTTTCTATTTGTAAGCCCAAATTTGGATCACTTTTATACCCAAAATGGAAAGAAAGAACTCTCCTTAGGGTAAGATTTTTCTTTTCTATTTGGGTATTCAACTATGATAACAAAAGGAGCCCGAAGGAGAGAAGACTGAAGGCTATTCCACTCAAAGTCATTTGTGTTTATATTAAGATTAAAATCCGAGTTGTTGTCAATGCTGCCCAGCCACTTTTAACTTATGCATTTTTGGGTTGTAATAAGCAAGGTAGTTTTCCTATAGACATTTACAAATTAGTTTTATTATTTTGATGTGTCTTAGTTAACTTGATTGCGTATGAGATTGCCTAATATTATAAGTTTTTTAAGCGATTGTGTGCCATTTTTTATTTAGCCTTGATATATAAGACTCGTAAGGGTATGAAAAGTTTTCTACTAAAATTTAAATAAAATTTTTAGGATAACATAGAAACTCTTACAGTCTAAGAAGTAAGCCTGGGACTCTCGAGAGTTTGTATAATATCTTTGTTGCACTTTTCTCTTCTATTTGTTAGCCACCTCCCCGCCTGTGGGTTTTTGCAGATCACCTGGCCTATGAGAATCCAGATCTATCAAGGGGAATCTGTGTAATCTATAGGATAAAATTATTTTTATGTCTTTGAAGATGCTTCATTCTAATTTTACATGTTAATCAAGTTGATCAATATGCATCGTATTAGAAACATACTTAAAAAGAGTCTAAATCTTAATCACATTTTTGTCTTTAGCATTTTCACCCAATATGAATCAAGGAGCTACTTAGGAAAATCTCTATAAATCATCCCCAACTCTCCAAAACTTTAATAAAAATGTCCCTATAACTCTTACATAAAAATGATCGGACTAATGAATTTAAAATCGACTAGGTGGTTAGCTGGCTCCCTAATCAAGGCTAATGTAATTCTAGATTTTGTATTGGATTAGTTAGGTTTGGGTTATAATTATTTTGTGCCCAAGTTAGATTTAGGATTTGGGGTAGATTTTAAATCATAAGACTCCAACTTTTGGGAATACAATCTCAAATTTCTAATAAAATGCTCAAATCAAATTTAATCTACTTCAATCCAAAACATAAAGTCCAACACTTAGACTAGATTGAGATACTTTTAGATTGCTCCAGAATCCCAAAATGTCTCTTACTCTTCTTCCTTTGACTCTAAAAAATAAGTCCTCAATCTTACTCTAATCCCATTTGAAAATCCATTTTCAGTTATCCATTGATATCACTCGAAGAAAATCTCTAAGAAAAAAATTCCCATTATTTTAATCAAGATTATTAGTAGGAAATCCTCATTTCCTACAATGAAATTAACTATGAGGGCTTGCACTGGAAGGAGATTTAGAACCCGTATCACTTTTTAAAAATTAATTTTCAAAACTTAATTGGTCCTGTTTTGGAAATTTAAATCTTTGATGATCATTATCATCATATTCGAAGAATTAATAGCAAAATGATATTTTCTCTTTTTTTCGAGATTTATATTTTTGGTTGATAAAACTTTGGATATGAACAAAAAGATAATCCTTTTGGATTATCTTAGCTAGATGTTTGGTTGAACTTTATTTTGACCCTTCGAGGACATACAAAGTTCTCTCACTAATTCGGTTAAGATTTTCAAGATGGGATTTGCAATTCTAAATCTGAATCCCATTCTAAAATTTTATTTCCACTTCCCGAGGAGGTGTACTTTTTTCGATGGGAGGTTTGATTTTAGAATTAAAATTCAACATCCAAAGAAAACTAAACTTTTTCAAAACCCTCTTTCAACAACAACATCTAAAACAAATATAAATAAACCCATTTTAATACTTTGTTAGTCGTATTCATGAACTAACATCATATTGTATGAATAGTATAAAAAAGAATGAATTCATTTGGGATGAACTTGCACAAACCTAATTTCATACACTGTCAATCGTATGTATGAACTAACACTGTATAGTATTAATAATATAAAATTAAATGAATTTATTTGGGACAAACTGGTACGAGCTCAATTTCATACACTATCAAACATTTATATGAACTAACATAGTATAATATGAATAGTTCAAAAGTACAATCCATGATTTAATTAATTGCATTTTGGAGGAAAAAAATATGACAAATCATACAATACGATTGAAAGTCATACAATACAATTAATTTTAAAATTTTAAGTTTTGACTCTCTCCCCCTATGTGTGTGTGCATAGTTACCCAATTGCATTCACATATCTTAGACTCAAAAAAATAAAAAATAAAGATTTACAGACTTTATTACATAACATCTTAATCTACTATGTCTTGAAATCTTCAATAGTTTGAAGTATGATTTTTCTGAAGTATTAGTACACATAAATAACAAACAAAAAATGTCTAGTACGTACTTGGAGAAATAATAGAATAATAATATTTTATTATCATAAAAAAAAAATCATAATTTGAATTTGGATTCTTGAGTTGCAATAGACTATTGCTTGTGAGTTGACTAAGTCAGATCAAGTATGTCTTAACTTCAAATGAGTTTGAATATATTTGGATCAAGTATTGGAATTAGATTTAGAGCTTTTTTTTTTGAAGGAATGCAAAAATTGCATTAAAATGAAAGAAAAGACAACCTAATACAAACTATAAAGAAGAAACTAATGGTTCCTTTATCAACATGAAAAAAGAACCTTATTGAAAGCATATTTGTTAAAGTAAACTTATTACAATTGAAATGAAACCCATTATTTCCTATTTTAAAACCCTTGAGATGCAGGGGATACCAAAGTATTAAACAACCCAAGGGTTGGTTAGTATCCCAGAGTTCCCAACCGGTTAAAGAATAGGACTTAGTATCGATCCCCTAGGCTATTAGAATAAGTTTAAAAAACAAATAACAAACTAAAAGAAAAAAGAAGTAACAAAAGCTAAAAAGGAAAATACAATATATCAATGACATCCAAAAACCATCTAAGAATATCACTGATAGAATTTCCAAATGTAATTTCCAACTTCCAAAGTCGTAATCCAAAGCTAGTATTATGTCGAACACTTTGATAAATTGCTCCATCTTCAAGTATCTTTCCACTTTATTGATAACAAAGAGAAAATCAGCTTGCATATTAATGAGATAAAAGAGAATAACCTCTAATATCATTCATCATTTTAAGTTCAGCCAACCTTCTTCTAGGTAGATCTTTCACTGGTCCTATGGTTTAAAGTTCTTTGAACAATATGTGTTTAGAGCCAAAAGATCCACTTATCTTAGTAGAAAAAGCTTTTCCCCTTCTTAAAAACAATTTTTTAAAAATTCAAACTGATCTCAAAAGGTGGAGAGATATCACTCATTCCATCAATACTATCTACCATTTTAGAGAATTTCGCTAAATTAGTAGATGGAGACTCAGCCACTAAGACATTTAAAGTAGGAACAACAACCAATTCAGTTTCAGAATTAGTAGCCTCCTTTTCTTCCTCCTGAACATCTGAATTTTTGAATTCAAAATCAGATTTAAGAGCTCCCAACAGATCAACAACAATATTAGGTTTGGTAGAAACTGCTTCCAATGGATCAGCTTTATTACAAATGGCTCTCTTATCTTCATCCATAATTTTAGCATTTTTGAATTTAGAATTTGAATTTAAATTTAATCCATTCCCTAATTCATGAGCTCCCTTTAGATCAGCGTCCAAAATAGGTACATTACAAGAAGCTCCCAACAGATCAGCAACCAAAGAGGGGAATTTAGAATTCAAATTCTGGACGGGCTGATATAAAATAGATCTATCTGAATTAATTTGACAAATCAGATTAAAAACTTGCTGATTAATATGACAATCAGCATCCTTGACTAATTCAGCTACCTTGTAATCACTTTTATTAGGAGATAAAATGTTGAGATTATTAGAAAAACCAGGATCCGAAATGTGCTCTATCATAGGATTTCTACCCGAAATTCTATTAGCTGGATATTCTTTGAAAGCTGGTTTATTAGAAAAGATCTTTTGACTTTTTTTATTCTTGAACTTCACATGCATCCAAGGCCCAAAGGAGTTCTCATCATGATGGGAAGAACTTGTAGGAACTTCTTTATCAACCAAATTAGTATTATTATAATTTGGATAACAAAATCCTTATGTCCAATTCTTCCACATTTGAAACAAGTGGATGATAGATTTTCATATTCAAATTTTTTATAGAATCTACCATTAAGACCTTCAATCCAAATACCACATGGGAGTTTAGAATTCAACTTAATTCAAATGCAAGCTCTTGGAAATTCCCTCCTTCCCCATCTAAATATTTTTCCATCCAATAATAACGGGGTTCCGATTTTGGATACAATTATAGAGATATTGGTTTCATCCTAGCAATGCAAAGGAAAATGAGGTAAACAAACCCAAATGGGAGAAGAAACTCCATCCATTGAAATAGGATTGAAATTAGGTGACCATTTGTCAACACCAATGACAAATCCCCCAGCAAACCAAGGACCTCCATTAAGAACTTCTTCCAATGCTTCATACGTCTGAAAAGAACACAGAAGCCAATCTAACCCAAGCGAGGTTATATGAAAACCTCCAAATTTACTCCATTGCTTCCTTAACTCGATCGAACATTTTGAAAAGGCAAGTCTTTACATAATATTTTCACCACTAATGAATTTTTCAAAATATCCAAATTTTTGAATTCAAAATCAGATTTAAGAGCTCCCAACAGATCAGCAACAATATTAGGCTCGGTAGAAACTGCTTCCAATGGATCAGCTTTATTACAAACGACTCCCTTGTCTTCATCCACAATTTTAGCATTTTTGAATTCAGAATTTGAATTTAAATTTAATCCATTCCCTGATTCATGAGCTCCCTTTAGACCAGCATCCAAAATAGGTACATTACAAGCAGCTCCCAATGGATCAGCAACCAAAGAGTGGAATTCAGAATTCAAATTCTGGGCGGGCTGATCTAAAATAGATCTATCTGAATTAATTTGACAAATCATATTAAAAGCTTGCAGATCAATATGACAATCAGCATCCTTGACTAATTCAACTGCCTTGTACTCACTTTTATCAGGAGATAAAACATTGAGATTATTAGAAAAACCAGGATCCAAAATGTGCTCTATCATAAGATTTCTACCCAAAATCCTATTAGCTGGATATTCTTTGAAAGCTGATTTATTAGAAAATATCTTTTGACTTTTTTTATTCTTGAACTTCACATGCATCCAAGGCCCAAAGGAGTTCTCATCATGATGGGAAGAACTTGTAGGAACTTCTTTATCAACCAAATTAGTATTATTAGAATTTGGACAAACAAAATCTTTATGTCCAATTCCTCCACATTTGAAACAAGTGGATGACAGACTTTCATATTCAAATTTTTGATAGAATCTACCATTAAGACCTTTAATCCAAATACCACAAGGGAGTTTAGAATTCAACTTAATTCGAATGCAAGCACTTGCGAATTCCCTCCTTCCCCCATCTAAATATATTGCCATCCAATAATAACGGGGTTCCGATTTTAGATACAACTCTAGAGATAGTGGTTTCATCCTAGCAATGCAAAGGAAAATGAGGTAAACGAACCCAAATGGGAGAAGAAATCCCAACCATTGAAATAGGATTGAAATTAGGTGACCATTTGTCAACACCAATGAAAAATCCCCCAACAAACTAAGGACCTCCATTAAGAACTTCTTCCAATGCTTCATACGTCTAAAAAGAACACAAAAACCAATCTAACCCAAGCGAGGTTATATGAAAACCTCCAAATTTACTCCATTGCTTCCTTAACTCGATCAAACATTTTCAAAAAGGCAAGTCTTTATATAATATTTTCACCACTATTGAATTTTTCAAAATATGAACATTGGCTTTTTCTTTTTCCAAATCAAGCTTGACAACATTTACATCTTCATTATCAACATGAATTTCATTCAAATTAATTTTAATATATGGTTTTTTAATCCACAGATTAGAATTAACCAATAATGAAGAAGGATTAGAAGAAGAAGCCTCCAAATCATTATTGAGAGGAATAAAAACTGGCTTAAGAAACTAACTTACTATTCAAATAAGGAAAAACTTCTTTTCCTTTGCCAGAATCTGGCTTACTCATTTTCTTAGAAGCCAAATCTCCATCCCTAATCACAAGAGGAGAATTTAAAAAGCACAAATTGCGGGAGATGCTGCATTTGAACGAAAATCTACTATTTGAATCCAACGAAATTGGACTCGTGGTAGATAATTTTGAGAAAGTGTTCCGGTCATCCAAGGATGACCGGCCACCATCTACCATGTTCAACAAATGCAGCCGAAATCCTCCAAAATCCCTCCTACTTTTGTGGACCTTCTCTCTCTTCTCTCTATAACTCTTCCCAAATAATTAAATTTAAGGCTTGAAGGGCTTGAAAGACTTTGAATGGGTTGATCTTGCTTCGAATCTGGATTCAGGGATTATAATTTTGATGATAGCAAATATTTCGGTCACTTCTATTTTTCTACGACTATTGTGCCTACGAACATTTTAGGTCCATAAGGTCAAATTACAAATCAAACCAGCTCAAGATTGGGTAGATTAGGATTGAGTAAGTTTGTAATGTTTGTCATGTGTCTTTTTTCCTTTTTTTGAGTCCATATAATAATGTGGGTCCTGATGCTAAGTAATCTTGCACACACATACTTGAGGGAAAATTCTAACTATTTTAGAGTTTTCTATTTTTGATCATATCATCTGTGATCCCAAATCATCTTAGATGATCGGTTAAAAATAGAATTCTTAATTAGGGCATCCTAGTTAAGTTAGCTGTAATTAAGAAAATTATCCTGGATAATATTATCATTGTTCGGGATAAAAGGATTAAATCAGAAAGAATCTGCCACCATAACCTTTTAGGAAAGTTTTATTTTTGGACATTATCAAGGATGGACGATGCACTACAATTATGCCTAAATTAGTTTGGTAATTAAGGAAAGCAATTAAATTTTAATTACTCGATCATATCATCCTAGACGATCACTAGATTGTTTGGAATGATCAGTTAAAAAACTTTAGTTCTTCCTGGATGATCAATAATCAGCCTGGCTCCATCTAGGGTGATGTTCTAACTGATATGTGAGGTTTTGTACTAATCATTCCGAACCATCATGAGATCGGCCTGGATGATCTAGTTATTTTTTTATCATCCCAACAGCCATCCAGGGTGATGTTCTGGATAATATATGACATTTTGTACTAATCGGTCTGAACAATCAACTTACTTTTTTATCATCCAGACATCCATCCAGTGCAATGGTCTGGATGATATTCATCAACTTAAACTAATTATATATGAATATAATATATCATCCTAGATAATCTAAACAAAGGAATCTTCTAATCGTCCAGACTCTCCCAAATCATTCTGGCTAATTGAGCTAAATTTGAACTGATCATACAAGATGATCGGTCGATCATCCTAGATGATATTTGACGATTTGGTACAAATTAGGGCAAATTTAGAGCCCTTGTTTAAAAGTTCTCTAATTTTCTCAAGAGAATATCTTTTGCTACTATCCTAACCTGAGAGAGCCAAGAGGAGTGGGAGAGTAAGGGAGAGATAGAGAGAGGATCTTATGAGGGCGAGTTTGTGAAGGGTTTCACAAAGGTTGCTCTAAGTAAGGATCTGAGTCATCTTCTCTTGTCATCTTCCATGGTTCCTTGGAGGTTTGAGAGAGGTCTACTTCAACAACTAATCAAGGTTTTTTTCCTACTTCAGGAGGAAGCAAAAGGAGTTTGGTTCTCTTCCTACTTCAAGAGGAAGCTAAAGGAGGTAGGTTCTCTATCGGCTTTAGAAGGAAGCAAAAGGAGTTGGGTTCTCTGCCTCACCAAATAGGAGTTTTTGTACGGGCTTCTCTGTCTTGCTGTGGGGGCAAAAGGAGAGACACTGAGTTTAGTTCAATACCTGAAGAAGAGGCTCCGGTGAGTGGATGTAGGTCAAGTTGACCGAACCCCTATAAAATCATTTATGTTCTTCCTTTTTGTTCTTCCTCATTTAATTTCTACACTTTAATTTCTATGGTAATTATTTGGTTTTGTTTGCAATTTTGTTTGATGATTTTTTAAATACCAATTCACCCCCCACCCCCCTCTTAGTTAGCCTCAAGGTAGTTCACAAGGTCTTAACATCCCTGATGAACTTTCAAGTGCTATCAGAGCATAAAATGATATAAATGCATGAACTTGATGATAACAAACATTTTAGTCACTTATATTTTTCTATGACTACTATTCCTACTAATGTTTCATGTACATAAGATCAAATTACAAATCAAACCAGCTCAAGATTGGGTAGATTAGGACTGAGTAAGTTTATAATGTTCATCAAGCATCTTTTACCTTTTCTTGAGTCCATTGTAACAATGTGGGTCATGATGCTAAGTAACCTTGCACACACATACACTTGGGAGAAATTTTTTTACTTTTTAGAGTTTTTTTGTTTTCGATCATATCATCCGGGATGATCCTAAATCATCCTGGACAATCAATTAAAAATAAAAATTCTAATTAAGGCATTCTGATTAAGGCAGCTGTAATTAAGAAAATCATCCTGGATGATATTATCATCATCCAGGATGAAAGGATCAAATCAGAAAGAATCTACTGCCACAACCTTTTAGGCATGTTTTATTTTTGGACATCATCCAGGACATCATCTTGGACTATACACTAAAATTATGCCTAAATTAATTTGGTAATTACGAAAATAAATTAAGGTTTGATTGCTCAATCATATCATCATGGATAATCATAAAATCATTCTGGATGATCAATTAAACAAACCTTAATTCTTTCTAGATGATCAATAATTAGTCTGGCTCCATCTATGGCGAGTTTTGGTTGATATGTGATATTTCGTAATAATAATCTCAGATGGTCTTGAGATTGCCCTGGATGATCTAGTTATTTTTTCATCATCCAGATAGCCATCCAGGGTGATGTTTTGGATGATATGTGACATTTTGTATTAATTGGCCCGGACGATCATGAGATCATCCTAAATGATTAAGTTACTTTTTCATCATCCAGACATCCATCAAGGGTGATGGTCTAGACGATATTCATCGAATTGAACTAATCGTATAGGATGATAGTAGATGATATGAATAAAGGAACCTTCTAATCATCCAGACTCTCCTGAATCATCCTGACTAATTGAGCTAAATTTGAACTGATCGTACATGACAATTGATCGATCATCCTAGATGATATTTGACGATTAGTTATAAATTAGGAAAAATTTGAAGCCCTTATTTAAAAGATCTCTTATTATCTCAAGAGGAGATCTTTTGTGTTGAGTCTAGTAATTAGGTTGTTAAGCCTAAGTGAATGTCCCACGACTACCAAGAGGGGGGTGAATTGGTAGTTTTAAAAAACAAAGTTAAAATTTAAGACCCCTTTTTAAATATTATTGAACCGAAATAAAATCTCTTTTAAATTTTGTAGAAAAAGGTTTTTCAACCACAGAGTTTTTTAAACTGAAATAAAAAGTGCGGAAACGTAAAAACAGTAAAGTAAATGACACCAGATTTATAGTGGTTCGGTCTATAACCAGACCTACATCCACTCCCCAGAGGCACCCTCTGAGTATTGCACTAATACTAATAGTGACTCTCCTTTTGCACCCACAGCAAGGCGGAGAAGCCTTTACAACACACTCTTTTCACCACTCCCCGGTGCGGCAGAGAACCGTCCGTCCTTTTACACAATACCCAGTGTTGGCAGAGAAGCGTCCGTCCTTTCACACTATCCCCAGTGTGGGCAGAGAACCCTTCGTCCTTTCACACTCTCCTAGTGTGGGCAGAGAACCCTTCGTCCTTTCACACTCTCCTAGTGTGGGCAGAGAACCCTTCGTCCTTTCACACTCTCCTAGTGTAGGCAGAGAACCCTTCGGCTGTTCACACTCTCCAAGTGTCGGCAGAGAACCCTTCGGCTGTTCACACTCTCCAAGTGTCGGCAGAGAACCAGATCTCCTTGACAGATCTTCTCACAAGAATCTAGAAGGAAGAAAGAAAAGAGTGAAGTAATCTCAATTCACAAGTAGAGACTCTTACCTTTGAAATCCAAGTGAAGCCTTCTCGCTTCAGTGGTAGAAATCCTCCCTCGAATGCTCTCTTCAACTCTCTCCTTGGCTATTCTCTCAATAGGCACGAAGATCAAATGACAAAAAGATTGGGTGGCAGTCTAATTTGAACTATTTATACAAAAGACGAGAAAAACCACCCAAAAACTGCAAGTATTCAATTCTGTACGCAGTGGATCGTCCTGTACGATTGTGGATCGTCCTGGACGATTTTACTTAAACGATCTGAAACGACCCTATTTGAATATGTGTACGAAATGTCTTCGTACAGCTGATCGTCCTGTACGAACTAGGTTCGTCTAGTACGAACGGTTATTACAAGGTCGATTCTAGAAACTGCTGAAAACTGTCCTAAGTCGGTTAATCGTTTGGACGAAAATAGATTCGTCTGGACGAAATTTTTACAGAGGACTGATCGTCCTGTACGATAAATTATTTCGTCTGGACGAAAAATTTCCCGAGGACTGATCGTCCTGGACGATAATTTATTTCCGTCTGGACGAAAATTTTCCCGAGGACTGATTGTCCTGGACGATAATTTATTTCCGTCTGGACGAAAATTTTCCAGAGACCCAATCGTCCTGGACGATAATTTATTTCGTCTGGACGAGAATTTTCCAGAGAGCCAATCGTACTGGACGATAATTTTATTTCGTCCTGGACGAATAGGACTTAGAAAAAATTTCAAGCAAGTTCCTATTCATTCCAAATGCTCCATAGGAGATAACTGTCTGATCGTCCAGTACGAATAGAAGATCGTCCTGTACGATCAGTATAAATTCTACATGATCTCCTTATGTGTGAATGTTTTTATTTTCTCAACATACAATCACTCCCTTTCAATTTGATTTCTAAGAAAAGTGCAAGCTTCAAATTTTACAAAGTATCTCATGCTGAATTTAATTTGAAGTCTTCGTAGTCTGGAGTTCATTTTTTTCTGAAATGTCAGTACACACAAGAGCAATACAATTCTTTTAAAATTGTTAGGAGATAACTACACATTTGAACAATAATGTTTGAAATCATCAAAACTTTATAAGTTGCAAAAATGAAAAGCATGCAAATAGCAACTATCTTAACAATCTCCCCCTTTTTGATGATGGCAAAACAATTATTGTTTGTATGATTTCAATTTAAACAAATCTTTCTATCTCCTAAACTCCCCCTGAATTGATGAATACATGAAAATAAGGAGGCAATTTGAAGCATAAAAAAATTTTATTTTTCAAAAAAATAAACTAAAATATACTAGAAACTCAAACATATAAACATATGAACAAACAAAGCATACAAACACAATGATTTCTCCCCCTTTTTGACAACAACAAAAAGTGAAGAAGAAATAGACAAGAAATATAAGTAATTGTATGAAATTCATTTGAACATTTAATCTAAATGGTGATTGATACAAGGTATGCAATTTTAAACTAAAAACATTAGGTCAATCATAGAAATTCATGAAATTTAAAAAGTGATATAACATTGTAAGTAAGAAGAATTTAGCAAAGACATGATTCAATTTAGACATTCCAATATAGAAAATCATTACTAGAGAGATGAAGAAAAATTTGATATTTCAAAGTTCAAAAGAATATAAATGAACATAAGATCAATTTGAATTAAGAGATTGAAAGAATTTGGAAAGAAGAGAATTACCACAAGTGGCGCTTTGCGCATCTTTTTCATATAGGTGGCACATTTTTGTACATCTTTTTCATATAGGTGGCACATTTTTGTGCATCTTTCTTTATTGGGCTTATTTTGTGCCTCTTTTTCACATTTGCAACTTTGTTGCGCATTCCTTTTGATTTTGTACATTTGTACAATTTTCAAGAGTAATTGAATTCTTTTCAAAGACAATAATCTAGAATCTCAAATTTTTCTAAGTGCATAAATATTAATTGAGCTAGGAAATACAAAATAAGACAACATCTAAATTGCAATAATAATATTAACTTTTATGTAGTCTAAATGAATAGACATGAATTTAAAAGCTCTAATTACAACAAGTTATAAACAACTTTTAAATTTAGAAAGACTAGATTTTTTAATGTAGATAATCTCAAATTACAATCTAATTTAAGCACTATGAAGATTAAATAATACTAAAGAAATTCATAAAAATTAACCACATTTTAATAACAAATCAACATTGAAACAAGTACGAAATGCATTGATATTTATGAAAGGATTACACATTTCACAATATCTAAACACAACTTAAAAGAAAAGACAAACAAACACTTAACATAAACACTAAAACAACAACTACAACACGAGTACAACAAAGACACAGAAATTCATCTCTACTGTTCTGGAGGAGGAGGAGGAGGAATGCCACCGAAAAGGTTAAAGTAGGAGGCCATCAACATTACATTGGTATTGATATCATGTACTTCATTTCTAATTATACCAATGTCATGTTGTTGCTGCACAAGTTGAGCATCAAATTGATCAAACCTTTGATCAATATGAGTCTCTAATCTATCAAATTTCTCAATCAGATTCTGATAATCTGACTGAGGTGCAGAGGTTTGCGCTCCTTCTTCTTCTTCTTCTTCTGAAGCACTGGCATGCACTTTTTCTTTTTCTTTTTCCTCCCTGAAGAGTAATCTGAAGGATGCATCATTATAGTAAACTGGCTCTTCATATTCTTCATCAGGATGCACCAAATTATATTTCTTCTCCAAAATGTAGGTAATTAAATGTCCCAAAGAAATATTTTTTTTCCTCTTCTGTTCAGCATGTCCTATTTCTGAAAGCCTATAGAGATGATCTATGATAAGTTGGGCTTCGTCGATAGGGCGACGATCCATAATCAAAAATGTTAGAACAGAAAGGAGAGGAGTAATGTTTATCCTATCACCAGCTTTAGGAATGATTGAAGATCTAAGGATATGCTGGATGATACGAGCATTTTGGATCATCCCAGATACTCTAGCAATATGATAGGTTACGCCACTTTTTCTAATTACCATATTGACATCTTCCCATCTGATTGTGTTTTCGATCATAAGGGTGTGAGCTCTATATCCTTCAGTCCTTAGGTTTAGAAATGCACCAATGTCATGCTTGGTGATTTCTACTTTTTGCTTGAATACATAGGAACTAATGAAAGAGTGGTCGGAGTTAAAACTCATGTTGGCTAGAAAGTAGAGAAATGTTTGCTTGTTGTAGAAATGGACGAGAGAAAGTATGAAATGGAATTGGGTTGAGGCAAAAAGGTGTATTACCTTAAAATTTATCTCGCTTTGGATTAAGATGCGAGATGGAGTTATTTTTGCGGAAGCAAAACGAGAAAATGATTCCTCATTTGCCTTAGAAAGGAAGTTTTCCGAGGCATTCCTATTCGGCTTCTTCGCTAACACCTTTTGTCTTTTGCTTGAGGAGGCCATTGACAATTTGAAGTAGAAAGGGATTGAAAGAGAAGTTTGAAATTGTGATTGTTGAGTTAGAAAGCCTTCATATTTAAAGAAAATGATACGTTCGTCCTGGACGAAAAAGGTTCGTCCTGGACGAAAATCATCGTTCGTCTGGACGAAAATTATTTCGTACAGACGATCAAATTTGTCCAAAATGTAACGGCTTTTCGTAATCAACACAACTTACGATGCGTCCCTTCGTACAGACCTTTGACTTGACCGATCGTACATACGAACAAAAGTTCGTACAGACGATCTAGAAATAACTCGTTTAAATGTCTTTTGAAAACCGTCCCCTACACTGAAACGACATATGTTCGTCTGGACGAAACAAAATTTCGTACAGACGAAATCCATATTAAAAACTGTCTTATCCACTCAACCGCTGCATTCAATCGTCCCGACGTTTGAGAAAAGGAAAAAAGTTCGTCCTGGACGATATTCAGATCGTACAGACGATTTAATTAAAAACTGCTCTCAAAACTGGTAAAATGCATGCAAACCAATTTTTCTCACATCGTCCAGTACGAACCAAAAGTCGTCCCGGACGATTTCCTCCAATTTTTGAATTTTTGAATTTTAATTTAAGAAAATCAAACCAAACTTTAAAAGAAACACAGAAAACATACAATAAAAAAAATTTACACTCAAAAACAAATTCATTCAAAACACACAAAAATTCACATAATCAAAAACAAAACAAAAACATAAACATCAATGTTGCAAAGACATTTTGTTTAGGCATTTAAATCAATAACACCTAACCTTGTTCTTAAAGTACTGAAGGTATCAAGGGCTAAAGGTTTTGTAAAAATATCTGCAAGTTGATTTTCAGTTGAAACATGTGTGAGTTCAATTTCTCCTTTGGATACATGATCCCTTATGAAATGATGTCTTATATCTATGTGTTTGGTTCTAGAATGTTGAATAGGATTTTTGGAAATGCAAATAGCACTAGTATTGTCACAATAAATTGGAATAGTGCCTACAGATAATCCTAAATCAATCAACTGTTGTTTTAACCAAAGTACTTGTGCCACACAACTTCCTAATGCAATGTATTCTGCTTCTGTAGTAGATAGGGCTACTGAATTTTGTTTTCTACTGGACCAAGAAACTAATGAATTTCCAATGAATTGACATGTTCCAGAAGTGCTTTTCCTATCCACTCTACAGCCTGCAAAGTCAGAATCTGAATAACCAATAATTTCAAATGAAGAGCTAAACTTAGGATACCAAATTCCTAAGTTTTGAGTTCCTAGTAAGTATCTTAAGATCCTTTTCACTGCTGTCAAATGTGATTCTTTTGGATCTGATTGAAATCTAGCACATAAGCAAACACTGAATATAATATCTGGTCGGCTAGCAGTCAAGTAAAGCAAAGATCCAATGATCCCTCTATATTTCTTTTGATCAACAGATTTTTCCTTAAGGTCCTTATCTAACTGAACTGAGGAACTCATTGGTGTACTAACAGGTTTAGCATTGTCCATTTCATATTTCTTGAGGATGTCCTTAATATATTTGGTTTGACTAAGAAATGTCCCTTCCTCAAGTTGCTTGATGCTAAAACCTAGAAAGTAATTTAAATCTCCCATTAGACTCATTTCAAATTCACTACTCATTGTATTAGAAAAATCATCACAAAGATTTTTATTTGAAGATCCAAAGATGATATCATCCACATAAATTTGAACAATGAGTATTTCCTTTCCAAATTTCTTTAAGAAGAGAGTTGTATCCACACTTCCTTTTTCAAAAGATCTTTCAAGTAGGAAAGTGCTCAATCTCTCATACCAAGCCCTAGGTGCCTGTTTCAATCCATATAATGCCTTTTTTAACTTAAAAACATGATTTGGGTATTTTGAATTTTCAAATCCTAGAGGTTGTTCTACATAAACATCTTCTTCAATAACACCATTCAAAAAGGCACTTTTGACATCCATTTGAAACAATTTAAAACTTTTAAAACAAGCAAAGGCAAGTAAAACCCTAATTGCTTCAAGTCTTGCTACAGGGGCAAAGGTCTCCTCAAAATCAATTCTTTCAATTTGATTATACCCCTTAGCAACTAATCTAACCTTATTTCTAATGACTACTCCTGAGTCATTCATTTTATTTTTGAACACCCACTTTGTTCCAACAACACTTTGATCTTTTGGCCTTGTAGTTAATTCCCAAACTTTATTTCTTACAAATTGATTTAACTCTTCTTGCATGGCCAATATCCAAAATTCATCAGAAAGTGCCTGATCAATATTAGTGGGTTCTATGGTTGAAATAAAGGCTGAATGATTGACTTCCTTATTTAATCCACGCCTAGTTCTAACACCCTCACTAGGTTCTCCTATAATCAATTCTCTTGGGTGGTTTTTAGAAAATCTCAAATCTCTAGGCAAAGGGTTTTCTCTTTCAAAGTTTTCTTCCACATTTTCTTCCAAATTTAATCTATCAATCTTTTGGGAGTTTTCCTCAATTTCTTCTTTAACAATATTTGGCTCTTCTAAATTTCCAGATTCATCAAATACAACATGTGTGGTTTCTTCAATAACTAAAGTTCTTTTGTTGAATACCCTATAAGATTTTCCAACACTTGAATATCCAACAAAAATTCCTTCATCTGATTTTGGATCAAATTTTCCTAAGGCAGATTTTCCATTGTTATGAATGAACACCTTGCAACCAAAAACATGCAAATGAGACAAATTTGGTGTTCTACCTTTTAGTAACTCATAGGGTGTTTTATTTAAATTTGATCTCACATTCACCCTATTCAGAACATAACATGCAGTGCTAACCGCCTCAGCCCAAAAATATTTAGGAAGAGAGTATTCTGCCAACATTGCTCTGGCGGCTTCTATTAATGTTCTGTTTTTCCTTTCAACTACCCCATTTTGTTGAGGGGTTCTAGGAGCAGAAAGGTTGTGATCAATCCCTTTTTCTTTACAAAAATTTTCAAATTTATCATTTTCAAATTCTCCTCCATGATCACTTTGTATAGACATTATTTCATATCCTAATTTTCTCTGAATCCAAGTTGAAAAATTTCTGAATTCCTCAAATGATTCACTTTTATGAAAAAGAAATCTAACCCAAGTGAACCTAGAGAAATCATCCACAATAAAAAATCTGTATACCTTCCCTCCTAGACTTACAGTTCCTACTGGTCCAAAAAGATCCATGTGAAGAATTTCCAATGGTTTACTAGTTCTAAGATCATTATTGGATTTAAAAGAAGGCTTCACTTGTTTTCCTAATTGACATGCATCACAAAGATGGTCCTTAGTAAAGTCTAGTTTTGGTATACCTCTTACTAAATTCTTTTGGGTAATTCTCCTAAGATTTTTCATACTAGAATGACAAAGTCTCCTATGCCAAAGCCAAGATTCATCAGAAACAGTTTTCAAACAGAAAGCAATAGGAGTATGAAATGAATTCAAATCTAGCATGTAAACATTGTTTACCCTTTTTCCATTTAAAACTTCTTTCCCATTTAGGCTTAATATGCAGCTAGTAGGTAAAAATTTCACATTATAACCCTTGTCACATAGCTGACTTATACTTAACAAATTATGTTTTAAGCCTTCAACCAATAGCACATTGTCTATAAAAAAGTTTTTGAAATTACCAATCATACCTGATCCAACCACTTTCTTTGTGGTATTATCTCCAAGTGTAACCTTGCCTCCATTCCTGGCTTCTAGCAATATGAATTGTGTAGTGTCTCCAGTCATATGCTTTGAACATCCGCTATCCAGGTACCATATGCTCTCACGAGGTCTTGTGTGAGAGCAATCCTACAAAAATATCAAATGTTAGACCTGGGAACCCAAACAAGTTTGGGTTCACCTTTTAGCAATTTATAATCAGATGCATGTATGATATGTCTAGGTTTATGCATCTTAGGTCTCCACACCAAATTAGATTTCATCATCAAGGTACAGGTGTGAGATATATGTCCAAAAAATCCACAATTATTACATTTAACATTAGGAAAAATATTCCTAAGTTTTCTTCCATGTGATTGTCTTCTAAGGGATTTCATGAATTTAGGATAATATTTAGGATTTGTAAAATCTTCAAGTCTGGGGGGTTTCCTATTATCCTCGAGAGCTCTTATTGTTAGTTTGTAAAATGAATTCATATCTTCCAAGATTCGATTGGTATAATTGATTATATATGCTTTGCTCTCCGATTCATCCTTAAAATTTTTAAATTCCTTTTCAAGATCAGTATAGGATGACTTTAGATTTTCAAAATTCTTATTCAAGTCATCATAATCATCAAGTAGTTTCATGTGGTTGTCATCTATTAAAGCATTGTCTTTTTTAAGGATTTCATTTTCCTTCTTGAGCTCTTCAAATTCTAAACTTAAACTAGCATGCATCTTTTTCATTTTCCTATATGCATCATGCATGTGTTCAGAAACTTCAAATAATTCATCATAGGATAAGTCACATACCTCTTCTTGATCTGAGTGATCCACTTTGTCTGCCATCAAGCAAAGATTAGTGACTTCTTCTTCTTTTTCTGTCTCAGATGAGTCTGAAGCTGAGTCCGCCCAGAAAGCTCTTTGAAACTTCTTCTTGCCCTTCTTTACCATAGGTTTCTCCTCCACCTTCTCCTTAGCAGGAGTGGCTTTGAGTTTTGGGCATTCAGTCTTGATATGACCTGGTTTCCTGCATTCATAACAAATCACTTCATTAGAAACCTTGCCATTTCTGTTAAACTTACCTCTATTCCATAGCTGGCGTTTCTTCTGCTTCCTCTTTAAAAAGCTTCTGAATTGTCTAGTCATTAGTGCAACATCATCTTCATCCTCAAGTTGTGAGTGTTCACTCTCTGACTCTTCCACTTTTAGTGCTATATTCTTCTCCTTTCGTGGTTCACCTGCATCAATCTTCCTTTGACTTACTCCTTGCTCATAAGCAATGAGTGAACCAAGAAGATTGTCAATAGAATAAATGTTTAAATCTTTAGACTCTGTAATTGCAGTAATTTTTGCATCATAAGCAGTAGGTAAACAACGAAGAATCTTATTGACCATTTCAGCATTAGTTAATTCCCTACCAAGTGCATGCAAAGAAGTGACAATTTGTGTAAATCTTGTGTACATGTCGGAAATAGATTCATTAGGTTTCATGCGAAACAATTCATAGTCATGTAACAAGATATTGAGCCTTGATTGTTTAACCTCATTTGTCCCTTCATAAGTTATACAAAGTCTATCCCATATGTCCTTTCCGCTTTTGCAAGTGGAAACCCGCATGTAGTCTTCAGATTTTAAAGCACAAAAGAAACTGTTTAAACATTTGGCATTTAATTGTGCTAAGTCACGTTCTTCTACAGTCCAATCAGTAAAAGGTATTTCTACCATTACTCCATCAACTAATCTAGTTGGTTTTGTGTAGCCATCCTGGACTAATATCCACATGCGATAATCAAGTGACTGTAAGAAAGTAGACATGCGTGTTTTCCAAAAATCAAAAGGAATATTGTCAAACAGTGGAGGTCTAGTAATAGAGTAACCCTCAGGTGTGTTCCGGTTTCCGAAAGTAGCCATCTACGTTAATCAAAAAGTAGTTCAAACTTATGATATTGAAACGAAGCTCTAATACCACTTGTTGAGTCTAGTAATTAGGTTATTAAGCCTAAGTGAATGTCCCACGGCTACCAAGAGGGGGGTGAATTGGTAGTTTTAAAAAACAAAGTTAAAATTTAAGACCCCTTTTTAAATATTATTGAACCAAAATAAAATCTCTTTTAAATTTTGTAGAAAAAGGTTTTTCAACCACAGAGTTTTTTAAACTGAAATAAAAAGTGCGGAAATGTAAAAACAGTAAAGTAAATGACACCAGATTTATAGTGGTTCGGTCTATAACCAGACCTACATCCACTCCCCAGAGGCACCCTCTGAGTATTGCACTAATACCAATAGTGACTCTCCTTTTGCACCCACAGCAAGGCGGAGAAGCCTTTACAACACACTCTTTTCACCACTCCCCGGTGCGGCAGAGAACCGTCCGTCCTTTTACACAATACCCAGTGTTGGCAGAGAAGCGTCCGTCCTTTCACACTATCCCCAGTGTGGGCAGAGAACCCTTCGTCCTTTCACACTCTCCTAGTGTGGGCAGAGAACCCTTCGTCCTTTCACACTCTCCTAGTGTGGGCAGAGAACCCTTCGTCCTTTCACACTCTCCTAGTGTAGGCAGAGATCCCTTCGGCTGTTCACACTCTCCAAGTGTCGGCAGAGAACCCTTCGGCTGTTCACACTCTCCAAGTGTCGGCAGAGAACCGGATCTCCTTGACAGATCTTCTCACAAGAATCTAGAAGGAAGAAAGAAAAGAGTGAAGTAATCTCAATTCACAAGTAGAGACTCTTACCTTTGAAATCCAAGTGAAGCCTTCTCGCTTCAGTGGTAGAAATCCTCCCTCGAATGCTCTCTTCAACTCTCTCCTTGGCTATTCTCTCAATAGGCACGAAGATCAAATGACAAAAAGATTGGGTGGCAGTCTAATTTGAACTATTTATACAAAAGACAAGAAAAACCGCCCAAAAACTGCAAGTATTCAATTATGTACGCAGTGGATCGTCCTGTACGATCGTGGATCGTCCTGGACGATTTTACTTAAATGATCTGAAATGACCCTATTTGAATATGTGTACGAAATGTCTTCGTACAGCTGATCGTCCTGTACGAACTAGGTTCGTCCAGTACGAACGGTTATTACAAGGTCGATTCTAGAAACTGTTGAAAACTGTCCTAAGTCGGTTAATCGTTTGGACGAAAATAGATTCGTCTGGACGAAATTTTTATAGAGGACTGATCGTCCTGTACGATAAATTATTTCGTCTGGACGAAAAATTTCCCGAGGACTGATCGTCCTGGACGATAATTTATTTCCGTCTGGACGAAAATTTTCCCGAGGACTGATCGTCCTAGACGATAATTTATTTCCGTCTAAACGAAAATTTTCCCGAGGACTGGTCGTCCTGGACGATAATTTATTTCGTCTGGACGAGAATTTTCCAGAGAGCCAATCGTACTGGACGATAATTTTATTTCGTCCTGGACGAATAGGACTTAGAAAAAATTTCAAGCAAGTTCCTATTCGTTCCAAATGCTCCATAGGAGATAACTGTCTGATCGTCCAGTACGAACAGAAGATCGTCCTGTACGATCAGTATAAATTCTACATGATCTCCTTATGTGTGAATTTTTTTATTTTCTCAACATACAATCACTCCCTTTCAATTTGATTTCTAAGAAAAGTGCAAGCTTCAAATTTTACAAAGTATCTCATGCTGAATTTAATTTGAAGTCTTCGTAGTCTGGAGTTCGTTTTTTTCTGAAATGTCAGTACACACAAGAGCAAATACAATTCTTCCAAAATTGTTAGGAGATAACTACACATTTGAACAATAATGTTTGAAATCATCAAAACTTTATAAGTTGCAAAAATGAAAAGCATGCAAATAGCAACTATCGTAACATTTTGCTGCTATCCTAACTTTAGAGATCCAAGAGGAGAGGGAGAGCAAGGGAGAGAGAGAGAGAGGATCTTGTGAGGGGGAGTTTGTTAGGAGTTTCATAAAGGTTGCTCCAAGTAAGGATCTGAGTCATCTTCTCTGGTCATCTTCCCTGGTTACTTGGAAGTTCGAGAGAGGTCTACTTCAGTAACTGATCGAGGTTCTCTACCTACTTTAGGAGGAAGCAAAAGGAGTTGGGTTCTCTTCTTGGTTCAGGAGGAAGCAAAAGGAGTTCGGATCTTGCCTCACCAGGGTCAGTGGAAAGGAGTTTTGTATAGGCTTCTCAGTGGGGGTAAAAGGAGAGACACTGAGTTTAGTGCAATATCTAGAGAAGAGGCTCCGGGAAGTGGATGTATGTTAAGTTGACCGAACCAATATAAAATCTAGTGTGTTATTCCTTATGGTTCTTCTGCATTTAAATTTCATACTTTAATTTTTATGGTGATTGTTTGGTTATGTTTTTTATTTTGTTTGAAGAATATTTTAAATACCAATTTACCCCCCCTCCCCCCCTCTTGGTTAGCCTCGGGCTAGTTCACAAGGGCTTAACATCCCTGATGAACTTTCAAATCTTATATAAATAGTACTTCAAGGATGATTTGGTTAAGCTATTAACATGGTCTATTAGGTTGACCCAGAGTTTGGGTTTAGGCTCAACAAGTTTTGTTTGATTAATGGTGACCAATGGAGGTGGTCTCATGGGTTAAAATGACCATTTAGTTCCTAAAAGGGTTATTTTCTCAACTTTTACTGACTTAGTCAACCAGGTTCACCCAGGGCCTAGGTTTAGGCTCAATATATTTGGTTAACATTTGGAGTTTGGTGGAAGTGGTCTCATGCAAAGAGTAGGCCATTTGGATTGAAATGACTGATCAATCCCCTTAGAGGCATTTTGATCAAAATAAGTTGACTTTGTTAATCTGGCTAGACTAAGGTATGGATTTGAGACCTATGCACTTCTAATTATGTTTAGGATGCATTAGAAGAGGTTTCAAGATTTGATTTGAATGGGCTATGTCGAAGTTTAGAGGAAACTTCAATTTTGTCATTATGGGACATTTTGGTAAATTTGTGCCCTTGATCAATTAGGGGTCAAATTGAGTCCACCAAAATATAATTTAATTCTCAACATATATTGATCAAGTGTGTGAAAATGATCAAAATCTTTGGAGGAAGCTCCATGGTCAAATTCGAGAAGATGGAAGATCGAATGAATGGGTAATAAATATTTGAAGGTTTTATAGCCTTTGGAAATAAATTTGGTTTTTGAGGTTAGAGACCTTAAATTGAGCTCAAATTGAGATTGTTAACCATGGGACAAGCCTAATCAATATGAAATTTATAGATCATGATTTAGGGTTCATTTAACTAGGTTTTGAAATGATTAAAAAAGCACTCAAAAAAGGCTTTAGGGCATAGGCCTTTAGCCCTAGATTTCTAGGTTTGAGATGGATTCTAGATTTATCTTATTAAGTTTTAAATTTCCATATTAATAATAATAAATTTGATGATTGTTAGTGAATGGATATGATTGAACCTTTATTAGTTGTTGGATCAAAGGTTAATTGAAGTATGGGTTTGAATATTGGATTGATTTGAAGTTTAGATTGGTTTGAAGTCTGGATTAACTTGAGATTTGGATTGATCTGGGTTCTGCATGGATCAACTAGAATTTTTTGCCAAATTATTTTTTTCCTGAATTCCTTTCAACACATTAGATTAAAAATGTTATTTTTGCCCTATTCCTTGATTGTGGATTAAATTTTGTTTGCTTGCTCCTCCTCTTAGTAAATTACTTTCATCTTCTCTTGGAAAACACCAAAAGCAAGACATTTCTTCTCCTCTTTGATCTTGAACATCCTAAAGCTCATATACTTCATTTTTTTTAGGAGTAAATCACATTTCTTGGAGATTACTTGGAGAAAGTTAATTTAAAATTATTATAGTTTACTTAATTGAAGATCTGTAGTAGTCTTCTATATACTTTGCTTATCATTTGATCAACTCCTGAAAGAACTTTATATTTTATTTAGTTTTTGTGTGATCTCTCATCTCATATATTTTCCTCAGTCAATAATAAAAAAATATCTTGCATAATCATATGTTGTGTTGTTAATTAGTTTTGATTTTTCAAGTGCTAGTTTTTGCAACTAATTTTCATCACTTTGGTACATCCAATTTAAATCTTTTGTGTGATTTTTTCCTGTTGAATTCATAATTATTTTAGTGTTTAAAATTTTGCTTTTAATATTTTTAGAAAGTAAAAATGAGTCACTTTTGTTTGTTGATTTGGTGAAAATTAGGTTACCAAGTCTACACCTTATTTCTCACTTTATTTTGATTTGCCTTCTGAAACTTTTGATGCTTTAATTATTTTGATTGATAATAAATTTTTATCATTTGATTTGTTGTAATTATCATTCACCTTTGTTTCTGTAAGAAGAAAAGTCAAAACATTTTCATTATAGACATCTTTCAAACATAAGCTTGTTTATGACTCACACTTGAGTCATGTTGGACTTATTGTGAAACACTATTTATAACTTTTGATTGGATCACCTTCGAACAAACTTAAATATTGTTATATCGGATATTTGAGGTGATTATTATCATTTTTTTCCAATTTTTAAAAATTATAAAAAGAACTAACTTTGCTTACAACCTTAAGTAAGACTAATGCCTTAATTTGTGTGTGTTTTTCAACTCGTCTAGCCATATCTTTGTGTTAATTTGAGTGGAATTATTAGAGAACATTAAAGTGATTAGTTGCTCTCTTCATTAGATTTTTCTCAAGTTAAACTCCTATAAAACTTATTTTTATAAAACCACACTTTTCATAAGTATTCATATCACATATTTGCTTAATATAGCTAGTCTTTTGACAAATGCATTGTAGCTTATTTACTTGTTTTTTAACTTTAAAAATTTTATACAAAAATTATTAGATCACATTTTTACTCTAATATTAATAAAAATCAATGAGAAAAAAACATTTATTTAGTTTTGATTAATCATTATTTTGCGTGGGGATTGTGAGAACTATATATATTATATTTCTTGTGAGAGCTACATTATTTAAGAGAGAGAAGCTGTGGTATGTTTTAGAGAGAGAAACTATTCTTGGTTTGATTTTCTACTTTCGTGGGCTTTTCGATTTGGATCGCTTTGGGAGGATGGCATTCCCTGACCGCCGGCAGCGGATTGCCGGCGGTAATGTTCTATCTGACACTCATCGTAATGTTCTTCTTAAACCGGTTGATCAAAAATCTGTCAGAAATCACAGTGTTTCTTTGGATCAAGGAACGCCCATAATTTCTTCTAATTTGGTAATCAGAGAAGGTTATAGGCATCCATCAAGGTTAGAGCCAATTATGGAAGGGAAAGGCAAAGGTGTCGTTGTTCATCGGATTGTGGAAGACGGAGAAATTCCAGGGTTTCCTTCGAAATTGGAAACAGAGCCGTTATCTTCAGACGTTGATCTGAAGGTAAAGAATCGTGCTGCTCTACTTGTTTCGGAAAACCAGAAACCGATTAATTTGAATCTTACTGGTGCTTTTGAGAAAGATGGAGATAGAATGGATGAGGTTGTTAAATCAAATGGTGATACTGCTCCTATTAACAAATTCGCATCGGCGTCGCAAAAGACGCAACACATCAAATTGAATTTTAATGCTAATTCTACCCAGTTGACTAAAGATGGTTTGGCAGTGAAGCTAAACACTGATAAGGAAATAACAAATTCTCAAGTATTGTAGAAATCATTGGTTATCAAGGTACTGGGATAGGACGTTCTGTTCTCAGTTTGTAGTCAAGAACTCCGACGACAATGGAGTATGTATGGAAGTTTTCATCTAACGACATTGGATCATAACTGGATTTTGTGTTTGTTTGCTAATATGGAATCCATGGAGGAAGTTTTAAGTGGGGGTCTCTGGTATATTGGGAACCATATCATTGGAATGGATAGATGGTCATCTTCCTTCTCTACTGATTCGCTAAAGGGTATTACTTCTTCGGTGTAGATTTGGTTTTTGGGATTGCCTTTGAGCTGCTGGGATGAGGAAAATATTCCCATGATTGCTTCTATTTTCGGGGTTCCTATGATGCTTGATGGGAATTCATTTAAATGGTAGAAAAGGGAATACGCTATATGTTGTGTTCGAATTGAGTTGGAAAAGAAACTCCCTAAGGGAGTGTGGATTGAAGGTATTCACGGAAGAACCTTTTAACATGTGGAATATGAAAAGCTGACATCTCTTTGTTATCAATGTGGTAGAGTTGGTCACAGTAAGAATGTCTGTCCTGATTCTATTTCAGCGTTGGATAAGGAGAGAAACAATCAGGATTCTAAGGAAGTTATGAAACAGAATGATGTTGTGAAGGCTGATGAAAAATAAGCACCAAGATGAAGAATATGGATCGTGGATCCATGTTAACTTTAAAAGTAGAAGATTCAAAAATGCTAGAAGGATTATTGGAGTAAATACTCAAGTTAGACAGGTTTATAGACCTGTTGAATCTGTTAAACAGGTGAAGGTTGTTGAACAAGTGGGTGATTCACTTAATCCAGAAGGAATTTATAAAATTCCTAAAACTGTGATGGAATCTGTTGAACTCCAAGTACAGGAAATACCAATTGCTATGAATAAATTCCAGGCGTTGGACTGTGACTGGGAGGAGGGAGAAGTTGTTGAGAAGGCTAGTGAGGAGCTGTTGAATAAATCCAATCTGTTGGATTCCATTGAAGTTGTTGTTACTCCAGAATTTCATACTGTTACTGCTGTTTAGAATTGTGAAGATCAGTTGGTATCAGCTTCAAATTTAGGGAAATGTAAGCTGTCAAAAGAATTGAGGTCTTTGGGCCCTATGGAAACTATGCAAAGGAAGAAGAGGGGAGACAAGGAAAACAGTAAAATAGTAGGGGATATTTCCCCTATTATTTCTTAATGGAGTCTATCATCTTCTGGAATTGTAGGGGGGCTAGAAAGAGGGAGGCCTCCTTATATCTTAGAGAAGTTGTGAAAGATTTCAAAGGTTTTTTTGTGGGACTTACTGAAACCAAGATGTCTTCTATTGATAGGAGTGATATTAACCAAATTATTGGTAGTGAATGGGATTATTTCAATCATCCTTCGAGTGGTACATCGGGTGGTATCTTAGTCATGTGGAAAAAGGAATTTGCTTCTTTTGAAATTGTTGATCATTCTTCCCAAGTGATAGTAGGACAGCACAACATCAATGCTTTGGGTAAATAGAACATTGCAACTGTTTATGGAGGCAAAGATGCTCAAACCCCCGTAGATCTCTTTGGAGCAAGCTTGAAGATTGTATTAGTTGTGATGAGCCTTGTATCATAGGAGGGGACTTCAATTGTATCCTCTCTAAGGAGGATAAGAGGGGTGGAAAGAGGTTCCATCTTTCCAAGGGGTCTAAAGATATGAAGAAGTTTATGATAAATAATGACTTCCATGATATAGGATTTGTGGGTCCTAGCTATACGTGGTGTAATAACAAGGAAGGGAATTCTAGAATTTGGGAGAGACTTGACAGGTGTCTTTTAAATTCTACGGCTCTTCACAATATTCCTATGGCTAAGGTGCGTCACTTGCCTAGAGTTGCTTCAGATCATGCTCCTATATCTATCAATCTAGTGGAACGTCAAAACCAGAAATCGGGTTTCTTAAGATTTGAAGATATGTGGAAGACTTATCCAGCCACTTCGAACATTATTCTCAAAGCTTGGAAGAAATTGGATTTTGGATCTAGTGCTGAAATTCTTCAAAGGAAGCTGAGGAGATTTGTTAAAGATCTTAATTACTGGAATAAAAACAAGTGTAGAGAACTGAATTTGTTAAGGGATGAGCTGAAAAAAGACATACTACTGTTACAAATTGAAGAAGCTAATGAAGGAGGCTTAACGGTAGACAAACTGAATTTGTTGAGGAACAAAGTTCATGATTTCATTGTTACATTGAGTAGACTTTCCACTTGGTGGAACCAAAGATCCAAAATCAGATGGCAACAGGTTGGAGATATAAACTCTAATTATTTTCATCAGTATGCTTCGGCTAAGAGGAACGGTAATATGATATGGCAGATTAAAGATGATAATGGGGCTGTGGTGGAATATTTGGAGCAAATTGAAACTGTTTTCTACAGTTTTTTTAAGAAAAAATGGTCTGCCAGAGCTTGTATGCTGTCGGGTTGGCCTTCATGTTCAAAAAAACTGATTATTTCCAAGGAGGATGCTGATTTACTGAAAATGGATTTCACTAAAGATGAATTGACAAAAGTTGTCTTCATGCAAGGTAACAATAAATCCCTTGGTTTAGATGCATTACTATGTCTTTTTTTAATTTTTATTGGAAAATTGTGGAGGAAGACACTTGGAAGGCTATTGATGAACTTTTTAAAACCGGCATCATGTTTAATGAATGGAAGGATACACTTCTTGTTCTTATCCCCAAAATAAAAAAAGCCTATATTACCTTCCAACTATAGACCTATTAGCTTGTGTCAATCGACATATAAGTTTGTGGCTACAATGATTTTAAATAGAATGAAGAGTTTCATTGCTAAGTGTATCACAGAAGAACAAGCAGCTTTTCTTCATGGTAGATCAATGTCTGATCGTTGTCTACTTGCTCAAGAGGTTATCCATAAGCTTAGAATTTCCAAGAGGAAAAAGGGTTTAATGGCGGTTAAGCTTGAATGGAGCAAGCTTATGATAGTATGAATTGGGAAACCTTATCACAAGTGTTAAACATGTTTGGGTTTCCAAGGAAGATGAATTTTCTCATTATGGAATGTGTAAGGAATGTAAGATTTTCCTTTATTATAAATGGTAAAACATCCAAATGGATTTGTGTTGAAAATGGCTTTAGACAAGGGTGCCCTTTATCGCCATATTTATACATTTTGTGCTCTCAACTTTTTTCCTTAGCTATGGAGCAAAGAGGTCAAGGATTGGGAATTCAGATTTCACAAAGAGCTCACAAGGTTAGTCACTTGTTGTTTGCTGATGATGTTTTGCTTTTCTCTCATGCTTCCAAAGATCTTGCCGCCTAGTTGAATAGTATTATTGTGGATTTCTATTCGTGGACTAGATTAAGGGTTAACAATGCCAAATCCCAAATCTTGTTCAGTAAGGGAATGAATAGAGTGGATATGGTACAGGTGAAAAAAATTCTGAAGTTTAAAACATTTGAAGAATTTCAGTATCTTGGAGTCAAATTAATGTTGAGAAGACAAGTAAAAAATGATTTCAAATTTATTTTGGATTCAGTAATGCTTAAATTGAACACGTGGGGTAGTAAATGCCTTTCTTTGGCTGGCAAAATGACTCTTGCTAAGACTTCTCTTTTAAGTCTTCCTAATTTCATTTTTTCCCACACTTTGGTTCCTAAGAAGGTTCTCCATGAGATTGATAGATGTTGCAGGAATTTTATTTGGCACAAAAAGGATGGTAAAAAGGGCATGCACTACATTGCTTGGAGAAATTTGTGTAAACCAAAATATCAAGGTGGGTTGAACTTTCACTCGGCATTGAGTAGATCTGGTCCTCTCAAGGCAAGCTTAACTTGGAGACTGTTGAAGAATCAGAATTCTTTATTATTTCAAAATATAACAGCCAAATATAGTGATAGCTGGTGGCGTGGATGCTGTAGTTTTGGTAAATCTATTGCTTGGAAGGTCCTAAAGGAAGGTGTTGTATACTTAAAGCCTCTTTTGAGGTGGAGTGTGGTTAATGGGAAGAAAATTGATGTTCTTAGGGACATTTGGCTGCTAGATAAAAGCTTAAGTGAGTGGCCAATTACAGCGAACTGTGTAGATATGGATGGATTTAAACTCAGCCATTTCATTACAGATCTTGGAATTTGGAACCTAGAAGAGTTGAAGGGTTTTTTTTACTGAAGAAATCATTACTTTGGTAATGGTAATGCAGATACCTATAGACAAGGATTCCAATGAGGATTTTTGGAGAAGATTAGCTTTCCCACTGGGAAAACTATAACTGCCCGTGCTATTGAAGCATCCAGAAAGGAGAATTATGGTGATGAAGACATGGGGTTTTATACTTGGTTGAGGAAATTAAAACAATCAGTACGTGTTGAGCTCTTCTGGTGGAGGGTGAGTAAAGAAGCAATTCCCACTGATGAGTTTTTGAAGCATAGAAAACTTACTGATGTTGATCGCTATACTAGAGGTTGTTCAGAATGTGAAAATCTGGAGCATATCACTGTTAGGTATAAAGAACTGCAGAAAATCTTTAAACAGTTACAGAAGTGGGGGATCTATGTTCTGATCTTTGAATCCATGATTGGATGTTTAACGAAGTTGAAACTCCTCTCTACTATTACCCCAAACACAGTTGGTCTTTATTGCAATGCGGTGTACCATAATTGGAAGAGTAGAAATGCTGTTAAACATGGGAAAACAACAATTTCCATTCCTGTTTTGGAGGCTAATGTGCTTTATTCTGCAGTTAATATCTTTAATCCTGTCATTGATAGCTGGGGTGCTAACCTCCCTTGGGAGTTTCAAACTTTTTGGCACCCTCCACCGCAAGACTGGATTAAGATTAATGTCAATGCATCTCTCGTGACTTATGATACAGCTACAATTGGAGGTTGTTTCAGATATTATAAAGGAAGATTGTTGATTGCTTTTGGAGAAAAAAGAACGCAATGGGATATTGCTCATCTTGAAATGGATGCTATTATGACTCTTAGAAGACTCATTCAACCTTGGATGCTTGAAAGTAAAGGGGTAACAATTGAAGGTGATAACATCAATGTTATCAAATTCATTCAAAATTCTTTGAACAAGACCAATTGGCAAGGTTTCGATCGGATGGAGGAGGATTTTCTTTTTTTGACCGACTTCAATAAGGTAATTCTTCATCATGTTCATAGAGATTGTAGTAAGGTAGTTGATTTGTGTGCTACTTTAGCTTTAGATACAAACTTTTACTTTGATAGTTTTTCATTTGCTAACATTCCTCCTTCTCTTTGTTTTTTGTTGAAGAAGGAATGTGAGCCGTTTCTTTAGTTTGTAATTAGCTTTATTTCTTTAATTCCAAATTGCATTTCTCAAACAAAAGAGAGCTACATTATATTAAGCTATGACTTAACTTGATTTTATTTATTTACTATTATAAACCTAGTGGTGAGATTCTCATCATTGTGTAAGGTAGTCTCTTTCTAGTTTTAGAAAGATATGACTATTTTAACGTATTTTGGTTGTTAGTTGAATCCTAGTCTGCAGTTGGACTAGGTGTCGACGTATGCTAGTGGGGGCCAAACCATGTGAAAATCTTTCTGTGTTCTTTTCTTTTATGCACCCTCTGTTGTATTTTTTTTGTTTGAATTACTATCTCACTCACATCACTAAGTTTTCTACAAGATAAACTTAAAGAATTTTTAAATTACCGTTATTTTGGTATATAAAGCAATTCAACCCCCCTCCCCTGCCCCACACACACACCTTCTCTTGGGTTGCCATAACATTACTCAGTTATATAAAACTTATTTTATTCAAATAAGTGAGGTTTTCAAGAAAAATTACAATTTAATGGATTATAACCTAAGAGTTGGCTAGTACAGACATAGTTTGGATTGGTGTCTGAGCCAACCATAAAAAAATATTATATATACTATTTTCTTTAGTTGTACTTATGTAATTGTTTCCTTTACTTATAATTTTTTTTAATTTATGTGTTATATTATACTCATGCTAATTAATATTAAAAATATATTAATTATTTCATTTAATCCAAATGTTTTAAAATCCTAATTCGTTAACCCCCCCCCCCCCCCCCCCCCCCCCCCCCCCTTGTGTCCAACGACCCATTGGCTTGAAAAATAGTAAGTTGACTTATCAAAGATGATGGACAAAGTCTTCAACATCCAAAAGATAGTGAACATACAGGTGCATTCCGATGATATGGTTCCAACTACAGTGGATGACCTTCTAGCCAATAGTAAATATCCAAAGTAACTCAGTGAAAATTTAAAGGTTACATTCCAACTACATGAGGTATAAAATGTGACTCAATTTTCTAAAGTATGCTTTTGGTGTAGGTTCAAGGAAGTTATTAGGTTTCATTCTCAACCCTAAAGGTATCAAGGTGAACCCAATTAAGCGAAAGAAATTCTGGTGATTTCATCACCAAGGAAAGCTAAAGAGGTACAATAACTCATTGGGAAAGTTGCCAATCTCAATTGCTTAGCAATTATGTGATAGGTGCTCACCATACTTCAATGTGCCTGGAAATGCTAAGAAGTTCACTTAGAGTAAAGATTGTGAGGTTTCCTTCCAACAACTATAGCTTCTCTCTCCTTTCCTACTACACTCTAAAGGCCTATATTGGGTGAGGACTTACTATTATTCTTTGAAATAGGAGAGGATGCTATCAACTTTGCACTCATCAGGGAAGGAGTGGCAAATATACTATGTGAAGAAAGACAATAAGTGGAGTAGAGTAGAGATACCTAAGCTAATGTATGCACGCAAACATATATTTGGTGGCCTTGTATTCATAGCTTATGACATATTTCTAAAAATAATTAAAGCATGCAAAAAAATTATAACACGATTTCTTTAGATACCTAAGCTCATTTATGTACGTATAGGTTTCATATTCACCTCTCGCATAGTTTCTTCACCATTCCCATTGCATGAATGGGAAAGAAGTAATTTGGGTTCACAAACTATTGAGTTAACTTCATCTATAAATATGCACTAATTTTAAGACTAATAAGGGAAGGTGGTATTTTGACAATATATGTTTAAGGCTTATGATAAAAACTATGTAAATTTTGATTTGAAATAATTAAAGGATGATTACAATATGTCACGAGAAGATTATACAAAAATAAGGATCATTAAAGTCAACATATCTATTATGGATCCTCCTCCATTAAAGTAGCCACACTAGTTTATTGATTAAAGAACAACTTAATTAAAATAAGCTAAAAATGTGATAGAGGTAATGACATTTGATTCTCTTTGTTATAATTTTTTAATAAATTAAATATTGAGGAGTTACTTACATGTCTTAGATATCATAAATATTTATCAGCTTGAATTAAGTTCATAGTATATTAATGGTGTTAAATATTTAAAACCTTATTCTGATGATCCATCAATTTAGTATAAATGGTTCTATCATGTTAGAAGGAATATAGTAACTATATTGTATAGGAATGATTTGGTAGGTGATTGCAAAATTTTGATTACATCAAGGATTAATTATATGTTGGTTGTCAATTGACAAGAAAATCAACATACCATTTTGACCTAATTACTAATAATCCACTATTAAACTGTTTGAACTATTTCTTAGAGATCTATTTGGACTAGTTATCTCTACTAATTTTAGAGAAAGAATGTATGTATATGTGATAGTGGATGATTATTCGATGTTTACTTAGGCATATTTTGGGTGGGTAAAAATGATGCTATTATAGAATTCATGAAGATTATGAAGATTATGCTATTGCTACATATTAATTCGGTTTTTCTTTCACTTCCTACCTTCTAATCTTCTCATTCTTTAGTCCCTATGGGAGTCTTCAATGATTTGGTTAGAATGTGTAGGGACTTTTTATGGAACAAGCATGATGGAAATAAAGGCCTACATTATGTCTCTTGGGAGAAGCTGTGCAATCCGAGCAAGTTGGGTGGACAAGGAGTAAATTCGGTGGCTGGCAAAGTAAGTCCTTTGAGGGCCAATTTTACATGGAATCTCATCTCCAATCCTGGTCCTCTTTTAAAAAGAATTCTTGTTGCTAAGTATGGTAATCAAATGTGGAAAAATGAAGCAAAGAAAAACTATTCTTCAACATGGAAAGTTATCATTTCTGGATTCAAATCTCTATCCACAATAGTAAGATGGAAGGTTGCCACGGGGACTGAGATTAGTATCTTAAATGATGTGTTGATTCTTGACAAATCATTAGGAAAATGGCCTATATTTGCTATTGAATTAAGTGAAGATTTAAAACTAGAAGACTTTATACATAATAGAGAATGGGATGAATCTCAATTGCTGCGTTTCTTTGTATGTTAGTTGGTAGACGTTATGAAGGGAGTTGAAATTCATCCATAATTAATTGTTGACTGAATGGAGCTCATTGCCAAATGTTCAGGTAAATCAATCTCTACATTGATAGCCCAAAAATTATGTGGAAATGGGGAAAAATTTTCTCACTAGCGGTGGCGTAAGAAACTAAAATTAAAGCCCACTATAAATCTATTTTTGTGGCATTTGATAAACAATGCTCTTCCAACAAATAATTTTTTATCATATGGAAGGTTGTTGGATCATAAAGAATGTCCTAGATGATGTATGCTGTAGATACAAACATATAATCTTCAGAGGATGTAGTGCACATGGATACAAATATATAATCTTCAGAATTTAAAGCACAAAAAGAATAGTTTAATAATTTAGCAATCAATTGAGCATTGATTTGTTCTTCCCTACTCCATTAATTAAAAGGAATATCAGTTTTAATTCCATATATAACAAGTGATGGTAAAGAATAACCAGTTAAAATCATTCTCCACATTCGGTAATCAATGGATTACAAGAAAGTACACATACAAATTTTTCAAAAATCAAAAGTAATATTTTTAAATAAAGGTGGTTGTGTGATTGAATAGCCGTACGTAATATTATGATTACAAAAATTAGCCATTAATCAAAATTCAAAAAGTTTTCAAACTTGATTTTATGAATCCTACTCTGATACCACTTAAAAGTTTGGTAGGGATGTTAAGCCCTTATGAACTAATCCTGAGGCTAACCAAGAGGGGGTGAAATAGTATTTAAAAATTTCTTCAAGCAAAAATACAAACATAACCAAAATGAGATTCCCCACAAGAGAAACGAAGGGTGAAAATTAAATGCAAAAAAATAATAAGAAAGAACACACCAGATTTATAGTAGTTCAGTCCAACCAGACCTATATCCACTCCTTGAAGGCACACTTTGAGTATTACACTAAATCTTTAGTGTATCTCCTTTAGCCCCTACAGCTAGGTGGAGAATCCCTTACAAAATCACTTCCACCTTCCTGGGTGCGGTGGAGTAGCCATGCCCTTTGACACCAAAGAGATCTTCTTCTTCCTAAAACTTCCCTCAAGACGAACCTTAAATTTGATGGTACTAAGGTGCAAGCTTTTCGGAGCAACCATGTGGAATCACCTCCACACTCCCTTGAAATCCCCTCCAAGGATCTTCTCCCTCTCTCAAACTTCACCCTTTCCTCTCTCCCTTTTAGTTTCTCTCTTCAAGTTTTCTCTAGGAGACCGAAGCTTCAATGGTTACCAAAGACACTAACTTATATAAACAAGAGGTCTTAAATAGAAGAGCTCTAAATTTGCTCTTAATTATAACAAACTGACATTATCATGCAGAACGATATTCATTTCATTCTAACAATTAGTTTAAATCATTGAGCATCATCCAGAACATCGCCTTGATTCCATGTCTGGACGAGGGAAAAGTAAACTGATCATCTAGGATGATCTTATGATCATCCGGGCCGATTAGTACAAAAAAGCATATGTCATCCAGAGCATCGCTCTGAATGAAGCCAGTCTAATTATTTATCATCTAGAAAGAACTAAGATTTGTGAACAGATTGTCCCAGATGATCATGCGATAATCTAGGCTAATATGATTGAGCAATCAAACTTTAATTTCTTTCCTTAACTACCAGATTAATTTAGGCATAATTGTAATGCATCGTCTAGGATGATGTCCTAGACGATGTCCAAAAATAAAAGATGCCTAAATAGATATGGCGGCTGATTCTTTCTGATTTGAGCCTATCATCTCATATAATAAAATTATCATTTAGGATGATTCGCTTAAAGTGACTGCCTTAACCAGTATACCCTAATTAGGGTTGCTATTTTTAACTGATCATCTAGGATAATTTTTGAGTCGTCTTGACCGATGTGATCGAAAATATAAAACTCTAAAATGTAGACAGAATTTTTCCCAAGTGTGTGTGTGTACAAGGTTATAAGCAAGCATACACCCTTATAGGACATAACTAAAAAAATATATCAAATAATATTACAAATAAAACTTATTCTACTAAATCTTGAGCCATGAATGGTGCACCGTAATCCTGAAATGTTAGTATACACAAAAATAAAAATATATTACAAATACAGACAGACAGTTAAAAGTGAGCAACAATATTTGTTATCATCAAAAATATAAACTAATAAGCTCGAGTTGCAATAGAGACAACAAACACACATGAGTTTCATGGTTTAGAAAAGGAATACAATTTATTTCTTCATACATAGGAGTCATAAGAAAAAAATATCAAAGATGGCTAGAAAATAATGGTAATTTCTTATATATATATATATATATAGATTAATTCTATTTACAAGCTTCTATAAAGATTTTTAGGTCTCTATAAAAGGGTAATAAGTTGTCATAAACCCTTATGTGCACTCCAATATGATTAAAATCTTTAGATGACAAACTAAGCCTTGATGAACCTCTATGAATACTAATTGGTCTTCACAAACATCTTTATATGCCTCAATTAACTTGTTAGTGGAGAGATAATTGAGTAGAGAAGTGCCTTTTTTAGATAGGAGATCGTGATAAAATATATGGTCATATTTTTATGATTATTATGAAGGACATAGTAAATGAATACACCATTTGGTTGGCTCCCATAATGGCCATAGGTGTCGTGATTAGCACTTATTCATAGACAACATGTTTAATAATTTAACAAGTATGGACAAACTTTTAGATGTTCAAGATATAGGTGAACAAGCTCAAATTATAATTTATTTATTCATTTCTGCTTATGACGCTATTATTTGATATTTAATGATGCCTTTTTTTATTTAGTTATGAGTTATTCATGTTCTAGCTTGTACAAGTTTCAAGGCAAGCTTTCTTCCTCCACTAGGGCTTTCTTCTAGAGCTTTTTTGGGACTTCCCCTACCCTACTAAGGCCTCCCCTTTGCTGGTGCCGATGATCTTGCTGATTTTCAAGGAAGTGCTCTATACTTTTTCTAGTGGTTTGTTTATTTTTTTTTTATTTTTGGCTTTGTGTTTTGTCTCCTTCTCCAGTGTGTGCTAGGATGCCGCCGAATCAATTGTGCGATCCTAATTTTTTAAGGGTTTCAACTCATTTACACTTATTTCTAGAAGTACTTGCTGGTTCTTCCTCAGTTGCTTCATTTCCGGAGCTGCGGACCTCAACTTTTTGTGGTTTACCTTCACTTTGGATTTTCGAACAGGAAATCAATGCTTTAGCTATTCTGTTTCAATTTTCTTTAGTTAAAATTTTCCCTCCAAATGATCTTCTATTGATTACATTCATAAAATTATTTTAACCTAAAGTTTAATGGTGAAGTTTCGATCACCTTACTTGACCCATCGCATATTCTGATCAAACTAGCTAATGATCTTGATTACTGTAGAGTATTTTGTTATAGATCTTATCTTGTTTACAACTGTTACATGAAACTCACGAAGTGGTCTTCTAGTTTGGATGTTGGTATTAAGTCATCGATCATTTTGATTTGGGTCTTCTTTCCGTAATTGCGTCCTCATCTATATACCCCGTGTATTCTTTATGGCTTGGGAGCTATTTTTGGTAAACATTTGAAAATTGATGCGGCTACTTCTTCTAGATCTAGACCTTCCTTGGCTCGTGTGCTGGTGGAGCTGGATATCACTAAATCCTATCCAAACCAGGTTTGTTTAAGTTCTAAAAATTTAGGATATGTACAGAAAGTTGTTATGGATGAATTCCCATCCTTTTTTGCTTCTTGTAAATGTATTGGTCATGTGGCTGGGAATAATCGTCCACTCCATTCGACTTATCCACCTAGTTCTATTGCTAAACATGTTTTGAATTTATCTTCCCCTTCTTCTTTGCTTCATGTTGTGCCTAGCCTTTCTACGGAGGAGGATGTTGCTATCCCTATTGAGTTGGAGATTGTTGGGCATGTCTATAGGAATGATGTTGGTTTGGAGGGGGACCTTCCTTGTTCTATTTTATTGGTTGGGTTGGAACCTAGTTCCTCTGCTCCTCCATTGATTAATGGTGATATGGGAGATTTAAATTGCGGTACTAATCTCATAGCTAGTGTTTCTGGTGTGGAGGTTATGGCTGAGCCGAGAGGAAGGTCCCTGGAGGTTATCTCTTGCCCGGTTTTTCCTTTCTTGGAGTTGGCGGATTGTGGTGTTTCTTATCCCTTTATTTTTATTGATTAGGAGGTTATATCTTTTCTTATTAATTTAGAATCCTCAGCAACGCTACAAAATATTTCAGTTAATATCCTATCTCAAGCTTCTCCTACTAGTGAGTCATAGGGTGTTTCTACTTTTATTAATGTTCATTTCTTTGTTATGTCTAAAAATGAATTAAAGACTCATGTGGCTAAGACTAAGAATAACTCTATTCGACTTCAAATGGATTGGCTGGATTTGGAAGATTTTTCTTCTTCTCATTCTGGGGGGAGGATGTGAAATTTGATGAAGAGGATTTCACTTTTTGTATTACTAATCAAGTTCGTCTCAATGTTGGTGGTAAAAAGTGTAAAAGTAAAGGAAAAAAAAAGGCTTTCGCATCTCATTTTACTATTATGACTGTGGTTTTTGCGAGCTTTCTGGACGATGATGATGGAGCCCATGTTTCCCCCTTGTTGGCTACCCTGGCTTGCAACCTGGGTGCTTTGGCTGTTTGGTTGGAATTTATGGTTGTGTTGGTGTTTAGTAGTTGTTCCCATGGATGGTCCCTGGCTGGCCCGGGGTTGGTGTAGGGGGCTTCTCCTGAGTCTATTTTAGTCTTTCTCACCTCTGCTTGGTTTTATATCATTCTGACAATCTTTTTGTGGTTTTGTTATTGGTCGTGTTAGTTGTTGGCTGCTTTTATTGTAATCCCTTTCTCTTATGAATAAAAATGTGTTCTTTGTTAAAAAAAAAAAAAATTCTTTCATTATCTTGCTTATATTATAGTATTAAAATATGAACATTTTCAATCAAATCATTACAAATATTGATTAAATTTATTTTCTTATAAATATTTGATGTTCTCAAAATTGTCTCCATTTTAAATTAAACTAATAAATTTATTAATATCTTATAATAACTTATATATTTAGACTATTACTATCAAAGACATTGACATAGACGCTGATTTGTATAAATAAGAGGTCTTAAATAAAAGAGCTCCAAATTTGCTCTTAATTGCAACAAACTGACATTATCATCAAGGACGATATTTATATCGTCCTGACAATTAGTTCAAATCATTGAGCATCATCCAGAATATTGCCTTGATTGCATGTCTAGATGATGGAAAAGTAAATTGATCGTCTAGGATGATCTTACGATCATCCGGGATGATTAGTACAAAAAAGCACATATCATCCAGAGCGTCATCTTGAATGAAGCTAGGCCAATTATTAATCATCCAAAAAGAACTAAGATTTGTGAACTGATTGTCCCGAACGATCCTGCGATCGTCCAGGATAATAGGCTCGAACAATAAAACCTTAATTAATTTCCTTAATAAGTAGATTAAGTTAGGAATAATTATAATGTATCGTCTAAGATGATGTCATGGACGATGTCCAAAAATAAAATATACCTAAATAGATATGCCGGCTGATTCTTTCTGATTTGAGCCTATCATCCCGTATAATGAAATTATCGTCCAAGACGATTCGCTTAATATAGCTTCCTTAACCATGATGCCCTAAATAAGGCTTTTGTTTTTAACTAATCATCCAAGATGATTTTTTGATTGTCCCGGCTGATGTGATAAAAAACAAAAGACTCTAAAATACAGACAGAATTTTTCCCAAGTGTGTGTGTGTGTGCAAGGTTACAAGAAAGCATACACCCTTACAGAACATGACTAAAAAATGCATCAATGAATATTACAAATAAAACTTATTCTACCAAATCTAATGCCTAGAATGGTGCACCATAATCCTAAAATATTAGTATACACACAAATAAAAATATATTACAAATACAAATAGATAACAGAAAGTGAGCCACAATATTGTTATCATCAAAAACATAAACTCATAAGCTCGAGTTGCAATAGAGACAACTAACACGCATGCTTCAGAAAGGAATACACTTTATATATATATATATATATATATATATATATATATATATATATATATATATATATATATATATATATATATATATATATATATATATATATATATATATCGATTAATTCTATTTACAGACATCTATAAAGATTTTTAGGTCTCCATAAAAGGGTAACAAGTGTTTGAATAGTTGCTATTTGAATGAGTTATATTTATGCAACTTATGTAGTTTTGATGATTCCAAACATTATTGTTCAAATGTATAGTTATCTCCTAACAATTTCAGAAGATTTGCACTTGCTCTTGTGTGTACTAACATTTCAGGAAAATCAGACTCCAGACTACGAAAAGTTCAATTCAAATTCAACATGAGATATTTTGTTTAATTGATGTTTGTCTTTTCTTTGAATTAATTTTGAAAGGGAGTGATTGTAATTGAGTGAATAAAATCTCACACACAAAAATAAGGAGATCTTAAAATTCTATACTGATCGTACAGGACGATATTTATCGTACTGGACGATCTGTCAGTTATCTCCTATAGAGCACTTGGAACGAATAGGAACTTGCTTTGAAAAATTTTCTAAGTCCTATTCGTCCAGGACGAAATTTATTATCGTACCAGGCGATGGGTTCTCTGTAAAATTTTCGTCCAGACGAATTTTACCATCGTACAAGGCGACCAGTTCTCTGGAAAATTTTCGTCCAGACGAAATAAATAATCGTCCAGGACGATCGGCTCTCTGGAAAATTTTCGTCCAGACGATCACATTTTCGTTCAAACGATAAACCGACTTAGAACAGTTTTCAGCAGTTTCTAGAACCGACCTTGTAATAACCGTTCGTACTGGACGAACCAAGTTCGTACAGGACGATCAGCTGTACGAAGTCAGTTCGTACACATATACAAATTGGGTCGTTTCAGATCGTTTAAGTAAAATCGTCCAGGACGATCCAGAATCGTACAGGACGATCCAATGCGTACAGAATTAAAAATTTGCAGTTTTTGCGCGGTTTCACTTGTCTTTTATATAAATAGTCCAAATTAGACTGCCACCCAATCTTTTTGTCATTTGATCTTCGTGCCTCTTGAGAGAATAGCCAAGAAGAGAGTGGAAGAGAGCATTCAAAGGAGGATTCCTACCACTGGAGCGAGAAGGCTTCACTTGGATTGCTAAGGTAAGAGTCTCTACTTGTGGAATTGGATTTCTTCACTCTTTTTCTTTCTTCCTTCTAGATTCTTGTGAGAAGATCATTCAAGAAGGTCCGGTTCTCTGCCGACACTTGGAGAGTGTGAACAGACGAGGGTTCTCTGCCCACACTAGGAGAGTGTGAAAGGAAGAGGGTTCTCTGCCCACACTAGGAGAGTGTGAAAGGAAGAAGGTTCTCTGCCTACACTTGGAGAGTGTAAACAGCCGTAGGGTTCTCTGCCCACACTAGGAGAGTGTGAAAGGACGACGGTTCTCTGCCGCACCGGGTAGTGGTGAAAAGAGTGTTTTGTACAGGCTTCTCCGCCTTGCTGTGGGTGCTAAAGGAGAGTCACTTTGTGGTATTAGTGCAATACTCAGAGGGTGCCTCTGAGGAGTGGATGTAGGTCTGGTTATAGACCGAACCACTATAAATCTGGTGTCATTTACTTTATAGCTTTTACGTTTCCGCACTTTAAATTTCAGTTTTAACAACTCTGTGGTTGAAAAACATTTTTCTACTAACTTTAAAAGAAAATTTTATTTCGGTTCAACTTTATTATTAAGAGGGTTTAAAATTTTAAAAACTACCAATTCACCCCCCTCTTGGTAGCCTTGGGACACTTACTTAGGCTTAACAACCTAATTACTGGACTCAACAAGTGGTATCAGAGCAGAGTTTCAAAATCATAAGTTTGAACTACTTTTTGATTAACGTAGATGGCTACATTTGGAAACCGAAACACACCTGAGGGTTACTCTATCACTAGACCTCCACTGTTTGATAATATTCCTTTTGATTTTTGGAAAACACGCATGTCTACTTTCTTACAGTCACTTGATTATCGCATGTGGATGCTAGTCCAGGAAGGTTACACAAAACCAACTAGATTAGTTGATGGAATTAGGGTAGATACACCCTATGCAGATTGGACTATAGAAGAACGTGACTTAGCACAATTAAATGCAAAATGTTTAAATAGTTTCTTTTGTGCTTTAAAATCTGAAGACTACATGCGAGTTTCCACTTGTAAAAGCGGAAAAGACATATGGGATAGACTTTGTATTACTTATGAAGGGACAAATGAGGTTAAGCAATCAAGACTCAATATCTTGTTACATGACTACGAGTTATTTCGCATGAAACCTAATGAATCTATATCTGACATGTACACAAGATTCACTCAAATTGTAACCTCTTTGCATGCACTTGGTAGGGAATTAACTAATGCTGAAATGGTTAATAAGATTCTTCATTGTTTACCTACTGCATACGATGCTAAAATTACTGCAATTACAGAGTCAAAAGATCTGAACATTTATTCTATTGACAATCTTCTTGGTTCACTCATTGCTTACGAGCAAGGAGTAAGTCAAAGAAAGATTGATGCAGGTGAACCAAGAAAGGACAAGAATCTTGCATTAAATGTGGAAGAGTCAGAAAGTGAACACTCACAACCTGAGGATGAAGACGATATAGCACTGATGACTAGACAATTCAGAAGCTTTTTAAAGAGGAAGCAGAAGAGACGCCAGCAATGGAATAGAGGTAAGTATAACAAAAATGGCAGGGTTTCTAATGAAGTGATTTGTTATGAATGCAGGAAACCAGGTCATATAAAAACTGATTGTCCAAAACTTAAAGCCACTCCTAGCAAGGAGAAGGTAGAGGAGAAACCAATGGTAAAAAGGGGCAAGAAGAAGTTTCAAAAGGCTTTTTGGGCGGACTCAGCTTCAGACTCATCTGAGACTGAAAACGAAGAAGAAGTCACCAACCTTTGCTTGATGGCAGATAAAGCTGAACAATCAGATCAAGAAGAGGTATGTGATTTAACCTATGATGAACTGTTTGAAGTTTCTGAACACATGCATGATGCATATAGGAAAACTAAAAAGATGCATTCTAGTTTAGTTTTAGAATTGGAAGAGCTTAATAAGGAACACGAAATCCTTAGAAAAGATCATGCTTTAATTGATAGCAACCACATGAAACTACTTGATGAATATGATGACTTGAATAAAAATTTCGAAAATTTAAAATCATCCTATGCTGAACTTGAAAAAGAATTTAAGAAATTTAAGGATGAATCTGAGCACAAGACATATAGAATCAATTATACAAATTGAATCTTGGAGGATATGAATTCATTTTACAAACTTACTATAAGAGCTCTCGAGGATAATAGGAACCCCCCTAAACTTGAAGATTTTACAAATCCTAAATATTATCCTAAATTCATGAAATCCCTTAGAAGACAATCATATGAAAGAAAACATAGGAATATTTTTCCTAATGTTAAATGTAACAATTGTGGATTTTTGGGACATATATCTCACACCTGCACTTTAAAGATGAAACCTAATTTGGTGTGGAGAACTAAGATGCATAAACCTAGACATATCACACATGCATCTGATTATAAATTTCATAAAGGTGAACCCAAACTAGTTTGGGTTCCCAGGTCTAACATTTGAGAATTTTGCAGGTATACTCTCACACAAGACCTCGTGAGAGTATATGGTACCTGGACAGCGGATGTTCTAAGCACATGACTGGAGATACTGCTCAATTCATAACGCTGGAAGCCAGGAGTGGAGGCAAGGTTACACTTGGAGATAATACCACAAAGAAGGTGGTTGGATCAGGTATGATTGGAAATTTAAAAAACTTTTTCATAGATAATGTTTTATTAGTTGAAGGCTTAAAACATAATTTGCTTAGCATAAGTCAGCTATGTGATAAGGGCTATAATGTAAAATTTTTACCTACTAGCTGCATAATTAGCCTAAATGGGAAAATTGTTTTAAATGGAAAAAGGGTGAACAATGTCTACATGCTAGATTTAAATTGTATTCAATCTCCTACTGCTTTTTGTTTGAAAACTGTTTCTGATGAATCATGGCTTTGGCATAGGAGACTTTGTCATTCTAGTATGAAAAATCTTAGAAGAATTACCCAAAAGAATTTGGTTAGAGGAATACCTAAACTAGACTTTACTAAGGACCACTTATGTGATGCATGTCAATTAGGAAAACAAGTGAAGTCCTCTTTTAAGTCCAATAAAGATCTTAGGACCAGTAAACCTTTAGAAATTCTTCACATGGATCTTTTTGGACCTGTAAACACGGTTAGTCTAGGAGGAAAGGTATATGGATTTGTAATAGTAGATGATTTTTCAAGATTCACCTGGGTTAAATTTCTTTTTCAAAAGAGTGAATCATTTGAGGAATTCAGAAATTTTTCAACTTGGATACAAAGAAAACTAGGATGTGAAATAATTTCTATACAAAGTGATCATGGAGGAGAATTTGAAAATGAAAGATTTGAAGATTTCTGTAAAGAAAAGGGGATTGATCACAATTTTTCTGCACCTAGAACTCCTCAACAAAATGGAGTAGTTGAAAGAAAGAACAGAACATTAATAGAAGCCGCCCGAGCAATGTTAGCAGAATACTCTCTTCCTAGATATTTTTGGGCTGAGGCGGTTAGCACTGCATGCTTTGTTCTGAATAGGGTAAATGTGAGATCAAATTTGAATAAAACACCCTATGAATTGGTAAAAGGTAGAACACCAAATTTGTCTCATTTACATGTATTTGGTTGCAAGGTGTTCATACATAATAATGGAAAATCTGCCTTAGGAAAATTTGATCCAAAATCAGATGAAGGAATTTTTGTTGGATATTCAAGTGTTGGAAAATCTTATAGAGTATTCAACAAAAGAACTTTAGTCATTGAAGAAACCACACATGTTGTTTTTGATGAAAATGGAAACATAGAAGAGCCAAAAGTTGTTGAAGAAGAAATTGAAGAAAACTCCCAAAAGATTGATAGATTAAATTCGGAAGAAAATGTGGAAGAAATTATAGAAAGAGAAGACCCTTTGCCTAGAGATTTGAGATTCTCTAAAAATCACCCAAAGAATTAATTATAGGTGAACCAAGTGAGGGTGTTAGAACTAGGCGTGGATTAAACAAGGAAGTCAATCATTCAGCTTTTATTTCAACTATTGAACCCACTAACATTGATCAAGCACTTTCAGATGAATTTTGGATATTGGCCATGCAAGAAGAGTTAAATCAATTTGTAAGAAATAAAGTTTGGGAACTAACTACAAGGCCAAAAGATCAAAGTGTTGTTGGAACCAAGTGGGTGTTCAAAAATAAAATGAATGACTCAGGAGTAGTTATTAGAAATAAGGCTAGATTAGTAGCTAAGGGGTATAATCAAATTGAAGGAATTGATTTTGAGGAAACTTTTGCCCCTGTAGCTAGACTTGAAGCAATTAGGATTTTACTAGCCTTTGCCTGTTTTAAAGGTTTTAAATTGTTTCAAATGGATGTTAAAAGTGCCTTTTTAAATGGAGTAATTGAAGAAGATGTTTTTGTAGAACAACCTCCAGGTTTTGAAAATTCTAAATTTCCAAATCATGTTTTCAAATTAAAAAAGGCATTATATGGATTGAAACAGGCACCTAGGGCTTGGTATGAGAGGTTAAGCACCTTCCTACTTGAAAGATCTTTTAAAAAAGGAAGTGTGGATACAACTCTCTTTTTAAGAAAAATTGGAAAGGATATACTTATTGTTCAAATTTATGTGGATGACATCATCTTTGGATCTTCAAATAAACATCTTTGTGACGATTTTTCTAAAACAATGAGTAATGAATTCGAAATGAGTCTAATGGGAGATTTAAATTACTTTCTAGGATTTAGCATTAAGCAACTTGAGGAAGGTACTTTTCTTAGTCAAAACAAATATATTAAGGACATCCTCAAAAAATATGAAATGGACAATGCTAAACCTGTTAGTACACCAATGAGTTCTTCAGTTCAGTTGGATAAGGACCTTAAGGGAAAATCTGTTGATCAAAAGAAATTTAGAGGGATAATTGGATCTTTACTTTACTTGACTGCTAGCCGACCAGATATTATGTTTAGTGTTTGCCTATGTGCTAGATTTCAATCAGATCCAAAAGAATCACATTTGACAGCAGTAAAAAGGATTTTAAGATATCTACTAGGAACTCAAAACTTAGGAATTTGGTATCCTAAGTTTAGCTCTTCATTTGAAATTATTGGTTACTCAGATTCTGACTTTGCAGGCTGTAGAGTGGATAGGAAAAGCACTTCTGGAACATGTCAATTCATTGGAAATTCATTAGTTTCATGGTCTAGTAGAAAACAAAATTCAGTGGCACTATCTACTGCAGAAGCAGAATACATTGCATTAGGAAGTTGTGTGGCACAAGTACTTTGGTTAAAACAACAGTTGATTGACTTAGGATTAACTATAGGCACTATTCCAATTTATTGTGACAATACTAGTGCTATTTGTATTTCAAAAAATCCTATTCAACATTCTAGAACCAAACACATCGATATAAGGCATCATTTCATAAGGGATCACGTATCCAAAGGAGAAATTGAACTCATACATGTTTCAACTGAAAATCAACTTGCAGACATTTTTACAAAACCTTTAGCCTTTGATACCTTCAGTACTTTAAGAACAAGGCTTGGTGTTATTGATTTGAATGCTTAACTAAAATGTCTTTGCAACATTGATACTTGTTATGTTTTGTTTTTGAAATTTTGTGAATTTTGTGTTTTTAATGAATTGTTTTTGGATTTATGATTTTGTTTTATGTTTTCTGTGTTTCTGATTGTTTTTGTTGATTTTGTTAATTTAAAAATTTAAATTTTTTGGAGGAAATCGTCCAGGACGATTTATTTTCGTACGGGACGATGTGTAAAGGAACAGTTTGCGAAAATTTAAACCGTTTTAGAGCAGTTTTTTATTGGATCGTCTGTACGATCTGTGATCGTCCAGGACGAATTTTTTTTCTCTCAAACGTCGGAACGATTGAATGCAGCGGTTGAGTGGATAAGACAGTTTTTAATACGAACTTCGTCTGTACGAAATTTTAGTTCGTCCAGACGAACATGTGTCGATTCATTGTAGGGGACGGTTTTCAAGAGTCATTAAAACGAAATACTTTTCGATCGTCTGTACGAAATTTTTTCGTCTGTACGATTGGTCAAGTCAAAACGCCTGTACGAAGGGACGCATCGTAAGTTGTGTTGAATACGAAAAGTCGTTACATTTTGGACGAATTGGATCGTCTGTACGAACTTTCTTCGTCCAGACGAACTATTATGTTTCGTCCAGGACGAATATTTTCGTCCAGGACGAAAGTATCGTTTTCCTTTAAATATGAAGGCTTTTCAAACTTGACAATCACACTTTCAAATTTCTTTTTCAATCCCTTTTAACATCAAATCAACAATGGCCTCCTCTAGCAAAAGACAAAAGGTTTTGGTGAAAAAACCAAACAGGAATGCCCCAGACAACTTTCTTTCCAAGGCAAATGAGGAATCTTTTCCTCGTTTTGCCTCCGCAAAAATCACTCCGTCTCGCATTCTTATCCCAACAGAGTTGAAATTTCGGGTAATGCACCTCTTCGCCTCAACCCAATTTCAGTTCATTCTTTCTCTCGTCCACTTCTACAATAAACAAACCTACCATTACTTTCTAGCCAACATGAGTTTCAATTCTGACCACTCTATCATTAGTTCTTTTGTTTTTAAGAAAAAAGTTGAGATCACCAAGCACGATCTTGGTACATTTTTAAAGTTAAGAACTGAGGGATATAGAGCCCACACCCTAATGTCAGAAACCTCCTTCAAATGGTTTGAAATCAATAGGGTAATTAGAAAAAATGCGATTGACAATCATGTTGCTAGAGTCTCAGGTATGACCCAAGATGCCCGAATCATCCAGCACATCCTTAGATCCTCAATTATTCCTAAAGCTGGTGATAGGATTAACATTACTCCTCTCCTTTCTTGTCTAACTTTTTTAATCATGTCAAGACATCCTATTGATGAAGCCCAACTCATCATAGATCACATCTATGGGCTTTCAGAAATAGGACATGCTGATCAGAAGAGGAAGAAGAACATTTCATTAGGGCACTTAATTACTTATATTTTGGAGAAGAAGTACAATATAGTGTATCCTGATGAGGAATATGAAGAGCCAGTTTACTATAACAACACATCATTCAGACTGCTCTTCAAGGAAGAAAAAGAAAAAGGGGAAGCACATGACAGTGCTTCAGAAGAAGAAGAAGAAGAAGGAGTGCAAGCTTCTGCTTCTCAATCAGATTACCAGAATCTGATTGAGAGATTTGATAGACTAGAGACTCACATTGATCAAAGGTTTGATCAATTTGATGCTCAACTTACTCAGCAGCAACATGACATTGGTTACATTAAAGATGAAGTTCATGAAATTAATACCAATGTAATGTTGATGGCCTCCTACTTCAACCTCTTTGGCGGCATACCTCCTCCTCCTCCAGAACAGTAAAAATTTTTTTTGTTTGTTGTTGTGTGTCTGTTGTATTTTTTGTTTTGTTGTTTTGTTTTTATCTTATATGTGTTATTGTGATTGTTTTTATGTTTTTAAATTCAATGTTTATGTAATCTTTTCTTTTCAATGAAAGTTTGTTTTTGTTAGATTTGTTTTGAAATGTGGCTAATATTTATGAATTTCATTAGTATTTTTTAATCTACATAGTGCTTAAATTCGATTGTAATTTGAGATTATCTATATTAGAAAATCTAGACTTTCTAAATTTATAATTTGTTTATAACTTGTTGTACTTAGAACTTTTAAATTCATGTCTATTCATTTAGACTACATAAAAGTTAATATTGTTATTACAATTTTGATGTTTTCTTAGTTTGTATTTCTATGCTCAAATGATATTTATGCACCTAGAAAAATTTGAAATTTTAGATTATAGATTTTGGAAAGAATTGGTCAAATTACTCTTGAACAGTGTACAAATGTACAAAAATCAAAAGGGATTCACAAAAATTTGTAAAATGGAAAAGAGGCACAAAATAAGCCCAACCAAAGAAAAATGCACAAAAATGTGCTACAAAACTTTGAAAAGATGTGCAAAGCACCACATGAGGTAATTCTCTTCTTTCCAAATTCGTTCAATCTCTTAATTCAAGTTGATCTAATGTTCATTCATATTCTCTTGAACTTTGAAATATAGAATTTTTTTACATCTGACTTGTAATGATTTTCAATAATCAAAATGTCTAAATTGAATCATGTCTTTGAAAAATTCTTCTTACTTACAATGTTATATCATTTCATAAATTTTATGAATTTCTATGATTGACCTAATATCTTTAGTTTAAAATTGCATACCCTATGTCAATCACCATTTAGATTAATTTTTAACAATGAATTTCATATAATTATTTACATTTCTTGTCTTTTTCTTCTTCACTTTTTGTTGCTGTCAAAAAGGGGGAGAAATTATTAGTTTGTGTATGTTTGTGTTAGTTTGTGTATGTTTGTGTTTTCTCTTTTTAGTTGTTCTGTTTGCAAGTTTGTGTAGTTTGTGTTAAAATTTTTGAAAAAACAAAAATTTTGTTCGATAAATATTGTTCTTTAATGACTCCTTATTTTAATGCACTCATAAATTCAGGGGGAGTTTAGGAGATAAAAGATGTGTTTTAACTTGAAACCATACTAATAATAATTGTTTTGCCATCATCAAAAAGGGGGAGATTGTTTGAATAGTTGCTATTTGAATGAGTTATATTTATGCAACTTATGTAGTTTTGATGATTCCAAACATTATTGTTCAAATGTATAGTTATCTCCTAACAATTTCAGAAGATTTGCACTTGCTCTTGTGTGTACTAACATTTCAAGAAAATCAGACTCCAGACTACGAAAAGTTCAATTCAAATTCAACATGAGATATTTTGTTTAATTGATGTTTGTCTTTTCTTTGAATTAATTTTGAAAGGGAGTGATTGTAATTGAGTGAATAAAATCTCACACACACAAATAAGGAGATCTTAAAATTCTATACTGATCGTACAGGACGATATTTATCGTACTGGACGATCTGTCAGTTATCTCCTATAGAGCACTTGGAACGAATAGGAACTTGCTTTGAAAAATTTTCTAAGTCCTATTCGTCCAGGACGAAATTTATTATCGTACCAGGCGATGGGTTCTCTGTAAAATTTTCGTCCAGACGAATTTTACCATCGTACGAGGCGACCAGTTCTCTGGAAAATTTTCGTCCAGACGAAATAAATAATCGTCCAGGACGATCGGCTCTCTGGAAAATTTTCGTCCAGACGATCACATTTTCGTTCAAACGATAAACCGACTTAGAACAGTTTTTAGCAGTTTCTAGAACCGACCTTGTAATAACCGTTCGTACTGGACGAACCAAGTTCGTACAGGACGATCAGCTGTACGAAGTCAGTTCGTACACATATACAAATTGGGTCGTTTCAGATCGTTTAAGTAAAATCGTCCAGGACGATCCAGAATCGTACAGGACGATCCAATGCGTACAAAATTGAAAATTTGCAGTTTTTGGGCGGTTTCACTTGTCTTTTATATAAATAGTCCAAATTAGACTGCCACCCAATCTTTTTGTCATTTGATCTTCGTGCCTCTTGAGAGAATAGCCAAGAAGAGAGTGGAAGAGAGCATTCAAAGGAGGATTCCTACCATTGGAGCGAGAAGGCTTCACTTGGATTGCTAAGGTAAGAGTCTCTACTTGTGGAATTGGATTTCTTCACTTTTTTTCTTTCTTCCTTCTAGATTCTTGTGAGAAGATCATTCAAGAAGGTCCGGTTCTCTGCCGACACTTGGAGAGTGTGAACAGACGAGGGTTCTCTGCCCACACTAGGAGAGTGTGAAAGGAAGAGGGTTCTCTGCCCACACTAGGAGAGTGTGAAAGGAAGAAGGTTCTCTGCCTACACTTGGAGAGTGTAAACAGCCGTAGGGTTCTCTGCCCACACTAGGAGAGTGTGAAAGGACGACGGTTCTCTGCCGCACCGGGTAGTGGTGAAAAGAGTGTTTTGTACAGGCTTCTCCGCCTTGCTGTGGGTGCTAAAGGAGAGTCACTTTGTGGTATTAGTGCAATACTCAGAGGGTGCCTCTGAGGAGTGGATGTAGGTCTGGTTATAGACCGAACCACTATAAATCTGGTGTCATTTACTTTATAGCTTTTACGTTTCCGCACTTTAAATTTCAGTTTTAACAACTCTGTGGTTGAAAAACATTTTTCTACTAACTTTAAAAGAAAATTTTATTTCGGTTCAACTTTATTATTAAGAGGGTTTAAAATTTTAAAAACTACCAATTCACCCCCCTCTTGGTAGCCTTGGGACACTTACTTAGGCTTAACAACCTAATTACTGGACTCAACAACAAGTTGTCATAAACCCCTACGTGCACTCTAATATGATTAAAATCTTTGGATGAAAAAACTAAGCCTTGACGAACCTCTATGAATACTAATTGGTCTTCAAAAACAACTTTATAGGCCTAAATTAACTTGTCAGTGGAGAGATAATTGAGTAGAGAAGTGCCTTTTTTAGATAGGAGATCGTGATAAAATAGTCATATTTTTAAGATTATGATGAAGGACATAGTAAATGGATGCACCATCTGGTTGGTTCCCATAATGGCCATAGGTGTCGTGATTAGTACTTATTCATAGACAACATGTTTAATAATTTAACAAGCATGAACAAACTTTTAGATGTTCAATATATAAGTGAACAAGCTCAAATTGTAATTTTTTTGTTCATTTCTACTTATGACCCCATTGTTTGATATTTAATGATGCCTTTCTATTGATGAGTTATTCATGTTCTTGCTTGTACAAGTGTCAAGGCAACCTTTCTTCCTCTGCTAGGGCATTCTTCTAGAGCGTTGTTGGGGTTTCCCCCGCCTTGCTAAGGCCTCCCCTTTGCTGGTACCGACGATCTCGGTGATTTTCAGGGAAGTGCTCTCTACTTTTTCTAGTGGGTTTGGTTTTTATGTTTTTGGCTTTGTGTTTGGTCTCTTTCTCCGACGTGTGCCGGGATGCCACTGAATCGGTTGTGCGATCCCAATTTTGTAAGGGTTTTGACTCATTCACACTCATTTGTGGAAGGGCTTATTGGTTATTCCTCGGTTGCTTCATTTCTGGAGCTGTGGACCTCGACTTTTTGGGGCTTACCTTCACTTTGGATTTTCAAGCAGGAAATCAATGCTTTTTCTATTCCTTTTCAATTTTCTTTAGTTAGATTTTTTCCGTCCAAATGACCTTCTCTTAATTACATTCCCAAAATTATTTTAACCTAAAGTAGAAGGGTGAAGTTTCGGTCACCCTGCTTGACCCATCGCATATTCTAATCAAACCAGCTAATGATCTTGATTACTATAGGGTATTTTGTCTTAGATCTTATGTTGTTTACAATTGTTACATGAAACTCAAAAAGTGGTCTTCCAGTTTGGATGTTGTTGTTGAGTTGTCGATCATTATGATTTGGGTCTTCTTTCCATAATTGCGTCCTCATCTATATACCCCTCATATTCTTCATGGTTTGGGAGCTATTTTTGGTAAACCTTTGAAAATTGATGCGGCTACTTCTTCTAGATCTCGACCTTCCTTGGCTCGTGTGTTGGGGGAGCTAGATATCACTAAATCCTATCCAAACCAGGTTTGTTTAGGTTCTGAAAATTTAGGATATGCGTAGAATATTGTTTTAGATGAATTTCTCCCTTTTGTGCTTCTTGTAAATGTATTGGTCATGTGGCTGGGAATTATCGTCCACTCCATTCGACTAATCCACCTAATACTGTTGATAAACATGTTTTGAATTTATCTTCCCCTTCTTCTTTTCTTCCTGTTGTGCCTAGCCTTTCTACGGATGAGGATGTTGCTGTCCTTATTGAGTTGGAGACTACTGGGCATGTCCCAGGGAATGATGTTGGTTTGGAGGGGGACCTTCCTAGTTCTAATGTATTGGTTGGGTTGGAACCTAGTTCCTCTGCTCCTCCGTTGATTGATGGTGAGATGAGAGATTTAAATTGTGGTACTAATCTTATAGCTAGTGTTTCTAAAGCGGAGGTTGTAGCTGAGCCGAGAGAAAGGTTCCTGGAGGTTATCTCTAGGGAGGTGATGCCTTCTAGCCCTATTTCTCCTTGCATGGAGTTGGCAGGTTGTGGTGTTTCTTATCCCTTTATTTCTATTGATCAGGATTTTATGTCTTCCCTTGTTAATTTAGAATCCCCAGCAACACTACAGAATGATTCAGTTAATGTCCTATCTCATGCTTGTCCTACTACTGAGTCGGAGGGTGTTTCTACTTTTACTAATGTTCATATCTCAATTATGTCTAATAATGAATTAAAGACTCATGTGGCTAAGCTTGGGAATAACTCTGTTCGGCTTCAAATGGATTGGTTGGTTTCGGATGATTTTTTTTCTTCTTATTCTGGGGGGAGGATGTGGAATTTGATGAAGAGGATTTGGCATTTTGTATTGCTGATCGAGTTCATCTCAATGTTGGTGGTACAAAGTGTAAAATTAAAGGAAAAAAGAAATAGGCTTTCACATCTCCATTTACTGTTACGACTGTGATTGTTTGCGGGCTTTCTGGAGTTCTTCCCTCTTGTTGGCTCGCCTGGCTGGTAACTTGGGTGCTTTGACTGTTTGGTTGGAATTTATGATTGTGCTGGTGTTTAGTAGCTGTTTCCATGGCTGGCCCGGGGATGGTGCAGGGGGCTTCTCCTGAGTATATTTTAGTCTTTCTTAGCTATGCTTGCTTTTGTATCGTTCTGGCTATCTTTTTGTGGTTTTGCTGTTGGTCGTGTTAGCTGTTGGCCGCCTTATGTTATAATCCCTCTCTTATGAATAAAAAAGTGTTATTTGTTTAAAAAAAAAAATTCTTTCAATATCTTGCTTATATTATAGTATTTAAATATGAACATTTTCAATCAAATCATTACAAATATTGATTAAATTTATTTTTTTTTATAAATATTTGATGTTAACAAAATTGTCTCAAGTTTAAATTAAACTAATAAATTTATTATTATCTTAGAATAACTTATATATTTAGACTATTACTGTCAAATATACAATTAATTAGACTATTTAAAGGTAATAATAGCCTAAATTCAATTAAAACTAAAAAAATTAAAACTGAGATCATGTCTAAGTTAGATTTGAATTGGGGGGGGGGGGGGGGGGGGGGGGTTGTTGATTCGATTCCATTGATTTAGAAACAATCCTATCGAACCAGCATTTGTTCGGATTCGATTAGGCCAAGCGCGGGAAAGAAAAAGGAATAATTCTCTATACCCCACGCCACGAAAAGTAACCAGCAGCAGGAAGAACGATTGGGCGGAGGGGGTGGTGGGGGTAGAGAGAGCTTCAAAATCAAGCAAGCTTTCGAATCCCACAAAAGCAAGCACCTCCACCATTATATAAAAGTAAAAGCAAAATCCCGGCATCCATCGCCACCTCAAAAGGAAAGGCACCAATTTATCCACCCTCTCCCTCCTCTCCTTCCCCTAAAGCAAAAGAAAACCAAAGAATTGATCGACATCGACAAACGCATAACATGAGATCATGACGTCGTCGCCGACGGTTCGCAAGCTGGTCGTTGAGGTAGTGGACGCCCGCGATCTCGTTCCCAAAGACGGGCAGGGCACCTCCAGCCCCTATGTGGTGATCGACTTTGCCGGCCAGCGCAAGCGCACCCACACCCGTGCCCGTGATCTCAATCCCCAGTGGCACGAGCGTCTCGAGTTCATCGTTTCCGATCCCTCTTCCATGGAGCTCGAAGAGCTTAACATCGAGATCTACAACGACAAGAGCTTTGGACCCGTAGCCTCAACCACTCGAAGGAACAATTTTCTCGGCCGCGTCCGCATCTACGGTTCCCAGTTTGCTCGTCGTGGCGAGGAGGGCCTTATCTATTTTCCTCTCGAGAAACGCAGTTTTCTTAGCTGGATTCGCGGCGAGATAGGCCTAAAAATTTACTACTTTGATGACGACAAGATTCCTGGCGAGCCCAAGAAGCCAGAATCAGTTTCCGCTCCACCAGTTTCCGCTGCTCCGGAGCCAACAGAGATACCCGCTCCTACCGAGGCCGCCATCGAGTCGCAAGCGCCGCTGCCCATCCCGGTCATAGACGTCGAGGAAATACCACCTCCGGCCGAGCAACGGCTGTCTTCGGCGCCAGACGATACTCAGCCACCGTCGGAGGTCAAGAAGGCGCAGAATTCTGCGAGCTCGGACCGTGTACGCGTTACCCGCCGGCCAAACGGCGGAGCAGATTACACCCATTTCACGCGGGTCTTATCCGGTCGGTTCATATCCTCAAGTGACTCGCTGGTTCCATCTGCCTACGATCTGGTCGAGCCTATGCAGTACCTTTTCGTTAGACTTGTCCGCGCTCGTGGTCTCCGCCAATGCGAGAGCCCCTACGTCAAAATCCGGTCCGGTTCACACTCTATGAGGTCGAAAGCGGCACGTGAAACCTCTGGCAACCCGGAATGGAACCAAGTGTTCGCCTTAAGCCAGTCCAAGCCGGACCCCACTTTGGAGATCTCAGTTTGGGACAGTGGTCCCGGCGAAGGTTTCCTCGGCGGCGTCTGTTTCGACCTCTCTGACGTTCCCATACGAGAGCAGCCTGATGGCCCGCTTGCCCCGCAATGGTACCACCTCGAGGGCGGCGAAGACCCCCACATCACCGGTGATATAATGGTTTCCGTCTGGCTTGGTACCCAAGCCGACGACGCTTTTCCTGAGTCCTGCAACTCCGACGCACCATACATTACCTATACTCGCTCAAAAGTCTACCAATCGCCAAAGCTATGGTACCTCCGTGCCTCGGTAATTGAAGCGCAGGACCTCCGTGTTCCTCAGACGCCCCTCGGCTCACTTGTAGATCTCCGCGTAAAGATCCAGCTCGGCTTCCAGTCCGCGCGCACCAGACGCTCCATCTCAAACTGCAATACCTCCACCTTCTCCTGGCTAGAAGACTTGATGTTCGTGGTCTCGGAGCCTCTCGATGACCAATTGATTGTTCTCGTGGAGGACCGCTCCGCTAAGGATCCCGTTCTGCTTGGTCACGCCGTCATCCCAGTGGCCACCATCGATCAGCGCCTTGACGAACGACATCTTGTGCCTTTCAGGTGGTTCAACCTTGATTGCAGCGGAAGTAATGGGCATGGACAGGGTGGAGTAGCTTACGGCGGGAGGATACAATTACGCCTCCTCTTGGAGGGCGGCTATCACGTACTAGACGAGGCTGCTCACGTGTGCAGCGACTTCCGTCCTACAGCGAAGCAGCTTTGGAGGCCGCCGGTTGGGGCGCTGGAGCTTGGGATTCTTTCCGCTCGCGGGCTTCAACCAATGAAGACTAAAAGCGGGGGAAAAGGTTCAACGGATGCCTATTGTGTTGCCAAATACGGGAAAAAGTGGACGCGAACGCGGACAATCACTGACAGCTTCGACCCACGGTGGAATGAACAATATACATGGAAGGTTTACGACCCCTGCACAGTGCTCACCATCGGCGTCTTTGACAACTGGCGGATGTTCGCTGAAGGAGGAGAAGACCGCCCGGACTACCGCATCGGCAAAATCCGCATCCGCGTCTCCACATTAGAAAGCAACCGCGTTTACACCCAATCATATCCTCTTATGGTGCTGCTTCGTTCGGGGTTAAAGAACATGGGAGAAATTAAAATAGCCGTGCGCTTCGCCAGCTCCGCTCTACTACCTGACACCTGCGCCCTCTACGCCACTCCCATGTTGCCGCGAATGCACTACCTAAGGCCAATAGGCGTGGCACAACAGGAAGCGCTCCGTGGGGCGGCCATTAGAATAGTTGCCGCGTGGCTGGCAAGAGCGGAACCGCCGCTTGGTCCGGAGGTCGTGTGCTACATGCTTGACGCTGACTCCCACTCTTGGAGCCTACGACGGAGCAAGGCTAACTGGTATCGTATCTTGGGGATCATAGCGTGGGCGGTTGGGCTGGCTCGATGGCTCGACGACGTGCGCCGGTGGCGAAATCCGGTTACAACTGTCTTAGTTCATCTCCTGTACTTAGTACTAGTGTGGTATCCGGAGCTGGTTGCCCCAACAGCGAGTTTATATTTGTTTTTAATCGGGGCATGGTATTATCGATTTCGACCTAGGGGGCCGGCGGGAATGGACGCGCGTCTGTCGCAGGCAGAAGGCGCGGAAGGGGATGAGCTGGACGAAGAGTTTGATGGCATGCCAAGTGGGAAGACAACGGAGGTTGTGAGGGCGAGGTATGATAGGTTGAGGATGTTGGCAGCGAGGGTGCAATCGGTGATAGGGGATTTGGCGGCTCAGGGGGAGAGGGTTCAGGCGTTGGTGAGTTGGAGGGATCCGAGGGCGACGAGGGTTTTTATTGTGGTGTGTTTGGTAGTGTCTCTTGTGCTTTATGTTTTGCCACCGAAGATGGTGTCGGTGGCGCTGGGTTTTTATTTTTTGAGGCATCCCATGTTTAGGGATCCTATGCCGCCTACTGTACTCAACTTTTTTCGCCGGCTGCCGAGTCTGTCTGATAGGTTGTTGTAAATAGGCTGGTGTTTGGGTGGGATTAATTTTTGTTTAGGGCAGGAATGATAACTAGGATGGATTAATTAATGGTTTTATATTTGACTAGTGTGAGGATTGATGATTGATGAGGAGATTGTTCAAACAACATCAATTACTAATAATGTTGTAGTAAATTGTGAAACAATAAAAAAATAGCTCTTATTTATATTAATCATGTTAATGTGGCATTATTATTTTTTATTTATCAAATGCTTTGCACAAAAAACATGAACAAATTCAAAGTAATGCTTTGATATGATTTTCAAAATTTCATGTAAATTCAAATTCAAATTCAAATTTAAAATATGATATATTATAAAAATAAAAACTTTGAAGTACAATTATTAAAAACAATTTTATTTAAGTGACTAAAAAATATCTATTAAGACATTATAATTATTTGGCGCTAACATATGAGTAAGCTTGTGCAATAGTTGAATTGTAATGACGGTTTATTATTTTTTTACTTGTTTAAATCTCTTGCTCGCCTTCGATTCCTAATTTTGTGGCTCCTAATTCTTTATATACAATTATGATTTATTTCCTTATTAATGTCGGCTGTCGAACTCTCATTGCAATCTCCAAACACCTGATGAAATCGCGTAACTGTCATTGCTGGTACATTGTCTATCGCTAATTGTAGGTGCATCAGGTAATACTTCTAGGCTTTTAATCTGCATCGAGCACAAAATCATTCTAATGTATGTTAAAAAAAAAATTCCATGATAAACAAATTACATGTCTATCGTTGATTGGAGTCTGGGTGTAGAGCTACGTCCGGACTCCCACCGAATAATTTTTATGCTTTTGGATGCCCCGCAAAGACCGTTTTCTTTAGTTTCTTGTGGAATATTTTTGGTATAAGTACGGCTTGATTTTTTATAGTTTATTTCCTTCTGTTTCTACAATTTTACTGCATGCTGTTAAGGATATCTTTCACTACAGGCACCACCCTTCTCGTTGTTTTAGTTTATATCACTACAATGAATTTTGGATAAGTCCTAAAACATCACCATAATCATTAGTTTTACTACCATTATTCAAGAAAAGGCTTCATGAATTCTAATTTTCCATTCTTATAGTTGTTTTATCTTTATGGTAAAAAAAACCCTAATTATTTACAAACTTAACTTGCCTCTCTGAGTTCCATAGCAAGAAAAATAATATCGAAAACTGTCATCAAATCTAATTGTTTTAATTTTCGCTACAATAACCTGTAGCATAGTATGATGCCTGATGGACAATATTTTTTATTTAGTGAATGAGTGGTTTGATTCACTATTTTTTTTTTTTAATTTTGAGATAAGGAAGGTCATTTAAATAAAAAAAAATTACACAAGTACTTTGATATTATTCTATAATCTTAATGATCTTAGAAAATTGATATGATAAGTGGAATTGTAACATGTCATTTAAGAAATCAAAATTTTAATAAATCTAGCAAAAATTAAGGCGAAGGTCCCAGCAAAGCCATAAGGAAAACTGTTGAAGACGAACAATTATTACGTCCTCCGACCGGACGTAGAGGAACGTCCGGTCGGAGGCAAATTCCCGCGAAATACCGAGTTGTACCGAGCAAATACCGAGTGAAAGTTCGTTCGGGATGTTAAGCCCTATGAACTTAGTCCCAAGCTAACCAAGAGGGGGGGTGAATTGGTATTTTAAAAATTCTTAAGACAAAGAAATAAATTCACAAACCAAATCACACCACCAAATCAAATGCGGAATTTAAAAGTGCGGAAGCAAAAATAAGAACACAAGATTTATAGTGGTTCGGTCGACTCGACCTACGTCCACTCCTTGAAGGCACCCTCCAAGTATTGCACTACAAAACGTGACTCTCCTTTAGCCCCCACAGCTAGGCGGAGAAGCCCTCACAAGAAACTCCTTTTTGCCACCCCGGCAAGGCAGAGAACCTACCTCCTTTTGCTTCCTCCTGAAGCTGGCAGAGAACCACAACCAAAAGCAAAACTCCTTACCTCTACCGACCCTTCCACGGACGAGAAACTCCAGACGAAAGACAAGCAGAGCGATCCTTGAGCAACCCTTGTGAATCCCCTCACAAGCTCCCCCTCACAAGATCCTCTCTCTCTCCCTCTCTCTCTTTCTCTCCTCAAGGTCTTTTCTCAGGTCAAGGCAGCAGCCAAAGGTCTCTTAAAAACGTTGAAGAAGAGCTCTTTAAATACAAGAGCTCAAGAGGAGCTCATTAATTGCAAGTAGCCGACTTTATCGTCCCGGACGATATGGACATCGGCCTGGCCGATTAGTACAAATCAAGGAAGATCGGCCAAAGCACAGCCCTGGAAACAGTCCTGGACGATTGAAATTTGGCTTGATCGTCCAGGCCGATCTCACGATCGTCCTGGCCGATTAGTTCAAATCAGAGGTAAATCGTCCTGAGCACAGCCCTGGGAACAGTCCTGGCCGATTGAAATTTGACTTGATCGTCCAGGCCGATCTCACGATCGTCCTGGCCGATATGATCGTATCAATCATCCTTAATTACTTCCTTGATTTCCTGATCAATTAAGGCATAATTTGGTAATTTCGTCCTGGTCGATCCTGGAATCGTCCTGGACGATAATTTAAAATTCAGTATGCCTAAACTGTCTAAGGCGGCTATCTCTTTCTATTTTGAGCTTATCGTCCTGGCCGATACACGTATCGTCCAGGCCGATATGTTAATGTCGGGTGCCTTAATTAAGAATACTTAATTAGACTTTCTGTTTTAAGCTGATCGTCCTGGACGATATAAATATCGGGCGGGCCGATGTGGGCAAAAACAGAATTTCTAAGCCTCTCAAGTGTGTGTGTGAAGGGTTACTTAGCATCAGTCTTTTTGATAATTACAAGTAGACTCAAAAGGTGAAAAATAAAATTACAGACTGACTCAACCCTAAACCTACGCGATCCTGGACTTGGCTTCCTCTTGATCATCCGATCTTCGATTCCTGAAAAGTTAGAAGCAACAAGTAGTCCAAGAGAGATAGTGTTTGTCAATCATCAAAACATAAGCCATGAAAATAGTTTGCAACAATCTCCCCATTTTTGATGATGGCAAACCACTACGAAAACAGATGGAAAAAAATTCAGGATTGATGTAAAAAGGAATCTCATAAACTTCTCCCCCTTTTGACATATCAAAAAGGAGGATTCAAGAAAGCAGAGCGAAGAGACCCCCTTTTTTTTTTTTTTTTTTAATTTAATCAAGGCATGAACATGATAGCATTCCATGTGATTGATTCAAAAATTTGTGAGTTAATGTGTTAATAAGCTCATCAATCTATAGAGTTAGAATATCCGATCATGGCTACCCTTAGCTCAGACATTTTTTAGGGTAGAATTGTCTTTTGAAATCAATGACCTAACTTAAGAAATTAATTGGTTATGAGAAAAAAGGGAATTTACTTATCACTTGGCTTAAGAAAAACTATCTTCATACAATAATGAGGTAGAGTAAATTTATCACAATCGCAATTTAATCGAAGTCAAGTCTTTGATAACCAACACTTTTAAGTTCTAAAAGATTTAAAAAGAGAGAGTAGCTTGTTTTGGAGTGGGCTCATTTTATGCCTCTTGACAATTGGTTGGTGCACTGCGCATTTTTTGATACACTTTGTGTATTCTATATTTTTCAATTTGGCGCTTTGCGCATCTTTTATTGGCATCATTGGCCATTTTTTTTTGCAAGCTATAGTCTCTTTTATGATCTTTTAAAGACAAAGTTGTGAATAGATCTTCTCATATATTAGAGAATAGGAGCACTCTCTCTAACCAAAGGAAGAGTTATCACAAACAGAATCAATAATCAAGGACAAGAGTAACGAGCAATTTTGATGTGAAAAAAAACTTTAAACATTATAAGTATAAGATAGAGTTTTTGAAGCAAGTTTAAGAAAAGATCTCAATTCCATAAACAATCTTTAACTTGAGAGAGATTTTTGATTAAAGAAGATAACTATACCACTAAAATAGGTTAGAGAAAGAGACACAATCACAAAATATTTCTACCATCTAAGAGATTGAGTAGATAAAAGCATATTGACTACAAATTCCCAAAAGCAAGGACAAGGAATATAATACCATATTAGCCATGATTTTGAAAACTAAGTAAAAAAAAAGACAAAAGAAAGAAAATAAAACACACAAAAAGAACTAAAACAACAAAACAGGAAACAAAAGTAAAAGAAAGAAAAACAAAAGAAAGTAAAAAGTTTCATGCATTTATGTCAATCACACCCAACCTGGTCCTTAAAGAGCTGAAAGTATCGAAGGCCAGTGGTTTAGTAAAGATGTCTGCTAGTTGATTTTCAGTTGTCACATGGTGTAACTCAATGTCTTCCTTAGTCACATGATCTCTAATGAAGTGATGCCTAATGTCAATGTGTTTAGTCCTTGAATGTTGGATAGGATTCTTAGAGATGCATATGGCACTAGTATAGTCACAAAAGATTGAGATGGTACTTACATGTAATCCTAAATCCAATACCTGTTGTTTCAACCAAAGGATTTGGGCCACACAACTTCCAAGAGCAATGTATTCAGCTTCAGCAGTGGAAAGAGCAACAGAGTTTTGCTTCCTACTAGACCAAGAGATCAAAGATTGTCCAATGAATTGACAAGTTCCAGAAGTGCTTTTTCTATCCACCTTGCATCCTGCAAAATCAGAGTCAGAAAAATCAATAATCTCAAAAGAAGTGTTATGTCTAGGGTACCAAATCCCTAATCCTTGTGTCCCCAAAAGATATCTAAAAATTCTCTTAACAGCAGTCAAGTGGGACTCCTTAGGGTCAGCCTGAAACCTAGCACAAAGGCAAACACTAAACATGATGTCAGGTCGGCTCGCAGTCAAGTAAAGTAAACTAAAATCAATACAAAGTGAGCACAAAAACTAGAAAAAATAATAAAAAGACACACAAAACTAATGTTTCAAGCACGTGATAAAGCAGCGAGTTTAAGCAATTTTTGAGCTGCAAGCCCCCTTATGTCCAGTTATCCTATGCTCCCATGAGGGCTTTGGTGGGAGCACACCTGCAAAACTCAACAACAGTCAGATTTAGGAACCCAAACAGGTTTGGGATCCTTCTTAGAAAAAGTATAATGTAATGCAGGTAAGGTATGCTGTGAATCATGCATTTTAGGTCTCCACACCCAATGAGTACTACGATGAACGGTGCAAGTGTGTGAGATGTGTCCTAGCATGCCACATGAGAAACATCTAATTCCAGGAAAGAGATTTCTTAGATGATTTGAGTTATAATGCCTCTTCCTAGGTTTTGGCTTAAGATCAAAAGTGGAAGTCATCCGATCATTTTGAATCCTCAAATTTGTTCTCTTTAAGGCATCAATCTCAATCCTCAAATTTTTCTCAAGATCTTTAGATTTCTTAAGATCAAAACTAAATGAGGTGTGTGAAACTTTTAATGCATTATGTTCATCAATTAATTCCAAATGTTTTTTGTTCAACTCATCAAATTCATCAAGAAGAGCCATGTGATTTGAATCACTCGTTGCATGGTCTTTGAGAAACACTTCATGCTCTTTTTGTAGATTTGAATGTTCTAATTTTAGGCTAGCATGAGTTTTCTTAAGTTTTTTGTATGATGCATGAATTTTTTCACAAATTTCAAACAATTCATCATAGGTTGGTTTACATACCTCTTCTTCATCACTTTGATTTTCTCCCATGAAACACAAATTCGTAGACTCTTCCTCTGGTTCAGTCTCAGAGGAATCAGTACCAGATTCTGCCCAAAATCCTCTTTGGATTTTCTTCTTGTCCTTCCTTGACTTGGCTTTCTCCTCACCTTTTTCCTTTTCTTTGCTTGATTGATCTTGAAGTGTAGGGCAATCGGCTCTCACATGTCCAGGTTTCGTGCATTCAAAACAAACAACATCAGAAGATCCTTTAACATATTTGTGATCCTTACCTTTCCTCCAATTTTGATGATGCCTATGTTTCTTCCTTAGAAAGCTTTTGAATTGCCTTGTGATGAAGGCAACTTCATCGCTCTCAGACCCGGAAGATTCAGAATCCGATTTGTGCGCCTTCAGTGCGATTGTTTTCTCCTTTTTCTTCTCACATGCATCAAGATTTCTTTGATTCACACCTTGCTCGTAAGCAATGAGTGAGCCAAGTAAGTTATCAATGGAATAAGTATTCAAATCTTTTGATTCAGTGATTGCAGTTATTTTTGCATCATAAGACGAGGGCAAGCATCTCAAAATCTTGTTAACTTTTTCATAATTCGAAAGCTCTTTTCCTAGTGCATGCAATGAAGTAACAATCTGAGTAAACCTAGTGTACATGACAGAAATCGATTCATGAGGTTTCATACGAAAAAGTTCGTAGTCATGCAAGAGAAAGTTCAAACGGGTTTGCTTAACTTCATTAGTACCTTCATAGGTGATGCATAATTTATCCCAAATCTCTTTACCAGTTTTGCAAGTTGAAACACGCATGTAATCTTCAGATTTCAAAGCACAGAAAAAATAGTTCAAACATTTTGCATTTAACGGAGCCAAATCACGTTCATCGAAAGTCCATTCAGTAAAAGCAACTTCAGTTTTAATACCATTAATTTCACGAGAAGGTGGAGAATAACCTTCTTGAATAAGCATCCACATGCGATAATCAGTAGATTGTAAAAATGTTGACATGCGGGTTTTCCAAAAATCAAAAGGTAAGTTGTCAAATAGAGGAGGTCGTGTAATCGAATAACCTTCAGTAGTGTTTCTATTTCCTACGTTAGCCATGGATCAAATTCAAAAAGTTTTCAAACTTAATTTTTCGAATCCCGCTCTGATACCACTTGAAAGTTCGTTCGGGATGTTAAGCCCTATGAACTTAGTCCCAAGCTAACCAAGAGGGGGGGTGAATTGGTATTTTAAAAATTCTTAAGACAAAGAAATAAATTCACAAACCAAATCACACCACCAAACCAAATGCGGAATTTAAAAGTGCGGAAGCAAAAATAAGAACACAAGATTTATAGTGGTTCGGTCGACTCGACCTACGTCCACTCCTTGAAGGCACCCTCCAAGTATTGCACTACAAAACGTGACTCTCCTTTAGCCCCCACAGCTAGGCGGAGAAGCCCTCACAAGAAACTCCTTTTTGCCACCTCGGCAAGGCAGAGAACCTACCTCCTTTTTCTTCCTCCTGAAGCTGGCAGAGAACCACAACCAAAAGCAAAACTCCTTACCTCTACCGACCCTTCCACGGACGAGAAACTCCAGACGAAAGACAAGCAGAGCGATCCTTGAGCAACCCTTGTGAATCCCCTCACAAGCTCCCCCTCACAAGATCCTCTCTCTCTCCCTCTCTCTCTTTCTCTCCTCAAGGTCTTCTCAGGTCAAGGCAGCAGCCAAAGGTCTCTTAAAAACGTTGAAGAAGAGCTCTTTAAATAGAAGAGCTCAAGAGGAGCTCATTAATTGCAAGTAGCCTACTTTATCGTCCCGGTCGATATGGACATCGGCCTGGCCGATTAGTACAAATCAAGGAAGATCGGCCAGAGCACAGCCCTGGAAACAGTCCTGGATGATTGAAATTTGGCTTGATCGTCCAGGTCGATCTAACGATCGTCCTGGCCGATTAGTTCAAATCAGAGGTAAATCGTCCTGAGCACAGCCCTGGGAACAGTCCTGGCCGATTAAAATTTGACTTGATTGTCCAGGCCGATCTCACGATCGTCCTGGCCGATATGATCGTATCAATCATCCTTAATTACTCCCTTGATTTCCTGATCAATTAAGGCATAATTTGGTAATTTCGTCCTGGCCGATCCTGGAATCGTCCTGGACGATAATTTAAAATTCAGTATGCCTAAACTGTCTAAGGCGGCTATCTCTTTCTATTTTGAGGTTATCGTCCTGGCCGATACACGTATCGTCCAGGCCGATATGTTAATGTCGGCTGCCTTAATTAAGAATCCTTAATTAGACTTTCTGTTTTAAGCTGATCGTCCCGGACGATATAAATATCGGCCGGGCCGATGTGGGCAAAAACAGAATTTCTAAGCCTCTCAAGTGTGTGTGTGAAGGGTTACTTAGCATCAGTCTTTTTGATAATTACAAGTAGACTCAAAAGGTGAAAAATAAAATTACAGACTAACTCAACCCTAAACCTACGCGATCCTGGACTTGGCTTCCTCTTGATCGTCCGATCTTCGATTCCTGAAAAGTTAGAAGCAACAAGTAGTCCAAGAGAGATAGTGTTTGTCAATCATCAAAACATAAGCCATGAAAATAGTTTGCAACACCGAGCAATATCAAATAATAACGAGGAATAACATCATGTGAAGATCCAATACCGAGTTATTTCGAGCTATCTTGAGCAATACCGAGTTATACAAAAGTTGTACCTAGTTTTTCCTAGAAAAAACTTGGTACAACTCGATATTTCTCGATATAGCTCGGTATAACTCGGTATTGGTCTTCAAAGAGCGGTATTCATCGTTATTATCAAATAATACCTAGTTGTACTGAGCAAATACCGAGTTTTTTGGCGGAAATTTGACTCCGACCGGACGTTCCTCTACGTCCTTGCACCGGATGTAATAAAAGTTCGTTGAAGACAGCAAGAGCAGTAAGACATGCAAGCTTCTAACAAGACAACAAATGTAGTAAACGATCATATCAATGGCCGCACTGCAAATAGGGATCGCGGTGTCCCATCAACGCTACATTAGCAAATCAATAAATTGAAAGCATAACAAATTGGTAAGGCATCATGCTGATGCTTTCAACAAAAAAAGGCAACAATCAACAATTCAGCAAGTAGAGAGTAAACAATGAAAAAAAAAAATGCTTCCTTAGAATCTTTAATCAACTCATTGAAAATCATATCTTCTCAAATTAACTTTAAACTAGCATGATATTGTTTATTTATTATTTGGTCCTCATTTGATTGTTTATGCCAACAGAATTAAGCATCAAAATCACAACAGACAAATAATTGTTTGTTTTCTGTTAAGGTGTGATATATCATAAAAAATTATATTGATCAAGCACGAATCTCGAGAAAAAATTAGGTTAGAAACTTCAAAAATTAAATCAGAGGACATCCTAACTCTGATTTCAACAAACTTACAACCAAACTGAACATCTCGGTAATACGAACCAAACGACACGAAATTCAACTCAGTCCGAGCCCAAATTAGTCCAAATCAAAGACCCAAAGCGTATTTGGAAGACTCAAACTATAATTTGGATTACCAAACGTGACATGCTTATAATCTAATCAACTGGCTCGATGAGATGAATCCAACGAGCCCATGATCACGTAATTCTGATTTCATTAAGACATTCAAATGTCCAGTAAACGGTCCATGATCAAGGGAATCAACATCGGGCATCCATTCAATTCACTCCAAATTTACCCTTGATGTTCCACTTATTTACTAACCAAACCACTATTAGAAAAACTATAAATAGGCCCCTCATTTCTCATGAGAGAGGACCTAAGCAAGAGTAGAAGAGAAGGAAGCAAGGAAGAAAGAAGAGAATGAAGAAAAGGAGGAGAAGGAAGAGAGTTCTATTGCCACCAGACTACTCCTCGACCACCGTCGGACTTCCACCCGGCTGCCAACTGATGCTGGAGTTCTGCCCGACCGCCATCTAACGCCAGAATTCTGCCCGACAGCCGACTGACGCTGAAATTCTGCCCGACCGTCAATTGATGTAGATTTTCGCCCGACAACCAAACGACGCCAAATTTCTGATCTTTGTTTATAACTTAATTTCAACTCGGAAGTTGATTCTTATAATCTGATTGTCCTCAATTTCAGAGGAGAGTTAGCCATTTATAATCTAATCCAACACTATTGTTATCCTTTCAACTAGGCATGGCTCCAAAAGGTAGAAGAATCTCAAAATGAGATCCTTCAAGTCCTGCGAGAGACTCGACAATCAGTGCAAACACCATAAGAGGAGGTTCTTCTACCTTGAGACCCACCATTGGCTGAAACTGAAGATGTTCAACTCAAAAATTTTCGTGTAGAGATTCCTCTTTCTTTGCGAAGGAGGCATATACAATCGCATGAAGACTACAAACTTGCTGATATTGCAAGTTTTACCCATCCTTCGCATACTGGTCAACAACTCGCATTCCTCCGAACATCCCTAAAGACTTTGCCTGACCGCATGTTGCTGAGCTCCATTGCAATGCCGTACAACATAAACTATGAAGATTGGTCTGAGAAGAGTTTCCTATGGGAGGTGTAAGACAACCTCTTCATTGGTGGGACTTCTAGGATTCATCACCTTTGACTAAAGCCATTTTTCAACACCCCATTACGATAGGATTCAAACTACCGAGCCTTAATTCCTATGATGGGACATCCAATCTATACTAACATATCGATCACTATAAAACCATTATGTATATCTAGCGAGACTTAGACACGCACCTCCATAAGATTTTTCCAGCTACCCTCAAAGGACAAGATCAAATGTAATTATATTAACTTCCATCCCGATTGATCCCTTCATTCATCAAATTGGACAAAGTATTCATTGAATATCTCATCACCAATCGAAGAATTGCTAAGAATTCTTCTCACCTCTCCGCGATCACCAAAATGAAGGAGAATAACTGAAGGAGTACTTTCAATAATTTTCCACCGAGGCTCGACAAATTCTTGGAGTAGATCCTAAACTGTTGAGAGTAGTCTTTTTTGTATGCCTTTATTTTAGCACCTTTTATTCAACACTCATGCAAGACATGGTTCATTCATATATCGACCTTATCCATCACGTGGAGGAATAAATCTCTACAAATAAAGTCATAGATGTTCATAGGAAGCAGTTTAAGTAAACAAATAGAAAGTGCAAAAGTGCACCTCTAATGAAAAATTTGTTCTAACAATGAAAGAAATAAGGGAAATATATAATATGCCTCATAGGCCTCCAATGCCACAATGGAAACCTCGACAAGAGGAGTATACCTCACTAAATGTATCTCAGGCAAATGTGTTGATGGGCATCCGAGATCAGGAGAACCTGAAGTGGCTTAATCCTTTGAAGCCTAACATAAGAAATTAGAATCAATACTACCATTTTCATCGTAGTCGTAGCCACACTACAGAAGCCTGTAAGTAGCTCAAGAATGAATGTGAAAGGCTTATCCATCAAGGTTATCTTCGATGATTTATTCAAGATTCACATGCTCAAGAGGAAAATCGTCCCACTGGGGACCAAAATAAATAATAACAGAGATAACCATTGAATAATTTTCTAATAGTTGGTGAGATTGAGACCATCATAGGAGGCCCTTTTTTATCTAATCAGACATTATTGGTTATAGATGAAAATCTAACAAAAAAAAAAAATGCTTGAATCGATCATTCTATTAATTTTATATATTCTAATTTGGAAGGAGTAAAAATCTCTCATCAAGATCTTCTTTTGATTAATGCAAGGATAGGTGACCCGTATTTTTTTTGCCAAAACAATTCTTGTGGATAATAGAAGTGAAAGTTCGTATAGGTTGTTAGACCTTATTGAACTATCCCAAGGCTAACCAAGAGGGGGTGAATTGGTTAATTTAAAAATTTCTTTAATTTTTTAAAACTATTTCTAAAAAATTTAAGCAAAGATCCTTGAATATGCAGTTGTTTAGATATGATTATCTCAAAAGAATTTTTAAAAATAAAACTTTAAAGTGTAGAAAAATTAAATAAAAGAAAAATTAAAGTGAATAGAAGATTACTAAATTTATAGTGATTCAGTCTAAACTAAACTTATATCCTCTCTCTAGAGACTCCTTCTCTAGGTATTGCACTAAATCAAAGTGACTCTCATTTTGCCCCCACTATAAAGAGGAGTGGCCCTTATAAACTCTCTTCCACCAACCTGGTGCGATAGAGAACAGACGCTTTTTACACACTCCAAGTGATAGCAGCATACCGTCATATCTTTTTTCACCCTCCTAGTGAAGGCAAAGAACAATCACGTCCTTTTTTACCCTCCTAGTGAAGGTACAAAACTGTCACGTCCTTTCTCACCCTCCTAATTAAGGCAGAGAACCGTCACATCCTTTTTAACCCTCCTTGTTAAGGCAGAGAATCTCGACACATTGTTGAATAACTTCTCTCAAGAGTTTCCAAAGGAGTTGGGCAGAAATTTGAAGAAGATAAAGAGATCCTCGCTTTAGGCAACCTTGTTAATCCCTCATAACTCCCCCTCACTAGATATCTCACACTTCACTCTCACAATCTCTCACAAACACTCATACTCAATAAATACTTCAAGCGAAATTCATAGCAAAGGTCTTAAGTATATGATTTTAGGACTTCTTATATAAGAAAACAAAAAAAAAAATCCAAAAACTAAAAATTTCAAGTGAACCGACTTAAAATCGTATATTACGATCGTGGATCATCTGTACGAACAGTTCAAAAAATTGTGGTATGATCATGTATGAACCTAATTTCCTATATTGTCCATCATTTATATGAACTAACATCTTACTATACGAATAATTCAAAATTGAATGTGTTCATCTAGTATATGGTATGAATTTTATTTTGACACAGTTAGTCTTCTATATGAACTAACATCATACTATATGAATAGTTCAAAATGGATTGTGTTCATTTGGTACAATATGGTACAAATCTTATTTCATACACAATTAGTCATCTGTATGAACTAACATCATATAGTACGAACAGTTAATATAAGTCACGCTTTATCTGGTTTGATCATGAACAAACCCAATTTTGTACTATATCAGTCATATGTACAAATTAATATTATACTGTATGAACTGTACAAAAATGAATGACTTCATTTGGGACAAACTAGTACAAACCCAATTTCATGCACTATAAGTCATCTTTATGAACAAACATCGTACAGTACGAACAGTTCAAAAGTGTAAGCTATGATTTGATTAACTGCATTTTGGAGGAAAAAATATGACCGATCGGACAGTACGATTGGAAGTCGTACATTACAATTAGTTTTAAATTTTTATGTTTTGATTCTCTCGCCTTATGTGTGTGCATATGGTTACCTAATTAAAATCACACTCTCTCAGATTCAAGAATAAAAAATATAGATTTACAAACTTTATTACATGAAATCCTATTCTACTTTGTCTTGAAGTCTTCAGCAACCTAGACTATGACTTTCCTAAAATATTAGTACACACAAATAATAAACAGAAAATGACCACTATATACTTAGAGAAATAATAAAATTAACAGAATAATAATATTTTTCTATCGTAAAAAATCACAATCTCAATCTAGATTCCTAAGTTGCAAGAATCTCTTCCTTTTTTTATGATGGAAAAAATAATTATTGTTTAAATTAGAAATAAAAATTTTCTCTTTAAACTTCCCATCAATGAATTAAAAATAAAAATCATGGGGATCAATAAAATTTTGTCTCTCTTCTAAAATTTTGTTTTTTATAAACAAACACAAAGTAAATTAGTATAACACGAATAATAAGAAAACATAATAAAACTAAAACCATAAATAACCTCCCCCTAAGAGCATTTTGTCATAAAAAATAAATTCAAAACAAACTAAATCCTATAATAAAAAATTACAAAATCAAAAACACAAACCGAACTAAAAATCCAAACCAAACATAAGACTTCAAACAAATACAAACAATAATCTCCCCCTTTTGTCATTAAAAAAAAAGGAAAAATCCATTGAAAAATTAAGTTGCTATAGTTAAATCTAATAGGGTCGAAGAAAATAATTTTAAAATATTTGAAATGACAACATTAAAGTCCTGGTGGGAAAAAAAGAGACTAAAATTTTAAATCAAAGAATAATTTAGATAAGAAAAGTTGAATGGATTCAATGTTCACGATAGGAAGTAGAAATATCAAATAGAACAATCATCAAAAAATTAATTGAATAGAAATCTTATAGTTTTAAATTCAATAGCTTAAATTATCATTAATACAAGGATTTTTCTAAGAATTAAAGATATATAGGAAAGAACTAAATATAAGGTGGGATCATTTTATACCTCTTTATCAATAAGAATTATTTGAGTGACTAATAATGCACATCTTTTCATGTTAGGCTCATTTTGTGCCTCTTTTCAAATTTGGTGAACATTGCACATCTTTTCATTTTGGGCTTATTTTGTGCCTCTTTTCTAATTTGACACACTTTGTACATCTTTTGACATTTTGTTCTTTTCATAATCTAACTCAGTAAATCTTAGCTTGTGTGATTATCTTTCAAACAAAAGAAAAAACTTTCTCGTATAAAGAAGAATAATCCACAAAATAAAATCCTATTGTTACGTATAAAATCAACACATTTAATAAGAAAATAAAAGAAGAAATAAGTCACTAATTTTACAACAATTATAACTATAAGATATAGATCTATTAGAATATTGAAATAATTTTATTATCTAAATCTAATTTCTAAATTGATTTAGAGTTTTAGAAGAGAAAAACATTTTTTCTACGAAATCAAGTTGTAGTGCAAAATATTTTAAAATTTTCTCTTAGATCAATATTAGTAATTTGAATAATATAAACTTAAAGATAATTTAAGAGGATTAATACCAACACAAAATAAACATTTTATTAAACATATAATACAAAAAGAACTAATATAGAAATACAAATATCTCAATGGCATCACATGAATACTAAAAAGAAACAAAGCATATATCAAATACAATAAAAAATAAAAACTAAAATGCTGGAGAATATTGATCTAGAGATGGCTGAGGAGGATTAAACATAATAAAGTAGCTATTAGTGGTAGTAACTTGAGCACTGATTGATTCAAACTATTCTCTAACCCAACCCATATTTTTATTGTATCTAGCATCCTATTGGTCCATGTGAGTCTCAAAATGATCAAATTGCTAATCAAAATGAGACTCAATATGATCAAATCTTTAGACCATTTTCTGAAAGAAATGATGCTCAGGTCCAAGAGCAGGTGCAGGTGTAGGTGCAGGTGTAGGAGGAGGTGCTTCTACTTCTCTATCTTCATCACCCTCATCCCTTTGATCTGGGTGAAAAAGAGAACGAAAGGAAGCATCAGTGAAATAGATTGGAAGATTGTTTGGTGGATCAGGATGAATCAAATTGTATTTCTATTCAAGGATATAGAAGATCATGTGTCTTAAAGCTACATTCTTCTTCCTTTTAGTGGTAGGAAGTCTAATGTCAGTAAGATTATTGATGTAGTCTAGAATCAACTGGGCTTCATTAATTGGAGTGTTTGATATTATAAGATATGTGACAATAAAAACCAAAGGAGTGATGTTGATACGATCACTAGCTTTAGGAATAATGGATGTTCTTAAAACATGCTGGATGATCCTTACATTTTGATTGAAAGTGTGTACAATAGATAAGTGATAGGCTGAAAGTACACCTCTAAGAGTTTGATTTATGGTAGACAAGTCAAAATTAGCTCTTAAAGTTATAGTGTGTGCCCTTACTCCTTTAGTTTTAAGGTGTAGAAAAGTGCCTAAATCCCCCTTAGTGATTTGTACTCTTTGTTTAAACACAAATAAGGACATTTTTGTTTGGTTTTCTCTCATTCTTAGATTTGCAAGGAAATAGTAAAAAGTATTAGAATGAAATGCATAGATTAAGGTGAAAATGAAGGAGAATTGGATAGATTTGAAAAGAGGTATTATTGAAAAATTAATATTTTCTTGGATAAGATGGGATAAAGTGATTTTTTCCTCAAAGAAACATTGTAGGATTCTTCATTTTCTCCAGAAAGAAAGTTATCTTCTAGTTGATTAGAATGAGATGAAGAGCCTCTGGAATGTCAATCCTGCTTGCTGCTGCTGCTTTCCATTTGGAGAGTTTTAAACATAAGATGATATGAGATTGAAAGATATTTTGAAGAAAAGTGAATGGATAGCTTCCAATTTAAAGAAATCAAGCATAATCGTATAGTATGATATTACGTTCGTACTTACGACTATGATTTCATATGGGATGCAAATTTTTTTTATATAGGAATGGAAACAGTCAAGAATGAAATGACTTTTCTTAAATTGCAATTCCCAAAGAGTTGTTTCATATGACTTTTGACCAAAATGATCATACAAATGAACTAGTGTTCATCTTGGAAGATCAAGCAATAATGATCATTCTTAGCAGTTATGTTCGTTTGCACATAAATTGATAATAGGATCATATAGACGAACATGTGTTAATATATATAAACTTAAAAAAAAAAACTATACTTGGAATTTTGTCCCTATTTGTATAGACAAAAAATAATCGATTCGTACAATATGATGACATCATTGTACAGTACGATGTCTAACAAATTCACATTTTTTTTATCTTACCAACTAAAAAAAATTATTATGTAGAATCTAGTGATTTTATATAGTACAAAACATGTTTGTACAATACAAATGGAAATATAATTTTTAGATTTGTACATGATAATCATGATTTAAAAAAAAAAAAATCAACATGATGTAGCTCAATTTCTCTTTTAGTTACATAGTATCTAATGAAGTGATGCCTTATATCTATATGCTTGGTTCAAGAGTATTGAATATGATTCTTTGAAATACATATGATATATGTACTATAATTAAAAATTGGAATAATACCAATTGAAAATCCTAAATTGGTAAATTGTTATTTTAACCAAAGAACATGTGCCACACAACTACCTAAGGCAATGTATTCTACTTCTACAGTAGAAAGGGCTACCGAATTCTATTTTCTTCTAAACCAGGAAACTAAAGAGTTTCAATGAATTAATAAGTTCCAGAAGTACTTTTTTGATCAATTCTACATCCTACAAAATTTTAATCAGAATATCCAATGATTTCGAAAGAAGAGCTGTGCCCTAGGATACTATATATATCTAAGTTTTGAATTCCCAAAAGATATCTCAACATTCTTTTAACAACAGTCAAATGAGATTCCTTTTGATTAGCTTGAAATATAGTATAAAGATAAACACTAAACATGATATCTAGTCTACTAGCAGTTGTTGATCTTGTTTTCACTAAACCTTGGGTCTAAGGGGTTGACTTGGTAAAATTTACCAAGCCAGACTCCCATACCACTTCCATTATGTTTAATGGGTCAAACTAAGTTTTTTGAGCTCAAAACCAGGCCATGGGTCAACCTTGTCGACCAATGCAACCTAAGTTGACACAACTAGCCTAAATGGCCCCAATTTGAATCCTAATAAATTTCAATCCATCTTTGGCTCAACCCCTACCTACTTGGAATTGTTTGACCATGTTGACTAGATCAACACTTGACTTGGTAAACCCATGCCCGATATGGTCAAAATTGACCTATTTAGGTCAAATTCAACATTTATAATACATTTCAAATATTCATAACAATCCCTTGGCACAAGCCATGGCCAAGGAGGCTTAATTACCTTCTAATTAACCTTAGATGCAATCCCAACCATCCATCAAGAGCCTAAGTCTATAAATATGGATGTTATGGCCCCATGGAAAGGAATTTTTCTTACTCTCTCTCTCTCTCTCTAAGCCACCTAAGTGGGCTTAGGGGAGATCTCCCATAGATTCCTTCCACCTCTCCAAAGTCAAACCCCACCGGTCAAGACTGCCAGTGGCAAGATCTCCTATGAACCGAGGCATGAAACCTTCCAAGGGAGATGCCCTCTAGAGCTTTTCAGACCTCAATTTCTTTTATAAAAAAGAGAATGGATAATCTACAAGTGCAGCAAGCCCAAGATCTTCCAAATCTATCATTCAGATTAGGTAAAATCACAAACCCTAGAATAGAACACCTAGGGCTAAAAAAGTTTATATATAGTGCATTTTAGAATGCGATCTTTGTCCCCCATGAATGCTCTTCACTTGTGTTACCTACATTTAAAATTTTATCTTGTTTGATTAAGTTGATCGAGAGAATAATTTAAAAAATATTTTTAGGGTTCAGGTTATGCTTCCATCTGCTGGGAATAGATCTGAATGGTCGCGATCCAATAATTTTGAAGTTCAGATCAACTGTGAATTTTGATCTCATGGACTCTCTTTTGATCCGACGAGATCATGCCGTCCACTCGAAATAGCGGATGATCCAATTGCTAGCATTAACCGCTAACGTGGTTAATGAAACCGCATCCACAGATTAATCATTGCCATAATTATGTGGTAATTATTACTAACAGTGTAATCATTACACCACTAGGCAATGTTTGCCCATGGTATGTGGAACCAACTCGAGCCCATCACGTGTTAGCTTGCCTTCTATTTGTTTTTAAAATTAACGTGTTATTAAATTTAATTATTTTTTTAAATAACAAAAATTAAAAACAAAATCATTTAAAATTATTTTGAAACCTAAAAAATTATATATAATATATATCAAAATTTTCAGAATTTAATTTCCTTTTATTTTAAATTAAAATTACTTTAAAATATATTATATAGTTTAAGTTTTTTTAAAAACCTTTATTTTTACTATTTAATTAGCATTTAAATTAATATTATATTAAATATTTTATAAAAATAAAATATATTTTATGTTAATATGTCTTAAATAATTAAATAATTTTTTAAAATATATAAATTTAAATTTAAAGTAATTTAGATATATTTGGTATTCTTAAATAATTTTAATTTTTTTAACCATTAAATATTTAATTAATATTAATATTTATTAACTACATTTAAATAATAAAAATAATAAAATATTTTGTTTTCAAAATTAAAAACTTCTGAAAACTCAGCCACACACCCATCTTACATAAAGATTGAATAACATGGATTTTATATGACAAGGTGGTTTGCTGGCTTTTCTTTTCTAGTATGATATATGTTCAGAATGCATTAGATAAGACATGGGTGTTAGTGTTGTGTGTAGAATACTAAACCAACTCTAAATTTATGCTTTAAGGCTACTACTATCGGTGTCTTATGGTATGCCTCATCAGTGGGTATGCCCTCTATTCTTCAGAGATTTTAAACCCTGCCTATCCACTACATCACATGAATGATGCCACCTCCATCCCTCTCTCTTGTATGCTATGAGTGCATTATTTCTTTTCTCTAGTTTCTTCTCCTAACCTTAGTCCCTTCAGATGATGATGTGAGTCGTGTATGTTTACTAAGTCAAGTTGAACCTTTCCTTCCCTTTGAGAAGGAGCTTCCAAGTATCCTTCCTATGTGCACATCCCATTTGAAAGAATAATGTAGGATCCTTAATTGAAAGTCTTCTAAGGCCCCGACCTAAGATGTAATTAACTATGGGGGCTTATGCCCGTGGGAAACCAAATCCCAGATCAAAAAAAACCCCACTCAAGATGATGTATCAGATGGGGGAAACCTCATGACTCTGATCAGGTTATGCATATTATTTTCCATCGAGGTGCACAGGTGAAAGCCAATATCCTTAGTGGTTAATCATATTTATGATCTAATCTACCCTCCCATTGGTCTGCTTACGAATAGCGCTACAGACCTCCGAAAGGTCACCACTCAACTACAGAGTGTAGAGGGTATACGACCGCACCATCCTGAGGAATAGAAATGATTACATGCCTCCACACTCTTTGCAAGCGGGCCAATAGAAGGGCATATTAGATCATACATACGACTAACCATTGAGGATATTGACTTTCACAATGTACCCCAGTGGTTAGTAAAATATACGACCTAATCAGTGACACAAGATTTCCCCCACCCAATACATTAACTTAAGTGGGGTTTATTTATTATGAAGTTCTATTTCCCATAGGCACAAGCCCTTGTGGTTAATTAAATCTTGGGCTGGAGCCCAAGAAAACTCTCGATTAAGGATCTGATATTTTTCTTCCCAAAAAGGGAGATTGGTATAAAAGGGAGACTACGAAATCCTACTCAAAGGGAAAGGAATGATTCAAATGGCTTAGTCTACAAGCACGATTCACAATGACATTTGAAGGGACTAAGATGCTGAATAGATTAGAGGAGAAGAAAAACAACGCACTCAAAGAAAGCATAGGGGAAAGATAGAGGTGATGTTATCCATGTGACATAGATAGGTAGGATTTATTACTCCCGAAGAGATGGAGACTTACCCACTGATGAGGCTTACTATGAGAAATAGAATATAGTAGACTTGAACCAAGATCTAAGGTGGGATTAGCATTCTACCCAACACTAACACCCATGTCCTATCTAATGCATCTGGGCTTATATCCTATCAGAAAATGAAAGCCAACTAACCACCTAAGCGCATAAAATCCATACTATTTAGTCTTTATAAAAGATAGGTAGGTAGATCCATTTTTTTTAAAAGTATGGTTGATGTCTAGAGAGTTTCCTAGAGCTAATGCAATGTGTGCTATTACTAATGCAATTAAAAATTTTATTTATTTGGTTTCTAATATAATGCATGCTAGTTGAAAAGGTCATAAATTATGAATTCTTGAAAGTTAAAAAAAAGGCTTATAAAAATAATTTTTTAGAAAGACTGGGCTTCCCCAGGTCTGACACTTCATCCTCATAGGCCAGATTATTCGAACCCTATCCACAAGCGATGAGGTGTCTTATAGCAAGGGGGATAAAAATGAAATAGTATGCATGTGACCCTAGACAATTCCACCTATTACCTAAGTTTTTATGTTATTTAATTCTTAAAATATTAATTTTTAGTTATGACTAGAAAATATTAATTCTTAAAATGGTAATTCTAAGGTGTTGGAGGGATTCAACCAGAACTTTAAGGGTTTTAATGGTAAACCCCTTGTTATCAACGAGGGGGGTTTATTAGGAAGATCGGAATTACCTGTTCTGATTCCTGGCAAAGGTAAAAATGTTATCAAGGATGGAGATGTGAGTTTCTTGAAAGGAAATACTTTTCGGATGGGAACTTTAAAGAAGCAGATTTGGACTGTTCTGTTTCTTCTGATCTGAGAGTTTATTCATGTAAGAATTTTTACTCAAAATCCTTACCTTCTTCTCCAAGTAGAAGAGATTCCTCTGTCAAAGATCTGGTCAGTAGCAATCCTCGGGAGGCGGATATTGTGATTGAAGATTTGCTTCTGAAGGCTAGTAATGTTATTCCTGATGCTAAGGAGTCAGATGCGACCGTAGGTAATACGGTGCGATTGCATTCGGCGTGGAATAAAAAACAGTATGTTAAAGTTGATAACCTGGATCTAGGATCATTTCTATCTGACGATGGGAAGGTAGTTACTCTTCATACAGATAAAGAACTGGAAAATGCCAGAAGACTGGAAAGGGCTGTTGTCGTCAAATTTTTGATGATAATATTCCTTTTCATGTGATTAGTTCTGATTTGAGAAGACAATGGGATAAATATGGAAAATTCCATATCACAGGTCTGGGTCTTGGTTGGACGCTGTATTCATTTGAAGATTCTGCAGCTGTTGAACAAGTTCTGTCAGGAGGACCTTGGTGGATCAGCGGTCAAGTGGTAGGATTGGATAAGTGGTCTATCAATTTTAATCCTATGTCTCTCAGTGGCATCTCATCTCCAATTTGGATTAGATTGCCGAATCTTCCCTTGCAATGCTGGGATGAGATCAATATTTGCAGGATTGCATCGCTAGTAGGGAAACCATTTCTTCTAGATGGAAACTCCTTCCAATGGAGCAGGAGGGAATATGCCAGGGTGTGTGTTCGTGTTTCCTTGGATAAGAAGTTAGCTCATGGTGTTTGGGTGAAAGGTCTATCAGGCAAGGTTTTTCAAAAAATTGAATATGAAGGAATATCTAAAATTTGTGCTTGTTGCGGTAGAATTGGACATGATTTGAATGCTTGTAATGAACCAAAGAAGATGGCCGGGCTGGAAGAGAACTGCAATCTGATTGACAATGTTCCAAGCAGTAATGTTACCGAAGACAGTGTAGAGAAGGCAGTTGAGAAGGAAACTTGGACTATTGTTAATAACAGGATGAAGAATTTCTATAATCTTCAGAACTTGAAGAGATTCCCTCCCAGGAAAAACCCTATTCTAATGTAAAAGATCTTTGTTCCTAAAGCTATTAATTCTGTTGATGTTAATCTTATTTCTTTTGCTGATAAAGAGGTTGGTGCTAAGCTGGATGAGGTGAGGGATATGTCTTTTTTGAAAGAGAAGAATGTTGAACCAACTAATGGGGTTGGTAATTCAGTGGAGGATTTATCTCTCAAGACCAAACAGATGATTGATAAGGAAGTGAACATTGCAGTGGAGATTAACAATAGATTTGGTGCATTATCTGATTTGGAGGAGGGTGTTAGAGAGGAGCCCGTTGCAGCTATTGATATAGGAACTTTGGAGGAAGGAGAAATTCCTGAATCTACTTTGGAAGGAGATGTTTTAAAGGTAGATAAGGCTGAGAAGCTTAGTCCTCTGAATGCTCATGAAGTTGATATAGCCAAGAATCACTCAAATTCGAGTTTGGAGGGTAACCTTTCCTTGGATAAAAAAACTAAACTGACTAAAGAACTCAAATCTCTTGGTGCTGGTAATATAATTGCTCATAATAGGAAGGGAGAAAGTGGAAAAGTCAAGAAGAATGGGGGTCCGTCCCCCATCTTTAGAAAATGAGTACTCTACTATTCTGGAATTGTAGAGGAGCCAGGAAGGTGGAGGCTGCTCTATATCTAAAGGAAGTGGTGAAGGATTATAAAGTTTTTTTTGTTGGTTTGTTGGAAATAAAGATTTGCTCATTAGACAACAACCAAATTTTGAAGATTTTGGGTAGCAACTGGGATTTTTTCATGGTTCCAGCTGGTGGTCTTTCAGGAGGTCTTTTGATTTTATGGAGGAAGGACTTGGCGGTTTTCTCAGTTATGGAGGCTTCTTCCCAGCTAGTGGTGGGGAAGTTGGAGGTGTTGGGTAAGGGAAGTTGGATTGTTGCTTCTGTGTATGGAAGCACGGATGGTCAAGAAAGGAAATTGCTTTGGGAAGGTCTTGAGAAGCATTGTTCGGCTGATTTACCTTTGGTAATTGGCGGTGACTTCAACTGTATTCTCTCTCAAGATGAGAAAAGAGGTGGGAGGAAATTCATTATGACTCAAGGTTCCAAGGACTTTCAGCAATTTTTGATTAATAATGATCTGCATGAGGTTAAGGCTGTGGGACCAAAGTTTACATGGTGCAATAATAAATCTGGTAGTGCTCGTATTCTTGAAAAATTAGACAGATGTCTAATTAACTCCTTGGCTATGAATTTGTTACAAGTTGTTTTTGTTAAGCATCTCTCTCGTATTGCCTCGGACCACTGTCCGATTCTTTTTGAGATGTTTAAATCTGTGGAATTTAGTAAGAGGGATATACAGTATGAGGAGGTGTGGGCCTCGTATCATGGTGCCACTGCTTTAGTGAGGAAGATTTGGAACAAAAAATCTATTGGTGATCCGGCTTTTATTCTTAATTGGAAGTTTAAAAAGACACTTAGAGGTCTTTTCTTCTGGAGCAAGGAGAAGCACCGAAGTTTAACTGAGCTAAGAGACAGTTTAAAAGGAGAAATCCTGGAATTACAAATGGAGGAATCGGTGAATGGCATTTCAGAGGATAAGCTGCAATTGCTGAGATTCAAGATCAATGAACTAAATGTCACGTTAGCTCGCCTTAATGCTTGGTGGAAACAAAGAGCTAAAGTCAAATGGATGGAAGAAGGTGATAGTAATTCCTCTTTTTTTCATGCCTTTGTTAGTGCAAGAAGAAATAGCAATTGGATTCATCATATTAGGAAGAGTGATGGTAGTATATCAGAAGAGGTTTCGGTTATACAGAACATTTTTACAGAATTTTTCAGAAGGAAGTGGCAGCATAGAAATTGCTCTTTGGAGGGGTGGCCGAATCCTTCTCAATTGATTAGCAGTGAAGATCAAAGGCTGCTGGAGGCTGATTTTACTAGAGAAGAACTTCAATTGGTGGTGGCTAATTCTGAAAGAAACATCTCTCCTGGTTTAGATGGTATAACCTTCTCATTCATGAAAGACTTTTGGAATGTGATTAAGGATGATATGTGGGCGGCAGTGTTTCATGTCTTGTCCTCTTGCAACATGGATCAATCGTGGAAAGAAACCTTGATTGTGCTGATTCTGAAAATCAAGTGTCCTCAAGAGCCTTCTCATTTCCGGCCTATTAGTCTTTGCATGACTATCTATAAAGTTATTGCAAAAATGCTTCTTAACAGGTTGGAGAAGATTATTCATAAACTCATTTTGGTAGATCAAGAAGCATTTATTAAAGGTCGATCCTTATCTGATCATGTGTTGGTGGCTCAAGAGATTTTCAATAAATTCAGATGGTCCTAAGCTAAAGGTGGTTTGCTAGCAATCAAGCTGGATATGGAGCAGGCTTACGATAGCATGGGTTGGGATGCTTTGAGGCAAGTACTTATTCGTTTTAACTTTCCCCCTAAGTTTAGGGAACTCTTATTAAGTTGTGTGCTCAATCCAAAGTTTTGTATTTTGATTAATGGGAAGAAGACGGATTGGATTGAAGGGAAGTGTGGATTTAGGCAAGGATGCCCTTTATCTCCCTTTCTCTTCATTCTATGCTCTCAGATTTTGTCTGATGCTCTTTGCTTAAGGATTAATAAAGATATCTCTATTGCTCGATTAGCTCCTAAAGTTTCTCATCTTTTGTTTGCGGATGATATTCTTATTTTCTCGGAGGCTAAGGTGAAGGAGGTTAAGGAGTTGAGGAGAATTATAAACAATTATTGTGATTGGATTGGCCAGATGGTTAATCAAACCAAATCCATGATATTGTTTGGAAAGAATACAAGGAAAAGGGTTCAGAAGAAAATGATGAAGATTCTTAAATTTAAAAAGGTTAAGGAGATCTATTATCTGGGTATTAAAATGGCTTTGAGGAGATTGAAAACAGCAGATTTCCAGAATCTTTTGGAGGCTGCGGCTGGTAGACTAAATACTTGGGGCTCAAAAAACATCTCTCTTGAAGGTAGAATAGTCTTGGTAAAGTCTGCTTTTTTGTCTTTACCTCTATTCATGTCTTCTCTTACTCTTGTTCCTTTAAGAGTATTGAATGATTTTGATAAGATGTGTAGAAGTTTTCTTTGGAGTAAAGGGGATGGAAATGCTGGAATTCACTACGTATCTTGGGAATTGCTTTGTAAACCGAAATGTGAAGGTGGTAGAGGTCTCTTCTCGGCGGTATCAAAAGTTGGTCCTCTTCGGACGAAATTGGCTTTGAAATTTTTTAACAACCCAGATTCGGTTTTGAACCAGATTTTGAAAGCTAAGTATGGAGCTGATATTTGGTCCTCTTCGGTTAGGACTGGGTGTTCAATAACTTGGAAAATTGTTGCTATGGGTGCTAGATTTTTGAGAAAGGTGATTAGATGGAAGATCTCTAATGGTGATTCAATCAATTGGTTGTATGATTCATGGATTTTGGATAGAAAAATTGCTATGTGGCCGACCTTTGTTAATGTTCAAGAATACGTAGACCTCCCCCTCAGCATTTTCATTTCTAATGGCCAGTGGAACTTTGACAAGCTGAATGAAACTTTTGGGAATATGCTGATTGAGATTATTTCAAATATTCCAATTGATAATAGAAGACAGGTTGATCAGAAGGAACTTTTACAGAAGTTTTCCGGTAAATCTATCACTGCATTGGCTTCATCAGCTAGTATGAATCATGAGGAGGTTAGTAATCAATGGAGTTGGATGAGGAAGATAAAGCTTAAACCAGCTATTGATCTGTTCTGGTGGAGAATATGCAACAATTCATTACCGACTTTTTCTTTCCTTCTGAGAAGAAGATTGAGTACCTTAGTTGAATGTCCAAGAGGATGTGATGAGGAGGAGAATATGAGCCACATTGTGAGTAGCTGTTCGAAACTCAGGAGAACTATCTTGATTTTGAATAAATGGGGGTTCAATGTTCCTGTTTTTGATAATCTTGATGATTGTTTAGATGAACTTCAGAAGTTGCAAGGAAGGAATGCTTTGCTGGCTAATATTTTATGTACAGCGGTTTGGATGGTTTAGAAGAGCAGATGCAAATTAGTACATGGTGAAAAAGAAGATGCGGAGACATATATAGCTGCTAATGCAATTTCGTATGCTTTAAGGAGCAATTTCATTAATTTTCAGCCAGGAAACTGGAATGCTAACCAGCAATTGCTGTCTTTACATTGGCATCCCCCTTCCCCCGGATGGATAAAAATTAATGTTAACGCTGCTATTAAAAAGAATAATGTAGCTGGTATTGGAGGTGTGGCTAGAGACGGTAATGGGAGATTTCTGTTAAGTTTCGGTTACCAGCTTTTGCATTGGGATTCATCTCATTTGGAAATGCTTGCGGTGTTGTACCTGAAGAACGTCATACAAGAATGGATGTTTGAAGCCCAAGGGGTTATCATAGAAGGTGACAATGTCAATATCATCAAAGTTCTTCAGAGATCTATTAAGAAATGGGAGGTTAGTAGAGTTATAGAAGATGAGTTAGCTTTTTTACTGAATTTTAAGCAAGTGTGCTTTTCTTGCTCTAGTAGAGATTGTAATAAGTTAGCAGATATTTGTGCTAATGTGGCGTTAAATGGGTCATTTTTTTGGGATAGTCTGCATTTGGATTTTATTCCTCCTTCTTCTTGTATTGTCTGAAGGAGGATAGTAGCTTTTTGGGTGTGACGTGAGGTTGTATTGTTGTTTTTCTTTTTAATGCAATTTCATGCATTTTCTTCAAAAAAAAAAAAAAAATTATGACTAGAAAAAAAGTTTAAATCCTTAAAGAACCTAGGGAAAATTAGGCCAAGTACATATAAGAAATAAACCTAAAAAAAGTAGGCAATTTCTACTACGTAATTAATATAAACACATCAATATAAATCTAAAAAAACATAGAAAAGTCCAAAGTCTATGGCAAGTGCCGTATAAAAATAGCTCAGGGTTGGCAAAAAAGTAATGGTGGCCAGACCCCACAACAACAACATGGATTCTAATCCTACTGAATGAAGCAAGTCTTAAATGCAAGGCATTTCATCTTCAAGACTTCGTCTTTAAGCGGGTCATCTCCCTTCGGATCACCTCCCTTCGGATTGTCTCCTTTGAGCTTTGTATGATAGTTCATCATCTAGAAAGGGATACCCAAATGATAAAGAAACTTCTTGAGGTACCTAATATTTAAAGTTATATGCCTTTAAAGATTTTCACAACTCAATACTTCACAAATTACATTACATCATTAAAAGTAAAAATCTACAGTCTCTTGCATAGTTATCCTAATAAAACATCCCAAGTATATGAATATAACACAACCCAAGTATTTAATAATTTATGCATAAAAGGAAACACACTTGGCCACACTCTTTTCATTTTAAAGGGGGTTGAGTAGTATCTGAAGTATCTGCAAAAAATAGCATTACTTTTTGTAAAGCTTAATTATTTTGCCCCATTTTTTTTAGCACTATATGAGCGTGACAACCTGTATAAGACCAAATTAGTAACAAAAGTGTCCCTAGAAAATGGGTGTTCTATTACAAAAATCACATCTCAAACACATTATAAAAAATATAGCAATGAAATAAATAATCATCCTGATAAAATAGAGTGATCAAATCAATCAGTATTCATGCCACACATAATCACATCACATCACAGAAGCAAAAAAAAACTAAAACAATGGACCTAATCCTAGAGCTATAAGTGGTGCCCTAGAAAACCTATGTATGTGTAGTAGGCTTGTGTGGCTTCGGATAGGTCTTATGTCAGGTAGTAAGTTCAAGTTGTCTCGAGTTCAGATTTGTTGAAGGTCTAAAAAGGAAACTTTAATTAAGGTTTAAATATTAATGGATTGAGGTCCATTTTAATTTAATTTAATTTAATTTGTAAGTCTATTTTAATACTTAAAATAGTGATCTTCAAAATTCAAATTATATTAGCCAGTTTTGGAAGGTCCTAGGTCCTCCTATGTGTGCTGGCTCAAGAAAAATGGCACGAATGCTTGAATCCCGCTCTACAGCCGTAGGATTCCATTTCCCTCAAGTTAGATTATAGTTAACCATATTTTCCCTGAGGGTAAAGGATTTAAAGATTTGGGGTCCTTACTTTCTATGAGCGCAAGCACTCATAGTTAATTAACCCTCTTAACAAGTAAGAGAGAACTCTCGATTATGGATGAATAAATTTTAGACAATTTTAGTCTCAATAGTGGGGGAAATGGAGGTAAACCCGATCAGGATCCCATGGTTATATCATCCTGGGTATACCATAGTTCTAGTTTACTAGCACTAACAATCATTGACCATAGTGTCTAGGGAATGCGATTAGCAACCATGGGTTTCCTCCTCTCAGGGATCCCGAGTAGACTGAAGTGGTTAAATGTGTGTTTTAATTTTGATTTAATTTGGGATGGGGCTATGAATTCCTTAGAAGTTATCCGTTAATTTATTTTGTTTGGGCTTATGGCTCTAATTAGAAGTTGTCCATGTGATTTGATTTGGGAAGGGGCTTATGACTTCCTTAGAAGTTTCCCTGCAGTGGGACTTATGACATCTTTTAAAGGTAGCCCAAAGAATTTTGGTTGGGTAGGTCTTATGGCTTCCTTAGAAGTTGCCTAATGATGTGTCTTATGACTTAGCCCTATAAGCTAAGTGGCCCGAGTTGTGAGGCTTACAACCAAGCCCTATAGAGAAGGATGTCTGAGCTATGGGTTTAATTATTTAGAAATAGGGTCATTCATTTAGAAGTTCCCTGACACGTGGGTCTTACTGCTTCTCTTAGAAGTATCCCAAATAGCTGGTCTTACAACCTAGTCCTATAGACTAAAATGCCCAGATGAAGGGTCTAGGGTTATATTATCACCTAAACACTTCCCTCAGATGTTGGACTTATGACTTATATTAGAAGTGGCTGGGGGTTTTAATTGGGGGTTAGGAGTTAGGTCAATTTTACCTAAGACTTTCCCCTAAGATTGAGCTTACTACTTTCCTTTAAAAGTTGTCAGGTAGTGGGTCTTACAACCAAGCTCTTATAAATAAGGCTGCCTAATAGATTTAAAATTTGATTATTTGTTTGTTGAGTGGATGTCAATTGTTTGGGATCTATTATTTTAAAGAATTTGAAAAGGTTGTAAGTTGATTTGAGTTTGTGATTTTGACATTTCGGGGTTTTAACACTTGGTTAGTATATTTTATTATTCTGTGTTCGTAGTCTTTTTCCTACTACAGTAGTCCACTACTCTACCTTTTTTTTCTAGTATTTTGCTCTACTAGCTTTTTCGTACTTAGATTTTTCTTATCTTTGAGTACTCTACACTACCTGCAGTAGCTTAGATTTATCAATATCCATTAAATTTATTTATGAAGTACTGACTCTTGTTTATTTGTTTACAGGTGTTCGTAGCAATCAGTTGTAGTAGCCAGAGCTTGCAGTTATAAAGGATAGGGTCCACAAGTAGCTGTAAGAGCTTATACAGGAGAGCTTTGAAGAGCTTACAAGGAGTTCAGTTTAAGTTGGTAGAGTTGGTTGGAGAGGTTATATAGTTTGTTTTAGAGTTTCGAGAGGCTGCACAATTTATTTGAGAGTTTGGATAGATTATACAATTTGTTTGAGAGTTATTTCTTGGACAGGATTTTGCAGAGTTTGAGAGCCTGTATATGTCAAATAGTGGACAATATTCTCCCCCCCCCCTTCTCCATTTAATTTATTGAATTTTTTATTTTATAGTTGCTCTAATTAGTTAATTCAAATGCTCCTAAATTTTAATAAGAAATTTTTAAATTGCTTTCAATTATGAAATAATTTTATATTTTAAATAACTCTTGTATTTTATGTAATTAATTAAATTAATTTTTTATTAATTAATTGATTAATTAATATCCAAAATTTTATTGCTCTCCAAATCTAAAATTATTTTATAGATCCGCATTTTTCCAAAATTTGCTAAGTCCAAAAATTTTGAGAAATTTTTCGGCAGCCTCCCAGCATTGCCTCCCCACCGAGGGAGAAATCAGGGCGGCATTACCGTAATTTCTTCCTACTCAGACCTAAGGTCAATGGCATAGGGACTTCAAATTAAAACCATCCCACCAGGATCTAAGATCCATTGCATGAGGTCTTCAATTTGGAACCTTCCTGGCCAGATCTAAGATATGATAGACCGGGGTCTTCAAATTTAAAACAATCTGACCTGATTAAAAATCAACAGCATAGGTCTTCAAATTTTAAAACCATCAGCCTAGATCTAAGATTGATGGCGCAGGTCTTCGACACCTGTTTGAAAATTTTATTATTTTTTATATATATGGCATTTAAATCTAATCAGAGAAGGAGCTGAGTCGAATAATAATAATAACAAAAAAAGCCATTCTGCCATCTCTCTAAACATCGTTAAATTCATTTTTCTGCATGCATTAAATCCTGGCAATGAGTAAATCCCTTGATTTGGCAAATTTATGGGATTTGACCAAAGAAGCACACAAAAGGTAGAAAGTCACCTTCACAGTCTGCAAGCTCTCTACAGCTTTCAATCAAAATGTTGTAATGTCCACTCCGATAGGTAGGGAAAGTAGTCAAATGAGCGAAGTTAAACAACACGTACGAGCCTAAAGAGCGTCACGTGCAATCTTTACACCGCCGGTGAAGGAACGAAGTCAAACGACAACAAGGAGTCGAGGAAGCGACTAACACAATCCCTACCCTCCTACGAACCAAAGTTGAATAGCAAGAAAGGAGTGGAAGTCACAAACCAACAAGGTCTTGAAGAAGCAACTCATGTGATCTTTGCACCCTCTACAAAGGAACGAAGATGAACAGTGATGGGGAAGCCAAAGAAGGGAAGTCGAGCAACAATAAAGGAGTCAGAGGAAGCATAAGTTTTTTTTTTTTTTGCGAATGATCTGTGCAAATAGATTCATGTGGTTTTTATGTTGTGAGGGATGTTACTGTGTGAAGCAAGGTGTCGTGTTGGTGAGGTGGGCTCAGCGGAGGCAATTTCTCTTCCTCACATTAGATTCTGAATTTCTTCTCAATTTATATATTTTTAATAGTTAACAAATAACCTCCCAACAAATTTCTTGGGTGATTTTCACACGAGGAATTCATTGCAAACTTTGATTATGTGATTTTAACTCTTTAGATATATTGATGGAAAATTGCTTTATCTTTGATGAGAATAAAAGATTCCAAAGATTTGGCCCATATGCTTACTGAACCAATGGGTTTAGCTAGACCTTTAGGTTTATGAGCATAGAAGATTTTAAAGTTTGGCCTTAGGCTTATTGAACATTGTGGATTTAGCTCGACCCTTTAGGTTTATAAGCATAGAAGTTTTTAAAGTTTGGACCTTAAGCTTATTGAACTTTATAGATTTTGCTTGACCCTTAGGTTTATGAGCATAGAAGTTTTCAAAGTTCGATCCTTAAGCTTACTGAACTTTTTGGATTTAGCTTGACCCTTAAGTTTATGAGTATAGAAGATTTTCAAAGTTCAGCCCTAAGCTTGTTGAACTTTGTGGATTTAGCTTGACCCTTAGGTTTATGAGCTTAAGAGATTTCAGAGGTTCAACCCTTAGGTCTATTGAATCAATGGGTTTTAGCCCAACCCTTAGATTTATTAGCATAGAAGATTTTCTAAAGTTCGGCCCTTAGGCTTGTGGAACTTTATGGATTTAGCTCAAACCTTAGGTTTATGAGCATATAGATTTTCAAGGTTTGGCCATTAGGCTTATTCAACTTTATGGATTTAGCTCGACCCTTAGGTTTATGAGTATAGAGATTTTAGAGGTTCGGCCCTTAGGCTTATTGAACCAATGGGTTTTAGCTCAACCCCTAGGTTTATGAGCATAGAAGATTTTCAAAGTTTGGCTTTTAGGCTTGTTGAACTTTATGGATTAAGCTCAATCCTTAGGTTTATGAGCTTAGGAGATTTCAAAGGTTCTTGGCTTATTGAACCAATAGGTTTTAGCTCAGCTCTTTGGTTTACGAGTATAGAAGATTTCCAAAGTTCGTCCCTTAGGCTTGTTGAACTTTGTGGATTTAGCTCAACCCTTAGGTTTATGAGCATATAGATTTTCAAGGTTCGTAAAGCTTATTGAACCAATGGGGAATCAATGGGTTTAGCTCGACCCTTAGGTTTATGAGCATAGAATATTTTAAAGTATCCTTATTTTATTTGGCAAAGGAGAATAAAATTACTCCTTGACTTTTTGGGAAGGGATTGAATTTATTTCCTATATTGCAGGAGAATATAAAAATTGCCTCCTATCTTTTAGGAGGGGAGTGAATTTTATTTTTCTCCTTATAGGGGAAATATAAAAATTTTCACTTATCTTTTAGAAGGGAATTTTGATGACTTTTTCTAGTTAGACAGATTTTTATACATAATATTTTTTATGTATGATATTTCTTTAGATATTGATAATTAATTGGTGGCACAGGCCTTTGACCATTTAGGTCTATGAGTTGATAAGCACCTCCTTCATACACTATTTCAATGATGAAGGGACCTTCCCATATTGGATCAAATTTGCATCCAAGGCGATGGTGAGGGATTATAGGTCTTCAGCAAACCTAAATAAGTTCACCTTCTTTGAAGCTTCTAGGATGAATCATTTTATCATGGGCTCTAGTTATTCTTGCTTTATAGGATTCTAGACTTTGCTGAGCCTAAAGTCGAACTTCATCAAGGGCTTCAAGCTCTTCAAGTCATAGAAGATTATTTTCTTCCTTAGTTAATTTATATTGAATAGCAGTACGAAGAGATGGCAACTCAACCTCGAGAGGTAATATTGCATCAGTTCCAAAAACTAATGAATATGGGGTGGCATGCGTTGTAATTTTATAAGTGGTACGATATGCCCAGAGAGCTTCTGTTAATTTATCGTGCCACTCTCTCTTATTTTTAGAAAGAATTTTCTTTAGCAATTTTACCAAAGTCTTGTTAAATGCTTCGGCCAAACAATTGGCTCTTGGGTTATATATCGATAAAAATCTTTAGTCTATCTTATAATGCTTTATAAATCGATAAATTTTGGCACTTTTAAAGGCGGTACTGTTGTCAGATATAACTCAACGTGGCACTCCAAATCGATAGACAATATTATCTCAAAAGAATTTCATCACATTGTCTGCTTTAACTTCTTGTAAGGGAATTACTTCAGCCCATTTTGAGAAATAATCTGTGGCAGCTAGGATGCACTGATGTCCTAAAGAAGATGGTGGTTCTATAAGACCTATTATATCAGTACCTTAGCTTTCAAATGGCCATGACGATACTGTAGGGTGTAGCGGATTGGGAGCTCGATGCATGATATCTCCATGCACTTGACAATGATGACATTTCTTAGAATGGTTGATATAATCTTGAACCATAGTTGGCCAACAGCGTCCCATATGTTTGATTTTAATTTTTATTTTTGGTCCAGATTGGTGTGCACCACATAATCCTTTATGTACTTCTCTTATAACTTTTTGGGATTCATCGGGACCCAAACATCGTAGCCATATTTGATCAAATGATGTACGATATAATGTGTCATTCATAAAAGCATATTATGCACTTCGTGATATTAGCAAAGCCATAGATTTACTTTTGGGCAATATCCCTTCCTTGAAATATCTAATGAATGAATCTCTCCAATCATTTTCATCAGATATAGCTAGGCTCTCTTGCATTTCTTTCCTTTCATTATCTTGTATGATAGCTGGAGTTATTGCATGCCTATTTTGAATAGTTATAAGAATTTGATTCTCCTACAGATTTGCTAGTTCTTTAGCTAACTTTGTCAGAGCATTGACTTTTCCTTTTTCGCTACACGTAATCCTTGTGAAAGCTATCTCATGAATTTGTTGTAAGAGTTTCAGTGTGTACTCATGATATGAGATTAGTTCAGGCTTACTGATTTTGAAAGGACTATTATTTATTTGATTATGAGTTGAGAATTTCCATATATATGGAGTTTCTTAATTTCATATTAATCACCAGCTCAAGACCCGCTATTAAGGCTTTGTATTCAGCTTCATTATTAGTGCGAGGCTTTGTTTTTTGTTTTTTTTTTTGAAAATGCAAAATAACATTAAAGCAAAAGAAGGGGGATGAAAAAAACCCCAAATACAAATAACTAAGTGAAAGAAGAGCTATCACATTCCTCCTTTAAAAAAGATAAGAAGTATGGAGGAATATTACCAGAGCTAGTGTCTTCCCAAATAAAATCACCTAACAAAGCCAAGTTAGCACAACAAACTGCTAACTTATTACAATCTCTATCCACCTAATTAAATAAGATACAATCAAACTTTTTAAGAAAAGAAAAGTCTCATACCTATCATCATTGATCGGGAACGGTAACTTTACTTTAGCTTTTAGAAATTCCATCACATTTATACTATCACCTTCTAGTATAATTCCTTTTGAGTCCAACATCCAATCCTTGATGTTTTTGTTTAAAGTTTGAAATGCTAAAAGTTCCAAAGCTCCATTGTCCCAATGTGTACTTTTGATTCCAAGAGCAAGGAGAAATCTACCTTTGTGATCTTTGAAAACTCCACCAATACCCACTTCATTGGATCTCAATAAAGTTGCATAAGATTCAATTTGATCCACTCGGGGGGAGGGGGATGCCAAGATTTAGAGAATGATCTTAAAGATCGATTAGCTTCCCAGTGATCCTGAATAGAACCAAATTTTAGAGTAATAGAAGTGGTACTGATGGCATTGGAGACAATAGAAGAAATTCCATAATCTTTTCCTTCATGAATCATTTTATTTCTACTCTTCCAAGAGAAGAATGTTATTGTGCAAAATAAATTTACAGCAAATAAAATTGTCTTCAACATGTTTTTCATAAACATGAAACATTCTGTCCAAGAATTAAGCATGGGAAGAGAAAATCCCCACCTATTAGCCAATCCAATCGCCTCCTTCAGTTTATCGCAAGTAACTGCAATGTGCTTAGAGTTTTCTACTTGATGACATCCTCTAGGATAGATATAATCAACAACCAATCTCCTTGATACCAGAAATTCTTTAGAAGGAATAACATTTCTCCATAAATGCCACCAGAACCATTCCACCCGTGGATTCAGTTTAATTTTTTTGAACCAGCTCCATGAATCCAAAAAATCCTCTGCTTTCGTTCTTGCAATAGCAGCTATCATTTTTCCAGTAAATGATTTAATTAGTTCTTATTCATCATTTGGAAGTTTTGGGTATAGAGTAATCTGTTCAATTATCTTTACATACTTTATTCCAAAATATTTTATCAGCTCAAAATTATTCCATTGGCCATTTAGAATAAAATTTTCCAGCTTTGGGAATTCACCTTCGACTGTATCAATGAAAGTTGGCCATAATTCCAATCTTCTACTCAATATCCAGCAATCTTCAAGAATTCTGATATTATTTCCTGTCCCCACCTTGAATATGATAATTAGCACCACTGATCAGAATTTTCCAAGAACGGGACTTGAATCTATTAATTTTGCCATGAATAACATCTCTTCCATATTTAGCCTTCAAAGATTTGTTGAGAAGAGAGTTTGGGTTCTTATAGTAATTCCAAATGAACTTAGCTCTAAGCGGTTCAACTGAATGAATAGCAGAAAGAACCCCTCTACCTCCAACATTTGTTGGACAACAAAGATCATGCCAAGCGACATAGTGCATACCAGGTTTGCCATCTTCTTTTTTCTAAAGATAATCTATAGAAAGTCTATCTAATTCCTTCAAGATGCTTAAAGGAATTAAAGTATGAGTTGAAAATAAACCTGGAATGGATAGAATAGCAGAGTTGTTGAGAGCCAGTTTCCCTGGAGCAGAAATGTATATCCTTCCCCATACATTCAGTTTAGCTGAAACTTTATCCAATAAATGAAGCAAGTCACTATGTTTTAACCTCCTTAATGTCATCTTTACACCAAGGTATTGCATCTCCTTGACTCCCCTGAAATTCATAATTTTCCTGATACGTTTTTTGCTTCTTATGGTCACAGAATTACCAAACAAAATAACAGATTTTGCCTTGTTTATCTGCTGACCCGTCCAGCTGCAGTATTTATTGAGAATACTTTGAATCTGCTTTAGCTCATCCACCTTAGCTGTGGATAGAATAAGAACGTCATCTGCATACATAAGATGGCTTATTTTGGGAGCCAAGGAAGTCAATCTAACTCCTAGATTTCTACCTTCTTGTTCAAAGGCATTGGTTAGAAGTTGAGAACATAAAATGAAAAGGTAGGGGGAAAGAGGAATGCCCTGTCTAAAGCCACTCTTTCCCTTGATCCACTCAGAACCAACACAATTAATAATGATAGAGAAATAAGGATCAATGACACATTCCATAAGAAGCTTAGAAAATCTCCAAGGAAAACCAAAATAATAAAGAGTTTGTTTAAGAGTATCCCAAGCCATACTATTGTATGCTTGTTCCATATCAACTTTAATAGCAATAAAAACAGTTTTAGATTTAGAGAATCTAAATTTGTGGAAGACATCTTGTGCAAGAAGGATATGATTAGATAAAGATATACCTTTGATGAATGTCGATTGAACATCCAACACTAAAGAGTTAATCACTTTCAACAATCTATTCAACAAGACTTTAGCAATAATCTTGTAAATGGACAAACAGAGACTAATAGGTCTAAAACAAGAGGCAATAATAGGATTTTTTACTTTGGGAATAAGCACCACCAAAGTCTCCTTCCATTTAGCACACATTTTACTAGAAGTAAAGAAAAGTTGAATAGCTCTCCAAACATCTCCTCCTATCAATTTCCAATATGCTTTAGTAAAAGAGAAAGAAATGCCATCCATACCAGGAGAGATATTATAGCCAAGATTCGAAACCACAGCTTCAGCTTCCTCAAAAGTAAACTCTTGATCAAGAAGTTTACATTCATCTTCATTGATCATTTTCATAGGATTCGGCCATCCATTCAACATGCAATCCCTTTGTCTCCATTTATTCCCAAAATACTTTAAGAAAACATCTGTGATGGCCGAAGCATCCTCCGCAAGATTACCCTCCTCATCTTCTATTTTCTTGATGATGTTTCCATTCCTTCTACCATTAGCATTAAGTCTCCTTCCTTAAGCCATTTGACCTTGGCCCTTTGTCTCCACCAAGTACTTAATCTTGCAAGAGTCACATTCTATTCATTGATTTTTTCCCTTATCCTCCATAGATCATCTTCCGTGAAGTTGCTGCTGTTGGCTTCAGAAATTTGCAAATCTTCAATTTCCTTCTTTAGAATCTCCTTGAGTTCTAATAGATTTTTGTGTTTGGCTTTACTCCAAAAGAATTAAGCTCTAAGGGATCTATAAAACTTTTTGTTAAGTCCTTCCATATATCACCATTTACCATCTTGTTCCAAGAGTTTTTAACAATAGTATAGGATGCCGGATAAGAAATCCATACATCTTCAAATCTTTAAAACTTGCTATGAGCAATAACACCATTAATAACTTTCAAAACAATGGGACAATGATCAGAAGAAACCCTTGGTAAGTGTCTCACCGAGGCAATGTGGATCCTCTCCAAAGCTTTTGAAATAATACTATCGGAGAATTTAAACTTCTTTCCGCCTTTTTTCTCTTTTTGTCAAATAATACTATTGAAGTCTCCCCTAACCACCAAAGGTGATTCTAAGAAGGAATACCTTCCCACCATCTCCCAAAGCTTCCTTCTTTTGAGAACATTGTGACTGCCATAAATAGTGGAAATAATCCACTTACCTTTGTCACAAATATCCAGCTCCCCCACTACTCCTTGATCTGGTAATTCCAGTAGAGAAAAAGAAGCCACTTCCATCTTCCAGATAATCAGAACTCCACCAGACATTCTAGCTGATGGAAACATGAAAAAATCCCAATCTATTCCCATAAATTTGTTGAAATCACTTCTACGAAGATTGGAAATCTTAGTCTCAACTATCCCCACAAAGAAAATGTCCCATTCCTTCACAAAGTCCTTCAAATATAAGGAGGCTTCTCTTTTGTGTGCCCCCCTACAGCTCCAAAAGTCTATGGAACTCATCTATCCCCAAGAGGGGGAAGGACCCTCGCTCCTCTTCTTATTCAACCCCTTCTTCATTCTAGAGTCTGTTTTCAAAGGTCCCAAGGACCTCAACTCTTTGAGCAATTTTGGTTTATAACCATCAGTTATCAAATCAGAACCCACTTGACATTTAGAAGAGACATTGTCATTAATTGGTTTCTTAACCACATTTTTTGGACCGAAATCCAAACCTTCAGCTTCAACATAATGAGTCTTAATCAGCTCTCCTTCTTCAATAACTAAATCAGCTTCAGCCACATTTTCTTCAGATTTTTGGTTCAAATTATTATCCTCCTCTCTAAGAGAAGCTAGGATATTAAACTGTTGTCTATAATAGTTTTAAAAGAATTATTGTTCTCCTTAGAAACAATTTGAGTAGAGTTAGGAACCATCCTTGATTGATCCTGAGTATCCTGATCAGTCCTGGTATCAGCTGTATTAGACGGCTTCTTCAAAAAATCTTCAGCAGCTTCTTTTTGTAAAGGAATTACATTTGTAGGTTCTACCTTCCTATAAGCCTTTCTAGCACTTGGAATGACTCCAGCCTTTGCCATTTTTACCTCTTTTTGAGCTCCTTTGTTGAAAAAATTTGTTCTTTTCCTATTAACCAGCGTCCATGGACCATACAATACTTCATCAAACTTAGGTAATGTTTGATCATCCAGCTGAGCCTTTGAAGTAGAAGGATTATTCTCTATCATATTGACGTTTTCCATAGTCTTCTTTAGAACACAAGCCTTGTTATGATGTCCCAAATTCCCACAATTGAAACAGAGAGTTGAACTTTTTTCATATTCTACCTTTCGAAAGAAGCGACCATGCAAGCCTTCGACCTATTCTCCCAATGGCAATTGCTTAACAAATTCAATTCTCAAACATACTCATGCAAATTCCCTCCTCCCCCCATTGAAACATGTCTCCATCAATGAGAATAGGGACTCCAATCAAAGAAGCTATTCTAGCCACATTAACTTCATCCCAACAGTACAAAGGTAGATTGGGTAATCTCACCCAAATGGAGAAGACAAACTTTTCAATGAATCAGTAGAGAATTTTGGTCTCCATTTGTCAATACCCACGATGTTACCCTTAACGAACCAAGGTCCACCTGATAGCACCTCCTCAACAGCTTCAGTAGAAAAAAAAGAGCAAAAAAACCATCCAGAGCCCATAACAGTGAGATGGAATTTGCCATCTTTGTCCCATTGACGTCGAAGTTCATCAGCTATCACCTGGAATGAATTGAAATTCCCAAAAACATTGAGCACCATAGATAATTGAAGTTTTTTTGAACTGAGTTCCACATTTGGTTCAAATAACTTTACCACCATCCCATCTTCAGTCAAGGAATTTTCAATTTTTGACAAATCAACCTTAATATAAGGTCTTTTATTCCAAGGATTTTTCTGAGCATCTTCCCTTCTGTCTTCTTTGATAGTATTAGATCTCCGTTCATTTCCATCATTAGGCTCAATTTGGACATTAACACAAACATCTGAAAGCATATCCTCCTTAAATTGGATTGAAGTAGCTCCCATTGTCATTACATCAGGTTTAGAGAAGAAACCTTTCACCAGTAATTTCATATTAGATGATGAAGATCCTATTTCGGATGGCTTATGATCCACTTTCTTCTTCGAAGAGGTGTCCTGCTCAATTATCCCTTTAACCTTCCCCGAAACTGGAGGAGAAGTATTGCAAATAGTTTCCAATGGCTCCCTTATGACAAGAGGAGCATTCACACTATTCAGTCTTGGAAATTCCTCATCCCATGAAGCATCAGCGACATTGAAGAAGCTGCGAGACGCCCTGGGGATTGTAGTCGATCCATTTCGGCCATCTCCGTCTGCCGGCGGACGGCCATCCATGCATTGCAGAAAACCTGCCAACGGTTAAAATAGTGGAAAATTTGAAAATGCTTGTTAAAAAATGGGAGTCTCTCTCACTAACTTTCTCATATAGCCTCATACAATAGATGAAAAATAAAAGACAAAGCCGCACTTTGGGCTTACACATGACCACCATTTTTTTTTTTTTTTGAAAATGCAAAATAGCATTAAAGCAAAAGAAGGGGGATGAAAAAGCCCCAAATACAAACAACTAAGTGATAGAAGAGCTATCACATTCCTTTTTATGGTGTAATGAATATAAGGCCAATAGCCACTTAGATTGTTGGAAATTTAGGTGACTTGGATGGTTTTATTGATGAAACTCCATCAAAATAGAGCTCCATCAAAAAAAGGAATACTCCAATATTCCAAATACTAACTTTCTCATATAGCCTCATACAATAGACGAAAAATAAAAGACGAAGCCTCCCTTTGGGCTCACACATGACCACCCTTTTTTTTTTTTGAAAATGCAAAATAGCATTAAAGCAAAAGAAGGGGGATGAAAAAGCCCCAAATACAAACAACTAAGTGATAGAAGAGCTATCACATTCCTCCTTTAATAAAGATAACAACTAAGGAGGAATATTACTAGAGCTTGTGTCTTCCCAAATAAAATCACCTAACAATGCCAAGTTAGCACAACAATCTGCTAACTTATTACAATCTCTATCCACCCAATTTAATAAGAAACAATCAAACCTTTTAAGAAAAGAAAAGTCTTCATACCTATCATCATTGATCGGGAACGATAACTTTACTTTAGCTTTTAGAAATTCCATCACATTTATACTATCACCTTCTAGTATAATTCCTTTTGAGTCCAACATCCAATCCTTGATGTTTTTGTTTAAAGTTTGAAATGCTAAAAGCTCCAAAGCTCCATTGTCCCAATGAGTACTTTTGATTTCAAAAGCAAGGAGAAATCTACCTTTGTGATCTTTGAAAACTCCACCAATACCCACTTCATTGGATCTCAATAAAGTTGCATCAAGATTCACTTTGATCCTTTCGGGGGGAGGGGGATGCCAAGAATTAGAGAACGATATTAAAGATCAATTAGCTTCCCAGTGATCCTGAATTGAACCAAATTTTAGAGTAATAGAAGTAGTGCTGATGGCATTGGAGACAATAGAAGAAATTCCAGATTCTTTCCCTTCATGAATCATTTTATTTCTACTCTTCCAAGAGAGGAATGTTATTGTGCAAAATAAATTTACAGCAAATAAATTTGTCTTCAACATGTTTTTCATAAACATGAAACATTCTCTCCAAGAATTAAGCATGGGAAGAAAAAATCCCCACCTATTAGCCAATCCAATCGCCTCCTTCAGTTTTTCGCAAGTAACTGCAATGTGCTTAGAGTTTTCTACTTGATGACATCCTCTAGGATAGATATAATCAACAACCAATCTCCTTGATACCAGAAATTCTTTAGAAGGAATAGCATTTACTCCATAAACGCCACCAGAACCATTCCACCCGTGGATTCAGTTTAATTTTTTTGAACCAGCTCCATGAATCCAAAAAATCCTCTGCTTTGGTTCTTGCAATAGCAGCTATCATTTTGCCAGTAAATGATTTAATTAGTTCTAATTCATCATTTGGAAGTTCTGGGTATAGAGTAATCTGTTCAATTATCTTTACCAACTCTATTCCAAAATATTTCATCAGCTCAAAATTATTCCATTGGCCATTTAGAATAAAATTTTCTAGCCTTGGGAATTCACCTTCGACTGTATCAATGAAAGTTGGCCATAATTCCAATCTTCTACTCAATATCCAGCAATCTTGAAGAATTCTGATATTATTTCCTGTCCCCACCTTGAATATGATAATTAGCACCACTGATCGGAATTTTACAAGAAGGTGACTTGAATCTATTAATTTCGCCATGAATAACATCTCTTCCATATTTAGCCTTCAAAGATTTGTTGAGAAGAGAGTTTGGGTTCTTATAGTAATTCCAAACGAACTTAGCTCTAGGCGGTTCAACTGAATGAATAGCAGAAAGAACCCCTCAACCTCCAACATTTGTTGGACAAAAAAGATCATGCCAAGCGACATAGTGCATACCAGGTTTGCCATCCTCTTTTTTCCAAAGATAATCTCTAGAAAGTCTATCTCATTCCTTCAAAATGCTTAAAGGAATTAAAGTATGAGTTGAAAATAAACCTGGAATGGATAGAATAGCAGATTTGATGAGAGCCAGTTTCCCTGGAGCAGAAATGTATATCCTTCCCCATACATTCAGTTTAGCTGAAACTTTATCCAGTAAATGAAGGAAGTCACTATGTTTTAACCTCCTTAATGTCATCTTTACACCCAGGTATTGCATCTCCTTGACTCCCCTGAAATTCATAATTTTCTTGATACGTTTTTTGCTTCTTATGGTCACAGAATTACCAAACAAAATAACAGATTTTGCCTTGTTTATCTGCTGACCCGTCCACCTGCAGTATTTATTGAGAATACTTTGAATCTGCTTCAGCTCATCCACCTTAGCTGTGGATAGAATAAGAACGTCATCTGCATACATAAGATGGCTTATTTTGGGAGCCAAGGAAGTCAATCTAACTGCTAGATTTCTACCTTCATGTTCAAAGGCATTGGTTAGAAGTTGAGAACATAAAATGAAAAGGTAGGGGGAAAGAGGAAAGCCCTGCCTAAAGCCACTCTTTCCCTTGATCCACTCAGAACCAACACCATTAATAATGATAGAGAAATAAGGATCAATGACACATTCCATAAGAAGCTTAGAAAATCTCCAAGGAAAACCAAAACAATGAAGACTTTGTTTAAGAGTATCCCAAGCCATACTATCGTATGCTTGTTCCATATCAACTTTAATAGTAACAAAACCAGTTTTAGATTTAGAGAATCTAAACTTGTTAAAGACATCTTGTGCAAGAAGGATATGATCAGATAAAGATCTACCTTTGATGAATGTCGATTGAACATCCAACACTAAAGAGTTAATCACTTTCAACAATCTATTCAACAAGACTTTAGCAATAATCTTGTAAATGGACAAACAGAGACTAATAGGTCTAAAACTAGAGGAAATAATAGGATTTTTTACTTTGGGAATAAGCACCACCAAAGTCTCCTTCCATTTAGCACACAGTTTACTAGAAGTAAAGAAAAGTTGAATAGCTCTCCAAACATCTCCTCCTATCAATTTCCAATATGCTTTAGTAAAAGAGAAAGAGATGCCATCCTTACCAGGAGAGATATTATAGCCAAGATTTGAAACCACAGCTTCAGCTTCCTCAAAAGTAAACTCTTGATCAAGAAGTTTACATTCATCTTCATTGATCAATTTCATAGGATTCGGCCATCCATTCAAAATGCAATCCCTTTGTCTCCATTTATTCTCAAAATACTTTAAGAAAACATCTGTGATGGCCGAAGCATCCTCCACAAGATTACCCTCCTCATCTTCTATTTTCTTGATGATGTTTCCATTCCTTCTACCATTAGCATTAAGTCTCCTTCCTTAAGCCATTTGACCCCTGCCCTTTGTCTCCACCAAGTACTCAATCTAGCAAGAGTCACATTCTATTCATTGATTTTTTCCCTTAACCTCCATAGATCATCTTCCGTGAAGTTGCTGCTGTTGGCTTCAGAAATTTGCAAATCTTCAATTTCCTTCTTTAGAATCTCCTAGAGTTCTAACAGATTTTTGTGTTTGGCTTTACTCCAAAATAATTAAGCTCTAAGGGATCTATAAAACTTTTTGTTAAGTCCTTCCCTACATCTCCATTTACCATCTTATTCCAAGAGTTTTTAACAACAGTCGAGGATGCCGAATAAGAAATCCATACATCTTCAAATCTTAAAAACTTGCTATGAGCAATAACACCATTAATAACTTTCAAAACGATGGGACAAATATCAGTAGCAACCCTTGGTAAGTGTTTCACCGAGGCAATGTGGATCCTCTCTAAAGCTTTTGAATTGAGTAAACATCTATCCAATCTCTCAAGGATTCTTGCGTTGCCCTTTTTGTTGTTACACCAAGTAAACATAGGACCTATGATCCCCACATCATGCAAATCATAGTCCATCATAAAATTCTTCATCTCCATAGGCCCTTGGGAGAATTTAAACTTCTTTCCGCCTTTTTTCTCTTTTTGTGAAATAATACTATTAAAGTCTCCCCTAACCCCAAAGGTGATTCTAAGAAGGAATACCTTCCCACCATCTCCCAAAGCTTCCTTCTTTTGAGAACATTGTGACTGCCAAAAATAGTGGAAATAATCCACATACCTTTGTAACCAATATCCAGCTCCCCCACCACTCCCTGATTTGGTGATTCCAGTAGAGAAAAAGAAGCCACTTCCGTCTTCCAGATAATCAGAACTCCACCAGACATTCTAGCTGATGGAACCATGAAAAAATCCCAATCTATTCCCATAAATTTGTTGAAATCACTTCTACTAAGATTGGAAATCTTGGTCTCAACTATCCCCACAAAGAAAATGTCCCATTCATTCACAAAGTCCTTCAAATATAAGGAGGCTTCTCTTTTGTTTGCCCCCCTACAGTTCCAAAAGGCTATGGAACTCATCTATCCCCAAGAGGGGGAAGGACCCTCGCTCCTCTTCTTATTCAACCCCTTCTTCATTCTAGAGTCTGTTTTCAAAGGTCCCAAGGACCTCCACTCTTTGAGCAATTTTGGTTTATAACCATCAGTTATCAAATCAGAACCCACTTGACATTTAGAAGAGACATTATCATTAATTGGTTTCTTAACCACATTTTTTGGACCGAAATTAAAACCTTCAGCTTCAACATAATGAGTCTTAATGAGCTCTCCTTCTTCAATAACTAAATCAGCTTCAGCCACATTTTCTTCAGATTTTTGGTTCAAATTATAATCTTCCTCTCTAAGAAAAGCTAGGATATTAAAACTGTTTTCTATATCAGTTTTAAAAGAATTACCGTTCTCCTTAGAAACAATTTGAGTAGAGTTAGGAACCATCCTTGATTGATCCTGAGTATCCTGATCAGTCCTGGTATCAGTTGTATTAGACGGCTTCTTCAAAAAATCTTCAGTAGCTTCTTTTTGTAAAGGAATTACATTTGTAGGTTCTAACTTCCTATAAACCTGTCTAACACTTGGAATGACTCCAGCCTTTGCCATTTTTACCTCTTTTTGAGCTCCTTTGTTGAAAAAATTTGTTCTTCTCCTATTAACCAGCATCCATGGACCATACAATACTTCATCAGACTTAGGTAATGTCTGATCATCCAGCTGAGCCTTTGAAGTAGAAGGATTATTCTCTATCATATTGACGTTTTCCATAGTCTTCTTTAGAACACAAGCCTTGTTAAGATGTCCCAACTTCCCACAATTGAAACAGAGAGTTGAAACTTTTTCATATTCCACCTTTTGAAAGAAGCGACCATGCAAGCCTTCGACCCATTCTCCCAATGGCAATTGCTTATCAAATTCAATTCTCAAACATATTCTTGCAAATTCCCTCCTCCCCCCAATGAAACATGTCTCCATCAATGAGAATAGGGACTCCAATCAAAGAAGCTATTCTAGCCACATTAACTTCATCCCAACAGTACAAAGGTAGATTGGGTAATCTCACCCAAATGGAGAAGACAAACCTTTCAATAAATCAGTAGAGAATTTTGGGCTCCATTTGTCAATACCCACGATGTTACCCTTAACGAACCAAGGTCCACCTGATAGCACCTCCTCAACAGCTTCAGTAGAGAAAAAAGAGCAAAAAAACCATCCAGAGCCCATAACCGTGAGATGGAATTTGCCATACTTGTCCCATTGACGTCGAAGTTCATCAGCTATCACATGGAATGAATTGAAATTCCCAAAAACTTTGACCGACATAGATAATTGAAGTTTTTTTGAACTAAGTTTCTAATTTGGTTCAAATAACTTTACCACCATCCTATCTTCAGTCACGGAATTTTCAATTTTTGACAAATCAACCTTAATATAAGGTCTTTTATTCCAAGAATTTTTCTGAGCATCTTCCCTTCTGTCTTCTTTGATAGTATTAGATCTCTGTTCATTTCCATCATTAGGCTCAATTTGGATATTAACACAAACATCTGAATGCATATCCTCCTTAAATTGGATTGAAGTTGCTCCCATTGTCATTACATCAGGTTTAGAGAAGAAACCTTCCACCAGTAATTTCATATTAGACGATGAAGATCCTATTTCGGATGGCTTATGAACCACTTTCTTCTTCGAAGAGGTGTCATGCTCAATTATCCCTTTAACCTTCCCCGAAACTGGAGGAGTAGTTTTGCAAACAGTTTCCAATGGCTCCCTTATGACAAGAGGAGCATTCACACTATTCAGTCTTGGAAATTCCTTATCCCATGAAGCATCAGCGACGTTGAAGAAGCTGCGAGACGCCCTGGGGATTGCAGTCGATCCATTTTGGCCATCTCCGTCTGCCGGCGGACGGCCATCCATGCCTTGCAGAAAACCTGCCAATGGTTAAAACAGAGGAAAATTTGAAAATGCTTGTTAAAAAATTGGAGTCTCTCTCACTAACATTCTCATATAGCCTCATACAATAGATGAAAAATAAAAGATGAAGGCGCACTTTGGGCTTACACATGACCACCCTTTTTTTTTTTTTTTTGAAAATGCAAAATAGCATTAAAGCAAAAGAAGGGGGATGAAAAATCCCAAAATACAAACAACTAAGTGCTAGAAGTGCTATCACATTCCTTTTTATGGTGTAATGAATATAAGCCCAACAGCCACTTAGATTGTTGGAAATTTAGGTGACTTGGATTGTTTTATTGATGAAACTCCATCAAAATAGAGCTCCATCAAAAAAAGGAATACTCCAATATTCCAATAACTAACTTTCTCATATAGCCTCATACAATAGACGAAAAATAAAAGACGAAGCCGCCCTTTGGGCTTACACATGACCACCCTTTTTTTTTTTTTTGAAAATGCAAAATAGCATTAAAGAAAAAGAAGGGGGGTGAAAAAGCCCCAAATACAAACAACTAAGTGATAGAAGAGCTATCACATTCCTTCTTTAATAAAGATAACAACTAAGGAGGAATATTACTAGAGCTTGTGTCTTCCCAAATAAAATCACCTAACAATGCCAAGTTAGCAAAACAATTTGCTAACTTATTACAATCTCTATCCACCCAATCAAATAAGAAACAATCAAACTTTTTAAGAAAAGAAAAGTCTTCATACCTATCATCATTGACCAGGAATGGTAACTTTACTTTAGCTTTTAGAAATTCCATCACATTTATATTATCACCTTCTAATATAATTCCTTTTGAGTCCAACATCCAATCCTTGATGTTTTTGTTTAAAATTTGAAATGCTAAAAGCTCCAAAGCTCCATTGTCCCAATGAGTACTTTTGATTCCGAAAGCAAGGAGAAATCTAACTTTATGATCTCTGGAAACTCCACCAATACCCGCTTCATTGGATCTCAGTAAAGTTGCATCAAGATTCACTTTGATCCACTCGAGGAGAGGGGGATGCCATGATTTAGATAACGATCTTGTTAAGTTATTGGAATATTGAAGTATTCCTTTATATGGTGTAATGAATATAAGGCCAATAGCCACTTAAATTTTTGGAAATTTAGGTGACTTGGGTGATTTTATTGATGAAACTCCATCAAAATAGAGCTCCCATTCTTGCAGATTTTCTTTTTCTTCCACTTTAAGTGTTTGCTCATCTAACAATTCATTGTTGAGTGGAGAATCTTTAGGTAAAGGATGGGCTGCTAGAAAATCAGGTAGAGCATGTCCTTTCACTGCTTTTTGTGGCATACATTTTATGTTATATTACATTAACAAGATAGCCCATTTAGCTAGATGACCAGTGAGAGTGGGTCTAGTCATTAGAAATTTTAATGGATCCACTTTAGATATTAAAGCTATTTTATGGGATAAAATATAATGCCATTGTTTTTGAGTGGCAAAGATCAATGCTAGGCATTGCTTTTTTATTACTGAATATTTAGATTCTTCCCCTATTAATCACCGAATGATATAATAAATGGTATTTTCTTTTCCATCTTTATTTGTTTGTGCTAGCAATGCTCTGAGTGATTCTTCAAGAGCAGTTATATATAGAATTAGGGTTTTCCTTGGGATTAGGGTAGCAAGAATAGGAGGATTTAACAGATATTGCTTTATACTATTAAATGCCTCTTGACAAGCATCATCTCACACAAAAGGAGCATCTTTCTTTATCAATCAAGAAAGGGTTGGAATCTACCTGAGAGATTACTATTAACTTAAGAAAAAATGACACGAATGCACGAATCCCGCTTCACAGCTGTAGCATTATATTTCTCTTAAGTCAGATTATAGTTAACCAGATTTTCCCTGAGGTTAGTATCAGGGTTTAAAAATCTGGGGTCCTTACTTCTTATGAATGCAAGCACTCATAGTTAATTACCCCTCTTACTATATAAGAGAGAACTCTCGATTAAGGATGAATAAATTTTAGACAATTTTAGTCTCAATTATGGGTGAAATGGTGGTAAACCTGATCAAGATCCCATGGTTCCATCGTCCTAGGTATACCATAGTTTCAATCTACCAATACTAACAATCATTAACCATAGTTTCTAAGGAATCTGATTAGCAATCATGGGTTGCCTCTTCTTAGGGATTCTGAGTAGACTGAAGTGGTAAGATTTGGGATTTAGTTTTATTTTTTTTATTTGGGGTTTGGGATCTACATCTATTAGAATACCCAGAAATTTAATTAGTTTGAGATTTATAACTTCATTTAGAAGTAACTCAGGAATTTGGTTTGGAGCAGGTCTTATGGCTTCTTTAGAAAGTAGCCCAAGGATTTAGATTTGGGTTGGGACTTATAGCTTTTGTTGAAAGTAGCCCGGGGATTTAATTTAGAATTGGGGCTTATTACTCTATTTATGAGTTACCCAAGGATGGGTCTTACAACCTAACTCTATAGTGAGGCTGCCCAAAAATTTTAATTATTTGGGTAGGACTTATGGCTTCCCTTATGAAGTAGTCTGAAAAAAAGCGGGTCATATAACTTAATCTGTTTAAATTAAGATGCCCATAAGTTTGAATTAGATTATTTAGGTTTTAGGTTCATCGCAATTTATTTAGTAATTTTCTTAAAATGTGGGTCTTACGACTTCACTTAGAAGTTGCCCGTTATTAGGTTTTACAACCTAATCCTATAAACTAGGATGCCCAAGGGTTTAAATTTGATTATTTGGGTTTTAGGGTTATTAATTTTTTTTTAGTAATTTCTTTAAAATGTGGGTCTTATGACTACACTTAGAAGTTGTTCGTTTGTGGGTCTTATAACCTAATCCTATAGACTAGGATGCCCAAGGGTTTAAATTAGATTATTTAGGTTTTAGGGTCATTAAAATTTATTTAGTAATTTTCCTAAAATGTGGGTCTTACGACTTCACTTAGAAGTTACCCATTAGCTTATTTAGTTTGGGGCTTACAGCTCCAATTAGGAGTTGCCCGTTAGTTTATTTAGTTTGGGGCTTACAGCTCCAATTAGGAGTTGCCAATTAATTTATTTAGTTTGGGGCTTACAACTCCAATTAGGAGTTTCATGTTAGTTTATTTTGTTTAGCACTTATGGCTCCAATTAGGAGTTGTCCGTTAGTTTATTTAGTTTAGGGCTTACGGCTCCAATTAGGAGTTGTTTATTAATTTATTTAGTTTGGGGCTTACGCTCCAATTAGGAGTTTTCCATTAATTTATTTAGTTTGGGGCTTATGGCTCTAATTAGGAGTTGCCCGTTAATTTATTTAGTTTGGGGCTTATGGCTCCAATTAGGAGTTGCCTGTTAGTTTATTTAGTTTGGGGCTTACGACTCTAATTAGGAGTTACACGTTAGCTTATTTAGTTTGGGGCTTACGGCACCAATTAGGAGTTGCTCGATAATTTATTTAGTTTGAGGCTTATCGCTCAAATTAGAAGTTGCCCATTAATTTATTTAGTTTGGGGCTTACGACTTTAATTAAGTGTTGTCCTTGTGATTTAATTTGGGTAGGGGCTTATGATTTTCTTAGAAGTTTCCCTAATAGTGGGACTTACAGCCTCTATTAGAGGTATTCTAAAGTATTTTTGTTGGGTAGGTCTTATGACTTCCGTAGAAGTTGCTTAATGATGGGTCTTATGACCTAGCCCTATAAGCTAAGTGGCCTAAAGGAGTTTAATTATTTAGATAAAGGGTCGTTCATTTAGAAATTTCCTAACACGTGAGTCTTACTGCTTCACTTAGAAGTAGCCTAAATAGCAGGTCTTACAACTTAGTCTTATAGGCTAAAATGCCTAAAGGGGTGTATAGGGTTACGCTTTTTTCTATTACCCCTAAAGTTTGGACTTACGGCTTTCATTGAAAGTAGCCAGTGGTGGTGTTTTAGGAATTTATTTCTTCACTTAATAAAAATATATTTAGTGGAAGAATTGTCTATAGTATTTTCTACTTCTATTATTAGTAATCTATAAGATTCAAATTCGCTAGGGCAGAGTTTTAGACACTTTACTCCCTCGACCTCAGCAGTAGTGTCTTATTTTGTGCTCGTAGCTTATTTTACTACAGTAGTTTATTGTTCTCCTTGCTTTCTAGCACTTACGTGCAGTAGTTAGAATTACTTTTTTTTTCAACATTGATTTTATTTGTAATTGCTAACTTTTGTCTATTTGTTTGCAGGTACATGGTACTTAAAGAGTTCAAGGAGCCCATAAGTAGCTACAGAAGCTATTGTTGAGGGGTTGAGGGAGTTTTAGTTTTGTTGGATAGTTGTTAGAGAGTTGCTCAAAGGTTGAGCTTTGTGTTTGAGAGTTACTCAGTTGAAAGTTGTTAGAGAGTTTGAGCATTGGAGGGTTTACAAAGCATTGTTGTACATGTTAATTAGTGAATCTTCCCATCTTTATTTTATTTCATTTTATATTATTGTTTGCTCAATTGATTAATTTCAAAGCATTTAAAATTTTTAACCACAATCTCCTAGATTTAAATTATTCTCATATTTTAATATTGCTCGCTTATATATATATATATAAATATAAAATAATCAATCAATTAATTTCAAATTAATTAATTATTTTTTTAAATTAATCAATTGATTTAAAATTCAAATTGAATTGCTTTCCAAATGCTCCAAAAAGAAAATTTGAATAATTTTTAGAAAATTATGGTAGCCTCCTAGCGTCTCCTCCCCACCGAGGGAGAAATCGGGATGGCGTTTGCCATAATTTTCTTCCTACCAGGACTTAGGTCAATGGCGTATAGTCTGAAAGTTCTCAGATGGCACTAGAAAGTGCTCTTATACCACTTGAAATTTCGTTAGGGATATTAAGCCCTATAGAACTGGCCCAAGCTAACTAAGAGAGGGGGTGAATTGCTATTTTAAAATTTTCTTTTCACAAAGAATAAAAATTGCATAAACCAAAATCACACCACTAAAATAAATACAGAAATTAAAGTGCGGAAGCAAGAAAACAAGAACACAGAAATTTTTAGTGGTTCGGTCAACTTGACTTACGTCCACTCCCCGGAGGCGCCCTACGAGTATTGCACTACAAACGTGACTCTCCTTTAGCCCCCACAGCTAGGCGGAGAAGCCTTTACAAAGCACCTCCTTTTTGCCACACCGGCAAGGCAGAGAACCTATCTCCTTTTGCTTCCTCCTGAAGCTGGCAGAGAACCACAACCAAAAGCTAACTCCTTACCTCTACCGACCGTTCGAAGGATGAGAAACTCTAGACGAAGAAGAAGCAGAGCGATCCTTGAAGCAACCCTTGTGAATCCCCTCAGAAGCTCCCCCTCACAAGATCCTCTCTCTCTCCCACTCTCTCTTTCTCTCCTCAAGGCCTTCTCAGGTCAAGGCAGCAGCCAAAGGTCACCCAAAACATTGAACAAGAGCTCTTAAATAGAAGAGATTCAAAATAGCTCATTAATTGCAAGTTACCGACAATATCATCCAGGCCGATATGGACATCGGCCTGGCCGATCAGTACAAATCTTAGAAGATCGGCCAGAGCATCGCCCTGAATGCAAATTGGATAATTTAAATTTGGCTTGATCATCCAGGCTGATCTCACAATCGTCCCGGCCGATCAGTTTAAATCAGAGGAAAATCATCTAGAGCATCGCCTTGAATACGAGCTGGCCAATATATATCATCCTGAAGTAACTAAGGTTTTTGAATAGATCGTCCTGGCAAATCCTGCGATCGTCCAGGACGATATGATCGTATCAATCATCCTTAATTACTCCCTTGATTTCCTGATCAATTAAGACATAATTTGTTAATATCGTCCAGGCTGATCAATGATCGTCCTGGCCGATTAATTAAAAGTACAGTATACCTTAATTGTCTATGGCAGCAACTTCTTTCTGTTTTGAGCTTATCGTCCTGGCCGATACACGTATCGTCTAGGCCGATCTGTTATTGAAGGATGCCTTAATTAAGAATCCTTATTTAGACTTTTTATTTTAAGCCTGATCATCCAGGACGATGTAAATATCGTCCTAGCCGATATGAGTAAAAACATAAATTCTAAGTCTCTCAAGTGTGTGTGTGTAGGGTTACTTAGCATCAGTCTCTTTGACCATTACAAGTAGACTCAAGAAGTGAAAGAACAAAGTACAGACTAACTCAACCCTAGACCTACGCAATCTTGAACTGGCTTCGTCTATTCGTCCGATCTTCGATTCCTGAAAAGTTAGAAGCAACAAGCAGTCTAAGAGAATCAACAGTGTTTGTCAATCATCAAAACATACGTCATGAAACTAGATTTGCAATAATCTCCCTCTTTTTGATGATGGCAAACACAAGTAGGAAAAACAAAAAAAAAATTCATTAGAATTTCAAAGTTACAGGTACATCAACTTTTCCTACCACAAACTACTCCCCCTTTTGTCATCACAAAAAGAGGGTACAGAAAGGAAAAGAAAAAACAACACAATAGAAACTAAAAACAAGCCAAAAGACAAACTACAAAAAACAGGAAACCAACAATAGAAAACACGGAATAGAAAAATGAGGGACCCTGATCTTCAGATGGAGGTGGTGGAGGTGGCTGCTGAAAGTAGCTGGCAAGCGTGGTGAACTGAGCATTGAACCAGGCGATGTCCTGGTCATGCTGCTGCTGCTGGTGAGTAAGGTAACTGTCAAATTAGGCTAAATCCTAAGTGCGGTGCTGCTCATAGCGGGCAATGTCCTCAGAGTGTTGCTGCTCCTGTGCAGCAATGTAGGCGTCAAAGAGGGTCTCCCAATGATCAAAATTCTCTATCAGCTGATCAAACAGTGAGTGCTGGTGGAGCGGAACAGGATCAGGAACGAGAGCGGGAGCGGGAGCCTCCTTCTCTCCAGCCCCCCGAGGTTCCTCATCCCCAGGGTGGAGATGAGTACTGTGAAGGGTACTGAAGGAACTGTTTGAGTAGAAGGGAGTTGGGAGGTTAGGTGGAATAGGATACTGAAGTTGGTATTTTGTTTCAAGAACATAGGCTATGATGTGTCCTAAGGCTAGATTGGGTTTCCTCTTATGATCTGGATCACGGATTGTGGTTAAGTGATCAATGTATCAAAAAATTAAGTCCGCAGTATTGAATTCTCTAAGAGCCATGATGTAGAAAGTGGTGAGGGAAAGTAGAGGGGTGATGTGGATTCAGTCCCTGGAATTTGGAATTATGGAGGTGCGAAGGACATGTTGGATTGTCCTAGCATCTTTGACTAAAGAGCTAGTCTCTCCAACATGAAAAGGTGCATTGGTCTGGCGAAGGAAGTGATTCGCCGTGGACCAGTTAAGGTCAGGATCTGAAGCGAGTAAGTGTAGCTTATCCCCGGTGTTGGATAGCTGTAAAAGATCAACACAGTCCTGATATGTGATGTCGACAGGGCGTCGATTCACAAAGGAGGTCAGGGCTGTGAAGGTAGGGTTAATGCGAAGGTTTGCAAAGAATTCTCGAAAAAACTCAGTATTCAAGGGGAAAGCAAGAGACAGGATGAAACAAAGGGAGGTGTGAGCGAAAAGATCCATTACCGGGTATGAGATGTGGGCAGGATTGATGATTCTGAAGATAGTTATTCCACACTCTTTGTAGCGATGATAGGCAGCTTCATCTTCTACCTCCCTGAAATGAGGGTCAATCCTAACCCTCGAAGAACTCCCAGAAGATTGTCGAACATGTTTCCCACTAGCCATAGAGAGGAGTTAGCAAGAAAATAAAAGAGGAGAAAGGGTGGAAAGTGAAAAACCATAGCTGGATCGGCCAGAATTTAAAGAAATGGCTATATCGTCCTGGCCGATCGCAGAATCATCCAGGCCGATATGGCTCAATAATTGAGTACAGGCCGATTGGTCAAAAAGGCAATCCGATCGTCCAGGCCGATCAGATTTCGGCCAGGATGATTAAACACAGGCGATCGTCCCGAGGAGTCAATCCGGATGACCGTTGAAAAAGCAGATCGTCCGGCCCGATTAGGTGTATCATCCAGGACTATGCACAATAATTGATCATACCGGCCAAAGTTAAAACATTTTAAATCTGTGCCACGTGTATCATCCAGGACGAACAGTGGATCGGCCAGGACGATTGTCCAATAATGGATCGTCTGGGGCCAATTTTAAAGATTTTAACGTGCTGACACGTGGATCGTCCAGGACGATCCAGTGTATCGTCCAGGATGATGCACATAAAATGCATCGGCCAGACAAACTATTCTTTCAGCCAGGACTATCATCATGATTGCAACAGAGTTCGATCAGATCATCCAGGATGATATGGTATCGTCTAGGACGATGAGTTACAACAAGCACAGAAAAGACCAGCATATGAAATTTGAAGAGATTTTGTCCTATCATCCAGGACGACGATAAAAGTATCGGCCTGGACGATGTGACTAGAAAATGAAATCAAGGAAAAAATGGTGATGATCAAGGCCCTCAAAAAATAAAACAAAAGAAAAACAAACAAAAACACACTAAAAAAAAGCAAAAACACAACAAAAATAAAAAAACGAATATTTTTGAATTTTAATTTTTCTATTTTTTTATGGAGGCATCATATGAGAAGTTCTCAAAAAATTAAACTTTAGAGTTCCACAAGATCAAGGAGTTTAGCCAATCCTAATCAGACAAAGGTAAAATATTCGATTCTGTTAACCCTAGATCAGACGTTCTTTATGGTACAGATTTTCTTTTGAAAACAAAAAGGCTTAACTCAGAATAAACCTAATTGGGTAAAAAGAAGATTCAATCAATCTTATTTACAAAGAAAAAATCTCATAAATAATAAAACAAAGTACTTTTTCTAAATCATGGAATTCGAAATCAAGCCTTTGAAATCATCAAATAATCATTGAGTTCTCTATGTTTTAAAAGTTTTGAAAGAGAGGATAGCTTGCTTTTTAGTGGGCTCATTTTATGCCTCTTGAATCTTTGATTGGCTCTTTTGAGCATCATTTGATTTTTGATACACAATTGTGTGTGTGTGTGTGTGTGTGTGTATATATATATATATATATATATTTCAATTTGGCGTCATTGGCCTCTTTCTATTTTAGGTTTCGCAAGCTAAAGGCTCTTTAAAAAACCCTTAAAAAGACCCTTAGTTGTGAGTATATCCTCCAAATATTAGAGAATAGGAGCTCTCTCTCTAACATAGAGAAGAACAAGTCACAAAACAAAATCAAAGTCATGTGATGAAAATAATGGCAAGGTTTTAAATAACTTGAAAGATACATAAGAACTTTGGATATTATGCACAAGATAGATTTTTTGTAGCAAGATAAAAAGAATCTTAGTTTCAAAAACTATTGGCTAAAATGCGTTAGACTTTTGTTTAGAGAAGAAAGTCATACCACTAAACAAGGTCGGAAGGAGGGAAACCATCAACGGTGTTTCTCCCTTTAACCAATTTTAGAAAAGCTAAACACAATCTTCAAAACTCCAAAATCTAAAATCTTGAAAAGATTCAACATATGAAAAGCAGTTTTAAAAGCAAAGTGAAAACAAAACACATTAAAAACACAAATAAAGCAGAAATAAAACACACTGAAACAAAACACATTTCAAGGAATTATTGAACCTGTAGGTTTGAGCATTTATGAGATGCGAGCCTTCATATGTCCAGTTATCCTATACTCCCACAAGGTCTTTGGTGAGAGCACTCCTGCAAAAACTCAACAACAGTCAGATTTAGGAACCCAAATAGGTTTGGGCCCCATCTTAGGAAAAGCAGAATGCAATGCAGGTATGGTATGTTGTGAATCATGCGTCTTAGGTCTCCATACCCAATGTGTACTATGATGAATGATACAAGTGTGTGAGATGTGTCCTAGCATGCCACAAGAAAAACATCTAACTCCAGGAAAAGGGTTTCTTAAATGGTTTGAGTTATAATGCCATCCAATTTTTCTTACATGTATCAAAATCATTTTGAATCCTCAAATTAGTTCTTTTTAATGTATCATTATCAATCCTCAACTTTTTCTCAATTTCTTTAGATTTCTTAAGATCAGATTTAAGTGAGGTGTTTGAAACTTTTAATGCATTATTTTCGTCAATTAATTCCAAATACTTTCTGTTTAAATCATCATATTCATCAAGAAGAGCCATGTGATTTGAATCAATCGTTGCATGATCTTTGAGAAAAACTTCATGCTTTTTTTATAAATTTAAAAGTTCTAATTTTAGGCTAGCATGAGTTTTCTTGAGTTTTTTGTATGATGCATATTTTTTCTCACAAATCTCAAATAACTCATCATAGGTTGGTTTACATACCTTTTCCTCATCACTTTGATCTTCTCCCATTAAACACAAGTTTGTAGTCTCTTCCTCTGGTTCAATCTCAGAGGAGTCAGTACTAGATTCCGCCCAGAAAGCCTTTTGGATTCTCTTCTTATCCTTCTTAAACTTAGGTTTCTCCTCAATCTTTTTCTTGCTTGTGTTATCTTGAAGTGTCGGGCAATCAGTTCTCACATGTCCTGGTTTCCTGCAATTATAGCAAACAATATCAAAAGATTTTTTAACATGTTTATGATCCTTACCTTTTCTCCAATTTTGATGATGCTTTTATTTCTTCCTTAGAAAGCTTTTGAATTGCCTTGTGATGAAGGCAACTTCATCACTTTCAGACCCGGAAGATTCAGAATCCGATTTATGCGCCTTCAATGCAACTGTTTTCTCCTTCTTCTTCTCACCTGCATCAAGATTTCTTTGATTCACCCCTTACTCGTAAGCAATGAGTTAGCCAAGTAAGTTATCAATAGAATAAGTGTTTAAATCTTTAGATTCAATGATTGTAGTGATTTTAGCATCACATGACGAAGGCAAGCATCTCAAAATCTTGTTAACTTTTTTATAGTTTGAAAGTTCTTTTCCTAGTGCATGCAGTGAAGTAACTATCTGAGTAAACCTAGTGTACATGTCAGAAATCGATTCATGAGGTTTCATACAAAATAGTTCGTAGTCATGTAAGAGAATGTTCAAACAGGATTGTTTAACCTCATTAGTACCTTCATAGGTGATGCATAATTTATCCCAAATCTCTTTATCAGTTTTGCAAGTGGAGACACGTATGTAATCCTCAGATTTTAAAGCACATAAATAGCAGTTCAAACATTTTGCATTCAATTGAGCTAAATTTCATTCATCGAAAGTCCATTAAGTAAAATCAACCTTAGTTTTAACACCATTAATTTCACGAGAAGGTGGAGAGTAACCTTCTTTGATAAGCATCCATATGCGATAATCAGTAGATTGTAAAAATGTTGACATGCAGGTTTTCTAGAAATCAAAAGGTAAGTTGTCAAACAAGGGAGGTCGTGTAATTTAATAACCTTCAGTAGTGTTACGATTCCCAAGGTTAGCCATGGATCAAATCAAAAAGTTTTCAAACTCAGTTTTTATGAATCCCGCTTTGATACCACTTGAAAGTTCTCAGATGGCACTAGAAAGTGCTCTGATACAACTTGAAAGTTCGTTAGGGATGTTAAGCCCTATAGAACTGACCCAAGCTAACTAAGAGAGGGGGTGAATTGCTATTTTAAAATTTTCTTTTCACAAAGAATAAAAATCGCATAAACTAAAATCACACCACTAAAATAAATGCGGAAATTAAAGTGCGGAAGCAAGAAAATAAGAACACATAAATTTATAGTGGTTCAGTCAACTTGACCTATGTCGACTCACCGGAGGCGTCCTCCGAGTATTGCACTACAAACGTGACTCTCCTTTAGCCCCCACAGCTAGGCGGAGAAGCCTTTACAAAGCACCTCCTTTTTGCCACCCCGACAAGGCAGAGAACCTATCTCCTTTTGCTTCCTCCTGAAGCTGGCAGAGAACCACAACCAAAAGCTAACTCCTTACCTCTACCGACCCTTCCACGGATGAGAAACTCTAGATGAAGAAGAAGCAGAGCGATCCTTGAAGCAAACCTTATGAATCCCCTCACAAGATCCTCTCTCTCTCCCACTCTCTCTTTCTCTCCTCAAGGCCTTCTCAGGTCAAGGCAACAGCCAAAGGTCACCCAAAACGTTGAACAAGAGCTCTTAAATAGAAGAGCTTCAAAGGAGCTCATTAATTGCAAGTTGTCGACAATATCGTCTAGGCCGATATGGACATCGGCCTAGCTGATGAGTACAAATCTTAGAAGATCGGCCAGAGCATCGCCCTGAATGCAAACTAGACGATTTAATTTTGGCTTGATCGTCCAGGCCGATCTCACGATCATCCCAACCGATCAGTTCAAATCAGAGGAAAATCATCTAGAGCATCGCCCTGAATACGAGCTGGCCGATATATATCATATTGAAGTAACTAAGGTTTTTGAATAGATCATCCTGGCCGATCCTACGATCATCCAAGACGATATGATCGTATCAATCATCCTTAATTACTCCTTTGATTTCCTGATCAATTAAGGCATAATTTGTTAATATCGTCCAGGTCGATCAATGATCATCCTGGCCGATTAATTAAAAATACAGTATACCTTAATTGTCTATGGCGGCAACTTCTTTCTATTTTGAGCTTATCGTCCTGGCCGATATACGTATCGTCTAGGCCAATCTGTTAATGATGGCTGCCTTAATTAAGAATCCTTATTTAGACTTTCTGTTTTAAGCCCGATCATCCAAGACGATGTAAATATCGTCCTGGCCGATATGAGTAAAAACTGAAATTCTAAGTCTCTCAAGTGTGTGTGTGTGTGTAGGGTTACTTAGCATCAGTCTCTTTGACCATTATAAGTAGACTCAAGAAGTGAAAGAACAAAGTACATACTGACTCAACCCTAGACCTATGCAATCTTGAACTGGCTTCGTCTGTTCGTCCGATCTTCGATTCCTGAAAAGTTAGAAGCAACAAGCAGTCTAAGAGAATCAACAGTGTTTGTCAATCATCAAAACATACGTCATGAAACTAGATTTACAACATGGTCTTTAAATTGGCATCATCCTGACTGGATCTAAGATACGATGGTCTGGGGTCTTCAAATTTAAAACCATCTCGATCAGACCTAAGGTCGATGAAGCAAGGTCTTGATTTAAATTTCTTCCCGACCTTATTTTAAATCAACAGTGCGAGGTCTTGATTTGAAAACCATCTCGACTGGACTTAAAATCAATGAAGTGAGGTCTTGAAGTTGGATAACCTGTTGCTTTTCAATTGCAAAAGATTTCATATTTAATTATGCATAAGCTTGTTAAAATAATCTCCTTAGCAAAAAAAATGACTGTTAGTATTACTATCTTAGCCACAATATATCAAATATCAATAATCTATTATTTTGTTTTAGATCATAAGGAGTGGATAAGGATGGATTAGCAATTTAAGCACTAGAAATAATTAATTCAGGAAAGAAATTTGTGTGCTATTTTGATTTAAAGCATAATTATGAAATACTGTTTTGCTTTAAAGCAAAATTCTGAAAGGTTAAGGCAAATTACAGTAATGCTCATCGGTCAAATATCTAGATCTATTTTAATGAAATCACAAGAGTGTATGAATTGAAGATAAAGGATAGGGCATATATGTAAATAGTAATCATGCCTTAGCTTCCGACGCACAGTAGTTTGTTTGGTTTGTCCGAAAAAATAAGACAGAGCTGAAGTCAATAAGTTTGGTTCCCAAACATATCAGCTGATATATATATATATATATATATATATATATATATTAATTGACGAAGGCTAAGGTTGGGGTGTTGGAGTCAGTCGCGGAAAGGGCATAAGGGCAATAGAGGCGAGTCGGTGCTGCAGTTGGAGATTGAAGGTGCATTTGACTTGTGCTATGTGGAGGCTATGTGGAGGGACGCATAAGATGTGGACAGTGATTTGTTGCGGATCTATGGCTTATGATTTTGATGATAGCAAACATTCTTTTTCTCTACGACTGCCTTATCTACTAACATTTCAGGTTCACACGATCGGACTGCAATTTGGATTCAGCTCAAGATTCGGTAGACTAGGCCTGAGTCAGTTTATACATTTTTTTCTTTCTTGAGTCTATTGTATTTGGTGTGGCTCCTGATGTTTTGTAACTTGGAAGATTTTTTGTTGATCCCTAAAGATTTTTGTTTTTGGTAACATCGTCCGGGACGATATTTATATCGTCCTGGACGATCTGTCCAAAAGAAGAAACCCTAATTAGGGCATCCTCATTAAAGCAGCCGTGATTATGCAAAACACATCATCCTGGACGATTTTGTATCGACCAGGACGATTGGCTCAATTCAGAAAAAATTTGCCGCCAAATCTATTTTGAAATAACCTAGTTTTGGACATCGTCCAGGTGGATCGTCCAGGACTATAAAATATCGTCCAAGACGATCCAGGTCAATTTTTCCAAAATTTCTCTGGAATTTAAGGAAAGCAATTATGACCTGATTTCACGATCAAATTGGCCTAGACGATGGCCAGATCGTCCTGGCCGATATGCTGGACAATTGATCATCGGATAGCTATTTTTCAAGGCGATGTTCTGGATGATATTCCATGATTTGTTCTGTTCGTCGAGGACGATATATTATCATCTTGGACGATATGAACAAACTTCTTCTGATCGTCTCAAATCGTCCCGGCTGATTGTGCTTAAATTGTACGGATCGTACAGGACGATATACATATCGTCCTAGATGATAATGTCTGCAACTTGCATTAATGTGCTCATTTTGAGATCTTCTATTTAAGCTATGACATGACACTTGGTAAGTGTCTTTGGCAGCCATTGTAGCTTTGTTCTTGTGGGGGAGACTTGAAGAGAGAGCTTGAAAGGGAGTGAGGAATGGGTGAAGTCTGAGAGGGAGAAGATCCTGTGCGGGGGAGACTCAAGGGAGTGTGGAGAGGATTCCACATGATTGCTCCGACAGGCTTGCATCTTAATTCCGTCAGATTCAAGGCTTGTCTCTGGGGAAGTTCACCAAAGAAGAAGTTTACTTTGGTGTCAAAGGACCCGACGACTCCGCCGCATCGAGGAAGGTGGAAGTGATTTTGTAAGGGCTTCTCCGCCTAGCTGTGGGGGCTAAAGGAGAGATACTTGTTTTAGTGCAATAGTTGGAGGCCTCCAAGGAGTGGACGTAGGTCAAGATTTGACCGAACCATAATAAATCCGGTGTGTTCTTTCTTATTATTTTCTTCCACATTTAATTTTTGCATTTGGTTTTCTTTGTGGTGTTTTTGGTTTGAGTTTTATCTTTGGTTTTAAAGTTATCCAATTCACATCTCTCTTTGTTAGTCTTGGGCCAGTTCATAAGGGCTTAACATCTCTAACAAACTTTCAAGTGGTATCAGAGCACTATCTAGTGTCATCTGAGCACTTTCAAGTGGTATCAGAGCCATTTTCAAAAAATAAGTTTTTAAAAGCTTTTGAATTTTGATCCATGGCTAACTTTGGGAATTGTAATATTGTGGAAGGATATTCAATCACCAGACCTCCTTTATTTGAAAATATGTCATTTGATTTTTGGAAAACTCGCATATCTATTTTCTTGCAATCGATAGATTTTTGTATGTGGCATATAATTTTAAATGGTTATTCTTCACCGTCATGAGTTTTAGATGGAATTAAAATTGATATTCCTTTTAATCAATGGAGTAAGGAAGAACAAATCAATGCTCAATTGAATGCAAAATCTTTAAATAATTTTTTTTGTGCCTTAAATTCAGAGGATTTTATGTTAATCTCCACGTGCACTACTAGTAAGGAAGTTTGGGATAAGTTACACACCATACACGAAGGCACTAGTGAAATCAAGCAATCCAAATCAAATATGTTAATGCATGATTTTGAATTGTTTTCCATGAAATCTTTTGAAACTATCCTAGACATGTATACTAGATTTATCAAAATTATAACATCATTGCATGCTTTAGGAAAAGAATTTTTAAATTTTAAAAAAGTTAACAAAATTCTTTGTTGTCTACTAAAAAAGTTTGATGCTAAAGTAATTACTACTTGTGAATCAAAAGATTTGAATGATTATTCTATTGATAATTTGATTGGCTCACTCATTGCCTAAGAGCAAAGTTTGGGTCAAAGACTTTTGGATGCTGGTGAAACGATTGTTCTAAAAGCTGAAGATATAGAAAGAGATAGCTTAGTTGGTGATGAATACAATGACTCGTCATGTAAATCACAAAGCTCACCAAAGCATAAGCAAAAGTGGAAAAAAGGTAAAAATGGAAAGGATGTTCATATTCCTTCTGACGTTATTGGCTTTTGATTTAGAAAGTCTAGACATATGAAAAATTAGTGCCCTAATTTAAAAATTCTTCCTAAAAAAGAAAAGGGCAAGGCGAAGCAAAATTTAAACTGGGGAAATAATGAAAGGCAAAAATTCTAATGGGCAGATCTGGTTTCTGAAGCATCGGACCAGGAGAGAGATAATGGTTAAAAGCCTTTCATATTTTTATGTTGTGTTTTTGTTTTTATATTTTTTATTTTTATTTTGTGTTTTTGTTTTTTTTATTCTTTGAAAATTTTGTTTTCGTGAAATTTTTTCTCTGATCAACACACACATTCACTTTTCTAAAAATGAAAAATCTACTTCCTGTTTTTTCTTGAAATCTTTGATAAGTTGCGATTGACTTATCTAAAAAATGTCAAAGCAAGGAAACTCATATTTTTGACTCTCAATCTCTGTTTCCTAAAAGAGGTTATTCTACTTTTAATTTAAAATCCTTTTCATCTTTTAAATTGATTTTTGAAATATTTTTTTTATCTCCCTACATTTTATTTTTCACATAGGAATCTTTAGCAAGGTGTTGAATCTACATCACAATTTTTTTAATCAAAAATTTCGTTTTTGTCAATAGTATGGGTTTATTTTTGTTTTTAAGATTTCAGAAAGGTAGAATATTAAAAAAATTGGCCAATGATGCCAAAAATAAAAGATGCACAATGATGCCAAATTAAAAAATTTACACAAAAGTGTATCAAAAAATGAGCCCACAAAGTTTAATGCTTACCATTCTTGTACTTCTTAAAAGCTTAAGAAAACCTTTGATTCTTTCGATACTTGAATTTGAAAATCATGATTCCTGATTCAACAATTCGTGCATTGATATTCTATTAGATATATTTTATGGGAAGGAGTTTTTGAAAAATAACAGTTTCTTTCTTTAATTTATTTCATGATTTAGATATTAAATTAAAAAGTTTTTTAGCCTTTTTAAAGAACTTGAGTTTGTATTATCAAATTCTGAATTTCTAACCTTTTCTGGGCAATGCATTGTCAATCCAATTCTACTAAGTTTTTTTATTAAAACTAAGATGTAACTTTCTCATTTTAAGAATATTTGCTTTTCACTAGATTAGGGAACATTTTTTTTTCTTTTGTTCATTTTGTTTTTTGTGCCTCCTCTCTTTTTGATAATGTCAAAGGGAGAATGTAATGTTGAATTTGTATCCTTTTTTTTTCTTTTCAAAAATTTAAAACTACAAAAATATTTTTATCTCCCTTATTTTTTAAAGTGTTATTCTAGTAAGGGGGAGATTAGGAGAAAATATTCCTTTTTGCAAATTCAAATTGAAATGTTTGCCATCATCAAAAAAGGGGAGATTGTTGCGGATCTATGGCTTATGATTTTGATGATAGCAAACATTCCTTTTCTCTACGACTACCTTATCTATTAACATTTTAGGTTCACACGATCGGACTGCAATTTGGAATCAGCTCAAGATTGGGTAGAGTAGGTCTGAGTTAGTTTGTACATTTTTTCTTTTCTTGAGTCTATTGTATTTGGTGTGGCTCCTGATGTTTTGTAACTTGAAAGATTTTATGTTGCTCCCTAAAGATTTCTATTTTTAGTAACATCATCCGGGATGATATTTATATCATCCTGGATGATCTGTCCTAAAATAAAACCTTAATTAGGGCATCCTCATTAAAGCAGCCGTCATTATGCAAAACACATTGTCTTGGATGATTTTGTATCGGCCAGGATGATAGGCTCAATTCAGAAAAAATCTGCTGCAAAATCTATTTAGAAATAACCTATTTTTGGACATCATCCAAGTGGATCGTCCAGGACTATAAAATATCGTCCAGGACGATCCAGGTTAATTTTTCCAAAATTTCTCTAGAATTTAAGGAAAGTAATTATGACTTGATTTCACGATCAAATTGGCCTGGACGATGGCCAGATCGTCTTGGCCGATATGCTAGATGAATGATCGTTGGATAGCAATTTTTTAGGGTGATGTTGAGGACGATATTCCACGATTTGTTCTGATCATCCACGACGATATATTATCGTCTTGGATGATATGAATAAACTTCTTCTGATCGTCTCAAATCATCCCGGCTGATTGGGCTTAAATTATACGGATTATACATGATGATATATATATCATTCTAGAAGATAATGTCGACAACTTGCATTAATGAGCTCGTTTTGAGATCTTCTATTTAAGCTATGACATGACACTTGGTAAGTGTCTTTGGCAGCCATTGTAGCTTCGTTCTTGTGGGGGAGACTTGAAGAGAGAGCTTGAAAGGGAGTGAGGAACGGGTGAAGTTTGAGAGGGAGAAGATCCTGTGTAGGGGAGACTTAAGGGAGTGTGGAGGGGATTCCACACGGTTGCTCCGGTAGGCTTGGATCTTAATACCGTCAGATTCAAGGCTTGTTTCAAGGGAAGTTCACCAAAGAAGAAGTTCACTTTGGTGTTAAAGGACCCGGCGACTCCGCCGCACCAGGGAAGGTGGAAGTGATTTTGTAAGGGCTTCTCCGCCTAGCTGTAGGGGATAAAGGAGAGACACTTATTTTAGTTCAGTACTTGGAGGGTGCCTCCAAGGAGTCGACGTAGCTCAAGATTTGACCGAACCACTATAACTCCAATATGTTCTTTCTTATTATTTGCTTCCGCATTTAGTTTCCGCATTTTGTTTTCTTTGTGGTGATTTTGGTTTGGGTTTTATCTTTGGTTTTAAAGTTATCCAATTCACCTTTCTCTTTGTTAGCCTTGGGCTAGTTCATAAGTGCTTAACATCCCTAACGAACTTTCAAGTGGTATCAGAGCACTTTCTAGTGTCATCTGAGCACTTTCATGATTGAAGCATCGAGGCAAGTTAGTTCAAGAGGAGGCGGATGGCTGGGCCGTTCGAATCTATCAAGTGCTTCGGACGAACAGAGAGGTGAGCAAAGGAGGTATTTGAATGTCTGCCCCATTACGCTTGCCCGTCACCGTTAAGAAATGACCAGGAAATTACTATATATTTTTTTGAATGAATAGTCGCTTCATTTGGCAGTAAATTGTGTAAGGTGGGGCTGACTTAGAGGAAGGTAAAAAGTCATAACCAAAGAAGAAGCACACATGAGTCGAGTCAAATAATAATAATAACCAAAGAGGCCATTCTGTTATCTCTCTAAACATGGTTAAATTCATTTTTGTGCATGTCTAAATCTCGACAATGAGTAAATCCCTCAGTTTGATAAATTTATGGGATTTGACTGAAGAAGCACACGAAAGGTACAAAGTCACCTTCATAGTCAGTGAGCTCGTTGCTGCTTTCGATCAAAATATCATAATATCCGATCTGACAGATAGGGAAAGTAATCGAATGAACAAAGTTGAACAGCACATAGGAGCTGAAAGAGCGTCGCATGCAGTCTCAATACTGCCTGCGAAGGAACTAAGTCGAACGGCAACAAGGAAGCGACTCGCGTAATCCCTACCATCCTACGAATCGAAGCCAAACAGCAAGGAAGGAGTGGAAGTCAGACATCAACAAGGACTTGAAGAAGCAACTCGTGCTGTCTCCTCACCCTCTACGAATGAATATTATTGAAAAAAATGAATTTAAATTTTTATAAATATTTTAGAAATTTATAATTTGTTATTAAAATATCCCACTCTTTAATAATTAAAATTGTTTTAAAATAAACCCAATATTCTAAACTAATTATATATTTAACTTAAAGCTAGTGCAAAGATCTGCGATCATTTCTATCCTTCGGGATGGTGCAGTTGTAACCTCTATGCTCTTTCCCTGATACGATAGTATTCCTTTTTAGAGATCCACTAGTTTCTGGTGACTATGGTGGGGCAAGTTTCTCTCTCCATCTTGGAATTTTATATTATTCTTTCTTGTGTGTACTCCAGGATTGGTACTCGTTAAATTAGGTCTATCTTACTCTTTGCTAGGATCCTCCTTAGCTAGGATTTATTTCTCCTTATCTAGGGTTCTCCCTAATCAGCTTCCTTTCTTTCTAACCATCTAAGCCATTCCATCCCTTATCCATTCTTTTCTTCTCTTATAATATCATCTCTTACAAATCATTTCAAATTTTTTTTACTCTTTTGTTGGTAGACAATGCCATGGCTTCCTTTATTCTATTTTGTAACTTTCCACTTTGGTTCAAACACATGGGTGATACTCCCTGAGTACTATTTAATATTCCTCCTACTGGAGGAATCACTTTTGGTTTCTTCACAAACTTGGCCTTTGTCACACTTGGCGGGACAACCCCTGCTGAGCCTACTTCCTTTTCTCCACCCAGAGGAGAGGCTGAGTAACCATGCACCCCTTCATATATCTAGTGGCTCAGTAGATAGCACGAGCACCTGATCGACCCACTCTTATGTGTTTGTAGCTAGTGCACCTGTTGGTTAAGAAGCAGTGCCTAGACCACTCCCTATTCAGTCCAATCATTTAGCAGGTTAGGTGACCAGCACCTACCATACCAGTTTCTCAGATTGCTCCTTCCCCTAAGCGTTAGTAGCCAGTTGTTACTCTTTCTATTGCTCCAGCGGATGTAGCTTGTGTTTGGGTTCCCCCTCCTTCCTCTTCCTCTAAGAAAAGCAGTGCCCAGACTGGGCCTCTTTTGTCTTCTTCTCAATAGTTTTCTATATTTGCTAGGCTCTCTCACTCTAAGAATTCCAAGCAGACCCCGGGGCTTCTTATAGCTCTTGTTCCCTTGGTCCCTTAGGTAGTGGGTTCAAACTTGGATTCATCCTGCACCTCTAGCCTTGGGGAATGGCTCAAGAAATAGAAACTAGAGACTATGATTAATGGAATCTAAGGCAGCTAGATATCAAACGGCATAGGCAGTATCTCAGAAGGAGCCAATTCAAAGGAGGGTAGTCCCCCTATAATGGGAACCATGCCCACTTCCAATTACGTTGAACATGGAGGTCATAGTTGCCCCTAAGATAGAAGAAATTTAGGGACGAAGCTTCTCTCCTCTTACACATAGTGGTGATAAGGAGAACATCACTTATATTATAGTGGCCCCTCTTATTGCTACTACTTTACCACAAGCTTGGGTCCCCAATGACAATGCTGCTCGATCCCTCCCTCAGAGGATTCAAAGCATAATCCACTTAGCGTGAGGTAGAGGAGCTATTAGTAGGGAGAGGTTACTCCATCAGATTGCACAGGTGCACATTCAGTTATAGAGACAGTCCTTGAGGTATAGGTACCGTTGGTAGAAAGGAAAGCCACCATAGGATCCAGTTAGTTCAGTTACTTCAATTAAACTGTAGGCATGTGCTCCCAGTGTTGGAAAAAATCCATGTTGCCATAAATGAAGATAGTAGTTGGAGCCTGCTTGACCTAAGCTCAGTTCAGTTATGGTATCCCCTCCATAGTTAGATGCCCTTACTAAATCCCACCGTAATAGGTGGGTATGGAGACAATGATAGGTAGACTCTCTTATCGAGACAATATAGTTGGTTGAGGCAGTTGAGAAGTTAAATACAGAGGTTCCCTCTGGGTCAGAGGTAGTCCCGAAGATTTTTGACATAGTGGCAGATAAATATGATGTTGTTCCTCTCGATGATTTTCTAGTTTGGGTATAGGAAGTTCCAGTTCCTAGCCTAATAGGGTCTCTTCCCCTATGGGTCCATATATAAAAGCCTTCTATCAGACCCTTTTCAAGTAGGACACACTCGAGAAGGAGTTAGATGGAGTTATAATAGTGCTCTAAGTATAAATGATTAATAGACGAGGCCTCTGGGATGAGCAGAGAGAGTCAGAGGATGTTGATGAGCATGGAGAGCCCAATGCAGGTGGATCTCCCCGGTTAGTTGATATAAAGGCCACTGTTTTACACCTATAGACTCATAAAGTAGAGATGGATAGAGCCATGATAGTGATGACCACTCAGTTGATAGCCTTTGGGGCCATGCTGCGAGTAATGGTCATAGGTACTCCTACTATATCTAGGGATGAGCCAGCAGTACTACCAGTCGCCCCTAACCTAGTAAGAGTGGATAGAATCTAGAGAGTAGTCCCCATAGCACCTACAATAGCTACCTTTACTACTCTGGTCTAGAGTTAGTCATCTCAGTTTTAGCTAAGTAGATTAGGGATTTGATAGCACAAAAATTTGAGTAGACCATTTTCGCTAGGAAGTCTGGAAAGGTAATTAGTAGGGGGAGACCTTACCCAGTTGAGTACGAGCAAGAGCCTTACCCCCAAGATTTATCCATCAATAGTTTAGAGTATTTGGTAGATTTGGGAATCTCAGGTAGCATGTGGCTCTGTACTGAGCTATATATTACAACAAAGGAGGGAATAATGGTTTAATGTTGAGATTGTTTATCAATAATTTAGTTGTGGTGGCATTTACATATCACTACAACCTCCCTAATAATTTAGTGCCCACCTTTTAGAGCTTGAGCAACTATTTGTTTAGAGGTTTGTTAGTGTCGAGCACAGAGTTATAGTTGGAGAGTTAGTTGTGGCCAAACAGCATCCCCATGAGACTACTAGATTATATAATCTGATGGAGGAACCTCAGTTTATAGTTTGAGCCTCATTTATAGGAGCATTATGTAGTAGAGATTTTGCTGATTAACATATATGGCCCTATAGCACCATACCTAAATGGTTTCAGTGCTAGAATCTGCAAAAAATTATTAATTAAGGTAATAAGTTTGTAGGACAACATACCCGATATAGTCCTTCCTAAGATTTAGAGTCAACCCTCACATAGACCTTAGCGACATGAGTCTTCAGCAGCACCTCCTCCTAGGAAAGGGTAGGTACATAGTATATATGGGCGATCATATAAGGGCAAGAAGCCTATAGTCAATTCAGCACAATCGCAGTAGTCGTATACACATGGCCAGTCAGCATCAAAGCCTAGACCCTCCCATAGGACACTAGAGAGTCAACAGTACCTACAGAAGAAGCTTAATAAGGAATACTCATTTAAGAGGGAGAGTGTAAAGAAGATATTCAAATTTCTTATGAAGAATAACATTTTGACATTCCAGATGAATAATATAGTGGATGAAGTGGGGTAGACGCATCACCCAATCAATTGTCCCTTCAATAGATATATCGAGCATGTTATAGAAGATTGTTATGTGTTCATAGATAGAGTTGAGAGACTCATAGCCAGTGGGAAGATGCACCTTCGGGATAGTGACTTAGTTGAGCTCTAAGGTAAGACTACTCAGATTTTTTAGAAGATTTCAAGTTTTATGCGCAATGACAATCATATAAGTGGTAGTAGATCACCTCATTGTTTTAAGGGAGAGTGACAGCTAGCACTCTCTTGGAAGACAAAGCAGATGATCAAACAAATAGTTTAGAGTTTAGAGGCAATTAAGAGGAGGCCTTCTCAGGCCAAGTCGATAGTTAACAACCTAGTGACTTTGTTAGTTCCTTTTTCTTCTTCTTTTATTATTGTGCCCACTAAGCATATTTCTTTTTCTTCATTATGTAATAAGAAAATGTATGAAAGAGAAAAAATTATTGTAACTTCATAAGGGAAGATGGGACCCCTTCCCATGTTTATGGTAAAGGATTTTGTTCTCCCTTCGACTGATGTTGAAATAATAAAAGAAGATGATTCTGACTATTTTTGGTCTTATGTTCCTTCTAGCTTTACTTCTTCTAGCACTCATTATTTTCATGAATAACATATTTCTTGGAATGTTAATGATTCTTTATGTGATGATGAGTCTGAGTGTGAAGAAGAATCTATATTTACTATTTTAAAGGGTGGTTATTACATGGATTCAGAAGCTGAGTCTAAGAACCCACTGTAGTCACTCACCTTAAAGCCAACACAAGCCATCACCACTGAGCTAAGTAAATCTTGTATCTAGTTTTACTCAATACAAAAGGTTCACTTGCATTCATGGAAAGTCCTTCCACCTTGGATGACTAAAATATAAAAGAAAAAGACAAAAAACATCATTACCCGCCAGGATGATCCTAGACCTTCTTCCCAAGAGCACTTTAGGGAGAAAGGAAAGGCCCTCAACTAAAGGTTAATTATAATATGTTGGCTCACTTAAGTAATATTCCATCCCTTCTTAGTATTTACAATGCTTTGATGATGTCTCCCAACTTGAGAGAAACTCTATTGAAGGCATTGCTTAAGCCAGAATCTTATCAAGCCTTCTTTGCTTCAAAATAAGTTGGGGATGGATGTTATTAGAGAGAGATACCTTACATTACCTTTTTAGATAGTGATCTTCTCTTAGAGACTTTCAAGCACAATCATACCTTATATGTCACCGCTGAAGTCAATAGTTATGAGTTAAATAGGGTACTAATTGACCAAATAGCTTCAATTAATATCTTGAGCTATGAAACTTTAAGGTGACTCTCTCTCAGTCATTTGAAGCTCACTTCTAATAAGATTATATTGAAAGGCTTCAATGAACAAGGCTAATGTGATTTAGGGTTTATCACCATGCCTTTGAAGTTTATAAATTTTCTAACTGAGACAATGTTTTATATGATTAAAGCTGATATTTCATATATGACTCTCTTAGGAAGGCCTTGGATTCATGAATATGGAATGGTTCCCTCTACCCTACACCAATGTATGAAGCATATGATGAATGATGTCGAGTATTTCATTCCTGGGGGCACTCAGCCTTTCACCGTGCATGAGGTCACTAATTATGATGATGTTGAGCATTAAGTACATCAGAAGACTCAAAGACTTGCCCTTGCCCAGTCACCAGTGATACCTATTAGTATTGTATAGGGTCATATGTAGTCACCTGCATAGAGTCCTATCATAGGTTGGTATTGAAGCAGGAGTTTCCATTATAAATTTTGATAGATCTCCTTTTTAATTTCTAGTTAGGCATGATATTCTCCTTAGTAAAGGTAGGGGAGGATGAGGTAGAGGTAGATGTAAAGGTTGGGAGTCAGCTCGCCCTTTGTGAAACTTTGACACTCAAATTCCTCCTCCCTCGCATCTTTACACTTCTTCTTTGACTATCAAGTCTGACTCTTCAGATCATGAGATGATCGATGCTCCTTTTCATTCAGTTCCCTTATTGTCGATGGATTCTACTGATTATAGTTCACTCTCTACCTTCTATAAGTACATGATACCTAAGGGTGATTTAATTATTGATAATAACTCAGATGAGAAAGGGGACTTCAAACATCAAACAACTAGCAAACAATCCCTTTTCCATCAGATGTATGGAATAAGAGTCAAAGAGTCCCATCAAAGGTCTTATATTGCTCCTTCCACTAGTGTTGGTAGTCCACCACTGACTAGCAAGCTATTTTTAGCTCTACTATACAAATCCTTTGTACCACCATGATCTAATGAGTGTGCCTCTTTATCCCATAGTGTAGGTGCCCCACTAGGTCCTAGGAGTCAGGGTCTTATGAAGATTGTTGAAAGTTTGTTAGGGATGTTAAGCCCTCTTGAACTTAGTCCCAAGCTAATTTAAAGAGAGAGGTGAATTGGAAAACCTTAAAACCAAAGCACAATCCAAATCACCACAAACAAAGTGCGGAAGAAAAGTAAATGCGGAAGCGATAATAAGAAAAGAACACACCGGATTTATAGTGGTTCGATCAAACCTTGACCTACGTCCACTCCTTGGAGGCACCCTCCAAGTATTGCACTAACACAAGTGTCTCTCCTTTAGCCCCCACAGCTAGGCGGAGAAGCCTTACAAAATCACTTCCACCTTCCCCGGTGCGGCGGAGTCGCCGGGTCCTTTGACACCAAAGAGATCTTCTTCTTTGGTGAACTTACCTCGAGACAAGCCTTGAATCCGATGGTACTAAGATGCGAGTTCGCCGGAGCAACCGTGTGGATCCCCCACCACACTCCCTTGAGTTCCTCCCCCTCACAGGATCTTCTCCCTCTCAAACTCCACCCTTTCCTCTCTCCCTTTCAAGCTCTCTCTTCAAGTTTTCCCCACAAGAACGAAGCTACAATGGCTGTCAAAGACACTTACAAAGTGCCATGCTATAGCTTAAATAGGAGCTCTCAAAACGAGCTCATTAATGCAAGTTGCCGACATTATCGTCCAGGCCGATTGGTTCAATTTTAGCTCATTAGCCCGGGACGATCTGGGACGATCAGAAGGAAATTGGTTATATCGTCCTGGCCGATCTTACGATCGTCCGGGCCGATTAGTTTAAAACCAACTCTATCGTCCTGATCACAGCCCTGGGAACAGTCCTGGCCGATTGAAATTTGGTCTTGATCGTCCAGGCCGATCTCACGATCATCCTGGACGATATGATCATATCAATCAGCATTTAATTCCTTCCAAATAAAACCAGATCAATTTAGGCATGATTGAATTAGATCGTCCCGGACGATAGGATTATCGTCCTGGCCGATTTCCTAAAATAAAGAATACCTAAACTGATTATGGCGGCTAATTTCTTTCTGAATTGAGCATATCGTCCTGGCCGATACAAGTATCGTCCAGGCCGATCAGTGACGGCTGCCTTAATGAGGATGCCCTAAATTAGGGTTTCTGGTGTTAGACCGATCGGCCAGGCCGATAGGACTATCGTCCAGGCCGATGTTACCAAAACCAGAAATCCTAATGGGAGCATCATGAAAACTTCTATGTTACAAAGCAACAGGTCCCACACCCAATACAATTGACTCAAGAAAGGAAAAGATTACAAACTGACACAGACCTAGTCTACCCAATCTTGAGCTGGTTCTGAATTGCAGTCTTGATCGTGTGGTCCTGAAACGTTAGTACATAAGGCAATCGTATAAAAAAGGAAATGTTTGCTATCATCAAAATCATGAACCATAGATCCGTAACAATCTCCCCCTTTTTGATGATGGCAAACACCTTCAAAAATGAATTTTCAAAAAAGGACAAATTTCTCCAAAAGTCCCCCTCACTTGAATAACCCTTAAAAAATAGGGAGATAAAAAATTCTTTTTGTTGTTTTTAATTTTTTGAAAAGAGAAAAAAAAATGAAACAGTTACGTTCTCCCCCTTTTGACATTATCAAAAAGAGAGAAGGCACAGTAAAAGCAAATCTAGAGAAAGAAAAAAATCCTTAAAATGAGAAAGTTACCTCTTAATTTTAAAACTTAGTAAAATTGGATTGACAACGCATAGTCCAGAAAAGGTTGGAAATTCAGATTTAGAAAGTCCAAAACTCAAGTTTCTTTAAAAAGGTTCAAAAACTTTTTAATTCAATATCCAAATCATAAAATAAATTTTGGAAAGAAACAATCATTTTTCAAAAACTCCTTCCATAAAATATATCTAATAGAAGATCAATGCAAAAATTTTTGAGTCAGGAATCAAGATTTTCAAAACCAAGTATCGAAGTACCAAGGGTTTTCTTAAGCTTTTAAGACAAAACAAGAAAGGTAAGCATTAAATTTTGGGCTCATTTTATGCCTCTTGACAATTGATTGGCGCACTGCGCATCTTTTGATACACTTTGTGTATTCTATATTTTCAATTTGGCGTCTTTGCGCATCTTTTATTTTTGGCATCTTTGGCCAATTTTTTGCATATGCTACCTTTCTTAAATCTTAAAAATAAAAAGTAAACCCATCTTAGTGATAGAACGATTTTCTTGATTAAGAAAATTATGAATTAGATTCAACCAATTTGCAACAGATTCCTATGCGATAAATAAAATGTAGGGAGAGAAAAGAAATTGTTTCAAAAACCAATTTTAAAATATGAAAAAGATTTTAAATCAAAATTAAAAATAACCCCTTTTAGGAAATAGAGATTGGAAACAAAAAAACCTGAGTTTCCTTCCTCTACCTAGTTTTAGAGACGTCAAACTCAACTTTACCAAAGATTTCTTAAAAAGAAGTAAAATTTTCACTTTTTAGAAAAGTGAGTGTGTGTGTATGATAAAAGAAAGAGAGAAAAAGAGAACGAAAAACAAGAACAAAAGAGAGAGAAAAAAAAATGAAAAAAGAAAAACAAAACAAAGAAAACGAAAGCTAAAGAAAAAACAAGAAAAAAAAACATGAAAAGGCTAATTTAACCATTGTCTCTTTCCTGGTCTGATGCTTCTGAGACCAGATCTGCCCAAGAAATTTTTTGTTTTTCATTATTTTTCCAGTTTGAAATTTGCTTCCCCTTGCCCTTTTCTTTTGTAGGAAAAATCCTTGAATTAGGGCACTCTTTTTTCATATGTCCAAGCTTCCTGCATTGAAAGCAAACAACGTCAGAAGAACTATGGACATTCTTACCATCTTTTCCTCTTTTCAACTTTTGCTTATGCCTTGGTGAGTTTTGTAATTTGCATGATAATTCATTGTTATCGTCACCAAGTAAACGTCCTCTTTCCGTATCTTCAGCTTTTAGAGCGATCGTTTCACCTGCATCCAAAAGTCTTTGACCAAATCCTTGCTCGTAGGCAATTAGTGAGCCAATTAAATTATCAATAGAATACGCATTCAAATCTTTAGATTCACATATAGCAACTACTTTAGCATCGAATTTATCCAATAAACATCGAAGAATTTTGTTAACTTTTTCAAAATTTGAAAACTCTTTTCCTAAAGCTTGCAATGATGTAGTAATTTGAATAAACCTTGTATACATGTCTAAAATTGTTTCATAAGGTTTCATGGAAAATAATTCAAAATCATGCATTAAAAAATTCAACTTTGATTGCTTGATTTCACTAGATCCTTCGTATACGGTATGCAATTTATCCCAAATTTCCTTACTGGTAGTGCACATGGATACTAACATAAAATCATCAGAATTTAAAGCACAGAAAAAGCAATTTAAAGACTTTGCATTCAATTGAGCATTTACTTGTTCTTCCCTACTCCATTGATTAAAAGGAATATCAATTTTAACTCCATTAACAATTCGTGACGGTGATGAATAACCAGTTAAAATCATATGCCACATGCGAAAATCAATCGATTGCAAGAAAATAGACATGCGAGTTTTCCAAAAATCAAATGACATATTTTCAAATAAAGGAGGTCTGGTGATTGAATATCCTTCCGCAACATTACGATTTGAAAAGTTAGCCATAGATCGAAATTCAAAAGCTTTTAAAAACTTATTATATGAAAACCGCTCTGATACCACTTGAAAGTTCGTTCGGGATGTTAAGCCCTCTTGAACTTAGTCCCAAGCGAATTAAAAGAGAGAGGTGAATTGGAAAACCTTAAAACCAAAGCACAATCCAAATCACCACAAACAAAGTGCGGAAGAAAAGTAAATGCGGAAGCGATAATAAGAAAAGAACACACCGGATTTATAGTGGTTCGGTCAAACCTTGACCTACGTCCACTCCTTGGAGGCACCCTCCAAGTATTGCACTAACACAAGTGTCTCTCCTTTAGCCCCCACAGCTAGGCGGAGAAGCCCTTACAAAATCACTTCCACCTTCCCCGGTGCGGCGGAGTCGCCGGGTCCTTTGACACCAAAGAGATCTTCTTCTTTGGTGAACTTACCTCGAGACAAGCCTTGAATCCGATGGTACTAAGATGCGAGTTCGCCGGAGCAACCGTGTGGATCCCCCACCACACTCCCTTGAGTTCCTCCCCCTCACAGGATCTTCTCCCTCTCAAACTCCACCCTTTCCTCTCTCCTTTTCAAGCTCTCTCTTCAAGTTTCCCCCACAAGAACGAAGCTACAATGGCTGCCAAAGACATTTACAAAGTGTCATGCCATAGCTTAAATAGGAGCTCTCAAAACGAGCTCATTAATGCAAGTTGCCGACATTATCGTCCAGGCCGATAGGCATATCATCCTGGCCGATTGGTTCAATTTCAGCTCATTAGCCCGGGACGATCTGGGACGATCAGAAGGAAATTGGTTATATCGTCCTGGCCGATCTTACGATCGTCCGGGCCGATTAGTTTAAAACCAACTCTATCGTCCTGATCACAGCCCTGGGAACAGTCCTGGCCGATTGAAATTTGGTCTTGATCGTCCAGGCCGATCTCACGATCGTCCTGGACGATATGATCGTATCAATCAGCATTTAATTCCTTCCAAATAAAACCAGATCAATTTAGGCATGATTGAGTTAGATCGTCCCGGACGATAGGATTATCGTCCTGGCCGATTTCCTAAAATAAAGAATACCTAAACTTATTATTGCGGCTGATTTCTTTCTGAATTGAGCATATCGTCCTGGCCGATACAAGTATCGTCCAGGCCGATCAGTGACGGCTGCCTTAATGAGGATGCCCTAAATTAGGGTTTCTGGTGTTAGACCGATCGGCCAGGCCGATAGGACTATCGTCCAGGCCGATAGGACTATCGTCCAGGCCGATGTTACCAAAACCAAAAATCCTAATGGGAGCATCATGAAAACTTCTATGTTACAAAGCAACAGGTCCCACACCCAATACAATTGACTCAAGAAAGGAAAAGATTACAAACTGACACAGACCTAGTCTACCCAATCTTGAGCTGGTTCTAAATTGCAGTCTTGATCGTGTGGTCTTGAAACGTTAGTACATAAGGCAATCGTATAAAAAAGGAAATGTTTGCTATCATCAAAATCATGAACCATAGATCCGTAACAATTGTTATGGATAAGGAGGTTACAAATGTCCCTCATTACTTTTCCCCTTTTGTCGAAGGATGTGTTGACCAAGGTATCATTCCTTAGACATGGGTTGATGAATGAGCTCTATAATAAACCCATGTTTGGCAAACTGATTTACCTCAAAACTAGGAAAGGCATGAGTTATATGGGGAAGAATCGATATACTCATACCAACGTTCACTTGATATCTCATTCATATCAATTTTTTATCTTATGGATGAAGAAAACCCATATGATGTTGAGGATAGGGTCCTTGACACTCCACATATATTCGAAGATTGTACCACTTCTACAATTGACATACAATGTGTGGTAAACTTGGGTATTGAATCAGATCCTAGCCTATTTTTTATAGTGCCTTATTGTCTGACTCAGATGATCAAAATTAGAATAAGATACTCTTAGATTTTAAACACTGCTTTGCCTGGAATTACATTGAGATGCTTGGTCTAAACCCAGAGATAACAGTCCATAAGTTGGCTATTAATGCTGATATAGTCCCTATTAAATAATCACCTTGTAAGATGAGATTGGAGATTGAATAATAAGTAATCGCTGAGACTAAGAAGCTTATAGAAGTTGAATTTATTCATGAAGAGAAGTATCCCACTTGGCTTGCTAATGTTGTTCCAATCTGAAAGAAGTACGGACATATTCATGAATGTATTGACTTCTGTGATTTGAATAAGGCATGCCCTAAAGAAGATTTTCCTCTTACATTCCCTAAGCATATGGTTAATATCGCTTCATCCCATAGCATTTTCTCCTTCATGGATGATTCATCTGGTTATAATTAGATAAAGATGGCCACTAAATATGAGAAGTTTATTGCATTTCACACACCTATAGGTATATTCTATTACAAGGTGATGCCCTTCAGTCTCAAGAATGCTAGGGCCACCTATCAGCGTACTATGATTGTTATCTTTGATGATATGATACATGATTAAGTTGAATTCTATGTGGATGATTTGGTGGTCAAAAGGAAGGTTCGTGGAGTTCACCTTTGAGATTTATGAAAGTTTTTGAATGAATGCACAAATTTAATTTAAAAATGAATATGTTGAAATGTGCCTTTGGTGTTAGTGCAGGAAAGTTTTTGGGGTTTATAGTCTATTACCGTGGTATTGAGATTGATCCTTCTATGATCAAAGCCATAGTGAACCTAATGAAAGTTCGATGGGGATGTTAAGCCCTATGAACTTAGTCCCAAACTAACCAAGAGGGGGGGTGAATTGGTATTTTAAAAACTTCGTTTTTTTAAACAAAGAAATAAAGTTGCATAAACCAAATCACACAACGGAAATAATGCGGAATTTTAAACGTGCGGAAGCAAGAAAAGAAACACAGAGATTTATAGTGGTTCGGTCGACTCGACCTACGTCCACTCCTTGGAGGCACCCTCCAAGTATTGCACTACACAAAAAGTGACTCTCCTTTAGCCCCCACGGCTAGGTGGAGAAACCCTTACAAGAACCTCCTTTTTGCCACCCCGGCAAGGCAGAGAACCTCTCTCCTTTTGCTTCCTCCTGAAGCTGGCAGAGAACCAGAACCAAAAGCACAACTCCTTACCTCTACCGACCCTTCCACGGACGAGAAACTCTAGACGAAGACGACGCAAAGAGATCCTTGAAGCAACCCTTGTGAAACCCCTCACAAGTTCCCCCTCACAAGATCCTCTCTCTCTCTTCTCTCTCTCTTTCTCTCCTCAAGGTCTTCTTAGGTCAAGGCAGCAGCCAAAGGTCATTGAAAAACGTTGAACAAGAGCTCTTTAAATAGAAGAGCTTCAAAAGAGCTCATTAATTGCAAGTTGCCGACTTTATCGTCCAGGCCGATATGGACATCGGCCTGGCCGATCAGTACAAATTAATGAAGATCGGCCAGAGCATAGCCCTGGATGCCAGAGTGGACGATTGAAAATTAGCTTGATAGTCCAGGCCGATCTCACGATCGTCCTGGCCGATCAGTTCAAATCAGACGAAAATCGTCCTGACAATAGCTCTGAATATGGTCTGGCCGATATTGATCGTCCTGAAGTAACTTAAGGTTTTTGACTAGATCGGCCTGGCCGATCCTGCGATCGTCCAGGACGATATGATCGTATCAATCATCCTTAATTACTTCCTTGATTTCCTGAACAATTATGGCATAATCTGTTAATATCGTCCAGGCCGATCCGATGATCGTCCTGGCCGATAATTTAAAGATATGTTATACCATACTTGTCCATGGCGGCTACTTCTTTCTGTTTTGAGCTTATCGTCCTGGCCGATACACGTATCGTCCAGGCCGATCGGTTAACGTTGGCTGCCTTAATCAAGAACCCTTAATTAGACTTTCTGTTTTAAGCTGATCGTCCAGGCCGATATAAGATATCGTCCTGGACGATATGAGTAAAAACAGAATTTCTAATTCTCTCAAGTGTGTGTGTGAAGGGTTACAAAGTATCAGTCTTTTTGACTATTACAAGTGGACTCAAAAGGTAAAAATAAAAGTACAGACTGACTCAACCCTAACCCTACGCATTCCTGAACTTGGCTCCTTTTTGATTGTCCGATCGTCGATTCCTGAAAAGTTAGAAGCAACAAGCTGTCCAAGAAAAGTAGTGTTTGTCAATCATCAAAACATAAGACATGAAAAAATAGATTTGCAACAATCTCCCCCTTTTTGATGATGACAAAACACATTAAAGGGATTTAATCACAACCATGAAAAAATAACCTCATAAACTTCTCCCCCTTTTGACATATCAAAAAGGAGGGCACATTAAAGCTTAGTAAAAGAAATTCCCACTTTTTTTTTTTTTTTTTTTTTTTTTTTTTTTTTTTAAGCACATCAATGATATAGTATTCCATGTGATTGTTTTAAAAATTTGTGAGTTAATGTGTTACCAATCTTATTTAATCCATAGAATAGGAGAATATCCGTTCATGGTTTACCCTTAGCCAAAATATTGTCTTAGGGTAGAATCGTCTTTTGAAATCAATAACCTAACTCAAATAATTAATTGAATATGAGAAAAAGAATCTACCCACAACTTGGCATAAGGAAAATATCTCCATAAAACAATGAGGTAGATTTGTCACAATCGAACGATAATCGAGATCAAGCCTTTGAGAATCAAAACTTCTAAGTTCTAAAAAGATATAAAAAGAGAGAATAGCTTGCTTTTGAGTGGGCTCATTTTATGCCTCTTGTCAATGTTGTGGCGCTTTGCGCATCCTTTTATAGATTTTTCAATTTTTTGGCGTCTTTGCGCTTCTTTTGTTGGCATCATTGGCCAAAATTTTTTTTTATTTTTGCAAGCTAGATTCCCTTTTAGACTCTTTTTAAAAAAACTTAGTTGTGAATATATCTTCTCAGATATTAGAGAATAGGAGCTCTCTCTCTAACATAGGGAAGAATTACCACAAGCAGGATTAATAATTGAAGACAAGAATAACGAGGGATCATGAGGTGACAAAAAAACTTTTAATCATTGTAAATATAAGATAGATTTGCTTAAGCAAGCTTTTAGAAAGAATCTTAGTTTCATAAGCAATCTTTTATTCTGAGATAGACTTTTGATTAGAAAAGAAAATTATGCCACTAATACTAAGTTAGGTAAAGAGACACAATCACAAGATATTCATACTATCTAGGGATTAAGTGGATGAAAACATATTAACTACAAATTGTTAAAGACAAGACAAGAGATATCATATCAGTGAAGATCTAAAAACTAAGGTAAAAGAAAAAGAAGACAACAAAAAGAAAAAATTTTCATGCATTTATGTCAATCACACCCAATCTGGTCCTTAAAGAGCTGAAAGTGTCGAAGGCCAGTGGTTTAGTAAAGATGTCTGCCAGTTGGTTTTCAGTTGTCACATGGTGTAACTCAATGTCTCCCTTAGTCACATGATCTCTAATAAAGTGATGCCTAATGTCAATGTGTTTAGTTCTTGAATGTTGGATAGGATTTTTAGAGATGCATATGGCACTAGTGTTGTCACAAAAAATTGAGATGGTGCTTACATGTACTCCTAGATCCAATACCTGTTGTTTCAACCAAAGAACTTGGGCCACACAACTTCCAAGAGCAATGTATTCAGCTTCAGCAGTGGACAGTGCAACAGAATTTTGCTTTCTACTAGACCAAGAGACCAAGGATTGTCCAATGAATTGACAAGTTCCAGAGGTGCTCTTTCTATCCACCTTGCATCCTGCAAAATCAGAGTCAGAAAAACCAATAATCTCAAAAGAAGTGCTATGTCTAGGGTACCAAATCCCTAATCCTTGTGTCCCCAAAAGGTATCTAAAAATCCTTTTAATAGCAGTCATGTGGGATTCCTTAGGGTCAGCTTGAAACCTAGCACAAAGACAAACACTAAACATAATGTCAGGTCGGCTTGCAGTTAAGTAAAGTAAAGATCCAGTCATGCCTCTATACTTCTTCTGATCAACAGACTTACCACTTGGGTCCTTATCCAACGGAGCACTAGAAGTCATGGGAGTGTTAATTGGCTTGGCTTTGTCCATCTCATATTTCTTCAAAATGTCTCTTATGTATTTTGTTTGATTTAGAAAAGTGCCATCTTCCAATTGTTTTATGCTAAACCCCAAAAAGTAAGACAATTCTCCCATTAAACTCATTTCAAACTCTCTATTCATTGTTTTAGAAAAGTCATCACACAAATTTTTATTTGAAGATCCAAAGAGTATATCATCAACATAAATCTGAACAATGAGTAAATCATCTCCAACTTTTTTAAGAAAAAGGGTGGTGTCTACGCTCCCCTTGACAAACTCCCTCTCTAGTAAGAATGTGCTAAGCCTCTCATACCAAGCTCTAGGTGCTTGTTTTAAACCATACAAAGCCTTTTTTAATTTAAACACATGATTTGGAAATTGAGAACTCTCAAAACCTGGAGGTTGTTCTACAAACACATCTTCTTTTATCTCCCCATTTAAAAAGGCACTCTTGACATCCATTTGAAAAAGCTTAAATCCTTTATAACAAGCAAAGGCTAATAGCACTCTAATGGCTTCCAATCTAGCTACAGGGGCAAAAGTCTCTTCAAAGTCTATCCCTTCTATTTGATTGTACCCCTTAGCCACTAATCTTGCTTTATTCCTCACCACCACTCCTGAATCATTCACTTTGTTCTTAAATACCCACTTTGTTCCAACTACACTTTGTTCCTTAGGTCTTTCCACAAGTTCCCAAACATCATTCCTAACAAATTGATTCAACTCTTCTTGCATTGCTATCATCCAAAACTCATCAGAGAGGGCTTGATTAATGGTGGTGGGTTCAGTCATAGAGATAAAGGCAGAGTGGTTCACCTCCTTCCTAAGTCCATGTCTAGTCTTAACTCCAATCTTTAGGCAAAGTGTGTGAAGTTTCTCCCCTTTCATCAAAAGTTTCTATTCCTTGGTTGACTCCTTCTACTCCTCCATTGCTTAGGTGCTCATTCTCCTTCCCCAAATTTTCTACTCCACTTGTAATCTCTCCAACATCATCATCATCTACTCCATGCTTCTTATGATCAGACTCATCAAAAACTACATGGGTTGTCTCTTCCACCATCAAGGTTCTCTTGTTAAACACTCTAAAAGATTTCCCAACACTAGAATATCCTAAGAATACTCCTTCATCAGATTTAGGATCAAATTTTCCCAAGTGAGACTTTCCATTATTGTGAATGAAAACTTTACAACCAAAGACATGAAGGTGGGAAAGATTAGGTGTTCTACCCTTAAGGATCTCATAGGGTGTCTTTTCTAATTTGACTCTAACATTCACCCTATTCAACACATAACAAGCTGTGTTAACCGCTTCAGCCCAAAAGTATTTTGGAAGTGAATACTCAGCAAGCATGGCTCTAGCGGCTTCCACCAAAGTCCGGTTCTTCCTTTCAGCTACTCCATTCTGCTGAGGAGTCCTAGGAGCTGAAAAATTGTGGCTAATCCCCTTCTCCTCACAAAAATCTCCAAATCTTTCATTTTCAAACTCTCCCCCATGATCACTATGGATGGTCAAAATCTCACATCCTAGCTTCTTCTGAATCCAAGTAGAAAAAGTTTTAAACTCCTCAAAAGACTCATTTTTATGAGAAAGAAATCTAGTCCAAGTGAACCTCGAGTAGTCATCAACAATCACAAAACCATAGACTTTCCCTCCCAAACTTGCTATGCTAATGGGTCCAAACAAATCCATGTGAAGGACTTCTAAAGGTCTAGAGGTGCTAATGTCCTTTATGGGGTGAAAAGAGGAGTGAATTTGCTTTCCTAGTTGACAGGCATCACAAAGGTGGTCTTTTGTAAACTTAAGTTTGGGAACACCTCTAACTAGGTCCTTTTGGGTCACTTTCCTAAGGGTTTTCATACTTGCATGACAAAGCCTCCTGTGCCACAACCAAGAATCATCAATGACAGTTTTTAAGCAAAAAGAAGCAGCACATTCAATGCTATTTAAATCAAGCATATAGACGTTGTTTACCCTCTTTCCCTGCAAAATGGTGTTGTTGCTTAAACTTACAATGCATGAATTTGTGAAGAATTGTACGATGAAGCCTTTGTCACAGAATTGACTGATGCTGAGCAAGTTGTGCTTCAATCCATCTACAAGCAAAACATTTTCAATCATAAGGTTCTTGGAATTACCAATTATACCTGCTCCTACCACCTTCCTGGTGGTGTTGTCTCCAAGAGTAACCTTGCCTCCAGTCCTGGATTCTAGTACAACAAACTGGCTAGCATCACCAGTCATATGTCGAGAGCATCCACTGTCCAGGTACCACATACTCTCACGAGGTCTTTTGTGAGAGGCTTCCTCTTCTTGATCAATTTGATCTTTTCCCATGAAACACAAGTTTGTAGTTTCTTCCTCTGGTTCAGTCTCAGAAGAATCAGTGCCAGATTCTGCCCAGAAGCTCCTTTGGTTTTTCTTTTTGTCCTTCCTAGACTTTGCTTTCTCATCACCTTTTTCCTTTTCTTTGCTTGAATGATCTTGAAGTGTAGGACAATCGGCTCTTACATGTCCAGGTTTCCTGCATTCAAAACAAACAACATCAGAAGATCCTTTAATATGTTTATGATCCTTACCTTTTCTCCAACTTTGATGATGCTTTTGTTTCTTCCTTAGAAAGCTTTTGAATTGCCTTGTGATGAAGGCAACTCCATCGCTTTCAGACCCAGAAGATTCAGAATCCGATTTGTGTGCCTTCAATGCAATTGTTTTCTCCTTTTTCTTTTCACCTGTATCAAGATTTCTTTGATTCACCCCTTGCTCGTAAGCAATGAGTGAGCCAAGCAAGTTGTCAATAGAATAGGTGTTTAAATCTTTAGATTCAGTAATTGCAGTAATTTTTGCATCATAGGTTGAAGGCAAGCATCTCAAATTCTTGTTAACTTTTTCATAGTTCGAAAGCTCTTTTCCTAGTGCATGTAATGAGGTAGCAATCTGAGTAAACCTAGTGTACATGTCAGAAATCGATTCATGAGGTTTCATACGAAAAAGTTCGTAGTCATGCAAGAGAATGTTTAAACGGGATTGTTTGACTTCATTAGTGCCTTCATAAGTAATGCACAATTTATCCCAAATTTCTTTACCAGTTTTGCAAGTTGAAACACGCATGTAATCCTCAGATTTTAATGCACAGAAAAAACAATTCAAACATTTAGCATTTAGTTGAGCTAAATCTCGTTCATCAAAAGTCCATTCGGTAAAAGCAACTTCCGTTTTAAAACCGTTAATTTCACGAGAAGGTGGAGAATACCCTTCTTGTATAAGCATCCACATGCGATAATCAGTAGATTGTAAAAAAGTTGACATGCGAGTTTTCCAGAAATCAAAAGGTAGGTTATCGAACAGAGGAGGTCGGGTAATAGAATACCCTTCCGTAGTGTTGCGATTCCCAAAGTTAGACATGGATCAAATTCAAAAAGTTTTTAAACTTTAATTTTCGAATCAGGAGCTCTGATACCACTTGAAAGTTCGATGGGGATGTTAAGCCCTATGAACTTAGTCCCAAACTAACCAAGAGGGGGGGTGAATTGGTATTTTAAAAACTTTGTTTTTTTAAACAAAGAAATAAAGTTGCATAAACCAAATCACACAACGGAAATAATGCGGAATTTTAAACGTGCGGAAGCAAGAAAAGAAACACAGAGATTTATAGTGGTTCGGTCGACTCGACCTACGTCCACTCCTTGGAGGCACCCTCCAAGTATTGCACTACACAAAAAGTGACTCTCCTTTAGCCCCCACGGCTAGGTGGAGAAACCCTTACAAGAACCTCCTTTTTGCCACCCCGGCAAGGCAGAGAACCTCTCTCCTTTTGCTTCCTCCTGAAGCTGGCAGAGAACCAGAACCAAAAGCACAACTCCTTACCTCTACCGACCCTTCCACGGACGAGAAACTCTAGACGAAGACGACGCAAAGAGATCCTTGAAGCAACCCTTGTGAAACCCCTCACAAGCTCCCCCTCACAAGATCCTCTCTCTCTCTTCTCTCTCTCTTTCTCTCCTCAAGGTCTTCTTAGGTCAAGGCAGCAGCCAAAGGTCATTGAAAAATGTTGAACAAGAGCTCTTTAAATAGAAGAGCTTCAAAAGAGCTCATTAATTGCAAGTTGCCGACTTTATCGTCCAGGCCGATATGGACATCGGCCTGGCCGATCAGTACAAATTAATGAAGATCGGCCAGAGCATAGCCCTGGATGCCAGAGTGGACGATTGAAAATTAGCTTGATAGTCCAGGCCGATCTCACGATCGTCCTGGCCGATCAGTTCAAATCAGACGAAAATCGTCCTGACAATAGCTCTGAATATGGTCTGGCCGATATTGATCGTCCTGAAGTAACTTAAGGTTTTTGACTAGATCGGCCTGGCCGATCCTGCGATCGTCCAGGACGATAAGATCGTATCAATCATCCTTAATTACTTCCTTGATTTCCTGAACAATTATGGCATAATCTGTTAATATCATCCAGGCCGATCCGATGATCGTCCTGGCCGATAATTTAAAGATATGTTATACCATACTTGTCCATGGCGGCTACTTCTTTCTGTTTTGAGCTTATCGTCCTGGCCGATACACGTATCGTCCAGGCCGATCGGTTAACGTTGGCTGCCTTAATCAAGAACCCTTAATTAGACTTTCTGTTTTAAGCTGATCGTCCAGGCTGATATAAGATATCGTCCTGGACGATATGAGTAAAAACAGAATTTCTAATTCTCTCAAGTGTGTGTGTGAAGGGTTACAAAGTATCAGTCTTTTTGACTATTACAAGTGGACTCAAAAGGTAAAAATAAAAGTACAGACTGACTCAACCCTAACCCTACGCATTCCTGAACTTGGCTCCTTTTTGATTGTCCGATCGTCGATTCCTGAAAAGTTAGAAGCAACAAGCTGTCCAAGAAAAGTAGTGTTTGTCAATCATCAAAACATAAGACATGAAAAAATAGATTTGCAACACCTAAAGCCTCCTAAAAGTCTTACCTAGTTTAGATCTTTCCAAGGTAAGCTTACTCTCTTGTAAAGATTTATCTCCAGTCTTTCTTATAGATGTCATTCCTTTATTTCTCTAGTGAAGAAGGATGCTCATTTTCTTTGAAATGAATGTTGTCAGGAGGCCTTTGAGAGCATAAAGTGCTACATGATGAAAACCCCTATTTTAGCTACTTATATCCCATGAAGATTATTAATTCTTTACACTATAGCCCTAGATGAATCCTTGGGTGCACTGTTGGCTCAAGAGAAAGAAGAAAGCAAAGAAAGTGTCTTGTACTACCTTAGCAAATGATTGATACATAAAGATCTAAAATACCCAGTGATGGAAAATCAGTGTTTGGCTTTGATCTTCGTAGTACATAAGATGAGACATTACATGCTTTCACCTAAGGTTAACTTGATTTCTTAAGTAAACCCCTTATACTATTTGATGACCCATCCAACCCTTTTAGGTTATTTAGCATGCTGGTCTATGATCCTACAATAGTTTGACATTACTTTTTTCCCCCAACAAGCTATCAAAGGATAAGCTTTAGCTGACTTTCTTGCTACTCACATGATCCCTATGAATTCCCCATTCAATGATAAGTTACCTAATGAACTAATCATGACTATGGATGAATAGGAGTTCCCTACTTGGGAGTTCTACTTTGATACTACATCATCCATTAAAGCCTTATATCCAAATGAAACTCCTATGATTAGGGTAGGTTCTGGCCTTATCTTTATATTCCTTGAAGGCCACACCCTTAGATATTCCTATAGTCTCTCAAAACCTTATACTAATAATGAAGCTGAGTATAAAGCTCTGATTTTGAGACTTGAGTCAGCCATTCAGATGAAAATTATATAGGTGAAGACCTTTGGAGACCCACAACTTATCTTTAATTAAGTAGCTAGAGTCCTTAAAGTGCTTAATCTTGAGCTCTTACCTTATCATAATAAAGAAACAGAGCCATTGTGATTGATTTCTGAAGTGACCTTAGATAAAATTCCTTAATCTTAAAATGGTAAAGCAGATGCAATGGCCAAGCTAGCTAAAGAACTAACTAACCATAATGGAAACCTAGTGTCTATTATTTTTCAGTATTATCAAGCCATGTGCCCCACAGACATGTATTTTCCCGATCAAACCCTCAAAATGTTTGCTATTAAGAAAGAGTTAGATTGGAGAGTACCCTTTATTAAATATTTGAAGTATGGTTGGCTTCAGATGATTGATATCTTATTGTTTAAATCAGAAAGAGAGCATTATAATTTATTTATGTAATTAACACCCTATATCAACACTCTTTTTGAAAGTGCTCTGATGGCACTTGAAAGTTTGATAGGGATATTAAGCCCTAATGAACTAGTCCCAAGGCTAACCAAGAGGGGGGGGGGGGGAGGTGAATTGGATATTAAAAACTTATTTAACTAAAAGTACAATCACAACTAAAACCAAGATTCACCATAAAAATCGAAGTGCGAAAATTTAATCACTACAGGAAAACACGCATTTACTGGCGGATTTTACTGGCGGACAAAGCTGCAACGGAAAATACGGCTCCTGCAGCGTAGAAGCAATAATAAGAGAAAATACACCAGATTTATAGTGGTTTGGACAAACCTTGACCTACGTCTACTCCTCGGAGGCACCCTCCGAGTATTGCACTAACTACAGTGTCTCTCCTTTAGCTCCCACAGCTAGGCAGAGAAGCCTTTACAAAATCACATCTACCTTCCCCAGTGTGGCGGAGTCGCCAGGTCCTTTGACACCAAAGAGATCTTCTTCTTCCCAAAACTTCCCTCAATATGAGCCTTAAATTTGTTGGTACTAACGTGCAAGCTCGTCAAAGCAATTGTGTGGAACCCTCTCCACTCTCCCTTGACCCCCCTTCCAAGGATCTTCTCCCTCTCTCAAACTCAACCCTTTCCTCTCTCCTTTTCAAGCTCTCTCTTCAAGTTTCCTCCAGAAGAACGAAGCTTCAATGGCTATCAAAGACACTTTCTAAGTTCCTTGTCAAAGCTTAAATAAAAGAGATCAATACTAGCTCTTAATTGTAATAAACTGACATTATCATCCATGACAATATCAATATCATCCTGTATGATCAGTATAAATTAAGCTCAATCAGCCAGGAAGATTTTGGATGATCAGAAGGTTTTTATTCATATCTTCCAGGCTAATATAAAATTGTCCTATACGATTAGTACAAATCATTGAATATCGTCCAAATAATCTCACTGAATAGATGGCAAGATGATGGAAAAAATAGCTTGATCGTCTAGGCCGTTCTTACAATCATCTCGGATGATTAGTTCAAATTCGTAAAACACATCCAGAGTATCGCCCTGAATAGTTGTTGGTCGATATTAATCATCAAGGAATAACTAAGGTTTTTTGAACTGATCATCTCGATCGATCCTGTGATCATCTAGGATGGTATGATCGAGTAATTCAAACCTTAATTACTTTCTTTAATTACCATATTAATTTAGACATAATTGTGTTGCATCATCCAGGATGATATCCTAGATGATTTCTTGGACAATGTCTAAAAATAAATAATACCTAAATAGATATTGCTGCTGATTCTTTCTGATTTGAGCCTATCATCATGGCTGATACAAATATCGTCTAGAACGATGAGCTTAATGATGGCAACCTTAATAAGGATGCCTTAATTAGGGCTATTTTTAACTGATTATCTAGGCCGATTTATGGATCATCTCGGATAATGTGACCAAAAATAAAGAACTTTAAAAAGATAGAAATAAGTGAGCAAGCTTACAAGCAAGCATACACCCTTACATAACAAAAAATACATTAATGAAAATTATAAATAAAACATGTTCTGCAAAAACTTGAGCTTTGTAAGGTGCACTATAATCCTAAAATGTTAGTAAACAAGAAACAAAAATATATTAAAAATACAGGTAGACAATAGAAAGTAAGCTATAATATTTGTTATTATCAAAAGCATAAACTCATAGGCTCGAGTTCTAACAATCTCCCCCTTTTTGATAATGACAAATATTATAGGTTGGATTTGTAAAAAAGGAAAAATATTTTTTCCTAATCTCCCCTTTACAAGAATAAAATTTAAAAAATAGGGGAAATCAAATTTTTTGTTGTTTTTTTTTTTTGAAAAAAAAGTTATAAAAAAAGATACACATACAATAGTACATTCTCCCCCTTTGACATTATAAAAAATGAGAAGGGGCATAAATAAATAAGATGAACCCTGATAAAAAAGTCCTTAAAATGAGAAAGTTATCTCTTAATTTTATTAAAAAACTTAGTAAGGAATGTATTGATAATGCATAATATGAAAAAGGTTAGAAATTTAAAAATTATTACTTTATGCTCAAGTTCTTTTAAAGGCTCAAAAACTTTTTAATACAATATCTAAATACAGGAATAAATTAGAAAAAGAAATTCTAATTTTTTCAAAACTCTTTTCATAAAACATATCTAATGGAAGATCAATGCAAAAATTGGTGAATCTGGAATCAAGATTTTCATGCTCAAGTACCGAAAATATCAAGGGTTTTCTTAAGCTTTAAGTAGTACAAGAAAAGTATGTATACTTTTTGTGTGCTCATTTTATGCCTCTTGTCAGTTATTAGGTGCACTTTGCATAACTTTTAATATTTGATACACTTTTTGTATCTTTCTTAATTTGGCATCATTATGCATCTTTTGATTTGGCATTACTGGCCACTTTTTTTTCAATCAATTATGCTTCCTTTCTGATATGTTAAAAATTAAAGCAAACCCATTCTATTGACAAAATGAACTACTTGATTGAGAAAATTATGAGGTGGATTCAACAACTTGCAAAAGATTCCTATGCCATAGATAAAATGTAGGGAGATAAAAAAGTTCAGTTTTAAAATCCAATTTAAAATATGATGAAGATTTTGAATTAAAAGTATAATAACCTTTTTAGAAAATAGAGATAGAGAGTTAAAATCATGAGTTTCCTTCATTTGAATATTTTTAGAGAAGGCAATCCCAACTTACATAAGAATTCAAGAAAAATAGGAGTTAGGTTTTTCAGTTTTAGAAAAAAAAAAGGAACTTTAAAAAAGTTTTGGTTTAAAAAAAAAAGATGGTGATATGTGTGTGTTGATCAAAGAAAACATCACATAAAAAGAAAAAATAAAGACAAAAATTAAAAATTTAACAAAAAAGAAAAGAAAAAAAGAATGAAAAAGAATAAATCCAAAGAAAAACATAAAAAGACACAAAAACAAATAAAACATGCATACACAAAAAAATAAACACATAAATAATGGTTTAAACATCATTTTACTCCTAGTCTAATGATTCAACAGCTAGGTCTGCCCATAAGATTTTTTTCTTTTCATTATTACGCTTTTACAGTTTTTTTAGCTTTACCCATTTCTTTTGCAAGAAGAGTTCTCAAATTAGGACACTGATTGATTTTTCATGTGTCTTGGTTTCTTACATCTAAAGTAAATAATGTTAGAAAAAATCTTAACATTCTTACCATTTTTACCTTTATTCCACTTTTGTTAATGCTTATGTTTTAGTGAGTTTTCTAATTTACTTGATAAGTTATCTCTATCATCACCAACTAAGCCACTTTTCTTCGATACTTCAGCGTTTAGTACTATCATTTTACATACATCTAAAAGTCTTTGGCCTAAGCATTGCTCGTAGGTAATGAGTCAGCCAATCAAACTATTAATAGTATATTCATTCAAATCTTTTGATTCATAAATAATAATTACTTTGGCATCAAACTTATCAAGTAGATAATATAGCATTTTATCGACTTTTTCAGAGTTTGAAAAATTTTTTACCTAAAGCATGTAATGATGTTACAATTTGAATAAATCTAGTATACATGTCTAAGATCATCTCATAAGATTTCAAGTAAAGTAATTCATAATCATGCATTAAAATATTTAATCTGGATTGCTTGATTTCACTAGTGTCTTTATATATAGTGTGTAATTTATTCTAAATTTCCTTACTAGTAGAGCATGTGGATACAAACATAAAATCATAAGAATTTAAAGCACAGACAAAATAGTTTAATGATTTATCATTTAATTGAACATTGATTTCATCTTTTCTACTCCATTGATTAAAAGGAATATCAGTTTTAATTCTTTCTATAACATGTAACAGTACATAATAACCAGTTAAACTTATTTTCCATATACGATAATTAACTGATTGCAAGAAAGTAGACATGAAAATTTTTCAAAAATCAAAAGTAATATTTTCAAATAAAGGTGGTTGAATGATTGAATAACCTTCCAAAATATTACCGTTGCAAATCTATTTTCATGAATTAAATTTTGATGATTAGCAAACACTCTTGTTTCTCTACGACTGCCTTTTCTACTGACATTTCATGGCCACAAGATCAGACAGAAATCGAAACCAGCTCAAGATTGGGTAGACTAGGTCTGAGTCAGTTTATAATTTTCTTTTTCCCTTTCTTGAGTAAATTATAACCTTTGAAGTGTTCTAATGCTAAGTAACCCTACACACACACACACACACACACTTGAGTGATTTTTCTATCAGATTTAGAATTTCTATTTTTACTCACATCGTCTCGGATGATATTTATATCATCCTGGATGATCGGGTTCAAAACAGAAATCCTAATCAGGACATATTGTTAAGGCAGCCGTCATTAGTCGATCGGCCTAGACGATACATGAATCGGCCAGGATGATTGACTAAAAATAGAAAGAATCAATCTCCATGATCTATTTAGGCATTCTTTATTTTTGGAAATCGGCCAGGACGATCGTTTATCGGCCTGGACGATTTGATACAATTATACCTAAATTGATCAGGTAATTAAGGAAAGCAATTAAGATGATTGATACGATCACATCATCCTGGACGATCGTAAGATTGGCTGGGATGATCCATTGAAAAACCTTAAGTTTCTCCAAGATGATCAATATCAGACAGCTCAAATTCTTGGCGATGCTCTAGACGATTTTCCCCTGATTTGAACTAATCGTCCGGGATGATTGTGAGATCTGCCTCGCTGATCAAGCTATTTTGGAATCATCCAGAACTCTTTTTAAAGCGATTGTTTTACTGATGGTCTGTGATTTGAACTAATCATACAGGATGATTTATATCATCCAGGACGATTGGAACACTTTTCTTCTATTCGTCCCAGATCATCCCAGGTGATTAGGCTCAAATTGCACTGACAATACAAAGCAATGTTAATATCATCCTGAACGATAATGTCGGCAACTTGTAATTAATGAGCTATTTTGAAGCTCTTCTATTTAAGAGCTATTGTTCAACATTTTAGACAATCTTTTACTGTTGTCTTGACCTGAGAAAGCCTAGAGGAGAGAGAGTGAGAGGAGAGAGAGAGAGGATCTTGTGAGGGGGAGCTTATGAGGGAGATTCACAAGGGTTGCTCTAAGCATCGTTCCACTTCTTCTTTCACTAGAGTCTCTTGTCCTTGGAAGGGTTAGGAAAGGTAAGCTTCAACGATTAATCAAGGTTCTCTACCTGCTTCAGGAGGAAGCAAAAGGACTTGGGTTCTCTGCCTTGCCGGGGGTGGCAAAAAGGAGGTTTTTGTAAGGGCTTCTCCGCCTTGCTGTGGGAGCAAAAGGAGAGTCACTTTGGTAGTGCAATACTTGGAGGGCACCTCAGGGGAGTGGACGTAGGTCGAGTTGATCGAACCACTATAAACCCTTCTATTCTTTTTCTTGCTTCCGCACTTAATGTTTCCACACTTATTTTTTTATGGTGTTTTTGGTTTGAGCTTTGTTGGTCTTTGGTTTAAAGATTTTTTAAATAATAATTCACCCCTCTTTTGGTTAGCCTTGGGCCAGTTCATAAGGGCCTAACATCCCTAACGAACTTTCAAGTTGTATTAGAGTGGGATTCATAAAAGTTGAGTTTGAAAGCTTTTTAAATTTTGATCCATGGTTAACTTTGAGAATCGTAATATAATGGAAGGATATTCTATTACACGACCACCTTTATTTGACAATCTACCTTTTGATTTTTTAAAAACTCGCATGTCTACTTTTTTACAATCAACTGATTATCGCATGTGGATGCTTATTAAAGAAGGATATTCTCCACCTTCTTGTGAACTTAATGGAATTAAAATAGAAGTGCCTTTTACTGAATGGACTTTTGATGAAAGAGATTTAGCTCAACTTAATGCAAAGTGTTTGAATTATTTTTTCTGTGCTTTAAAATATGAAGAATACATACGTGTTTCTATATGCTCTATTGGAAAAGTGATTTGTGATAGGTTGTGCATTACTTATGAAGGAATCAATGAAGTTAAGCAATCTCATTTGAATATTCTCTTGCATAATTATGAACCTTTTCGTATGAAACCTTTTGAATCAATTTCTGATATGTATACAAGGTTTACTCGAATTGTAACTTCTTTGCATGCCTTAGGAATAGAACTTTCAAATTATGAAAAAGTAAATAAGATTTTGAGATGCTTGCCTTCCTCTTTTGATGTTAAAATCACTGCAATTACTGAATCTAAAGATTTGAATACTTATTCAATTAACAACTTACTTGGCTCACTCATTGCTTATGAGCAAGGAGTGAACCAAAGAAATTTGGATGCAGGTGAGAAAAGGAAGGAGAAAATTGTGGCATTGAAGGCCAACGACATGAACTCCGACTCTTTCGGCTCTGAAAGCGATGAAGTTGCCTTAATCACAAGGCAATTCAAAAGCTTTCTAAGGAAGAAATAAAAGTATCGTCAAAAGTGGAACAAAGGTAAGGGAAACTAAAATTTTAAGAGCTCTAATGACATGGTTTGTTTTGAATGCAGGAAACCTGGACATGTGAAAGCTGATTGCTCTACACTCACGGCTCACGCAAGCAAAGAAAAGGGTGAGGAGAAACCCAAGTCTAGGAAGGACAAAAAGAAATTTCAAAAGTTGTTCTAGGCGGACTCTGCATCCGATTCATCTAAGACTGAACCTGAAGATGGGACAACAAACTTGTGCTTAATGACAGAAGATCATCTTGATCAAAGTGATGAAGAAGAGGTATGTAAACCAACCTATGATCAAATGTTTAAAATTTGTGAGAAAATTCATGCATCACACAAAAAACTTAAGAAAACTCATGCTAGTTTAAAATTGGAGCTTTTGAATTTACAAAAAGAGCATGAAATTATTCTCAAAGATCATTCAATTATTGATTCAAATCACATGGCTTTACTTGATGAATTTGATGAATTAAATAAAAAGCATTTGGAATTGATTGATGAGCATGATTCATTAAAAGCTTCACACACCTCACTTGAATCTGATTTTAAGAAATCTAAAGAGATGGAGCAAAATTTGAGGGATAAGAATGCTGCTTTAGAAAGTACTAACTCATGGTTTAAAACTGAATTGGAAATAATTAATAGAAATTGGATGACACCCATTTTTGATCTAAAGCCAAGACCTAGGAAGAGGCATTATAACCCAACCCATTTAAGAAATCCTTTTTCCAGGTGTTAGAGGCTTTTCATGTGGCATGCTAGGACACATCTCACACACTTCACTGTTCACCATAGTATACATTGGTAGTGGAGACCCAAATTGCATGATTCACAATATAGCACACATACATTGCATTCTACCTTTCATAAGAAGGGACCCAAACCTATTTGGGTTCCTAAATCTGACGGTTGTTGATTTTTGCAGGTTTGCTCTTATTAAATACCTCGTGAGAGCTTATGATTCTTGGCCAAACGGAGGCTCGCGGCTCATAATTGCTTAAACATTGTTGCTTTATAAATTCTTGATTTGCATTTTGATTATTTTTGTCTTTTGTGCTAGCCTTTTTTTTTGTTGTTTTTACTTTGGGTTTCTTTGTCTTTATGATGATTTTTCCTTGTTCTTAATTTTTTTGAAGATTTATAGCCAATGATTAATATTGCTAAATCGGTTAAAGGGAGAAACACCGTTGATGGTCTCCCTCCCTCTAACCTCTTTTAGTGGTATAACTTTTTTTCTAAAGAAAAGTCTATCTCAAATTAATAACTTGTTTTTGAAATTAAGATCTTTTTTATCATGCTACTGTGATCTACCTTATATTTATTATATCCAAAGCTTTTATATATCTTTCAAGTAAAATGAAATCTTGCCATTGCACTTATCATATAATTGTTATAGTCTACTTTGTGGTCTATTCTTCCTTATATTAAAGAGTGAGTTTTTCTTCTCTAATATCTGAAAGATCTACTCACAATTAATTATATTTTAAGAGTTATTGAAAATGGGATCTAGCTTGCAAGAACAAGAAAAAGAAAAAGGCCAATGATGCCAAAAATAAAAAGATGCGCAATGATGCCAAATTGAAAATCTATATACACAAAAGTGCATAAAAAAAAAAAAGAAAGATGCACAAAGAGCACCATTCAAATTGACAAGAGGTATAAAATGAGCCCACATAAGACAAGCTTATCCCTCTTTCAAACTTTTAAAATTTTAGAAGAATTTATGAATTACATGATATTTTTAAAGGCTTGATTTCAAATTCCATGATTGAGACAAATTGCTTTGGTATATTATTTTATAAGATATTTTTTTGTAGCCAAGTTTTGAACGGATTTTCTTTTTACCCAATTTGTTTAATCTGAGTTAGACAATTTGTTTTCAAAAGACGATTTGTGCCCTGAAAGAGGTCCGACCTAGGGTTAACAGGATCGGATATTCTACCATTTTTAGATTTTGTTATTATTCACTCATTGATCTTTCGAATCTTTAAAATTTAATTATTTGAGAAATTTATCATATGCCGCCCTGCAAAAATTTAAAATTAAAAAAAAATTGTTTGTTTTTATCTTTTTTGTTGTTGTTGATTTTAGATTGGTTTTATTATTTGTGGACTCCCTCTGATCATCTCCATCTTTTCCTGATTTTCTAAATTTTGTCACATCGTCCTGGCCAATATTTTTATCGTCCTAGACGATTGGACTATCTCTGTTCAAAAGCCATATGCTGGACATTTCTGACTTTGCTGAAATTCATCATCCTAGACGATCCAATATCATCCTGGACAATCTGATCGAACTCTGTTACAATCATCTTAATCATCTTGGCTAATAAAATGTTTGTCTTGGCCGATGCCCTTATAAAAATCATCCTGGCTGATAAAACATGATCATCCTGGATGATACACATGTCAGTACATTTTTAAGTCATTAAAATTGTTTGGGATGATCCATATTTGGTTAATCGTCCCAGACGATCCACTATTCGGCCTGGCCAATACATGTGGCTCAAGCTTTAAAACATTTTTAATTTGGCTGGGATGATTAATTATTGAGCATCGTCCTGGACGATCCACCTAATTGGCTTGGACGATCTGCTTTTTCAACGGTCGTCCGGCTTGACTGCTCGAGATGATCGCCTGAGTCTAATCATCCTGGCTGATATCCGATCGGCCCGGACGATCGGACCACCTTTTTGACCAATCATCCTGTACGTAAAAATTAAACAATATCGTCCAGGATGATTTTACGATTGTCCTGGACGATCGGGCTGTTCCTTTAAATTCAGGCCTCCAGCCACTAGTTTTCTCACAAATCATTCGTTCCCTTAATCATTTGTTTACTTTTTCTTAATATGGCTGGAGGAAAGCATGTTCGTCAGGCGTCTGGAAGTTCCTCAAGGGCCACTCTGGACCCTCGTTTTTGGGAAGAAGAAGATCAAGCTGCTTACCACCATTTTAAGGAATGCATCATTACTCTTTCAAGAATGATCAATCCTGCCTACATTTCTTATCCGGTACTAGACCTTTTTGCCCATACCTCGCTCTGCTTTATTCTTACCCTAGACGTACCTTTTTGCTCTAAACTTCTGTTTGAATTTTTCACAAACCTCCGTATAATAATTCTCACACTGCCCTCACCTCCTATGTGAATCGACAGCCCGTCGAGATCACATATCAAGACTGTACTGAACTTTTGCAGCTATTCACCATCGGGGATAAGCTGCATACAATTATCTCTGAGCTTGACTTTAACTGGTCCATTACAAATAATTTTCTATGCCACACCAACTCACCCTTTCATGTTGGAGAGACTAGCTCTTTAGTCAAATATGCTAGAACAATCCAACATGTCCTTCGCACTTCCATCATTCCAAAAGCTGGAGACTGAGTTCACATCACTCCACTACTTTCACTTACTACCTTTTACATTCTGGCCCATCGAGATTTTAATGCCACTGACTTAATTTTTTGGTACATTGATCATTTGACAATAATACACGATCTTGGTCATAGAAGAAAACCCAACCTTGCTTTAGGATACCTCATAGCTTATATTCTTGAAATCAAATACCAACTTGAATATCCTTCTCATCCTGACCTTCAGCCTCCCTGCTACTTAAACAGTTCTTTCAATGTCCTTCATAGTACTCATCTCCACCCAGGAGATGAGGAAGCTCGGGGGGTCGAAGAGGAGGAGGCTCCTGCTCCCATTCCTGAACATGTTCCACTCCGCCAGCAGTCTCAGCTGGATAAGTTGGTGGAGATATTTGATCAGCTTGAGACCCATTTCAATGCTTATGTTACACAACAGCAGCAACAACACAACCAAGACTTGGCCTGGTTTGGGACACAGTTTGCTATGCTCTCTAGTTACTTTCAGCAGCTACCACCACCTCCACCTCCGTCTGATGATCAGGATCCCTCATTTTTTTAGTTTTAGCATCTGTTTTCTGTAGTTTATTTTTTCTGCATTGTGTTTTTTTTAGTTCTAGTTACTTTAGTTTATTTTTTTTTGTTTCCTCCTCCTTTTTGAGATGTCAAAAGGAGGAGAAGTATGGTTATACCTATTCTTTTCTAAAAATTTGAAAGCTTTTCTATGTTTTGCATTGCTATTTTGGAATTAATCGTCGGAATGTTTTGTCATCATAAAAAAGGGGGAGATTGTTGCAAATCTATTTTCATGAATTATGTTTTGATGATTAGCAAACACTCTTGTTTCTATACAACTGCTTTTTCTATCGATATTTTTGGGCCACAAGATCGGACGAAAATCGAAACTAGCTCAAGATTGGGTAGACTAGGTCTGAGTTAGACTGTAATTTTCTTTTTCCCTTTCTTGAGTCAATTATAACCTTTGAAGTGTTCTGATGCTAAGTAACCCTACACACACACTTGAGTGATTTTTTTATCTGATTTAGAATTTCTATTTTTACTCACATCGTCCCGGATGATATTTATATCATCCTAGATGATCGGGTTCAAAATAAAAATCCTAATCAAGACATATTGTTAAGGCAGTCATCATTAGTCGATCGGTCTGGATAATACATATATCGGCCAGGATGATAGACTTAAAACAAAAAGAATCAACCGCCATGATCTATTTAGGCATTCTTTATTTTTGGAAATCAGCCAGGAAGATCGTGTATCGGCTTGGACGATTTGATACAATTGTGCCTAAATTAATCAGGCAATTAAGGAAAGCAATTAAGATGATTGATAGGATCACATCGTCCTGGACTATCGGTTCAATAACCTTAAGTTGCTCCTGGACGATCAATATCAGACATCTCAAATTCTGGGCAATGCTCTGGACGATTTTCCTCTAATTTGAACTAATCGTCCGGGATAATTGTGAGATCGGCCTGGACGATCAAGCTATTTTGGAATCGTCCAGAACTCTTTTCAGAGCGATTGTCTGGCTGATGGTTTGTGATTTGAACTAATCATACAGGATGATTTATAATCATCCTGGATGATAGGAACACTTTTCTTCTATTCATCTCAAATCGTCCTGGCTGATTAGGCTCAAATTGCACTAATCGTACAGGACGATATTAATATCGTCCTGGAAGATAACTTTGATAACTTGTAATTAATGAGCTATTTTGAAGCTCTTCTATTTCAGAGCTATTATTCAAAATTTTGAACAATCTTTTGCTGCTGTCTTGATCTGGGAAAGCCTAGAGGAGAGAGAGAGAGGGAGAGAGAGAGGGAGGGAGAGAGAGAGAGAGAGAGAGAGAGAGAGAGAGAGAGGATCTTATGAGGCGGAGCTTGTGAGGGAGATTCACAAGGGTTGCTCTAAGCATCATTCCACTTCTTCTTCCACTAGAGTCTCTTGTCCTTGGAAGGGTTGGGAGAGGTAAGCTTCAACAATTGATCGAGGTTCTCTGCCTGCTTCAGGAGAAAGCAAAAGGATTAGGGTTCTCTGCCTTGCCGGGGGTGGAAAAAAGGAGGTTTTTGTAAGGGCTTCTCCGCCTTGCTATGGGAGCAAAAAGAGAGTCACTTTGGTAGTGCAATACTCGGAGGGCGCCTCCGAGGAGTTGATGTAGGTCGAGTTGATCGAACCACTATAAACCCTTATATTCCAATTCACCCCCCCCTCTTGGTTAGCCTTGGTCCAATTCATAAGGGCTTAACATCCCTAATGAACTTTCAATTACAATTACAAAAATTAGCAATGGATTGAAATTTAAAAGTTTTCAAAATCTAGATTTTATGAATACCGCTTTGATACCACTTGAAAGTGCTCTGATGGCACTTAAAAGTTTGGCAGGGATGTTAAGCCATAATGAACTAGTCCCAGGGCTAACCAAAAGGAGGGGTGAATTGGAAAAAAGCACAATCATAACCAAAACCAATATTCACCATAAAAATCAAAGTACATAAATTAAATGCAAAAGTAATAATAAGAAAGAACACATCAGATTTATAGTGGTTCGGTCAAACCTTGATCTATGTCCACTCATCGGGGGCACCCTCCGAGTATCGCACTATCCACAGTGTCTCTCCTTTAGCCCCCATAGCTAGGCGGATAAGCCCTTACAAAATTAGTTCCACCTTCCCAAATGTGGTGGAGTCGTTGGGTCCTTTGACACTAAAGAGATCTTCTTTTTCCCAGAACTTCCCTCAAGACAAGCCTTGAATCTGAAGGTACTAAGCCGTATGCTCATCGGAGCAACCGTATAGAACCCTCTCCACACTCCCTTGAAACCCCCACCAAGGATCTTCTCCCTCTCTCAAACTCCGCCATTTCCTCTCTCCCTTTCAAGCTCTCTCTTCAAGTTTCCACTAGAAGAATGAAGCTTCAATGGCTGCCAAAGACACTAACTAAGTACCTTATCAAAGTTTAAATAAAAAGAGCTCCAAACTAGCTCTTAATTACAACAAACTGACATTATTGTCTAGGATGATATTAATATCATCCGATATGATCAATGTAAATTAAGCTCAATTAGCCAGGATAATTTGTGATAATCAAAAGGTTTTGTTTATATTATCCTGGCCAATATAAAAATATCATGTACGATCAGTACAAATTGTTGAATATCATCAAGATAATCTCACTAAATGGATGTCTAGATGATGGAAAAATAGCTTGATCATCCAGGCCGATCTCATGATCATCCCGGATGATTAGTTCAAATTTGTGAAACTCATTTAGAGTATTGCCCTGAATAGCAGCTAGCCGATGTTGATTGTCCAGGAGTAACTAAGGCTTTTTGAACTGATCATCCCGATCGATCCTGTGATCATCTATGATGATAAGATCGAGAAATTAAAACCTTAATTGCTTTACTTAATTACCAAATTAATTTAGGCATAATTGTGTTGCATTGCCTAGGACGATGTCCTGGACATTATTCTGGATGATGTCCTGGATGATATCCAAAAATAAATAATACCTAAATAGATCTAGTGGCTGATTCTTTCTGATTTTAGCCTATCGTCCGGGCTGATATAAATATCATTCAGGATAATGAGCTTAATGATGGCTTCCTTAACCAAGATGCCCTAATTAGGGTTTCTATTTTTAACTGATCATCTAGGCCGATTTATGGATCATCCCAGATGATGTGACCAAAAATAGAGATCTCTAAAAAGACAGAAATAAGTGAGCAAGTTTACAAGCAAGCATACAATCTTATAGAACAAAAAATACAATAATAAACATTAGAAATAAAATATGTTATGTAAAAACTTGAGCTTTGTAAGATGCACTGTAATCCTAAAATGTTAGTAAACACATAAAAAAATATATATTGAAAAAATTGGTAGACAATAGAAAGTGAGCCACAATATTTGTTATTATCAAAAGCATAAACTCATAGGCTCTAGTTGTAACATTTTTAACTAAATATGGTTACTTTTCCTTAATAATGAAGAGGCTCATAAGGTCATGGGTGAGATACATGAAGGGCTTTATGGTGCTCATCAGTTCAAACCAAAGATGAAAGGTAGAATTAGATGCCTTGAATAGTATTGGCCAACCTTTATCTATGATTATATGGAGCATGATATAAAGTGCCACCAATGCTAGATTAATGGCACAGTGATTCACCAACCCCCTAATCAACTGCACCCTACTATATCGTCTTGGCCATTTGAAGGTTGGGTTATAAATGTAGTGGTTCCTATCAACCTTCCTTTCTCTAAGGGTCATATGTTTATTTTAGCTGTCACTAATTACTTTTCTAAGTGGTTCGAAGCTATCTCACTTAAGAAAGTTAAATCAGAGGATGTGATGCGCTTCTTTTGTGATAACATTATTTATCACTTTAGTCTTATGTGCCGCATAATTTTTGATAATGGTCAGTCATTTAGAAGCACCAAGATTGCAAGATTTACCCACCACCATAACATTAATTAGCTATACTATTTAATTTACTACAGTAAATCCAATGGCTTGGCATAGGCATTTAATATGACTCTCATGTAATAAATAAGAAAAAATTTTGTGGCAAATAAGCGAGAGTGGCATGATAGATTACCCAAGGAATTATGGGCATATAAGACTACGTATCATACTCTTACTCAGTCTACCCCATATGCTTTGGCCTTCCGGGTTGAAGCAGTCCTCTCATTTGATGTCGAGCTCCCCTCATTATTTATGGAAGTTAGCCACAATCTTTCCCATGAAGATAATGCTCGATTATGGTTGGAAGATCTTGATGGTTTAAAAGAGCTTCATCTTCTAACTCATCAGAACCTCAAGCTATAACAGGCCCGTATGGCCAAGTAACATAATTGCATTGTTCAATCTTATGTATTTTGAGCTTGCAACTTAGTTCTTGTCTTATGGAGGCCTATCATTTTGCGCCCTTATCGAAGTGGTAATATTGAACCTATTTGGAAGGCCCCTTCATCATAGACCAAGTATATGAAGGTGGTGCTTAACTACTTATTGATGAAAATGGTGTACACTCTATGGAAGTCATCAACGGGTAGTAGTTGAAAAAGTACTATGATTGTGTTTTACACATTGCACGAGGAGCCTCCCTACCACCTTTAAATTTCCCTTTATATTTATACCCCCTGAAAGGATCCTTCATAATTTTTGGCAGTTTGTGTGGCCATGATGATTTCTTTGCTACCACACAATATTCATTATAAAGAGTATAAGGTTATCCTTAAAGATGAAACATCGATATGTTGTAGGGATGTTTGTGCTTATGCTGTATGCACCAATCACATTGGTGCTAGCACATAGAACCTTTAATTTGTCTTCCACTTATAAGGATGGTTCTCCCTAATTTTTCTTGTCACCCCTAAGTGTGGTCTGGGTTATTAAAATTAGTGTGTGTTATTTTCATATATTTTACTATATAAATCATTTAATTCATGTATATGATTTTCCTAGCTCTTCTCAAACTTGTAGAATTCGTACACCTTTGAATTCACCATAAGTTTTAGCCCCCCAGTTTCACATGTCACCCCATGTGAGGTCTGTGATATCAAAACCACTAGTTCAAACCCTTTATGAAATGTGATATTAGGTCCATACCTAACCTATGTTAGTCAGTTCTGGTGATGTTGACCTGCTATCCCCATATGAGTTTCCTTCTTCTATCAATTTCATTATGATAGATTGTACTCCCTAATTCATTCATATGAGTTAAATGTGGTCTAGGATACCAATACCCTTAGGTTAGATCCCTTAGGTAATAAGATATTGGGTCCATACCAACCTATGTTAGTCAGGAGTGATAATGTTGATCCACAATCCTTATATTTAGTAATTGCAATAATCTTAGCAGCAAAGGAAGATGGCAAGTATCTCAAAATTTTATTGACTCTTTTATAGTTAGTTAGCACTCTTGCTAAGATTTGCAATAAGTTGATAATTTGAGTTAATCTAGTTTACATGTTTGAAATCAATTCAGTATGTTTCATACAACAACCTAAATTGCTTAACTTTATTGGTTCCATCATAAGTAATACACAAGCTATCCCAAATTTTTTTACCATTAGCACAAGTTGAAACATGCATATAATCTTTCGATTTAAAAGCACAGAAAAAATAGTTCAAGTATTTTGTATTCAATTGAGCTAAATCTCTATCATCAAAAGTGCATTCAATAAAAGAATGTTCAATTTTGATGCCATTAATTTCACGTGATGGAGGTTAATAACCATCCTTAACAAGCATCCACATGCAATAGTCAATCGATTGTAAAAACAATAGATATGCAAATTATCTAAAAATTAAAAGGAATAATGTCAAATAAAGGTGGTCAGGTAATTGAATACTGTTATGCAGTATTACAATTACCAAAGTTAGCCATTAATCAAAATTCAAAAGTTTTCAAAAACTCATTTTTATGAATCCCACTCTGATACCACTTAAAAGTTTGACAGGGATGTTAAGCCCTTATGAACTAGTCCCGAGGCTACCAAGAGGGGGGTGAATTGGTAATTAAACTTTTCTCCAAGAAAAAACATAAACATAATCAAACCAAGATTCACCATAAGAGAAATGAAGTGCGAAAATTAAATGTGTAAAAATAATAAAAAAGAACACACTAAATTTTATAGTCATTCGGTCAACTGGACCTCCGTCTACTCCCCGAAGCCTCTCCTCTAGGTATTGTACTAAACTCAGTGTCTCTTCTTTTACTCCCACAGTAAGGAAGAGAAGCTCATACAAAAACTCCTTTCCACTTACCTAGCGAGGCAGATAACCCAACTCCTTTTACTTCCACCTGAAGCAGGCAGAGAACCCAACTCCTTTTTCTTTCTCCAAAAGCAGGCAGAGAACCCAACTCCTTTTGCTTCCTCTAGAAGTAAGTAGAAAATCTTGATCAATTGTTGAAGTAGACCTCTCTCAAACCTCCAAGGAATAAGGGACAATATTAAGAAAATTACTTGGATCCTTATTTAGAGAAACCTTTATGAAAGCCCTCACAAACTCTCTCTTACAAGATCCTCTCTCTCTCTCTCTCCCTTACTCTCCCTCTCCTCTTAGCTCTCTTAGGTCAAGACAATAGCAAAAGATACACTCTTGGATAAAATAAGAGGTCTTATATAGAAGAGCTTTGGATTTGCTATTAATTGCAACAAACTGACATTATCATCATGTATGATTTATTCAAGTCATTAAATATCATCCAAACCATTGCCCTGGATGGATGTCTGGATGATGGAAAAATAACTAGATCGTCTAGGATAATCTCATGATCATCCGGGTCAATTAGTATAAAATGACAAATATCATCTAGAACATCACCATGAATGGATGCCTGGATGATTAAAAAATAAATTGATCGTCCAGGCCGATCTCACAATCATCCTGAATGATTAGTTCAATTTAGTACATATCATCTAGAGCATTGCTCTGAATGGATCCAAGCCAAATATTAATCACATAGAAAGAACTATGGTTTGTGAACTAATCATCCTAGCTAGTCCTGTAATCATCTAGGATGATATGATCGAGCAATCAAATCTTAATTTCCTTTCTTAATTATCAGATTAATTTAGGCATAAATATACTGCATCGTTCAGGATAATGTCCTGGATAATATCCAAAAATAAAAGATGCCAGAATAGATATTTTTGAAACTCGAGCTTATGAGTTTATATTTTTGATGATAATAAATATTATGGCTCATTTTCTGTTATCTACCTATATTTGCAATATATTTTTGTTTGTGTGTATACTAACTTTTTAAGGATTATGATGCACCATTCAAGGCTCAAGATTTGGTTGATCATATTTTATCTGTAATATTTATTAATGTATTTTTTAGTCATGTCCTGTAAGGGTGTATGCTTGCTTGTAACCTTGCACACACACAATTAGAAAAATTTCTAACTATTTTAGAGTTTTTTGTTTTCGATCACATCGTCTAGGATGATCCACAAATTATTCTAGATAATACATTAAAAATAAAAATTCTAATTAGGGCATCCTAGTTAAGGCATCCATAATTAAGGGCATCGTCATAGACAATATTATTATCAACTATGACGATCAGCTCAAATAAAAAAGAATCAGCCACCAGATCTATTTAGGTATCTTTTATTTGTGGAAATCATCTATGACATCATCCTGGACGATGTAAAATAATTATGCCTAAAATTAACAGGTAATTAAGGAAAGTAATTAAGATTCGATTGCTCAATTATATTATCCTAGACTATCACAAGATCGATCGGGACAATCAATTCACAAACCTTAGTTCTTTCTGAATGATTAATAATCTGCCTGGCTTTATTCAGGAAGATGCTCTGGATGATATGTGCTCTTTTGTACTAATCAACCTAGACAATCATGAGATCATCCCGAATGATGCGTTTACTTTTCCTTCATCTAGACATGCAATCAAGGCGATATTCTGAACGATCCTCAATGATTTGAACTAGTCGTACATGATAATATGAATATCGTCCTAGACGATCATGTTAGTTTGTTACAATTAAGAGAAAATTTGGAGCTCTTTTATTTAAGACATCTTATTTATATAAGTCAATGTCTTTAGCAGCCATTGAAGCTTCATTTTCTAGAGGAAACTTGAAGAGAGAACTTGAAAGGGAGAGAGGAAAGGGTGGAGTTTGAGAGAGGGAGAAGATCCTTGGAGGGGATTTCAAGGGAGTGTGGAGGGGGGTTTACATAATTACTCTGGCAATCTTGCACCTTAGTACCATCTAATTCAAGATTCGTCTTGAGGGAAGTTTTGGGAAGAAAAAGATCTTTTTGGTGACACAGGACCCGGTGACTCTGTCACACCGGGGAAGGTGGAAGTGATTATGTAAGGGCTTCTCTGCCTAGCTATTGGGGATAAAAGAGAGACACTAAATGTTTAGTGCAATACTTGGAGGGTGCCTCCGAGGAGTGAACATAGGTCAGGTTGGACCGAACCACTATAAATCTAGTGTGTTCTTTCTTATTATTTTCCATACTTTATTTTTACTATGATTCACTTCTTGGGTTAAATCTCTGATTAATATTTTTATTATTATTTTAATTCATTTTTTCTGTAAGATATAAAAAGATTTTCTTTTAGTTAAAAGAACTTTTTTACCCCTCTCTTAGTTAGCATTGGGACTAGTTCATAAGGGCTTAACATCCCTATTGAACTTTCAAGTGGAATGAGAGCGGGAATCATAAAATTAATTTTTTGAAAACTTTCTAATTTTGATCAATGGCTAAATTTTGTAATTGAAATATTATGGAAGGTTATTCAATCACCTGACCACCTTTATTTGAAAATATTACTTTTAATTTTTAGAAAATTTGCATGTCTACTTTCTTGCAATCAATAGATTACTGAATATGTCAAATGATTTTAACTAGTTATTCTTTATCATCACATGTTATAGATGGAATTAAAATTGATATTCATTTTAATCAATGGAGTAGGGATGAACAAATTAATGCTCAATTGAATGCTAAATCATTAAACTATTTTTTTATGCTTTAAATTCTTAATATTATATGTTTGTATCCACGTGAACTACTGGCAAGAAAATTTGGGATAAATATATACGAAGGCACTAGATCAAGCAATCTAGATTGAATACTTTAATGCATGATTATAAATTATTTTGTATGAAACTTTATGAGAAGATCTTAGACTTGTATACTAGGTTTATTCAAATTGTGACATCATTACATGTTTTAGGTAAAGAATTTTCAAACTTTGAAAAATTTAATAAAATTCTAAGTTATCTACTTGATAAGTTTGATGCCAAAATTATTTCTATTTTTTAATCCAAAATTTTGAATGAATATTCTATTGATAATTTGATTGGTTCACTCATTGCCTACGAGCAAAGTTTGGGCCAAAGACTTTTGCATGCAAGTAAAACGATAGTGCTAAACACTGAAAATATGGAAAAAGTGGCTTAGTTGGTGATGAAAGCAATGACTTATCAAGCAAACTGGAAATCTCACTAAAGTATAAACATCAACAAAAGTGGAATAAATATAAAAATGATAAGAATGTTAAGATTTCTTCTGACGTTATTTGCTTTTGATCTAAGAAACCTGGACATATGAAAAATTAGTACCCTAATTTGCGAACTCTTCCTACAAAAGAAAAAAGGTAAAGCTAAATAAATTGTAAAAAGGGCATATAATAAAAAGCAAAAAGTCTCCTAAGAAGACCTAGCTTCTGAATCATCAAACCAAGAGCAAGATGATGTTTAAACCCTTATTTGTGTGTTTATTTATTTGTATATGCATGTTTTTATTCATTTTTTTATGTATTTTTTGCTTTAGGTTTACTCTTTTTTATTCTTTTTTTTATTTCGCTAAAAAATTTAATTTTTTCTTTACTTTTTCTTTTTGTAAAGTTCTCTCTGATCAACACACATATCACCTTTTTTTATACACTTTAGAAAATGAAATCTTTTTTAAAGATCATTTTTTCTAAAAATAAAATACCTACCTCTTATTTTTTTTTAAATTCTTATGCAAGTTGTGGTTGACTTCTCTAAAAATAATTAAAGGAAGAAAACACATGACTTTATCTCTATCTCTTTTCTTAAAGAGGTTATTCTACATTTGATTCAGAATCTTCATCATATTATAAATTGAATTCTTAAATTGAACTTTTTTCATCTCCCTACAATTTGTCTATCGCAAAGGAATCTTTACAAGTTGTTGAATCCATCTCATAATTTTCTTAATCAAGTAGTATGTTTTGTTAATAGAATGGGTTTGCTTTAGTTTTTAAAATTTCATAAAGGAAACATATTTGTTTAAAAAAAAGTAGCCAATGATGCCAAATCAAAAATGCACAATGATGCCAAATTGAAAAACATACCTAAAGTGTATCAAAAATTAAAATAAGCGTAAAGTGAGCCAAACAATATATAAGAGATATAAAATGAGGCCACAAAAAGTAAGCTTACCTTTCTTGTACTTCTTAAAGCTTAAGGAAACCTTGATATTTTGATACTTGAGCTTAAAAACATGATACCTGACTCACCAATTTTTGCATGAATCTTCTACTAAATATATTTTATGAAAGGAGTTTTTGAAAAAATTAGCATTTCTTTTTCTAATTTGCTCCTTGATTTAGATATTGCATTAAAAAGTTTTTTAGCCTTTAAAAGAACTTGAGCTTGGATTAAAAATTTCTAAATTTCTAACCTTTCCGGTTATGCATTGTCAATACATTCTTTACTAAATTTTTTAATAAAATCAAGAGGTAACTTTCTCAATTTAAGAATATTTGAATTTTTTTTCTCACTAGATTAGGGATCATTTTATTTTTAATCTTTTTTTTTTATTTGTACCCGTCCTCTTTATATAATGTTAAAGGGGGAGAATGTATTGTTGTATTTATAAGTTTTTTTATTGAAAAAAAAAACAAAAATTTTGATTTCCCCTAATTTTAAATTTTTCTCTATTGAGAGGGAGATTAGTAGAAAATGTTTTAAATTTTGTAAATACAACCAGTAATATTTGTTATAATCAAAAGGGGGAGATTATTACAACTCAACCTTATAAGTTTATGTTTTTGATGATAACCAATATTGTGGCTCACTTTCTATTATCTACCTATATTTGTAATATATTTTTATTTATGTATATACTAACTTTTTTAGGATTATGATGCACCATTCAAGGCTCAAGATTTAGTTTATCATGTTTTATTTGTTATATTCATTGATATGTTTTTTAGTCATATCCTGTAAGGGTGTATGCTTGCTTGTAACCTTGCACACAAACACTTGGAAATTTTTTTTAACTATTTTAGATATTTTTGTTTTCAATAACATCATCCGAGACTATCCACAAATCAGCCTGAATGATTGATTAAAAATAGAAACCCCAATTATGGCATCTTGGTTAAGGCAACTATAATTAAGTGCATCATCCTGGATGATATTAGCATCGGTCAGGAGGATCAGCTCAAATTAGAAAGAATCAGCCGCCTGATCTATTTAGGTATCTTTTATTTTTGGACATCCTCCTGGATGATGTGGTGAAATTATGCCTAAATTAATCTAGTAATTAAGGAAAGTAATTTAGGTATCTTGTACTAAACGGCCCAGACGATCAATTGACATTTCCATCGTACAGACATATAATCAGGGAGGTATTTTAGAAGATGCTCAAAAATTGAACTAATCATATAGGATGATATGAATATCATCCTCGATCATAATATTGATTTGTTGCAATTAAGAACAAATTTGGAGCTCTTCTATTTAAGATCTTTTTTTATACAAGTCAGTATATTTTGCATCCATTAAAGCTTTATTCTTCTAGAGGAAACTTGAAGAGATAACTTGAAAGGGAGAGAAGAAAGGGTGGAGTTTGACAGAGGGAGAAGATCCTTGGAAGGAGTTTCAAGGGAGTGTGGAGGCGGTTCACAAAGTTGCTCCGACGAGCTCGCACCATAGTACCATCGGATTTAAGGTTCATCTTTAGGGAAGTTTTAGGAAGAAGAATATCTCTTTGGTGTTAGAGGACTCGGTGACTCTGCCGTACTGGAAAGGTGGAAGTGATTTTATAAGGGCTTCTCTGCCTGGATGTGAGGGCAAAAGGAGAGACACTAAAGGTTTAGTGCAATAATCGGAGGGTACCTCCGAGGAGTGGACATAGGTCAGGTTGGACCAAACCACTATGAATTTGGTTTGTTCTTTCTTATTATTTTTCACAAATTATTTTTACTGTGATTAACTGTTTGGGTGAAAATTCATATTAATATTTTTATTATTGTTTTAATTCATTTTCCCTGCAAGATATAAAAAGATTTTTCTTTTAGTTAGAAGAACTTTTTCACTCCCCCCCTCTTGATTAGCCTCAGGACTAGTTCATATGGGATTAACATCTCTATCAAACTTTTAGATATGGCGGCTGATTCTTTTTGATTTGAGTCTATCATCACATACAATGATACTATCATCCAGGATGATTTGGTTAATTGTGTCTGCCTTAACTTGGATACCATAATTAGGGTTTCTGGTTTTAACTGATCATCTAGGATAATTTTTGGATCATCCCGGATGATGTGATCAAAAATTAAAAATTCTAACAATCATTTAAAATTTTTTCTCTAAGTGTGTGTGTGTGTGTAAGGTTACATAGCATCAGGATTCACAATGTTACAATGGATTCAAGAAAGGTAAAGGACACTTGACATACATTACAAACTGACTCAGTTCTAATTTACCCAAACTTGATCTGGTTCGATTTGAAATTTTATCTAGTGGACATGAAACATTAGTAGGCAAGGCAGTCGTAGAGAAATCGAAGTAACAAAAATGTTTGCTATTATCAGAATTATATTTCTTGAAATCAGATTCGCAACAGCCTCAAGTCTTTTCTTGCTCCCTATATAAAAGCTCCTAATATGAAGTTCTCCATAGAAAAAAAAAGCTTAGGTAAGGCCTGGGTTATCTAGTTTGAGCTAAACCCTTTCAAATTTTCCCAATGCACATGAGTAAAGAAGACAAAATAATAACTACATTATAGTTTTAAAGTAAACATGATGTTTTTTATTATGTAAGACCAAGTGTTAATTTGATTTATCATTATTTAAGAAATATTTTAAATGTAATTAAAAAAGATTTTTCTGGTCAGTATTCTATAAGTTTTTTTTTTTTTTGAAAACTGCAGAAATTGCATTAAAATGGAACCAAACAAACTAATTATAAAGGCTAGAATGATAGCACTCCTTGATTAATTCAAGCAAAGAAGAAGGAATGTTACCAAAAGAGAAACTATCAAAAGTAAAACTACTATCTAGTGCCAAAGTGGCACAAAAATCAGCCACTCAGTTATTATCCCTATTTACATGATGAAAAACAATTTTATTAAAATCCTTAAGGAAGAGAAGCTCCTTAATTGGCCAATTCTCCATTTGCCACTCCACCTTCTTCAAAGAATTCTGAATGTGTGTAATCATATTGATATTATCACTTTCAATTATAATTCCTTTACTTTCCAACATCCAATTTTTGATGAATTCTCTTATTGTAAAAATAGCCCTAGTTTACTTGGGTCACTCATTGCTTACGAGCAAGGGGTGAACCAAAGATAACTTAATGTAGGTGAGCGAAAGAATGAGAAAACTGTGGTGCTGAAGGCTAACGAAATGGATACAAATTCTTTCGGGTCTAAAAGAGATGATGTTGCCTTAAGCAATCAGTAATTCAAAATGTCGAGTCTAGTAAATAGGTTGTTAGACCTAAGTTAATGTCCCAAGGCTACCAAGAGGGGGGGTGAATTGGTATTTTAAAATTTAAACCCTCTTTGAAAATGTGTTGAACCGAAAGGAAAATTTTTATTAAGTTTTTATAGAAAATGTTTTTCAACCACAGAGTTTTTTAAACAAAAAAAATATGAAAAATAAAAAACAGTAAAGTAAATGACACAAGATTTATAGTGGTTCGGTCTAAACCAGACCTACATTCACTCCCCAGAGGCACCCTCTGAGTATTGCACTAATATCAATAGTGACTCTCCTTTTGCACCCTTGCTACAGCAAGGCGGAGAAGCCTTTACAAATACTCTTTTCACCACTACACGGTGCGACAGAGAACCATCGTCTTTTTACACAATCCACAGTGTTGGCAGAGAACCGTCTGTCGTTTCACACTCTCCTAGTGTGGACAGAGAACCCTTCGGCTGTTCACACTCTCCAAGTGTAGGCAATGAATCCTTCGGCTGTTCACACTCTCCAAGTGTAGGCAGCGAACCCTTCGGCTGTTCACACTTTCCAAGTGTCGGCAGCGAACCGGATCTCCTTGACAGATCTTCTCATAAGAAATCTAAAAGGAAGAAAGAAAAGAGTGAAGTAATCCCAATTCATAAGTAGAGATTCTTACCTTTAAACACCAAATGAAGCCTTCACGCTTCAGTGGTAGGAATCCTCCTTTGAATGCTCTCTCACACTCTCTCCTTGACTTTTCTCTCAATAGGCACGAAGATCAAATAATAAATAGATTGGGTGGCAGTCTAATTTGGACTATTTATACTAAAGACAAGAAAAACAGCCCAAAAACTGCAAGTTTTCAATTCTGTACGCAGTGGATCGTCCCGTACGATCGTGGATCATCCTGGACGATATTACTTAAAAGCCTTGAAACGCTTTGTATATGTGTACAAAATGTTTTCGTACAAGCTGATCATCCCGTACGAACCAAGTTCGTACGGTACGAACGGTTATAACAAGGTAAGTTCCAAAAATGAATATAGAAAAACCGTCCTAAGTCGGTTGTATCGTCTGGACGAAAATTTGTTCGTCCGGACAAAAATCTTACAGAGACCCAATCGTCCTGGATGATATTTAATTTCGTCTGGATGAAATTCTTACAGAGAGCAAATCGTTTCTAACGAAAATTATTTTCGTCTAGACAAAATTCTTACAGAGAGCAAATCGTTTCTGACGATAATTATTTTCGTCTGGACGAAATTCTTACAGAGAGCAAATCGTCCCGGACGATATTTAATTTTGTCCCGGATGAATAGGACTTAGAAAAATTTTTCTAGCCAGTTCCTATTCGTTCCATGTGATCTTAATAGGAGATAACTGTCTAATCGTCCCGTACGAACTGATATCGTCACGTACGATCAGTATAAATTTTATATGATCTCTTTATGTGTGGTGTGTATGTTTTTATTCTCTCAATTACAATCACTCCCTCTCAATTAAAAAGATAATTTTTTTAAGCTTCAAAAACTAAAGGTATTTCTTGCTGAATTTGATTTGAAGACTTTGTGTTTGAGAGTATGATTTACCTGAAATGTTAGTACACAAAACAGCAAATACAAATCTTCTAAAATTGTTAGGAGATAACTACACATTTGAATAATAATGTTTGGAATCATCAAAACTATACAAGCTGCAAAAATATAAAACATGCAAATAGCAACTATCTTAACAATCTCCCCCTTTTTGATGATGTCAAAACAATTATTGTTTGTATGATTTCAATTTACAAAAATCTCCTAAACTCCCCCTGAAATGATGAATACATGAAAATAAGGAGGTATTTTGAACTAAAGAATACAATTTTTTATTTTTCAAAAATTTTTAACAAAATAATAAAAAAAATAAAATAATAAAAAAGACAATATTAATAACACAAGCCAAATGACACAAAACCAAAATACAATACAAAACCAAAATACAAAACATACAAACACAATAATTTCTCCCCCTTTTTGACAACAACAAAAAGTGAAGAAGAAATAGATAAGAAATGTAATTAATTATATGAAATCCATTTGAAAATTTAATCTAAAGAGTGATTGACATATGGTATGCAATCTAAAACTATTAACATTAGGTAAATCATAGAAATTCATAGATATTAAGAAGTGATATAACATTGTAAGTAAGAAGAATTTATCAAAGACATGATTTAATTTAAACATTTGAGATAAAGAACATCATTACAAGAGAGATGAATAAAAATTATATATTTCAAAGTTAAATAGAAATATTAATGAACATAATATCAATTTGATTTAAGAGATTGAAAGAATTTGGAAATAAGAGAATTACCACATGTGGCGCTTTGCGCATCTTTTTCAATTATTTGGCACATTTTTGTGCATCTTTTTACATTGGGCTTATTTTGTGCCTCTTTTTCACATTTGCGAACCTTTGCGCATTCCTTTTGATTTTTGTACTTTTTGTATAATTTTCAAGAGTAATTGATACCAATTCTTTTTAAAAGTAATAATCTAAATTTTCAAATTTTTCTAAGTGCATAAATATCACTTGAACAAAGAAATACAAAATAAGAAAACATCTTAATTACAATAATAATATTAAATTTAATTTAGTCTAAATGAATAGACATGAAATTAAAAATTCTAATTATAACAAGTTATAAACAAATTTTAAATTTAGAAAGTCTAGATTATCTAATAAAATTATTCTCAAATTATAATCTAATTTAAGCACAATTAAGATTAAAAAGACTAATGAAATTCATAAAGATTAAACACATTTCAACACCAATTCAAGTCTAAAGCAAACACACAAATATAGATATTACAATATCAATTCATAATATCAATACTAAAACAAAAGAAAAAATACACTGAACTTTTAAGCAAACACAACTAAAGCAAACACAACTAAAGCAAACACTGATACAAGAAACATCTAGAAAATCAAAACCCAAATTTCTATTCTTCTTCTGGAGGAGGAGGAACACCACCAAATAAGTTGAAGTAGGTACTCATCAACATAACATTGATATTAATTTCATGAACTTCATTTCTTATATTACCAATGTCCTGTTGCTGCTGCTGAAGTTGAGCATCAATTTGATCAAATCGTTGATCAAAATGAGTCTCAAGTTTATCAAATTTCTCAATCAAATTCTGATAATTTGGTTGAGGTGCAGATGTTTGCGCTACTTCTTCTTCTTCTTCTTCTTCAGAAGCACTGACATGTGCTTTCTCTTTTTCGTCCTTGAAGATCGCTCTAAAAGAAGTATCATTGTAGTAGACCGGCTCTAAATATTCTTCATCAGGATGCACTAGATTATATTTCTTTTCCAAAATAAAGGTAACTAAGTGACCTAATGAAATATTCCTTTTTCTTTTCAGATCATCATGCCCAATTTTGAAAAGCCCATAAAGATAGTCTAAGATAAGTTGGGCTTCATCAATAGGACTCTTTCTCATAATAAAAAATGTCACAATAGAAAGAAGTGGAGTAATGTTGATTCTATCACCAGCTTTTGGAATAATAGAAGATCTAAGAATGTACTGGATGATTTAAGCATTTTTGGTCATTCCAGAAACTCTAGCAATATGATAATCTAGACTATTTCCTCTAATCACCCTATTGATTTCAAACCACTTGAAGGTGTTATCGTTCATAAGGGTGTGGGCTTTTAATCCTTCAGTTCTTAAGTTGAGAAAAGCACCTAAGTCATGCTTTGTGATTTCAACCTTTTGTTTAAAAACAAAAGAACTGACAGAGGAGTAGTCGGAGTTGAAACTCATATTGGCTAGGAAGTAAAGGAAGGTCTATTTGTTGTAGAGGTGGATAAGAGTTAGGATAAATTCAAACTGAGAGGAAGCGAAAAGATGCATTACCTTGAAGTTTATCTCACTCTGGATTATAATGCGAGGAGTGATTTTTGCAGAGGCAAATCGAGGAAAGGATTCCTCATTTGCTTTTGAAAGAAAGTTCTCGGAAGAATTCCTATGGGATTTCTTTGCTAAAACCTTTTGTCGCTTGCTAGAGGAGGCCATTGTTGATCTAGAAATCGAAAGGGATTGAAAGAGATGTTTGGAAATGTGATTGTTGTGTTAGAAAGCCATCTTATTTAAAGAAAACGATACGTTCGTCCAGGATGAAAAATGTTCATCCTGGACGAAAATATTCGTTCATCTGGACGAAAAGGTTTCGTACAAACGATCAAATTCATCCAAAATGTAACGGCTTTTCGTAATCAACACAACTTACGATACATCCTTTCATACAGAATTTTGACTTGACCGATCGTACAGACGATTAATGTTCGTCCAGACGATCACACTTGTGATCGTTTTAATGGCAGTTTTAAAACTGTTGCAAATCTATTTTTCATGGCTTATGTTTTGATGATTGACAAAGACTATTTCTCTTGGACTGCTTGGTTCTTCTAACTTTTTCAGGAATCAAGGATCGGACGAACAAGACAAAGCCAGATCAGGATTGCATAGGTTTAGGGTTGAGTCAGTCTGTAATATATTTTTTCTCTTCTTGAGTCAGTTTGTAATGTTCAAAAGACTGATACTAAGTAACCCTACACACACACACTTGAGAGATTTAGAATCTCTATTTTTGCTCACATCGGCCAGGCCGATCCATTGGATCGTCCTGGACGATCGAGTTAAAACCAGAGACACTAATCAGGATTCTTAATTAAGGTAGCCGACATTACATATCGGCCTGGACGATACGTGTATCAGCCAGGACGATAAGCTCAAAATAGAAAGAAGTAGCCGTCATAGACAATTAAGGTATACTGTATTTTTAAATTATCGGCCAGGACGATCCACGGATCGGGTTCGATGAAATTATCAAATTATACCTTAATTGATCAGGAAATCAAGGGAGTAATTAAGGTTGATTGATACGATCATATCGTCCTGGATGATAGTAGGATCGGCCAGGACGATCTATTCAAAATCCTTAAGTTACTTCAGGATGATAAATATCGTCCAGCTCAAAAACAGGGCGATGCTCAGGACGATTTGCCTCTGATTTGAACTGATCGGCCTGGACGATCGTGAGATCGGCCAGGACGATCAAGCCAAATTTCAATCATCCAGCACCCAAAATAGGGTGATGCCCAGGCAGATCTTCTATGATTTATACTGATCGGCGGGGCCGATGTCCATATCGGGCTAGACGATATTGTCGGCAACTTGCAATTAATGAGCTCCTTTGAAGCTCTTCTATTTAAAGAGCTCTTGTTCAATGTTTTTGAAGACCTTTGACTGCTGCCTTGACCTGAGAAGACCTTGAGGAGAGAAAGAGAGAGAGGGAGAGAGAGAGGATCTTGTGAGGGGGAGCTTGTGAGGGGATTCACAAGGGTTGCTTCAAGGATCACTCTACTTCATCTTCGTCTAGAGTTTCTCGTCTGTGGAAGGGTCGGTAGAGGTAAGGAGTTTACTTTTGGTTTTGGTTCTCTGCCAGCTTCAGGAGGAAGCAAAAGAGGTAGGTTCTCTGCCTTGCCGGGGTGGCAAAAAGAAGTTTCTTGTGAGGGCTTCTCCACCTAGCCGTGGGGGCTAAAGGAGAGTCACGTTTTGTAGTGCAATACTTGGAGGGTGCCTCCAAGGAGTGGACGCAGGTCGAGTCAACCGAACCACTATAAAATTCTGTGTTCTTTTGCATGCTTCTGCACTTTTAAATTCCATATTTATTTCTGTGGTGTGATTTGGTTTATGCAATTTTCTTTCTTTGTGAAAAGAGTTTTTAAAATACCAATTCACCCCCCCTCTTGGTTAGCTTGGGACTAAGTTCATAGGCTTAACATCCCTAACAAATTTTTAAGTGGTATCAGAGCGAGATTCAAAAATTAAAGTTTGAAAACTTTTTGAATTTGATCCATGGCTAACCTAAGGAATCACAACACTACGGAAGGGAATTCCATTACCCGACCTCCCCTGCTCGATAACCTACCTTTTGATTTTTGGAAAACTCGCATGTCAACGTTTTTACAATCTACTGATTATCGCATGTGGATGCTTATTCAAGAAGGTTATTCTCCACCTTCTCATGAAATTAATGGTGTTAAAATTGAAATTGCTTTTACTGAATGGACTTTTGATGAACGAGATTTAGCCCAATTGAATGCGAAATGTTTGAACTATTTTTTCTGTGCTTTAAAATCTGAGTACTACATGCGTGTCTCAACTTGCAAAACTGGTAAAGAGATTTGGGATAAATTGTGCATCACCTATGAAGGTACTAATGAAGTTAAACAATCCCGTTTAAACATTCTCTTGCATGACTACGAACTTTTTCGTATGAAACCTCATGAATCGATTTCTGACATGTACACAAGGTTTACTCAGATTGTTACTTCATTGCATGCACTAGGAAAAGAGCTTTCGAACTATGAAAAAGTTAACAAGATTTTGAGATGCTTACCTTCGTCTTATGATGAAAAAATCACTGCAATCACTGAATCTAAAGATTTGAACACCTATTCTATTGATAACTTACTTGGCTCACTCATTGCTTATGAGCAAGGGGTGAATCAAAGAAATCTTGATGCAGGTGAGAAGAAAAAGGAGAAAATAATTGCACTGAAGGCGCACAAATCAGATTCTGAATCTTCCGGGTCTGAAAGTGATGAAGTTGCCTTCATCACAAGGCAATTCAAAAGCTTTCTAAGGAAGAAACAAAAGCATCAACATGTTAAAGGATCTTCTGATGTTATTTGTTTTGAATGCAGGAAGCCTGGAAATGTGAGAGCCGATTGTCCTACACTCCAAGATCACTCGAGCAAAGAAAAGGAAAAAGGCGAGGAGAAAGCTAAGTCTAGGAAGGACAAGAAGAAAATCCAAAGAGATTTCTGGGCAGAATCTGGTACTGATTCCTCTGAGACTGAACCAGAGGAAGAGACTACAAACTTGTGTTTCATGGGAGAAATCAAAGTGATGAGGAAGAGGTATGTAAACCAACCTATGATGAATTGTTTGACATTTGTGAAAAAATCCATGCATCATACAAAAAACATAAGAAGACTCATGCTAGCGTAAAATTAGAACATTCAAATCTACAAAAAGAGCATGAAGTTTTTCTCAAAGATCATGCCACTATTGATTCAAATCACATGGCTCTTCTGGATGAATTTGATGAGTTGAACAAAAAGCATTTGGAATTAGTTGATGAACACAATGCATTAAAAGCTTCATACACCTCACTTAAGGTTGATCTTAAGAAATCTAAAGAGATTGAGAAAAATTTGGGGATGGAGAATGATGCATTAAAAAGAACTAACTTGAGGATTCAAAATGATTTTGATACATATAAGAAAAATCGGATGACTTCCACTTTTGATCTTAAGCCAGAACCTAGGAAGAGGCACTATAACTCCAACCATTTAAGAAACCCTTTTTCTGGAGTTAGATATTTTTCTTGTGGCATGCTAGGACACATCTCACACACTTGCACCATACACCGTAATACACATTGGGTGTGGAAACCTAAGATGCATAATTTACAACACACCAAACCTGCATTGCATTCTACTTTTCCTAAGAAGGATCCCAAACCTGTTTGGGTTCCTAAATCTGACTGTTGTTGAGTTTTACAGGTGTGCTCTCACCAAAGACCTCGTGGGAGCATAGGATAACTGGACATAAGGAGGCTTGCAGCTCAAAATTGCTTAAACTCGCTGCTTTATCACTTGCTTGAAATCTTTAGTTTTTTGTGTGTCTTTTATTTTATTTTTGTGCTAGTTTTTGTGCTCACTTTGTGTTGTTTTTAGTTTTGCTGTATTTTCATTTTTTGTTTTGTTTTTTATGTGTTTTATTTCACATTGTTCTTTAAATTTGGCCTTCCATATGATGAATATTTTCAAGCTTTTAGATTTTAGAGTTTTGGAGATAGTGTTTAGCTTTTCTAAAATTGGTTAAAGGGAGTATACTGTTGATGTTTTCCCTCCTTCTGACTTTGTTTAGTGGTATGATTTTCTTCTCTAAACAAAAGTCTAAACTAAGGTTAACCAATGGCTTTTTAATTAAAATCTTTTTCTTATCTTGCTACATTAATTTATCTTATACATAATAGCCAAAGTTCTTATATATCATTCAAGCTTTTGAAATCTTGCCATTGCATTTATCACACGTTTTTGATTTTGTGTTGTGGATTGTTCTTCCCTATGTTAGAGTGAGAGCTCCTATTCTCTAATATTTGGAGGATATACTCACAACTAAGTTTTTTTTAAGGGTATATTAAAGAGTTTCTAGCTTGCAAGAGTTAAAAAGGAAAGAGGCCAATGAAGCCAAATTGAAAAGAAAGCTATATACACAAAAGTGTATCAAAGAATCAAAAGATCCTCAAAAGAGCCAATCAAAATAACAAGAGGCATAAAATGAGCCCTCTAAATGCAAGCTATCCTCTCTTTGGTAAAACTCTTAAAACTTAGAAAACTCATTGATTATGTGATGTTTTCAAAGACTTGATTTCAATTTCCATGATTGAGAAAAATTACTTTGGGTTATTAATTATGAGATATTTTCTTTGTAAACAAGTCTTGAATGGATCTTATAATCCTATTTAGTTATTCTGAGTTGGATTTTTGTTTTCCAAAAAAATTTTGTACCCTGAAGGATGTCTGATCTAGGGTTAACATAATCAGATGTTCTACCTTCTTCTGATTGGAACTTGTTAAACTCCTTGATCTCCTGGAACTCTAAAGTTTAAAAATATTTGAGATTTTATCATATGAAATGCTTTGCTAAAAAAAAACAAAAAAAAAAAACTAGAAAAATTAAAATCCAAAAATATTCGATTTTTTATTTTCGTTGTGTTTTTTATTTTGTTTTACTGTGTTTTGACTTTTTTTTCTTTTGTTTTATTTTTTGAGGACCTTGATCATCACCATCTTTTCCTTATTTTCAATTCCTAGTCACATTGTCCTGGCCGATATTTTTATCGTCCTGGATGATAGGACAAATTCTCTTCAAAGTCCATCTGCTGATCTTTTCTGTGCTTGCTGTAACTCATCATCCTGGACGATCCTATATCATCCTGGACGATTTGATCGAACTCTGTTGCAATCATGATGATAGTCCTGGCCGATAGAATATTTCGTCTGGCCGATGCATTTTATGTGCATCGTCCTGGCCGATATACTGGATCATCTTGGACGATCCATGTGTCTGCACGTTTGAATCTTTAAAATTGGCCCCGGACGATCCATTATTGGACAATCGGCCGAGCCGATCCACTGTTCATCCTGGACGATACACGTGTTATTGATTTAATACATTTTAACTTCGGCCGGTATGATCAATTATTGTGCATCGTCCTGGACGATACACCTAATTGGCCCGGACGATATGCTTTTTCAACGGTTATCCGGATTGACTCCTTGGGCCGATCGCCTGTGTCTAATCAGACTGGCCGATATCTGATCGACCTGGATGATTGGACATTTTTCTGACCAATCGGCCTGTACGCAATTATTGAACCATATCGGCCTGGACGATTATGCGATCGGCCAGGACGATATGGTCGTTTCTTTAAATTCTGGCCGTTCCAGCCATGGTTTTTCACTTTCCACCCTTTCTCCTCTTGTGTTTTCTTGCTAACTCCTCTCTGTGGCTGGTGGGAAACGTGTCCGACAAACTTCTGGGAGTTCTTCGAGGGCTAGGATTGACCCTCATTTCAGGGAGGCAGAGGATGAAGCCGCCTACCATCGATACAAAGAGTATGGGATAACCGTCTCCAGAATCGTCAATCCTGCCCACATCTCATACCCGGTAATGGATCTTTTCGCTCACACCTCCCTTTATTTTATCCTGTCTCTTGCTTTCCCCTTCAATACCGAGTTTCTTCGAGAATTTTTCGCAAACCTTCGCATTAACCCTACCTTCACAGCCCTGACCTCCTATGTGAATCGACGCCCTGTCGAAATCACATATCAGGATTGTGTTGATCTTTTACAGCTATCCACCACCAGGGATAAACTGCACTTAATCACTTCTGATCCTGACCTTGATTGGTCCACAGCGAATCACTTCCTTCGCCAGACCAATGCACCTTTCCATGTTGGAGAGACTAGCTCTTTAGTCAAAGAAGCTAGGACAATCCAACATGTCCTTCGCACCTCCATAATTCCAAAAGCGGGGGACCGAATCCACATCACCCCTCTACTTTCCCTCACTACTTTCTACATCATGGATCATAGAGAATTTAATACTGCAGACCTAATTTTTCGATACATTGATCACTTAACCACAATCCGCGATCCAGGTCACAAGAGGAAACCCAATCTAGCCTTAGGACACATCATAGCCTATGTCCTTGAAACCAAATACCAACTTAAGTATCCTATTCCACCAAACCTCCCAACTCTCTTCTACTCAAACAGTTCCTTCAGTACCCTTCACAGTACTCGTCTTCACCCTGAGGAACCTCGGGGGGCTGGAGAGGAGGAGGCTCCCGCTCCCGCTCCCATTCCTGACCCTGTTCCTCTACACCAGCACTCACTGGTTGATCAGTTGATAGAGAGGCTTGATCATTGGGAGACCCATTTTGATGCTTACGTTGCTGCCCAAGAACAGCAACATTCTGAGGACATTGCCCGCTACGAGCAGAATCGCGCGGAGGACTTAGCCGGCTTTGACAGTTACATGACTCACCAGCAGCAGCAGCATGACCAGGACATCGCCTAGTTCAATGCTCAGTTTACTTCACTTGCCAGCTACTTTCAGCAGCCACCTCCACCACCTCCATCTGATGATCAGGGCCCCTCATTTTTCTAGCATGTTTTTTTTCTGTTGTTTGTTTCCTGTTTTATGTTCTTTGCTTGTTAGTCTTTGTTTGTTGTGGTGTTTTCTTTTGTATCTGGACCCTCTTTTTGTGATGACAAAAGGGGGAGTAGTGTAAGGTAGGAAAAGTTGTTGGGTTTGTAACTTTGAAACTCTAATAGACTTTTTTTTGATATTTTTCTACTTATGTTTGCCATCAAAAAAAAGGGGGAGATTGTTGCAAATCTATTTTTCATGGCTTATGTTTTGATAAACACTATTTCTCTTGGACTGCATGTTGCTTCTAACTTTTTCAGGAATCAAGGATCGGACGAACAAGACAAAGCCAATTCAGGATACCGTAGGTTTAGGGTTGAGTCAGTCTGTAATCTATTTTTTCTCTTATTGAGTCAGTTTGTAATGTTCAAAAGACAGATACTAAGTAACCCTATACACACACTTGAGAGATTTAGAATCTTTATTTTTGCTCACATCGGCCAGGCCGATCTATTGGATCGTCCTGGACGATCGAGTTAAAACCAGAGACACTAATCAGGATTCTTAATTAAGGCAGCCGACTTTACATATCGGCCTGGACGATACGTGTATCGGCCAGGACGATAAGCTCAAAATAGAAAGAAGTAGCCGCCATAGACAACTAAGGTATACTGTATTTTTAAATTATCGGCCAGGACGATCCACGGATCGGCCTGGACGAAATTATCAAAGTATGCCTTAATTGATCAGGAAATCAAGGGAGTAATTAAGGATGATTTATACAATCATATCGTCCTGGACGATCGTAGGATCGGCCAGGACGATCTATTCAAAATTCTTAAGTTACTTCAGGACGATAAATATCGGCCAGCTCAAAAACAGGGCGATGCTCAGGACGATTTGCCTCTGATTTGAACTGATCGGCCTGGACGATCGTGAGATCGGCCAGGTCGATTAAGCCAAATTTCAATCGTCCTGCACCCAAAACAGGGCGAAGCCCAGGCCGATCTTCTGTGATTTGTACTGATCGGCCAGGCCGATGTCCATATCGGCGTAAACGATATTGTCGGCAACTTGCAATTAATGAGCTCCTTTGAAGCTCTTCTATTTAAAGAGCTCTTGTTCAACGTTTTTGAAGACCTTTGGCTACTGCCTTGACCCGAGAAGACCTTGAGGAGAGAAAGAGAGAGAGGGAGAGAGAGAGGATCTTGTGAGGGGGAGCTTGTGAGGGGATTCACAAGGGTTGCTTTAAGGATCGCTCTGCTTCATCTTCGTCTAGAGTTTCTCGTCCGTGGAAGGGTCGGTAGAGGTAAGGAGTTTGCTTTTGGTTTTGGTTCTCTGCCAGCTTCAGGAGGAAGCAAAAGGAGGTAGGTTCTCTGCCTTGTCGGGGTGGCAAAAAGGAGGTTCTTGTGAGGGCTTCTCCGCCTAGTCGTGGGGGCTAAATGAGAGTCACGTTTTGTAGTGCAATACTTGGAGGGTGCCTCCAAGGATTGGACGTAGGTTGAGTCGACCGAACCACTATAAATTTCTGTGTTCTTTTTCTTGCTTCCGCGCTTTTAAATTCCGTATTTATTTCTGTGGTGTGATTTGGTTTATGCAATTTTCTTTCTTTGTAAAAAGAGTTTTTAAAATACCAATTCACCCGCCCCCCCTCTTGGTTAGCTTGGGACTAAGTTCATAGGGCTTAACATCCCTAACGAACTTTCAAAAACCGTCCCCTATATTGAACCGCCAGATTTTCGTATAGACGAAGTTCAGGTTTGTACAGACGAAGTTCATAATAAAAATAGTCTTATCCTTTCAACTGCTCCAATCAATCATCCCGACGTTTGAGAAAAAAAATTTCGTCCTAGACGATCGTGCAGATCGTACAGACGAACTACATTAATAACTGCTCTTAAGATGGTTTGAAATCACGCATATTGACATTTTTCACACATCGTCCCGTACGAAAATTTTTTGTTCCGGACGATTATCACAATTTTTTTTGGATTTTTAAATTTTTATTAAAGAAAACCAAACTAAACACACAAAACATAATAGACAATGACAAATGCACAGACTCTAAATAAAAACACTCAAAAAACAAGCAAAAAATCACAAAAACAAAATCATAAGAACGTAAACTACGAAAACAAAAATATCATTGTTGCAAAAACATTTTTATTTAAGCATTCAAATCAATTACACCAAGCCTTGTTCTTAATGTACTGAAAGTGTCAAAGGCTAAAGGTTTTGTAAAAATGTCTGCAAGTTGATTTTCAGTTGAAACATGAATAAGTTCAATTTCTCCCTTGGATACATGATCCCTTATGAAATGATGCCTTATGTCAATGTGTTTGGTTCTAGAATGTTGAATAGGATTTTTGGAAATGCAAATAGCACTAGTATTATAACAATAAACTAGAATAGTGCCTATAGTTAATCCTAAATCAATCAACTGTTGTTTTAACCAAAGTACTTGTGACAAACAACTTCCTAATGCAATGTATTCTGCTTCTGTAGTAGATAGGGTCACTAAATTTTATTTTCTACTAGACCATGAAACTAATGAATTTCCAATGAATTGACATGTTCCAGAAGTGCTTTTCCTATTCACTCTACAGCCTGCAAAGTCAGAATCTGAATAACCAATAATTTCAAATGAAGAGCTAAACTTAGGATACCAAATTCCTACGTTCTGAGTTCCTTGTAAATATCTTAATATCCTTTTCACTCCTGTCAAATGTGATTCTTTTGGATCTGATTGAAATCTAGCACATAAGCAAACACTGAATATAATATCTGGTCGGCTAGCAGTCAAGTAAAGTAAAGATCCAATAATCCCTCTAAATTTCTTTTGATCAACAGATTTTCCCTTAATGTCCTTATCCAACTGAACTGAGGAACTCATTGGTGTACTAACAGGTTTAGCATTGTCCATTTCATATTTTTTGAGGATGTCCTTTACATATTTAGTTTGACTAAAAAATATACCTTCCTCAAGTTGCTTAATGCTAAAACCTAGAAAGTAATTTAAATCTCCCATTATACTCATTTCAAATTCACTACTCATTATTTTAGAAAAATCATCACAAAGATTTTTATTTGAAGATCCAAAAATAATATCATCTACATAAATTTGAACAATGAGTATATCCTTTCCAGATTTCTTTAAAAAGAGAGTTGTATCCACACTTCCTTTTTCAAAAGATCTTTCAAGTAGGAAGGTGCTCAACCTCTCATACCAAGCCCTAGGTGCCTGTTTCAATCCATATAATGCCTTTTTTAACTTGAAAACATGATTTGGGTATTTAAAATTTTCAAAACCTGAAGGTTGTTCTACAAAAACATCTTCTTCAATTACCCCATTTAAAAAAGCACTTTTAACATCCATTTGAAATAATTTAAATCCTTTAAAACAGGCAAAGGCAAGTAAAACCCTAATTACTTCAAGTCTAGCTACAGGGGCAAAAGTCTCCTGAGTCATTCATTTTATTTTTGAACATCCACTTGGTTCCAACAACACTTTGATCTTTTGGCCTTGAAGTTAATTCCCAAACTTTAATTCTTACAAATTGATTCAACTCTTCTTGCATGGCCAATATCCAAAATTCATCAGAAAATGCTTGATCAACATTAGTGGGTTCTATAGTTGAAATAAAGCTGAATGATTGACTTCCTTGTTTAATCCACGCTTAGTTCTAACACCCTCACTAGGTTCACCTATAATCAATTCCCTTGGCTGATTTTTAGAAAATCTCAAATATCTAGGCAAAGGGTTTTCTGTTTCCAAATTCTCTTCCACATTTTCTTCAAAATGTATTTTATCAATCTTTTGGGAGTTTTTCTCAATCTCTTCTTCAACAAAATTTGGCTCTTCCAAATTTCCAGATTCATCAAATACAACATGTATGGTTTCTTCAATTACAAAGGTTCTTTTGTTGAATACCCTATAAGATTTTCCAACGCTTGAATATCCAACAAAAATTTCTTCATCTGATTTTGGATCAAATTTTCCTAAGGCAGTTTTTCCATTATTATGAATGAACACCTTGCAACCAAAAACATGCAAATGAGACAAATTTGGTGTTCTACCTTTTAGCAACTCATAGGGTGTTTTATTTAAATTCAATCTCACATTCACCCTATTCAGAATATAACATGCAGTGCTAACCGCCTCAGCCCAAAAATATCTAGGAAGTGAGTATTCTGCCAATATTGCTAGGGCGGCTTCTATTAATGTTTTATTTTTCCTTTCAACTACCCCATTTTGTTGAGGGGTACTAGGTGCAGAAATATTGAGATCAATCCCTTTTTCTTTACAAAAATTTTCAAATCTATCATTTTCAAATTCTCCTCCATAATCACTTTGTATAGAAATTATTTCACACACTAATTTTCTGTGAATCCAAGTCAAAAAATTTCTAAATTCCTCAAACGATTCATTCTTATGAAAAAGAAATCTAACCCAAGTGAATCTTGAGAAATCATCCACTATAACAAATCCGTATACCTTCCCTCCTAGACTTACAGTTCCTACTGGTCTAAAAAGATCCATGTGAAGAATTTTCAATGGTTTACTAGTCCTAAAATCCTTATTGGACTTAAAAGAGGACTTCACTTGTTTTCCTAATTGACATGCATCACAAAGGTGGTCCTTAGTAAAGTCTAGTTTTGGTATACCTCTCACTAAATTCTTTTGGGTAATTCTCCTAAGGTTATTCATACTAGAATGACAAAGTCTCCTATGCCAAAGCCATGATTCATCAGAAACAGTTTTCAAACAAAAAGTAGTAGGAGATTGAATACAATTTAAATCTAGCATGTAAATATTGTTTACCCTTTTTTCATTTAAAACTTCTTTTCCATTTAGGCTTAATATGCAGCTAGTAGGTTAAAATTTTATATTATAGCCCTTATCACATAGCTGACTTATACTTAACAAATTATGTTTTAAGCCTTCAACCAATAACACATTGTCTATGAAAAAGTTTTAAAAATTTCCAATCATACCTGATCCAACCACTTTCTTTGTGGTATTATCTCCAAGTGTAACCTTGCCTCCACTCCTGGCTTCCAGCGTTATGAATTGAGCAGTATCTCCAGTCATATGCTTTGAACATCCGCTGTCCAGGTACCATATGCTCCCACGAGGTCTTATGTGAGAGCAACCCTGCAAAAATATCAAATGTTAGACCTGGGAACCCAAACAAGTTTGGGTTCACCTTTTAGAATTTTATAATCAGATGCATGTATGATATGTCTAAGTTTATGCATCTTAGGTCTCCACACCAAATAAGATTTCATCTTCAAAGTACAGGTGTGAGCTATATGTCCCTAAAATCCACAATTATTACATTTAACATTAGGAAAAGTATTCCTAAGTTTTCTTCCATTTGTTTGTCTTCTAAGGGATTTCATAAATTTAGGATAATATTTAGGATTTGTAAAATCTTCAAGTGTAGGGGGTATCCTATTATCCTCAAGAGCTCTTATTATCAATTTATAAAATGAATTCATATCTTCCAAGATTCGATTTGTATAATTGATTCGATATGTTTTGCTCTCAGATTCATCCTTAAAATTTTTAAAATCTCTTTCAAGATCAGCATAGGATGATTTTAAATTCTCAAAATTCTTATTCAAGTCATCATATTCGTCAAGTAGTTTCATGTGGTTGTCTTCTATTAATGCATGATCTTTCCTAAGGATTTCATGTTCCTTCTTAAGCTCTTTCAGTTCTACACTTAAACTAGCATGCATCTTTTTCATTTTCCTATATGCATCATGCATGTGTTCAGAAACTTCAAATAATTCATCATAGGTTAAGTCACATACCTCTTTTTGACCTGATTGATCAACATTATCTGCCATCAAGCAAAGAATGGTGACTTCTTCTTTTTCCGTCTCAGATGAGTCTGAAGCTGAGACCGCCCAGAAAGCTCTTTGAAACTTCTTCTTGCCATTCTTTACAATTGGTTTCTCCTCTACCTTCTCCTTGCTAGGAGTGGCTTTGAGTTTTGGGCAATCAGTCTTGATATGACCTGGTTTCCTACATTCATAACAAATCACTTCATTAGAAATCTTGCCAATTTTGTTAAACTTACCTCTATTCCATTGCTGACGTCTCTTCTGCTTCCTCTTTAAAAAGTTTTTGAATTGTCTAGTCATTAATGCAATATCGTCTTCATCCTCTGGTTGTGAGTGTTCACTCTCTGACTCTTCCACTTTTAGTGCTATATTCTTCTCCTTTCGTGGTTCACCTGCATCAATCTTTCTTTAACTTACTCCTTGCTCATAAGCAATGAGTGAACCAAGAAGATTGTCAATAGAATAAATATTTAGATCTTTAGACTCTGCAATTGCAGTAATTTTAGCATCATAAGCAGTAGGTAAACAACGAAGAATCTTATTAACCATTTCAGCATTAGTTAATTCCCTACCAAGTGCATGCAAAGAAGTGACAATTTGTGTGAATCTTGTGTACATGTCAGAAATAGATTAATTTGGTTTCATGCGAAACAACTCATAGTCATGTAACAAGATATTGAGTCTTGATTGCTTAACCTCATTAGTCCCTTCATAAGTTATACAAAGTCTATCCCATATGTCCTTTCCACTTTTACAAGTGGAAACTCGAATGTAGTCTTCAAATTTTAAAGCACAAAAGAAGCTATTTAGACATTTGGCATTTAGTTATGCTAAGTCACGTTCTTCTATAGTCCAATCTGCAAAAGTTATTTCTACCCTAACTCCATCAACTAATCTAGTTGGTTTTGTATAACCTTTCTGGACTAGGATCCATATACGATAATCAAGTGACTGTAAGAAAGTAGACATGCGTGTTTTCTAAAAATCAAAAGGTATATTTTCAACTAGTGGAGGTCTAGTAATAGAGTAACCCTCAGGTGTATTTCGGTTTCCAAATATAGCCATCTACGCTAATCAAAAAGTAGTTTAAACTTATGATTTTGAAATGAAGCTCTGATACCACTTGTTGAGTCTAGTAAATAGGTTGTTAGACCTAAGTTAATGTCCCAAGGCTACCAAGAGGGTGGGGGGGGGGGTGAATTGCTATTTTAAAATTTAAACTTTCTTTGAAAATGTGTTGAACCGAAATGAAAATTTTTATTAAGTTTTTATAGAAAATGTTTTTCAACCACAGAGTTTTTTAAACAAAAAAAATACAAAAAATAAAAAGCAATAAAGTAAATGACACAAGATTTATAGTGGTTCGGTCTAAACCAGACCTACATCCACTCCCCAGAGGCACCCTCTGAGGATTGCACTAATACCAATAGTGACTCTCCTTTTGCACCCACAGCAAGGCGGAGAAGCTTTTACAAATACTCTTTTCACCACTACTCGGTGCAGCAGAGAACCATCATCCTTTTACACAATCCATAGTGTTGGCAGAGAACCGTCTGTCCTTTCACACTCTCCTAGTGTGGGCAGAGAACCCTTCGGCTATTCATACTCTCCAAGTGTAGGCAGCGAACCCTTCGGCTGTTCACACTCTCCAAGTGTAGGCAGCGAACCCTTCGGCTGTTCACACTCTCCAAGTGTCCGACATGGATCTCCTTGACAAATCTTCTCACAAGAAATCTAAAAGGAAGAAAAAAAAAGAGTGAAGTAATCTCAATTCACAAGTAGAGATTCTTACCTTTAAACACCAAATGAAGCCTTCATGCTCCAGTGGTAGGAATCCTCCTTTGAATGCTCTCTCACACTCTCTCCTTGACTTTTCTCTCAATAGGCATGAAGATCAAATGACAAAGAGATTGGGTGGCAGTCTAATTTGGACTATTTATACAAAAGACAAGAAAAACCGCCCAAAAATTGCAAGTTTTCAATTCTGTACGCAGTGGATCGTCCCGTACGATCGTGGATCGTCCTGGACGATATTATTTAAAAGCCTTGAAATGAACCTCTTTGTATATGTGTACGAAATGTTTTCGTACAAGCTGATCGTCCCGTACGAACCAAGTTCGTCCGGTACGAACGATTATAATAAGGTCGGTTCCAAAAATGAATATAGAAAAACCGTCCTAACTCAGTTGTATCGTCTGAACGAAAATTTATTCGTCCGAACGAAAATCTTACAGAGACCCAATCGTCCTGGACGATATTTAATTTCGTCTGGACAAAATTCTTACAAAGAGCAAATTGTTTCTAACGATAAGTATTTTCGTCTGGACGAAATTCTTACAGAGAGAAAATAGTTTCTAACGATAATTATTTTCGTATGGACGAAATTCTTACAGAGAGCAAATCGTCCCGGACGATATTTAATTTCGTCCCAGATAAATAGGACTTAGAAAAAATTTTCTAGCCAGTTCCTGTTCGTTCCATGTGATCTTAATAGGAGATAACTGTCTGATCGTCCCGTACGAACTGATATCATCCCGTATGATCAGCATAAATTTTATATGATCTCCTTATGTGTGTGTGTATGTTTTTATTCTCTCAATTACAATCACTTCCTCTCAATTAAAAAGATAATTTTAAGCTTCAAAAACTAAAGGTATTTCTTGCTGAATTTGATTTGAAGACTTTGTGTTTGAGAGTATGATTTACTTGAAATGTTAGTACACACAAGAGCAAATACAAATCTTCTAAAATTGTTAGGAGATAACTACACATTTGAACAATAATATTTGGAATCGTCAAAACTATACAAGCTGCAAAAATATAAAACATGCAAATAGCAACTATCTTAACAAAATAGATTTCTAATGAAAAATCACAAACATCATCATAAGTGGAAAAAAGATATGGATAGTTAAAATTTTAAAAGTTCTTCTAATGTTATTTGTTTTGAATGCAGGAAGCCTGGTCATGTCAAAGCTGATTGTCCCACACTTAAGGATCACTTAAGTAAGGAGAAGGGTGAGGAGAAATCCAAGTTCATGAAGGACAAGAAGTGGTTCTAAAAGGCATTATTGTCAAATTCTGCATCAGACTCCTTTGAGACTGAAGTTGAGGAGGAGACAACAAACTTGTGCTTGATGGTCGGTGATAACCTTGGTCAGTCTAACCAGGAAGAGGTATGTCAACTAATCTATTAAAAATTACTTGAAGTTTATGAGAAAGTTTTTGCATCATATAGGAAACTTAAGAAATCGCATGCTAGTTAGAAATTGGAGTTATTGAATTTACAAAAAGAGCATGAAATTTTATTGAAAGATCACTCCCAAATTGATAAAAATCATATATCATTACTTTATTAGTTTGATGAATTGAATTAAAATAATTTTGAGTTGGTCATTGAGCATGATTCATTGAAAGCATCCTACACCTCACTTGAATATGCTTTTAAGACATATATTGATAAAACTGAGCATAGGGAGCACTATTTGAGAGTTGATAATGTTATTTTAGAAAGTACTAACTTGAGATTTAAAGCTAATTGAATGTACTTGAGGAAAATAGAAATACACCCATACTTGATCCAAAGCCAAAACCGAGGAAGAGGCACTATAACCCAAACAAATTTATAAACCCTTTTCCTAGAGTTATATGTTTTTCAAGTGGCATGCTAGGGTACCTTTCACACACTTTCATTATTCACCGTAGTATACATTTGGTGTGGAGACCCAAATTTCATGATTCATAATATAACTCACATGTATTGCATTCTTCTTTTCATAAGAATGAACCAAAACCTGTTTAGGTTCCTAAATCTGACGTTTGATAATTTTGCAAGCTTGATCTTAGAAAAGGCCTCGTGATAGAATGTGGTACTTGGACAGCAGATGCTCATGAAGCATGACTGGAGATGCCAACCAATTTCTTTCACTGGAAGTCAGAGTTGGAGGCAAGATCACTCTTTGAGACAACACCACCAAGAAAGTGGTGGGCATAGGTATAATAAAAAATTATAAGAACTTTTTGATTGAAAATGTTTTGCTTATAGATAGACTAAAACATAACTTTCTATGAATCAATAAACTGTACGATAAGGGCTTCATCATAATTTTTTTGGCAAATACATACTTATTAGCTTGAATAACAACACTATTTTGCAGAGAAAGCTGATCAACAATGTTTACATGCTTGATTTAAATAATATTGAATATGCTGCTTCGTTTTATTTAAAATCTATTGGTGATGATTCTTGGTTGTGGTATAGAAGGTTATGCCATGATAATATGAAAACCCTTAGAAGTCTGACCCTAAAGGACCTAGTTAGAGGTGTCCCCAAGCTTAAGTTCACCAAAGACCACCTATGTGATCCTTCCAACTAAAAAAAGTAAGTCCAATCCTCTTTTCATTCCATTAAGGACATTAGCACCTTTAGACCTTTAGAAGTCCTTCACATGGTTTTTTTTGGACCCATTAGCATTGCGAGCATAGGGGGAAAAGTCTATGATTTTGTGATTGTTAATGACTACTTGAGGTTCACTTGGATTAAATTTTTGTCTCATAAGAGTGTGTCATATTATGAGTTTAGATCCGCCTCCACTTGGATTTAGATAAAGTTAGGTTGTGAGATCTTGACCATCCATAGTGACCATGGGGGAGATTTTGAAAATGAGATATTTAGAGACTTTTGTGAGGATAAGTGGATTAACCATAACTTCTTAGCTCCTAGGACCCCTTAGCAGAACAGGAAAGCTCAAAGGAAGAATTATATCTTAGTAGAATCTACGAGAGCCATGCTTGCTGAGTATTCACTTCCAAAATACTTTTGGGTTGAAGTGGTAAACATAGCTTGTTATGAATTGAATAGGGTGAATGTTAGAGCCATACTTGATAAGACACCCTATGAGATCCTTAAAGGTAGGAAACCTAAGCTTTGCCACCTCCATGTCTTTGGTTGTAAGGTTTTTATTCTTAATAATGAGAAGTCACACTTAGGAAAATTTGACCCAAAATATGATGGAGTGTTTTTAGGATATTTAAGTGTTGGGAAATCCTTTAGGGAGTTTAATTAGAGGATAGTGGTGGTGGAGAAGACTACTCATGTAGTGTTTGATGAATTTGATAGTTAGGAGTCTAGAGCTAAGGATGAAGATGGTGTTGGAGAGATTTCCAAAGGAGTTAAAAATTTGGAGAAGAGGATAGAGTCCTAAAACACTAAAGGAGTAAGTGAGATTACCCAAGGAATAGAGAATCCAAATCTAATGGAAAGGGTTCAACCTACACACATATTGCCTAGAGATTAGAGATATTATTTGAGTCATCCTCAAGAACTGACCTTAAGAGACCCTTTTGAAGGTGTTAGAACTAGGCATAAATATAGGAAAGACGTGAACCACTTTGCCTTAATCTCAATGATTGAACCCACTAATATTAATCAAGCCTTATCTGATGTGTTTTGGATCTTAGCCATATAAGAGGAATTAAACTAATTTGTTAGGAATGATGTTTGGGAGCTTGTAGAAAGATCAAAGGGACAAAGTGTAGTTAGAACCAAATGGGTCTTTAAGAATAAGATGAATGACTCTAGTGTGGTGATTTGGAATAAGGTGAGATTGGTGGCTAGGGGTACAATAAAAAATAAGAGATTAATTTTGAGGAGACCTTTGCCCCTGTAGCTAGATTGGAATCCATTAGAGTGCTGCTAGCCCTTACTTATTATAAGGGATTTAAGCTTTACCAAATGGATGTTAAGAGTACCTTTTTAAATGGGATAATAAAAGAGGATGTGTTTGTAGAGTAACCCTGAGGTTTTGAGAGTTCCAAATTTCAAAAATCATATTTTCAAATTAAAAAAGGCCTTATCACAATTTTACTAAAGAGGGAATTTTTTAAAGGGAGCTAAGATATCACCCTTTTTTTTAGGAATGTAGGAGATGAGTTACTCATTATTTAGATCTATATTGATAATATACTTTTTGGATCTTTTGATAAAAAGTTATGTGATGATTTTTCAAAAATAATGAGCAAGGAGTTTGAGATTAGTACGATGGGAGAGTTGTCCTACTTTTTGGGGTTTAGCATCAGACAATTGGATGATGAAATCTTTCTAAATCAATCAAAGTATGTAAAGGACATATTGAAGAAATATGAAATGGATAAAGCTAAGCTAATAAATACTCCCATGATCTCTAGTGTTCAGTTGGATAAGGACTCAAATGAAAAATATGTTGATAAAAGAAGTATAGAGGGATGATTGAATCTTTACTTTACCAGAGTTCTAGTAGACCTGAAATAATGTTTAGTGTTTATCTCTGTGCTAGATTTCAAGCTGATCCTAAAGAATCCCACCTGACTGCAGTTAAAAGAATTCTTAGATATCTTTTAAGGACCCAATACTTAGGAATTTGGTATCCTAGACACAATACTTCTTTTAAGATTAATGGATATTCTGATTCTAATTTTATTGGATGTAAGTTGGATAGAAAGAGCATTTTTAGGACTTGTCAATTCATAGGACAGTCTTTAGTCTCCTATTCTAGTAAAAAATAAAACTCTATTGCACTTTCCACTACTGAAGCTGAGTACGTTGCCTTAGGGAGTTATGTGGCCCAAGTCTTTTGGTTAAAGCAACAAATTCAAGATTTAGTATTATATATAAGAACAATTTCAATCATTTATTGCAACACTAGTGCCATCTGCATCTCTAAGAATCCTATCCATCATTCAAGGACCAAAGACATTGACATAAGGCATCACTTTATTAGAGACCATGCGACCAAAGGAGATATTGAGTTACACCATATGACAACTGAGAATCAATTGTCTAACATCTTTACTAAACCACTGGCATTTGACACTTTTAGCATCTTAAGGACCAAGTTGGGTGTGATTGACATAAATGCAAGAACTTGATGTTTACTGAATTATGAATTTTTTGTTTTGTTGCTTGTTGTTGTTTTTATACTCTTTTGTTTATTTCATATTTCTTTGCTTTAATTTTTAGTTGTTTTTATTTTTTATGTTTTATTTCTATTATTTTAGTTTTTCTTCTTTTCTTTGTAATCACTGCTGATTTAATATTTTATGTCATATTTTAGTTTTTGAAAATTTATAGTCAATGTTTTATATCTTTAACTGAGTTAAAGGGAAAAACACCGTTGATTATTTTCCTTCCTCTAACCTATTTTAGTGGTGTAATTTTCATTTCTAAATAAAAGTTAATCTCAAATTAACAACTAGACTTTGTAATTGAGATTTTTTCTATCTTTCTATAGTAATATATCTTATATATATAATGTTGAAAGTCTTTAAACTACTTTCAAATTTTTCATAATCATGTTATTGCATTTATCATATGAATTTGATTCTATTTTGTGGCTTATTCTTCCTTATCTTAGAGAGTGAGTTTTTCTTCTATAATATTTGAAAGATATGCTCACAACTAAGAGTATTTAAGAGTTTTGAATGAGATCTAGCTTACAAAAATGACTAGGGCATAAAATGAGCCGCAAAAAGAAGAAAAACTAAAAAGATGTACAATGATCACCAAAAAAATGAATGATACACAAAGTGTATCAAAACTAAAAGATGTAAAGTATGCCAATTAATTGACAAGAGACTTAAAATGAGCCCACAAAAGGTAAGCTTCCTTCTCTCTCGAACGTTTAAATCTTAGGACAATTCATGTATCACTTGATATTTTCAAAGGCTTGATTTCAAATTTCGTGATTGTGATAAATTACTTTGGTATACTATTTTATAAGATATTTTTTTGGAATCAAGTTTTGAACGGATCACTTTTTCTTATCCAATTAGTTTTTCTGAGTTTATGTCTTTCATTTTAAAAAGATAATTTGCCCTATGAGAAGTTCGAGCTAGGGCTAACAGGGTCGGCTATTCTATTATTTTTTGGATTTTAACAATGTTAACTCATTATTCTTACAATTTTTTAAATTCAATTCCATGGAGAATTTATCATTTTCGTGCTTTGATTGAAAAAAAAAACACTTTGATTTCATTCTTCTTTTTTGTCTTCTATTCTTCTTTTCTTCTTTGGTTTTTCCTCCTCTTTTTATGATGTCAAAAGGGGGAGTAGTGTTTGAGTTATTTTGTTATACTGTTTTTAGTTCTATTCATGTTTTATTTAATTTTGATTGTTTTCCATCATAAAAAAGGGAGAGATTATTGAGAATCTGATTTTAGGAAATGTAATTTTGGTGATAGCAAATATTTATATTACTACAGATTCTCTATGACTACCTTGCCTACTAACATTTCAGGTCTACACGATAAAACTACAAATTGAACCAGCTCAAGATTGGGTAGATTAGGATTGTGTTAGTTTGTAATATACATAAAGTGTCTTTTACCTTTTCTTGAGTCCATTATAATATTGTGGGTCCTGATGCTAAATAACCTTGCACACACACACACACCTAGAAGAAAAATTCTGCCCGATTATTAGAGTTTTCTATTTTTGATCACATCATCTGGGATGATCCAAAAATCATCTTGGATGATCTATTAAAATAAAAATCCTAATTAGGGCATCCTGGTCAAGGCAGCTGTAATTAAGCCAATCGTGCTGGATGATAGTCTCATCGTATGGGATGATAGGCCTAAATAAGAAAGAATTAGCCGCCATATTTATTTAAGCATCTTTTATTTTTGGACATCATCCAGGACATTATCCTGGATAATGTAGTACAATTATGCCTAACTTAATATGATAATTAAGGAAAACAATTAAGATTTGATTGCTCAATCATATCATCCTGGACGATTAGTTCACAAACCTTAGTTATTTCTGGACGATCAATAATCAGTCTGGCTCCATTTAGGGCGTTGCTCTGGATAATATGTAATAAATTGAATTACTCATCTGGGATGATCGTGAGATCATCCTGGAATATCAAGTTATTTTTTCATCGTCCAGACATCCATTTAGGGTGACGTTCTGAATGATTTTTGTTATTTTGTACTAATTGGCCCGAACGATCGTGAGATCATACTGGACGATCAAGTTATTTTTCTATCATCCAGACATCCATCCAAGGTGATGTTCTGTATGATATTCGATGACTTGAATGAATCATATAGGACGATCGGCAGATTGTCTTAAACGATAATGTCAGTTTGTTATAATGAAGAGCAAATCTGAAGCTCTTCTATATAAAACCTCTTCTTTTATCTAAGAGTGTATCTTTTGCTTCTATCTTTACTTGAGAGAGCTAATAGAAGAGGGAGAGCAAGGGAGAGAGAGATAGGATCTTCTGAGGGGGAGTTTGTGAATGGTTTCATAAAGGTTGCTCCAAGCAAGAATCTAAGTCATCTTCTCTGGTCGTCATCCATGGTTCCTTGGAGGTTTGAGAGAGATCTACTTTAGTAACTGATCAAGGTTCTCTTCTTGCTTCTTGAGGAAGCAAAAGGAGTTTGGTTCTTTGCTTGCTTCTAGAGGAAGCAAAAGGAGTTGGGTTCTCTGCCTACTTTAGGAGGAAGCAAAAGGAGTTGGGCTCTCTTCTTCATCGAGGTTGATGGAAAGTAGTTTTTGTACAGGCTTCTCCACCTTATTGTAGGGGCCAAATAAGAGACACTGAGTTTAGTGCAATACTTGGAGGAGAGGCTCTAGGGAGTAGACATAGGTCAAGTTGACCGAACCACTATAAAATCTAGTGTGTTATTTCTTATTATTTTTCCACATTTAATTTCTGCTCTTCATTTCTCTTATGGTGAATCTTAGTTTGGTTGTGTTTGTGTTTTTGCTTGGAAAAGTTTTTAAATACTAATTCATTCCCCCTCTTGGTTAGCCTCGGGACTACTTAATAAGGGCTTAACACCACTGCCAAACTTTTAGAGGCTTCCTAAATATTTTCCTAGCTCACCTAGTCATGAACATAATTGCTCCATAAAAAATCTTCCTTATATTACACTAGGGTTTGATTTTTATTCTTTGGTGTGTTAATAAACATCTAAAATTGATCTTTGCCTATATATGATTTTAGAAACCCTCCTAGGGATTGGCAAGAGATTTGTAAGATCATTAGGTAATTAAAACCTTAAAATCCATATACAAGTTAGAGGCAATTTAAGCTCTTAGTTAGCTAGTATGGAAAATATTTAGAGAAAAAATTTTCTATGGGCTCATTGAAGTTGATTGGATGATCTTTTATCTATGAGCATTATTTGGGCTACTTATTTGGTTCTCATGATATTATTATTGGATATTTAATTTTGTGCACATTAATAATATAGACATGTCATATACAATGCAAAAGGCTTATCTCAAGACTTTGTAGAATAGGTTTCATTTATTTTTAAAGAGTATATAATTTTTATTTATTTAATTTTAATATTTCTTGATTTAAGAGTTTTGTAAAAGTAGGTGTTGTAATTGTTTAATATCATATTATATGATCTGGATCGTACCATACGATAAACATAAAAGAGAGATTAATTAAATTCACAATTAAGAAAATATAAATTAGAACAAATCATACTATTTGATATACATCATACAGGATGATCTATAGAAATGAAGTTTCATGCCTCCAATCACCATTTAGGAAATAATTTGAAATTCAAAATTTAAACTATATCGTATAGTATGATGTCAATCATAAAGGATGATATAAAGAAATCCTTCCTAATTTAATCTTATGATTGGCAATCAAATCAAAATTAATTAATTCATCAGATAGAACTGTATGATGATTGCCATCATGTTATACAAGCTAATAAGATCCAAAGATGATAATTAATCACTAAATATTATACAGGTCAAAAATCCTATCTGATTGAATTAATCATTATGTATGATACCTGATGTCATATTATATGATCAATTAAAATTAGATAAAATAATCTCATAGAACCTTATTAATCATATAACACTAACAGGATGAAATTAATTGGTCATACCATATGATCCCATATCATTCAAAATGATTATAAGTAAAAGAATTAAATTTTGAAAGTTTTTTGAAGCCTAATATAAAAATTCTCTTAATACATTAGTAAGAAGTCTTTCTTTGTTAATAAAATTTTAAGAAAAAGCTTTTTTGTGATCTAGGGCTTTGGAGAAGGAGAAGGTGAGGTTGTCAAAGAGGGAGAAATATTGTGAAGGGATTCAACACAGTTTCTCTTAGTAGGCTTGCAACTTATTCCGTATAGTATCTTTTTTTATCTCTTGGGGTTTTTCTAAGGAGAAAAGCTTCAAGGTTAAAGATCATTGGGTTCTGTTCCTTAATTTGGAGGGTGATAAAGGATCGCAAGGCACTCTGTCTTCACCAGGATGGTGAAAAACATCCAATGTTCTCTGCCATACAAGGAGGGTGAAGTGGATACCGGTACTATGCTACACCGGGTTGTTAGAAGAGATTATTTTAAAGGCTTCTCCACCTAGTTATGGGGGCAAAAGGAGAGACACTAAGAGTTTTGTGCACTACCCGAAGAGGACTTCGGGGAATGGACGTAGGTCATTGTTTGACCTAATAACTAAAATGTCTTGTGTGTTCATTCTTTATTTCCACTCATTTATTTTTATGTTTTTTTTTCTATCATGTTTACTTTCTTGTAAATTTGAGTTTGGAACATTGAGATTTTTTTACAAAAATATAAAGGAAATAAAAATAAATTTTCAAATTTATTTAAAAAAACAAATAGCATTTGATTTTTATATCATTTTCCTCTCTATTACAAGATCTAATTTTGAAATTAAGTTGTGAATTTGGTTTAAAATTTAATAAAGAGATTTTTGTAAAAGGAAATATTATAACACTAATTTACACCCCTATTGGTGTACCTTAGTCAATTCAACGAGGTTTAATTACCTCCCTTGAACATTCAATTCGTCTTAGAGTGGGTCATTAAATTAATGATTTTAAAATCCTTGAGGAAAGATGTAATGGCATATATTTGATATAGTAATTCTATCCCATTATTTTACAATATACCTTTTGATTTTTAGAAAATTTGCATGTCTACTTTTCTATAATTAATTGACTTTCACATGTAATATTTGATATAAACTGGTTATTTTGTATCATCATGCATAGTTAATGAAGTAAAAACAAATAATATTCCTTTCACTGAATGGAGTATTGAGGATAAAGATCTTGCATAACTCAATGCAAAATTCTTAAATTGCTTTTTCTATGCTAAAATTTGAAGAATATTTGAGAGTTTATGTATATACTATTGGCAAAGAGATGTGTGATATGTTATAGATCATGTATGAAGGTACTAATGAAGTGAAATAATAAACATTTTATTGTATGATAATGAACTCTTTTGAATGAAACCTAATGAGACTATCTCAGACTATCTTCCAGTTTTTCTTTTGTCTTATTCTCTTGTTCCTTTGAGAATTTTGAAAGAATTTGAGAAGTTGTGTAGAGACTTCATTTGGAATAGAAGTGATGGGAACCATGGGATTCGTTATGTAGCTTGGGATTCCATGTGCAAACCAAAGAAGATTGGCGGATGGGGACTGAATTCTGTAATTGCTAGAAGAGACACGTTGAGGGCTAAGTTTGCTTGGAGAATTCTTGATAACCCAAATTCTTTGATGGCCAGGAATTTTTTAAGTAAGTATGGAGATAATTGTTTGGATAATGTGAACTATAGAAGTAACTTTTCTACTTCCTGGAAGATTATTCATAATGGTTGGAAAGCTCTTAGAAATTTTGTTAGATCGAAGGTGCGTGATGGCTCCAAGATCAATGTGTTAAAAGACACTTGGATCTTGGATTTGAGTTTAAACAAATGGCCTACGTTTGTTGGAGTATTGGATGATGAGAATATTACCCTTGATTACTTCATTCTAGAGGGTAGTTTGGATGCTGAGAAATTGGGATGGCACTTTGGTGAAGATTTGTTTAAGCTAATTTGCAATATTCAAATTGCACAGAATTATCAAATTGATTGTATGGAGCTGAAGCTACAATTGATAGGAAATTCTATTGCTGCATTACTAGTGGAGGAATGTTTCAAAGGCTATCAGAATGATGATTTAGCTTCTTGGTTATTTAAAGTAAAGTTGAATGGCCGGGTAGAACTATTCATTTGGAGGCTGCACATAGACGCCATTCCAATAGAATTTTTTCTAGTCAAGAGGAGATTATCTAGCTCTAGCTTGTGTCCTTGGGGCTATGCTGTAACCGAAGATGTGAACCATGTTTCATCTACTTGTTCTAAACTATTGAAGGTAATTGAAATTTTAAGGAGTTGGAGATTCTAGATACCAATTTTTAAGAATTGGTATGATTGCTTGCTTTGTCTCATGAGATTAAAGGATACAACCATAATGGTAGTCAAGATTTACTTGACTCTACTTTGGTTTGTTTGGAATAATAGAAACAAGGTTAAGCATGGCAAATCTAGTGACAGCAACATCATGATCTCTGTTTCATCTCTTGCTTTTCTTGGATCTACCAAAACTAGCTCTCCTCTTTCAGACCACTGGGTTGTTAATCAGTCCCTTGCACTGTGTATAAACAAATGGCAACCTCCTCCTCCCGAGTGGATCAAAATAAATTTTGATGCTTCCCTTAAAGATAATTATATAGCAAGCATTGGCGGTATAGTAAGAGATTGTAAAGGAAGATATATATTAGCCTTTGGTAAAGGTAAGGTGCATTGGGACATTGCTCAACTTGAGCTCTTGGCTTTCTCAGCTATCAAAGAAGTGTTGCACGGTAGATTACATAATGTCAAAGGCATTATAGTGGAAGGTGATAATAAGAATGTCATCCTTTTTCTTCATAAACTGTATAACAAACCAAAGATGAAGGGATGGAGCTTGGATGATGAAGACATTTCTTTCCTTGGTGAGTTCAATAATGTTTTCTTTCATTGGGTTAACCGATTATTGTGCTAACTTATCTTGTTCATATGATTTTGTTTGGGACTTCTTTGGTGAGAGCTATCTTCCATCTTCTTTTACTGATTTATTAAAAGAAGAATGTGATAATATAGCTGTCTCACATTAGTTTGTATCCTTGCTATTTTATTTTTAATGCACCTTTGCACCTGTCAAAAAAACAAAAAAAAAAGATAGTTGCATCCCTGCATGCTCTAAGTAGAGAACTTTAAAATTTTTAGAAAGTAAATAAAAATTTGTGGAGTCTACTTAGGAATTATGATGCTAAGGTGATTTTTATATGTAAATCCAAATATCTAAACCTTTGTTCTATTAATAATCTATTTGGATCACTAAGTGCCTATGAGCAATGTGTGAATCTAAGATTTCTTGATGCAGGTGACTTGAAGGACAGAGCAATAGCATTAAAAGTTAATTGCTTTACATGTGATTACTCTGCAACTTAAGAATATGACAAAATAGCACTAATGACAAGACTATTCAAAATCTTTCTGAAGAAGAAACAGAAGCAACACTTCGAAAGGAGCGTAGGTAAAGGTTTTAAATCCAACAAAAACTCATTTAAAGTTATATGCTTTGAATGCAAGAAACTAGGTCACTTTAGATTAGACTACCCAATATTTTTTTTTTTGGGGAACCTTTACCTTTGCTCTTTGGGCACTTGAGATTAGACTGCCCAATCTTGCTGACAGCCCAAACTAAAACTCACTAGGCCATGAAAAAGGGAGAGAAAGTCCTATCTTAACAAAGGAGAATCAGAGGATTAAGAAAGCTTTTATGGTAAACACCGCCTTAAAATCATCAGAACACAAAGTTGAGATGGAGGTAACCAATTTCTATCAAATGGTTGATGATAGTCTTAATCATTCTGATTAAGATGACGTATATAAACCCACCTATGATGATTTATTTTCTATTTCTAAACAAATGCATGAATTGCATAAAAAATTAAAAAAATTGCATGCTTGTCTTAATTTGAAAATTTGTAATTTATGAAAAGGGCATGATAGTCATAGAATTGAACATATGACTTTAAATATAGAACATGCATTTTTGTTTGATGAATTTCATGAATTGAAGAAAAAACAAATTGAACTAATTAAGACACATGAAGCCATGAAATTTGAGCATACTAACATATGGAGAGTGATACAAGATAGACACTTTCTTCACAAATGGATAGTAAAGGGATTTAATTACAAGTTGCATTAGGTATTGAACTAAGTGCAAATGAACATCTACTAAATAAAGTCAATGCACTATAATAAAACACTTATGAGTCTATTCACAGATAGCCAAAATTTGGGATAAAACATGCATATCGTATATGTAGAAAGAGGCACAACTCCCCATATAGATTAATAAATCTACTCTGTAGAATTATATGTTATTATTATGGAATCTTAGGACATGTAGCACATGTTTACACCTTACACCACTGTACACTTTTAGTGTGGAGGCCAAAGTTAAGTGTATCACAACATATCATACATGTCATGAATTAAAGTCAGCAAAAGGAGGAACCTAAACTCACTTGGGTTCCCAAATCTAACAATTAATTAAAATTTTAGGGGTGCTCTCACAAAAGGTCTAGTGAGAGTATGCGGTACATGAATAGCAGATGCTCATGACTAATGATTGGGATATGAAGTAATTCATCACACAGGCAATGTTACACTCAGAGATAACACCATAAGGAAAGTGGTGGGCTTAGGTATGATTTAAAATTTTGATAAGAATGTTAAGCTGAAGTAAATTATCCCTAGGCTTAATAATGTGTAAGCATTAATATCAGTTAATGAAGAATCTAAAAAACTTTTAAGAATTAGACAATTACTATAATGGTGAGGAAAGTTTAATCAATGCAAAAAAATAGCTATCACATACTTTAATTAAGCAGTTATAATAGAAAATAAAATATAGAAGTAACATGTGGAAAAACAATTAGAGCAAACATACTAGAGAATTATTATGGTTCTGTCAATAATGAGCTACATCTAATCCTCAGATTTCTCCACTTTCAGTATGTCAATAAACATTTAGTGAATCTCTTTTAGCGCCTACAGCTAGGTGGAGAAGCCCTTACAAAATCTCTTTCACAAACTGGTGTGACAAAAGACTATAATCAAATTGACCCTCCTGGTGAGGCAAAGAACCTTGAATCTATTTTCACTCTTCTTGTGATGGTAGAGAACCTAGATTACTTTTCACCCACCTGGTGGAGGCATAGAACACGAAATCCTTTTTCTCCCTCCTAGTGAAAGAAGAGAACCTGGAATCACTTTCATCTTCCCAGTGTAGTAGAGTAGCCTTATCTTCCATCACCAAAGAGATATTCTTCCCAAAGCATCCCTCAAGATAAAATATGACACATGGAAGAACTTAGGTGTAAGTTCATCTGAGCAACCGTGTCAAACTCCCTCTCACACTCCCTTGAAACCCATATAAATTTTCTCTCTCTCTCTCTCTCTCTCTCATAATCTCAGACATTTTTCTTTGAAGCTTAAGACACTCTCTTCAAGCTTTCTTCAGAAGAAAATAACTCAATGAATGCCAAAAGTACTATTACAAAGTCTTATGAGAAATATTAAATAGAAGGCTTCAAGAAACCCTAAAAATTTAATTCTATCATCTCTGAATGTATAATACTATCACAGATCATAAAGTATAATCGGTTCAATCTATCATTGTTAGCATTACACGAAAACTAAGGAGTTTTATTATTATTTCATGTATTTGAGCTAATCTTCCACTAAGATATGATCATTGTCCCGTATGATTAGTACAATCAAATTAGATTATCATCCAGTAAGATTAGTGATGATAAAATATCATCCCATGCAAAGATTGAGATGTGTAATATAATTTTTCTAATCATATAGTGTGATCTAATGAGACCAATTAATCCAAATTTGATCCCTATTTATAGGATTAATTTTGGCAAGATTTAATTATATCATAAAGTACATGCCTATCATATAATATGATTAATATATTATTAATATTTTTAAAATATTACCTAAATTATGATTGGCAGCTAGGATCTTAATCACAACTGACCTTTCTATATGATATGGATCATACAATTTATAAATTTCTTGAATTTTCATAATTAGCTTTTATGATGCATCATTTTGTAATAAGATTCGTACAATATGACACCTGTCATACATTACAATTAGTTTAGAATGCAACTTCAAAATTATCCCTCTATCTCACTCCCTTGAGTATGTGAGTGCACGATCACCAGGCTAGGATACACCTTTACATAACTTAACCAAAGATATTGATAAATAAATAAAATAATTTTTGAATCTCTTTCAATATATCCTATTTTACCCAATCTTAAGTCCTAAATCTTTATTGAATGGTGCATGATGTATCTAAAAAGTTAATACACACAAATGCAAATATGCACTACATATACTAGGAGATATAAAGGTGTAATCAGTAATGTTTGTTATTGTAAAAATTATAACTCAGGAGCTTGAGTTGCAATAATCTCTCAGTTTCTGATGTTGGAAATTATTATTGGTTAAATTTGTAAACTAATATTAATTTTTCCTTATCTCCACCTCAATAAGAGAATTATATAAAAAGTTGGGGACAATTTTATTTATTTTTTTAATTTTTTTTAAATTGAAACCAAATAATATAATAACATAATAAGTAATTTTAAAAATAAAGGATGTATGAACAAATGTATCCAGATGAAAAAATGAAACCAAATATCTTAACTACCTTTTAATGTCACAAAAAAGGAGAGTGAATACAAGAAAATTTAAATTATATGCATAAAACAAACTTTCTAACAAAGGGAAAAAGCAGTCATTCAGTTTATTTTACATGAATTGAGAGAGAGAAAGTAGAGAGAGAAACTACTAGAATTTGAATTGTTTTTGAAATTCCTTCTTCGTTGTCCCGTTGGTAGAATTTCAGCTAGGTATGGATGGACATCCGTTGTCCATCGGTGATGGCCAGAATTTGCTGCCAGACTAAAAAAAAAAAAAACAAAATGCTTGATATCTCCAAATTCGATTTGGATGAATGTTGCTCTTGTGATCAGAGAACCTGTTGAGTTGAGGACTCAAACCTCAACTCTGATCTAAGTTAAAGGCAAATAGATTTTAGAAGATATGAATATGAATACTCCTCATGGTATTCATAGCAATACAAATATGGATTCGTCATCTTCGGGTATGAAGTGTTCGTGAATAGGTTTGTGAATTCTAGACCTGTTTTTGGTTCTAGAAATCCTCTATTTAATCAGGAGATTCTGGTTGGGCCATCAAATACTTATGAAAATTCTTCTCTATCTGTTCAACCAAAAGAATCTATTGCTCAACGAATGGAGATACTTGAACATTAGCCTGGAAATCCTTGGTTTAAGCGTCCATATATAAGGGTTAATATGATGAATGTTGAATCATGTTTGTTGGATGATGGTTTGGTAGTTCATCTATTTAAGCCTAATATTCAAACAAATTTGGTTAAGCTTCAATATTCTATGGTAGAAAAAGTTTTTGGAAAATCAATTCCTATCCATGTGATTGCGGGAGAGCTGAGGCGGCAATGGACACAGTTTGGAAAATTTCATTTGATTATTTTGGGCTCAGGATGGATTCTTTGCTATTTTTTTTCTGTTGAAGATATGGAGAATATCTTAACTGGTGGGCCTTGGTTTGTGAAAGGCCATATAGTTGGAATGGATAGGTGGAATCCTTGCTTCAATCCGGATTCAGTTAAGGGACTTGTTTCTCCCATTTGGATCAGAATGCCTAACCCTCCTTTATACTGCTAGGATGAAACAAATGTGTCAAGGATAGCCTCTATGATTGGTAAACCTCTTTTGATTGATGGTGACATGTATCAATGGGGGAGAAGGGAGTTTGAAAAAATTTGTGTCCGTGTTGAGCTTGATAAAAAACTTCCTTTAGGAGTTTGGGTTGAAGGGACGGAAGATTTTTTCAAAAAATTAAATACGAAAAAATTTCTTCCTTGTATTCTAATTGTGGTAAAGTTAGGCATTTTTTTTAAGAATGACTTGAGTTGAAGGATCGGAAGCTCAAAAAAAGTATGGAGAAGGCTGATGAATTTAGCAGAATTCTGGAGAAGTTTAAGGATTTGATGTCAAAAAGGATTCTTCTTATGTCCCTTGGGCACTGGTCAATAACAATAGGAACACTAGAAGGAGAGCAGGAGTTCTGAGAAATAATTTCATTCCAAAACCTGGAGGTATCTGGAAAGAACGGGTGGATAGAGCTGCAGTGTGTAAACCAGGGAATTCTATTGGAGTTGGTGAAGAGGGGCTGTACTCTATTTGAGAATAGTGTATGTTTGTTGCAAAGAAGGATATTACTAATAATAAAATTGCGGCAATTGCAAATATGAAGATGTCTTTAGCATCCAGTGCTTTAATTGAAGTATTCTTTAGAAGGTAGTTCCATCGGGTTCTCCTAACGAGGAAGGGAATAATGCTGATGAAGGCCCTATTCTAAAGGATCTAGTCGTAGTTAGAAAGGATTCGATCATGGTGATCACTTGATTCCCGATAACAAACAATATCATTCTCTTATTTTAAATGTTTCTGAAGCTAATAAATTTGTAGTCTTGAATTTAATTGTTGAGGAAGATGTTGATTTAAATGAGGGGTGTTGTTGTGTTGAATTGGAAGAAGGTGGAGTGGTGGTGTCGTGTGTTGAGCCTTCTTTCTATGTAAAGAAGGAGAGATTGACTATTTTAAGTAGAGATATTTCTTTGGAGCCAAAAGGAAAGGATCTTGTTTGCTTGGGTAATGTTGAGACTGGATGGAACAAACCGAAGTTAGCTAAAAGCTCAAAGATCTTGGTCCATTGAATGCTTCCTCTATGCTAAGTAAGTTGAATGTAAGTAAGAAAAGAAGTGGGGGGATATCCCCTTTCTTGTCTAAATGACTTCATTAGCCTTTTAGAACTAGGGGGGCACATAAGAAGGAAGCCTCCTTGTACCTGAAGGAATTTTTTAGAGATTGGGGTATTCTTTTTGTTGGTATTGTTGAGACCAAAATTACTTCTATTGCTAGAGAGGAATTTAATAAATTCGTGGGAGTGGGATGGGATTATCTTATTTTTCCATCTAGTGGAATGTCTGGAGGCATTATAATGTTATGGAGGGATTCTTTGGCATATTTTTCTTTATTAGGAGCTTCTGATCAGTGTGTCATTGGAAAGCTAAAATGTTTTTATAAAGGAGTATGGGTGGTTTCGACTGTTTATGGTGGTAGAGACCTATATGGTAGAAGAGGTTTATGGGAGTGCTTGGAGCATCATTTAAGACCGGATCTTCCTTATGTAGTTGGGGGAGATTTTAACTGCATCCTTTCTCAAGATGACAAGAAAGGAGGTAAAAAGTTCACCTTTTCTAAATGCCCTATGGAGATGAGAAGTTCTATGAATAAAGCTGATTTACATGACCTTGGGATCATTGGACCTAAATATACTTGGTGCAATAATAAGAATGGTACGGCTTGTATTCATGAAAGATTGGATAAATGTTTGTTGAATACCCAGGCATTAGAGTTAATTCCTCAAGCTTCAATCAGACAATTGGCAAGGATTGCGTCTGATCACTATCCTATTGTTTTGAAGATTATTATGCCATACGTTTGTAGAAGGTGTTCTCAAAAATTTGAAGATGTTTGGTTGTCCTATCAGGCTGCAGCTGTGCTTGTTATAAGATCATGGACTAAGCAGGCAGAAGGTGATGCAATGGAGGTTTTAAATAAGAAGTTTCCAAGGTCTTTGAATGCTTTATATTTTTGGAGCAAAATCAAAACATCAAAGTCTTGAAAAGTTAAAGGTGAAATAAAAAAAAGGAAATAGATGAACTTCAAATGGAGGAATCGGTGGAACAAAATTTTTCCCAGGATAAAATTTTTCTACTCAGGTCGAAGGTTAATGATTATAATTGCACTCTTGCTCGATTGAGTACGTGGTGGAGGCAGAGGGCTAAAACAAGGTGGATAGGAGAAGGTGATTCAAATTCTAAGTTCTTTCATGCATTTGCTAATGGGTGTAGGAATGGGAATCATATCAATCAAATCAAGGATGGTATGCGAAGTCTTGTGGAAGATCATGAATGTATTAGGGATGTATTTTGGGAATTCTTCACTAAAAAGTGGAGAATTAAAAGCTACTGTTTGCTTGGTTGGCCTCCTAACCTGAATGCTTTAAGGTAAATGGATTCTTATTTCCTTAGCTATGATTTTCTATTTGAAGAATTGGAGCTGGTTATTAAAGAACTAAGTAATAAAGTTTCACCCAGTGTGGATGGCATTTCATACTCATTCATTAAAGCATATAGGAAGATAATTGGTTTGGATGTTTGGAAAGCAATTTATCTCTTCTTTTCTTCGGGTAAGATGTGGTCTAAATGGAAGGAGACATTGGTGGTCTTTATTCCTAAAATTAGTACTCCTCTTACTCCTAATTTCAGACCTATTAGTTTGTGCCTTTCTATCTATAAGATTGTTACCAAAATGCTTTTAAATAGATTATCAAAGGTGTTTCATTATTTGGTTTCTGATGTCCAAGTAGCATTTATTGGGGGGAGATCTTTATATAATCATGTTCTTCTTTCTCAAGAAGTTTTTCATAAATTCAGAATTACAAAATCTAAGAAAGGATTGGTGGCTATTTAGGTGGATATGGAACAAGCTTATGATAGTATGGCTTGGGATTCTCTTAATCGAGTTTAGGATTACTTTGGTTTTCTAAGGAGATTCTCTAATCTTTTAATCAATTGTGTGATTGACCCTTTGTTCTCTATTCAAATTAATGGAGTTGGATCAAGGTGGATTGAAGCTAAAAGCAGATTTAGGCAAGGGTGTCCTCTGTCACCCTATTTGTTCATATTGTTCTCTCAACTTCTTATGGTTTTTTGTCCAAAGGTAGTATGTTGGGAGTAAAAGTGACTCCTTCAGCTCCTAGAATTTCTCATCTTCTTTTTGCAGATGATATCCTTATGTTTTCAGATGCTATAATTGGACAATTAGAAAAGATCAAAAAGCTTATTTTAGATTATTGTAGTTGGACATATAACCTAGTGAATAATCATAAATCTTCAATTCTTTTTAGCAAATATGTGGAAAGGAGTAGGAGAAGGAGGCTATCCAGATTCTTAGGTTTCAATGAAGTTAAAGAAATGCATTACTTGGGTATCAAGATTTCCTTAAGAAGATTAATTGGCTCAGAATTTCTTATTACGAATCATTGGTTTATGTTTTTGATGATAGCAAACAATCTTATTTCTCTACGACTGCCTTATGTACTGACATTTCAGGTTCATACGATCGGACTGCAATTTGAAATCAGCTCAAGATTGGGTAGACTAGGTCTGAGTCAGTTTGTACATTTTTTCCTTTCTTGAGTCTATTGTATTTGGTGTGGCTCTTGATGTTTTGTAACTTGGATGATTTTCTATTTCTCCCTAAAGATTTCTATTTTTGGTAACATCGTCCGAGATGATATTTATATCGTTCTTGATGATCTGTCTAAAAGCAGAAACCCTAATTAGGGCATCCTCATTAAAGCAGCCGTCATAATGCAAAACACATCGTCTTGGAGGATTTTGTATCGGCCAAGATGATATGCTCAATTCAGAAAGAATCTATCACCAAATCTACTTAGGAAATTCTTATTTTTTGATATCGGCTTAGTGGATCGGCCTGGACTATAAATATCGGCCAGGACGATCCAGGACAATTTTTCCAAAATTTCTCTGGCAATTTTGGAAAGAAATTAGTGGTGATTTCGTCTGGGTCGATCGCAAGATCATCCGGGACGATTAGACATCGTCCAGCTTCATTTAAGGGCGATATTCAGAACAATTTTCGTCATATTTGAACTAATCAGCCAGGACGATATGTCTATCATCCTGGACGATAAAGTCGACAACTTGCATTAATGAGCTCATTTTTAGCTCTTCTATTTAAGCTATGACAAGGCACATTGTGAGTGTCTTTGGCAGCCATTGTAACTTCATTCTTGTGGGGGAAACTTGAATAGAGAGCTTGAAAGGGAGAGAGGAAAGGGCGGAGTTTGAGAGGGAGAAGATCCTGTGAGGGGGGGAACTCAAGGGAGTGTGGAGGGTATTCCACACGGTTGCTCCAGCGAACTCGCACCTTAGTACCCTCGGATTCAAGGCTTGTCTCGAGGTAAGTTTACCAAAGAAGAAGATCTCTTTGGTGTGAAAGGACCGGGCAACTCCGCAGCACCGGGGAAGGCGGAAGTGATTTTGTAAGGGCTTCTCCGCCTAGCTGTGGGGGCTAAAGGAGAGACACTTGTTTAGTGCAATACTTGGAGGGTGCCTCCAAGGATGGACGTAGGTCAAGGTTTGACCGAACCACTATAAATCCGGTGTGTTCTTTTCTTATTATTGCTTCCGCATTATTTTCTTCCGCACTTGTTTTTTAGTGGTGATTTTGGTTTGAGTTTTATCTTTGATTTTAAAGTTATCCAATTCACCTCTCTCTTTGTTAGCCTTGGGCCAGCTCATAAGGGCTTAACATCCCTAACTAACTTTCTAGTGCTATCAGATGACTATCATTTCTTAGTCTCCTAGAGAAAGGAGCATCTAAATTAGAAGTTTGGGGTAATAAGTTTTTCTCCCTAGTGAAAGATAGTGCTTGTTAAATAGGTTATTTTATCCATTCCATTGTTTTATGTTTCCTTTCTCTTATTCTCTTAAGCATTTTGAGAAGGTTTGAGAAGATGTGTAGGGAGTTTTTGTGGAACAAGAAAGATGGGAGTCACGGTATGCATTTTATAGCTTGGGAGGAGTTGTATAAACCTATAGATAATGGATGCAGATGTATTCACTCGATGGTTTCTATGGTGGGTCCTTTAAGAGAAAAATTTTCTTAGGATTTTATTAAAATCCTGATTCCATTTTGAATAAATCATTGGCTGCTAAGTATGGTAATGACATTTGGTCTAATGTGTATAGACCGATCGCTTCTTCTTAGTGGAAGGTTTTGTGTAGTGGTGCAAATGCATTAAAACCCTGTGTGAGATGGAAAATTAAATCTGGTACATCAGTAAATATTCTTAAAGATATTTGGATTATAGATAGGAGGTTGGAGGAGTGGCTTGCCTTCATAGCTATAAATGATATCGAATTTCCTTCGCTGGAGAATTTTATTTTGAATGGGAGTTGGATTAAGGAAGAGTTGGAAAAATGCTTTGGGACCTCATTGATGGAAACTATTACTGGTACAAAGATTTATTCAAATCTCTTGGAGGATGAGCTGGATTTATTCAAGAATTTTACTAGATCTTCTATTGTGGTAGCAACATTTTATGTGTCTGTAGATTACTTTGTTCCTGTATAAGAATGGAAGTGGTTAAGGAAGCTAAAATTGAATCCGAGAGTTGATTGCTTTGGGTGGTGGTTGTTAAAAGAGGCGATCCCAACTAAAGATTTTCTAATGAAGAGGAGATTGCTGAATGAAAATCTTTATTCGAGAGGTTGGGGATGTTTGCGGATATAGAGCATGTGGCTATCGGGTGTTGTAAAATAGCATTAGCATTAGCCTTACTTAATTAATGGGGTTTTCGGATTCAAGGTTTCTCATCTATCCAGGAATGTGTAGAGAATCTAAACAGGTTTGTTAAAACAAATCCTTTCATAGCCTATCTTTATTGTTGTTTAATATTTTTTACATGGAAATGTAGAAATAAGTTAGTTCATGATGGACATGAATTTGGCTTGGTGGAAAATGTTTCTAATACGATTTGTTTTGCATCAAATTTATCTAAATGTAATATTTATTTGGATCACTAGGGTGCTAACCAACTGTCTAAGCTGAATTCTTCCTTTTGGCATCCCCCTCCACCTGGATGGATTAAAGTTAACATTGATGTAGCTTTACATAATTCTAACGACGCTGGAGTCGGTGGTGTTGTTTGAGACCCTAGAGGAAATTACTGGTGGCCTTTGGTTATATGTGTTTGCATTGGGATAGTGGCTTCTTGGAATTATTGGATTTTTGGCATTTGAAAAACAAAATAAAGGAGTGGAAGTTAGATTTTTAAGGCATTATTATAGAAGGTGATAATTTGAATATTATCAATTATCTTAATAAATCAGTTGGAAATCTTGGTTTGCAACATACAGAGAACAGAGGCGAAGACTTTTCTTTTCTTAAAGATTTTGGAAGTTTTTTATTTCACTTTTCTAATAAAGATTGTAATAAGCCCATCTTTGTGCTAACTTAGCCTTAAAAGGTGATTTTTGTGGGAAGATTTAAATAAAGTTCCTTCTATTTTTTACTCTTTGGTTAAGGAGGAAAGTGATTGGATTTCTATCACTGAGTAGATTGTAATAGGTTCTTTTATCTAATTGCATTTGCAATTTCTCAAAAAAAAAAACAAGAAAAAAAAAAAAAAAAAAAAAAAGGGAAAAAGCAACTAAAGACACGCATGTAAACTAAAACGGCAACATGCAATCATAAAACATAATTATTAAAGCACAAAACACATAAAACATATAAATAAGCATACAAAAAACATTTAAAAAAAAATCTTATACCAGATCAAAAATACCAATTAAAGCTTTGACTATTCAACATAAGTTTGTTACCTCATCATCTTGCTCTTATTTAAATGTGTTGGTAGCTAAGTCTGCCTAGGAGTTTTTTTTACTTTTTATAATTTCCCTTAACTATAATTGTCATATCCTCACCCTTTTCACTCCTCACCCTTTTCACTTACTACGTGTCTCTTAAAATTGGGGCACTCATTTAGCTTTCCATGTTTCCTACACCCAAAGTAAATAAGATTAGAAGAGAAATTATTGTTTATGCCATTTTTACCTTTGTTTTACTTTTGTTGATGCTTATTCATATGCTTCAAGATAAGTTTTGAATTATCTTGTTATTAATGGTATATCCTCATTCCCATCATCTCTTAAGATTTTTTTTATCTTAGTCCTTAACTTTTAGCACTATAGTCTCTACTACATCCAAAAGTTTTTGGCTCACACTTTTCTCGTAGGCAATGAGTGTGCCATGTAGATTATAAATATAATAAGTATTCAAGTCTTTCAATTCACATATAGCATATACTTTGGCATCAAAGCTATTTGGTAGACAACATAGAATTTTGTTGACCTTCTATAATTTTGAAAGTTCTTTACTTAAATCATGCAATGATGTCACTATTTGAGTAAACCTAATGTACATGTCAGATATAGTCTCATAGGATTTCACGTGAAAAATCTCATATTTATGCAATAAAATATTTAATCTAGATTGCTTAACTTCATTTGTATCTTTATTTGTAATATATAGTCTATCCCAAACATCATTACTAATGGTACAGGTAGAAACTCTCATTTAATATTTAGATTTAAACGCACAAAAAAAAGTTTAAGTATTTAGCATTTAGTTGTGAAGAAATTTGTTCTTCTCTTCTCCATTCAATAAATAAAATATTAGTTTTGAGTCATTTAACAATTTGTAACAATACATAATAAAAGTTTTAAATCATATGCCACAATAAAAAATCAATAGATTGTAAAAAAGTAGACATGCAAATTTTCCAAAATTAAATTGAAAAAATAAGTTTTAATGAATTATAGAATAGCCTTATGCTGTGCTCTTATTTCTAAAATATGTTATGAATTATTTTTCTTAAGGTTTTCTAAAGCACTATTTTTGAGAGCCTGTCTCCTATACTAATTTAAAGTTCAATAAGAATGTTATGCCAAAGTGAACCATCCCTAGGTAAACTAATATGTAAGTAATTCTTTCATTTAATACAAAATCTAATAAACTTTTTATAATTAAATAGTTACAATAATGGTGAGGATAATAAAATAAACACAAAACAAAATAGCTATCATTGATGTTAACCACACTTGTATAATAGAAAAGAAAAATGTAAAAAATAGAAAAATAGAATAAACACACCAAAGATTTACAGTAGTTTAGTTAACCTTGACCTACATCCACTCTATGGAGTCCTCCACTCTCGATATTACAATAAACCTTTAGTGACTCTCCTTTAGCCTCTACAGCTAGGTGAAGAAGCCCTTAGAAAATCTCATCCACGAACCTGGTGGGGTTGAGGAACAAACTTATTTTCACCTTTTTTTTTGAGAGAGAGAACTTAGAAACCTTTTTTACCCTCTCAATAATGATAAAGAACCTAGAATTCTTTTTCACCCTCTTGGTGAAGGTAGAGTACCTAGAATCCTTTTTTACTCTCCTAGTGAAGGCAGAGAACCTGGAATCACTTTCACCTTCCTCGATTTGGTAGAGCAGCCAAGTCATTTATAACCAAAGAGATATTCTTCCTAAAGCTTCCCTTAAGATAAACCTTGATACATGTAATAACTCAAGTGCAAGTTCGCCAGAGCAACCATGTCAAATTACTTCTCACATTTCGTTGAAACCCACAAGAATCTTCTCCCTCTCTCATAAACTCCACCTTTTCTCTCCCATTCTCAAGTCTCTCTCTTCAATATTTCTTCAAAATAATATAACTCAATGAATTTCAAAAACACTCTTATGAACTATTATGAGAAAGCTTAAATAGGGAGCTTTCAATAACCCTAAAAACTCAATTATGTCATATCTTATCATACAGTATGATCCTGGATCATACAATATGATTAGTTCATTCGATACTTGTTAGCACTATATAAAGAGTAAGGAGTAGTATGATACGTTTAAGTATTTTAGTTGATTATCTAATACAATTTGATCATTATCTAGTATGATTAGTACAATCAAACTGGATCATCATTCCATATGATTGGTGATAATAAAATATCATCACATGCAAAGATTAGTTGTACAGTACAATCTTACTAGACTAATTAATCCAATTTTGATACCTTATTATAGGATTATTTTAGGCAAAATTTAATTTCATAGTACAATATGATACCTATAATGTAGCATAATTAGTACGTAATTTGTATTTCAAAATATTACCTAAATTATGAATGGAAGTTGAGATCTTGATTTCAATTGATTGTCCTATACAATATGAATCTTATAGTATGATTATTTTAAATTTATTTAATTATTATAATTATCCATTTTGATGATTTTCTAATAGGATGATCGTATAGTGATACCTATTGTACAGAATGATTAGTTTAGAAAGTAACTCTTCTAATTTTTCTCTATCTCACTCCCCTGGGTGTATGTGTGCATGATCACTAGGCAAGCATAAACCTTTACAAAACTTGACTCAAGAGATTGAAAAATACATTAATGAACTATACATACACTTTAAGGATATCCTATTTTCCCAATCTTGAGTTTTAAAGTTAATTGAATTATGCATGATGTTCCTAAAATATTAGTACACACAAAAGTGAATATGCACTAAAAATACTAAGATACATAATGGTTGAATCAAAAATATTTGTTATCATCAAAATCATAAACTCGTGGGCCTGAGTTGCAATGGTTTCAAAAAAAAAAAATATCATTGAGAATGTTTTGCTAGTAGACATTTAGAAACACAACCTACTTTGTATTAGTCAATTATGTGATAAAGGACTTATTATTAAATTTTAGCCAACAAAATATTTAATTAGTTTAAATGGTAAACTTTTTTTAGAAGGAAATAAGACTAGTAATGTTTACATGCTTGATTTTAATGGTGTTGAATTTTCAAATTCCTTTTGTTTGAAAATTATTGTTGATAAATCTTGACTATGGCATAGGTGACTATTTCATGCAAGTATGAACACACTTAGGAAGATCACCCAAAAGTCTTAATTAGAGACATACCTAAGTTAGATTTCTCTAAGGATCACCTTTATGAAGCCTGTAAACTATGAGAACAAGTAAAATCATCATTTCATCCCTTTAAGGACATTATCACCTCTAGGACACTAAAAATTCTTCATATTAACTTATTTAGACTAGTTAGTACAGCTAACCTAGGTGGGAAAAACTTCAGGTCTGTGATTGTTGATTATTAATCTAGATTTACTTATGCTAGATTTTTATCTCATAAAAGTTAATCATTTGATGAATATTAGGACATTCTCTATATGGATTCAAAAGAAATATGGATTTGAAATATCTACAATTTATAGTGATCACAATGGAAAATTTTAAAAAATAGGTTTGAATTATTTTATTAGGAACTAGGAATAAAACATATGGTTTCTGCTCAAGGAGTAGCTAAAAGAAAGAATAGAACATTATTAGAAGCTATTTTAGCAATGTAAGTAGTGTATTCACTCCCTAGATATTCTAGAAAAAAGCATTGAACAATACTTGTTATATTCCAAATTAGGCTAAAGTTAGATCCAAACTCAACTAGATACACTAAGAGTTACTTAAAGGTAGGATACCAAATATCTCTCATCATCTTGTCTTTGGATGTAAGTGTTTTATTCTGATAAATGAAAAATCTCATCAGGGAAAATTTGATCTAAAATATGATGGTGTTTTCTTATGTTGTTTTCATGTAGGTAAAGCCAAAAAAATTTTTTAAAAAGAGAACCCTAGTATAAAGGAGACCACCCATATAGTGTTTGATGAATCTAATAGATCTGTTGGACATAGGTATGAAAATGAAGAAGAGATAATGATTATATAGGGGTTATAATCTTTTTACTAAAGAAATAGAGTAGAACCTCATAATCCATTTCCTAGAGATTGGAGATATTCATCTAGTCATCTTTTAGAACTCATCTTCGAAGATCCTCATTAGGAGCTAGAATTAGGAAGGAGGTTAGTCATTCTGGATACCTTTCCCTAGCAAAAACCACTAATGTAGATCAAGACCTATTTGATGAATTTTAGATCGTAGCTATATAAGTAGAATTGAATCAATTCATTGGGAATGATGATTGGGAATTGGTTAGTAGATCTAAGGACCATAGTTTTCTAGAAATGTAGTGGGAATTCAAGAATAAGATGAATGACTTTGGAAAAGTAATTAAGAATAAGGCAAGATTAGTAAGTAAGGGGTACAATTATATTGAAGGTATTGATTTTGAGAAAACTTATGCATCTGTAGCTAGGTTAAAAGAAACTAGAGTTCTATCTGATTTTATATGCTTTAGAGGCTTTAAATAATGTCAGATGGATGTTAAGAGTGCTTTTATGAATGGGCTTATGAAAAAAGATATTTTTATAGAATAACTCCCTTAATTTGAAAATAAAACTTTTCCCAATCATGTTTATAAATTAAAAAAGGTGTTACTTGGATTGATGTAAGAACCTAGAGCTGGGTATGAGAAGCTTAACACATTTCTTCTTGACAAATTCTTTGCTAAGGGAAGTATAGATATCATCCTTTTTTTAAGGAAAATATGAGATGACTCATTGTTCAAATTTATTTTGATGATATATTTTTGGATCAACAATTAAAAATGTTAAGGATAATTTTTTAAAAGTAAAGAGTGTGAAATTTAAGATGATTATGTTGGGAGATCTTACTTATTTTCTTAAATTTATTGTGTAACAAAGAGATGATGGAACTTTCCTTAGTCTAAGTAAATATATCGAGGATATTATAAAGAAATATGAAATGGAGAATATAAAGGCAATAAAAACCCATGAGCTCTACCATACAATTAAACTAAGATTAAAATAGAAAATTAGTATATTAGAAAAAGAATAGAGGGATAATAAGATCACTTTTATATTTGACTACTAGTAGACCTGATATAATATTTAGTGTATGTTTCTGCGCTAAATTTCAAGCTGATCCCAAGAAATCCCTTATTAATACAATTAAGAGAATTCTTAGATACCTTCTAGGGACCCAAAACTTAGGTATCCTGTATGCTAGACATAGATCTTCCTTCAAAATTTATATGATATTCTGACTGTGACTTTATAGATGTAGGTTATATAGAGAAAGCACCTCAATAACCTCTGAATACATAGGGCAATTATTCATCTCTTGGTCTATTAGAAAGTAAAATTCAATAGCCCATAGAATATATAGCTCTAAGAAGTTATGTTGCTCAAGACTTATGGCTAAAGTAGTAGATCCTAGATCTTGGATTATCTATAGGCACTATTCCTACCATGTGTGATAATATAAGTGCCATTTATATATCTAAAAACCCAATTCAACAGTCTAGAACTAAACATATAGATATTAGACACCATTTTATTATAGAACATTTAGCTAAAGGAGATATAGAACTACATTATGTAGTTGCTGAAGTTCAAATGACAGAAATTTTCATAATACCCTAATTTCTGACACTTTTAGCACCATAAGGACTAGACTATGTGTTATTGAAATTCATGATTGATTTAGGGTGAAAGTGAAATCATTAATCATTTATAACCATTTTCTTTTATGTGTACTAAAATATATGTTATATTTTTTATTTATATTCATATGATATTCAATTTTGCTTTGTTCATTTTTATTTGTTTTTAGTCTATATTTATTCCCTGATCATCGCAGACCAACCAATCTTTTAAAATTAAAAAAAAAAAGAAAATTAAAAATTTATTCACATTATACTGTATGAATCTCATTTGTATTGTACGATCAGAACAACTCAACACAACCTCACCATTTATGATTTCATCAATTCTAATTTGGCAAATAATTTGTGATCGTACTATACGATCCCCTCTTCATACTATGTGATCCATATGTTGATAGCCATTGGATAAATTCAAATTGTTTGATACAATAAAAATTGCATTATTATATTATATGATCTATATCATATTGTACTATATGCTAAAAACACTATAAATTGGAAAGGATTCTAAGGTTTCACTCACGCAATCCTTCTATTCCTTCTTTCTTTTTTGATTTGTACCATTAACCTTAATGGCCAAAGAGAAGTGCTCTAGCGCTATATTAGTCATTTCTTCTATACATCAAAAAAACCCTATATTTCATCAAGCCATTGACAAATATGCTTACCACCGATAGAAGGCTACCATTATAATAGTATCTAAAATCATTAGTTAAGATCTCCTTAATTTTAAGGTTCTCAATCTCTTAGTTGATAAAAAACTGCACTTCATTCTCACCATAGAATTTCCCGTCAACTCCAAACTGCTTTTTAAATTCTTCTCCAGTTTGAGAGTTAAAAGCAAGGGGATAAACCTTTAATCTTTTGTCAGTAAGAGACCTGTAGAAACCACTTATGAAGATTTGTCCAAATCCATATCTCTCCACTAATGGTCTCAAAGCACACTCTATAGCTTTTCTTCTTGTGTATGACTAGACCCAAGCAAATCTCACTCTTAGGGATACTCAATTGATCACTCACACTGTCTTAGTCTACACCCTAGTCGAAGATCCCCCCCATAATAAAGCAAATCCTTTGCAATACAACTTTTCTAAAAGAACGTGATAGGTAAAATATCATACCTCTTCTACACCTTGTCACATACTATATTATGTTTAAAACTGATTTCAATATTTTGGACCTGATTATTTGCTACTTTAAAATTTTGATAATTATTAGAGATACAAAAATAAGCATAAGCAAAATGTAGTGCTAGGTCACCAAATAGATTATGTTCTAGAATCCAAATACAATCTGAAATATCCTACACCACCTAATCACCTATTGGTCTTCTCCTCCAACTACTCCATCAATATCCTCCGTAGTGGTAGACATCATCATGGATGTTATGTGGTGGATCCTGAGCCCGAAGAGGAACTAGGAGCTCCAGATTTAGCACCAGCTCCTATTCATGGCCACAACTCTATTGTTGAGCAACAAAATTGATTGTAAATGCAAACTACAACCCATTATCAAAAGACTAGTCAGCATTAGTAGTGGCTTCACTAGCAGCATGATCTACTCCAACAATAACAACACTATTAGCTCTAGCAGCAGCAATAAGATGATTAAGCTAGGTTTAATGACCAATTTTACACGATTTACAAGTTTTTGTAGCCAGCACCACCTGATCTGGTTACTTCTTACTTTTGAATTTCATTATTTCGTGTGGTACTTATTATGTTCTATTATTTATTGCTTAAAGTTTTTCCCCTTTTTTGATTTCAAAATGGAGAGAAGAATGTTGGTAGAATGTATCACAAATGTTAATTTATTGTTATATTTAGTTCTATCATTTTTACTAAAAAATATAAAAATAATATATATATATATATATATATATATATATATATATATATATATATACATATATATATATATATATATATATATATATATATACATATACATATATGTATATATATATATATATATATATATATATATATATATATATATATATATATATATATATATATACATATATATATACATATATGTATATATATATATATATATATATATATATATATATATATATATATATGTATATGTATATATATATATATATATATATACATATATATATATATATATACATATATATATATATATATATATATAGTGAGTGAGAGAATTAGAGTAAATCTACTTAATAATGTTGGTCATCTTTAAAAACGGGTAGATTGTGAAAAACTATGAACTTAAGCTTCAAATTTTGATGATAATAAATATTACTGGGCCTCTATTTTGAATCTCCTAATAATATTATTTTATATTTTTTTAGCACACTAGCATTTAAGGTACATCGTATATTGTGCAAAAGGCTCATATCAAGACTAGGTAGATTAGATTTAATTTCTTTTGTAAAGAGTTTGTATTTTTAATTTATTTAATTTTTATAATTCTTGAGTCAAGAGTCCTATAAAAGGTGTATGCTAGCTTATCAACCATGCACACATCCACTAGGAGGAAAAATAAGTGTTATAAATATTTTATATATTGCACTATATATTATTGATTGTATAATACAATATGCACAAAATCATGATTAATTAAATGTTGAATAAAGAAATTATAAATTTAAAGAATCTTACAATTCGATATTTAACATATATGATTATCTATGTAAATTTAGTTTCATGCTACAAATCATAATTTATGAAATAATTTGAAATTCAAATTTTCAACTGTACCATATGGTATGATACCAATCATACTATACAATGTTAATAAATCTTGCTTAATTTTATTTTGTGATTAATCAATCAAATAAGAATTAATTGATTCTTCAGATAGTATTGTACGGTGACACCCATCGTAATGTTTAACCATATTTGATCAATGGAGTATAATTAACTGCCAGTAATCTTTTTTTATGAAATCCTATTCGATTAAGTTAATCATGCTATAGGATGTTTGATATCATACTGCATGATAAATTCAAATTAGCTAAATTAATCTTAACAATCCTTATTCATCATACAATACTAATAGGATGAAATCACCTAATCATACTATGCGATCCCATATTATAATGTATGATCAAAAGCAACATATTGAAATTTTTAGGGTTTTTAAAGCCTAATAGAAAAACTCTTTTAAGAATTTAGTAATAAGTCTTTAATCGTTGAAGCAATTCTTAGAGAGATAGAGCTTTTGTGAAATCTAGGGCTTTAGAGATGGAGAAGGTGAGATTGTGAGAGAGGGAGAAGTAGTGTGACGAGATTCCATAAGATTCTCCAAGTAGGCTTGGACAATATTTTATCCAGTGTCTTTGTTGATCTCTTAGGGTTGCTATGGGGTGAAAAGCTTTAAGTTTAAAGATCATTGAGTTCTATACCTTCAACATGAGGGTGAAAAAGGATTGAAAAGAACTTTGTCTTCACTAGGAGAGTAAAATGTGTCCAAGGTTGTCTACCTCATTAGGAGAGTAAATGAATTTTGGTATTCTTCCACATCGGGTTTGTGGAAGAGATTCTTGTAAAGGCTTCTCTACCTAACTATGGGAGCTAAAGGTGAGACGCTAAGAGTTTTTTTCCATACACGAATAGGTGGACTATGTGGACTGGACTTAGGCTATTGTTTAACCAAACAACTATAAAATTTGGTATGTTCATTCTTTATTGCTTCACATTTATCTTATGCATTTTTATTTCTTGTACATTTATTTGCTTTCTTGTAAATCTATGTTGGGAATATTGAGATTATTTTATTTATTTAAAAATAAAAAGAAAAAAAAATTCACATTTATTTTTTCTATAAAATCAAACCTAAAATAACATTTTATTTTTATATCATTAGCATCCCATTATAAGATTTGATTTGGAAATTAAGTTGTGAATTTGGTTTAATCATTTATAAAGGGATTTTTGAAAAAATGAAATTTTAAAAACCCCAATTCACCCCCACCCCCTTGTGTAACTTGGGCAGTTCAATGATGTTTAACAACCTCCCTTAAACTTTCACTAAAGGCTATCAAGTAGAGAAATATGATGGTTTAAGTATACTCTTGCTATTCTCTTTTAACTCATACTTTTTAAAATGTTTAAATATGTTTATGTTGGTTTAACTACTATTAAAACCAATAGGTAATTTAGCTTAACCAAATTTTCCATTAATTATAAGCACAGTTCTTAATGGTTTTGTATTCGAAAAATATATAATTAAGTTTGACTATTTCATCTTTAATTGGTTCATTTTACTCATTTACCGAAATTGACTTTATTATATAGTTCAAATAGGTTGATCCACCTCAAAATTGTTTTTTAACATCCCTAGAAAGATTCACATATAAGGAAAAATTTGGCCAAAGTATTAATTAGGTCAAGCTCTAATGGGATATGTTGATCCATTTTGAACAATCAACCCCATGTGATGGGTCAAACTTGATTAATCACAAATAAAGTTTATTCCGTTATATAAACTTCTTGCATCACTATCAAGTGTTTAGATTATTTTATCAATAACCAAGGTTAAATCACTTTTGGAAATATAAGCCTTTTTTGCTAGCAATTTGATGCTTTTTTATCTAATACTACTAAATCATTGGAATAATTAAATTGGAAAAGTTTGGTTTATGTTTAAAACTCTCACATGATTTTTTTCCTTTTTAAATTATTTTTGGTATTAGGGATAGGTTGAACGATTTGAGGCCATATGAGGCAAATTGAGTTAAAGGGTGGTTAATGGTCAAATTCCTATACTATGTAAATTTTTAAGCTTTTAATAAACTAAGGTTCTAACACTAAATTTATAAAATCCATTAAGTAGGAGCATATGTTATTTTTAGGCATTGCAACATAAAGTGTACCAAATTGGTTGGATAAGTCTTCTTTATAGACTCGAATCTAAAATCATTTTAAAGTGATTACTATGTAAAGAGTTTAAAAGGGTTAATTGATCTATATATTATTAGGAGACATATTAATAATTGTTTAATTTTGTTTAGTTAGCCTAATTTACTTAATTTGATCTCACTCGTTATGATCAATGGGCATATTTTTGGATGTTTTCTCATAATCATATTGATTGAATGAGAATTCAATGAACATTGATATCATTGAATGTTTCTATTATGACCAATAAATTTTGAGCCAGGAAGAAGCTTACCTTGATAGAGTTAAGCTCATTGATCAATAGATTATGATAGTGTTGAAATTGTCCATATAAATAACGAATTTCAATTTTATCTATAAACTAAAAGAGACATCAAGTGATGAAGTTCAAGCTTGTACATTTTATGTCAGTGATGCTTCAAGTAAAGATGGAGTAAGAGAAAGTATTGTTCTAAGAATTTTTGTAGGAGTCACTCTCATGTTAGTCACCTAGATTTATTTGTATGATAAAAATAATCAACCTGAGTACATGTTTCTCATTATTGAGCTATAAATGATCACTAGAATGAGTTCATAGGAACTTATCTTGCATTTAAACACATAAATGAGTTTGAAGAAAACAAATTATTAGTTTGAAATGCATAATGTGTTACTAGATAATATTTTTTAAATAAAAAGGAAAAAATTTATCAATTTGAATACTTCAAAATAACACAAAAGATATTCTCAAGTTCAAAAAACCCTAATGATTAAGTAACCCTAGAGGTGTTATAACCCAACATTGAATAAGATGATGTAATAAATATAAAAGTAGGTCACTTTGTTGTTGTGGATCTATTTTTATGGATTATGATTTTGATGATAGCAAACACTCTTATTGCAAAAACTCTTATTATGATTTTGATGATATGTTCTCTATGACTGCCTTATCTACTGACATTTCAGGTCCACACGATCAGACTGCAATTTGGAACCAGCTCAAGATTGGGTAGACTAGGTCTGAGTTAGTTTGTACCCTTTTTCCTTTCTTGAGTCTATTATATTTGGTGTCCCCCCTGATCATTTGTAACTTGGAAGATTTTTTTACTGTTCCCTAGAGTTTACTGTTTTTGATAACATCATCCGGGATGATATTCCTATCATCCTGGACGATCGATTCAAAAGAAGAAACCCTAATTAGGGAATCCTTATTAAGGCAGTCGTCATTAAGATCGGCCTGGACGATACTTGTATCAGCCAGGACGATTGGTGCAATTAAGAAAGAATCAGCCACCATGATCTGTTAAGGTATTCTTTATTCTAGGAAATTGGCTAGGACAATATCCATATCGTCCTGGACGATCTAACTCAACTATGCCTAAATTGATCTGTTGTCTTTGAAAAGCATTAAAGGCTGATTGATTTGATCAAATCACCTGGAAGATCACAGGATCGTCCTGGATGATGTGCTAGATGATACGGGACGATATGCTAGACGATTGGACATCGGACAGATCTTTTCAAGGTGATGTTCAGGATGATATTCCACGGTTTATACTGACCGTCCGGGATGATATGAACAAATTTCTTATGATAGTCTCAAATCTTCCCGGCTGATTGGGCTTAAATTGGACTAATCGTCTAGGACGATAAAGTCGACAACTTGCATTAATGAGCTCATTTTGAGATCTTCTATTTAAGCTATGACATGACACTTGGGAAGTGACTTTGGCAGCCATTGTAGCTTCATTCTTTTAGGGGGAACTTAAAGAGAGAGCTTGAAAGGGAGTGAGGAACGGGTGAAGTCTGAGAGGGAGAAGATCCTTTGACGGGGCACTCAAGGGAGTGTGGAGGGGGATTCCACACAGTTGCTATGGCAGGCTTGCACCTTAATACCGTCGGATTCAATGCTTGTCTTGAGGGAAGTTCACTAAAGAAGAAGATCTCTTTGGTGTCAAAAGACCCGGCGACTCTACCGCACTGGGGAAGGTGGAAGTGATTTTGTAAGGGCTTCTCCGCCTAGCTATGGGGGCTAAACGAAAGACACTTTTGTAGTGCAATACTTGGATCATGCCACCAAGGAGTGGACGTAGGTCAAGGTTTGACTGAACCACTATAAATCTGGTGTGTTCTTTCCTTTATTACTTACGCATTTAATTTTCGCATCGTTGATTTCTTTATGGTGATTTTGGTTTGTTGTCTTTGGTTTAAAGATTCTTAAAATACCAATTCACCTCTCTCTTTTAATTAGCCTTGGGCTAGTTCATAGGGCCTAACATCCCTAACGAACTTTCATTTGTAAGTTAGAAATATCAATTATACAATATTTAAAGAATAGGAAGATCAATATCAAAGTCATATATCCTATGTGATTCAAGTTTCAATTTTCCTAGTACATCCTTATCATCAATGAGTTATTGAGGTTATTGGTGACTTCACTAAACCAAATTTGTGTGAGGAAAAAAGAGTAAAAAATATGTTAAAAGAGATACTCTATGGTGATTTTGGGAATCATTAAAGAAAAAAAAAACACTCACCAATAAAATACTTTGATAGGGCTATTTCTATCCAACCCTCTAAGTATACTCAAAGGAAGTTTTAAGGATATTGCTCCAATATTAAATTTGACTCGCACTTAGCTATAATCTTCTGATATGCTATAACATATTACTTTCCCTTGATCATTTATCACATTGGTAATGGATCTCTTTGGCCCTTTTCCACCCTCCATCAGGCCAAGGAAATTCATTTGAGTGATGGTAGACAACTTCTCCAAGTTGATAAAGGGAAAATCACTTCATAAGATAATTATTAAAATCTTCAAAAAATTCTTATGGAGTAATATTATTTGTAGTTAAAAGATACCTCTCATCTTAATCAGTGATGATTGGTTGTTATTCATTATTAAGAAGATTAAGGAATTCTTTTCGAAAGGATCCCACCTGAAGTTCACTTTTGTAATAATTAGTTGAAGTAGGAAAAAATTAGTGGGTAAAAGCACACCCTTTAATCCTATGTATGCTAAGGACAACACTCTCTTCAATAATAGATCAAATTATATTCACACTCTCCCAATGAGTAAAGCCCTATTACCAATCGAGTGCATGCTTCAGAATAAGCAATTACTCTCAGTAACCTATTTTAAAGAAAGCAAACCTACCAATTGGGAATAAATAAATGAATTGGGCATGGAGTTTGTAGTCAATATCATAGATGAACACAAGCTCAATTTATGCTCAAGTAGGAGGAAATAAAAAAAAAGAATCATAAAATATTATGATGTTAGTGTAAAGCAGAAAGTCTTCAAACATAGAAACATGGTGTTGAAGGTGGTGGATATAGTAGCTCTTTTGTCAATTTAGGAAAACATTACTTCAATACTAGTAAGACCTTATATAATCAAGAATAAAGTTAGTTCTAGAAAAAATCAATTTCAAACACACCTTAGAAAGGATGTCTGGAGGTCCTAGAGCACCAATGAACAAAAGACATTTTATCCATGAGAAAATTTATTGTATTTTAAATTGAACACTTTGATAGAATAATAAAACAAACTCTTTTCTTTTCATTCCTACTTATCTTTACATTTCTCTTATAAAAATTATATGGTATAAATACTAAGAAAATAATAATAAAAATGACACTCATGGAACTTTCCCCTTTCCTAATGCACCAGGAAGCTTACCAAACATCCTTGAGTGCAAGTAGAGTACTAATCCACTAAAGAGAAAATAAATAAACTTCTTAAATCTTAAAAGTTATCACTCGGGAAACTCAGGAAAAGGATTCAAATACAAAGAAATGAAACAATGGTTATTCCAATAATCCATTCAAATAGCCATGTTGGTGGTGAGATACACAAAAAAGTTTTAATGAATAGGAATGACTCAAAGAATGTAATAAAAGAGTTTGAGTTAAAAAATTGGAAAATAGGAAAGTCTTTTTCCAGATTCAAGTCTAAACTAGTAGGACTACTCCATATAGATGAGCTAAAACAGTTAAATATAGGACCTGTAAGAGAGCTTGGGGCACCCAAAGAAGAAGGAAAGTCTACTCTTGATTATATCACCTTCCAATTCTTACAAAATTACCTAAGCAATTTTTATTGATTATGACTAAATAAATATTACCATCCTTTCCTTCTAATAAATCCATAACAAAATATTAGAAATTATTATTTCAATTACACTTTCATTGAGTATAAAATTATTCATATTTTTCATTAATTTTCAAGTAAAATCCATAAAGGGCTTCCTTAGTGTATTCAATGGAATTGTTGATTACCTAGAAGAAGTTCTAGAAAAAAACTCTTCTCTTTATAACAAGATAAATACTAAAAAGTATATGAGCACCTTGTAGTTAGCGAGCATAGATGGTTAATCCTATAGAAAATGTAATATATGACAAATGGTGGGTGTCATTAAAAGTGATGGTAAGTTTAATAAAAGCAATATATCGCCTTAGAGGTTGACTCCCAACCTTTGCAACAAGATCCCTAATAAGTAATATATAAGTCCCTTCTTATTAGTGATTCCAGGTGGTTACCCTTATAGAGGCTATAATTTTGGCATAAGGCTTGGTCCACGAAGGATTTATATTATATTGAATTATTGCTATATAAATACATATTGATAACATCTTAGTTTATTATTATAAAATATGAAACTAATTAATTTAAGTATTTTATTTTAATCTTGAGCTCTCTTTTTGGTATGTTAGCCAAATTATAAACAAACAAATGTTATTATACCATTAAAAAATTTCCATATTTGTTCATTAAACTTATTGAGCTTAGCGAGTGGAATTGTGAATCTAACATGCCAAATTATTATCATTAAGTACTGTCACGGCAAGTTTATTTCATTGGAAATTTTATGGTCATCCCATTAAATAAAAATCTGCCAAGTTCTAACTTGCCTTGTCTAGCTTTCCTGATTCAAATCCTTTGGATCATTCAATAAGATATCATTATGGTTATTATATTATTTCATATTTCACTTGATTTTTATGAACAGTTATATGTTCTCTTTTGTAATTTAATCATCATTATACTCTTTAACCAAGTTAAATACTTGCATAATTTTTTAAATATTATGAAAACTAAAGATCAAGTTCTATGGTGATCAGCATTCACCTAGTCCATCATATAGAGAAAATAAATATGAAAATTTAGAAAGAAAATTAAGCAATAGATTATATTTTATTTTATTTATTGAAAAATTATATTACATAGTCCTTGTAGGAAAAAAATTAGAGAGTAAAAAATATTACATCATGAGAAAACCTTAATAATTTTTTAGGTTCACCCCATTCCTCTCCTTCATGGAGTTAGGAATCAATTCAGAATGTCCTCAAGCTTTTTGTGTGGCTCTTTTTGGGAAACTAACTTTTCTAAGTTTACTCTATCACAACATTTTACATTTACTATGGATTTCATAGTAATGTGGTTCCTCTTTAATCATTTTCTTTTGATGAGCTTGCTTCACAATTTCCTATTAAAGCCATTAAGGACTCAACAAACTTCTTAATTTCTAGCCTTATGGTGCACTCATTACAAAAAGCTGACATCAAATTTCTACTATCCCTTTTCAAGTTGGCAAGTTTCCTCAACTATTAATGAATCTTATCCATACCATAATTGTTCTACCATTTTATGTTAATGTGTTCATCATAGCAAAGGTAAGCTCAACCTTGGGAACTATCTTCGTACCCTTCTCCATGGAGGCTATGAAGACCTCCTTTCCCATGTTTAACATCATGTATAAAGAGTGGTGGAGTAGCCCCTTTCCCCAAGAGATGTTTGTAGTATTTTCCACTTCCATTAAGCTCATTGACTCATCATTATCTCTTTGGTTGGCCACACTCCATGAGGATATAATAATCTACAAGCTCTTTTTCGTCCATAGGTTTGGTCGTTGGTTTTAAAGAGTTTACACAACTACACCTCAATGGGTTCACTTAGCATGTGATAATTCTTGATTGAGGGCCCAACATTTTAAATGGGTAATTCCTTTAATGTTATGTGACTATGAACCCCGCTCTTCTTTATTGGATACTTCTTCTTGGCTTCTATAGTGATTTCTTCATCAACTCTACTAGCGAGTGAGTAGAAGCCACCTTATTCCTTTGGAGGAACATCTTTTGGACTCAAAGAAAACTCTTCTCCTACCTTCCACTTGATTTTTTTACATTTCTTTTTTTGGAGATACACAACAAGGAACTCTAACATACCAAGGTTCTCCAAGAATAAATAGCTTGGGAAACTAGTTCAAAGGAACATTTATAGCAAGGTGAGAAAAATACTTAACAAAAAATTGATATAGCTTGGATGCACTACACATTAATGTGGTTAATAACCAGTAGTGACCTTCCTTTTAGAAAATTAAATGTCTATGATTCTTATTTAGCTTATGCCATTAATATTTTTCCTTATTAAAGGACACTAGGCAAGCTGGGTTTACGTAACCTATGAAGGATATTCAAAGATGAACTTTACATTTCTACCTTTATAGTTGTTCTTCAAGCTACCCATCCTCACATAGATTGAGGAAATTGAGAAAGTGCCATTCTTAAATGTTTTGATGGTTATGTTCCACATACTATTTTTTGATCATAGATATGAGATGAAGGTGACCGCACTCACAAAGGTGTTCCTCATGACAAACACTATAAAAATCCCATAAAAATTCAAAACCTTAGTCAATTCCATATAAAGTAGGAGTTATAGGCTTATGTTGAAATGGTCATAAAGGATTTATAGCTCATCTTTATGGTTGTTTATAATCGGAATTTGTATATTCTAGTTTGCATCCTAGAATTAGTACCTTAAGGGTCATCAAATCTCTCAAACATTGTCAATGCTTCATGACAATCAAGCTTGGCAAATCCTTTGAGACATCTACTAAATGCCATCATCTTAAAGGTGCAAACATGCATCAATGAAAGATATAAAGATAAAGAAGAATGAAGTGCCAAGTATAAAATAAAAACATTAAGCACCTCTTGTATAGGGAGGGATTATTCATAGAGGGGTTAGTGACTGAAATGTTAAGGGTCCAGAAACATCTTTATTAATGAAATTTTTTTGCCTAAAGTTTCCTCTTGAAAAAATTCACTAGCTTACCCCTCATTCACCATAAAAAAATTTCCCCCTCATGAATAGTACTAAAAGTTCCATCAACTTATGAAGCTAAAGAGATATTTCTGACTCACCTCGCATAGATTCTTCCTCGACTTGCTTGATAAAGAGTCACTATGAGTCCATGTTATTAACTCTCTTTCTATTGTAATTACCAAAGAAGAATTCAAAATTCAAAACATAAATATCTTAAAGTCATCATAAAGATAATAATAAGAATGAAAGGTAAATATTTAAAATACCTTGGGAAAGAAAGGTAACTACTAATGAGAGTATGGGAGAACTTATAAATCTAGTATACTTTGAATATTGTTATACTACATTACAATTCTATTTCACCTAAATGGATGAACCTACTAATTTCAAAAGAATTTCCTTTCCATGGGATTTAAAAAACCTTAAGAGCCATAACTTCTCTCTTTGCCAAGTGTAGTAGGATGAACACCCCCCCCCCCCCAGCTGACGATTATTTAATTACATGACCTTATTATTGACCTAAGGAAGAAAAAAGCCACACATTCTTCCGTCATCAACTCTAACACATCCATGAATAGTATGGAGACATAATCACTCACTCCTTACTGTCTCCTTTTAGACCAAGTCCCTTCCCCTAACTTATTGTGAACCCCAAGCATCACTTTTATGTGGTTGACTTTCTTTAAGAGGTTATCCAACAAAATTGACCATTACATAGAGACGTATGCACCTTGGATACAAGATGGGGAGAGTTTTTGGTGTCATAAAAAGCATCATGGGTTGGGTTGTGGCAAGATCTTTAGTTAAGGATGATAATTCTTATTCTTAAGTGTGATCTGCTTTTGTGATCTTCAAAAATTTAATTATAGACTAAGTTTCTACAATGGATGGCTTTTACTAGCCCACGCTGCTCACCATAAGTGTATTCACCCCTTTGGTATGGAGGGAATGATTAGTAAGATAAAATTCTGTCTAAAAAAACATAAAATAACTTAATAGTCTATCAAAAAACATAAAGTCAATATGTATAAGTAGGGCACATACTATGTCAATGTCCATGACTTAAATTCTCTAAACAATGCTCCTAACCACTAGCCTAAGTTTAAGTGATCTTTTATCTCACTTAAGCAGAGTGAAAATAAGATTCCAAACATGACATTTTAAATAAAATTAAAAGAAGCCTTACTACCATTACTAATCACCCTCAAATGCATGACCGCTTCTTAAACTAGAACATAGCTAGCAATGGGCTCAATCGAAGGCTGAGTTGGCATAACTTTTATGTGATGAGTTATTAAACTATAATATGCACTCACCTTTAGATATACTTCAAGCATGTACAAAGCTAAGACTCCCCTTTATTCCTCATAGTGAGGTGAAATTCATTAAAGCTTAATGAGATGATTACCCTCTCAAATCCTTCCTCTACCATCACCACATCGATTAACTTTTTCCGTCTTCATTGGTGCAATCCTACTTGCATTCTTAGCTCTTTGATTAAAGGAAAGCTTGCCTTAAAATCTTTTATTTTCTTTATATTTGTTAAAGATTTAAATATTTCCTTACCACCCACAAACTTGCATGTTTGATGAAGCACCACCTTCAATTTCTATCCACTTGGGTCCTCCAGCCTTCAAGGGAATAGATAGGCCCTTTCTATGAAGATTGTAGAACAATTTACAAATTTAGAGAAAGTAGTGTAGCGATAGTGATAATTTTCTTTTATTATTGATTTTATATTCTAGGAGCTTGAACTTCTATTTGGATAAATAAAAATATTATTGGATGATCATTTACTTATTTTTGCTTTATACAATGCACAATTTTTATGTATCACTAACCATTTCAAGTATAACATACACTGAGCAAAATTGAAGAATAAAGACTAAAGATGAATAATGTTGAGGTCACAGTAAGTTTGTAATAGTATATGCACTTTTTAATTTTTTTTATGTCATTTTATGTATTAGGTGTATGTTAGAAAGACAACCGTGCACATAGTCACACAAAGGATAGAATTGAAATAATTGGAATTTTCTATTAATTGTACTTTATGGTCTCCATTGTAATGTACGAACTATTAAATTAGAAATTAATAAAATTTTAAATTAAATTAAATATTTAAAAAAATTACAACTAATCCTACTATAAAACCACCATTTGTATAGGACCTTCAAGTATTTTACTTAAACCTCACTATCGAATTTACATTACCACAATTTGACAAATTTGAATTTTAAAATTTGAATTGATGAATATGTACAATTACCTTCTTATTATATGAACATTAATGAATATTGTATAACTTTGTCCCTTAGATTAAGGAATCAAATTAGGATTAAATCATAATTAATAATTATATCAGATGATCAAATAAAGAGCATACGAGACAAACTATATATCTACTTGGATGATCTGTAATTCAATATAACAAATCAAACTGGATAACAATTCATCATACACGATAATATTTAATTAAATTAAACTAATGAAATAGTATAATCCAAGTATTGTATTGTATAATCATAGAAATTAAATTTTAAATTAGGGCTATAATTTAAATATCACATTTTAATTCTTTCAATAGAGGCCAGAGAGTATGAAAGTGAGTAACATAGGATGTTTTCTACAGAGAGAGTTTGAGAGAAGGGAAAGGAGCTCCTTGCTCGCGTGAGAGTCTAAACCACTTGGGGGGAGAGAGAAGCTGAGGTTAAGGTAGTTCTTCCTCTAGTTTGTCAGGAGGTGTATGGGTTCTTACAAAATTATCTTTGTCAACCGACACCTTGGGTTCTCCATGTTATCATTAATAAGCTCTTAGAGAAGAGATTTAGGAACATTCATTGGGCAGAAACTTACTAACTAATAAGGCCTTGGGATGACATCTCCATTGGGCTAGGAGGCAATATGAGGGATGACATCTCCACTATAACTAAGAGATAAAGGATGGATGCCATCTCTGTCATAGTGAGAAGCTGAAGGAGGATTTCACATCTCAATTGTGTGAGGAGTAGAAGGAGGGAGAGACATCTCCTTTGGTATGGGAGGTGGAAGCAGAGAGATTTTTTGGGGTTAGAAAAGTTGTTAATGACATTATTCACAAATTAAGGGAGATGGGTTTCTCCATCTAGCTGAGTGCCAAAAGAGTGTGAGTCAGTTCAATTCGTAAAGAGGATGGTGTTTTTGGAATGGACAAAGGTCAATTTGATTGAACCACTATAAACTATTTTCTTTTATTATTTCTTCCTTACACTTACCTTCTCGTATTTACTATCCTGCACTTTAAGTTATTTGGTTGAATTTTGGGAAAGTTATGATTGAGAATTTTTTTATTAAATTGTTAGTTGTATAATAAAAATAAAAACTTAAATATTTTTTAAAAGTTTGAAATATAAATATATTTGTTACTTGTTAAAATTTTTCTTAAATTCCACACATTTCATTGATTTAACCAAGTTAAGAAAAGCTTTCAAAATACAAATACTCCCGCCCACCCCCTCCTTGTAGTGTGCTAGAACACTTTGAAGTGGTGTCAGAGTGGAGTTCTCACTCTTTTATGTTTAAATACCTTGACTACCTTTATTTGATAATATTTCTTTTAATTTCTAAAAAATTTGATTGTCAACATTTTTTTTAATCTATCGATTTTTGTAAGTAGCATATGAATAAAATTGGTTATATTTTCCCTTTCAGAATAATTAATGGTGTTAAAGTAGAAATTCCTTTTACAAAATGGTTCATAGAAGACCATCATCTTGCTCAACTTAATTCTAAATGTTTTAACTATCTTTTTTGCACTTTAAAATCAGAAGATTACATGTAAGCCTTAACTTATATTAGTGGTGAAGAGATTTTGGATAGGCTTTGCATAACATATGAAGGAACTAGTAATACAAAAAATATTTGGATGAGCTTTGTTTAGCATAAATATAAACTATTCTTCATGTAACCTAGAAAATATATTTTTAATAATACATAAGATTTATAAAAATTATTATATCACTCCATGATTTATTTAGAGACATATAATAGGAAAAAAACTGAATAAAATTTTATATTATTTACCTGAATCTTATGATACCTTGGTTTTGTAATTTTTGAGTCAAAAGATTTAATTTTTTTATTCTACTGATAACTTTCTTACTTTTCTTATAGCCTACGAGCAAAAAGATAGTCAAAGAATGGAAAATAAAGGTGAAAAAAAGAAGAAGGTGAAGTTAATTTACCTAAAAGATAATGATATAAAAATTAGGGATTCTAGTTGAGATAGAAAAGAAGATATTATATTGATGACAAGGCAATTTAAAATATTTTTAAAATACAAATAAAAGTGTCACTTCAACAAAAAGAGGTAAAAGTGTAAAATAAAATAAGGTTTCCATTGTTATGAATGCCAAAATGTTAGGACATATGTAATAGTGCACACTCTTAACTTTAAAGGTATTGTTTACTTTGGCCTAAGGGCCTCACTATTGTTTTCTATTGGTGTAACTTCCCTAGATTTTGTTGGAATGAGCATGCTTAACTATGATGTTTCTTAGTAAAATTCTAACAACTACACCTAAAGGTGCCTTATACTCTAAGAGTTTAGCATCCTTTATTTAACTGGTTTCACAACCTCCCCAACTTAAATAACTGATATACTCATCAGCATCTTTATACTATAATCATCCACCAAGCATATAAGATTACATTGATTGCCCCTACAAATTCATGGGGTCACTCCCATCAAATAACACTTTGTCCCATAAAAAGTTCAAGAGGTAGCTCCCATGGCTCAACACTAAGTTCCCATGTTCTGGCTGGTGTATCACTCTAATAAAATTTTCTAATAACCAAAATTCTTAACTATCAATTCATATAGATGTGGTAATAAGTCAATTCTTCCAATAACTCTGCTTTGATACCATTTATAAGAGCCCAAACTCTAAACTATTGAGATATTATAGCTTTAGCCTATGGTCCTCATGATTTTAACCTCCTATGTTATCATCCATCCTGGGATTTCTTTGAGATGAGCACTCTTGACTACAATGTTTCTTAATGAAATTCTAACCATTACACCAAAAGGTTTTTCAAAATTTTTTAAGAGACAAGCATTATTTACTTAAGGGGTTTAACAAAATATCAGATTTGATTGCCCAAACGTAAAAGACCACCTAGCAAAAAAAAAAGGATGAAGACAAAAGCTTCATTAAGAAGACCAAACAAATAACAAAAATTACTTTTTAGGAGAACTCAGATTTAGAATCATTAAAAGTAAAATCTAAAGATTATGTAACAAACTTATGCCTCACGACCAAGAATGGCATTGGCGACTCTGATACAGATCAAGTATGCGATCTTAGTTATGATGAATTGTTATCTCTTTCTAAAAAATTAAATGTTAAAAATAAAAAAAATGAAATATTTGCATTCAAATCTTAAATGAGAATATTCCACAATATAATAAGAGCATACCAATGAAAATAATAATTATAAAAATTTAAAAATGATATTATTACATTTAAAGATAAGCATGAATTATTAAACAAAGAGCATGTTAAATTAGAAAGAGATGCATGCATTGAAAGTATAGGTAATTATATTTAAAAGTGCTAACTTAATTTTAATAAAAAATCACAGTTCTTAAAGAAAATTCATCAGGACTTATACACTATATTGAGCTACACATTAGAACATAACATGCACCAAAATATTATAAAAAGGATCATCACTTTTCATATAGACTAGTGCATTTATTTTCAATAGTGAATTGTTTTCTTGTGGCATATTTGGGCATATTGAATGCATTTACACATAATGTCCACCACATATCACATTTGGTCTAGAGGATCATACATTATTTGCACATCATAACATACAGTTATTATACTATAAGGTAGGACTTGAACCCACTTGAGTTCCAAAATTAGCCTTTGAATGATGTTGTAGGTGTGCTGTCATAGGGTGTTCAATGAGAGCATATGGTACCTAGATAGTGGATTTCCATGAAATTAACTTAAGTCTTAAAAAGATTTATCAAGCTAGAATCCATAAGCTGAAGAAGGGTAGCACTAGGTGATAATAATACCTTGAAGGCAGTAAGAGAAAGTGTAATTGGTATAGATGATAGTTTTTCTTTTGAATATATTTTGCTACTAGAAGGTTTAGAGCCTAATTGTTAAGCATTAGTCCATTATGTGATAAAGAATTTAATAGAAAATTCCTTTCTATAAAATTCTTATTAAAGTTAAATGTTAAAATTATACTAGAAGGGTTAAGGATTAATGATGCCTACATGTATGATCTAAATTTCATTAATAAATGATGTTTGATTTTTTAAGTCCATTATTGATGAAACCTTGATGTGGCATAAGTGACCATGCCATGTAATAATGTGGAATCTTAGGAATATGACCCTATCAAAATTGGTTAGAGAAATTCTTAAATTAGTGTTTTCTAAAGAACATCGATGTCATGCATGCAAATTAGGGAAGTAAACTAAATTTACATTTCAATACATTAAGATTATAGTCACCACTAGACCAGTACATGTATTGTATTGGATTTATTTCAACATACTAGTATAGTGCATCTAATATAGAAAATGTTTTTATTTATTATGTTGGATGATTATTCTAGGTTAACTTTGCTTAAATTCCTTATAAATAAAAGTGATTCTTTCATAAAATTAGAACATTCTCAGTTTAAATGTAGAAAAAATAGGTTGTATAATTTCTACAATCCATAATGATCATGGATGGGAATTTTAGAATGAGAGATTTGGAATATTTTATAAGGAATCTAAATAGAACTTAACCTTTGAGCTCTTAAAACTCCACTACAAAATGATATGGCTGAGAAGAAAACTACGGCTCAATTAGAGGCTGCTAGGGCAATGCTTATTGTGTAAAGTTTGCCCTAATACTTTTTGGTAGAGGTAGTGAATATTGCATTTTATGTTCTTAATAGTGTAAACAATATATCTAAATTCAATATGACACGTGTGAATAACTTATTCATAGAACACCTAATTTTTCTCATCAACATGTGTATGTACTTTATTTTCAATAATGGAATTTCTCATTTAGGGAAATTAAATGCATCAGTAAACAATGTACTTAGAATATTTCTCATTATACAACATGTATAATTTATTAATAAGAGAACTATAGTTCTTAAGAATTCAACCTATGTTACATTTGATTAATTTGATAGAGTTTTGGAGTTAGAAAATTTAATAATGATGATGATGAAGAAGAATATATTGTTCATAGAATTTAAAATCTTAGATAAAAGAAAAGAGAAGAAGCTCATGATCCAATTCTCAGAGAGTGGAGATTTATATCCAGTCAACTAAGATAACTTTTCTTTGGAGACCCATCTATAGGAAATTGGACAAGGCATAGTCTTAGAAATAAAAAGTTTACTACATAACATTCATCTATATGATAGAGACCACATGTATAAAATAGACACTAAATGATGAATTTTGGATTATTATGATGCAAGTAGAACTAAATCAATTTGTTAGGAATGAGGTTTTGTAATTAACGTCTAGACCCACTTATCAGTGCTGTTAGAGCTAAATAGGCTTTAAAAATAAATTAAATGACTATAGATCAGTCATAAGAAGTAAAGCTACGTTGGTAGTAAAGGATTAAAATTAAAGTAAAAGGATAGTTTTTTAGGAGACCTTTGCCCTAATAGGAAGATTACAAGCCATGAGAGTATATTTAGCATTTACATGATTTAAGAGTTTTAAATTATACCCAAAGGATATGATGGGCAACTTTTTAAGTGGAGTGATTAAAGATGTGTATGTATATAACCTCCAAGTTTTTAGAACTTAAAATTTTAAAATCATGAATATTGAATGTTTGTGAAAATAGTTAAACCTTTAAGAACAAGGCCAAAGCTAAACTAGAGGGGGGGGGGGGGGGGGGGGGGGGGGGGGGGGATGTTGAATTGGTTATTTTAAAAAATTACTTAAAGGTAAAATAAATTGTTAGTACTATATGGTACTTAGGTTCAAGTTTGTTGGAGAAACTATGTGAAACTTCCTCTCACACTCCTTGAAGCCCATAAGGATCTTCTCCATCTATTAAACACCACCCTTTCCTCTCTCAAGCTCAAGGCTCTCTCTTCAAGTTTTCTCTAGAAGAAAAAAACCTAAATGAATGCCAAAGGAAGAACAAAGTCTTATGAAAGAGCTTAAATAGAGGGCTTCAAAAAACCCTAAAAATTTAATTCAGCCGTCAAAGATAGTACAATATGATCGTAAGATCATCTAGTATGATGTGCAAACTTTGACTTATTAGTAATGTACGATCACCTGTTAGTACAATATGAATAATTTAAATTTGCCTAATATTTTGAGAGGCTGCAGCTTCTCAGGCATAAAATCAATGAGCTCAACATTACCCTTGCCCGGCTTTATACTTGGTGGTAGCAAAGAGCAAAAGCAAAGTAGATGGAACAAGGAGATTCTAATTCAACATTTTTTCATGCATTTGCGAATGCTAAGAGGAACTCTAACTAGATAAGTCATATCAAAATCAATGCAGGCATTGTGACGGAGGACTTTGCTGAAATATATAGAACGTTCTCAATTTTTTTCAAACTAAAATGGCTACAAAAGGGTTTGTCTGCTGGAGGGGTGGCTGAATCCTTCTACTATCATTGATGAAGAAGATCATGAAAAATTAAATGTCAATTTCACTTGCGAGGAGCTATAGGTGGTTGTGGATAAAGCTTGGAATAACATCTCTCCAGGTTTGGATGGGATTACGTTCTCATTTATAAAAGGTTTTTGGAAAATTATTAAGAATGATGTATGGCAGGCTGTGAATCTATTTCTCTCATCAGGAGTAATGCATCATTCTTGGAAGGAGACACTGATTGTTTTGATCCCAAAATCCAAAATCTTTTGGTGGTCTCGAACTTTTGTCTATTAGTCTATGTAAGACTATAAAATAATTGCAAAGATGTTGTTGAATTGATTGGAGAAGGTGAATCATAAGATCATATCGGTGGATCAAGTAGCATTCATATGAGGCCATGCCTTGTCAGAGCATGTGCTGTTGGCTCAAGAAGTCTTCAACAAATTCTGGTATTCTAAAGCTAAAAAAGGTCTTTTGGCTATAAAAATTGACATGGAGCAAGCTTATGATTGTATGGGATGGCAAACTTTAAGGCAAGTTCTTATTCACTTTAACTTTCCTAGCAAGTTTTTGGAGTTATTAATGCAATGTGTCTTAGAACCAAAATATTGCATTTTGAATAATGGGAGGAAAACTGATTGGAATGAAGGCAAGAGTGGATTTAGGGAAGGGTGTCTATTGTCACCTTATTTGTTTATTTTATGTTCTCAAATATTTTATGATGCTCTAAATCTTAGGAGAAGTGGATTGGGCATTTCTATTACTCCCAATGCTCCTAGAATCTCACTTTTACTCTATGTCAATGATATCTTAATATTCTCGGAAGAAAATGTTAGGGAGATTAAGGAGGTGAAGAACATTGTTATCAATTATTGCTAGTGGTCGGGTGAAAATGTTAATCACTCTAAGTCTATGATTTTATTTGGTAAGCATGTCAACTGAAGGAGGAAGAAAAAAATCACAAATGTTCTGCGGTTCAAGGTGCTGAAAGAGCTTTGTTATCTTAGTGTGAAGATAACTTTAAGGAGGATGGTGGCTTCGGATTTTCAACAGCTTATGGAGGTGGCTTCTAACAAGTTGAACACAAGTTGCTCTAAATCTTATGAATTACATTTCATTGGAAGGGAAATTGGTTTTAGTAAAATTTGCATTTCTTTCTTTACCAATGTTTTTGTCTTCCCTTTCCTTAGTACCATTGGGTATCCTCAAAGAATTTGACAAAATATGTAGAGGCTTCTTATGGAATAAAAATAATGGAAGTGTAGGGTTGCACTATGTTTCTTGGGAGCTACCATGCAAACCAAAGAATGAGGGTGGTCGTGGACTGTTCTCGGCGGTTTCCATGGTAGAACCTCTTCGGGCTAAGTTTGCTTGGGATTTCTTCATGAAGCCTAACTCTTTGCTCAACCGAATTCTTAGAGGTAAATATGGAGGTGATCTATGGACTCTTCCGGTTAAAAAAGGATGTTCTCCTACATGGAAAATTAATACCATTGGGGCTAACTATCTTAGAAACATTGTTAGATGGAATGTTTATAATGGGAATTCTATTAATTGGATGCATGATTCCGGATTTTAGATAAGTGCATATCAAAATGGACTACATTTGTTAATAATATGGAAGTTTTGAATTACAATCTAAGCTCCTTCATATTGGAGGAGAGTGGAATGTGAATTAGCTCCAAATTTACTTTGGGAAGCAAATGGTGGATTTTATTATTCAAATTCCTATTGAAGCTGAGAGAATAATTGATCAAGTGGAGCTGAAATTAAAGACTATAGGTCAATCAATAACTGCTCTGTACCTAGAAGCAGTAATGGATCACAATTCAGAGGTTTCTCACTGGACATGGATAAAAAAATTAAAATTAAGACCAAGAGCTGAACTCCTTTGGTGGAGACTATACAATGAAACAATCCCATCTAATGCTTTCCTATTGAAGAGAAGATTAAGCAACTTTTCATGTTGCCCGAGAGGATGTGTTGAGGAGGAGGACAACAGCCATATTGTTGGGAGATGTGTAAAATTTTGGAAGGTCATTTCACTGCTTAACAAATGGGGATTTTAAGTCCTGTTGTTTGAAAACCTTAACAACCTTTTTAGACGGGTTAGAGAGATGTGCAGGTATGAACTCTCTAATTGCAAATATCTATTATACAAATGATTTCCTAGTTTGGAAAAGCAGATGTAAGTTGGTTCATAGAGGAATAGAAGATTCGGACTATGCAATTACAACTAACTCTATTTCTATGGCTACGGTGAGCAACTTTATGTTTTTCTCTCCACACAACTAGGATGTCATCCAGTGCAAGCTGTTCCCTTCTTGGCATCCTCCTCCACCCGTATGTATAATGATTAACGTTGATGCTTCATTAAAAAGTAATAACATGGCAGGGAATGGAGGTGTGGTGAGGGATGACAGAGGATGTTTTTTGACAGCATTTGGTGCCCAATATTTGCATTGGGACAATGCTCAAGTAGAATTGATGGCTGTTTATTATTTAAAAAACATTGTGCAGGATTAGATGTTTGAAGCTCAATGTGTGATTATAGAAGGAAAAAACTTCAATATCATCAAGATTCGTCAATTACCTTTGAAGAAATGGAGGAATAACGGAATAATTGAAGAGGAATTGGCATTTTTACAAGACTTCAATGAAGTCTTGTTTACTTTCTCTAAAAGAGTATGTAACAAATTAGCGGATGTTTGTGCTAATTTGGCTTTAAAAAAGAGTTTTATTTGGAATGATCTTTATCATGAGGAGATTCCTCCTTCTTTCTTGTTCATCTTGAAGGAGGAATGAGATTCTTTTGGTTTGATTTGAGTAGTTTGTAATAAGCTCTTTTATGTTATTTTTAATGCATAGTTGCATTTCTCTCAAAAAAAAAAAAAAAAAAAGATCCTCAGTACGAAGGATAATTTGTATAGTACGATTAGTTTAACTAATATGAAGTTCATCCAAGATGAATTATGGGATGAAAAAATGTTATCTCTATTGATTATACGATATGATTCACTTCGTACAGTATTTTAAAATTTCAAAATTAAGGAGATTTAATTGATTAATCATAAGATTAAATTAGGCAATATTTTAAATATTATATAATATAATTCAGTTCATATAGTATGAATAGGACAACTTTTAAAATTTATATTTTGTCAAATTTATTAAATAGCAGGCTTTTTAATTATAATAGATCGTCTAGTATGATGCAGTGCTTATTCTATATGATTAGTTATATTTAAAAAAATATTTTCCAGATAAATAAAATATTTTAATTAATTTCCATAAAAAAGGATCATCTAGTATGATGTATAAGAAAATTAAAATATTTTAATTTTTTTCTCCCCCCATTAGGTGTGTGTGCATGGTCACCAAGCTAGTATACACCCTTACAAGATTTGGCTCAAGAAATTAAAAATACATAAATGAATATTACAAATTCTTTAAAATATAACCTATTCAACGCAATCTTAGGCTCTGAATCTTTGTTGGATGGTGCATGGTGTTCCTAAAATATTAGTACAAACACATAAATATAGAATGGAAAAACTAGGAGATATAAAGATGTGAGCCACAATATTTGTTATTATCAAGAACATAAACTTGTGAGCTCGAGTTGGAACAGTCTCACCATTTTTAATAATTGTAAATAATACTAGTTGAATTTATAATTTAAAAATATTTTCTCCTAATCTCTAATTCACTAAGATAATTATATTAAAAATAGGGAAAATCAAAAAATTATTTATTTAGTAAAAATTAAAAACTTTTAGAAACGAAATAATAGATAAACTAACACAAATAGAAGATGAACATATGCAACATAAATACAAATAAACCAAACTAAATACAGTTTCCCCCTTTGATATTATTGAAAAGAAGAAAAGTATAAAAAAATAAGAACGAAACAATCATAAAGAATTTAAAATCATATGGACTCTGATCAGCTGGGGATGGTGGTGATGTTTAAGAAAAATCAATTAATTTCAACATATTTTCTTGAAATGACAAAGTTATCTATTGATTTTATTTAGAAGTTTAGTAAAAAAATCAAATGACCTCACATTTGTTACTCTAGCATAAACTAAAAATAGACTAAGCTCTTTTTTAAACAAAATTCTAATTATAGGAAAAATTTGAGAAGAAAATTTAATCTTTTAAATCTTCTTGCGTGGAATACATCTAATAAAATATCAATGAAAAAATTGTGAATCAGGAATCATGATTTTCAAACTCAAGTATCAAAAGTATCAATAGACACATGCTTTTGTCTAATATTTAAAGGTATACAAGAAAGGAGAGCTAACTCATTGTAGGCTCATTTTGTGCCTCTTTATTAATTTTTACTGCACTTTACAAATCTCTTAATTTTTGATACACTTTGTGCATATTGTAATTGTTCGATGGACATTCTACATCTTTTTATTTTGGGCTCATTTTATATCGCTTTTTATTTTTAATAATTTACTTCCATTCTAAACCCTTTAAAAGAGAGTTTTCTTAGTTCTAAGATCTTCTTCTAAATATAAGATAAGAAACTCACTCTCTTTTATAAGGAAGAATAAACTTCAAAGCAAATATGATCTAGTGATAAAAAAAGAACAATCTGATTTAAGAAAATTATTAATTAATTTCATCAACTTCGAAAAGTTTCCTATTAGATAGAATAATGTAGGAAGATGTAAAAGGTTTAATTTTTAAATCAAATTTTTAATTTGATATAGAATTTGATTTAAAAGAGAAATAGACCCATTAAAGAAGTGAAATGGAGTGATATAATCATGAATTTTCTTCCTTTAATTATTTTAGAGAAGTTAACCATTTTACCAAAAATTTTAAGTAGAAAGGATGTTCATTTTAAGAAAAAATGTGATTAGAGAGAAGAGATTTGAATATCTTGTGAATATATGAAAACTAAAGTGATTTGTGTGGGTTGATCAGAGAAACTGCAAAAAAAAAAATGGAAAATAAAATAAAAGATTATGAATATAAATATCTTTCTACAAAAAAAAAAAAAAAAAAAAAAAACATATAAAATATACATTCACAATGAACTAAAACCATACATGCATGCATTAACTATAAAACAGACAAACACACAAATAAAACTATATTCATCATCATCTTTCTCCTAGTTTGATGATTCATAAGCTAAGACTGTTTATTAGATTTTTTATTTTTTATCATTTCCCTCCTTACAATTAACTTTTTTTTTTCCTTTTTATTTGTAGGAAGAGTTTTTAAATTAGGGCACTTATTTTTCATATGTCTGAGTTTTTTCCACCCAAAGAAAATAATTTTAGAGGAAATCTTACCATTCTTATAATTTTTACCCTTTTCAATTCCCACTTTTATTGATGTTCATATTTGTGCTTTAGTAGATTTTCAAATTTACTTATTATTGATGCTTTCTCCTTACACTAGTCATCTACTTAGTTGCTTTCATCCATGTTTTCAACTTTTAGCACTATAGTTTCACCTGCATCCAAAAGTCTTTCACTCACATTTTGCTTATGCCTAATAAGTGAGCTAATCAGATTATCATAAAATAATCATTCAAGTCTTTTGAATCAAAAAAAGCAGTGACTTTAGCATTAAATTTATTAGGTAAACAATGTAAAATTTTATTGAACTTATCAAAATTTTAAAGTTCTTTACCTAAAGCATGCAATAATGTCACAATTTGAATAGACCTAGTATACATGTCAAGAATAGTCTCATAAGGTTTCATGCAAAATAGTTCATAATAATGCATTAAAATATTCAACTTAGATTGCATGACTTCAATAACACCTTCATATATAGGTCAAAATTTATCCCAAATTTCCTTGCCACTAGTGTATGTAAAGACTCACATATAATCTCCAGAATTCAAAGCACAAAGGAAAAAAAATCTAACACTTAGCATTTAATTAAGCATAAGTTTGTTCTACTATACTCCATTCAATAAACAAAATATCAATTTTGACTCCACCTATAATACGTGATGGTACAAAAAAGCTTGTTCAAATCATATGAAATATTCAATAATGTATTGATTATAAAAAAGTAGACATACATATTTTCCAAAATTAAAAAAATATTTTTAAATAAAGGTGATCATGGGATTAAATAAATTTCCATGATATAATAATTTCCAAAAGTAGCCATGGATTATTTTTTAAAAGATTTCTAAAACTTAGTTTTTGAATCCTTCTCTGATACCGCTTGAAAGTTCATAGAGGTTGTTAAACATTTAAGAACAAGCCTGAAGCTAACCAAGAGGGGAGGGGGGGGTGGTGAATTAGTTATTTTAAAAAACAACTTAAAGCAAAAAAAATCTTTTTATCTTTTTAAATTTTTTAAAATAAATTAGTTTATCCCATAATGCGAAGGCAGATTAAGTTCATAATAATCAAAAATTTCAACCACACTAAACTCATAAAAGATTATGGAAGTTAAAATGTGGAAAAAAAATAAAAGAACCAATATATCAGATTTTATAGTGGTTCGGTCAAATTTGACCTACTTATACTCCTCATAGGCCTCCTTAGACTATTGCAGTAAACTATTTAGTGTCTCTCCTTTAGCCAACACACTAGGTAGAGAAGCCCTTACAAAAAGCTCTTATACCGTCCTGGTGAGGTTGAGTACCTTGAATCTTTTTCACCCTCGTGGTGAAGGCAGATAACCTGAATCCTTTTACACCCTCTAGAGTATATAGAGAATATAAATCCTTTCACTCCCTCCTAACATAAGTAGAGAACCTAAATCATTTTACTCCCTCCAGGAGTAGGTAGAGAACCTGAATCCCATTCACCATTCCCAATACGGTGGAGTAGCAGGTTCCTTTGATAGCAAAGAGATATTCTTCTTCCCAAAACCTCCCTCAAGATAAACCTTAACTATGATGATACTTAGGTGCAAGTTCACAGGAGAAACTATCTGAAACTTCCTCTCACACTCCCTTGAAACCCATAAGGAACTTCTCCCTCTCTCAAACTCCACCCTTTCCTCTCTTAAGATTAAGGGTCTCTCTTCAAGTTTTCTCTAGAAGAAAAATGACTCAATGAATTCCAAAGACTCGTACAAAATTATATGAGAAAGTTTAAATAAAGGGCTTCAAAAAAGCCTAAAAATTCAATTCAATCATCAAAGATCATACAATATGATCACAGGATCATCCTGTACGATGTGCATAATTTGACCTGTTAGTACTATACGTTCATCAGTACAAATGACCTTTCTTATAGTATGATTAGTTCAACCAAAATGCACTTTGTCTAAGATGAATCATGGGACAACCAAATATCATCTTTATTGATCATATCATACGATCCAGTTCATACATTATGATAAAAATATTAAAATAATGCATATTCAAATAATTAATCATAGGATTAAATTAGGCAAAACTTTAAACATCATATAATATGGTTAGGTTTGTATAGTACAAATAGAACAACTTTTAAAATTCAAAATTTTGCCTAATTTAATGAATAGTGGGCTTTCTAATTATAGCAGATCATTTAGTACAATGTGGTATTCATACTATACGATTAGTTAATTTCCTATTTAATAAAATATTTTAATTAATTTCTATGATAACAGATTTTCTAGTATGATATTTATCATACAATATGATGTATAGAAAAATTAAAATATTTAAAATTATTTCTTCTCCCCTCGTGTTTTTATGCACGGTCACCAGGCTAGCATAGACTCTTATAAGAGTTCACTCAAGGAATAAAAAATACATAAATAAATATTACAAATTCTTTATATCATAGCTATTATACCCAATTTTTAGCTCAAAATCTTTGTTGGATGGTGCATGGTATTCCTAAAATTTTAGTACACACAAATATATACATAATACAAATACTAGGAGACATAAAGATGTGAGCCACAATATTTGTTATCATAAAAAATATAAACTCATGAACTCAAGTTGTAATATATATAAACTTTTAAAAAATTTGCATGGTGTTAAGTAAGCAACTTGGCCTTGTTATGATAAGCTTACATATTTCCTTTGAAAAAGAAATCCTATATTAAGAATACCATAGATGCCACCTTATTTTTTAAAAGAATTGGCAATATATACTAATTATTTAGATATATGTAGAAGATATTCTTTTGGATCATCCTATAATAATTTATGCAAGGAATTTTTGTCCATAATGAGTAAGGATTTTAAAATGAGTATGAAGGGTGACTTAACCAATTTCCTTTGTTTTATTTCTAAGAAATGATTGTATGGAACCTTATGGATTCAGAAAAGTCCATTAAATGAATTTTGAAAAAAATTGATATAGAAGGTTATAAAAGAATGAATATAATAATGTGTTAGAGTACCCACATAGATTAGGATTAGGATAGAAAATTGGTTAATTAGAATAAATTTAGAGGGATTATAGGTTCCTTGCTTTACCTAGCTACCAGAATGCTTGTTATTATTTTTCTTGTTTATCTATGTTCTTTATTTTAGGCTTACCCTAAGGAAATCCATGTGATCATTATTAGAAGAATCTTTAGGTATCTCATAGGTACTCATAACTTAGGTATATGATATCCTAGGTATAGCTTGACCTTTGATTTAGTTGGATACTCACATATGTATTTTGTTGTAAATAGGACAGATAAGAAAATTACCTCAGGAATATGCCAATTTTTAGGGCAAACTTTAGTTTCCAAGTTGATTAAAAAGCAAAAATTATGAAGACCTTTCCTCTACCAAAGGTTAATCTATACTAGCTAGAAGTTGTGATTCACAAGTTATATGGTTGAAAGCACTAACATCTTTATTTGAGATTGATAATAGAAACCTTACCTATCATATGTCATGTGTGATAATACGAGCACAATCTCCATCACTAAAAAACCTATTCAACACTCTCATACTAAACATACTGACATTAAAAATCACTTCATTAGGGATCATGTGAATAAGGGAGATATAAATATATAATATATGGAGATATAAATATGTTAGTATATATTTTTACTAAACCACAAAATTATGATAATTTCTACACACTTATGACTAAATTGGGAGTTACTAACATAAGTTCTTAGGAAATTAGGGTCGCTTGTTGTTGTGACTACTTTATGACTTTGTTATTGTTCATGTGTTTATATGTTTGTCTCATTGTAATACTTATTTTCTTTATGTGTGTTGTACTTTCAATTCGCTCTTTTTGGTGATGTCAAAATGGTGAGTAGCAAGCCAAGGTGATTAAACAATTTAACTTTTAACTAGGGGAATTTTCTTTTCAATAATTAAATTGTTGTAGTTTATTTAAAAAATAAAAAATATGTATTTTTAAAATTAAAAAAATTTAAAATCAAATGGTTTGCTCCATTATTTTTAAAGAAATGATTTAGTAAAGGGGAAAGCTTAACAGGTAGTTAAATATAAAATTTATAAATTTAAATCACAACTAATATTATTTTTCATTATGAAAAAAAGAGAGATGATTATAATTCGGGTGTCCGACCTTATATTTTCATTACTTCAAACATTATTGGATGATCATTTAATAATTATTGCTTTAAACATTACATATTTATTGTGTCTCCTTATTCATTTTAGGGACCATTTATACTGACTTGATTTTAAAAATCAAGACTTTTGATATTATAGCATTAATGTCAAAGTCAGTTTGTAATAGAGAATGTACTTTTTATTTTCTTGAGCCATTTTATAAATTAAATGTAGGTTGGCAAGACAATCAAGCATGCACTCACAAGGGATGATGAAAATTAAATACTTAAACTTTTCTGTTAATCATAATATGCACACACTCACAAGGGAAGATAAAAATTAAATGCTTAAATTTATATTGTTCATCATACAATATGATCTCTATCATATCTCTCAAATATTTAATTAAATCAAATAATTAAAACTGAATTAGAACTAATCGTATTGTATGACCATCAATCATATATGATAATAAACTATTTTGCTTAAACCATGCAGTTGAATCAACATTACCAAAATCAACAAAATTTAAATAGCCCACTTTAATTCCTTAAACATAAGCTTGAGTTTTTGAGGTTGAGTAACAAATGATATTTTCATTGGGAGAAAGCTTGAGAGAATTAAAGGGGTGTCTCCTTGCTCATGTGGTAGTCTAAACCACTTGGCAAAGAGTGAAGGTTGAGGTTGAGATAGTTATTCCTTTAGGGCGGTAAGGGATGTGAGCATTTTGCATGGTTGTTCTAGTTAGCCTACACCTTGGGTTCTCTGTGTTGTCATTTGTTAAGCTCTTATATAAGAGCTCTAGAAAAGTCTTTGGGCGAAAAACTTACTAGCCAAGGAGGCTAAGTGATGATATTTTCATAGAGCGATGAGGAAAAATGAGAGATGCCATCTCCACCATAAAGAAGAGCTAAATGATGGACATCTCTACCATAGTGCAAAGATGAAGGAGCAATGAAATCTTCGTCATAGCAAGGAGTTAAAACATGGTATGACATCTTTGTTATATGAGGTGAAAAAAGATGGAGCGACTTCTCCACCGAGCTGGGAAGCCAAAGGAGGGAGATTTTTTGGGGTTAAAAGAGTCTATAAAAGTCATTCTCCATCTGATAAGGGAGAAGGATTTCTTCACTTGCCTGAGTGCCAAAGGAGCATGGGTTAGCACAATTCCCAAATGAAATAATATTTAGGGAGTTGACATAGGTTGATTTAACCAAACCAATATAAGTTTGGTTTGCATATTCTTCCTTTCTTGCACTTATTTCCTTCCATTTACTTACTTGCACTTATTTTATTCCATTTACCTCCGTATATTGTTGTTATCCCCCTCAATGCGCCAAATCACTTTAAGTTTATATTTAGAGAGTGTGCCAGCATTAATAAATGTTAAAATGAAAAATATTCAAAGTGGGATTAAATGCTTGAGCCAATAATAACAATAGTGTAGTAACTCTTACGTACTCTCTCATTATACTATTTCATAAATATAACAAAAGCACCATATCTTAAATTTAACTCTCCTTTTCTTATCTTTTTTTTTCAAGGAGAAGGTTTACATGAGAATTAAATGTATAATCATACACATTTCTACAGGTAAATAACTTGTATTTGGTACGCATCATTAGGGAAATCGATCTTGAGGGTTCTAAGTCAAGGTATCACTCTCCCCCAAGAAGTAGATTATCTGAAAGACCCCATTTTTAGTGAGATAAAGATCCCATTTTTAGTGAGTGAAAGACCCATTGTTTTGAATTTCTGCTATTTTTTATTATGGCGGGATTTGATCGACGGTAATCACCATCGATCCTTTCACTGCCGAATTCATCTCCATCCTTTTGTCCAAAAGGTGGATTGCCTTTGATCATCAAGGATATTGTTGATTGCCCTATTTTTTCATCTTTTCTGTAAGCAAAGGATGTGATTGGAAAAGGTAAATCCCTAATGTTCAATGAAGGCATTGCTCAGGATATCAATTATGAGGATATTACTTCTAAGAAGGACCTCGAACCATCTTCCTTAGCTGGTCCTAAATTGATTATTAATAGATTTTCAAAGATTTCTAATATTAGAATTTTTATTCAAGATCAATTCATCAATCTGAAAAATTTAGAGTCGCTTAACGCAATGCATCCTCAAGAGGAAGTCAATGTGTGGAAGAGAGCTCCTAACATTAAGATTAATGATATGTTCAACAATGTAGAAGTAATTGATGATGGTATAGTTGTTAAACTAAAGGTGGAGAATGAGAAAGAAAAAATTCAAAAACTTTGTAATTCAATTGTTGTGAGGGTTTTTGGGAAATTTGTTCCACTTTCAGTGATAAGTATTGAATTGAGAAGATAATGGAGCCTTTTTGGATCCTTCCATATCACAAATTTGGGTATGGATTTTATTTTGTGTTTGTTTCAATCTGATGATGGTAAAGAAAGAATTCTTAGTGGGGGACCTTGGTATATAGGATGACATATCATTGGGTTGCAAAGTTGGAGTCCAGAGTTTTAACCAATTACCATGAAAAACTAATTTTCTCCCATTTGGATTAGGCTTCCAAATCTCCCACTTTATTTTTAGGACTAAACAAATATTGCTAGAAAAGCCTCAAGGGTGGGCTCTCCTTTGTACTTGGATGGAAACATGTTCAAATGGGGGAGAAGAGAATTTTTAAGGGTGTGTGTTCGAATGAAGTTGGATGAGACCTTGCCTCAAGGTATATGGGTGGAGGGAAGTTCAGGAAGGGAAAATTCAATATGAAAAAATTTCTTCTCTTTGTTGCAAGTGTTGTAGAATTATGCATGACTAGGATAAATGTGATATGAATGATTGTTCTATTAAGAATTATTTGGATGTTCCTAAGGGAATAGTTGATTGGATGCCAAGTACAGTTAATATGGGAGCTGATAATGTTAAGGCTACTGTGATGACAAAAAAAAAATGCTCCTAATAATCCTAACTATGTAAAGAATGATGATTATGTTCTGTGGATACATGTAAGTCATGGAAGGATAAAGCCTTATAATGGTTCCAAACAAAGGATGAATTCTTATCATAATGTTGCCATTAAAACTAGAAAAAGTTACTATAAGCCTATGCAAGCTATTTAGAATAGTTTGGATGCAGGTGACAAGATTATTTCAGTTATTAAGTCTCATGATAGTGGAGATAATGTTACATCGGTGAATAAAGAAATGAAACATTCTGAACTTGAACAAGTTAAAAGTGGGTTGGGTGTTGCTGAAGAGAATGTCATGGTAAGTTATATTAAGGATGCTCATGAAGATGCATTGTCTGTAGAGAATATAGTGGTTGATGATGAAGATATTGGCCAAGTTGCTATTGGATATGTTAATGATCCCATAATTTATGGTGGTGCTCATCAAAATGAAGCAGCTAGATGTCCTTATTCTAAAGAAGAGGGAGAGATTGTACTTGAAGATGAACGTATTACTACTGCTATTGAAGATCTTGTTGCTGTTAAAAGAGCTCCTAGTGGTATTCAAAATGTTACTAAAGATGTTGTTGTTATAGTTGATGCTACTTATGATGGTATTTAAATACAAGAGGTGGCTAACGACAAGAATTGCTCAGGTAAGAAGTTTAATCATCCTGCTTGTATTATTGTATAATTTTGAGTAAATCTAAAACTGGTGTGCAGAACTTTTCTCATTATAATAATTCCAAAAAGAATTTAAAAAAATATGGTTTACCTTTTTGCCCTATTAAGGAGAAGCTTAAAGAGAAGAAGGGACAAAGTTAGATGGAAAGTGTTGGGGACTTATCCCCATTAGTATTTTAAATGTCTTCATTGTTAATTTTGAATTGTAGGGGAGCTAAGAAAAAAGAAGCTTCCCATTACTCAAAGAGCATTTTAAGTGATTATGTAGTTTTTTTAATTGGTCTTTTGGAAACAAAACTTAATTCTATGGATGATAATGAAGTCAAAAGAAATATAGGATTTATTTTGATTTTGTTCATGTGAATGCAAGAGGAACTGCTGGTGGTATTCTAGTATTGTGGAGGAATAATTTTGCTTCTTTTAAATTGTTGTCATCTTCTTCCCAATGTATTAATGGTTGTCTAAACACTTCAAATGGCATAGCTTGGAATGTGTCTATTGTATATGGCAGCAAAGAAAATTATGAAAGGAGGAAGTTATGGGAGTCAATTGAATCTTTTACTTCCAATGATATTCCTTGTATCATTGGTGGGGACTTTAATTGCATCCTTACTAAATGGGAGAAAATGGGAGGAAAGATATTTATGTTCACTCAAGGTCCTCAAGAAATGAAAGAATTTCTTCTAAATAATGATTACCATGATATTGACACTATTGGTCCAAAGTACATGTGGTGTAATAATAAGGATGGTCTTGCTCGGATTTGGGAAAGGATTGATAGATTTTGTCTTAATTTAAAAGCCTTAGATAATATTCCATTTGCATTAGTCAAACACTTGCCTAGAGTGGCATCTGAACATTGTCCCCTTCTACTCTATCTCTTCAACTCAACTACTTACAGACATAAATCTATGAAATTTGAGAATGTATGGTGCTCTTATGAAGCCTCAAGGGGAGTGGTTAAGAATGCTTGGAGGAAGAAAGACATTGGAGATGCAGTAGGCAACCTTAACAAAAAATTAAGAAGGTCTCTTAAAAGTTTATTCTTTTGAAGTAAGAAGGAGTTTAAAGAACTAAATGTATCAAACAAGGAATTACAAGAAGAAATTAGCTCTTTACAAGAAGAAGAAAGAATGGTGGGTCTAGATACGACAAAATTGCTTGTGTTGAGGAATAAAATTACTGAACTGAACACCACTCTTTTGAAACTTGCTAAATGTTGGAGGCAGCGTTCCAAAGCTCATTGGTAGGAAGAAGGTGACCGTACTCTCATTTTTTTCATTCTTATGCTTCAGCAAGGAGTAATGGCAACATGATAAATAAAGTAAAAGATTTAGAAAGCAGCATTGTTATTGATCATGATGAAATACAGGTACTGGTTGAGAATTTTTTTAGTAAAAAATGGTGGAAAATGGATTGCTATACAACTGATTGGCCTGTTTTCTCACCTGATGTAATTCTAAATGATGAGCAGATAATCTATCTTGCTGCTGATTTTGAGAAGCAGGAATTATTGGCAGTATTGATGAAAATGAACAATAATAAATCTCCTAGAGAGATGATGGTATAAAAGCATTCTTCTTCAAACATTTTTGGAACATGGTAAACTTGGACTTATGGAATGTTGTGAAGGATTTTCTATTGACAGGAGTTATAAATGACAAATGGAAAGAAACACTTGTGGTGTTAATACCTAAAGTTCCTCATGCATTTGAACTTACTAAATTCAGACCTATTAGCTTATGTCAAACCATCTACAAATTGGTGACTAGGCTTCTGCTAAATAGATTGAAGAATAACCTACTTGCTCTAATCTCAGAGCAGCAAGCAGCATTTGTACCGGGGAGAACTATATCAGATTATTTTTTGTTGGCACAAGAACTGGTAAACAAGCTTAGATTTTTGAAGTTAAAGACTAGATTCAGGTTACTTAAGCTTGCTATTAAGCAAGCTTATGATAGCATGTGTTGGGAAACACTTTATAAAATAATGGTTGTGATGGGTTTTCCTCAAATGTTCATTAAGCTTATTTTGCAATATGTCATCAACCCAAAATTCTTTATTACCATTAATGGGAAGAGGATCAAATGGATTAAGGAAGAGTGTGGTTTTAGACAAGGGTGTCCATTATCACCTAGTCTCTTTATTATTTGTTCTAAACTACTCTCAAAATCTATGATGGAGAAAGGAAATGAACTTGGGATAAAAATGGCTCCTAATACTCCAAAGACTTCTCATTTGTTATTTGCTTATTATATCTTGATTGCAGCTAAAGCAGTGAAATAGAATGCAAAAATTATTGCATCTATCATGGGAGATTATTGTAGTTGGTCTGGACAATGCATCAGCAGTGATAAATCTTCAATTATGCTAAGCAAATATGTGTCCTGTAGTAAAAGAAGAAAGTTGAATAAGTACCTTGGCTATAAAATAGAGCTTGAACTAAAATACTTTGGTGTGAAGATGGCATTAAGATGGCTCAAAGTTGAAGATTTTAATTGCATCTTCAATAAAGCAATGCATAAATTGAACTCTTGGCGATCTCGTAATGTTTCATTAGCGGGGATATTAGTTTTATTCAACTCTGTTTCCTCATCTATTCCATTGTATAACATGGCTAACTCTCTGGTTCCAAGAAGTATTCTCAAAGAATTAGATAAATACTGCAGGAGTTTCTTATGGCATAAAGAAAATTGGAGAGGAGGTTTGCATTATATCTTATGGGAAGTCATGTGCACTTCGGTGTGTAATGGTGGTCTTGGTATTCAAGGAGCATATGAAAGACAAGGAACAGTTAGAGCACGTATAGCCTAGAACTTTGTTAATAATAAGAAATCCCTTCTTAGTGGAATCTTGGTGAACAAATATGGTGAAGATATATGGAAGGAAGTGGTAACAAAGTATTCTTCTCCAACTTGGCGTATTATTACGGACGGAGCTCATTTTTAAAACCCATCACCAAATGGAAGGTATCAAATGGTGAGAAAATTAATATCCTTAGTGATAATTTGTTGCTTCATAGAAATATTAAAAGTTGGTCAACAATTTGTGATTCTCAAGCAGTGAAATATAAGAAATTAACTTTCTTAATATATGAAGAAGGGAGGTGGAACAAATTACTTTTAAATAATATATTTGTTGTATATCTTGTGAATATTATCAAGAAAATACCTCTTGGCAATGAAGGTGATGTTGATACTGTGGAATTGATTAATAATAATTCTGGAAAATAAATAACAACATTGGCCTATCATTCTAGGGAGAAGCATGTGCAGAAGGAATGTAATATCTCCTGATTGAAGAAGCTTAGATTATCGCCTAAGGAGATGCTATTTTGGTGGAGACTAAGTAACAATTTCATACCAACTAACACTTGGTTGAATTATAGAAGATTGTGTGACACATTGAATTTTCCAAGAGGCGTTTATAGGAGGACAGAAACCACATTACCGTTCATTGTACAAAGCTGATTGATATCTTTGAAGAGTTAAATAAATGGGGATTTTTCTTAACCAAACACAACAATTTTATTCATTGTTTGAATAATTTGGAGATGTTATAAAAAAATAAACCTAGATTGGTTAAATTATATATCTCAATGGTATACAATAACTGGAAAGCGAGGAATCACTTTGATCATGGAAATAAAGAATGGAGACCTGCATTTATTGTTGCTTGTATTTTGGCGGAATCAATGTCTCTAAGCTTTTTACCAATTTACAAGAACTGGGTAACTAATCAGCAAATGATGTCTAAAATTTGTTTTCCCCCACCTATAAATTGGATCAAGCTTAATGTGGATGCATCATTACTACAAAACAATCTTGCTAGCATCGCAGGTGTTCTTCAAGATCACAAAGGTAGATTCTTACTGGCTTATGAAAAGAGGTACGTACATTGGGATATTTCATTGCTAGAGTTAATTTCAATTTTTAACTTCAAAGAATCAATCAAGGATTATATGATACAGAAAAAAGGAATTGTGATGGAAAGTGACAAAATAAATGTGATCAATCTTTTGTACAAATCAGTTTTGAGGTACGAATGAAACTTCAACATCAAAAACATAATCTTCTCATTTCTAGATATTTTTAATAATGTAATTTTTAATTGTGTTTCTAGAGATAGCAATAGTGTGGCAGATGAATGTGCCAACTATGCTCTTTTGGGTGATTTTCTTTGGGATGACTTAGTATTGGATAAACTTCCTTCAAGTGTTTGTTGCTTGATAAGGAAGGATTGTGATAGAATAGTTATAACTTAGGCCTGATTTCTTTTTGTATCTTCTTTCATGCATTAATGTTATTTGCACATTTTCAAAATTAAAAAATAGTGTGATCCTGCAAAAGCTATTTGTTCATACTGGCCCATAGCCAAATAATTGTAATCCCTTGCATGAGATTCCATCATCTAGACTCATGCTGGAAAAAGAATTAAGTATGCAATCATTCATCCATAATAGCACGTTCCTTGAGGATCACTGACCTGTATCAATCCTTCTTTCCTAAACTATATATCAATGACTAAGGCCAACTGCTTGCTAGTGATATCCATAATTAAGCTTTTGGAAGTATGCACTCCTAAAGCCCATGAATATCAGTTCCTTAAACATGTTTGTCTCTAGTTTGAATTGTGCATATCCCGAGACATATCTTATGGTCCAAAGGACTTGACATTTTTCATTAGAGCATGCCTCTTATTCACATGAATTCATCGACATTGGCTTTCCCTTCAAACTAAACCCCTAAGGCTCAAATGGGATACTCACGATCAAAGAATCATGCAAGGTATATGACTTAGAGAAGGAAGATACTTTAATGCCCGGGATTCATATGTCTATGTTAGTTATAATACTCAATTAATGTACTAATTTTCACAGTTTTCTTCTAGGTATAGTCATTTCTGTAGCCCTCTTGGTTTGATTAATATAAGGTGAAGAGGTATCATTTGAACAATTTTTCCCATAAGACACTCTGCAACTATTTTGTTTATTTCTCATATGCTTTAGTTTTCTATATACTTTTCATACTAACTAGCCTAATTTTCCTAGTTTCTTAACCATAACCTGGTAATAGCGTGCTAGAAGAATTTGGTGAAATCCAATAGATTTAAATCTAACATATATCAATCCTTTTAGCCTTTTTGCCATCATTTGTATCTTTTATCTTATTTTTTCATTTACGTTTTTTTAAAATTTTTTATAAACATATTTGTTTAGTTTAATTACTCTTTTTTTATATAAGAACATTTTAATTGGCTTTTAGAAACATTACTACCATCACAATCATCATATAAACTAATTTATTTAAAATGAAATAAAAATACAAATAAATCTTTTAAGATATCAGTTTTAATTTTTAAATGGAAATATAAATAAGTAAATTAAAAATAAAAATTTAAAGTTATTACAAATGGCCTTTAAGAAGTATATGGATCTATCGTCTAAGCAGCCTTTTTTTCCTACATAATTACTTCAAAGTAAAAATAAAATCCTTTTAAATTGGAAAAGGATTTTCATAATGATCTTGCCCGAATTTTTAGGAAAATTATTTTGCAAAAATCAAGATCAAATTATTATCAATTTTTTTTATTATCTTCCACCACCTACTCATGATACAACAACAACAACAACAACAAGCCTTTATCTCACTACGTGGGGTCGGCTACTTGATTCTTTTTTCTCCAGTGTGTCCTATTAAAGGCCAAATTCTCATTTAAATCTAAGAAAGAAAGGTCATTCCTAATATTTTCTAACCAAGTCTTTTTAGGACTGCCTCTACCTTTCTTAACATAAGTCAAATCTAATACCTCTACTCTCCTAACCGGGTCAATGGAAGGCTGTCGTTTTATGTGACCAAACCATCTAAGGCGACTCTCTGTAATCTTATCTTCTACTGGAGCTACTCCAACCTTTTCACGTATATGCTCATTTCTTATCCTATCTCTAAGGGTAAAGCCACTCATCCACTTGAGCATCCTCATCTCTACCACACTTAACTTAGTATTATGCTTCTCTTTTAATGGCCAACATTCAGCACCATAAAGCATTGCAGGCCTCACTACCATCTTATAGAATTCTCCCTTAAGTTTGAGGGGTGCTTTTCTATCACACAACAAGCCCGATGCATTCCTCCACTTCAACCATCCAACTTGAATTATGTTGATAATATCCCCATCAATTTCACCATTACTCTGAACAATAGATCCAAGATATCTAAAACATGTACTCTTATTAATGACTTGATCGCCCAAAGTCATAATCCCCTCACTAGTCTATTACTACTAAAATTACACTCCATATATTCCGTTCTAGATCTACTCAAGCAAAAACCTTTAGTCTCTAATGTTGACCTCCATAATTCAAGTTTACTTTCAACTCCCTCTCTAGTCTTATCAACAAGAAGAATATCATCAGCAAAAAGCAAACACCAAGGTACATCCTCTTGCAAATGTCTAGTGAGAACATCCATGACTAAAGCAAAAAGATATGGGCTTAAGGCTGATCCTTGATGTAACCCAACCTAAATAGGGAAATACTTGATCAAACCACTTTGTGTTTGAACACAAGTAATAGCTCCTGCATACATATCTTTAATGATTTGAATATAGCATTATTAACTCCTTTCTTTTCAAGAACTCTCCATAACACTTCTTTTGGAACTTTATCATATACTTTTTCTAAATCAATAAATATCATTTGTAGATCCTCCTTATTTTCTCTATATTTCTCCATCAAACCTCTTAATAAATGTATGGCTTCCATAGTCAACCTAGCCAGCATGAATCTAAATTGATTTTGAGAAACATTAGTATCACACCGCAAAATATGCTCCATAACTCGCTCCCATAGTTTTAAAGTATGACACGTTAATTTAATTTTTCTATAATTCGCATAATCTTGTGCATCACCTTTATTCTTAAAAATAGGAATTAACACACTCATTCTCCACTCATCTGGCATACTTTTAGTCTTCAAAATAGTATTAAAAGTTTAGTATGCCAAGAAATTCCTTTATATCCTAAGCATTTCCACGCCTCTATTGGAATATCATCAGGTCCAACTACTTTTCCATCCTTCATTTTCTTTAAAGCCTCTCTAACTTCGATTTTACTAATACGCCGATAAAAAATAGAAAACTTTATTTTCATTTAGGGTTGTAAGGTCACTATAGTCAATCTTATTTTCACAAATTTCATTAAAAAGTTTAGAAAAATATCTCATCCACCTTTGTTAAATATCATCTTCTAAGAAAAGTATTTTTTGATTTTCCTCCCTAATACACTTCACTTGAACTAAATCCTTACTACTCCTATCTCTTTGTTTGACTAATTTATACATATATCTTTCTCCCTCCTTAGTATCTAATCAATTATAAAAATCAATAAAAGCTAAGATCTTTGCATCGTATATTGCTTTCTAATTTATACACCTCCTACTCATGATGCTTAAAAAAAAACGAAAGACTCTACACGTCTTGGTTGAAAATTTCATGAATATTCTCGGTTCAAACCTTCAAGAAGCTGGAGAGCATAATGACAATTTTTGATGGCGGGCCAGTGATCCTTTTTGATGATGAAAGAATTTGAGGGTAGCTGTTGGGTGCGTGGTGGACCTATGATTTTAGTTTATAATGACATTTCAATTGGAGTTAGTACTTGTTTGAATTGGTAAAATATAATTTTCTTTACATTTAAATGAGACTTTTGACATATCCTATAATAAATTATTCATGTATATATCACATACATGCCAATTTCCTAGACATTAATTCAAAAAAAGCTCACGCTGCAGAAATTTCCAATATCCAAAAAAACTCAAATCACATAATAAAAAAAAGAAAGAAAACACACTTCGAAATAAAAAATAATTAAAGAACTGAAATTGAATGTTCGAAGTGTTTATAGGATTGGGTCTTCTCAAGAAATTTTCCTTAAGGAAAATTAAGTAAAAAAGTATGATGACATATACTAACTGATATTTTCAAGAGTTTGGGCTATATGACTTTGGAATTGGACCTAACATTTAAATAATAATAATAAGAAGAAGAAGAAGAAAAAGTTAATCATGTTGTAATAAAAAAGAAGCTGAAATCAAGAACTTTAGAAATTTCAAAATAGAGTTTTTGCGGAAGCCCTAAATTAAACTTATAATATTATTGAGTCCAATTTTTTATTTGACTATTTCCCCTACAAAAACTAAATGTTAATTGATGCGGAAAAAAATGTATATATTGCATGGAGTCATATTGAATGATAGCTTATATTTCATGTTTATTTTTTATCTAATTGGAAACCAGGATTTAAAAAGTCATTAATCGTCTCAATTAATAACACTACCAACAATGAGGCCAATTGAATACTCGCTTAAACCTTCTGAGGTGCCTAGCACTTACTCTACTCATTGCAATAATGAAACTCGCCTCTAATGATCAACAAGTGAAACTTGCCCAGGACTCACTGGAGAACTCTCTTAATGATCAACAAGCGCTACTTGTCTCAGTCTAAAAAAGGAGAATATCCCTTACAAGAGGGGAAAAAGGGTTATCATAGCTCGAGTGACTCACCACTAGTAACATGAGATGTTAGTTTCCTATGTGACTCCCTCACATCCAGAGAGGGTATACTAGCTCACCTTACCAAGCTCAACTAGAGCATCTACTCATAGGACCCTCTACTTATCTTGCCGTAACCATCTATCCTGGAAATGTCCCACCCCACAATAATAACTCGGGTCCAAAGGCCATAATATAGGACATCACCAACCCTAGTAAGCTTGGCAATTGTAGGCACTCTAAGTCTTGAATTCACTAACATATTCAACCATTCCCATATGACACTACCATCCATGCACATACCTACTTAGCACTACAACACTCACCCATGGTCAATTTTTTGAGAAATGTGAAGTCACTCTCTATTTAAGTAATGTTGAGATATTTTATACTTAGTTTTGCAAGTATTATATTGTTGCAACTTATATGTTTTTGATGATTCTAAATATTATTGCTTTGATTATTATCTCTTCTAACATATTTTAGCATAAATGTTTTTCTCTTGTGTGTACTAACATTTCAGGAAAATCAAACTCCGGATTGTTGAAGACTTCAAATCACGATCAATTTAGAGTTTATTATAATTGAAGTCTGTATTTTTTATTTTATTGAGTCTGAGAGAGTCTGATTGTAATTGAGTAACTAAGCACACACACACCGGGGATGAGTTTAAAATTCATATTTTTAAACTGATTGTACTATATGATATAACACTTCGTATGGGATGGTCTGGTTAGTTATTTTTCTTGATGAGCAGGTGAAAAAAAAAAAAGAAATGAAAATGTTTTTTCTAAGTATGGATCATACGGGATGATTCCTGTTTCGTATAAGGATGAACGCCTTTGGTCTATTCTCACACGAAGATTATACAGGATGATCTAAGGTTCATACAAGGAAGAATGCCTCAAATCTGTTCTCGCTCGAAGATCGTACATGATGATTCCAGGTTTGTCTAATAACGAACGTCTCAGGTATGTTCTTGCACGAAAAAAAGTCTTCTAAGTATGGATCGTACGGGATGATTCTAGTTTCATATAAGGATGAACGTCTCGGGTCCGTTCTCACTCATTTTATCCAAATATTTCGTACAGATGAATTTTGAAATTTTCTAACTATTTGTCCTAACTGAACTTTGTTCATACCAGAAGTTGATCGCGTACAAAATGACTTCCTACTGATTTACAATAGGTTCGTATGCAAAAGTATTTGAGGTATTTGTACGTATGAATATACCATCATACTGTACGATTGTGTATGCTCAAAATTGAAAATTTTAAATTTTTGGATGGTTTTACATGTCTTTTGTATAAAAGGTCCATTAAAGACTGACGTAAAAAATCCTTTTTTTTTTGAAGAAATTTGCATTAAAATAAAAGAGAGGACAACCTAATACAAACTAGGTAATAGAACATAGTGATCCATTTTTCAATAAGAAAAAGGGACCTTATTAAAACTAAATTTGTTAATTTAAACTTTTTATAAATGAAATGAAATCCACTATCTCCTATTTTGAAACTGTTGAGATGCAGGGGATACCAAATTTTAAAACAACCCGAGAGTTGGTTAGTATCCCAGAGTTCCCATCTAGTTAGAAAATAAGAAGTAGTAAAGATCCCATAATCATTTATACAAAGTTTAAAATAACAAATTAAAAGTAAAAAAAGAAAATTACATCTAAAAAGAAAATTACAATTTAAAATTAAACTCCAAAAGTTTGCTATAAAGTCTTCAAACTTTATGTTCATAATCTCCATCTTCAAGTATATCTGCTAAGTTGTTATCCACAGGGAAAACTTTTTGCATTTTTAGTGAGATAAGAGGAAAGAAGAACCTCTCAAACCGTTCTTCTCTTTATAATTATCCATCTTTCTTCTAGGTAGTTCTTTCACCGGTCCGAGATGTTGTAGTTCTTTGTACAGCTTGTGTTTAGAACATGAAGAATCATGTTCTAAAGATTTTTTATTCTTCAATAAGGCAGTTTTTTTAAACTTCAAACTGATTGAAGAATTAGGAGAAATGGTTCTAGAACAACCATCTTTTGTTTCCTCAATGTTAACAAACAATTCAGAAACATTTGCTGTCTTTATATGAGTTGAATCTGAAATCTGGCCATTCACTAATTTTTCCTTAACCGTCTCCATCATTTGTGGAATTTGAATTTCTGAATTCCCAATAACCTTCAGATTATCATTTGAAATAACAGAAGATACATTAATATCTTCATTTGGACCGTTTTCCAGCAAATGATCAGGATCCTGATTTATTGTAGACGGGTCCAGCTTCTCCTCCTTTTCAGCCGATGAGTTAGTTGGTGAGAAAGCCGTGTCATCAACCTTATACTTTGAATTTTGATCTGTATTGGAATCTCCTAACAAACCAGCATCCAAATTGTCCACCTCAGCCAAAATTTTAAACGTATTAGATTCAAAAATTGAATCCCGAAAATCCTTGCTGATTTTCAAATTCTGGTTAACTAACACTTCTTCTCCTTCCTTGAATCTAGCATTTTCTTCAATCTGGCCTGCAGCTTTCACAGGATCGGACATCTATTTAATCACATTCCTATTTGTTAATGTTTGAACAATATCTTTTGGACTAGCATTAACAGTTTCTTCATTTCTACATCACAATCCAGATTTTTCTGCAGCTGAAAAAATTCTGGATTTTAATTAATATTTCCTTAATTTCTTCTTGTTTTTGAACTGGACTTGCATCCAAGGACCAAAAGGAATTTCAGAATTATTTGGGATGTCAACATTAGGGCAAACTGAATCAATATGCCCTATTCTCCCACATTTGAAACAAAGTGATGAAAGATTTTCGTATTCAAACTTTTGAAAGAATTTTCCATGCAACCCTTCTACCCAAATTCCAGAAGGAAGTTTATAGTTCAAATTAACTCGAATGCATGCTCTAGCAAATTCTCTTCTTCCCCACCTAAACATATTACCATCTAATAAAAGAGGAGTCCCAATCCTAGAGATAATTCTAGTGATATTGGGCTCATCCCAGCAGTGTAGGGGTAAGTGAGGAAGGCGAACCCATATTGGAGATGAAACACCTTCCAATGAATTTGGAGAGAAGTTAGGAGACCATTTGTCTAACCCAACTACAAAACCCCCAACAAACCATGGACCTCCATTAAGAACTTCTTCCATGGCTTCATGAGTATGAAATGAACAAAGTAACCAATCTAGCCCAAGAATGGTTAAATGAAATCCTCCAAATTTCTTCCATTTCTTTCTTAATTCAATGGCACGATTAGAGAATGGTAAATCTTTCACCAAAATTTTAACAACCAAAGATTTACTTAAAACATGAATATTGGACTTTTCTTTATCCATATCCATTTTAACAATGTTTAAATCTCCAATCACATCAGGATTTTCATTCCAATTAATTTTAATATGTGGTTTTTTATTCCACACATTAGAATTTTCAAAATTGGAAGAAATAATTTGATTACTGATATTGACATTAGCCTTGTCAATCTCCATGTCTTTCTTCAAAATATCAACAAAGCTACTCCTTGAAGAAGAAGCTTCTTTATCATTAGCTCCAAACAAAGAAACCGGTAAAGGAGATTTAAGTAACTTGAATGAAGCCGAAGTTACCTCTTTTCCCTTCCTTGAATCCGGTAATTGCTTTTGTGTAGCCACCAATCCACCCTCTTTGATAACAAGAGGAGATTCTAAAACACAAAGATTATGAGGTGAGATGCGTTTGAAGGAGAATCTACCTTTTGAATCCAACATAATTGGACTCGCGGTAGATAAAAAGGATTTGGTGTTCCGGTCATCCATAGATGACCGGCCACCTTCTTCCATCTCCAATCTTTGCACCCGAAATCTTCAAATTCTCTTCTCAAATCCTTCCTTGAATTGTGGAGCTTCTCTCTCTTCCTTTGGCCGATGAAGTTTGGAACGTAAAAAATCTTTGCTTTGTGATTTTTTAAGGAAAATTGAAGGAGAGAGTGTGAGAGAGTGTTTGAGAGAGATTTCTTCTTAGTGGAGTGTGAAGGGTTTACAAGGTTACTCAAATGTAATGATCTCTATATGTGAATTGTGTTTTTCACTCTTCCTCTTATCTTTCTAGATTGCTCGTGAGAAGATCTCTGAAGAAGATCCGATTGTCTACCGACACTTGGAGAGTGTGAACAGCCGAAGGTACTCTGCCTACACTTGGAGGGTGTGAAAGGATGAAGGTACTCTGCCTACACTTGGAGGGTGTGAAAGGATGAAGGTACTCTACCTACACTTGGATGGTGTTAAACGATGAAGGTCAACTGCCTGCACATGGAGGGTTTAAAAGGATGAAGGTTCTCTACCTATGCTTAGAGGTTGTAAAAGGACAATGGTTCTCTATCGCACCTGGGATTGGTTGAAGAGAGCTTTGTAAATGCTTCTCTGCCTTACTGTGGGGGAAAATGGAGAGCCACTTTGATAATAGTGCAATACCTGAAGAGGGAGTCTTCAGGGAGTGGATGTAGGTCGTATTTGATCAAATCACTATAAATCTTTGTATCATTTTAATTTCTACTGCTTACTTAATGTAAGTTAGTTTAATTCCATGGTTGAAAAGCTTTATTTTTAAAAATTTAATTAACTTGCCATTTTAATCAACCAGTTTCATATTTTAAAATGTAAGATAATTGTTAAAATTGCCAATTCACCCTCCCCCTTGGTTAGCCTTGGGACATAAGCTTAGGTATAACAACTTATTGAAGATTCAACAAGAATAAACAACCAATTCGAGGGCAATATGAACCATGGGTAGTCTATATAAAGTTGTATTTTTATTATTTATGGGTGTAGCCTTTCCTATAGTCCATGGCTCTCTATAAATTAAAGATAAAAAAGAGCATTTGGATCTATTTTTCCATTAGAGTTTATGCCCCATGAGCATTTCAAAGTAAAATCGCCCTAGTAAGTATATTTCTTATTATTCTCACACAAGTTATACGTCACCACTCACAGAGTTTTCCTACTATGAAGGGGGTGTCATCCATAGAAAATTTTTGATCCAACATACTTTAAAGTGTGATGACCATAGATTATTAACACTATCGAGAAGACAAACCCAACTCGAGGACTTATGTAATCCTAAATAATTAGTGAACATGGAGAAACTCTATTACCCCACTTGTTGAGATCTAATTGAAATGGATTAGACTAACTAAGATGATTCAAGATTCAATGAGATAGCAACCAAGCAAAGAATTGATGAAAAATATCCCTAAAGGATCATCTAACTTACTAGCTCGTCAAGGAAAAAATTTAAATTTTCCCATCTAGTGAGAGAAAGTCCTATCTAGTAAGAGAAAGCCTTTGTTTCAAATTTTCATATGCTCTTTCAGGAGATTGCGGTAGATAGCCACCAGCCATTGGTGGTTTCATCATCGGTGGTTCACCCTAATGGAGGTTCAATGATTTAGAATAGAGTTAGAATTAATTGTCCTGTTGCTGGAAGGTTATCGGATGTCGATGAGCTGTAGATGAGATTATCGAAGGGTTCATCTTTGGTGATAAAGGAGAATGATACTGATGTTACTAAAATATTTATTCATTTAGTTGGTAAAGGTAAAGGTATTTCTCATGTGTTAAAATTTAAAACTCTTCGGTGGCTAAAGTCTTCTGCAAAAACATTATTGAAATCTAATGACCTTGAAGCTTCTTCGTCAGGCATGAAATTTTTTTTAACAGATTTGAAAGTTCAAACTCAATCCCTTATGATAGTATAACTAATAAAATATCTACATGTCTATTAACAAGGATGTTCGTAAAAATGTTGAGAAGTATTTGGATGGAGTTATGGAGGATTCTACTTCATTGAAGGTCCCAAATGAAGCTGTCGTGAGCAATGAGAATGAAATCGAAGGTGGGAATCCTTGGTCAAGGAAGCCTTACATTAAAATAGATTTTAAAGAGGATGAGTCTATATTGATGGATGATGGCATAGCGGTGAAGTTGCATTCTCTCAGTGAAATTTAAAATTCAAACAATTTAAATTTTCTTTGGTAGCTATGGTGTTTTGTAGAGAGATCCCTTCTCATATTATTGCTTGGGAATAAAGGTGTCAATGGACATAATTTGGTCAGTTTCATTTTACTACCCTTGGGAAGGGATGGTTCTTGTGTTCATTCAAATCATCTGAAGGTTTGGAGGCAGTTCTTATAGGTGGCCCGTAGTATGTGAATGGCCTTATTATTCGAGTGGATAAATGGTCCCTAGATTTTTCTCCATTATCAATGAAGGGTCTTACTTTTCCTATATGGATAAGAAAGCCTCAATTGCCTTTACAATGTTTGGATGAGGTTAATGTAGAAAGAATTGCTTCTATGGTGGGGAGACTATTAATTTTATATCGTAACATGTTTCGATGGGAGAGAAGAGATTTGGCTAGAGCTTGTGTTCGTGTAAAGCTAGACCAACGGCTTCCATTGGGAGTTTGGGTGGAGGGTATGTCAAGGGAGGTTTTTCTAAAATATTTAACATGAGAATATCTCCATATTTTGTTTTGAATGTGGGATATTGGGCATGTTAGGAGTGATTTTCGTAAGGGAAATCTAGTTGATAATGAATCTATGAAAAATTCTTCTTTGCCAGGGCAAGTAATCTTTGAGGTTGTGATTCAAGGAGTTGATAATAAATATTCATCATGTGGACAGTGGGTACATGTCAATAATAAAAGAAATTAGAGGGTGTTTAAAAGAAAAGAAATCAAAATGCCTGGAAAAATGAGGTACACTAAGTAAAATTAGATTAACTCTACTAAAGTGGATGCAAGGTAACTTGTCGGTTTGGGAACAGAGGAGTTGGCTATCTCTACAATTGTGGCATTAGAGAAGAATAAAGAAGGAAATAAGGTAGTTGAAGAGGGTGAAATAATTCTAAAGTAGACTGTTCGAGAGGATGCAGTTACAACATGTGAAGCTGTGGAGCAAAACAAATTGACAGACGAAGTGTTTGGACAACCTAGTTATATATTTCAACAGGCTATGGACTCTACTTCTGTTTCTTCTTATATTACTTTGATGTGATTAAGTTTGAGTCTTTGAAGGACTTTTGTGAGGAAGCTTTAGAGTTTGAGAGAGCTTCAATAAGAAATTTGGAGATTGGTACAAAGGTTGATTTGCCATTGGAGAAGGAAAATTCTATGCTAAATATGGGAGTTAATTGTGAGAGAAGTAGTGAAGTTTTTGGAGATATTAATATGGGGAAGGTGGTTGGGGGTAGTTTTGAGGTTGGTAAATTTAATTTTTCAAAGGAACTTAAATATCTTGGGCTGGTTAAAATTTTTCCTCACATTAGAAATTCTGATGTTGTTAATAAAGGAAAGGGTGGGGGCTCATCCCCCTCATTTGATAAATGAGTTCCATTGATTTTTCTATTTGTAGAGGGGCTAAGAAAAGAGAAACCACTTGTTACCTAAATGAGTTTGAAAAAGATTTTGATTTTTTTTTGTAGTTGGTGGAGACTAAAAATTTTGTCTTTGATAGAGTTATTTTAAATAAAATGATGGGGTTAGATTGGGATTATTTCCTGCTTCCGTCAGAGGGTTTGTAAGGACGAATTTTGGTTATATGGAGATCAGATTTGGCTTCTTTTTCTGTGTTAAAGACTTCTAACCAATGTGTAAATGCTTATCTTAATTTTTTTAATAAAGGAACATGGATGATTTTTATAGTTTATGGTAGTAAGGATGTTCATAAGAGGAGGAATTTGTGGTATTGTCTTCAAGTTATTTCTCATAGGGTTGTCTCTTCTATGATAGGTGGAGACTTTAACTGCAACCTATCTTAGGCGGATAAGAGGGGTGGAAAGATTTTTATTTTTTCTTAAGGTCCTAAGGAGATGATGTGTTTTATGAATAGTGATGATTTTCATGAAGTGGGGCTGGTAGGACCGAGGTCCACTTAGTTGAACAATAAAAGTGGAGGTGGAAGAATTTTGGAGAGGTTGGATAGGTGGTTGTTAAACTCCATTGCTTTAAGTAAAATCCAGTTGGCCGTTGTGAGACATATTACTAGAATTGCTTCAAACCATTGTTTTATTGTTTTGAAGATTTTTTATTTGGATATTAAGAAGAAAGGTATTCTAAAGTTTGAAGATGTTTGGGCTTCTTTTCGTTCTTTGTTTATTATTATTTCTAGAGTATGGAATAAATCCTATGAAGGAGATGAAATGTAAATTCTTAAAAAAAATGTAAAAGTACTATGAAGGATCTTTTATTCTGGATTAAGGCTAAATTGAAGAATTTGTTGTCTTTAAGAGATTGCCTTAAGAAGGAGGTGTTGCAAATTGAAGAGGAGGAGGCTATAGTTGGTTGGTTAAATGAAGAAAAATTGTGGCTTTTGAGATCTAAAGTTGGGGAATTGAATGTGTACCTAGCTCATTTGGATACTTGGTGGAGGCAAAGGGCTAAAGTAAGATGGATAGAAGAAGGGGATTCAAATTCCAAATTTTTTCATGGTTTTGCTAATGCCAGAAGAAAAGGTAATTAGATTAGTCAAGTCAAGAATACGGATGGAATTATTGTTGAATATCCAAATGAGGTTGAAGAGGGGTTTATCAAATATTTTGAAGGAAAATGGAGGGATAGGAAGTGTTGTTTGAAGAATTGGCTAGCTCCTTGGAAGGTCCTAGATGATAATGCCAAGAGAAAGTTGGAGGTAGATTTTCTATTTTAAAAATTATGGAGGTTATTATGAATTTGGAAGGATACAAGTCTACAAGTTGTGATGGAATAACTTACTCTTTTATTAAGGCCTATTGGGATATTATCAATTTTTATGTTTGTAGGAAAATTAATAAATTCTTTTTATCTGGTAAATTTTGCAATGAATGGAAGAAAGCTTTTATTATTTTGATTCCAAAAGTCAAGGATCCTTTATTACCTTATGGCTATCATCCAATCAGTCTTTGCAAGTCCATTTATAAGATTATGGAAAAAGTTATATTGAATAGACTTATGTTGGTAATTCCTAAGATTATTTTTGAAAAATAGATTGCTTTCATAAGAGGGAGATCAATCTCAGATCACCTTCTCTTAGCTCAAGAAGTGTTCAACAAAATTAGTTTTTTTAAATCATTAAGGGACTCTTGGCTTTATGTCTTGCCTTGTAAATCTTCTATACAGTTATATTGAAGCAACCAAGAGAGAAGAGAGAGAAGCTCCACAAAATTAGGATGATTTTGAAGGAGCATTTGAAGATTTTGGGTGCCAAAGTTGGAGATGGAAGAAGGTGGCCGGTCATCTATGGATGATCGGAACATCAAATCCTTTGTTTCTACCGCGAGTCCAATCATGTTGGATTCAAAAAGCAGATTCTCCTTCAAATGCATCTCCCCTCACAATCTTCGAGTTTTTGAATCTCCTCTTATTTTCAAAGAGGGAGGTTTGATTTCTAAACACAAGCATTTGCCAGAGTCAGGTAAAGAGAAAGAGGTAATTTTGGTTTTGAAAAAAATACCAAAAGCACCTACATCGGTTATAATCTCTGGAGCAAATGACAAGGAGGCTTCTTCTTCAAGGAGCAGTTTCAGAGATTTATTGAAGAATGATAAGAGTATTCATCCAATAATTTCATCAAGATTGGATAATTCTAATGTGTGGATCAAAAAACCACACATTAAAATTAATTTGAATCAAATTCATGATGAGATTGAAGATGCTAATGTTGTTAAACTTGACGTGGAGAAGGAGATTTCCAATATTCAAGTTTTGAGTAAATCGTTGGTGGTGAAAATTATTGGAAAAAATTTACCTTTTTCACAATGTGCTATTGAATTGAGGAAGCAATGGATGAAATATGGAGGGTTTCATATAACCTTTCTTGGTCTAGATTGGCTACTTTGTTCCTTTCAAACTCATGAAGCCATGGAAGAAGTTCTTAATGGAGGTCCATGGTTTTTAGGGGGCTTCGTTGTTGGGTTAGATAAGTGGTCTCCTAACTTCTCTCCCAATTCCTTGGATGGAGTTTCTTCTCCGATATGGGTTCGTCTTCCTCACCTACCTCTTCATTATTGGGATGAATCTAATATAACAAGGATTGTTATATGACATTTTGATACTGTTTCTAAAATTGGGACTCCTCTATTGTTGGATGGTAATATGTTTAGATGGGGAAGAAGAGAATTTGCTAGAGCATGCATTCGGGTGAATTTGAATTCCAAACTCCCTTCTGGTGTTTGGGTTGAAGGTTTACATGGTAGATTTTTTCAAAAATTTGAATACGAAAATCTATCTTCAATTTGTTTCAAGTGTGGGAGAATAGGACATTTTGATACTGTTTGTCCTAATATTAAAGATGTCTCTTCAAGCTCAATCCATATTGATAATCCTTATGGACCTTGGATGCATGTAAAATTCAAAAAGAAAAATTATGTGAAAAAGCAATCCAAGTATTTTTCTGAAAAAGGAATTTCAAAAAAATTGGCAGATCAGAATGCTAATGCTCAAAGATTGGTGTCTGAGCCTTTGATAGGAGCAGAAAATGTTGATCCATTTATTAATCTTTCTAATGACAACAATGTGGTGGCTGATCCATTAACCGATCATCTAAAAGATGTAGATTTTGTAGATCAATTGGCAATTCAGATGGCCGATCCATTGAAGAATTCAAATTTTAATTGCCAAATTACAGAAAATGTTGAAATCAAGGAAGGAGATGAAGTTGTTAACAATAATTCAAATTTAATAACTGAGCCGGAAGCTAATCTCGTGGAACAACAAATAAAGGCTGGAATTTTGAAAGTTGAAATTTCAATTTTTGAAATCCCACATAATCTAGAGGCAGATAAGGGAGCTAAGACTTCAGTAACTAAGGTGTTACCTGAACAAATTGCTATATCGAAATCGGCTGTTGGCGAGAATTCATAAGTAGGCATGACTGAGTCAGAATTTCAAGAGGAGCAGATCTCGGTATTGACTCCAACAACGACAGCAAGGAATTTTGATATAAATGATTTTAATAATGGAACTAAAGATGGTTTTTATGAAACAATTTCTCCTTCTTCAACAATAATTTTTAAAATTTAAAAAAACTGTCTTATTGAAGAATAAAAAGAGTTCTATTAAGGAGCTTGGTTCTTCCGGATCTAAACAAAAATTATTCAAGGAACTTCATGATCTAGGATCGGTGAAGGAACAAACTAGACGGAGGATTACTACACTCAGAATGAAGAACTGCTTGAAAGGTTCTTCCAAATCATCTCAGTAATATGCTAGCCGGTTTTCACTTTGCAAACATCAAAATGGAAAGATACCTGAGGTTGGAGCATCTGAACAAAGAGATTTTCAAATCTCTTGCTTTGGACTACATAACGAGAAATTGGAGTAGACATCTGAAATACCTATTCTTAGGTGTTTTACGATTGTCCTAGATTATTTGTAATTTCCTTTTGATTTTCTTTTATAGCTTTCTTTTTTTGACTTTTTTGTTTTTTAAATTTATTATATTTGCTTATGGGATCGATACTAGGTATTATTTTTTAATTGGAGGGTAACTCTGGTATACTAACCAACCCTTGGGTTGTTTAAAACTTTGGTATCCCCTGCATCTCAATGGTTTCAAAATAGGAAACAGTGGGTTTCATTTCAAATTTAATAAATTTAATTTAAACAAAAATGCTATAAATAAGGATCCTTTTTCTCTTAAACAAGGATCTATTAGTTTATATTTTCTAGTTTGTATTAGGTCGTTTTTTATTTCATCTTAATGTAAATCTTGCATTTCTTCAAAAAAAAAAAAGGGACTCTTGGCTTTCAAGATTGATACGGAGCAAGTGTATGACAGTATGTGTTGGACTACAATGAGATAGGTGTTGAATTAATTTGGTTTTTCTATCAAATTAGCTAATTTGTTGATGGAATGTGTAGTTGAACCATGGTATTCTATTATGATTAATGGTTGTAACTCTAAGTGGATTGAGGTGAAGAATGGGTTTCAGCAAGGATGCCCACTTTATCCCTTATTATTTATTATTTCCTCTCAACTTCTTTCAAATCCTTTTATTAATAAAGGTATGAGTTATATTATTAGTATAACATGAAATGCATAAAATATCTCTCACCTATTGTATCCAGAATATAATTTGTTGTTTTTATATGCAAAGGTGAATAATATTAAGAAGATGAAAAGATTCTCCTGGACTACTATAAGGGGACAAGTCAGGTAATAAATTTCAATAAACATTCTATGTTGTTGGGTAAATATATCAGAAGGAGGAAAAATAAACAAATCTTAAAATTACTAGGATTTAAGGTGTTGGAGGAGATGGAGTATCTGGGTATTAAAATTGTATTAAGGAGATTAAGGAAATCTAATTTTCAATAATTGATGGATAAATCTTTGAAGATATTGAATGCTTGGGGGAATAGGTTTATTTCTCTTGCAAGGAGGATGATCTAGGTGAAATATATTTTACTTACTCCTCCTTTATTTATTTAAACACATTCATTAAATCATTTGAGTATTTTGATAAGCTATACATGAACTATATATGGGATAAACATGACAGTAGCCATAGGCTTCATTTTTTAGCTTGGCATGTGTTATGTAAATCAAAGAAGTTTGGAGGACGTGGTCTTTACTTGGTGGTGTCAAAATTGGGTCTTTTGAGGGAAAAGATTTCTTTGAATCTTATAAACAAACTGGATAGTCTTCTTAATAAGAATATTTTACTAAAATATGGAGCCATATCGTGGAATTATGAGGGGCAGAAAGGTAGCTCGGTGTCATGGAAAATCATTATGATAGATGGATTTCTCTCAAAGGCATTATCAGATGGAAAGTTTTATTAAGATCTTTAAGTAATATCTTGAAGGATGTGTGGGTACTTGATAAAAGTATTGATAAATGACCGGCTTTTGTTATGGATTTGGATGACGATAACATTACTTCGAATTAATTTATTGAAAATGGATCCATGAACATCTCCCAGCTGAAGTAGTTTTTTGGGTAAGACCTTATGAAGTTGATCGTCCAAGTTAAAATATGGCTAGATTTGGTTGATGATCATGGAGTTGAAGTTTAAAATGACAGGGAAGACTATTTATGCTCTTATTATAGAGGCTTTATTTGATGCTGGTAGGAAATTTTATTATGTTTTTTGGGTAAATAAACTAAATCTTAATCCTCGGGTATATCTCTTCTTGTGGCGTCTACTAAATAATTATATTCCAATGGCTAATTTCTTATGTATAGAAGATTAATGAATAGTAGTAACTTATGTCTGAGAGGTTATGATGAAGTTGAGAACACTAATCATATAACTCCTACTTTTCATAAACTAATTTAAATAATAAGATTACTAAAGTCTTGGGGATTCCTAGTTTCGGTATTCTGCTCATTTCAAGAATTTTTGGCGGAGTTGGGGAGGTTAGCTGACATGAATCCTTTCATTGACAAGTTGTATTTTCGTTGTTGTTATTTTCCCAGAATAGTAGAAATAGAGTGAAGAATGGGGGAGTAGAAGATAGTGCTTCTTTTATTATTGCTAAAGTCATCAATTTTGTGGATGTTTCACATCAAGATAAAATCATCTCCGATTACTGGGGTTTTAACCAGCCTTCCAAGCTATTTGCTAATTTTGGCACCCTCCTTCTCTCGAGTTGTTTAAGATTAAAATTGATGCTTCATTATGGAAATCCAATAGAGCTGGTGTTGGTGGAGTGGTTTTGAGATAGTAAAGGGAGATTCTTTTTGGTTTTAGGTTCAGTTGTGTTCATTAGGATATTGCTCAGTTGGGTATGCTTGCTTTTAAATCATTTAAGAATGTTATGCAAAGTTGGATGCATGAGGCGAAAGTCATTATTATTGAAGTTGGTAATTGGAATGTGATCAATGTTCTTAATGAATTGTATGACAAACCAAAGAGGATGATTAAAGGACATGAAGAGGAGTATTTAGTACTCTTTACGAGTTCAATAATGTTTTATTTCATTCTATTAGTCGTAGTTGTAATGAGTTAGTTGATTATTATGCTAACTTAGCTATTTCATATGATTTTATTTAAGATGTTTTTAGTGATAATATTATTCCTCCTTCTTTTGTTTCTTTTTTAAGGGGGGAATATGATAGTTTTCCTTTTTTCGAGTCGTTTGTATCTAGGTAGTTTTTTTTTTCTTTAATGTAAGTTGCATTCTATAAAAAAAACTTAATAGCTTTTCATAGGATGCTAAATAGTAAAGTACTAACCTATACTCTCATTCTTGAAACCACCCACCTCAATTAGTATGAAGATTATAACTTATTAGTAAGCTGGTGGGTTAAAAGAGTTAAACCTGAACTCCCTAATTTTTTCTTAAAAGAAATCATAGGGTAAGTCTGATCTATTGGACAACCTTACCACCTTTGAATAGAAGAATTCCATCCAAGATAATGAGGATATTCATAAGAGTCACTCATTACTTATGACAATGAAAGAGTGAAAAAAATTGGTTACTTTTCCTACTTGCGAGAATTATCACATCTTTCATGAAGTTTAGGTCACTGTTCAAGACAATTTCTTAATACTTAAATATCATAAAAGGTCTTATAAGATCTATTGAAGATAAGGAAAGTGCTTGAGAAGTTTTTAAGAAACTTCATAGTGAGGTTCCAAAGATAAATTCTTAATGTTAAGGATCTAATGCCTATAATTCTAGTAGTTATCTTGATTTACAGACTGAGAGAGGATTTTTCTCTATGCACTAAGCATGCAGCAATAAAGAATTCTTATTTGTTTTGGCTAATAGCCATGTTAATACTTAAGAATATAATAGGGTGGCCAAGTCATCTTGATCCACTCAACCATAAAATCTCACTTATAGATGAGACTAATAAAGATGGTGAGATTGAGAAAGGGTTCATCTCATGGATAAGTGGGATAGAAGACCCAATCCACCAAGAGATTTCCATCATCTAGAGCATCATATAGTTCCCCTACAACCTAAGTCATTGAGGTTTTCAATATCACCTGAGCCAAGAAGGGAAGAACCTTCTTGTGCCACTTTCCCTAATCATGTAGAAGCCATGTATCATCGGCCAACCTACCCCACTTACACTCAATTGAGAGTGTTTAAGGTCCAGCTTATTGGGTAAATTAGAATTGAAAATTCAACAAGGACCCTACCACTATGTAAGTGAATGCACACATTAGGGTATCTCAAGGTATTGCTTCTACCATTAGAACTATATCCAAGGTACAAAGGATTGTGACCACCTATGTGAGATGGTGGAATAACTTATTAATACAAGCACTTTAAAGAAGCTTTTACTTCCCTTGTTGTAATGCAGGGAAAGCTCTTTTGAAAATAATTAGGAATTATCATGTCCCAGATCCCCCAATTCATATTACATGAGTAGTACCCACTATTATGGGTGTATAGTAAGTCAACATATCATTGATTAGGTTGAAGTAGAAATTTAGAGAGGTGACTTAGAGTCTACCACACATGTTTTATTAGTAGACATTACCTTGATAACCTTTAGGTAAGAATATAATCTAGTAGAAGAAAACCCCAAAATAGTTATATTATCATCACAACCCTGTTAGCAAACTATAAGATAGCAGAATTTGATAGATATAAAGATTTCTATCAAAATAACTCCCAAATCCATGTTTAAAAAAAATGAACATCCTTACTTCATTACTCACACTAAATACTAGTTGGTAAGAGAAAACTTAATAATTCCACGTTTTATTTTAATCCTTATATTAGGATATTTCTTCTTTTAATATATATATTTTTGTGCAAGAAAAAGCTAAAAAATTAAAAAAAATTTAACTCAGTGCCACCACTTCAACACCGCTGCAGAGGGAATCAAAAATGTATTAGAGAGCTCAACATTGAAGTGATATCCATGAAGAATTGCAGTGCAATATAAATTTTCACAACAACAACTCTCCCAATGCCATGATGAGAGAAAGTTGATCGATGAACTGATGCAAAGAATGTTGGACTAACAAGTTGATTGAATAGGGCGATAAGCCAACAAAATGATACTAATTCAATTATTTCAAAAAATTATAAATAGTTTCCTTACTACTCATGTAAATAGGTTTGTCGTAATATGTGTTTATGTGAGTTAGTGTGATAAACTATTTTGGAGAAGTATTGGAGAGCTCTTGTACATTTGTTTGGTGTCTTATTTTAATGTAAATAAAAATGAAGGAGTTTAAGGGAGTTGGTGCTTTGAATCTTGTTCTCTTCTAAAGTTTTGTTTGACATTTATATTTTGTTTCATAACTTGTATTGTATTGTTAGAAAATAAATTATCTATTTTATGTAATTTTGTCTCTATGTGTAGCTATTCAATTTATTCTAAATCTAAGATTATTTAAAAGCCATGAATTGCGTAGAGAAGGTTTGATATTTATAAATTATTAATCTATTTTAATTACTTAAATCTTTATTTAGTTTCTATATTGGTCGTAAATAAACCTAAAACCTAATGCAATCTAGAGCCTTGATGGAAAAGTAGAAGAATTATTAGATATTTTAAAATATAGTACTTCCATAATATAGACTTATGGTGATAAGGATTATGGAATTTTAAGGAGAAAGTAAAACAATAGTTGGGAGGAATCCCAACTAATACTAAAAAATGCTCGATACAGATAAGGAGTACTTATGCTCCAATTCTTAGCCACAAGAGATTAAAAATTACTCTTATGCATTCATGTGTTTTTAAATTTCACAGATTTAGTTATTTTATAAATATTAGATTTATCTTTAATAACTGTAGCATTTTATTTTAATCTGCATAATCTATTTTGAATCACATGTCTAAGAAAGTAGTGTAGTTTCATTAGGTTATACTAAAGTAAACTTAAGAAATTTCAAAGTTCCCCATGGGAATGATCCTCTTCTTTTCATTTTTTACTTCACACATCATCTGCACTTATATAGAAGAAAAGTTAAACCTTAGAAAATAAAACTATATTTAAAAAGCCAAGTAGTAAGTAAGAAAGGAAATATATAAAAAAAAGTATCTTATCATAAGTCCCTATATGGCTTATGACCAAAGCATTGAGACATATGAAAGTTTGAATAGGTTGTCAAATATAATAGATTTGTCCCAAAGCTAACCAAGAGGGGGGTGAATTGATTATTTAAAAAAACTCTTGGTAATTTAGAAAACTGATATATAAGATTTTTAGCCCAAAGATAAATTTTCTCCAAATATTTTTTACCACTAAAAATAAATGTGCAGAAAATAAAAATGCAGTAAAAATAAAGATAGAAGAACACCAAATTTTGTAGTGGTTCAGTCCAAATAGACCTACGTCCACTCTCTGAAGACTCCTTCATGTATTGCACTATACCCAATTGATTCTCCTTTTGCTCCCACAGTAATGCGGAGAAGCCCTTACAATAACCTCTCTTCCACCAACCCTTGTGAGGTAGAGTATTGATGTCCTTTCTCACCTGCTTGGTAATGCCAAAGTACCATCTTTCTTCCTCACTCTCTTGGTGATGATAGAGTGCAAACATCCTTTGTCACCCTTCAGGTAATGACAGTATATTGATATCCTTTTTCACCCTACTGGTGACGGTAGAGAATCGAATCTCCTCTAAAGATCTTCTCTCAATAGTCTTCAAAGAAGTTGGGTAGAGATTTAAAAACATACAAGGAGATCCTCACTTTTGGCCAACCTTATGAATGCTACACAATTTCCACTTGCAAGATCTCTCAACCCTCTCTCCCAAACACTCTCCGTAAACACTCTCTATCACTCTCAAGAGAAAATTTGTAGAAGTAGTATAGTCAAATTTTAGGACTCTTACATATGAAGGACAAGAAAAACCATCTAGAAAACTAAAACTTTTAAGTTGAATGTACTTGGATTGTATAGTATGTGTACTTCATACATACAAACAATTCAAAAATCTATGTACGATCTTGTATGAACTTGATTTCATACTCTATCAGTCGTATGTATGAACTAAAATCATATTGTATGAATAGTTCAAAACATATCACGTTCGACCGGTACAATTATGTATGAACCCATTTTGTAAACTGGTTGCCGTCTGTACAAAACCTATATTGTATAATATGAACTGTTAAATTAAATCTTGCTTTATATGGTACAAATATGGATGAACTTGTTTTGAATCTAGATTCAGAAATTATAATTTTGATGATAGCTAACATTTTTTACATTTATATTTTTCTACTATTGCCCTGCCTACTAACTTTTAGGTCCACAAGGTTAATTACATATCAATCCAGCTTAAGATTGGGTAGATTAGAACTGAGTCAGTCTGTAAGTGTATTTCTAGTGTTTTTATTTTTTCTTGAGTCAAATGTAATTTAGTGGATCCTGATTCTATGTAACCTTGCATGCACACACTTAGGGGAAAAAATTATGTTTGTTTTAAAGTTTTCTAATTTTGATCATATCATCCGGGATGATCCCATATAGTCCTAGATGATCCCAAATCATCGTGGATGATTAGTTAAAAATAAAAATCCTAATTAGGGCATCCTGGTTAAGGCAGCCAAATTAAGCAAATCGTCTTGGATGATATTTACATCATCTTGAATGATATGCTCAAATAAGAAAGAATCAGTAGCCAACTCTTTTAGGCATGTTCTTATTTTTGGACATTACACAGGACAATGTCCTTGACAATGCATTATAATTATGCCTAAAATATTCTAATGATTAAGGAAAGCAATTAAGATTTGATTGATTGATCATATCATCATGGACATTCTCAGGATATTCTGGGACAATCAGTTAAACAAACAATTATTTCTTCCTGAATCATCCAGAACTAACAGAATGATGTACTAGATGATATTTGTTGATTTGATCTAATTGTACATGATGATCCAATAATTGGCCTAGATGTTTAGTTATTTTTTTATCATCCAACATGTAATGTCTGGCCGAACAGAGTGATGGTCTGTATGATATTCATCATTTTGAACTAATCGTATAAGATGATTTACCCATCATCTTGGATAATCAAAACAAACAAATCTTCTAATCGTCCAGCCTCCTCTAAATAATCCTAGCTGACTGAGCTAAATTTATGATGATCGTACAGGATAATCTGTTGATCATCCTGGATAATCTTTGTCATGTTGTTGGAATTTAGGATAAATTTGAAGCCCTTCTATATAATATCTCTTATTTACTCATGATTGTATCTTTTGCTGTTATCATAACCTTAGAGAGCCAAGAGGAGAGGGAGAGCATGGGACAGAGTGAGAGGATCTTATATGGGGGAGTTTGTGAGGGCTTCACAAAGGTTGCTTCAGGAAAGGATCTGAGACATCTTCTACAGTCGTTGTCCCTAGTTCCTTGGAAGTTCTAGAGAGGTCTACTTCAACAATCGACCGAGGTTCTCTGCCTGCTTTAGAAGAAAGTGAAAGGAGGTTGAGCTTCTCTGCCTGCTTTAGGAGGAAATAAAAGGAGGTCGGGATCTCTGCCTCACTAGTGTTTATGGAAAGGAGTTTTGTAAAGGCTTCTCTGCCTTACTGTGGGAGTAAAAGGAGAGTCTCTGAGTTTAGTGCAATACCTAGAGGAGAGGCTCTGTGGAGTGGACATAGTTCAAGTTGACCAAGCCACTATAAAATATGGCGTGCTCTTTCATATTATTTTTTTGCATTTAATTTCTTCATTTTATTGTATGTGGGTGATCATTTTGGTTTGAATCATGATTTTTATTTGATAATTTTTAAGATAAACAATTCACCCCTCTCTTGATTAGCCTCAGGCAAGTTCATAAGGTCTTAACATCCCTAACAAACTTTCAAGTGGCATCAGAGTGGGATTCATAAAATCAAAATTTTGAAAACTATTGAATTTTGATCCGTGACTAACTTTGTTAATAGAAACACTGTGAAAGGTTATTCAACCACGATACCACCATTGTTTAATAACATACTTTTTGATTTTTGGAAAACTCACATGGCCATATTTTTATAATCTATAAACTATCACATATGGATGCTTGTTAAGGATAAATATTCTCCACCAATTTGTGAAATCGACGGCATTAAAATTGAACTTCCTTTTACTAAATGGACTTTTGATGATAAGAATTTAGCACACCTTAATGCAAAATATTTAAACTATTTTTTTTGTATTTTAAAATCAGAAGATTACAAGTGTGTCTCAACTTATACCACTAGTAAAGAAATATGGGATAGATTGTGTATTACTTATGAAGGTACAAGTGAAGTTAAACAATCTAGGTTTAATATTTTACTGCATGACTACGAACGCTTTGCATGAAACCTATTGAGTTGATATCTTGAATGTATACTAGGTCTACTCAAATTATCACCTCACTGCATGGCATAGGAAGAGAGCAAACTAATTATGAAAAAGTTAATAAAATTTTAAGATGATATGCTAAGATAATTAATAATTGATTCTAAGGATTTGAATACTTTTTCTATTGATAACATACTTGGGTCACTCATTTCTTACGAGCATGGACTGAACCAAAGATAACTTGATGTAGGTGAGAAAAAGAAGAAGAAAACTATGGCACTGAAGGCTAATGATATAGATACTAATTCTTAAAGGTTTGAAAGTAAGGATGTTGCCTTAATCTCTAGGTAATTCAAAAGCTTTCTACGGAAGAAACAAAAACACCATCAGAAATAGAACAAAGGTAAGGGTAACAAAAAATTTAAAAATTCTTTGAATATGGTTTATTTTGAATATGGGAAATATATAATAATGAACATCGGCTAAAAGTGGAAGTGAAAACTTATGAATATGAAATTTAAGCATTGAAAGCAAAAATTATAGCATTTGAAAATGAGAAACCATCATTGCATTCATCACACAACTTTAAAAAGAGACATAACCACCCTAGTAAATTAGTAAATCCTTCTACTTGTGTTAGATATTTTTCATGTGGCATGCTAGGACATATTTTACATAATTACACTATTCACCATTGTACACATTGGGTATGAAGACCCAAATTGTATGATTCACAACATAACACACATACATTGCATTCTTATTTCCATAAGAAGATACCCAAACTTGTTTGTGTTCCTAAATCTAATGTTTGGTGATTTTGTAGGTGTGCTCTCACACAAGACCTCATGAGAGCATGTGGTACCTGAACAACGTATTCTCATGACACATGAATGGAGATGCAAATCAATTTATTTCGCTGGGGGCTATTGGCAAAGTCATTCTTGGAGATAGCACCGCCAGGAATGTGGTGGGCGTAGGTATAATCGAAAACTCCAAGAGACTTTTAATTTAAAATATTTTACTTGTTGATAGATTTAAAAATAATTTGCACAATAATAATAATCTTCGTCAAAATAGCTTTATCATAAAATTTTTAGCAAATAGATGCATCATTAGCTTAAATAATAATATTATTTTTTAGGGAAAAGGTTTAACAATATTTACATGCTTGATTTAAATAACATTGAATGTGTTGCTTTATTTTGCTTAAAAACTATTGCTGATAAGTCTTAGAGTGTCACAGGAGGTTATGTCAAGCTAGTATGAAAACCCTTAGGAGAGTGGCCCAAAAAGACCTAGTTAAAGGTGTCCCCAAGCTTAAGTTCACTAAAGACCACTTATGTGATGCCTGTCAACTAGGGAAGCAAGTCGAGTCCTATTTTCATTCTATTAAGGACATTAGCACCTCTAGGCTTTTAGAAGTACATCACATGGATTTGTTTGGACCTATTAGCACTACCAACTTAGGGGGAAAAGTCCATGAAAATGTGATTGTCGAGGATTACTCGAGGTTCACTTGGATTTGATTTTTGTCACATAAGAGTGAGTCTTTTGGTGAGTTTATTTCTTTATCCACTTGGATTAAAAAAAAGCTAGATTGTGAGATCTTGATCATTCATAGTGACCATGGTGGAGAGTTTGAAAACATGATATTTGGAGACTTTTGTGAGGATTAAGGGATTAGTCACAACATCTTATCTTCTAGGACCCCTCTGCAGAATAAGGTAGCTGAAAGGAAGAACAAGACCTTAATTTAAGCCATATGAGCCATGCTTGTTGAGTATTCACTTCCAAAATATTTTTGACCTGAAGCGATAAACACAACTTATTATGTGTTGAATAGGGTAATATTAGATGCTAACTGAATAAGATACCCTATGAGATCATTAAGAGTAGGACACCCAACCTTTCCCACCTCCATCTCATTGGCTATAAGATTTTCATTTTTAACAATGGGAAGTTACCCTTAGGAAAATTTGATCCAAAATCAGATGAAGGGGTGTTCTTAGATATTCAAGTATGGGGACATCCTTTAGGGTGTTTAGTAAGAAGATATTGGTGATGGAGGAGACTTCTCATGTAGTAATTAATGAATCTGATCTAAAGAAATCTAGAGTTGAGGAAGAAGATGAAGTTGGAGAGATTACTCAAGGAGTTGATAATTTGGAAAAAAGGGTAGAGCCTACAAAACACTGAAGGAGAAGGTGAGATTACCCATGGAGTAGAAAATGTAAATATGGAGGAGAGGGTTGAACCTAGAAACACTTTGCCTAGAGATTGGAGATATTCTTTAAGTCATCCTAAAGGATCGATCTTAGGAAACCCTTTTGAAGGTATTAGAATAAGGCATGGACTTAGGAATGAAGTGAACCACTCTACGTTTATCTTAATGACTGAACCCACCAATGTCAATCGTACCCTTTCTAATGAATTCCCGATCTTAGCTATGCAAGAATAACTTAAACAATTGGTGAGGAATAATGTTTTGGAGTTGGTAGAAAGACTTAAGAATCATAGTGTGGTAGGAACCAAATAGGTCTTTAAGAATAAAATGAATGATTCTGATGTGGTGGTTAGGAATAAGGCAAGATTGGTGGCTAAGGGGTTCAACCAAATATAAGGGATTTATATTGAGGAGACCTTTTCCCCTATAGCTAAACTGGAAGCTATTAGAGTGCTACTAGAATTTACCTGTTATAATGAATTTAAGCTTTTCCAAATGGATGTCAAGGGTGCCTTTTTAAATAGGTTGATAAAAGAGGGTGTGTTCGTAGAGCAACAACCAAGGTTTTAGAGTTCCCAATTTTCAAATCATGTTTACAAATTAAAAAAGGTCTTATATGGATAAAATAAGCACCTATAGCTTAGTATGAGAGGCTTAGAATATTCATACTAGAATAATGTATTTGAAATGAGCATGATGGGAGAGCTAAATTATTTTCTTGGTTTTAGTGTAAAATAAAAAGAAGATGGAACATTCCTTGGCCAAATAAAATATATTAAGGATGTTCTAAAAAAGTATGAAATGGATAGTGCTAAGGCCATGAACACTTCCATAAGTTTTATGATTCAGCTAGACAAAGACCCGAATGGAAAATCAGTAGACTATAAAAATAGAGGAATAATTAGATCTCTCCTTTATTTAAATGCTAGTAGATTAGACATAATGTTTAGTGACACAATCTATGCTCAATTTCAACTTGACCCTAAAGAGCCTCACTTGACTGCGGTGAAGATAATCCTTAGATATCTACTAGGTACCCCGAGCTTAAGAATTTGGTACCCTAAGCACAGCACGGTTGGTGGAATTTTGAAAATAGGTTTTAAAAATATTAGTTTTCTTTGGGAATTTTAGAATTGAGATTGAATTCTAATTCTAGAAGTCGAATCAACTCGTTCGGAAGAGTATATCATCCCGAAAGGCGAAAATAAAATTCCATAACGCTGTTAAGACTTAGAATTATGTAATTCATCTTGAATATCATGGCTAGATTCTTAAGAGACCTCGACACGGCCCCGAGAGGACGAAATAGAGTTCAACTAAATAATCCAGTTATGATATTCAAGGAGTATGATTGCCGAATTAATATCCAAAGCCTTACCAAAGAAGGGTGTATCTCCCCAAAGGGAGATAACACCTTTCAATGATAATTCTTCTAATATGATGACGACAATCATTCTTTAACTTTTCCCAAAGAAATCTAAGGAGATTTTAAAAAGATTGATTTTGAAATCAGGTGTGTGGGGTTCCAAATCTCCAACGAGCGCAAGCCCTCGTAGTTAATTACATCGTAGGGAGACAGAGTCTCCTATGAAAACTCTCGATTAAAATAAGAATGAAATTTTGTTAGATTTTCTAGGAGTGATATCAAAAAATTGAATAGAATCTTTTGGAAAACCAAAAGGGAATGGATCAAGGTTGAACATTTATTAACAAAATCAAGGGAAGAGAAGTAGGGGACACTTTGAGATTCTAGAACCATCCGGAAGTGTCCCAACTTAGTCTAAGTGTTGGACTTAACATTTAAGGATTGAAAGAAGATTTAATTTGAGTTGAGCCTTTTATTAGAAATTTGGGATTATATTCTCGAAATTGGGGTCTTATAATCAAAGATCTACCCCGAATCCTAAATCTAATTTGGACGCTGGACCACAGTCGTCTGAACCTAACTAATGCAGTGCAGAACCTGGACTTACCCCGGTCTAGATTGGGGAGCCAGCTAACCACCTAATCGATTTAAAAGAGATGAATTCAGTCATTTATGAAATAGTGGTAGGGACGTTGTACTTAAGGTTTTGGAGAATTGGGGCCGACATCTAGAAATTTTTCTAATTGGCCCCTTTAACTTATGTTGGGTGCTAAAATGCTAAACTGATGCAATTAAAATTTTGACTCTTTTAATTTGTATCTAATGCAATGCATGCTGGTCGACAAATTCCAAATCAAGTATGCTTGAAATTATAAAAACAGGCTTAGAAAATAATTTTTTAGAAGACTGGACTTCCCCAGGTCCGACACCTCGTCCTCATAGGTCAGACTATCCGGACTCTACCCGCAGGCGGGGAAGGGTCTAAAACATGGAAAGAGTATTGCAGTAATATCAATGCGACCCCGGGGTCGATCCCTGGCTAATTCCCTACATTCGTTATCTTTCTATGTTATTCAGACTCACTAAAATTTTAAACTTTTAAAGTTATGAGTATAAAACTTTCACACCCTCACGAGTCTCACGTATCCAGGCGAAAAAAAAAGCGGCACACACTCGCCAAAAAACTAAGAAAAGCAGGCAATCCTAAAGGCAATCAATTCATCACATCAAAAGTTAACTAATTAATAAATGTCCATAGGCAAAGTTTCCTTGCTTTTTACAAACCAGAGTTTTGCAGAAAGTAAAGTGGCCGGGCACCACTGACAACAACCTGGATTCTAAGCCTAATAATGACGCAAGTAATTTTGAGTGGGATACTCTCAATCTTCAAGTCTTCACTTTTGTTCTTCTTTGGACTCCTTTTCTTCAAACTTCTTGGATTCTTCGTGATGAACTACCCAAATGGATAAGAGGGCACTTCCCTATTAAGGGGAAGGCCACTCTTTCCTCTTTGGGTATAAGAGAAGTGTGATCCAAATTTGGATTTTCAAATGAAAAAGGAATAGTTCCCAAAAGGGTATCCTTTCCTCTTTGGAATCCAAGCTTTGGATCTATGTATCCTAACTCAAAATTAACTTTCACAACACTTGACAATCATACAAATTATATTTATTTGAAAATAAAATCTAGACTCACTTGCATGGTTATCCTAAGCAGTTAATAAATGAAAAAGCAATTATTCCCAAGCAGTTATATATGTGCAGAGAGGAAGTAAAACACACTGGCCACGCTCCTTTTATTTGGGGGCTTTAGCAGCTGAAGCACCTGTGCAAGCATTTATAACAATTGATATTTATTATTAACTTAGCTTCTTTTATTGCCCTGCATGAGCGTGGCCACCTGCAGAAAACTATGTGAACATCCAAATCGTACCTAACCTAAGGGTAATCTAGTCGCCAAACACATCAATCCATCCATAGAGTGCAGAAAAGTAAGCAGACACAACAAAGCAATTTCATCCACAACATGCAGTGAAAACCACGAAAATCCCGGCACACAACAGTAAAGTAAACACCGGCCTAAACTAAATCTAGAGTTGGTTGTCCTAGCACATCATCTAAAGTGTGTGTAAAAGGTCGTGTGGCAGGGTAGATCCTAAAGTAAGTGGTTAATTAAAGTTTTCTAAAATTCTGGGGTTGTTAATGCTTAGAAGGGAGATTTAAGTTAAACTTTAAATATTAATGAATTAGGAATTTTAGTTAAATGTATTTTAGGAGTTAATTGATCGCTACCTTTGTTTCACATCGAGGCCGTGAAGTTTATTTCACCTTCCTTGGGGCTAAGCTAATAGCCTTGTAGGCCTGGGTTACCCAGTAGCAATCGGGGTTAATTAAGTTATTTTAAATTGGTTGGAATTAAAGGGGTGAATTAATATTAGGGGAATTGATTACTGATTTTAATGGGTTGGTTGAGAATTTTAATAACCTATTTAAAGGATTTTAGAGGTTGGAGAAGTTAATGGGTTTTAGGGGGTTATCCGTATATGTTAACTAAGGGGTCAAAATTAGACTTTTAAAATTAAAGTTAATCTTAAGGGTTTCAAATTTTAAATAAATACTAGACCTAATCATGAGTTGTTAGATAGGTGGCACACACAATTTGGAGTTTTCTACGAAAAGTTATGATTTTTAGAAGTTCAGGCCCGTTTTGACCTAAGGTCACCTAAGATGTTGAGTCCTTGGTTTTAACTAAATTATGGAGGTTTAATATTTTTAGAGAGTAATGGATTCTAATTGAAGTTATTGGCCATTAAGTTGATTAATAAAAAATTTTCTATAATTAACAGTGAATTTTAGAAATTTTACACATTCGTAGGGATTATCAAATTACTACGACTAAGGGGTCTGCTTAAGGGTTTGAACCCAAATGAGCCCTAAACTCCTTGGGCTCAATTCCAAAGGCCATAAATGACCTAAGGACAGATCAACAAGTGTTTAGAGCTCTTTTGGGATTTTTAGGATTTTTAAGATTAATTAAAATTGATTAAACCCTAATTACCTAAGGATCAAGCTAAGACAAATCTAGAGATCAATTTAAGAGGGTTTCAATTCCTATTGATTAGGGGATTAATTAGGAAAAATTAAGGACATTTTAATGGATTTTACAAATTAAGAATAGCTCATTATCAATTAATTGGCATGAAGTTCCCTTGAATTTTTGGTTTTATTAATCCGGCAATTACACAGTCAGCAACCGTTAACACGTGCCGCGTGCTGATTGGCAAAGCAATCATTGGTGCTAACGGTTAACGGCCGGGCTAACGACAGCCATTGGATGGTGGATCGAACGGCTGGGATTAACAGCGCTCCAATACCGCGGGTTTTAATCTGAGCCGTTGATCGAGATCAATGGCTGGGATTTCATCTTCAACCTCCCGCTCATATCCGAGACCGCAGTGCTTCTCCGGCTTGATCCGAGCGATCCCGCCAGCGAACTTCGATGAAATTTCACATAGAGGATCACGATGGTGGGAACCTTCAATCCAACGGTGGAGATCCGTTGGGGTGAAGGTTTCCTTCCACTTGACCAGATTACCTAGCTAGGGAGCTCGGGATGGAGAGATTACCGCAGAGAAGGCCTCAACGAATGAGCTTCTCTATCAGGAAGCTTCAAGGGACGGTAACAAATAGTTCTCCTTCAGACGTCGGGACCGGAGGATGGCCGGAGGTGCGACTTCGAGCGGGACGCCGAAGGCTTTCCCGGGCGCTTGCTCGAACGGAAGGAGGGATCGGTCTCTACGCTCGAAGGAAGCGTCTGGGAGTTTGAAGGAGCTCTATGAATCGAATGAGAGCGAATGCCAATGCTTCTGGCGGTCTGGCGAGCTCAAGGGTATTTGGTCACCTTTCGAGAGCTTGGACGGCCAGGATTGAGCTGGAGAGGGCTCGGATCGCTGCCAGGTGGACGATGGCGACTTCCAGGGGAGATCGTGGGGATCAAACTGGTGGACAGCAGCCTTGAGCAAGGAATTGTCTTGTGGGGACCACCGGAACTCAAATTCCATTGGCTCCGACAGCCGCCGGCCATGGTCTGGGTCGGGTTGACTGGGGGAGGCTGATGGGGACATGCTGGAGCCAAGGGTGGAGTTAATTTTTCCTGGGGAGGTCTGGATCGAACTGGTGGCTGGATTGGACCCAAACCTGCTTGGTTTGAGTCGAATTGAGCTCGGTCCAGGTCAGGTCAGACCCTGGGTTTGGTATGGGAGATAGGTCTGGGTCTGGTGCACCCAATGCAGGTGGTAATTGGGTCCAATTTGATCTGAGCTGGAAGATGGCTCGGATCCAAGTGTTTTTGGCTACTTTGGGTTAGCCTAACTATTGACCCAAGTTAGCCCAAGGCATGGGCTGGCTGGAGGAGGTGTATTGGACCTAGGGCTACCTATGGGAGGTGTTGGTCAAGTTCAATTAGGCTTAGGTTGAGAGTTGGCTCAATCCCAAGTGATTTTGGGCACTTTGGGTTAGCCTAACTCTTGACCCAAGTGAGCCCAAGGGTTGGGCTGGTCAAGGAAGGTGTATTGGGTCAATGGGAACTCAATGGCACCTTGATTTGGATTCAATTTGATTAAGATCAAAAGATGGCTCAAGGGAGGACTCTCTTTGGTCACTTGGGTCAAGCCATATGGCTAACCCAAGTGAGGCCAAGGCTTGGGTCTCCAAGAGGGGTCTCTTGGGTACCCAAGGGGTCATCCCATGCATTCAATGGACTTGGAATGGACTTGGTTCAAAAATTTAAAAGTGGAGGGGTGTATGGGTTAATGGGTCAATCTTGGTTGACTTGGTCAACCAGGTTGACCCAAGGTCTGGATTTGAGTTCAATAAGCTGGGTTTGATATTTGAAATTCATTGAAAGTGGTTTCAAAGAGTTTGAAATTGATTTGAGTTGAAATGGGCATTTGAAATCCCATAAGGGTATTTTGGTCAATTTTGATCCATTGGTCAACTGGGGTCAAAGATGGGTCTGGAAAATGCAGTTTACTGCTCAATAGGTTGTAATCAAGAGTTTGGAAGTGATTGGAGGCTTTGATAAAGGCTTCAAGATCAAAATCTTCAAGGGGTTAGGTCCAGTGGCATAGGCTGTAAATATTTGAAGGTTTTACAGCCTTTGGATTTTAATTCAGATTCTCAGGTTAGAGACCTCAGAATGGGCTCAAAATTGGAGGGTAGCCTCTAGAGACATGTCTTATCACTTTGCATATTATAGAACCTGAATTAGAGGCCATTTGACTGGGTTTTGAAATGTTTGAAAAATCTTTGAAAAGGGTCTTTAGGACAAGGCCTTAAGACTTTGGATTTGAATCTGGATTTCTGGATTTGGAATGGATTTCAAGTTTGAATGATTGGAGTAACCAAATCATCTACAATCATGTGGTGATTGTTAATGAATGGATAAGGTCAAGGCTAGATCAAAGGTAGAATCAAAGTCTAGGTTGAAATTTGGATTCTCAAGTGGACTGGATCAGAGTTTGGATATGTCTGAAATTTGAATTAATTGGGATTTGAGTTGAATGAAGTTTGAGATTTAAATTGATCAAGGGTAGGAATTAAAATGAAGTTGGAGTTGATCAAAGGTAGGAATTGATTTGAGGTTGGAGCGATCCTAAGATCTAGAGGGGTTCTAAGATCTAGCATCTAAGGGAATCCTAGGCTCTAGAGTAGGCCCTAAGGTCTGGCTCTAGGAAAGGATCCTAAGGTCTAGAGTGGATCCTAGGATCTAGAATTAATCTGGAGTTTGGAAGGACCTTAGTGACCTCATAGAAAAATGAAGTCAACAAATGGACCCCCAATGTATGTGGTAGAAGGAACTTCTGCTGCACACATTGGCGTTGACCGAATAGAAGTAGACTCTTAAGGGTGTAAGGGAGGGGATCACCCAAACTTAGGCCTATAGGATGCTAATAGAAGGCTTACACCTAATGGACAAGAGAACTGGATAAACAAAGGTAGGGAGTACCTAACCTTGGGTCTAAGGAAGGGCATCACCCAACCTTAGGCCTATAGGATGCTGATAGAAGACTTACTCCAAATAGGTAGATTAATTGGAAACCAAAGTAGTAAATACCTAACTTTGGGTCTAAGGAAGAGCATCACCCAACCTTAGGTCTACAGGATGCTGATAGAAGACTTACTCCTAGTAGACGGATCAACTGGAAACCAAGGTAGGGAATACCTAACCTTGGGTCTAAGGAAGGGCATCACCCAACCTTAGGCCTATAGGATACTGATAGAAGACTTACTCCAAATAGGCAAATCATTTGGCAAACTAGGATGGTGCCACGAAGGGCGTACTCCACCACTAGCGAATGGTCATGTGGGAAGGAAACTTGCTCCACACAGAGGACCGAAACTGGCAAACTAGGATGGTGCCACGAAGGGCGTACTCCACCACTAGCGAATGGCCATGTGGGGAGGAAACTTGCTCCACACGGAGGACCAAAACTGGCAAACTAGGATGGTACCACGAACGGCATACTCCACCACTAGCGAATGCTCATGTGGGGAGAAAACTTGCTCCACACAGAGGATCGAAACTGGCAAACTAGGATGGTGCCACGAAGGGCGTACTCCACCACTAGCGAATGGTCATGTGGGGAGGAAACTTGCTCCACACAGAGGACAAAAACTGGCAAACTAGGATGGTGCCATGAAGGGCGTACACTAGCGAATGGTCATGTGGGGAGGAAACTTGCTCAACACAGAGGACCGAAACTAGCAAACTAGGATGGTGCCACAAAGGGCGTACTCCACCACTAGCGAATGATCATGTGGGGAGGAAACTTGCTCCACACAGAGGACCGAAACTGGCAAACTAGGATGGTGCCACGAAGGACGTACTCCACTACTAGCGAATGGGAATCAGGATGGTGCCACAAAGGGCGTACTCCACCACTAATCCCCAGGTCAAATGCCAGGGTGGTGCCACGGAGGGCGTACTCCACCACTAGCAGGTGCGATCCTAAGGGAGGGAACGATCCGACCCTAAGGAGAAGGTGAAGAGCGTTAAAAAAGTTGAAAGAATTTTTTTTTTTTAAAAAAAAAAAAAGAACCGAGTTGCAAATCAAAAAAGGGAAATTTTATTAATTAATAAAATGAGCTACATCAAGCATAGTATTTCTTAAGGAAACGCCCATTGACAGGTAGCATTGGGTGGTTTCCTTTACAATCTACTAACTGATACGAGCCTCCTTCGTAGACAGTCTCTATAACGAAGGGTCCTTCCCACGTAGGTTCAAATTTTCCTCCCAACTTTCGATGGGCTAAGATAGGCCTCCGAAGGACCAACACCAAGTCTCCTGCCTGGAAGGTCCTAGGTCGCACTAGCTTATCATGGGCTTGAACCATACGGGACTTATATAACTCTAAACTTTGTTGAGCTTGGAGACGTCGCTCTTCAAGGCCTTCGAGCTCTTCCAACCACAGTTTTGCATTTTGTTCATTTGTAATCTGATTCTGAACTGCAATCCTGAGTGAAGGGATTTATATTTCCAAGGGTAGAACGGCCTCGGATCCATATACTAGTGCAAACAGGGTGGATTGGGTCGGGGTTCTATAAGTGGTACGATAAGCCCGCAAAGCTTCCACCAACCGCTCATCCCACTATCGTTTGTTATCATCAAGGGTCTTTTTAACAATTTGCACCAAGGTTTTGTTGAAGGCCTCGGCCAATCCATTTGCCCGAGGGTAGTAGATCGTCGAGTATCTCCAATCAATATTATGGCGCCTTACAAAACTGTTGATTTTAGTAGACTTGAATGCGGACCCATTATCGGATATAATTCTGTGGGGTACGCCGAATCGATATATGATATGATCATGAAAGAATCTTAAGACACGGTGTGATGTTACGTTGCGTAAGGGAATTGCTTCCACCCACTTTGAAAAGTAATCAGTCGCTGCTAATATGAAACGATGACCTCTCATGGAGGGAGGATCAATCGGCCCAATGATATCTATGCCCCAACTCTCGAAGGGCCACGAGGCTATCGTAGGGTGTAACACATTAGGCGGCTGATGTAAAACCACACCGTGGGCCTGACATTGATTACAGTGCTTTGCAGTATTCATGCAATCATCAATCATTGTAGGCCAGTAGTATCCAAGTCTTTTAATCTTCAATTTCATTTTTGGACCCGATTGATGTGCACCGCATAGTCCTGAATGAACCTCATTAATAATCTTCAGGGCTTCTCGTTGCTCCAAACATCGCAGCCACATGTGATCGAAGGACCGACGGCACAACAAATTGTTGACTAATGCGTATGATAGGGCACGTTTATTAATCTGGTTTGAGAGTGATTATCCTGGGGAAGCTTCCCTTCTTTAAGGTAGTCAATTAAGGGTCGTCTCCAATCACCTTCTTCGTCGGCTGTCGAAGAGGCAGAAAGGATCTGAAGGGGAGTCTTACCAATGTGTTCCAAATCTATAAGAGAGAGGGCTTTACGACCCTGAATCTCTATAGGGATGGAATCCTCCTCAGGACATGCAAATTCCTTTGCAAGTTTTGCTAAGGCATCTGCTGTGGAATTACTTCCACGGGGAACCCTATACAAAGTGGCAGTAGGAATTTGTTCCAACAAGTGAAGTGTGTACTGGTGGTATCTTAGGAGATTAGGATTCAAGACTTTATAAGTTCCGGCCACTTGGTTAATCACTAACTGAGAATCTCCAAAGATCTTAATCTCTTTAATTTCCATTAGAATTGCAAGTTCCAAATCGGTTATCAGAGCCTCGTATTCAGCTTCGTTATTTGTGCAGGGCTCCGATAAATGGTAGGAAAAATGCATCATTCCTTTTTCTGGCGTTATGAAAATTAGACCGACTCCAGCCTTTCCAAGAATTACAGATTGTTGGTTCGCATTCCTACGAGAGGATGCTGCTCCATCAAAATACAAATCCCAGAAGGCCTCGCTAAATTCCCTCAAACTCATAATTGTTCGTCGGGTAGATCGTCATTCAGAGGAGAATCTGCCGGCAGCGGGTGTACTGCTAGAAAATCGGCGACGGCTTGTCCTTTCACAGCACGAAGAGGAGTGAAAGTAATCTCAAATTGAAGTAATATCATAGGCCATCAAGCTAAGCGTCCTGACAACGTAGGTCGGGACATAAGATATTGCAAAGGATTAACTCTTGAAATCAAACTGATTGAGTGTGAGAGCATGTAGTGCCTCAATTTCTGAGCTGCAAAAACCAAAGCAAGGCAATGCTTCTCAAATGACGGGTATCGAATTTCAGTAGGAAGAAGTCTTCGACTAAGGTAATAGAGAGCATTCTCTTTCCCTTCGTCGTTGACTTGAGCCAACAGGGCGCCTAAGGACTCGTCTAAGGCTGCAGTGTAGAGAATTAACGGCTTTCCCAGAATTGGAGCTGCCAAGACCAGCGGATTAGAAAGGTATTGTTTAATGTTATCGAAAGCATTTTGGCACTTCTCATCCCATACGAACTTAGCGTCTTTCTTTGCAAGGACAGAAAAGGGTTGACATCTCCCAGAAAGATTAGAAATAAACCTCCTTATATACGCCAATCTACCTTGTAGAGACCTTAACTGGGTAAGGCTCTTAGGAGATGGCATATCTAAGATGGCTTCAATTTTAGCAGGATCGATCTCAATTCCGCGGTGCCTCACTACGAATCCTAAGAACTTCCTTGAGGTGACGCCAAAGGCACACTTCAAGGGATTCATTTTCAAATCGTAGCGGCGCAACCGCTCAAATACAACTCTTAAGTCATACATGTGAGCCTCTTTGACCTTGCTCTTGACAACTAAATCGTCAATATAGCACTCAACTTGATTGTGAATTAAGTCGTCAAAGATACGGGTCATGGCCCATTGGTAGGTTGCTCCGGCATTCTTTAAGCCAAATGGCACCACCTTATAACAAAAGATTCCAATAGGGGTTCTGAACGCCGTATTTCTCTCATCTTCTGGGGCCATCTTGATTTGGTTATAACCCGATGAGCCATCCATGAATGAGAAAATGGCATGTGAGGAGGCAATGTCCACCATGAGTTCTGGTATTGGTAAAGGGAACTCATCTTTAGGACATGCCTTATTCAAATCCCTATAATCGACGCAAATCCAAATTTGACCATTTTTCTTTCGGACCGGCACGACGCTGGCCACCAAAGAGGGGTATTGTTCTTCTCGAATAAACATGGCTTCGGCCAATTTCTTAACTTCAGAAACGACTTGTTGTTCGATTTCCAAGCGCATGCGTCGAGGAGCTTGTTTAACAGGAATGGCATCGTGCCGAACTCCAAGTTTATGAACTGCTACCTCAGCAGGTAAACCTGGCATTTCGTCATATGTCCAGGCAAAGAAATCCCTAAACTCAAACAAAAGTTGAATCAAATCTTTGGTTTCACCCTCGCTCAGTAGAGCACTTATGAAGATTGGACGGAGGTCATCATCGGTTCCCAGGTTAATTTCTTTTAATTCATCGACTGTCGATTAATTTCTTCTTCTAATTCAGGGGGTGCATCCCGAACTTGAAGGTCATCGGGATCATCTAAAGTCTCCAAACAGAGCCCGTCAAGAGCACAGAAAGGATCTGTAGGGACATTTGGCGATTCAAGATGGTAAGTTATCATTAGGCAATACTCATCGTCATCGAATGAACTAACAGCTACAAAGACGATACAACTTGTAGGATTATCCTTAATTTTAGTTTTCCAAATATTTTTGTGGTATCTAGCCTGACCCTTAGTCCATCGGTATGGTACAGAACCTTTAGAGAAAGTATTTTTCACACCGACAGGGAAGTAGTCGAACGGTAATTCCATTAATTCATTAAAATCTGCCTCCTCAAGGGTTACATCACTTTCATCCCTTACGGAGGAGGAGCCAGGAAAGAATTTCTGGACTTTCTTTACTTCACCGTTCAAGTTGGGGGCCACTTTAACTTCTAACCCTGCAATCCTGCCAGCTGACAGTGGGGTCAGAGAAAGGGCCTCAATCCTTCTACTAAGCTTTTCGTACATTATTAATTCAGGCTCGTCACTTTTACACTTTTACAATTTCTTCCTCAATGTCACTATCCTCCTCTAAGGTGAGATCGAATTTTGGAGAAGTATTTGCATTTTTTTAATTGAGGGAGAAGGCAGCACCTTCGTCCTTGGACTCAACATCAGAATCTGATTCCAAATCAATATAAACAGGTGTTGTTCTCCTTTCTGATGAAGTATGGCCTCGACCTCGTGCCCTTAAGGCCATCCTCCCACCTCTTTGAGGTAATGTGTTTGGAGGCCTAAGGACAACGATGTCGGAGTCATCTTCACTACTTAATTGTATCATTTCTTGATCAACAGATTTTTCTTTTTCTTTCTTTTGATTGGACTTTTGTCCCATCAACTTCTCCTCAATTTTTATCTCTAACTTAGAGTGGGACGAGGACCCTTTTGGAACAAAATATGTAGCATCTTCGTAGATCCCGATTTCTTGAATAGAAAATGGTTGCATATCACCCTTAATCACGTGTTCAATGCCATCTCGTTGGTACTTGATGCACTTGTGAAGGGTAGATGGAACCATTCTATATTCATGAATTCAAGGTCTACCTAAAAGGGCATTAAAGGACGTCGCCGAATCAATTATATGAAACTTAGCTTCAGTTTTCAAATCTCCTATTTGTAAGAGCAAGGTGATTGAACCTAACGCCCTCTTTCCCTTTTCATTGAACCCACGAAGCACCAACCTATCAGTTGAGAGCTTGCTAGTATCAACTCTAAGGTATGCGAGGGTCTTTAAGTTCATTATGTTGACCGATGCACCCGGATCAACAAGGACTCTTGATAACTTAAAGTTTCCCACATCTACGGTAATGTAAAGGGGACGATTATGGTCGGAAATTCTCAAGAGCAAGTCTTCATCTGAAAAGGTTACTCCAGAAACCTCTTTGAAGTAAAATGCCTCACCTTTTGAAATTGCAGCCAACTGGGTTAAACAAATCTCGGGGTCGAGAAGTGCTTTAATTAAAAACTCCCTCATTTCTTTGAAGAGAAGGAGGGCGTCATAGATACTTAATTTTGCTGGAAGTGGGCTAAAACATTATAATCAACCTTAGGAACGACAGACTCAAAACCCGGAGGAATTAAAGGAAAGTCTGGTTGTTGAGGGGAATTTGGATTTAGATCTTCGAAGGGAATTTGCTTTCCTTCCTCCTGAGGAGGAAGTCTGGGGGGTAAGACTTTACCGCCACGGAGTTGCACCTGCTCGATATCTTCGGGAGGGCAAATTAGGGCAGTGTCTACGCACACCATAGGCGTTGGATCATCACTTCCCGAAAGCGAGTCAGAATTTGAAAGTTCTATCAAGATAGGATTTCCTTGGTCATTAACAGTTGAGGACAACGCTCCGTCGAAAGAGAAGATCAATTGGCCAGCCAATTTGAATTTTCTGAAAGTTAAAGAGAGGATTGAAATTAGATTTCTTTTTAAAAGAAGTGGAAAAGAGTTTGTTATTTTGAAACTTAAGGCTTGTAGAATAGTCTCAACCTTTCAACACATGTTAAGTGGTAAAAAAGACACACCCAACACACGTTAGGAAGATAAAGAGACTAAATACATGCCCAAAGGAAGTTTTTTTCTCAAAAGGTCAACATATGTTAGCCCATAAGATGGTTGTATGGGGTAACATATGAATGTTTGAAACTTGGAGAAAATAGTTATTATCTTTCTTTCCACATTTTGAAGGGAATTTGAATCTCAAATGACTTAAGATGGGGTTTTTTTTTTCTATGGAATCTAAAACACAACGGACAGAGTTTCCCCTTGCCCGAAGGCTTATGGAATTGTAAGAAAAACCCAAGTAAAATAGTCTAACCCTCCTTACTCCTAAAAGTTCAAAGAGAGTAAAGGGGTTAAGACTAAAATACTTCAAAACTTTCTTAAGGTCAAAAGTTTTTAAACTCCTTTCAATTTGAAAAGAAAAGATATATTGAATGTGACATTTGTTAATCAAAGTTTTAAAAGAATATTTGGGGACCTGATTTGACACTGTCGCCTCATAGGAAATCCCAGGGCAGAAGGTCAAAATCAGGACGATTAAGTTAGCATATGAAAAAATTTGGGAGGTAGAACCTCTTCTTTAATGTTTTAAAATTGTTTTTTTAGATGTTGGCCTCACTCTCCCAAGGAAGAAATAGGTTGAGGGACCAACGGAAGAAAGGTAGTTAAGACTACCGATGAAACAAAATTTTGTTCTTATTAAAGATGGAGAGTGAGATTTGTCCCACCGGGCGTGCCATAGCACTGTTGGTGGAATTTTGAAAACAGGTTTTAAAAATATTAGTTTTCTTTGGGAATTTTAGAATTGAGATTGAATTCTAATTCTAGAAGTTGAATCAATTCGTTCAGAAGAGTATATCACCCCGAAAGGCGAAAATAAAATTCCATAACGGTGTTCAGACTTAGAATTATGTAATTCATCCTGAATATCATGGCTAGATTCTAAAGAGAACTCGACACGGCCCCGAGGGGACAAAATAGAGTTCAACTAAATAATCCAGTTACGATATTCAAGGAGTATGATTGCCGAATTCATATCCAAAGCCTTACCAAAGAAGGGTGTATCTCCCCAAAGGGAGATAACACCTTTCAATGATAATTCTTCTAATATGATGACGACAATCATTCTTTTACTTTTCCTAAAGAAATCTAAGGAGATTTTAAAAAGATTAATTTTGAAATCAGGTGTGTGGGGTTCCAAATCTCCTACGAGCGCAAGCCTTCGTAGTTAATTACATCGTAGGGAGACAGAGACCCCTATGAAAACTCTCTATTAAAATAAGAATGAAATTTTGTTAGATTTTCTAGGAGTGATATCAAAAAATCGAATAGAATCTTTTGGAAAACCAAAAGGGAATGGATCAAGGTTGAACATTTATAACAGAATCAAGGGAAGAGAAGTATGGGACACTTTGAGATTCGAGAACCATCCGGAAGTATCCCAACTTAGTCTAAGTATTGGGCTTAACATTTTAGGATTGAAAGAAGATTTAATTTGAGTTGAGCCTTTTATTAGAAATTTGGGATTATATTCCCGAAATTGGGGTCTTATAATCAAAGATCTACCCCGGATCCTAAATCTAATTTGGACGCTGGACCATAGTCGTCCGAACCTAACTAATGCAGTGCAGAACCTGGACTTACCTCGGCCTGGATTGGGGAGCCAGCTAACCACCTAATCCATTTAAAAGAGATGAATTCAGTCATTTATGAAAGAGTGGTAGGGACGTTGTACTTAAGGTTTTGGAGAATTGGGGCCGACATTTAGAAATTTTCCTAATTGGCCCCTTTGACTTATGTTGGGTGCTAAAATGCTTAACTGATACAATTAAAATTTTGACTCTTTTAATTTGTATCTAATGCAATGCATGCTGGTCGACAACTTCCAAATCAAGTGTGCTTGAAATTTTAAAAACAGGCTTAGAAAATAATTTTTTAGAAGACTGGATTTCCCCAGGTCCGGCACCTCGTCCTCATAGGTCAGACTATCCGGACTCTACCCGCAGACGGGGAAGGGTCTAAAACAAGGAAAGAGTTATGTAGTAATATGCATGCGACCCCGGGGTCGATCCCTGGCTAATTCCCTAGATTCATTATCTTTCTACGTTATTCAGAATCACTAAAATTTTAAACTTTTAAAGTTATGAGTATAAAACATTCACACCCTCACGAGTCTCACGTATCCAGGCGAAAAAAAAAGTGGCACAAACTCATCAAAAAACTAAGAAAAGCAGGCAATCCTAAAGACAATCAATTCATCACATCAAATGTTAACTAATTAATAAATGTCCATTGACAAAGTTGCCTTGCTTATTACAAACCAGAGTTTTGCAAAAAGTAAAGTGGCCGGGCACCATTGATAACAACCCGGATTCTAAGCCGAATAATGACGCAAGTAATTTTGAGTGGAATACTCTAAATCTTCAAGTCTTCACTTTTGTTCTTCTTTGGACTCCTTTTCTTCAAACTTCTTAGATTCTTCGTGATGAACTACCCAAATGGATAAGATGGCACTTCCCTTTTAAGGGGAAGGCCACTCTTTCCTCTTTGGGTATAAGAGAAGTGTGATCCAAATTTGGATTTTCAAATGGAAAAGGAATAGTTCTCAAAAGGGTATCCTTTCCTCTTTGGAATCCAAGCTTTGGATCTATGTATCTCAACTCAAAATTAACTTTCACAACACTTGACAATCATACAAATTACATTTATTTGAAAATAAAATCTAGACTCACCTATATGGTTATCCTAAGCAGTTAATAAATGAAAAAGTAATTATTCCCAAGCAGTTATATATGTGCAGAAAGGAAGTAAAACACACTGGCCACGCTCCTTTTATTTGGAGGCTTTAGCAGCTGAAGCACCTGTGCAAGCATTTATAACAATTGATATTTATTATTAACTTAGCCCCCCCTTTTATTGCCTTGCATGAGCGTGGCCACCTGCAGAAAACTATGTGAACATCCAGATCGTACCTAACCTAAGGGTAATCTAGTCGCCAAATACATCAATCTATCCACAGAGTGCGGAAAAGTAGGTAGACACAGCAAAGCAATTTCATCCACAACATGCAGTGAAAACCACGGAAAACCCGGCACACATCAGTAAAGTAAACACCGGCCTAATCTAAATCTAGAGTTGGTTGTCCTAGCACATCATCTAAAGTGTGTGTAAAAGGTCGTGTGGCTGGGGTAGATCCTAAAGTGGGTGGTTAATTAAAGTTGTCTAAAATTTTGGGTTTGTTAATGCTTAGAAGGGAGATTTAAGTTAAACTTTAAATATTAATGAATTAGGAATTTTAGTTAAATGTATTTTAGGAGTTAATTGATCGCTACCTTTGTTTCACAACGAGGCCGTGAAGTTTATTTCACCTTCCTTGGGGCTAAGCTAATAGCCTCGTAGGCCTGGGTTACCCAGTAGAAATCGGGGTTAATTAAGTTATTTTAAATTGGTTGGAATTAAAGGGGTGAATTAATATTAGGGTAATTGATTACTGATTTTAATGGGTTGGTTGAGAATTTTAATAACCTATTAAATGGATTTTAGAGGTTGGAGAAGTTAATGGGTTTTAGGGGGTTATCTGGATACGTTAACTAAGGGGTCAAAATTTAACTTTTAAAATTAAAGTTAATCTTAAGGGTTGTAAATTTTTAATAAATACTAGACCTAATCATGAGTTGTTAGACAGGTGGCACACTCAATTTGGAGTTTTCTACGAAAAGTTATGATTTTTAGAAGTTCAGGCCCATTTTAACTAAATTATGGAGGTTTAATATTTTTAGAGAGTAATGGATTCTAATTGAAGTCATTGGACATTAAGTTGATTAATCAAAATTTTTCTATAATTAACAGTGAATTTTAGAAATTTTACAAATTCGTAGGGATTATCAAATTACTACGACTAAGGGGTCTGCTTAAGGGTTTGAACCCAAATGAGCCCTAAACTCCTTGGGATCAATTCCAAAGGCCATAAATGACCTAAGGACAGATCAGCAAGTGTTTAGAGCTCTTTTGGGATTTTTAGGATTTTTAAGATTAATTAAAATTGATTAAACCCTAATTACCTAAGGATCAAGCTAAGACAAATCTAGAGATCAATTTAAGAGGGTTTCAATTCCTATTGATTAGGGGATTAATTAGGAACAATTAAGGACATTTTAATGGATTTTACAAATTAAGAATAGCTCATTATCAGTTAATTGGGATTAAGGCCATTTCTAAGAAGGATTTTTTAGGCTCCTACTTGTGGAACCAAATGAACTCCAAATTTGATGAAATTTGGACCATAGGATCACCTAAACCTAAGGACTAAACCCACTAAATTTGAGCCCAAATGGAGTAATCTAAGGTGGTTAACCAAACCACCCAAGGTGAGCTCTGAGTCACCTTCAAATCACTATGGGGGTCTATCCTAGGCTTGGATTGGGGCAAAATTATTGGCTATACACTCCTTATCCTACACATCATCAGCACACCAAAAATCACACCCTAAATCCCATTGGATAGGTCTATATCCCCTTTTGAATTTAAGGGTCAAACCAAGACCCTTAAACTTAAAAATTAGGGAAAATGCCCTTGAACAATGTAAAATGGGGAGATAAAATTTTGACATGTCAAAAACATGTCCAATTTCAATCTCCCAAAATTCCAGACCTGGTGGACTTGTATTTAAAAAGTAATTTAAGAAATTCATAAAATGCCCAAACTAAAATTAAACCTAAGACTGACCTAACTAGGGTCTGGAAACATAGGGCTTTTGTAGATCTCCCTGAGAACTTTCCAATGAGCCTAAGAACACCTAATTTGGACAAGTGTGCAGGGAGTTATGAATTTTTGAAGTTCCCTTGAATTTGTGCATTTATTAATCCGGCAATTACATAGTCAGCAACCGTTAACATGCGTCGCGCGCTGATTGGCCAAGCAATCATTGGCGCTAGAGGTTAACGGCCGGGCTAACGACATCCGATGGATGGCGGATCGAACGGCTGGGATTAACAGCGCTCCGATACCGTGAGATTTAATCCGTGCCGTTGATCGAGATCAACGGCTAGGATTTCGTCTTCAACCTCCCGCTCGTATCCGAGACCGCAGGGCTTCTCCGGCTTGATCCGGGCGATCCCGCCGGCGAGCTCCGATTAAATTTCATAGGGAGGATCAGGATGGTGGGAACCTTCAATCCAACGGTGGAGATCCGTTGGGGTGAAGGTTTCCTTCACACTTGACCAGATTACCTAGATAGGGAGCTCGGGATGGAGAGATTACCGCAGAGTAGGCCTCAAGGAATGAGCTTCTCTATCAGGAAGCTTCAGGGGACGGTGGCGAATAATTCTCCTTCAGACGTCGGGACCGGAGGACGGCCGGAGGTGCGACTTTGAGTGGGACGCCGAAGGCTTTCTCGGGCGCTTACTCAAACAGAAGGAGGGATCAGTCTCTGCGCTCGAAGGAAGTGTCTGGGAGTTCGAAGGAGCTCTGGGAATCGAATGAGAGCGAATGCCAATGCTTCTGGCGGTCTAGCGAGCTCAAGGGTATTCGGCCACCTTTTGGGAGCTTGGACGGCCGGGATTAAGATGGATAGGGCTCAGATCACTGCCAGGTGGACGATGGCGACGTCTAAGGGAGATCGTGGGGATCAAACCGGTGGACAGCAGCCTTGTGCCAGGAATTGTCTGGGGGGGACCACCAGAACTCAAATTCCATTGGCTCCGACTCCCGCCGGCCATGATCTGGGTCGGGTTGACTGGGGGAGGCCGATGGGGACATGCTGGAGCCATGGGTGGAGTCAATTTGGCCTAGGGAGGTCTGGATCAAACTGGTGGCTGGATTGGACCCAAACTTGCTCAGTTCGAGTCGAATTGAGCTCGGTCCAGGTCAGGTCAGACCCTGGGTTTGGTATGGGAGATAGGTCTGGGTCTGGTACACCCAATGCAGGTGGCAATTGGGTCCAATTTGATCTGAGCTGGAAGATGGCTCGGGTCCAAGTGTTTTTGGCTACTTTGGGTTAGCCTAACTCTTGACCCAAGTTAGCCCAAGGCATGGGCTGGCTGGAGGAGGTGTATTGGACCTAGGGCTACCTATGGGAGGTGTTGGTCAAGTTCAATTGGGCTTAGGTTAAGAGTTGGCTCAATCACAAGTGATTTTGGGCACTTTGGGTTAGCCTAACTCTTGACCCAAGTGAGCCCAAGGGTTGGGCTATTCAAGGAAGGTGTATTGGGTCAATGGGAACTCAATTGCACCTTGATTTGGATTCAATTTGATTAAGATCAAAAGATGGCTCAAGGGAGGCCTCTCTTTGGTCACTTGGGTTAAGCCATATGGCTAACCCAAGTGAGCCCAAGGCTTGGGTCTCCAAGAGGGGTCTCTTGGGTACCCAAGGGGTCATCCCATGCATTCAAAGGACTTGGAATGGACTTGGTTCAAAATTTTGAAAGAGGAGGGGTGTATGGGTTAATGGGTCAAACTTGGTTGACTTGGTCAACCAGGTTGACCCAAGGTCTGGATTTGAGTTCAACAAGCTGGGTTTGATATTTCAAATCCATTGAAAGTGGTTTCAAAGAGTTTGGAATTGATTTGAGTTGAAATGGGCATTTGAAATCCCATAAGGGTATTTTGGTCAATTTTGACCCATTGGTCAACTGGGGTCAAAGATGGGTCTCGAAAATGCAGTTTACTGCTCAATAGGTTGTAATCAAGAGTTTGGAAGTGATTGGAGGCTTTGATAAAGGCTCCAAGATCAAAATCTTCAAGGGGTTAGGTCTAGTGGCATAGGCTGTAAATATTTGAAGGTTTTACAGCCTTTGGATTTTAATTCAGATTCTCGGGTTAGAGACCTCCGAATGGGCTCAAAATTGGAGGGTAGACTCTAGAGACATGTCTTATCACTTTGCAAGTGATAGACCCTGAATTAGAGGCCATTTGACTGGGTTTTGAAATGTTTGAAAATCTTTGAAAAGGGTCTTTAGGACAAGGCCTTAAGACTTTGGATTTGAGTCTGGATTTCTGGATTTGGAATGGATTTCAAGTTTGAATGATTAGAGTATCCAAATCATCTACAATCATGTGGTGATTGTTAATGAATGGATAGGGTCAAGGCTAGATCAAAGGTAGAATCAAAGTCTAGGTTGAAATTTGGATTCTCAAGTGGACTGGATCAGAGTTTGGATATGTCTGAAATTTGAATTAATTGGGATTTGAGTTGAATGAAGTTTGAGATTTAAATTGATCGAGGGTAGGAATTAAATTGAAGTTGGAGTTGATCAAAGGTAGGAATTGATTTGAGGTTGGAGTGGTTCTAAGATCTAGAGGGGTTCTAAGATCTAGGATCTAAGGGAATCCTAGGCTCTAGAGTAGGCCCTAATATCTGGCTCTAGGAAAGGATCCTAAGGTCTAGAGTGGATCCTAGGATCTAGAATTAATTTGGAGTTTGGAAGGGCCTTAGTGACCTCATAGAAAAATGAGGTCAACAAGCACCTCCTTTAAAATCTTAGGGTGCTCAGATTCCAATTTTGTCGGATGTAGGGTAGATAGGAAAAGCACCTCTGAAACCTACTATATCATATAATAATCCTTATTTTCTTAGTCCAATAGGAAGCAAAATTCATTAGCCTTTTCTACGGCTAAGGCAGAATATATAACAGTAGGAAGTTGTGTTGCACAAGCGTTATGGTTAAAATAACAACTTCAAGATCTTGGATTACCTATAGGAACCATCCAAATCATGTGTGATAACACTAGTGTAATTGGATATACAAAATCTAATTCAACACTCCAGAATAAAACATATAGATATTAGATATCACTTCATAAGAGATCATGAGCCGAAGGAGACATAGAATTGCATCACATAACTACAGGAGATCAATTGGCAAACATATTCATAAAACCACTAGGCTATGACACATTTAGCACCTTGAGTACAAAACTAAGTGTTATAGACATTCATGCGTGATCCAAAATAAAAAAAAATACAAAAACAAAAATAAAATTATAAAAAGAAAATTGGTCTAAGGTGTTTCCTGATCGTTATGGGGAGCGTAGACACCACCCTTTTTTGAGAAAAGTAAGAGATGAGTTACTCATTATTCAGATCTATATTGATGATATACTTTTAGATCTTCTGATAAAAAGTTATATGATGATTTTTCTAAAATAATGAGTAAAAAATTTGAGATTTGTATGATGGGAGAGTTTTCTTAGTTTTTGGGGTTTAGCATAAGATAATTGGATGATGAAACCTTACTAAATTAAATAAAGTACATTATGGACATCTTGAAGAAATATGAATAGATTAAGACAAGCATATGAATACTCCCATGATCTCCACTGTTCAGCTGGATAAGGACTCAAAAGGAAAATATATTGATCAAAAGAAGTATAGAAGAATGATTGGACCACTGCTTCACTTGACTACTAGTCAACCAAATATAGTATTTAGTGTTTATCTCTGTGCTAGATTTTAAGCTGATCCTAAAGAATCCCACCTTACTGCAATTACGAGAATCCTTAGATACCTCTTAGGGATCCAAAACATAGGAATCTGGTATCCTAGTACCAAAACTTATTTTTAAGTTATTGGATATTTTGATTCTAATTTTGTAGAATGTAATGTGGATAGAAAGAGCACTTCTAGTACTTGTCAATTCCTAGGACAGTCCTTAGTCTTCTAATCTAGTAGAAAATAAAACTTTCCACTGTTGAAGTTGAGTATATTGCATTAGAAGTTTGCCAAGCCCAAGTACTTTGGTTGAAGCAACAAATTCTAGATTTAGGATTAATTGTAGGCACAATTTTAATCATACGTGACAACACTAGTTCCATCTACATCATTAAGAATAATATCCAACATTCAAGGACCAAACACATTGACATAAGATATCACTTTATTAGGGACCATATTATAAAAGGAGATATTGAGTTATACCATGTGACAACTGAGAATCAACTAGCTGACATCTTCATTAAACCACTAGTCTTTGGCACATTCATCATCTTAAGGATTGGATTGGATGAGATTGACATAAATACATGAACTTGATGCTTACCAAATTTTAAATTTTATGTTTTCTGATCTGTTGTTTTTTGTTGTTTATCGTTCTTTCCTTTATTTTTACTTTTATTTTATTTTTAGTTTTTAGTTATTGATTTTTAGTTGATTTTATTTTTTTTTCTTTATGTTTTCATTTATGATGTTTTAGTTTTTTGTTTTAAAATTTTCTTTTGGTCACTGCTAAAATAATATTTTATGCCTTATTTTTATTTTTAAAAATTTGTAGTTAATGATTGACATCGTTAAATCAGTTAAAGAGAGAAATAACATTGATTGTTTCCCTTCCTCTTAACTACTTTTAGTGGTGTAACATTCTTTTCTAAATAAAAGTCTATCACAAATTAATAAATGGGCTTTACAATTGAGATCTTTTCTAACTTGTGACAGTAATATTTATTATATAAATAATGTTCAAAGTCATTAAATCACTTTCAAGCTTTCATAATCTTGACATTGCATTTATCATATGAATTTATTTCTTCTTTGTGATTTACTCTTTCTCATATTAGAGAGTGAGTTTTTTTTTTCTCTAATATATAAAAGATATTATCACAATTAAGAGTATTTAAAAGTTTTGAAAGAGAGCTAGCTTGCAAAAAAGATAAGAGGCATAAAATGAGCCCAAAAAGAAAAGAAAACTGAAAAGATACGCAATGATCACCAAAAAAATTAAAAGATAGACAAAGTGTATCAAAAATCAAAAGAAGTGCAAAGTGCGCCGGCCAATTGATAAGAGGCGCAAAATGAGCCAACAAGCAAGCAAGCTTCCTTCTTTTTGAAACTTTTAAATGTTAGAAGAATTCATATAGCACTTGATATTTTTAAAGACTTTATTTCAAAAATTATGATTGTGACTAATTTCTTTGATATAATATTCTATAAGATATATCTGGAACGAAGTTTTGAACGGATCACTTTTTCTTATCCAATTGCATTTTCTGAGTTGGACCTTTATTCAAAAGGTGGTTTGCCCTATAAGAAGTTCAAAATATCTAGCATAATTTTTATAAAAACACTTTAGTTTTTTCATTATTTTTATTATTTTCATCATCTTTTTGTTATTTTAAATTTTATTTTTACTGTTTTTTTATATTTTGGGGCACTTTTTGATCACCTACCTCCATCATCAAAATTTCAATTTCTTAGTCACATTATCCTTAACGATATTCCTATTGTCTTGAATGATATATTCAATCAGCCCTTCCTCTTGCTTTTGACGGCTGATCTGAATCAATCATTTGAGATCAACCTTGATGATACCCATCATCCTAGATGATACCCATCATCCTGGATGATCTGATCAAATCCTGCTCAATTAATTGTGATAATCTTGGTTGATCTGATCAAATTCTTCTTTAATTACTTATGATCATCCTGGATGATCGACCTATTTGTCTTGAACGATCCACATGGCAAAAATGGTTACATGTTCTAAATTTGACCGATATGATCCATTATTATCAATCATCCTGGACGATCTACTTTTTCAAAAAATGTTTAGCATGACTCCTCATGATGATCGATTGACTCTAATCATTTTAGATGATGTCTGGTCGTCATGGATGACTAGACCACCTTTTTGACCAATCATCCTCGATGTCATAATTTTTTCTGATCTTCCTAGACGATTCTATGATTATCCTGGATGTTTTGGTTATTTTTTATAAATAGCCATTTTTAAGCATTTTTCTTCACACCATCCTTATTCATTCCTTGATAATCTTTCTTTCCCTCCCACATTTATTCAATAGCAGGTAAAAAGCACTCCAGAATATTGGCAGGAAGTTCTTCGAGGGCCACTATTGACCCTCGATTCACTGAGGCGTCTTACTAAGCCACCTATCTTTGCTCCTAGATTGTCGAGATCATACTGTCCAACCATCAACCCTCGTATGCTCACTTATGATGTCCTAAATCATTTTTCTCACACCTCCCTCACATTCACTTTTACACTTTCCTTCCCTTTCAATTCTGAACTTCTTTATGAATTTTTTACGAGCCTTAGGATCAAATCCACTTACATTGCCCTTCCATCCTATGTAAACAAATGCCCTATAGAAATTACTTATCAAGATTGCCATAAACTCCTCCAACTATCCACTACTGGAGAAAAGATTCATCTTTTATCTCAAGATCCTAATTATGACTGGGCTCTTACCAATCACCTTCTAAGGAACACTCATGTCTACTATTATTATGAGGCATCTAGCACCTTAGTCAAAGATGCAAGGATAATCAATTATATACCTCGCACCTCAATAATTCATATGGATGGTGATCGTGTCCACATCACTCATCTCCTTTCTATCACCATCTTCTACATCACGGCCCATAGAGAGTTTAATGCTGTTGATCTTCTTTTCTGATACATTATGCATCTAACTTGTATTAGGGATCTAAGGAATAGAAGAAAGCCTAACCTCACCTTACGACACATCATAGCCTATGTCTTGAAAATCAAATATAATCTTAAATATCTTGCTCCTCAAAATTTTCAGCTAGCCTTCTACAAAAATAGCTCCTCTATAACATGAGGCAGATATTGTTGCGGATCTATTTCATGGATTATGATTTTGATGATAGAAAACACTCTTATTTCTCTATGTATGCCTTATCTACTGACATATCAGGTCCACAAGATTGGATTTTAATTTGAAACTTGCTCAAGATTGGGTATAGGTCTGAGTCAATTTGTACCCCTTTTTCCTTTCTTGAGTCTATTATTTTTCCTGTGGCTCCTTATGCTATGTAACTTTGCACACACACACCTTGGAAGATTTTCTATCTATTTCTTAGAGTTTACTATTTTTGGAAACATCGTCTGGGATGATATTTATATTGGCCTTGACGATCAGTTCAAAAATAGAAACCCTGCTTAGGGAATCATGCTCATTAAGGCAGCCGTCATTAAGCCGATCGGCCTGGAATATCCTTATATCGGCCTGGATGATAGGGTTAAATAAAAAAGAATCAGTCGCCATGATCAATTTAGGTATTATTTATTTTAGGATATCGGCCAGAATGATCTAAACATCAGCCTGAACGATGCAGCACAATTGATTGTACTCAGATTTGAACTAATCGGCCAGGACGATATTGAATCGGCCTAGACGATGTAACCAATTTTATTCTGATCATCCAAATCATCTCGGCTGATTGAGCTTATTTTGTACTAATCATCCAGGATGATATTCATATCAGCTTAGACGATTTTCGTATCAGCCTGGACGATAAAGTAGCCAAGTTACATTAATGAGCTCATTTTGAGATCTTCTATTTAAGCTTTTGATAAGACACTTTTGTAAGAGTCTTTGGCAGCCATTGTAGTTTCAATCTTTTGGGGTAAACTTGAAGAGAGAGCTTGAAAGGGAGTAAGGAACGGGTGAAGTTTGAGAGAGGGAGAAGATCTTATGAGGGGGGACTCAAGGGATTGTGGAGGGAGATTCCACACGATTGCTCCGGCAGGCTTGCACCTGAATATCGTCTGATTCAAGGCATGTCTTGAGGGAAATTCACAGAAGAAGAAGATCTCTTTGGTGTCAAAGAATCAGACGACCGTCACACCGGGGAAGGTGAAAGTGATTTTGTAAGGGCTTCTCCGCCTAACCGTAGGGGCTAAAGGAGAGACACTTAGTTTAGTGCAATACTTGGAGGGTGCCTCCAAGGAGTGGACATAGGTCAAGGTTTAACCAAATCACTATAAATCTGGTGTGTTCTTTCCTTTATTATTTCCATATTTAATTTTTGCATTGTGTTTTATTTGTGGAGAATTTTTATTTGGTTTCAATTTTGTTTTAATGATATTTAGAAAACTAATTCACCTCTCTCTTAATTAGCCTTGGGCTAGTTTATAAGGGGCCTAACATCCCTAATAATCTTTCAAGTGGTATTAGAGCTTGATTCATAAAAATCAGTTTTTGAAAGCTTTTGATTTTTTGATCAATAGCTAATTTTTCTGATAGTAATATTGTGGAAGGTTATTTAATCACCAGACCACCTTTATTTGAAATTATTACATTTGATTTTAGGAAAATTCGCATGTCTACATTTTTGCAATCAATTGATTTTCGTATGTGTTATATGATTTTAACTGGTTATTTTGTATCGTCTCGTATTATAGATGGAATTAAAAGTGATATTCCTTTTAATTAATGTAATAGAGAAGAACAAATCAATGCTCAATTGAATGCAAAATCTTTCAGCTACTTTTTCTATGCTTTAAATTCTGAAGATTTTATGTTAGTTTCCATGTGCACTACTGGTATAGAAATTTGGGATAAATTACACACTAAATACGAAGGCACTAGTGAAATCAAGCAATCCAAGTTAAATTTTTTAATGCATGATTATGAATATTTTTGCATGAAACCTTATGAGACGATTTTAGACATGTATACTAGATTTATTCAAATTGTTATATCATTGTATGCTTTAGGTAAGGAGTTTTCAAACTTTGAAAAAGTAAATAAAATTCTACGTTGTCTACTTGATAAGTTTGATGCTAAAGTTATTGCTATTTGTGAATCAAAGAATTTGAATAAATATTCTATTGATAATTTGATTGGCTCACTCATTGCCTACGAGCAATGTTTGGGTCAAAGAATTTTGGATGCAGGTGAGATGATAGTGCTAAATGCTGAAGACTCAAAGAAAAGTGGTTTAGTTGGTGATGAAAGTGATAACTTGTCAACAAAATTAAAAAGCTCACCAAAGCATAAGCCTCTACAAAAGTGAAATAAAGGGAAAAATGGTAAGAATATTCATATTACTTCTGACATTGTTTGCTTTGGATGTAGGAAGCTTGGACATTTGAAAAATCAGTGCCCAAATTTGAGAACTCTTCCTACAAAAGAAAAGGGTAAAGCTAAGCAAATTATAGAAAGGGAAAATAATGAAAAGCAAAAAATCTCCTGGGCATACCTAGTTTTTGAAGCATCGGACCAGGAGCAGGATGGTGTTTAAAAGCCTTATTATTTGTTTTGTGTTGTGTTTAAGCTTTCTTTTGTAGTGTTTTCTTTTTTTTTCTTTTTTCCTTTTCGTCTTGAGTGTTGTACTATTTTTTTTTTTTTTGTTTTTTTTTTGTGAAGTTTTTAATAATCAACACACACATATCACTTTTTTAAAGATCTTTTTTTAAATGAAAAGTCTATCACTTATTTTTCTTGAATTCTTATGTAAGTTATGTTTGACTTCTCTAAAATAGTCATAGGAAGAAAACTCATGATTTTGACTCTCAATCTCTGTTTCCTAAAGAGTTTATTCTACTTTTGATTTAAAATCTTCATCATGTTTTAAATTGGATTTTGAATCTGAACTTTTTCATCTCCCTATATTTTATTTATCGCATAAGAATCTTTTGCAAGTTGTTGAATCTATCTCATAATTTTCTTAATCAAGTAGTCCATTTTGTTAATAGAATGGGTTTAATTTTGCTTTTAAAATTTCAGAAAGGTAGCATATTCTAAAATAAAAAAAAAAATTGACCAATGATGCCAAATCAAAAAAAAAAAGGCCAATGACACCAAATTAAGAAAGATACACAAAGTGTATCAAAAACTAAAAGATGTGCAAAATGGGCCAAAAAACTGACAAGAGGCATAAAATGAGCCCACAAAGAGTATGCTTACTTTTTCCGTGTTTACCTAAAGCATAAGAAAACCCTTGATATTTTCGGTACTTGATCTTAAAAATCATTTTTTGATTCTCCAAATTTTACATCAATCTTCTAGTAGATATATATTTTGAAAGGAGTTTTAAAAAATTAGTATCTCTTTTTCTAATTTATTTCTTGATTTAGATATTGGATTAAAAAGTTTTTGAGCCTTTAAAAGAACCTGAGTTTGGATTAACAATTTTTGAATTTCTTACATTTACTGGATTTTGCTTTGTGAATCCATTCCTTACTAAGTATTTCATTAAAATTAAGAGGTAATATTCTCATTTTTTTAAAGATTTTCTTTCGTGCCCCTTCTCTTTTAGATAATGTCAAAGGGGGAGAACAGATTGTTATATTTGTATCTTTTTCTCTTTCAAAAAATAAAAAACAATTTTTTTTCCCCTATTTTTTAAAGTTTTATTCTAGTGAGGGGGAGATTAGGAGAACATGATTTCTTTTTGCAAATTCAACCTGTAATGTTTGCCATCATAAAAAAAGGGGAGATTATTACGGATCTATTTTCATGGATTATGATTTTGATGATAGTAAACACTCTTATTTCTCTACGACTGCCTTATCTACTAATATTTCAGGTCCATAAGATCAGACTGCAATTTAAAACCAGCTTAAGATTGGATAGAATAGATCTGAGTCAGTTTATACCCCTTTTTTCTTTCTTGAGTCTATTGTATTTGGTATTACTCTTGATGCTATGTAACTTTGCACACACACACATGTTGGAAGATTTTCTATCTGTTCCCTAGAGTTTACAATTTTTGCTAATATCATTCGGGATGATATTTATATCGGCCTAGACTATCTGTTCAAAAATAGAAACCCTAATTAGGGCATCATCCTAGTTAAGGCAGTGGTCATTAAGCCAATCGGCTTGGACGATCCTTGTATCGGCCAGGACAATAGGCTCCAATCAGAAAGAATCAGCTGCCATGATCAATTTAGGTATTCTTTATTTTAGGATTTCGGCTATAATGATTTTACATCGGCTTGGATGATGCTACATAATTATGCCTAAATTAATTTGGTAATTATAAAAATCAATTAAGGCTGATTGATATAATCACATCGGCCAGGCTGATCGTAGGATCGGCCAGGACCATGTCCTGGACAATTAGTATCGGGCAGACTCTATTCCGGGCGATATTCAGGATGATTATACTCAGATTTGAACAAATCGACCAGGATAATATTGTATCAGCTTGGACGATGTAACCAATTTTCTTCTAATCATTCCAAATCAACTTGGTTGATTGAGCTTATTTTGTACTAATCAGCCAGGATGATATTCATATCGACCTGGACGATAAAGTCGGCAAGTTGCATTAATGAGCTCATTTTGAGATCTTCTATTTAAGCTTTTGATAAGGCACTTTTGTAAGAGTGTCTAGTAGCCATTGTAGCTTTGTTCTTTTGGGGGAAACTTGAAGGGAGAGCTTGAAAGGGAGTGAGGAATGGGTGAAGTTTGAGAGAGGGAGAAGATCCTGTGAGTGGGGACTCAAGGGAGTGTGGAGGGAGATTCCACACGGTTGCTCTGGCAGGTTTGCACCTTAATACCATCGAATTCAAGGCTTGTCTTGAGGGAAGTTCACAGAAGAAGAAGATCTCTTTGGTGTTAAACAACCGAGCGACTCCGCCACACCGGGGAAGTTGGAAGTGATTTGGTAAAGGCTTCTCCACCTAGCTGTGGGGGATAAAGGAGAGTAACTTAGTTTAGTGAAATACTTGGAGGGTGCCTCCAAGGAGTGGACGTAGGTCAAGGTTTGACCAAACCACTATAAATCTGGCATGTTCTTTCCTTTATTATTTCCGCATTTAATTTCAGCATTGTGTTTTCTTTGTGTTTTGGTTTAGTTTTAGTTTTGTTTTAAAAATATTTAAAAAACCAATTAATCTCTCTCTTAATTAACCTTAGGCCACTTCATAAGGGGCCTAACAACCCTAACGAACTTTCATATATGACTAGATTTGATGCGTGTGGCACACCAGTAACAACAGCATGACCAGGACATGACCTTCTTTGTAGAGCAATTCACTACTATTTCCAGCTTCTTTCTGCCACAACTACCACCTCCTTCAGATGATCAGAGCCCTACATACTTGTAGACTATTTGCTTCTGTTTTTTTTTTATGTTGATGTTGATTTGTTTCTATTTTTTGTATTGTTTTTCTTTTCGAGTTTCCTCCTTTTTTGATGTCAAAAGGGAGAGTAGTGGTTGTGTTTGTGTTATTTAGTTGTACTTTTTTTTACTACTATTATTTAGTGTTTATACCATCTACTTGATTTTAGTAAAATTTGCATTACTTGGTTCACATTATTTTCCTTCATGTTATGTTTCATTTAACTGCTTAAGTTGAATTTTCTACCAAATATTTTCCATCATAAAAAGAAGGAGATTATTGGGAATATGGATTCAAGAATTATAATTTAGATGATAGCAAACATTTATGACATCTCTATTTTTCTATTATTGCCTTGCCTACTAAGGTTTCAGGTCCACAAGGTCAATTGCATATCAGGCTAGCTCAAGATTGGGTAGATTAGGACTGAGTCAGACTGTAAGTGTATTTCTAATGTCTTTACCTTTTCTTGAGTCAAATGTAATTTAGTGGATCCTAATGCTAAGTAACCTGCACACGCATACTGAGGGAAAAAATTCTATCTATTTTAGAGTATTATCTTTTTGATCATATTCTCTGAGATGTTCCCAAATCGTCCTCGACTATCATTTAAAAATAGAAACCCTTATTTGGGCCTCATAATTAAGGCAACAAAATTAAGCAAATCGTAATGGATGATATTTACATCATCTTATACAATTTACTCAAATCAGAAATAATTAGCCACCAAACCTTTTTGGCATGTTATTATTTTTGGACATAATACAAGACATCATCTAGATGATGCATTGAATTTAAGGCCCTTCTATACAAGATCTCTTATTTACTCAAGATTGCATCTTTTGTTGCTATCTTCACCTTAGAGAGCTAAGAGGAGTGGGAGAGCTTGGGTGAGAGAGAGTGAGAGGATCTTGTGAGGGAGAATTTGTGAGGGCTTCACAAAGGTTATTCGAAGCAAAGATCTAAGTTATCTTCTCCAGTCATTATCCCTGGTTCCTTGGATGTTCTAGAGAGGTTTGCTTAAGCGATCGATCAAGGTTCTTTACCTACTTCTGGAGGAAGCAAAAGGAGGTGAAGGTTCTTTGCCTGCTTCAAGCAGAAGCAAAAGGAGGTCAGATTCTCTACCTCACCAGTGTAGGTGGAAATGTGTTTTGTAAAGACTTCTACGCCTTATTGTGGGAGAAAAAGGAGAGTCACTGAATTTTGTTGAGTCTAGTAAACCTAAGTTAATGTCCCAAGGCTACCAAGAGGGGGGGGGGGTGAATTGGTAGTTTAAAAAATTTTAAACCCTCTTTAAATTTATGTTGAACCAAAATGAAAATTTTCTTTTAAGTTTTTGTAGAAAACATTTTTCAACCACAGAGTTTTTAAATCAAAAATAAAAATACGGAAAAATAAAAACAGTAAAGTAAATGACACCATATTTATAGTGGTTCGGTCTAAACCAGACCTACATCCACTCCCCAAAGGCACCCTCTGAGTATTGCACTAATACCAATAGTGACTCTCCTTTTGCACCCACAGCAAGGCGGAGAAGCCTTTACAACACACTCTTTTCACCACTACCCGGTGCGGCAGAGAACCGTCATCCTTTTACACAATCCCCAGTGTTGGCAGAGAACCGTCGTACTTTCACACTCTCCTAGTGTGGGCAGAGAATCCTTCGGCTATTTACACTCTCCAAGTGTAGGTAGCGAACCCTTCGGCTATTCACACTCTCCAAGTGTAGGCAGCGAACCCTTCGTCTGTTTATACTCTCCAAGTGTCGGCAGAGAACCGGATCTCCTTGATAGATCTTCTCACAAGAATCTAGAAGGAAGAAGGAAAAGAGTGAAGTAATCCCAATTCACAAGTAGAGATTCTTACCTTTGAATTACAAGTGAAGCCTTCACGCTCCAGTGGTAGGAATCCTCCTTTGAATGCACTCTCACACTCTCTCCTTGGCTATTCTCTCAAGAGGCACGAAGATCAAATGACAAAAAGATTGGGTGGCAGTCTAATTTGGACTATTTATACAAAAGATAAGAAAAACCGCCCAAAAACTGCAAGTATTCAATTCTGTACGTAGTGGATCGTCCCGTATGATCGTGGATCATCCCGGACGATATTACTTAAAAGCTTTGAAACGACCCTATTTGTATATGTGTATGAAATGTTTTCGTATAAGCTGATCGACACGTTCGAACTAAGTTCGTCCGGTACGAACGGTTATTACAAGGTCGGTTCTAGAAACTGCTGAAAAGTCGTCCTAAGTCGGTTGTATCGTCTGGACAAAAATTTGTTCGTCTGGACAAAATTTTTACAGAAACCAGATCATCCTGGACGATAATTAATTTCGTCTGGACGAAAATTTTACAGAGAGCAAATTATTTTCTGATGATAATTAATTTCATCTGGACAAAAATTTTACAGAGACCAGATCGTCCTGGATAATAATTAATTTTTTCTGGACGAAAATTTTACAGAGAGCAAATCATTTTCTGACGATAATTAATTTCATCTGGACGAAATTCTTACAGAGAGAAAATCATCCCGGACGATATTTAATTTCGTCCAAGATGAATAGGACTTAGAAAATTTTTCAAGCCAATTCCTATTCGTTCCATGTGCTCAATAGGAGATAACAGTCTAATCATCCCGTACGATATTATATCGTCCTGTACGATCAGTATAAATTTTATATGATCTCCTTATGTGTGTGTGTGTATGTTTTTATTCACTCAATTACAATCACACCCTTTCAAATTTAATTCAAAGAAAAGTAAAAGCTTCAAATTCACAAAGTATCTCATGTTGAATTTGATTTGAAGTTTTCGTTGTCTGGAGTTCGATTTCCCTGAAATGTTAGTACACACAAGAGCAAATACAAATCTTCTAAAATTGTTAGGAGATAACTACACATTTGAACAATAATATTTATAATCATCAAAACTATACAAGTTGCAAAAATGTAAAGCATGCAAATAGCAACTATCTTAACAAATTTAGTGCAATACCTGGAGGAGAGGCTCCATGGAGTGGGCGTAGGTTAAGTTGACCTAACCACTGTAAAATATGGTGTGATCTTTCTTATTATATTTTTGTATTTAATTTCCATATTTTATTTATGTCAATGATCATTTTGTTCTAAATCGTTATTTTTGTTTGTGAATTTTTAAGATAACCAATTCACCCCCTCGGGCTAGTTCATATGGTCTTAACATCCCTAATGAACTTTCAGAACCCATTTCAAACTCTTGACGTCATTTATGAAAATTAAGTTTTATAAAATACGAACAGTTCAAAAAATTTACCTGTTATATGGGACAAACTGGTTTGAACCTATTTCATTCTCTGGACTTCATTTATACGAACTCCACTTCCTACAGTATGATCAATTCAAAAGGTGGTAAGTTTGTTTGGGATGAACTAGTATGTATCCATTTCATACTCTTGACATTGTTTATACAAAACAAACTTCGTACTATATGAATAGTTCAAAAAAAAATTTCTATGACATGAATTAGATAACTTCATTCTGGAGGATCTTTCTTGTCAAATATCTAGTATAATTCAAGAATCGTATAGTATGATTCAAGAATCATATAGTATGATTCAAAAATCGTATAGTATGATTCAAGAATCTTATAGTACAATTAGTTCTGAAAAAAACATTTTTTGACTCACTCCCTTAGTGTGTGTGTGCATAGTTACCTAATTATAATTACACTCTTTCAGACTAAAAAAAAATAGAAAAAGTACATACTTCAATTACAAGAAACCCCTAATCTAATCTCTTGAAGTCTTTTACAATCTTGAGTATGATTTTCCTAAAATATTAGTACATACAAATAACATAAATAAAAATTTTCTAATATATGTTAGGAGAAATAGTAATCAACACAACGATATTTTGGTAATATAAAAAATTTACGTGATATAAAAATATAGTTTTGAAAATTACGTTGCAAGAAACTCCCCCCTTTTAATTATGAAAATATAATTATTGTTCGAGTTAACACTTAAGGGAATTTTTCTCTTAAGCTCAAACTAAATGATCAATATTAAACAAGGGATTCCAATGATAATCCAAACCACAATAACAAACTATAAAGACCCAAAAACTTAAACAAAAATAACACAATAAAATATAAAAAAACCCAAAAACTTAAACAAAAATAGCACAATAAACAAACACACACACACTCACACACCCAAAATATACACATATTACAACAATAACACAATAAATAATCATACATACACACATCAAACAACATCAAATAATACATCAAATAACCAATACATTAAACAAATAATTCATCAAACAATAACTAATGACTCCCTCTTTTGACAACAACAAAAATGGAAGTACATCTTAAAAAGATAAGTTTTGATGGATAAATCAAAATAGTTTATGAAGAAGAAGAGTTTAAACTAATTAAAAATACAACATTAACTTCCTAATACTAAAAAGAAAAATTCAAATTTTAAATCAAAGAACAACAAAGGTAAGTAAAGTCAACCAGTTTCACTATTCGTTCCAGACAAAACAAATAAAAATAATTATTACAAATATGATGAAATAAAGATTAATTAGTTTATAATTCAATAGTGAATATTATTCCTAATTATATGGATTTGTATAAGGGATAGAATGATAAAGGAAAGAACAGTATGAGTTTCTAAATTGGCAATATTGGGCATCTTTTTAATGGTTTGTGGCACTATTTGCACATCTTTTTAGTTTGGGCTAATTTTGTGCCTCTTTCACTTTGGTGAATATTGTGCATCTTTCATAACAATTGGCATATTTTGTGAATCTTTTCAAGGTTGCACTCTTTGTGCATCTCCTTATATTTTCGATCTTTCCAGTATCAATAAATCTTAAAACAAAAATATAATAATTGACAAAAATAAATACATTAAAAAATAAATAAAATAAAATTAAGACATCTGTTTCGCAACAATTATAGCTAAGTAATATTTGTCCATAAGAACATGAAATTGATCTTTTAATCAACATCCAATCATAATTTAATTTAAAATTTTGAGAGACTAAATTTTGCAAGAAAGTTAATTTGTAGAGCAAAGTAATTCAAAATTTTATTCTAAGGATCAACTACAAATGATTTGTCTTTAAAAACTTAACCAATGCAAGAAGAGAAATTTCAATTCAAATCAAAATATCATTCCATTTAACATTTGAAACACATACAGACATTATATAATATTAGAAACCAAATAACCACAACATGAAGAAACACATTAAATCATAAGAAACATATTAAGCATAATTACAAAAAATCTCAACAGTAAGTACATCACAAAAGTAACAACTAAAATCCTGATGAGCCTTGGTATGGACATGGTTGAGGGGTGAACATCATAAAGTAACTACTGATCAAAGCTACATTAGTCCTGATCGAGTCGAAGTGTTCTCGAATCCACTCCATTTCTTCATTGTACCTCACATCCTGCTGATTTAGGTGATTCTAAATTTGATCAAAATATTGATCAAAATCAGATTCCAACCTATCAAAATGTTAGACCATTTCTTGATAGAAATTTTCATTGAGTCTAGGTGCAGGAGGAGGTGAAGGTGTTGGAGCAGGGTTCCTTCTTCTCCCTCAAAATCTTCTCACTCAGATCCTTGATCCTAAACCAAAGAGTACACAAAAAGAAGCATTAGTAAAGTAAATGGGATGTTGAGTGGGAGGATCAAGATGGATCAGGTTGTACTTCTTTTCTAAAATGTTGGCAACTAAGTGTCCTAAGGCTACATTTTTTATCAACCCTAAAATCAAAAGGGATGAAAAATATTTCATACATATGAATGGAAATGGCCAAAAATTAAATGACTTCTCATAAAATGTCATTCTCGAGGAGTCATTTTGTACATGTTTTTCGACCAAATGATCGTATAGACGAATACCTGTTCATCCAAATTGATCATAATATTAAAGATTATTTATGACGGTTAGGTTCATCCGTATGAGAAACTGACTACAGGATCATTCAAATGAAATTTGATTCATATGTACGACCAGACCAAAGATAACTAAACATTTGAAAAACCATCCTCAATCATAAAGATAAATGCCTGATCATATAGATAATGATAACATTGTATAGTACAATATGCATTTTAAAATTTTAGTATCACATGCTCAACTCAAAAAATACCATATACATGCTACTGAATTCGCACAGTACAAAAAAGTTCATATAATATGAAAGAAAAACACACTCAAGTCATGTTAAATAAAAGCTCTATTCAAAATAATTCACACAAGATCTATGATAAGAAAGATTGAAAATAAAAGCAAAACTCAATACTAACATAAGAAAAACAAGTAAAAACTAAGGAAACAAAAAACACAAAAACAAACAAACCTTAATAAACAAACTGAGAAATTAACAAACACATCAATTTATTACAATTAAAATTACCAGAATTTTAATTTTAAGCATTAAAACCAATCACACCTAATCTTGTTCTTAAAGTGCTAAATGTTTTAAAAGACAGTGATTTTATGAAAATTTCTGCAAGTTGATTCTCAGTAGTAACATGATGTAATTCAATTTCTCCTTTAGCCACATGATCTCTAATGAAGTGACGCCTTATATCAATATGCTTTGTTATAGAATGTTGAATTAGATTATTTGAAATGCATATGTCACTTATATTTTAATAAAAAATTAGAATAGCGCTAATTAAAAATCTTAAGTAAATCAGTTGTTGTTTTAACCAAAGAAACTATGCAACATAACTACCTAAGGCAATGTATTCAACTTCAATAGTACAAAGGGCTACTAAATTCTATTTTCTATTAGACCAAGAAACTAAAGAGTTTCTTATAAATTGATAAGTTCCAAAACAATTTTTTTGATCAACCCAAAATCCTACAAAATTTGAATTAGAATATTTAATGATTTTAAAAGAAGAGTTATGTTAGGATATAAAATCCCTAAGTTTTGAGTTCCCAAAAGATATCTCAGAATTCTCTTAACTGTAGTCAGATGTGATTCTTTTGGATCAACTTGAAATCTAATACACAAATAAATACTAAACATGATATCTGGTATGCTAGAAGTCAAGAAAAATAATGATTTAATTATTCCTCAAAATTGTTTTTATCAACAAATTTTCCTGTAGGGACTTTATCTAACTTCACTAAAGAACTCATTGGTGTATTCACTTGTTTAATATTATCCATTTCATATTTCTTGAGGATGTCCATAATATATTTTAACTGGCTAAGAAATATTCATTCCTCCCTTTTCTTTATGTTAAAACCTAGAAAGTAACTCAAGTCTCCCATCAAACTCATTTCAAAATCACTACTCACTGTCTTTGAAAATTTGTCACAAAGATTTTCATTGGTGGATCCAAACAAGATATAATCAACATATATTTGAATAATAAGTATGTCATGACCTATCCTTTCTAAGAAGACAGTGGTGTCCACACTTCCTTCAACAAATGATCTGTCTACTATGAAAGTGATGAACCTCTCATATCAAGCTCTAGGTTTAAATTATTTTAGTCCACACAATGCCTTTTTCAATTTAAATACATGATTAGGGAATTTTGAATTTGCAAAACTTGGAGGTGCTCAACATAAACATCCTCTTGTATTACCCCATTAAGAAAGGCACTCTTAACATCAATTTGAAACAATTTAAAACCTTTAAAACATGCAAAGGCTAACAATACCCTTATCTCTTCAAGTCTAGCTACAAGGGAAAAAGTTTCTTCAAAATAAATTCCTTCTACTTGGTTATACCCCTTGACCACCAATCTTACCTTATTTTCATTCACAATACATGAATAATTCATTTTATTTTTGAACATCCACTTAGTTCCAACAATACTTTGATCTTTTAGTCTTTTCATTAATTCCCAAACATCATTTCTAATAAATTAATTCAATTTTTCTTGCATGGCCAAAATCTAAAATTTATCTTAGAGTACTTGATTTATATTAGTGGGTTTAATCATTAATATATAGGTGTTTTAGTTCACTTATTTGCTAAGATCATGCCCAGTTCTAACACCCTCAGTAGGTTCACATAAATGCAATTCTTCAGGGTGACGCTTAGAAAAATTCTTTTCTTTAGGCAAACTATTCTCTATTCCAACATTCTCTTTCAGATTTGTATTTTCAATTCCTTAGAAGATATCTTCAATATAATCTTCTTCTAATATTGGCAATTCCAAAATGCCAGATTCATAAAAAATTACATGTGTGGTCACTTCAACTACTAAAGTTCTCTTATTAAAAATCCTATAAGATTTGTCAAAACTAGATTAGGTTAGAAAAATTTCTTCATTAGATTTAGGATCAAATTTTCCTGAAGGAGTTTTACTATTATTATAAATGAACACCTTACATTCAAAAATATATAAATGTAAATGATTAGGTGTTCTCCCCTTAAGAAGTTCATAAGGTGTCTTGCTCAACTTGGATCTAATGTTTACCTTATTCAAAACATAACAAGTCATACTAACTACTTTACCTCAAAAATATTTTGTAAGTGGATATTCTGCCAATATGGCTCTAATAGCTTCTATCAATGTTTTGTTCTTTCTTTCAACAAACCCCATTATGTTGAGGGGTTCTAGGTGTTAAAAAATTGTGATCAATTCATTATTCTGTACAAAAATCTTCAAATTTCTTCTTTTCAAACTCTCCTCCATGATAACTTTCAATTTATTAAATTTCATACAATATTTTCCTCTGAATCTAATTAGAAAAGTTTTTAAATTTATCAAATGATTCACTCTTACGAAATAAGAATTTAACCCAAGTGAATCTTGAAAAATCTTCAACTACTGCAAACCTAGAAACTTTACCTCCTAAATGTATAGTGCTAACCGATCCAAAAAGATCCATATAAATGATTTCTAGTTGTTTTCTAGTTTTAAGATCTTTAATTGAATGAAAGGAGTGCTTCACCTACTCTTCTATTTTGTATGCATCACACTGATGATCCTTAGTGAAGTCTAATTTGGGTATTCCTTTAACAAACTTTCTGTGTAAACTTCCTAAGATTTTTTATGATTACGTGACAAAGTCTTCTATATGATAATCATGATTCATCAGAAAATGTGTTGATACAAAAAGCATTAAAATATTTGACAAAATTTAAATCAGACATGTACAAATTATTTACCCTATTTCCATGCAACACATCAATTCCATTTTGGCTTACTATGCAGCTTGTAGTAAAAAAAATTAACACAATAAAATTTATCATAAAGCTGAGTAATACTTAACAAGTTATGTTTTAAGCCTTCAACCAAATAATTCATTTTTATCGAAAATATTATTCTTATTTTTGAGCATATATATACCTACCACTTTCCTTGTGGTATTATCTCTCGGTTTCAGTTTGCCTCTAATCCTAGCTTCCATCAATATGAATTGTGTTGTGTCTCCAGTCATATACTTCAAACATCCACTATCTAGGTACCAATTGCTCTCACAAGGACTTATATGAGAGGGTTTCTATGAAATAATCAGTCGTTTGACTTAGGAACCCAAACAAGTTTGGGTTCTCCTCTGGGCAATAATAATCTAGAAGCATATTTGATATGCTGTGATTTATGCATCTTAAGTCTCCACACTATATGTGTTCTACTATGAATTATGCAAGTGTGAGAGATATGACTAATCATTCTTAATGAAAAACATTTTACACCAAGAAAAGGATTGTCAATCTATGTGAGTTATAATATCTTTTCCTAGGTTTGGTAATTGTACACTTCTGATCAGGATTATAAAATTGATCAAGAGTAAGAGGTCTTACCTACATTAATGGCATTAAATATTTCTATAAGATATGAGTTTGTATTTTTTAAAGTCAAATTATCAAATTTTAACTAATGTTCTCTTTGATCTGATTCAGTCATAAACACTTTAAAATCATTTTCAAGTTTAGTATGAGATAATTTCAATAGTTCATGCTTTTTTTTTCAAATTATCAAATTCATCCAATAAATTTATATGGTTGCTATCAATAGATGCGTGATCGTTCCTAAGAATTTTATGCTATTTTTGTAAATTTGAATACTCTATATTTAGTTTGGCATGCCATTTATTGAGTTTACTGTGGAATGGATTTTCAAAGAAACATCAAATAACTCATCGTAGGATAAACCACATACCTCCTCTTGATTTGGCTAATCAAGTTTGTCAGCCATTAAACACAAGTTCATGACTTTCTCATCCGCTTCTATTTCTAAAGAATCTGATGTCGAGCCCACCCAAAATGCTCTCTGTAATATTTTCTTGCCCTTCCTAGCATTAATTTTTTACTTATCTTTCTCCTTGCTAGGATTATCTTTGAGATTTGGGTAATCAAATTTAATATGTCCAAGCTTCCTACATTCATAACAAATTACTTCATTAGACATTTTTGTATTTATGTGGAACTTACCATTATTCCACTACTGATGTATCCTTCATTTTCTTCTTAGGAAAATTTTGAATTACCACTTCAAGAGTGCAATATCATCTTCATCCTCAGGCTATGAATGATCACTTTTTAAGTCATCTACTTTGAACACAATATTTTTCTCCTTCCTCTTTTAACCTACATCAATCTATCTTTGAGTCACACCTTGTTGTAGGCAATTAGTAATCCATGTAGATTGTTAATAGGATAAATAATTATGTCTTTTGATTCAGCTATGGAAGTTATCTTTGTATCAAAAGTAAAAGGTAAACAATAAAGAATTTTAATAACTCTCTCTGAATTTGTTATTTCTCTACCTAAATTATTCAATGAAGTAATTATTTATGTAAAATGAGTATATATATATCAGTGATTGATTTATTCTATTTCATAAAAAAAAGTTTGTAATCTTGTAACAGAATGTTCAATCTATACTATTTCACTTCATTAGTTCTTTCATACGTTATACAAAATCTATCCCAAATTTCTTTTCCCATTTTATAGGTTGAAACACACATAAAATCCTTAGATTTTAGGACAGAAAAAACTTTTTAAGAATTTAGCATTTAAATTGGCTAATTCTTTTTCCTCTAATATCCAATCAATAAATAGTGTTTCAGTCGTAACGCCATCAAAAAGTTTAGTAGGTCTAGTGTAACCTTCCTGTACTAAAATTCACATGCGATAGTTAAGCGATTAAAGAAAAGTAGACATACAGATTTTCCAAAAGTCGAAAGGATTTTTATCAAATAGTTAAGGTCTAATGATCAAATATTCTTCAAGATTATTATGGTTTTAAAAAGTAGCTATGATCATTTTCAAAAAGTTGACTAAACCTTAATTTTTAAAAATAGGCTTTGATACCATTTGAAATTTTGAATAGGTTGTTAGACATAATAGGTTTTTTCCAAGGCTAACCAAGATGGGGGGGGGGGGGGGGGTGATTGGTTATTTAAAAAAATTCTTAGTAATTTTGAAAATTGATATGTTATTTTTAGCACAAAGATAAATTTTCTCAAAATAATTTTTTCAATGACTAAAAGTAAATGTGTAGAAAATAAAAATATAGTAAAAGTAAAGACAAAAGAATATAAAATTTTATAGTGGTTTAGTCTAACTATACCTATGTCCATTCCCTGAAGACTCCTTCTTCGGGTATTGCACTTTACCAAAGTGGCTCTCTATTCGCACCCACAATAAGGGGAAGAAGCCCTTACAACAATCTCTCTTCCACCAAACTCGGTGTAGCAAAGTACCGACATCCTTTCTTAACCTCTTGGTAATGGTAGAGTACTGATGTCCTTTCTACCCTCTTAGTGATGGTAGAGAACTAGATCTCTTCCAAAGATCTTCTCTTAAGACTCTTCAAAGAACTAGGGCTAACATTTGAAGAACATACAAAGAGATCCTCACCTTTCGATAACCTTGTGAACTCTTCACAATTTTTACTTGCATGATCTCTCAACCTTCACTCCCAAATAGACTAAAAACTCTCTCTATCACTCTCAAGAGAAAATTTGTAGAAGTAGGATAATAAGTTTTTAGGACTCTTATATATGAACGATAAGAAAAATCATCCAAAAACTAAAAATTTTAAGTTGAATGTATCCGGATCGTACAGTATGATCGTACTTTATACATATGTATAGTTCTAAAATCCTTATACAATCTTGATTTCATACTCTATTAATCATATGTTTGAATTAACATCGTATAGTATGAATAGTTCAAAACTAAACACGTTTGTCCGATACAATTATGTACAAACCCATTTCATACACTGGACATTGTCTATACAAACCCTACATTGTATAATGCAAATTGTTAAATCAAGTCATGCTTTGTATGGTATGAACATGAACTAACCCATTTCAATCTTTGGACATTACCTGTTCTAATTAAATTTTATACAATACAAAAAGTTCAAAAAGTTTACCTATTCTTATGGGATGAACTTGTACACACCCATTTCATACTCTATACATCATATGTATAAACTCCACATGGTATAGTACGATTAGTAACATGGTGAGTTTGATTGGGATGAACTATTATTTATCCATTTCTTACTCTGGATGTCTTCTATACGAACACAACTTCATACAATACAAAAAGTTTAAAAAGAAAATTTCCAAGGCATGATTCGATTAACTTTGTTCTTGAGAAACTTTCATGTCAAATCATTAAGTATGATTCAAGAATCATATAGAGCGATTAGTTTTCAAAAATAATAGTTTTGACTCACTCCACCAGTGTGTGTGTGTGTGTGAATGGTTACCCAATTACAATAACACTCTCTTAGACTAAAGAAAAATATAAAAAGTATATACTTTAATTACAAGAAATCTTAATCTAATCTATGTTGAAGTTTTCAGTAGTCTTGAGTATGATTTTCCTAAAATGTTACTACACACAAACAACACAAATAAAATTTTTGCAATATATGTTAGGAGACAGTAATCAACACAATAATATTTTGGTATCATCAAAAACACACATGATATAAAAATATAGTTTTGAAAACTTAGTTGCAACAAAATAAAGGGAGTACGTACTCTACTAGTCATACAGGGTGAAGGAAACCACTAGTACACTTGTATAGCTAATTTTATTAAAGTGGACACCTCAACTACCCACAATGATATCTTTAGTAGGCCTCAACTAAAAATTTTATAGTCATTGTGTTGACTTATCTTAATGCTATCAACTTTTATGTTAAATGAAGGTAGATCAAAGTTATAGGTGACTTCCTCTTGCCATGCACTTTCCTCAGGGCAGTAGAGAATATGGAAAATTTTCATAGAAGAAGTACTACATAATGACATGAAGGTTTATAGAATACAATTGTAACCAAATAGATACTTGTTCTAGAATGAAAGTCAGATAAAACCCATGACATAAGTTATTCCTTCAATCAAGAGCATATAGGCTTATTAGTTCAAGCCCTTTGGGGTGGTCTAGATGTCTTTGTTGAGAAGGTAGTCAAGATAATAGTCATTAATGATGAGGAAACCTATGAAAAATTAAATCTGATGAAGGATGCAAGGCCAAAAAAATAATAAAAAACTGTTAATATATTTATTGGGCCCATCACATAGGCACTATAGAAGTTGATAGTGGAAGTGGCTAACTTAATCAATGAGATCTAGTGCTAGATTAGATTTTACATATAGTGATAGCAATAAAAGTAATAAGTTGCATTTATTTCTTGACTTCACTATGATTATTTAAGCTTAACCAAAGGAAGGCTACCCATGACTAAGAATATATGTCATAGTTAAAAGTTGAAATGTGGGTTGTTTGATTGACTTGAACTATAAATGCACAACTAGTGAGGGGAGAATTGGTTTAAAAAATTTTCATTTGAAAATTATCCATTTTGATACATTATAATTTAGAGACAATTTATATGATAACGTAGATCTAAACAAAATTTGCAAAGAAAATTTATTTTTTCAATTTTTTATTTTTCTTTTTGAACAAAAATAAGATATATGTATGATCCATAGTTGAACTCACTAATCAAAAATTTTATAATAACTAAATGTGTAAGAAATAAAATGCAAAAAGTAAAAAAAAATTAAAAATAAACACACAAGAGATTTAAAATGGTTTGTTCACCTTTGACCAACATCCACTCCTAGTGTCATCCACTCTAAGTATTGCACTAAACTTAGTGACTTTCCTTTTTCCCCCATAGCATGGTGGAGAATCCTTTACAAAACTCTTTTACCTCCTTCATGTAGTGGAGAAGCTGAATCTCTTTCATCTTCATAAAATGTTAGATTTGCAAGATCCTTCCCAAGAAAAGACTCTTTACAAAATTTTCCTCAGGTAATGAAACAAACCTTGGAGGAAGAAGGTGCATGATCACCAAGAAACCATGTGTAAAAACCCCTCTAAATACTCTCTTATTCCAACCTAAAAGCTTCTCTATTAAGAGCTCACCTCTATCTATCCCAAAGAATGTTCCCTTTTCAAATCCTTCTCACAGAAGCCCTCCCTCAAAAAAAAATGGCAAATGATTTTCTAAGATAAATTAGGGTGGCATTTAAACAATGGCTCAAATTAAACCTAAAATTCAAGCTAGCAACTTTGTTTATACAATATGATCTAGGATCATAGGGTACTATAAGTTTAAAAAATCCATGTTCATTTGGTATGACAGAAGAGTCACTATATGATATGTTAAAATATAATATAATACTTTGATGGTCTCTATGTTGGATGACTATGGCACCATAAGAGGAAGGGTGAATTGGGTTTTAAAACATTAATTAAAAGAAGGTGATTAATATAATTTTAATGATATTTTTAAGAGAATAATTAATCACGTAATTTTTAAGAAAATGGTAAAGAAAAAATAGATGCAAGAAATGAAAATAAGAGGCACAATATTTTTATGTTGTTCGACTTGGATTCCAATCTAACCTACATCCACGCTAGCCAACTCTTGGGCTTGAATCCGCTAATCCTAGGTTTGGCTTGTAAACCTTACCTCTTTAAACCTAAGAAGTTCTTTACAAACTAACTACCCTCCTACATGGGCGAGTACAACCCAATTTAATTACAAGTTAAACTACTTTAAGGAAAATGGCTTAGATCAAGAAAAGGAGAAATACAATTTGATGTAATAATAAAAGCTCAAATTGTGTTTCAATAAAATGATTAAAATATTTGAGGTGATCTTAAAATTTAATTTTAATCACCTCACTACTTGCAAATGAAATATAAAATTTACACACATTAAAATATATTTATACTTTCATAAAACTATGAGTAACATTTTAAATGAAAATATTTTTCTTACTGATTTAAACTATAACGCCACAAATCATATAATAGTTAAAAAAATAGATTCAAAATGTAAATCTATGCCATATATAAAAAAATAAAAATACTTTCTTTTTTTTTCTTTATGGATTTAAAAGATTTAACATGCAAAACTTAACATAAAATTTTGAAATAGTATTTTACTAAATAATAAATATTTTCAAGAAAAATATATGGTTAAAAATTAAAAGAATAGGTAGTAAAACTTTTAAGAAAGAAAGCAAACTTAAGAACTCCCGAATATGTTACAAGATTTTGTGTGTTGAAGCTTTACAACCAAGAATTCGATCTCGCAAACGAAAAAAGCTCTTCGAATGAAAAAAAAAAGTTTCTCCTCTCAAGATTTAGCATGTAAAAAAAGAAAAAAAGGAGTCAAGAAAATGCTGGAGTTTCTCTTTTGAATAATGCCCTCACATGTGAAAGTTCGTTAGGGATCTTAAGCCCTTATAAAATAGTCCTGAGGCTAACCAAGAGGAGGGATGAATTAGTATTTTAAAAAACTTCTTGATCAAATCATGATCTTAAACCAAAACACAATCTACCACAAAAAAAATGAGTATGAAAATTAAATGCGTAAGTAAAATAAAGAAAGAACACACCGAATTTATAGTGGTTCGATCAAACCTTGACCTAAGTCTTCTCCTCAGAGGCACCCTCCGAGTATTTCACTAACTTAGTGTCTCCCCTTTAGACCCCATAGCTAGGCATAAAAGTCCTTACAAAACCTCCTTTCCACCAACCCCGCTACGATAGAGAACTGCCTCCTTTTGTTTTCTCCTGAAGCGGGTAGAGAACCTGATTCCTTTTGCTTCCTCCTGAAGTAAGAAAAGAACCTCGATATATTGCTAAAGAAGACCTCCCTTGAGCCTCCAAGAAAGAGGAACGATGATCAAAGAAGACACCTTGGAACCTTCTTTGGAGAAACCCTTGTGAAACCCCTCACAAGCTCCCACTCATACGTTCCTCCCTCTCTCTCCCTCTCCTCTATGCTCTCCCAGGTCAAGATAGCAGCAATGGAACCTTTTCTTGACAAAGCACGAGTCATTTAAATAGATTTTTAAGAACCGAGTTTATCATCAAGGATAATATTACTATCGTCTTGTACAATCAGTACAAATTAAGCTCAATCAGCTCGGACAACTCGGGATGATTAGAAAATTTTTTGTTCCTATTATCCAGGATGAGAATATACATCCTGTATGATTAATACAAATCAAGTAATATCGTCTTGAACATTGCCCTGGTTGGGAGTCTAGATGAAAACAAAATGACTTGATCATTCAACCGATCTGACGATCCTCCTGGCCGATTAGTTTAAATCTGTGCAAAATTGTCCAGAACATCGCTCTAAATAGATGATGTATGATTTTTGGTCGTCCAAGAGTAATCAAGGTTTTTGATCATCCAGGGCGATATGATCGAATCACTCAACTTAATTACTTTCCTTAATCACAAGATTAATTTAGGCATAATTTAACCCTATCGTACAGGCCGTTGTCCTGGATGATAATTAAAAAATAAAACTTCCTAAATATATTTGGGGACTAATTCTTTTTAATTTGAGCATATCGACTCGACCGATACAAATATCATCCAGGATAATATACTTAATGACGGCTACCTTAACGAGGATGCCCTAATTCAGGTTTCTATTTTTAACCGATCGTTGAGGATGATTTTAGGATCATCCCAAACTATGTTAGCAAAATTAGAAAATTCTAAGTCAAATAGAAACAACTAACCAAAGTGTGTGTGTGCAGGGTTACATAACATTAGGCACCACAAAGATTATAACTGACTCAAGAAAGGGAAAAAATACATTACAAACTAACTCAAACCTAGTCTACAAAATCTTGAGCTGGTTCAAATTGCAATCTTGATCTTGTGCACCTGAAATGTTAGTTGGCAAGCCAATCATTGTAAAATAGAAGTATTTACAATCATCAAAATTCTATTTATGAAAATCAGATACGCAATAATCTCCCCTTTTTGATGATGGCAAACACACAAGAAAATCTAAGCAATAAAGAAAAGACAGATCAACTAAATAATAGAATTAAAGTATAAAGCAAGCAGTACAACAGAATATATAATACTCCCCCTTTTGACATCACAAAAAGGATGAGGAACATAAAATAGATACAAAGCATAAACAAAATGATAAACAAAATGAAATAAACTGCAACGAAAAAAGAACAGCATAAAAACACTAGTAAAATGATGGCCCCTGATCATCTGAAGGAGGTGGTGGTGGTGGTGGCTGCTAAAAGTAGCTAGACAGCGAGGCAAACTGTGCTCCAAACCAGGCCATATCTTGGTCGTGCTGCTGTTGCTGTTGTGCAACGTAGGTGTCAAAATGGGCTAAGTCCTCTACGCAGTGCTGCTCATAATGGGCTATGTCCTCAACATGTTGATGCTACTATGCATCAATAAAAGTGTCAAAACGGGCTTCCCACTGGTCAAAACACTACATCAATTATTCCAGCTAAGAGTGCTGGCGGAGCAGAATAGGTGAAGGAACATATACGGGAGCCCGTTTTGGGTCAGTTGCATTGAATTCTCAATGGACTAAAACATAAAAGGTAGTGATCAAAAGAAGAGGAGTATTATGAATGTGGCCACCAGCTCTTGGAATTAAGGATGTATAAAGGACATGTTGGATAGTCCTAGCATATTTAAGTAAAGAGCTAGTCTCTCCAACATGGAAGTGGGCATTAGTATTGCAAAAGAAGTGATTGGCTAAAGCCCAATCATAATCAGGGTTAGAATAGAGAGTGTGAAGCTTATCCCCTATGGTGTAGAGTTGTAAAAATTCTGCATAGTCTTGGTATGTGATCTTGAAGGGGCATTCATTCACATATGAGCCAAGAGAAGTGAATGCATAATTTATTCTAAGGCTTACAAAAAAATCAAATAAAAGCTTAGAATTAAAAGGGATTGCAAGCGTTAGAATAAAATTGAGAGAGGTGTGAGTGAATAGGTCGAGTATCGGATAACAAATATGGTTTGGATTGATTGATCGAGAAACAGTAATGCCAACCATCTTATAGTGTTGGTAGGTGGTTTGATCGTCCACCTTCATGAATCGAAGGAAAAAAGTGGCCCTCGAGGAATTTCCAGAAGGGTGGCGAGCGTGCATGACTCCAGCCATTATCACGAAACGGCAAGAAAATAGGAATCAAAAAGTAAGGAGAAAGAGATGGTGTGAAGAAAATGCTGGAAGGGCTCAGTTTATAAAGAATTGACTGGAATATCCAAGACAATCACAGGATCATTCAGGATGATCTGGTGCAATAATTACAGCTGGACGATTGGTCAAAAGGGCGCTCAAATCATCCAGGATGATCAGATAATGTTCGGGATGATTAGACACAGGCGATCATCTTGAGGTGACAATTCGGATGATCGTTGAAAAAGCAGGTCATCCAGGATGATGAGGTGGATCATCCAGAATGATGATCAATAATGGATCATACTAGCCAAATTTAAAATGTTTAAATGCACTGCCATGTGTATCGCCCAGAATGAATAGGTGGGTCGTCCAAGACGATGCTCTAATAATGGATCGTACTGGCCAAATTGAAGGCTTATTAAATGTATTTCGACGTGTATTATCTAGGATGAACAGGTGGATTGTATGGGAAGATTAACAGTAATTGAGCAAGGAATAAAGGAATCATTCAAAATGAAAGAGGTTCATCCAGAATGATCAAGGATGATTGAAGTAGAGGATAATAAGATCATCCAGGATGATAATTTATCATCTAGGACGATAAAGAGAAGAAAGGTTAGAACAGCTAGCAGATTAATTTTAGAAGTGAATTGAACTGATCAATTAGGATGATGTGAATATCATCCGTGACGATGTGACAAAAAGTTTAATTCAAAGGATAGATGGAAATGATCAGAGAAGGCACAAAAACATAACACCAGAAAGTTAAAAAAGATAAAAAAGAGATAAACAACATAAAAAAACAAAAAGTACATTAAAAAAATTAGGTATGAATATAATAACATTTCCAGTTGATTGAACTTAAGGAATTGTAAGACCAATATGTTAACATCGATGAAATTAGAAAAAGGTAGAAATTTCGATCCTGCTAACCCTAGCTCGAACTTCTCTTAGGGCATAATCATCTTTTGAAAATAAGAGATGTAACTCAGAATAAACCAATTGGATAAGAAGAAAAGGTCTGTTCAAAACTTGGTTTCTGAAAAATATCTTATAGAATAATATACCAAAGTGATTTATCAAGCCATGAAAAATATCAAGTGACACATGAATTCTTCTAAGATTTAAGAGTTTTTTAAAGAGAGGGAAGTTTTTCTTTCTGTGGGTTCATTTTGTGTCTCTTATCAATTTGATTGGCACATTTTGCACATCTTTTGATTTTTGATACACTTTGTCTATTTTTTTTATTTTTGGCGATCATTGCGCATCTTTTATTTTGGCATCATTGGCCACTTTTTTTTGTTATTTTTTCAAGCTAGATCTCTTTTCAAAATTCTTAAATATTCTCATTTGTGAGTATATATTCTAGTTATTAGAGAAGAAAAACTTACTCTCTAGTAAAGAGAAGAATAAACCATAAAATAGAATCAAATTCATATGATAAATGCAATAACAAGATTTCAAAGAAGTTGTAAGTAATATAAAGACTTTTGAATAATATATATATGGAAGATTAATGTAGCAAGATAGAAAAGTTCTTAGTTGCAAAGTCCAGTTGTTTATTTGAGATAGACTTTTGTTTAGAAAATAAAATTATACCACGAAAAGAGGTTAGAGGGAGGGAAACAATCAACGGTGTTTCTTTCTTTAACTGATTTAGGGATGTTTAGACATTGATTATATAAATTCCAATAACTAAAAACCAAGACAAAATATCATTTCAAAGGAAAACAAAATATTAGAGATGAAACAACTAGAAAGTCAATAAACATAAAATAAGAAAGCAATAATAATCAACAGAGTAGTAAAAAAGCAATCTATAATTTATTAAGCAGCAAGTTTAAGCAATTATGAGTAGCGAGCCTCCACTGTCTAGGTGTTATATGCTCTTATGAGGCCATTTGTCAGAGAAAGCCAACAAAATCATCAAACGTCAGATTTAGGAACCCAAACATATTTGGGTCCCTTCTCATGAAAAGAGGAATGTAATGCATGTGTGCTATGCTATGAAATATGTAATTTGGGTCTCCACACCCAATGTGTACTATGCTGAATAGTGCAAGTGTGTGAGATGTGTCCAAGCATGCCACATGAAAAACATCTTACACCAGGAAAAAGATTTCTTAATTTGTTCAAGTAGTTGTGCTTCCTTTTCAAGTTATGAAATGCATGCACATGTGGTTTGTTATTTTTAAGCATTTTTAGATTTTCTAATCTTTTGCATTCTTTTTTCTAAATTAGCATGAGATAATTTTAAAGAATCATGAGCATCGGATAATTTATTATGCATTTTGTTTAATACATCAAATTCATCAAGTAAAGCCATGTGATTGCTATCAATCTGGGAGTTGTCTTTTAAATGGATTTCATTCTCTTTTTGTAAATTAAAAAATTCCAATTTTAGACTAGCATGAGATTTTTTGAGTTTCCTATATGATACATAAATTTTCTCATAAATTTCAACTAATTGATCATAGGTTGGCTCACACACCTCTTCTTGATCAGATTGTTCATATTGATTATCGGCCATTAAATATAAGTTTGTGGTTTCATCTACTTAATTTTTAGAGGAGTTAGATACAGAATCGACCCAAAAAGCTTTTTGGAATTGCTTCTTGTCCTTCCTATATTTTTATTTCTCATCACCCTTTTCCTTGCTTGGTTGTCCCTTAAGAGTAGGACAATCAGCTTTAACATGTCCAGACTTCCTGCATTCAAAGCAAACAACATTAGAAGATCTTTTATAATTTTTTATATTCTTACTTGTTTTCCACTTATGATGGTCTTTTTATTTATTTCTTAAAAAGCTTTTGAATTGCCTAGTGATGAAGGCAACATCATCATTCTCAGATCCAGAAGAATCACTGTTCATGTTGTTGTCCTTTAGTGCCATAGTTTTCTCTTTCTTCTTCTCACCTGAATCAAGATTTCTTTGGTTCACCTCTTGCTTGTAAGCAATTAGTGAGCCAAGTAAGTTATCGATCGAATAAGTATTTAAATCTTTATATTCTGTAATTGCTGTGATCTTAGCATCTTAGAATTTTATTTACTTTTTCATAGTTAGTGAGTTCTCTTCCTAAGGCATGCAAAGATGTAACAATTTGAGGAAATCTTGTATACATATCAGAATTTGATTCATAAGGTTTCATACAGAAGAATTCGTAGTCATGCAAAAGCATATTCAATCGAGATTGTTTAACTTTATTTGTTCCTTTATAAGTAATACACAATCGATCCAAAATCTCTTTACCAGTAGAACAAGTAGAAACACGCATGTAATCTTCAGATTTTAATGCACAAAAAAAATAGTTTAAACACTTTGCATTTAGTAATATTAAATTCCTATCATTGAAAGTCCATTTAGTAAAATGAAGTTCAGTTTTAATTCTATTAATTTCACGTGATGGAGGGGAATAGCCTTTTTTAACAAGCATCAACATGCGATAATTGATAGATTATAAAAGTATTGACATGCGAGTTTTTCAAAAATCAAACAAAATATTATCAAACAAAGGTGGTCGTGTAATAGAATAACCTTCCTTAGTATTACGATTATAAAAATTAGCCATGGATTGAAATTAGAAGCTTTCAAAAACTTATTTTTATGAATCACGCTCTGATACCACTTGAAAGTTCATTAGGGATGTTAAGCGCTTACGAACTAGTATCGAGGCTAACCAAGAGGGCGGTGAATTGGTATTTTAAAAAACTTTTCGATCAAATCATGAACTTAAACCAAAACACAATCCACCACAAAAAATAGTGAGTGCAGAAATTAAATGCGTAAGAAAAAATAAAGAAAGAACACACCAGATTTATAGTGGTTTGGTTAAAGCTTGACCTACGTCCGCTCCTCGAAGGCACCCTCCGAGTATTACACTAACTTAGTGTCTCTCCTTTAGCCCCCACACCTAGGTGAAGAAGCCCTTACAAAACCTCCCTTCCACCAACCCCGGTGCGACAGAGAACCGACACCTTTGCTTCCTCCTGAAGCGGGCAGAGAACCCAACTCCATTTGCTTCCTCCTGAAGCAGGTAGAGAATCTCGATCAATTACTGAAGAAGACCTCCCTTGAGCCTCTAAGAATGAGGAATGATGATTAGGGAAGACATCTTGGAACCTTGCTTTGAGCAACCCTTGTGAAACCCCTCACAAGCTCCCCCTCATAAGTTCCTCCATCTCTCTCCCTCTCTCTCCCTCTCCTCTAGGCTCTCCCAGGTCAAGACAGCAGCAAAGGATCCTTTGCTTGAGAAAAAATAAGTCTTTTAAATAGATTTTCATGAACTAACTTTATCATCCAGGATGATATTACTATCATCCTGTACGATCAGTACAAATTAAGCTCAATCAGCTAGGATGACTTGGGACGATTAAAAAATTATTTGTTTCTATTATCTAAGATGATAATATATCATCCTGTATGATTAGGACAAATCAAAAAATTTCATCCTAAACATCACCCTAGTTGTGAGTCTGGACGAAAACAAAATGACTTGATCATCTTGGCTGATTAGTTCAAATCTGCTCAAAATCGTCCAGAACATCGCTTTAAACAGATGATGTATGATTTTTTGTCATCCAGTTGTAATCAAGGTTTTTGAACTGATAATCCTGGCTGATCCTGCGATCGTCCAAGATGATATGATCAAATCAATCAACCTTATTTACTTTCCTTAATCACAAGATCAATTTAGGCATAACTAAACTCCATCGTCCTGGCCGATGTCTTGGATGATAATTAAAAAATAAAACTTCCTAAATAGATCTGACAGCTAATTCTTTCTGATTTGAGCTTATCATCCCAGCCGATACAAATATCTTCTAAGACAATATGCTTAATGATGGCTTCCTTAACTAGGATGCCCTACGAGTTACCGATCGTCCAAGACAATTTTTGAATCATCCCGGATGATGTTAGCAAAATAAAAAAACTCTAAGTCTGACAAAAAAATTTGACCCATGTGTGTGTGTAGGGTTACTTAGCATCAGGCCCCACAAAGATTATAATTGACATAAGAAAGGGAAAAAGTACATTATAAATTGACTCAGACCTAGTCTACCCAATTTTGAGCTCGTTCAAATTGTAGTTTTGATCCTGTGGACCTAAAATGTTAGTTGGCAAGCCAGTCGTAGTAAAATAGAAGTGTTCGCAATCATCAAAATTCTATTTCTAAAAATCAGATACGCAACAACATGAAGAGGAAGAAAGGTATTTAAAAGGAAAGGGTAATTAGTAAGGCCAAATTTGAATAAAACATTAATCTAACATTAAATCATGAAATAATAATATTATATTTGATGAATAATTCATTTATATTTAATAAATATAAGTTTATAATAGCTATAAAATAGTTAGTCATATGGATAAGACAAGAAGTTTTCATATACATCAAAAATAAGGCAAAAATGACTGCCTAAAAAATAATATTAAAATTGGATAATATTTATAAATTCATTTTAAATTCAATATAGCATCAAATAGGTCTGATTACATATCAATATCTATCTACATAATCCAATGAATCTAATGAAATTAAAACTAAGCCACTTATATATTAAAATAATATCATAATTAGCGAATTAAAAAAAATGCATATTTTCATGTATTTAAAGATATATTAAATATTCATATAATAATATGATGTAATTTAAATAAATTATTATTCATCAATAAATTTATATGAAACATGTTTAAGTCAAAATGAATACATAATAAATTTTTATCACATAAGCTTATTACAATTAATCTCCCTAATTAATTATCTTTCCATAATTGATAACAATGAAGTTTATTAACTTTATTTAATAAAGGAATCTTATAGAAATCAATATTAAGCTTATTATCCTTAATTAATAATATGTAAATCCTTTTAACATATTTTTAAATTGCAAATAAATCAAACCACGCAAGAAAAGATTAATCAACCTCTAACATACTCCTATATTAATATAAAAATCTTTAAGGTGTCCATCTTGGTCCATCTTGAGTTCTTTTTGCTCACTTTTTTTTAAGCTTGAGTTGTGCAATATAAATCGTATATAAGCAATTATCATGCATATCCATTAATTCATTACACATAATATACTTATCACACAAATTTAAACATCAAAGCATATGTTTATTGTCATCAAAACATCTAGAATAGGCCATCAGGTAGATAATATCAATAAAGGTGTAAATTAACCTTTTATCATTACTTTTAAGCATTAAAAAATATATATAATAAATGAGAATTATTTATGAATGCTAATTTGCTAAGAAAAAAAATTCTCCCCCTAAATATATTCATGTAAAATGAATTATGACCAACATATATAATTCTTCTCCTCCTTTTATATAATTCTTCTCTCCTTTGACAAGATAAAAAAGAATAACAACATATATATGAGAAACCTAATGATACATCTTAATATACAAAATCTCTTTTTAGCTAAAGGTTTTTGATAAAATTTCAGCTATTTGAGAATTTGTGTTTACAAAATCTATATCCACATGATCTCTAACAAAATGATCTCTAATCTCTATGTATTTAGTTAGTGAATGTTGTATAGGATTTTTTATTAAGCATATAGCACTTGTATTATGACATTTGATATAAATATTTTTAAACTTAATTCAAAAATCTTTTAATTGTTTCTTTAGCCATAACACTTGAACACAACTACTAGCACCTATGTACTCTATTGCAGCATTAGATAAAATAAAATAATTTTGTTTTTTAGAAGACCAAGAAATAAGTAATGATCATAAAAATTGAGAGGTTCTTTATGTACTTTTTCTATCAAACTTACAAGTAGAATTGTCTACATAAGAATGTGCAACTAAATTAGATGATAATACTTTTTGGGATACCATAAGCCTAACTTAGGAGTTCCAATCAAATAGTAAAATATTCACTAAACTACTATTAACTTGGGAATACCTTGAAATTTACACACAAACATACAACAAATATAATATCAGACATTCTTGTAGTAAGATATAAAAGTGAACCTATATTACTCCTATAAATCTTTTGATCTATTTATTTTCTTGATTCATCTAAATCAAGTCTAGTTGATGAGCTTATAGGGGTTTTACTCAATCTTAATTTCTTCAAATCAAACTTTTTTAATTATTCATTTATGTACTATGTTTGACATATGAATGAGCTAGACTCTAGTTGTTTTAATTGAATTTTTAAGGAAAAGGTGAGTTCTCCCATTATACTTATTTCAAATTCCTTTGATATTAACAAGGAAAACTCTTGGCATAAACTTTTATATTATTTCAAAAAATATATTATCAATATAAATCTTTATAATAATTAAATATTCTACAATATTTTATATAAAAAGAGTTATATATACCTTACCTTTTCTAAAATTATATTCAATTAAAAAGTTACTAAAGTTATTGTACCAAGCACATGGAACTTATTTTAAATCATATAATGCTTTCTTTAATTTATAAAAAATATTAAGAAAATTAATGCTTTCAGAACATGGTGGTTATTCTACAAATACATCTTGAACAATATACCCATTCAAAAAGGCACTTTAACATCCATTTGAAAAAGTATAAAGTCCTTGAAATAAGCAAAGGAAATGAGTAATCGAATGGCCTTTTTTCTTGCTATGGGTGCAAAAGATTCTTCAAAGTATATTCCTTATACTTGTGTACACCCTTGTACAATGAATCTAGCTTTATTTATAATAATACTTTTTAAGTCATTTAGCTTATTTTTATAGACGTGTTTAATTCCAATTATATTTTTATCATGAGGTCTTATGACATACTCCCAAACATAATTTCTTATAAATTAATTAAGTTTCACTTCCCTAGCAATTATCCAAAAATTATCTTGTAAAACTTTATCTATATTTTTAGGTTCAATCCTAAGGTTTCTCCAAGTCTTAACATCATTAAAAGGATCAACAATTATAAATTCTTTTGTCTAATTTCTATTATATCTCCATTATTTAGGCAATGAATTATCCTCCACTATCAGATTTACTTAAAGGATCCTTATCATTATTTAAAACAAAATACTTTCATCCAAAAATATGTAAATAACTAATCTTTGTTTTCTTTCAAAAAATATTTCATAAGCGGCCATTTTAAGAATAGGTCTTAAATAAACTTTATTGTAACCTAAAAATCCATGTTTATTGATTAAGCCTAAAAATACTTTGGAAGTTTATATTCATGTAACATTAATCTTGCTAATTCTACCAAAGTATAATTCTTTCTTTCAACTGTTGAGATAGTTGCTACTTAATTTTGCATGCTTGATATTTTTGTAACTTGTATGTTTTTTATTATTCCAAATATTATTACTTTGATTATTATTTCTCCTAACATATTTTGGAAGAATTGTTTTTCTCTTTTGTGTTCTAATATTTCAGGAAAATTATACTCCGGATTATGGAAGACTTCAAATCAAGAACAGTTTATAGTTTATTATAATTAAAGTGTATATTTTTACTTTTATTGAGTCTGTGAGAGTGTGATTGTAATTGAGTAACTGAGCACACACACACACACCAGAGGAGAGTTTAAAATTCATATTTTTAAACTAATAATACTATATGATATCACTTCATACAGGATGATCTGTTCAGTTATTTTTCACTACGAGCATATAAATAAATATAAATAAAAATATTTTTTCTAAGTATTGATCATGCGGGATGATTCCAGGTTCGTACAAGGATGAACGCCTTGGGTCTGTTCTCGCACGAAGATTAAATGGGATGATTCTAGGTTCGTATAAGGATGAACACCTCAGGTCTATTCTCGCACGAAGATCATACAGGATGATTCGAGGTTTATATAAGGACAAATGCCTTGGGTCTGTTCTCGCACATTAGAAAAAATCCAAATATGGATCATATAGGATCATTCTAGTTTCATAGAAGGATGAATGTCTCATGTCCATTTTCACTTATTTTGTCCTGACGTTCATATAGATAGAATTTGAAAATTTTCATACTGTTTGTCCTGGACGAACTTGGTTCATACCGAATGATGATCCTTTATAAAATGATTTTGTACTGATTCACAATAGGTTGGTACATAATAGTATTTGAATTGTTCATACGTATGAACATATGATCATACTGTACGATCGTGCATGCTCTAAATTGAAAAATTCAAATTTTTTGAACAGTTTTTTGTGTCTTTCGTATAAAAGGTCCATTAAAGACCAACATTAAAAAAATTTTCCTTGTGATTTTTCAAAGGAAATTGAAGGAGAGAGCATTAAAGAGTGTTTGAGGGAGATTTCTGTCTTGTGGTGTGTGAATGGTTCACAAGGTTACTCAAAGGTAAGGATCTCTATGTGTGATTTGAGCTTTTCGCTCTTCCTCTTATCTTTCTAGATTGCTTGTGAGAAAATCTTTAAAAAAGATCCAGTTCTCTACCGACACTTGGCGAGTACGAACAACCGAAGGTACTCTGCCTACACTTCGAGGGTGTGAAAGCATGAAAGTACTCTCTCTACACTTGGAGGGTATGAAAGGATGAAGGTACTCTGACTACACTTGGAGGGTGTAAAAGGACGAAGGTACTCTGACTACACTTGGAGGGTGTAAAAGGATGAAGGTTCTCTGTCTACACTTGGAGAGTGTGAAAGGATGATGGTTCTCTGCCACACCGATGATTGGTGGAAGAGAGTTTTGAAAAGGCTTGTCCGCTATACTGGGGAGAAAAAGGAGCGTCACTTTAGTAATAGTAAAATACCTAAAAAGGGACACTTTAGGGAGTGGATGTAGGTCATGTTTGATCGTACCACTATAAATTTTTGTGTGTTATTTTAATTTCCACTGCTTACTTTAAGTTATTTTAATTTTGTGGTTGAAAGTTTTATTTTTGAAACTTTAATTGACTTACCTTTTTGGATCAATCAGTTTCATATTTTAAAATTCAAGAAAATTTTTAAAATCATCAATTCAACCCCTTCTTGGTTAGCTTTGGGACATAAGCTTAGGTTTAACATCCTATTTAAGATTTAATAAGAATCAACAAGTTGTATAAGAGCTTTATTTCAAAACCATAAATTTAGACTACTTTTTAAAAAATGAGCATAACTTCTTTTGGAAACTGGAACACACTAGAAGGGTATTTGATCACTAAACCTCATTTATTTGATAACATTCCTTTCAATTTTTTGAAAACATGCATGTCTACATTTTTACAGTCAATAGATTATCGTACGTGCATCTTAGTTTAAGAAGTGTATATAAAACTAATTAGATTAGTTGATGGTATTAGAGTTGAAACACCATTTGTAGATTAGACTTTAGAAGAACGTGACTTAGCACAACTATTCTCATTACAAATCAGGGACCGGTTAACTAGAGATTTTTCCCCTATCTTACGAGTCTAAGGTAGGGTTTCTTTTCTTTTGGGGTACAGGTTCCCCACAAGGGGAAGCCCTTGTGGATCCCCAAGAAAAATCAGGGTTATAAGAAAACCTTCTAAATACCACCCGAGCCCAAGCTGACTAAAGAGGCAACGGAAAGAATTTTGAAGCTAAACTGAAACCTTTTTTAATGAGATTGTCCTCCGTAGGAATAAATTTACATAAAATTCTCCACACAAACACAGAATCCGTAGAAGGGATGCTCTTATGCCAGATTTGAGAAAAAATAATGTCAATATTACCTTTATCTCTAAAGGAGTACCAAGCATTCTTATGGTGAAAACCACCATATTTGGATAAGTCACATAAAATAATATCTTTGGAAGTAGTATTAATAAGAAGGTTTAAGATATGGTGAATAATATAGTCTGGAATCATACTAAAAAGTTTATCATAGTCCTAACAATTCTCAATAAAGAAAAACTTAACTTTAATAGATGTAGAAGAAGTAGTCATCATGATAGAATCAATAGAATCTTTACGTAACCATTTATCTTGCCAGAAAAAAATATTAACTTGACCAAGCCCCCAAGAAATAAAGGGCTCCACCTCCCATTTGATCTTGCAAAGCCTTTTCTAATCTTTAGAATCCTCAAGTTTAGGAGATATATTAGTCCGATGGTTCCCCACACAATATTTAGAGATCATAAAGTTAGCCCACATATTCTCTTTAGTGCATAAATTATGCCAAAGTTTAAAGGAGAAGGCCTTAACAAGGTATTGTAAATTTTTGCACCCAAGACCACCTTTAGCCAAAACGCCACAGCACTTCTCCCAAGCAGCCCAAGTAATTTTAGAAGAAGAGGAAGTACCTTTCGACAAGAACTTGTTAATAAACTTGTGTATCCTACTGCAAACAGCTTGAGTAGGAAAAGTAGTTTGAAACATATAAATAGGTAAAGCACAAATAATACTTTTGATCAAAGTGACTCTACCACCAAAACTAAGAAAGTTAGAATCCCAAGATAAGAGCTTATTCTGAACATAAGCAATAAGATCACCAAACAAAAAAGTCTGTCTTCTACCTTTAAATAGAGGAACATCAAGATACTTGATAGGCAAGTTAGAATGAGTAAAACGAGTAGCATCTTTAGTAGCTAAAATATGCTCATTGGAGATCCTCTTAGAAGCAATAAAGCAGCATTTATTTTTACTAAAATAATGGACACTAACCATTTCAAAAAGATTGAAAAACTCTATAATTTTATGAATTCTATTATTAGTCACATTAGTAAAAATAATAAAGTCATCCGCAAAGCATAAATGGGATATATGGAAATCTCCCAATGTTCTAAAGTAAAGACTAGGATTAATCTCAAATAAATTAAAATGACACCTAGACATAAACTCAGCCTAAATAATAAAAAGGACAGGGGAAATAGGATCACCCTGCCTTAAGCCATGACAATATTTGAAGAAACCATGATTGGAGCCATTGAGAATGATGGAAAAATAAACATTTTTAATACAATTCTTAATAAGATTAATAAATACAGAGTTAAAACCAAAAATCTCAAGCATAAAGTAAATGAAATTCTAATTAATATTGTCATAAGCCTTAGCAATATCAAGTTTCAACATCACATTTCCCCCTCTAACCCTAACATCCAAATCCTGACTTAATTCTTGAGCCAAAAGAATATTCTCCATGATAGCCCTACCTTTCACAAAACCTATTTGATAAGGAGAAATAATTTTAGGTAAGATTGAAGAAAGATGATTCAAAATAATTTTAGAAACTAATTTGTTGAAGAAAGTATAAAGACTAATAGGACGGAAATCATTCCAAGTTTGAATAGAATTGTTTTTAGGAATAAGCACTAAGGAGGTAGAAGTAAAAAATTTAGGGATAGGATTACCAGCAAAAAAAATCCAAAATAGCATAAAAAATATCATTATGAATAATGTGCCAATATCTTTGAAAGAATAGAGTTGTGAAACCATCAGGAACCGCCACAAAATAACTATTCATGCGCAACAAAGTTTCTTTAACCTCCTCAAAAGAGGGAGGCCTATAAAGAGAATCCTTATCCTTAAGGGATCGAAGGTTGGGAATAAAAGAGTGATCTATAACATAAATAGGAGCGTAATCATTATTAAAATGGTTTTGAATAAAAGCATAGCTAAATTAGCAATCTCAAGAAGGTTATCAAAATAGGAGCCATCCTCCCTTTAGATGTTGTTGAAATTATTCTTAATCCTTTTTCTCTTAATTAAGGCATGGAAGTATTTAGTATTATTATTATCCTCAACCAAGTGCTTAGCAGCAGCTTTCTACTTCCAAAAGACCTCTTCTTGATCTTGAAAATAAAAAAAATAAAAAAATCAAATTTTGACTGCGTTAACAAGGAAAAATTAGCATCAAAAGGACCATTCTGACATAAATTCTCATTAGAAGTTACACATTGTTCAGCTTCCTGAGAGGCAATCACCACAAATATGTTCTGCTACAATAATTTTCCACAATCAAGGCCACCTGCCTATTGCATATATCCTTAATTAAGCTATAGGAAGTGCAAACCTCTAAAGTCTATGATCATGACTTCATTTAATAAGTTTTTCCTTGGCTAACAGTCGCTTCCACCTGAAAGACAGACATGTCATCCCTATCAAACACTAAACACATTTTGATTCCACCAATTCAGAACTTGTTTCAACCTCTTAAGCTTTAACCAGAGTCTTTTCATACCAAAAATAGAATTATCAAGACGTAAAGGGGCTTGCCAATTATAACTAACAATATCAAAAAAGAAATTATTAAATAACCTCATATTTTGGAATTTGAAGTGAGAAGAAGCATTAAAATGACTATTCTTAATGTTGATAAGCATAGCAGAATGATCAGACAAAGTTCTACTAAGATGCTGCACACTAGTGTAATTAATAGAATTAATCCAAGAAGCATTAAAAAGCACACGGTCAATTCTTTGCCATAAGTGACCCCTACTCCAGGTAACGTTATTGCCAACAATCCAAATATCAATCAAATTACAAGATAAAATCACATTATTAAAATCAAACATAGAACAATAAGAAGGGGAAGACCCACCAATCCGTTTAGAAGGGGTAGTGATAGCACTAAAGTCACCACCAACCAACCAAGGCAAATGACATATACTATGAAAATTCATAAGCTGATCCCATAATAATTTTCTAATGTAAAGGCAAGAGGTAGCATACACAAAAGATGCACAACAATGAAAATTAAAAGCCTCAATTTTATAGTGCATGACCAGATTAAAATATCTCATAACATCAATTTCAATAGTATTTTTTCCAAAATAAATTAGATTTTGTTAGCCACATTCGAAGTGGCATGGTTAAAACACAACAAACAAGAGGTACTAAGCAACTTAAAGTAATTTAGGACCATTAAAGTATCAATCAATGAGAGAGAAGCTCTGCATTTTCTTTCTAGAGAGAGAAAGTTTAAATTTCTATTTTTGTCGGTTTCTTGTCTTCGGCCATGGCAGCTTTTTGCCAACTGCCGTCGAATCCTCCAAATCTCCTTCCTCCAACTGATCATCAGTTTTTGTCTGATCGATCATGCTCTCCTTCTTCCATACGCTCTTTCAATTCAAGTAAAGATGATCAAACGATTTCAAGATCAGGTTTTAAACCACTGATCATTAGAGAAGGATTTGGTTCTATCGCTCAATATGATAAATTGCTTTCTTCTACCGAAGGAAAGGGTAAAGGTCCGGTCGAACCATTGACCTCTGCCTATGGTAACATGGATCAAACTCTCCCAATTGCTGGTCCTATTTCTAATGGGTTAACCTTTGGATCTCTGTAACGTGAAGTTTATGATTCTTCGATTTTGATTCCTAAAGCTGATTTAATGGTAGGCAACACCGAAGGATCCCTTAATCATAATTTATTGGTTAAGCCAGTGAATCCTGAAGGCACTTTTGTTGATCATGATAACACTGTTTCATCGGGTGCTAAACCTGTTGATGAAATTGGCAACCTGAAAGACTCCTTTCTCAATCCTTGGAGAAAACCTCAACATCTCAAAATCAATTTTGAAGCAATTTCCACTGAAATTTCTTCTGATAGGGTGGCGGTAAAATTGAACATTGATCAAGAACTTGTTAAATCATAGATCCTCACCAACTCTATTATGCTGAAGGTTTTCGAAAAGAATATCTCCTTTTCGGTTTGTAGCATCGAGATACAAAAATAATGGAATAGATTTGTTAATTTTCACTTAACTTCCTCTGGTCCGAATTGGATTCTTTGCTCGTTCAAGTCCTCTACAACTATGGAGGAAGTTCTCAGCGAGGGGTCGTGGTACATTGGAGGCCATATTGTTGGATTGGACAAATGGTCCCCTTCTTTTTCTCCTTTATCCCTCAGAAGTTTATCTGCCCTTGTTTGGATTCATTTTCCTCAACTGCTATTTTTACTAAGATTTTCCTACTTGTGTTTGCCATCATCAAAAAGGGGGAGATTTTTACAAATCTGTTTTTAGATTATGATTTTGATGATAGCAAACATATCTTGCTTCACTACGACTGCTTTTTTCTACTGACTTTTCAGGACTCAAAGATCGAACGGAAATCAGAATCAGCTCAAGATGGGGTAGATTAGGGTTGAGTCAGTCTGTAATTTTATTTTTTCCCTCTTTAGTCAATTGTAATAATTGGTGTGACTAATGCAAAGTAACCCTACACACACACACTTGAAAGACTTAGAAATTCTGTTTTTACTCAAATCGTCCAGGACGATATTTACATCGTCTTGGACGATCTAGCTTAAAACAAAAATTCTAATCAGGGGTTCTTAATTAAGGCTGCCATCATTAGCAAATCGTCCTGGACGATATGACTATCGACCAGGACGATAGGATCAAAATAGAAAGAAATTGCTGCCATAAACAATTAAGGTATTCTGTATTTTTGAAAATCGGCTAGGACAATCTTGGATCGGCCTGGACGATATTCATAATTATGCCTTAATTAATCAGACAAATCAAGGAAGTAATTAAGGATGATTGATACGATCACATCATCCTGGATGATCGCAGGATCGGCCAGGATGATCTATTCAAAAACCATTAGTTACTCCTGGACGATTACCATCGGCCAGCACAAATTCAGGGCGATGCTCTGGACGATTTTCCTCTGATTTGAACTGATCGACCTGGACGATCGTGATATTATCTGGGATGATTAAGCCAATTTTTAATAATCCAGTTTGCATTCAGGGAGATGCCCTGGCCGATCTCATGGGATTTGTACGGATCGGCCATGACGATTTTCATATCGTTTTGGACGATATTGTCGATAACTTGCAATTAATGAGCTCCTTTGAAGCTCTTCTATTTAAGAGCTCTTGTTTAAACATCTTTATGATCCTTGGCTGCTGTCTTAACCTGAGAAAACCTAAAGGAGAGAGAGAGAGAGAGAGAGAGAGAGAGAGAGATAGAGAAAGAGAGAGAGAGAGAGAGAGAGAGAGAGAGAGAGAGAGAGGATCTTGTGAGGGGGAGCTTGTGAGGTGATTCACAAGGGTTGCTCCAAGCATTGTTCCACTTCTTCTTCCTAGAGTCTCTTATCCTTGGAAGGGTTGGGAGAGGTAAGTTCTAGCAAACGATCGAGGTTCTCTGCCTCCTTCAGGAGGAAGCAAAAGGAGGAAGGTTCTATGCCTTACCGGGTGTGGAAAAAAGAGGTGTTTGTAAAGGCTTTTCCGCTTAGCTGTGGGGGCTAAAGGAGAGTTACGATTGTAGTGCAATACTCGGATGGCGCCCCCGGGGAGTGGACGTAGGTCGAGTTGACCGAGCCACTATGAATTTCTGTGTTCATATTTCTTGCTTCCGTACTTTAAATTTCCTCGCTTATTTTTCTTATGGTGTGATTTTGGTTTATGAGATTTTACTTCTTTGTGAAATGAATTTTTAAAATACCAATTCACCCCCCCTCTTGGTTAGCTTGCGCCAGTTCTATAGGGCTTAACATCCGTAATGAACTTTCAGAGTGGTTAGAGGTAATATCCACCAAAGGTACCGAAATAAGTTGAGGAGCATCCATAGGTTCAGTAGAAGCCATCTCAGCACCTAAAACCCCAATAGATTATTTCAAAGAGTTCTTATCCGAACACAGGTGAGGGTGTTTCCAAAAACATTCATTCAAACCATGCCCATTCGTTTTATAGAAAGAACAAAAAATAAGTAAATTCTCAAACTCAAATTTTTGGAAATAACCTTTGGTTTCAGACCCAATCCAAATTTTATTTGGATGTTTCTTAGAAACATCCAATTCAACCAACACCATCGCAACTGACGGCCTCGAAACTGAAGCTGTAGCTTGATCAGTTTGTAAGGGACAGCCGAAGATAGAAGCCTTACCAAAAAGAATTTGATGGTTAAAAAAATGTAATCACAAATTAGGAGAATATCTAAACCGAAGCAATAGGAGATTCCTCCCTAACATCAAAATACGGAGTCCATTTTAATAAACGCGTTTGACATGCTTGAATATAATATGATCTTCTAGTAAAAATTCGACTATAGTCAAGGTTATTGGTCAGTTGAATGGCAACTTGCCTTTGATCGAGTAAACCCACAAGAAATGATCCAGAGAGCTTAAGATTAATGATGAACTTGCGAATGGCATCAAGATTAGGCCTTCTCAAGACAAATTTACTAACCAAAGTTAAGACATAAGGAGCAGCTAGTTGTTCCATCACAAAATCCTCAAAAAGAAGAGCCGGACAACCCTTAAATGAAAACTGAACAAATTTAAATTTTAGAGAAGATGAAGAAGAGCTAGCGAGAGCCACTTTGAAAGATTGAGTTTTCCCCTCAAAACTAAAGGAAGAAACAGGGTTCGATGATGACAGGGTCATCATCATATCACTTGAAAAATAAAGAGAAAAACAAACTCAAAGCACGACAAAGATCCAGTAGAGAAGAGCAACATGAAAGAATCGAAACAACAACAAAAATCCAAGCAGGAGGGCCAAAATCGAGCCCACGAATGGAAGCCCAGAAATCACCTCAGAGTAGAGAGAAGTACCTTCTGTTGGGTTTAGGGTTTTTTTAATTCAGTGTCTACTTTGTTAGCTTTAGGACTAGTCGTTAGAGTTTAACAACCCTCATGAACTTTTAAGTGGTATTAGAGTGAGATTTATAAATTGAGATTTAGAAAACTTTTGAAAAAAGATATATGGCTCACTTTGGAATTTCTAACACTATGGAAGGACACTCAATAACTAGACCACCTCTATTTGATAGCATTCCTTTTGATTTTTTGGAAAACTAGCATGTCCACCTTTTTACAATCAGTTGATTATGACATGTGGACTTTAGTACAGGATGGTTATTCTGCACCTTTTCATTCTAATAAATGGCATTAAAACTAAAATTCAAATGTTTTAACTAGTTTTTGTGCTTTAAATTATTAGGATTATATCCGTATTTCAACTTGTTCAACTGGTAAAGAGATTTGGTAAAAGTATGCATTACATATGAATATACAAAGGAAGTAAAACAATCTAGGATAAACATTCTTTTTCATGATTATGAACTTTTATGCATACAAACCTAGCATGGTTCCTTGGAAATATCACATATTAAATAAGAAAATGCATATAAGAGATTAGAAACACTTGCATCTAAATTAGATAATAAGAAGAATATACTGAAAGTTGAAAATTCAAATCTTGAAAGTGCAAAAAAAAAATTCAAATCAAAATAAATGCATTGAAAGAAAATAAAGAACCACCTTCACTTGAAGAGTTTTATAATCCATCACATCAATATGCATCATTCAAACCAAGAAAGAGGCACCATAACATAAATAGATTAGTAAATCATTTTCCTCATGTTAGATGCTTTTCTTATGGCATGCTAGGACATATCTCCCACATTTTCACAATTCACCGTAGAAAATATTTGGTGTTGAGTCAAAAACTTCAAAATTTATAGTATAGCAAGCATGTAATTCAATCTTCTTTTTATAAGAAGGGACCTAAACTTATTTCGGATCCTAATTATAACAAATGATTATTTTTATAGGTGTGCTCTCATAAAATGCCTTATGAGAGCATGTGGTACCTGGACATTGGATATTCAAGACACTTGATCGAAGATGCAAATCAATTCATTTGGCTAGAGTCCAGGGCAGGAGGCATGGTAACACTTAGAGATAACACCACTAATAAAGTGGTTGGATTAGATATAATAGGAAACTCTAAGAATTTTATTATTAAAAATGATTTACTGGTACATGGCCTGGAATATAACTTACTTAACATAAGCCAACTTTGTGATAAAGGATTTAGTATTAAATTTTTGTCTACCAGTTGTATGATTAGCTTAAATAGAAATATCATTCTATAAGAAAAAAGAATCAATAATGTTTACATGCTTGATTTAAACTGTGTTGAACCTGCTACTTCTTTTTGCCTAAAAAATGTAGTTAATGAAATTTATTTATGGTTTCTGACAGTGTTTCATGAAAGCTTGAAAAATCTTTGGAAAATAACCCAAAAAGACTTAACGAGAGAAATTCCCAAACTATAGTTCACTGAGGACCACCTCTGTGATGTCTGTCTATTACGGAAATATGTCAAATCCTCTTTTCACTCAATCAAAGACATTAACAGTTGTAAACCCTTAGAAGTCCTACACATAGATCTTTTTGGATTGGTTAGCACTGCAAGCATAGGAGGGAAAGTCTTTAGGTATGCGATTGATTATGATTATTCAAGGTTTACTTGGGTTATATTCCTATCTTATAAAAGTGAATCATTCGAAGAGTTTAGGTCTTTTTTCACTTGGATTTAGAGGAAGCAAGGTTATGAAATTTGGACAATTTGTAGAGAACATGGTGGAGAATTTAGAATGAAAATTTTAAATCTTATTGAATGGAGTAAGGGACAAACCATAATTTTTCAGCTCCTAGAACTCCTTAGTAGAATGTGATTGTTGAAAGAAAGAATAGGACCCCAGTAAAAGCTGCTAGAACCATATTAGCAAAGTACTTACTTCCTAAATACTTTTGGGCAGAACTAGTGAATACAAGCTATTACATTCTTAATAGGGTAAATCTTAGATCCAAGTTGAACAAGACAACCTATGAATCTTAAAGGTAGGACACTTTACCACTCTTACCTTCATGTCTTTAGATGTTAAGTATTCATTATGAATATTGGGAAATCCCTTTTAGGAAAACATGGCCCTAAATCAGAAGTGTTCCTAGGTTACTCAAATGTTGGGAAATCCTATAGAGTTTTCAATAAAAAAAACTGGTAGTTTAGGAGACCACACTTGTTATATTTAATAAATATAATAATTTTGGAGGGTCTAGTCTATAAGAAGAAGATGTTGTAGAAGTCACCCAAGGATTAGAATTTGCAAATCTAGAGGAAAGGATAGAACCTAAAATACTTTTCTTAGAGAATGGAGATATTCTTCAAGTAATCCAAAAGAGTTGGTCTTAGGAGACCAAGGTAAAGTTGTTAAAACTAGGCATGAACTTAGAATAGAAGTAAACCACTCTACTTTTATTTCAATGCTTGAACACACCAACATAAATCAAGCCCTATCTGATGAATTCTTGATCCTAGCCATATAAGAAGAGTTGAATCAATTTATGAGAAATGATGTTTTGAAACTTATTGAAAGACCTAAAAACCAAAGTGTGGTTGAAACTAAAAGGTTTCAAAAAATAAAATGAATGATTCCAGTATAGTGGTGAGGAATAAATCAAGAAGTGGGGAGAAGTGGGGCTAAGAGGTATAAACAAATAGAAGGGATCGACTTTGGAGAGACCTGTACCCCTATAGCTAGATTGAAAGCTATTAGGGGGTTACTAGCCTTTACTTGTTTTAAGGGATTCAAATTGTACCAAATGGTTGTTAAGAGTGACTTTCTAAACGGGATAATAAAAGAAGATGTGTATGTTGAACAACCCCAAGATATTGAAAATTCATAATTTTTTAATCATGTGTTCAATTTAAAAAAGGCATTATATGGACTAAAACATGCACATTGGGCATGCTATGAATGGCTAAACATATTCCTACTAAAAAAAACCTTTATTAACGGGAGCGCATGAATTCGTTAAGTTTGTTAACCCCTTATGAACTAGCCCGGGGCTAACTAAGCGTGGGGGTGAATTAGTAGTTTTAAAAATTCTTAATTTCAAAGTAAAATCTTTTTGAATTCTTTTTAAATATTTTAAAACAAAGACAATCAACCACAGAATTTAATATGCATAAAAGTAAAGTATGGAAGTAACACAGAAAGAACACACCAGATTTTCTAGTGGTTTGATCAACTTGACCAATATCCATTCCCCAGAGCCTATCCTTTTGCACTAAAATATAGTGACTCTACTTTTGCACCCACAGAAAGGCAAACAAGTCTTTACAAACTCCTTTTTACTAACCTTGATGAGGCAGAGAACCCAACCCTAAGAAGAGCGTAAAATTTCCCATAACTTGGAACTTGCTATAAATGATCGTCTAGGATGATCGACAAATCATCATATATGATTAGGGTATTTCAGCCATTTCACCCTTGATGATCTGAGTGGGCTGGACAGTTATAACACACTGTTTGTTCCATCATCCTGTATGATTTGTTCAAAATCATACATATCATCCAACACATCATTCTGGTCATCTAAAATATACATGCTGGATGATGAATAAATATAACTTATCATCTAGGATGATTCTTTGATCATCCTATTTGATTAGTTCAAAATCAGGGATTATTATCCAACAAATCTTTCTGGTCATCCAGGAGATACACTTGGATGATGAAGAATTTTAAATGATCATCCAGCAAATAGTTCTGGTCATTCGGGTGATTAAGAATAAAAATAAGGTTTTTCTAATTGATCATCCAAGATGATATGGATCGATCAATCAAATCTTAATTACTTTCCTTAATAACCTGACTAATTTGGGCATGATTGTAATGAATCATTCAGTATGTATATGATTAGAACAAAATCCTTAAAATAAAATCTTGCCTAAATGAGGTTGGCGGCAGTGATTTTCTAATTTGAGCTTGTCATCCAGGATGATGTAAATATTGTCCATGATGATTTGCTTAATTTAGTAGACTAAACACATATGCCCTAATTACAGTTTCTATTTTTAATTAATCATTCAGGATAATTTTGGATCATCCTGTACGATGTGATCAAAAATAGATAACTCTTAAACTTAAAGAAATTCTCCCCCTGAGTGTGTGTGTGTAAGGTTATTTAGCATCTGGATCAACCTTATTAAATTTGACTCAAGAAAAGGTAAAACTATTATAATTATACTTACAAACTATCTCAATCATAATCTACCCATACTTGAGCTGGCTTGAATTGCAATTGACTTTGTGGACCTAAAATGTTAGTAGGCAGACAATAAAAACAAATGTGCAGTAGTAATAGTAGTTAGAAAATAGGAATGTCAAAAAAGTTTGCTATCATCAAAATTATAATCCTTGAATCTAAATTTGTAATAATCTCCCCCTTTTTGATGTTGGCAAACAATTTTTAGGAAATTCAACTCAAGAAAATTAATAAGACTGAAACATAAAGTAAAGGAGAATAGTACGAACCAAGCAGTGTAAATTTTATTAAAACAAGCATGTTATATAATAGACATAGTACAAACACTAAATGAACAATGATATAATACAATGAAACAACTTTAACTCTAACACTAACACTGCTCCCCCTTTTGACATCACAACAAGGAGGAAATAAAAAAGAAATACAAGGAAAAAAATATAAAATAGAAACTAACAGCAGTACAAAATCATCACATAAAAAATTTTAATATGATCAAGTAAGAATATGATAAAATTTTCATGTGATTGAATTAAAAATTTGTAAGAAAATGGGTTAACATTGTTAAAATCCAAAAAATAGTAAACAACAGATCCTGTTAACCCCAGCTCAAAGTTCTTACACGACAAACCATCTTTCAAAACTAAAGATCAAACTTAGAAGATTCAATTAGGTAAGAAAAAGTGATCAGTTCAAAACTTCATTTGAAAGAAATATCTTTTAGAATAATATAACAAAGTAATTATTCACAATCATAAATTTCGAAATCAAGTCTTTAGAAATATCAAGTGTCACATGAATTCTTCTAATATTTAAAGGTTTGAAAGAGAAGGAAGCTTTCTTTCTTGTGGGCTTATTTTACGCCTCTTATCAATTGGTTGGCACACTTTGCGCATCTTTAGATTTTTGATACACTTTGTGTATCTTTCAATTTTTTTGGAGATCATTGCGTAACTTTTAGTTTTTCTTTTTGGGCTCCTTTATGCCTCTTGTCATTTTTGTAAGCTAGCTACCTTTTAAAACTTTTAAATACTCTCAGTTGTGAGAATATCTTCCATATATTAGAGAAAAAAATCTTAATATCTAATATAAGGAGTAAACCACAAAGCAGAATCAAATTCATATGGTAAATGCAACAGTAAGATTAAGAAAGCCTAGAAGTGATTTAATAACTTTGAACATTATTTATATAAGATAGATTACTATAAGAAGATAGAAAATATCTTAATTGCAAAGTTCAGTTATTAATCTGAGATAAACTTTTATTTAGAAAAGAAAATTACACTGCTAAAAGGAGTTAGAGGAAGGGAAATAATCAACGATATTTCTCCCTTTAACTTATTTAATAATGTCTATCATTGATTCTGAAATTTCAAAAAAAAAAAGGCACAAAAATCAACAATCAAAACAAAAACAAAAAAATCATGAGAAAACAAAAAATTCAGTGTTAAAAAATCACCAGGTTATACATTTATGTCAATCACACCTATTATAGTCCTTAAGATGTCAAATGTGCCAAAGGCTAGTGGTTTAGAAAAGATGCCAGACAGTTGGTTTTCAGTTGCTGCATAGTGTAGCTCAATGTATCCTTTGGTAATAATGTCCCTAATAAAGTGATGTATTATATCAATGTGTATGGTCCTTGAATGTTAGATAGAAATTTTAGAGATGCAGATGGCACTAGTGTTATCACATATAATTGAAATTGTATCTACAGATAATCATAAATTATGAATTTGTTGCTTCAACCAAAGGACTTGGGCCACACACATTCTTAAGGTAATATACTCAACTTTAATAGCAGAAGGTGTAATAGAATTTTGCTTTCTACAGGACCAGGCGACTAAGGACTATCTTATGAATTAGCAAGTTCCAGATGAGCTCTTTTTATCCACCCTATACCCTATAAAATTAGAATTAGAATATCTAATAATTTCAAAAGAAGTGCTATGCCTAGGATACTAGATTCCTATGTTTTAGATCCCTAAGATATATCTAAGGATTCTTTAGGTTCAGCTTGAAATCTAGCATAGAGATAAACTCTAAACATTATATCAGGTTGGCTAGCAATCAAGAAAAATAGTGATCCAATTATTCCTCTATACTTCTCTTGATGAATTGATTTTCCATTTGAATCCTTATCTAACTGGACACTGGAGCTCATGGCAGTGTTTATTCACTTGGATTTTCCATTTCATATTTCTTCAAGATATCCTTAATGTATTTTGATTGATTAAGAATGGTCCCATCGTCCATTTATCTTTTTCTAAATCCTCTATGGTAGGACAATTCTCCCATCATATTCATCTCCAATTCTTTACTCATTGTTTTATAAAAATCATCACATAACCTTTTATAAGAAGGTCCAAAAAGTATATCATCAATATATATCTTAATAATGAGTAACTCATCTCATACTTTCCTAAAAAAAAGGGTGGTGTCTATGCTCCCCTTAACAAACTTCCTCTTAAGAATGAATGTGTTAAGCCTCTCATATAGAGCTCTATGTGTCTTTTTTAATCCATATAATACCTTTTTTAATTTGTAAAAATGATTTGGAAATTGGGAACTCTCAATACCTGGGTGTTTCTCTTCAAACACATGTTCTTTTATTACCCTGTTTAAAATGGCACTCTTGACATCCATTTGGAATAGCTTAAATCTTTTATAATAGGCAAAGGCTAGTAGCACTCTAATTACTTCCAATCTTGCTACAGTGGTAAAAGTCTTCTCGAAATCAATCCCTTCTATTTGATAATACCCCTTAGCCACCAATCTTGCCTTATTCCTAACCACTAAACCAGAATAATTCATCTTACTTTTAAAGAACAATTTGGTTCCTACTACACTTTTTCCCTTCAGTCTTTCTATAAGCTCCCAAACATCATTCCTAATAAATTGGTTTAACTCCTCTTGCATGCCTAACATCCAAAAATTTATCAGGAATGGCTTGGTTGATGTTGGTGGGTTCAGTCATTGAGATGAAGGCTAAGAGGTTAACTTTTTTTCTAAGTCCACGCCTAGTTCTAACACATTCAGAAGGGTCTCCTAAGATAAGTTATTTAGGAAGACTCAATGAATATCTCTAATCTCTAGGCAAAATGTGTCTAGGTTCTACCCTTTCCTCCATATTTATAGTTTCTACACCTTGGGTAATCTCACCTTCTTCATCTTCTTCCTCAATTCTAGACTTCTTAGAATTAGATTCATCAAAAACTACATGAGTAGTTTCCATCACCACAAAAGTCCTCTTATTAAACACTCTAAATAATTTCCAAACACTTGAATAGCCCAAGAACACTCCATCAAATTTTGGGTCAAAATTTCCTAAGAGTGATTACGCATTATTTAGAATGAAAACCATACAACCAAATATGAAGAGGTGAGAAAGATTAGGTATCCTACCCTTAATGATCTCATAGGGTGTCTTATTCAATTTGAATCTAATATTCACCCTAATCAACACATAATAAGCTGTATTTACCATTTCAGCCCAAAAATATTTTTGAAGTGAATACTCAGCAAGCATGGCTCTAGTGGCGCAACTAAGGTCATGTTCTTCCTTTAACTACCCCATTCTGCTGAGGGGTTCTAGGAGCTAAGAAGTTGTGACAAATCCCTTGATCTTCATAGAAGGTTCCAAATCTCTCATTTTTATACTCTCCACCATGGTCACTAGGAATGTTCAAGATATCATAACCTAGCTTTTTTTGAATCTAAGTGGAGAAAGATTTTAATTCATCAAATGACTCACTTTTATATGATTGAAATCTAATCCAAGTGAGCCTCGAGTAGTCTGAATCTATAAAAAATCCAAAGTCTTTTCCCCCTAAGCTGGCAGTGCTAATAGGTCAAAATAAATCCATGTGAAGGTTCACTGAAGGTTTAGAGGTGCTAATGTCCTTAATGGATTGGAAGGATGATTTGACTTATTTTCCTAGTTGAAAGACATCACATAGTTGGTCCTTAGAGAATTTTAGCTTGGGGATTCCTTTCACTAAGTCTTTTTGGGTTACTTTTATATGTATTTTCATACTAGAATGATATAATCTCCTATGACACAACCAAGTCTCATCAACAATATTTTTTAGACAAAAAAGATGCATCACATTCAATATTATTTAAATCAGGCATGTAAATATTATTAATCCTTTGCCCTAACAAATAGTATTGTTATTCAAGCTAAAAATGCATGTATTTGACAAAATTTTTATGATAAAGCCCTTATCACAAAGTTGATCGATGCTAAGCAAGTTGTGCGTCAAGCCATAAACAAGTAAAATATTTTTAATTAAAAGGTTCTTGGAGTTTTCGATTGTAACTGCGCCCACCATTTATCTGATGGTGTTGTTTCCAAGAGTGACCTTACCTCCAACCTTGTCCTCCAGCAAAATGAATTGATTGGCATCTCCAGTCATGTGGTGTGAGCATCTGTTATCTAGATACAACATGCTTTCATAAGATCTTTGGTGAGAACACACCTACAAAATCATTAGACATTATATTTAGGAACCCAAAAAAGTTTTTCTCTTCTTATCGAAAGAAGAATGCATTGAATGTGTGTTATGTAATTTCGGACTCCACATAAAATGTGTTCTATACTAAATGATACATATGTGAGAAATATGTCTTGCCACATAAAAAATATCTAACACTAGGAAAAGAGTTTATTAATCTGATCTGGTTATAGTGCCTCTTCCTAGGTTTTAAAATTTTTGGCTTCAAATTAGTATTAAAATTTTTTTCAAGTGTGGGTAGAATCCTATTTTCCTCAAATGCTTTCAATTTAGCTTTAAAAAAATGTTAGTAGATTCTAAAACAATATTGTAAACATTCAAACAGTGCTCCCTACTCTCAGATTCATAGCTAAATATTTTAAAATCATTTTCAAGTTCAGTGTAGGATGATTTCAATAATTCATTCTATTTTTTTAGTTCATTAAACTCATGCAATAGTTTCATGTGATTGATATCAAGTGTGGAATGATCTTTAACCAAAATTTCACACTTTTTTTATAAAATTAAAAATTCAAGTTTTAAGCTAGCATGCAATTTTTTAAGCTTTCTATAAGATGAATGAATTCTCTCAGAAACTTCAAGCAATTAATCGTATGATAGTTCGCATACCTCTTTTTGGTCAGTCTCATCCACCATCAAACCCAAGTTTGTTGTCTCCTCCTCATCTTAAATCTCAAAGGAGTTAAATGTAGAATATGCCAAAAAATCCTAATAGATCCATTTCTTGTTCTTCCTGAACTTGGCTTCTCCTCACCCTTCTCCTTCCTTGGGTGAGCCTTAAGTATAGGACAATCATCTTTTACATGTCCTGACTTACCTGCATTCAAAACAAGTAACATCAAAAGAACCATTAGAATTATTACTACTCTTACCTTTGCTTAACTTTTCTTGGTGCTTTTATTTATTCTTTAAGAATCTTAAGAAGATTTCTTTTTTTTAGAACCAGATGAGTTAAGGCAACATCATCATTTTTAGAACCAGATGAGTCAGAATCTATATCATTAGCTTTCAGTGCCACAAATTTCTCTTATTTTTTTCTCACATGCATCAAATTATCTTTTGTTCACTCTTTGCTCATAAGAGATGAGTGATACAAGTAAAGTATCAATAAGATAACTATTCAAATCCTTGGATTCAGAGATAGTAATTATCTTAGCATCAAAGGAAGGAGGTAAATATCTCAATATTTTATTAACTTTCTTGTAGTAAGTGAGCACTCTTCCTAAGGCATGAAAGGAGGTAACCTTTTGTGTAAACGTAGTTTACATTTCAGATATTAACTCACTAGGTTTCATACAAAAGAGTTCATAGTCGTGAAGTAAGATATTCAGCCTAGATTACTTAACTTCACTTTTTCCTTCATAAGTAATACATAATATATCAGATATTTTTTTACCAGTAGTACAAATTGAGACACATATGTAATCTTTAAATTTCAATGCATATAAAAAATAGTTTAAAAAATTTGCATTAAGTTGTACTAAATCCCTACCATCAAAAGTCCAATCAGTAAAAGGAAGTTTAGTTTTGATGCCATTGATTTCATGTGTTGGTAAAGAATAACTATCTTTAAATAGCATCCTCATGCGATAATCTAAAGATTATAAAAACATAGTCATATAAGTTTTCTAGAAATCAAAATGTATATTATCAAATAATGGTGGTCGGGTAATGGAATACCGTACTGTGATATTTCGGTTACCAAAGTTAGCCATGGATCAAAATTTAAAAGTTTTCAAAAACTAGAATTTATGAATCCTCTCTGCTAACACTTAAAAGATTTTTAGGGTTATTAATCCCTTTTGAACTAGCATGAGGCTAACCAAGAGGGGGGGGGGGGGTGAATTGTTAGTTTCAAAAATTCTTAAATGTAAAGTAAAAACTTTTTTAAGTCTTTTCGAATATTTTAAAACAAATGTAATCAACCATAGAAATTAATATGCGAAAAAGTAAAGTGTAGAAGTAATACATAAAGAACACATCATATTTTATAGTGGTTCAGTCAACTTGACCTACGTCCACTCCCTAGAGTCTCTCATCTAAGTATTGCACTAAAACACAGTGACTCTCCTTTTGCTCCTATAGTATGGCGGAGAAGTCTTTAAAAACACTTTTTCACCAACCCTAGTGGGCAGAGAACCCAGCCTTCTTTTGCTTCCTCCTAAAATAGGTAGAGAACCTTTATTGATAACTAAAGAAGACCTTCCCAGAGCAACCATGGAGCCAAAAATGATTAATTGAGAAGATGATTTGAATTGTTACTTGGAGCAACAATTGGGCACACCTCACAAGCTTTCCCTAACAAGATTCTCTCTCTCTCGCAAGCTCTCCCTCTCCTTGTCTAAGCTCTCTCAAGTCAGGAAAGTAGCAAAAGATCTCTAAGTGTATCTCAGCATTTCACCCTAGACGATTGGGTGGGCTAGATGATTAGAACTCACTATTCATTCTGATTGTACAGGATGATGTGAACATCATCCTGTACAATTAGTACAAAACCATAAATATCATCCAACAAACTATTCTGGTCATTTAAAAGATACATGTTGGATGATGAAGAAATATAACTTATCGTCTAGAATGATTCTTGGATTTTCTTGTACGATTAGTTCAAAATCATGGATTATTATCTAACAAATCATTATGGTCATCCAGAAGATATACCTGGATGATGAATAATTTTAACTGATCATCCAACAAATCGTTCTAGTCGTACAAGTGATTTAGAAGAAAACTAAGGTTTCTCTAATTGATCGTTAAGGATGATCAGCCAGGATGATATGATCGATCAAATAAACCTTAATTACTTTTATTAATCACATAACTAAATTAGCATGATTGTAATGAATCATCTAGGAGGATATGGGATCATTCTATATGATTTGAATAAAATTCTTAAAATAAAATCATGCCTAAATGAGTTTGGTGACTATGATTTTATAATTGGAGCCTATTGTCCAAGATGATATAAATATTATCCAAAATGATTTGCTTATTTCGCCAGACTAAACACAAATGCCCTAAGTAATGTTTCTATTTTTAACCGATCATCTAGGACAATTTGGGATCATCCTGTATGATGTGATTAAAAAGAAAAAAAAACCCTTAAACTTACAAAGATTCTCCCACTGAGTTTGTGCATGCAACGTTACTTAGTATTAGGATCCACCTTATTACCTTTGACTCAATAAAAGGAAAAAGCCACTCGAACTACACTTACAAACTAACTCAATCCTAATCTACCCAAACTTGAACTGGCTTGAATTGCAATTGACCTTATGGACCTAAAATGTTAGTAGGCAGGGCAACCAAAATAGATGTGCAGTAGTAATAGTAGTAAGAAAAAAAAAATGTTAGAAATATTTGCTATCATCAAAATTATAATCTTTGAATCCAAGTTTGCAATAGAATAGACACCACCCTATTCTTGAGAAAAGTAGAAGATTAATTACTCATTGTCTAAATTTATGTTGATGATAATTTAATTGGATATTTTGATAAAAACCTTTGTCATGATCTTTCAAAAAAAAATGCTTAATAAATTTTAAATCAATATGATGGGAGAACTAACCTACTTTCTTGGATTTAGCATAAGGCAGAAGGATGATGGAACTTTCCTTAGTCAAACAAAACACACCCATGAGTTTCACTGTTCAATTAGAAAAGGATTCAAATGGAAAATATGTTGATCAAAATAAATATAGATGAATAATTTGATCACTCTTTTACTTGACTGCCTGTAGACCTGATATTATATTTAGTGTTTATCTTTATGCTAGATTTTAGGTTGAACCAAAAGTGTCCCACTTGACTATTATTAAGATAACTCTTAGATATCTCTTAGGAATCCAAGTCTAAGGAATCTGGTATCCTAGGCATAGCACCACCATTAAAATCATAGGATATTCTAATTCAAATTTTGTAGGATGTTAAGTTGATAGAAAAAGCACTATTAGATTATGTTAATTCATAAGATAGTACTAGTCTCCTAGTCCAATAGAAAATAGAACTCAATTATGTTGTCCATTATTAAAGTTGAGTATATAGCATTAGGAAGTTGTGTGGCCCAAGTCCTCTAGTTAAAGCAATAAATTCTTAATTTAGGATTTCTTATAGGCAAAATTTTTATCCTATGTGATTACACTAGTGACATCTGTATTTCATATAACCCAATCAAATACTCAAAAATCAAATACATTGACATACGACACAACTTCATTAGGGACCATGTTATTATAAGAGACATAGAGCTAGAAAATATAGACACTAAAACCAACATGTTGATATATTTACAAAACCACTAGCGTTTGAAAAATTCAGCATCTTAAGAACCACAATAGGTTTAAAAGATTTTAATGCTTAAAATTGTTTCTTTTTGTTTCTAATATTTTTTTTTGTATGTCTATTTATTTTTATTTGTTTCTATTTTATGTTCATAGTTTTTTGTGATTTTTTCTTTGATGACTTTTTTTTTTAAATCAAACCAATGCTCACTCCTGATTTTGAATTCTCAAATGATAGTTTTTTCCTTCCTTTTGACTTTAGAAACTAATAAGCAGTAATTGTCTTCTATAAATCAATTAAAGGAAGAAAATTTAATGATTGTCACTCTTCTTCTAACTCCTTTACGGGTGTATTTTTCTTTTTGAAGCAAAATCTATTTCAAATTAAAAGTTGGACTTGAAAATTGAGATCTAATTTATCTTCCTATAGTAATCTATCTCATATGAATAATGCTCAAAGTCATTAAATCACTTTTCAAGTTTTCATAATCAAGTTGTTACATCTATCATATAGATATTATTCTATTTTATGGTTTATTGTTCCTTATATTAGAGAGTGAGTTATTCTTCTTTTATATCTAGAAGATAATCTAACAACTGAGAGTCTTTAAAGATTATGAAAGGAAGCCAGCTCACAAAAATGATAACATGTACAAAATGAGCCCAAAAGAAGACTAAAAAGATGTTCAATGAATGCCAAGTAATTATAAGATACTCCAAATTTTATCAAAATCAAAAGATCCGCAAAGTGCTCTAAATAAATGAAAAAGAGGAACAAAATGAGCCCATAAATAATTAAGCTTCCTTCTCTTTCAAATATTTAAATCTTAGAAGAATTCATGCGCCATTTGATATTTTCAAATAATTGAATTTAAAAAATCATAATTTTGGTTAATTACTTTGTAATATTATTCTAAATGATATTTTCTGAAATGAAGTTTGAACAAATCACTTTTCTTATTGAATTTCTTTTCTGAATTAGATATTTGTTTAAAAAGAATTCTAACCTAGAAGGTTTTCGAGTTAGGGTTAAAAAATTTGTTATTTACCCTTCTGGGATTTCAGTGTTGTCAATTCATTTTTTACTAATTTTTAATATACTCACAAGGGAAATTTATCATTTACTACAATGGATCGATTCAAAAAAACATTGTGTTCTTATATTTTGATTTACGATTGATTTTTGTTTTGTTTTATGTTGTTTTATATTTTTGAATGTTTTTATTTTTTATTTTTAAATCCTCCTCATCATCATATTCCATGTCCTAAATTTTCTATTTTTCTCATATCATCTAGGATGATCCACCTCATCTTGTTTGATTTGAACAGAAATAGACCTCTATATTCACAGCACATCCAATGCCTGATTGGTTATTGTACTGGATGATTCTTATTTCATCCTTTAATATCCATATGATAGGAGTCATTGGTTGATTTGAATGTTGTTAGGCCAATCCATTATTACACATCATCCTGGATGATCCACATTTTTATCCTAGATGATATAACCACTTAATGATCATCCTAACTTATTCACTGGGCTATTTATCATGTGTCTAATCATCCAGTAGGATGCTTGATCATCCTGGATAGTAAGAACATCTTTTTTGATCGATCGTCAGAATAAAATATTGAACCAGATAATCCTTGATGATCTCATGATCGTCCTGGAAGATTTTCCGATCTTTTATAAATAACCTAACTTCAAGAAATATTTTACCCTTAAAACCTTCCAAAATCACTTTTCTCACACTTAAGCACTCATTACATGGATATGGCTGGTGGTAAAAGATCTCGTGCACTCACAGGCAGCTCTTCCAAGAGTGCTATCAATTCCTGGTTTATTGAAGCAGTTGATGAAGCTGCTTACACCCACTATAAATCTATTGGGATTAACCCCTCAAAAGTTATCAATCAGGAGGTTTTGCCTATCGGTACTAAACCTATTCTCCTACACAACTCATTGCTTTACTCTTACGCTTCCTTTTCCTTTCAATTCTTAACTTCTTTTTGAATTCTTTACCTATCTCTACCTAAATTTTGACTTTACTGCACTCCAATTATATGTTAATAGATGCAATATTAAAAAAACCTATCAGGATTTCAATGCATTTTTTCATCTAACCAACATTGGAGACAAAATCTATATTTTGGCTTCAGATCATGATTTTAATTGGGGCCCTATAAATACTCTTCTTAAAGAAACTAATGCTCTCTATCATTACTTTGCTACCAGTACCTTAGTAAAAGTGCCTGAACCATCCAGCATAATATTCGCGCCTCCATTCTTCCAAAAGTTGGGGATCAAATACATATTACTCCCATCTTGTTACTCACCACCTACTACATCATGGCTCATCAAGATTTTAATGCCACTAATCTTTTAATATACTACATTGAACATTTAACCAGCATTAGGCATCCCAACCATAAAAGAAAGCCAAATCTAGCCTTAGATATATCTAGCAATAGGGATCTTCTTTATTATCTAGGCGCACCTGATCACCTCCATATTTTTTTCTCAAATATCTCCTCCCACATCCTTTACAGTATTCATCATCACCCTGTACAGGAGGAGGTTACGACAGAAGAGGAAATACCTATTCCTATACCTATCCCTATCCACCAACACTCCTAGATATAATGACTGGTTTAGAGGTATGACTAGTGGGAAGCCAGGTTTTAATCCTTTATCACGAGTAGAACAAACAACATGTAAATAATATTGCTCGTTTTGGAAGCTATATAACCCAGCAGCATAAACAACATGACAAGGGAATGACCTAGTATGGCAAGCAATTTGCCTGTCTTCATCAAAACATTTAGCCCCTATAATCTCCACCTGATCAGGGTTCTTCTTTTTTCTAGTTTTTCAGAGCTTTTGTTTTTATGCTTGAACTTGTCTTTTTTTTTTCTATACTTTGCTCTTTTTAGTGTTTTTCTTTTTTTCTTCCCTTTTGAGATGTCAAAAGGGGGATTAGTGTGTTGTTTGTTTATGTTTTAGTGGGATTTACCTTATTTTGTTTATGTTCTACTTCTTATGTTTCATTTTAAAAAAAAATAAAACAGAACAAAAAAAAAGAGAAAACAAAAATTTTCCTTGCTTTGAAATTTTTTTAATAATAATGTTTGCAATAAAGGAAAGGAGAAGATTAATATGAATCTTGGTCTAAGTATGATAATTTTGATGATAAATTTTTTTTTGTGTTTCTTTCTACAACTATTCTTATATTTCTGGTTTGTTTAGCCTACTCACAAACTTTTCAGGTCGACAAGTTCTGCTGCAATGAAAATCAACTGAAGATCGAGTAAATAATGGTTGAGTTTATCTATAATTTAAAATTTAATGTACTTTTTATCCTTCTTGAGTCAAGTTAAGTACCTGATGGACCCCAAGCTAAGTAACCTTGAACACACACACTCAGGGTGGGTAATTTACAGAGTTAGAGAATTTTCTATTTTTAACCTATTTGTAAAAGATGATTTCAAATTGTACTAGATGATTAGTTAAAAATAAAAACTCTGATTAGGGGATCTCTATTAATTATGTGTGCTTCAGAAAATCATACTTTATGATCCATGTCGTACATTACGATAAGTTCAAATTATGAAAAAAAACCACCAATCTTAATTTAAATAATATTTTAATTTCAAATTTTGTTCTAACCTTATTAGACAATATGCATTGTCCAGAATGATTGATAACAGTCATGCCTAAATTGATCGGATGATTAAGAGAATAATTATGGTCAAATTAATGAATAATATTATATACGATGATCTATTTAGATCATACTAAATGATCTATTATAGTTCGTAGGACAATCCCCTATCATCCAAGATAAAATCCATAACTTTTTTCTAATCATCTACGAGATCATTCTGGATATCTCAAGAGGGTTGTGGGATAATATATAGATCTCCACCCATTACCCCATGTCATAATGGATGATCAATATAATATCTTGAACTAATCATCCCGGACGATCACAGGATTATACAGGACAATCTGCATAAATACTTTTACTAATCATACAGGGCAAAGCTAATTATCCTGGCTATAATGACTATTTGATACTAATCATCCTAGATGATCTATCTATCATACTGGAAGATTTTTTATGACAAGTTAAAATTTATGGCTTCTTTTAAGGTATTTTATTTAAGCTTTCTCATTATCACTTAAGATAATTTTTTTTTATGGAGGAGATATGAGAGAGATCTTAGAGAAAGAAGAGTGAGTGAATTTTTGTTAGGGTTTTGAAGCCCTTACAAACTAGCCTAAGGCTAACTAAGAGGGGGGTGAATTGGTGGTTTTAAAAAAGTTTTAAGCAAAAGGCAATATCCTTTTGAAAACCTTTTTGAATATTTTAAAATAAACAAGATCAACCATTGATGCGGAAGTGATTAACAAAACTAATCAAAGATTTTAACCACACAATCAACCATGGAAAAATAACATGTAAAAAATTAAATGAGGAACACTAATAAGAAAGGAAACACCAAATTTTATATTGGTTTGGTCAATCTGATCGATGTCCACTCCTTAGAGGCTCCCTCTGAGTATTGCACTAAAACTATAGTGTCTCTCTTTTTTCTCCCAAAGCAAGGCAGAGAAGCCCTTATAAAATCCTTTTCACTGACCCTGGTGAGGCAGAGAATAAAGATTCATTTTGCTTCATCCTGAAGTAGGAAGAGAAACTTGATCTAGTGTTGACGAAGACCTCCTAAGAGCCACCAAGGAGCCAAGGATGATGATTTGAAAAGACAACATGAATCCTTTCTTAGAGCAACCATTGTGAACCCATCACAAACACCCCCTCACAAGATTCTCTCTCTCTCTCCCAAGCTCTCCTTCTCCTTCTCTAAGCTCTCTCAGGTCAGGACAAAAATAAAAGATTTTATCATAAGCAATTGAGAGAGCTTAAATAGAAGGCCTTAAAAAATGCCTTAATTTTTAACTTTCCATCAAAGATCATCCAAAAAGATCGACAGGTCGTTTATGATGATCGACAGATCATCCTGTATGATTAGTTTAAATTAGCCCTTCCATCAAGGACTATCTTGATTTCCTATATGATTAGAACACAATGTTTGTTCTGATTATCTAGGATGATGTGGACATCAACTTATATGATTAGTTCAAAATCATAGATAATCCTCCAACAGATAGTTTGGGATATCTAGGAGGTAAAACAGGATGATATAGAAATATAATTGTTCATCCAGGATGATGTGGCTATCAGCCTATATGATTAGTTCAAAATCTCATAATATCATCCAACAGATAGTTCAAAATGTCAAGGAGATTCAGGAGAAGACTAAGGTTTTTCTTACAGATCATCTAAGATGATCCTATGTTCATCCTGAATTATATGATCGATCCATCTAACCTTAATTACTTTCCTTAATCCATTGAACAATTTAGGCATGATTGACATAAATCATACAGAATGATCATGATTGTCCTATACGACTAGTATAATTTTGAGAGATTAAAATTTTGCTTATATGAATTTAGTCGCTACTTTTGTGATTTGAGTGTATCATCAAGATAATGAGAGTATCATCCAGGATATTTTTCTTAAGCATGTTTACATGACTTGGATGACCTATTTTGGGTTTCAATTTTTGACTGATCATCCAATATTATATAAAATAATCATGTATGATATGATTAAAAATAGAAAAATAAACTCTAACTCACTAAATTTCATTTCCTGGGTGTGTGTGTGCAAGGTTACTTAGCTTTAAGATCCATCAAAGTATATTTGACTAAAGAAAAGGTAAAAAATGTATTCAAATAGAAATTATAGACTAACTTAATCCAAGTCTTCCTGATCTTGAGCTGATTGACGTTCCAAAAAAACTTGTGGACCTGAAAGGTCAATGAGCAAGGCACATAAAATAGATATGCAAGAATGGAAATAGTTAAAAAACAATAATGTTTGTTATCATCTAAATCATTAAACATTGGTCCAGATCTACAACAATTTTCCTCTTTTTGATGATGGCAAACATTGTTGTTGGAACATTTCAAATCATATATTTGTTGTTTTTTAATTTATTAAAAAATGAAACTTAAATCAAAGGAGAATAATATAAGCAAAGCAATGCAATTTTTATTAAAACAAGCAAATGATATAACACTAACACTACTTCCCATCTTGACATCACAAAAAGGAAGAAACAAAAAAACAACCATTAAACAGAACATAGTACAAAAACAAGTATAAACATCAGACAAGAAAAAAGGTAACACATAACAAAAATTAAGTAAAAAAAATGAAAAGGCAATAAAAATAATAAAAAAGTAGAAAACAAGTTTTTTTTTATCAATACAAGAATATGATAAATTTCCCATGTGATTGAATTAAAAATTTGTAAGAAATGAAGTAACATCGCTAAAATTTAAAAAATGGTAGAACAATCGATCTTGTTAATCCTAGCTCAGACTCACTACAGGGCAAAAATCTTTTGAAAACAAAAATCTAACTCAAAAAAGAAATTATATAAGAAAAGTGATATATTCAAAACTTTGTTTTAGAAAATTATCTTATAGAAAAATATAGCGGAGTAATTAGTCACAATCATGTCTTCCAAAAACTAAGTCTTTGAAGATATCAAGTAACATATGAATTCATCTAAGATTTAAAGGTTTAAAAATGAAGGAAGCTTGATTTCTTATGGTATTATTTTGTGCCTCTTGTCTATTGTTTGGTGCACTATATGCATCTTTTGATATTTGATACACTTTGTATATCTTTAAATTATTTGGTGATCATTACGCATTTTTTTAGTTTTTCTTTTTGGGCTCATTTTTTGCATCCGATCATTTTTACAAGCTAGCTCCCTTTCAATACATTTAAATACTCTCAATTGTGAGAATATCTTCTAGATAATAGAGAATAAAAACTCACTCTCTATAATAATGAGTAGACCTCAAAGCTAAGTCATATTTATATTATAAATACAAAAAAATGATCAAAAAAGCTTGTATGTGATTTAATGACTTTGAACATTATTCATATGAAATAGATTATTATAGGAAGATAGAAAAGATCTCAATTTTAAAGTTCAATTATTAATTTGAAATAGATTTTTTCTTAGAAAAGAAAATTATATTGCTAAAGGAGTTAGAGGAAGAGAAATAATCAATGGTGTTTCTTCCTTTAACTAATTTAGAGGTGTCAATCATTATTTATAAATTTTCAAAAATAAAAACAAGGCAAAAATTTTAGTCCAGTAATGACCAAAGTAATTGAAGGAAATAATAACGCAAAAATGAAACACAAAAAACTGCAGCACATAAACCAAAATAAATAAGAAAACAAAAATACAAGAATGATCAAAAAGCAAAAAATTCAGAGTTTAATAATCATCAAGTTCATGCATTTATGTCTATGACACTTAATCTAATCCTTAAGTTGCTGAAAGTTTCAAAGGCCAATGGTTTAGTAAAAATTTTAGCCAAATGATTTTCAGTTGCTACATGGTGAAGCACAATGTCTCCATTAGTAATATGGTCCATAATAAAGTGATGCCTTATATAAATATATTTGGTTCCAGAATATTGGATATAATTTTGAAAAATGTAGATGACACTATTGTCATCACATAGAATTGGTATTGTGCCTACAAGTAATCCTAAATAAATAATTTATTGCTTCAACCAAAGGACTCTGGCCAATCAACTTCCTAAGGCAATGGGCTCAGTCTCAGTAGTGGAAAGTGAAACAAAGTTTTATTTTCTACTTGACCAGGTGTCTAAGGATTATCCTATGAATTGAAACATTTTGAAGATACTCCATGTATCCAACGTACACCATACAAAGTCTGAATTAGAATATCCTATAATCTTTAAAGAAGTGTTATGCCTTCAATACCAGATTATGAAGTATTGGGTTCCTAAGAGATATCTAATGATTCTCTTAACTGTAGTTTGGTGGGACTCCTTTGGATCTACACTAAACATTATATCAGGTCTCTAGTAACCAAGTAAAATAGCGATCTAATTATTCCTCTGTATTTTTTTTATGAACTAATTTTCCATTTGAGTCTTTATCTAATTGAACACTAGTGCTCGTGGGAGTATTTATTAGTTTGGTTTTATCCTTTTCATATTTCTTTAAGATGTCCATAATGTATTTTAATTGATTAGGAAAAGTTCTATCATCCATTTGCCTTATGTTAAACCATAAAAATAGGATAATTCTCACATCACACTCATCTCAAATTCCTAACTTAATTTTTTAGAAAAATATTCACATAAATTTTTATCAAAACATCCAAAAAATATATCATCAACATATATCTAAATAAAAGATCTATGAACATCATTTTGATCAAAACTTTTGTAATTTCTAAACCTAATAGATAAACTTTGATCATTATTTAAGAAGTGCTATTAAAATTGCATGTTTCTAGAGAGAGAAGCTCTGGGCGTTTTCTAGAGAGGGAAACCTCTATTTTTTCGAATTCATTTTTCGCGGGCTTTCCGCGACTTGAATTCTGTCGTCGAACGATCATCGGATGATCGTCGGCGGGTAATTGCTGGTGAATATGGCTGCTCTACGGCCATCTGGTTCTCCAAGGGTCAATGGCAAAGGATCGCTTGGTATTGTAATTAGAGAAGGAGTCGCTCTGGTGTGTCGTCAAGAACACGTTGAAGGTAAGGGGAAGAAAGTTATAGAAGATGTTTGTGAAATCCAAAAAGAAGGTGATTTTCTGAGTAATCCAGGTTTTAGTAAATTTGATTTCTCAGCTTCAAATAATATCTGTTTGAGGGTGAAGAGTTATGCGGGAGTTCTTGGTTCGTTCGGTGGACGGACTATTGAAAATGAAATAAATCCTGAAGGAGGACATAAAAGTGGTAATTTGGCGGCTCATTCTAAGAATCAGATTAAAGATGTAAATCTGAAAAATAGGATTGATGATTCCTCTGAGCGAAATGTCATTGGGGAAGTGTCAGATGCTTAGATGAAGATGAAACCTATCAAAATCTCATTCAACAAAGAACAGATTGATTTCACTGAAGATGGAGTTGCTGTCAGGTTAAATGAAGATAAGGAGGCAGAGAATTCAAGAATTCTAAAAAATTCCATTGTGATCAAAGTTCTGGGGAATAATGTGCCATTCCTGGTGTGTAGTGTAGAACTAAGGAGACAATGGAGCAAATATGGTGGTTTCCATTTGACGTCATTAGGGATGAACTGGATTCTGTGTTCATTCAAGTCGAGTGAGGTGGTGGATGAAATTTTGAACGGAGGCCCGTGGTATGTGAATGGGTGCATTGTGGGGATGGACAAGTGGACGCCTGAGTTTGATCCAAATTCTTTTAAGGGGATTTCTGCTCCAATCTGGATTAGATTACCGTGCTTACCTCTGTATTGCTGGGACGAAGACAGTATTGCAAGAATTGCTTCGTGTCTTGGATCACCAATGTACCTTGATGTCAATACGTTTCGCTGGAGTAAGCGTGAATTTGCTCGTGTTTGCATCAAGATTGACTTGGAGAAAAAACTGCCAAATGGAGTTTGGGTGGAAGGAATAGCTGGAAGATTTTTTCAAAGGGTGGAGTATAAAAAAGTTGATTTACTTTGCTACTAATGTGTTAAAGTGGGGCATGAGTCAAAAAAATGTCCTAATAATGTGAAGATTGGTATCCAAGATCAATCTAAGAAGATGACTGACAAAGGTACGGGTGAAAGATTAAAGCCTGATGTTGAAGGTAATAATTCAATAATCAATGCTGAATATGGAACTTGGATTCATGTCCAATTCCAAAATAGAAGATTCAGGAGGAATGCGATGGCAGGAAAAGGTGGAAATGTGAAGGGAAATATTGAGGAGAATAGAGTTTCCAGTAATCATCAGGTGGATTCAATTGCAACAATTATAGATAAAAATGAGAAGGGCAGGAATGAATTTAAGGAACATGCTGAAGTAGCTGAGGTGACTCTATTGCAAAATCCTGTTAATATGATGGAGTTTACTGCGGATGCTGAGAAATGTGAGACTCTTACAAATAACAGATTTGCTGCATTGTCTGAGAAAGATGTGGATGAAAATGAAGAGTTAAATGCTGAAAAAGATAAAGCTGTGGGAAAAAATGATGCTGTAACAGTTGTTGAAGAAAATCATAGTGCTTTGGGATCTCAAATCAGTTTGGCCAAGGTCAAGTTAGCTAAGGAATTGAGATCCTTAGGACCGGTTGAAATAGATCACAAGAAGAAGAAAAAGGTTGGAAGGTCGAACCCCAACAGTGGGGGGAGATCTTCTCTACTTTTTTGAAATGTCTTCCATTTTATTTTGGAATTGTAGGGGAGCAAGAAAAAAGGAGGCTTCCTTGTATTTGAAAGAAGTTGTTAAGGAACATGGAGTTTTCTTTGTTGGACTTATGGAGACAAAGTTATCTAGCATTGATAGAAAGGAGATTGATTATCTTATTGGCAATGAGTGGGAGTTCTTTCATTATCCTGCTGTTGGTATCTCTGGTGGCATTCTAGTTCTTTGGAATAGCAAGATGGTGTCTTTTGATATTTTGGAAGCTTCTTCTCAGGTGGTTATTGGTAATCTTTTAGTTCCCTCTCTTGGAACTTGGAGAATTGCTAGTGTGTATGGTAGTAGATGTTGCAAGGAGAGAAGTGAACTTTGGAAACAATTGGAAAAGCATTTGACAAATGAAATTCCTTCTATTATAGGAGGAGACTTCAATTGTATTATCAACAAAGAAGATAAGAAAGGAGGGAAGAGATTCTTATTCTCTAAGGGACCTAAGGAGATGAAAGGTTTTATGATGAATGCTGATTTTCATGAAATAGGATTTGTGTGGCCAAGATTCACCTGGTGTAACAATAAGGAGGGGAATTCTCGTATCTGGGAGAGGTTAGACAGGTGTTTGGCTAATTCTATTGCTATTCAGAAAATTTTGGTAGCAGTTACGAGACATCTTATGAGATTGGCGTCAGATCATTGTCCGATTGTTCTTAAGATGGATGAGATGGTGCAGTTCAAGTCTAAGAATATTAGATTTGAAGATACTTGGAGGTCTTATCCAGCATCCAAGAGTATTGTTTTTCACTCTTGGAACAAGAAAGATTTGGGAGATGAATCTGTGATACTTCAAAGAAAGCTTAGTCCCACTCTTAAAGCTCTATTCTTTTGGAATAAGAACAAATGCAGAGATTTAAATTCTTTGAAGGAAAAATTGAAAAAAGAAATACTTGAACTTCAAAATAAGGAAGCATTGGGAGTGAATTGGTCGGGTGATGACCTGGTGGCTTTAAGAAGTAAAGTACATGAACTTAATGTAACATTGAAGAGGCTCTCTACATGGTGGAATCAAAGGGCTAAGGTTAGGTGGCATGAAGAAGGTGATACAAATTCCAATTTGTTCCATTGTTATGCCACGACTAGAAGAAAAGGGAATAGAATTAATCAAATCAGAGATGATCTAAACAATGTATGTGATGAAGATGAACAAATTGAATGGGTTTTTACCAGTTTTTTTGGAAAAAAATGGAAAAATAGGGATTGCATTATCTCGGATTGGCCTGCAGTTTTTGAATCTCAGAAAATTTCTGAGGAAGATATCATGATTCTTAATGCAGAATTTTTTGTTCTGGAGCTACAAAATTCTGTTTTTCAGCAAGGCAACAACAAATCTTCTGGACTAGATGGGGTTACTTACTCATTCTACAAAAGCTATTGGAGCATAGTATGTGATACTCTTTGGAAGGCGGTTAATAGTTTTTTTAAATCCTGTCATATGCATAAGGAGTGGAAGAAGACGTTGATTATTTTGATTCCTAAAATTAAAAGTCCTTTGACTCCATCAAATTATAGGCCTATTAGCCTTTGTCAAACCAACTATAAGATTATGGCTACAATGATGGTTAATAGATTGAAGAAGATTATTTCAATGTTGATTTCGGAAGAACAAGTGGCATTCGTTCATGGTAGATCTATTGTAGATCATTGTCTTTTGGCTCAAGAGGTGTTTCACAAATTCAAAATCTCAAAGAATAAGAAGGGATTGATGGCTATTAAACTTGACATGGAGCAAGCTTATGATAGCATGAGTTGGACTTCTCTTCGGTATGTTCTAGATTAGTATGGCTTTCCTATTGTTTTTTCTAAACTTCTTATGGAATGTGTGGTAGATGTTAGTTTTTCCATAATTATCAATGGAAAGAATTCTAGTTGGATTGATGCTCATAGTGGGTTCCGTCAAGGATGCCCATTATCTCCATACCTTTTCATCCTATGTGCTCAACTCTTATCAAATTCTATTATGCAAAGGGGATAAAAGCTTGGTATACAGATTTCTCCTAGCGGTCCTGTTGTTACACATCTATTGTACACAGATGATGTTTTGCTCTTCTCTAATGCAAATGTGGAATTAGCAAAGAAATTGAAGAATATTGTGGAAGACTTTTGCAAGTGGACTTGGCAAAAAGTAAATGTTAACAAATCTCAAATGATGTTTGGAAAGGCTGTTAGATATTCTATGAAAAACAAGATTGCTAGAGTTCTTGGTTTTAAAGTTGTTAAAGAAATGAAGTATTTGGGAATTAAGATAACTCTTAATAGAGTTAAAATGGCTGATTTTCAAGATATTTTGTGCAATGTGACGGACAAACTCAATGCTTGGAGTAAGAAGTCCCTCTCTTTAGGTGGGAAATTGATTCTTATAGACAGCTCTTTGTTATCTATGCCTAATTTTTTAGTAACTCATTCTATGGTACCCAAGAGGGTTTTATATGAGTTAGAGAAACTTTGTAGAAGTTTTCTTTGGCATAAAAAGGAGGAAAGTAAAGGTATGCACTATGTGGCGTGGAAAGATATTTGTAAACCAAGATGTTATGGAGGATTGGGAGTTCATTCCCCACTTGACAGAATCGGTTCACTTCATTCCAAATTGGCTTGGAACTTTATCCAGAAACCACAATCCTTGTTTCATCGTGTTATGGTGGCAAGATATGGCGACGATGTGATGAATGGTGCTCAAAGGAAAATCAATTCAACAGCTTGGAAAATTCTAGTTGATGGTGGTAAATGCTTGAAGATGGCTGTTCGGTGGAGTATAGGGAAGGGTGATAAGGTTAACGTTCTAAATGATACATGGATTCTTGATAGATGTTTCAACAGGTGGCCAACATTCATTGATTGCAATTCATTGGATGGGGTTTATGTACAACATTTTATTCTTAGTAACGGCTTGTGGGATTACAAGAAGTTACAGATTTTTTTTCACCTAGATTTGATTCACTTGATTAGTCAAGTTCATACTGATTTTGAAGGTGAAGACCAGTTGGAATTGATGAAGAAATGCTCAGGAAAGACGGTTTCAGCATTGGTGTATGAGCAGATTCTCATTAACAAATTTAATATGGAGGATACGGATTTTTTTTCTTGGCTACAGAAATTGAAGCTTAAGAAGAAAGTAGAAGTTTTTTGGTGGAGATTGTGGAAGGCAGCCATTCCAACTAACCTTTTCTTGAAGAACCGTAATATTGCAACTGATGATTTATGTCCCAGAGGTTGCAATGAAAGTGAATCTTATGAGCATATAATGGTGCATTACAAACATATGACTGATGTTATAGCAAGAATGGTTGAATGGGGCATTCCTATCCTGGTTTTCAGTTCACTTGACAGTTGTTTACAGGGTTTAAAATGCATTGCACAGGAAAAGTCTGGAATTGCACAGATTTATTGTAATATAGTTTACCATTCATGGAAGAATAGGAATAATGTGAAACATGGGAAGGGTGCTTTAACAAGTTCAATGGTTGCTTCTAATGCTATGTTCACAGCCATTTCAAATTCCGGTCCTCATCTTTCTTGCTGGGGTGCTAATCTCCTAAGGGAGTCTCAAAGCATTTGGTGCCCTCCACCGAAAGAATGGATCAAAATCAATGTTGATGCTTCTTGCTTAAATCTAATTTGGTTACAGTTGGTGAGGTCTTAAGAGATCACAAAGGCAGGTTTATAAGTGCTTTTGGAAAGAAGGGATCTCATTGGGATATTGCTCAATTGGAAATTGAAGCTCTGTTCTTGGTTAGGGAATTTCTGAAAAGCTGGATGCTGGAATGCAAAGGATTAATCATTGAAAGTGATAGTGCCAATGTGATCAAATTCATTCAAGATTCATTAAAGAAGGGTGAACGGTACGTTGATAGATGGCCTAATAAAGAGTTGTGCTTTCTTAATGATTTTAATAAAGTTGTTTTCCTCCATGCTAATAGAAGATGTAATAAGGTAGCTAATTGTTGCGCTACTTTAGCATTGGAGAAGAGTTTCTTTTTTGATAGTTTTGCTTTTGATCACATTCCTTCCTTGTTGTCTAGTTTAATAAAGGAAGAATGTGATCCTCTTACTAATTGTACTTACTAGTTTCCTCTTTAATGAATTTTTGGTGCATTTCTTTCAAAAAAATAAAAAATAAAAGATCTATAAATATATCAAATCCTACTCTCCTCAAAAAAAGGGTGGTGTCTACACTTCCCTTAACAAACTCCCTTTCTAGTAAAAATATGTAATCCTCTCAAACCATGCTATAGGTGCCTATTCTAATCTGTACAAAGGCTTTTTAATTTAAAAACATGATTTGAAAATTAGGAATTCTCAAAGCTTGGGGGTTTCTCTACAAACACAACTTTTTTATTGCCCCATTTAAAAAGGCACTCTTCACATACATTTGGAAAAGCTTAAATTCCTTATAATATGTAAAGGCTAGTAGAACTCTAATCACTTCCAATCTAGCTTCAAGGGAAAAAGTCTCCTTAAAGTCAATCCTATCTATTTGATTATACCCCTTAGCCTCCAATCTCTCCTTATTACTAACCACCACACCAAAATCATTGATTTTATTCCCAATTTGGTTCCTGGTACACTTTGGTCCTTTGGTCTTTCTACTAGTTCTCAGACATCATTCCAAATAAATTGGTTTAGTTTCTTTTGCATAGATAGGATCCATAATTCATGATAAAGGGTATGATTGATGTTTATGGGTTCAATCATTGAGATAAAAGCAGATTGATTAAATTCTTTTCTGTGTCCATGCCTAGTTCTAACACCTTTAGAAGGGTCTCTTAAGATCAGTTCTTTAGGATGACTCGAAGAATATCTCCAATCTCTAGACAAAGTGTTTTGAGGTTCTACACTTTCCTCTAAATTTGTAGTTTCAACTCCTTGGGTTATCTCACCTACTTCATCTTCTTCCTCAACTCTAGACTTCTTAGAATTAGATTCATCAAACACTATATTTTTTTAGTTCACCCTCATCAAACACTACATGAGTAGTCTCCACCACCACTAATGTCCTATTATTAAACACTCTAAAGGATTTCTCTACACTAGAATATCCTAAGAACACACCATCAGTTTTTGGGTCAAATTTATCTAAGAGTGATTTTTCTTATTTAGAATGAAAACTTTACAACAAAAGACATGGGGGTGAGAAAGGTTGTGTTGTATCCTTAATGATCTCATAGGCCGTCTTTTATTTAGTTTGGATCTAATATTTATCCTGTTCAACATATAACAAGTTGTGTTCTCTGCTTAAGCCAAAAAATATTTTTGAAGTCAATACTTAGTAAGTATGGTTGTAGCGGTTTCCACTAAGGTCATGTTTTCCTTTCATTTACCCCATTCTGCTAAGGGGACCTAGGAGCTGAGAAGTTGTGACTAATCCCCTTCTCCTCATACAAAGTTTCAAATCTCTCATTCTCAAATTCTTCACCATGGTCACTATAGATGGTTAAGATATCACAACCTAGCTTTTTTTAAATTCAAGTGGAGAATGATTTAAAATCATCGAATGACTCACTTTTATGTGATAAAAATCTTATCCAAGTGAACCTTGAGTAAACATTGACTATTACAAATCCAAAGACCTTTCACCCTAAGCTTGCAGTTCTAATGGGTCCAAATAAATCCATCTTAAGTAATTCTAAAGGTTTAGAGGTGCTAATGTCCTTAATGGAATAGAAATAGGATTTGAATTGCTTCCCTATTTGACATGCATAACATATGTGATCCTTAGTGAATTCATACTTGGGGATTCCTTTTAAGAAGACTTTTTGGGTTACATTTCAATGTTTTTTCATGGTAGGAGAACATAACCTCCTATGCAACGACCAAGACTCATCAGTAATAGTAAAAAAAAATGAAGCAGTCCATTCAATATTATTTAAATCAAGCATGTAGATGTTATTTATCCTTTTTCCTGTAAAATAATGTTGTTATTTATTCTTATAATGTAACTATTTGATAAAAATTTTATATTTAATCCTTTATCACACATTTGACTGATGTTGAGCAAATTATGTTTTAAGCATTTAATAAATAAAACAATTTTAATCAAAAGGTTCTTAGAGTTTCTGATTATACCTTCTCCCACAACTTTCTTGAGATGCTAATCAATTCATTTCACTAGAGGCCAGGGCTAGAGGGTGGATTGTTATTTTCTTTGAAAGCAATCATTTGATGTTCTAAAAGGTTATTTGCATTTTCAAGAATTGAAAATGTTATTTTCAAAGCAAGCTTTTTATAATCTAAATTCATTGCAACAATCTCTAATTCCTTATATATAGTTTCTAGCTTAACATGTAAATTTTTCAGGGAATCATGCTCATCAGTCAATTCACAATACTTTTAGTTCAAAGAATCAAATTCATCTAATAATGTTATGTAATTCCTAGCAAGAAAAGAATGATCTTTGAACAAAATTTCCTGCCCTTTTAAAATTCAGAAATTTCAATTTCAAGCTAACAAGCTCTTTTTTAAGTTTTCTATAAGATGAATGAATTTTCTCAGAAACAACATAAATTAATTGATCGTATATTAATTCACATTCCTCTTCTTGGTTAGAGTGAACAAGATAATTATTCATCATCAAACACAAGTTTATTGTCTCCTCTTCAGCTTCATTTTAGAGGAGTCAGATGGAGAATCCGCCTAGAAAGCCTTTTGGATCCATTTCTTTTCCTTCCTAAACTTAAGCTTTTCTTCACCCTTCTCCTTGCATAGGTCAGCTTTTAGAGTTGGGAAATCAGCCTTCAGATGCCTTGGCTTCTTGCATTTAAAATAGATAATGCCATAAGAAACTTTAGAATTTTATGGTTCTTTTCTTTGTTCCATTTTTTATGATGCTTTTGCTTTTTTCCTTAAGAAGCTCTTGAATTACCAAGTAATTAAAGAAATATCATCACTTTTATAACTAAAGAATTAGTGTTCAAATCATTAGCCTTCAAGGCTAAAATTTTCTTCTTCTTTTTCTCCCCTACATCAAGCTGCCTTTTATTCATTCCTTGCTCGTAAGCAATTAGTGATCCAAGTAAGTTATAGATAAAAAAAAATTCAAATTCTTGGATTTAGTTATAGCAATAATCTAGCATCAAAGGAAGAAGGTAAACATCTAAAAAATTTGTTAACTTTCTCATAGTTAGTTATCTCTCTTCCTTAAGAATACAGGGAGGTGACAATTTGTGTAAACCTAGTATACATTTTAGATATTGACTCACAAGGTCTCATGAAAAAACATTCGTTATCATGAAGTAAAATATTTAATCTAAATTGCTTAACTTCACTTGTGGCTTCATAAGTAATACATAATCTAGCCCAAATTTCTTTACCAGTTGCATATGTTAAAACATACATGTAATTTTCTGACTTCAGCGCACATAAAAAATAGTTTAAATTATTTGTATTAAGTTGTGCTAGATTCATTTTATTAAATGTCGATCTAAAAAAAGGAAGTTTAGATTTTATGCCATTTATTTTATCTGTTAGTATAAAATAACCTTCTTTTAAAAGCATCAACATGCGATAATCTATAGATTATAAAATGTTGACATGTGAGTTTTCAAAAATCAAAAGGTATATTATCAAAAAGAGGTGGTTGAGTAATGGAATACCCTTTTATCATGTTCTGATTACCAAAGCTAACCATGGATCAAAATTTAAAAGTTTTTTAAAACTTGATTTTACGAATCCGTCTCTGATACAACTTGAAAGTTCATTAGGGTTGTTAAGCCCTTATGAATTAGCCCGGGGCTATCCAAGAGGGTGTGTGAAAGTTCATCAGGGATATTAAGTCCTTATGAACTATTCCTAAGGCTAACCAAGAGGGGGTGAATTGCTATTTAAAAATTTCTCCAAACAAAATCACAAACACAATCAAATAATCACTATAGAAATTAAAGTGCAAAGATTAAATGCAAAAAAATAATAAGAAAGAATATACCAGATTTTATAGTGGTTTAGTCAACTTGACCTATGTCCACTCCCCAAAGCCTCTCCTATGGGTATTGCACTTAACTTAATATCTCTCCTTTTACCCCCACAGCAAGGCAGAGAAGCCCATACAAAAACTCCTTTCCACCCACCCCGGTGAGGCAAAGAACCCAACTCCTTTTGCTTCCTCCTGAAGCAAATAGAGAACCTGACTCCTTTTGCTTCGTTCTGAAGTAGGTAGAGAATCTCAATTAGTTGCTAAAGTAGACCTCTCTCGAGCCTCAAGAAACCATAGATGATGACTGGAGAAGATCACTCGGATCCTTTCTTGGAGCAACATTTGTGAAACCCCTCATAAACTCCCTCTCATAAGATCCTCTCTCTCTCTCCCTTGATCTCCCTCTCCTCTTAGCTCTCTTAGGTCATGACAACAATAAAAGATTTTCTCTTGAGAAAATAAGAGATCTTTAAAATAAGGGCTTTAAATTTACCCTAATTTACAACTAATCATCAAATATTGTTTAGGATGATTAACCGATCATCATGTACGATCAATTCAAAATTAGCTGAATCAACTAGGATTATTTTGGAGAGTTTGGATGATTAGAAGGTTCCTTTATTCAGATCATCCAGGATGATACTGTATGATTTGTTTAATTCATCAAACATCATCTAGACCATCGCCATTGGTGGATGTCTGGATGATGAAAAAATAACTTGATCATCTAGGCCGATTAGTAGAAAATGTCACATATCATCAAGAACATCACCCTGGATGGAGCCAGGATGATTATGGATCATCTAAGAAAAAAAAGGTTTGTTTAATTGATCAACCAGAACGATCCTGATATCATCCAGGATGATATGTTGGAGCAATAAAACCTTAATTGCTTTCCTTAATTATCAAACTAAATTAGGCATAATTGTAGCGCATCATCCAAGACGATGTGCTGGACGATGTCCAAAAATAATACATTCCGAAAAGGTTGTGGTGGCTAATTCTTTCTAATTTGATCCTATCATCTCGGATGAGGATAATATCATTCAAGATGATTTGCTTAATTGTAGCTGCCTTAATTAGGATGCCCTAATTAGGGTTTTTATTTTTAATTGATCATTCAAGATGATTTTTATTCATCCTAGTTGATGCGATCGAAAATAAAAAACTCTAAAATAGTTAGAATTTTTCTCCAAGTGTGTGTGTGCAAGGTTGCTTAGCATCAAAACCCACATTATTACAAAGGACTCAAGAAAAGGTAAATGACACTTGACGAACATTACAAACTAACTAAATCCTAATCTACCCAATCTTGAGCTGGTTTGATTTGTAATTTTATCTTATAGACCTGAAACATTAGTAGGCAAGGCATTCATAGAAAAATAGAAGTAATAGAAATGTATGATATCATCAAAACTATAATTCTTGAAACCAGATTTGCAACAATCTCTCCCATTTTTTAAGGAGGAATCTATTGCTTGTACTCGGTAGGGACTTTTTTTGTCCCTTTTTTTTTTCTCTTCTTTAGTAATTGCTTTATGCTCCTTTCAAAAAAAATAATCAAAACTAAATTAACTTATGAACATAAATATATAGTTTGACAAAAACAACTCAAACACTACCATTAATCTCCCTTTTGACATCACAAAAAGGAGGAAACCAAAAAGGAAAAGCAGAATAGAGGACAAAAAAGAAGAATTAGAGCAAAGTTTTTTTTATCAAAGAACGAATATGATAAATTCTCTATGTGATTGATTTAAAATTTTGTAAGAATCAATGAGTTAACATCATCGAAATCCAAAAAATGGTAGAGTAGCCGATCCTATTAGCCCTAGCTTGGATTTCTCTTATGGCAAAATTGTCTTTTGAAAATAAAAAAACCTAACTCAGAAAAACTAATTGGATAAGAAAAAGAGATCAATTCAAAACATGGTTCTAGAAGAAATTCTTATAAAATATTATACCAAATTAATTTGTCACAATCATGATATTCGAAACCACGCCTTTAAAAATATCAAGTGACACACGAATTCTTCTAAGATTTAAAGGTTTGAAAGAGAATGAAGCTTGCCTTTTGTGGGCTTATTTTAAGCCTTATATCAATTAATTATCGTACTTTACGCATATTTTGATTTTTTATATACTTTATGTATCTTTCAATTTTTTGTTGCGGTCATTGCATAACTTTTCAGTTTTTTTTCTTTTTTCGGGCTCATTTTATGCTCTTAACATTTTTTTGTAAGTTATATCTCTTTTCAAAACTCATAAATACTCTCAGTTATGAGCATATCTTCTAGATATTAAAGAAGAAAAACTCACTCTCTAATATAAGAAAAAATAAGCCATAAAATAGAATCAAATTCATATGATAAATGCAACAACAAGATAATAAAAAATTTAAAATTAATATAAAGACTTTGAACATTATATATATAAGATAGATTACTGTAGAAAGATAGAAAAGATCTCAATCACAAAGTCGAGTTGTTGATTTAAGATAGATATTTATTTAGAAAAGAAAATTACACTGCTAATAGAGGTTAGAGGAAGGAGAACAATCAACGATGTTTCTCCCTTTAATTGATCTAGAGATGTTAAACATTGACTATAATTTTTTTTTAAACAAAAATAAGGTATAAAATATCATTTTAGCAGTGATCACAAAGAAAAAGGAAAATTAAAATAATAGAAATAAAAAAATGAAAAATAATAGCAAGTAAAAATGAAACAAATAAATCTGAAACAAACAAACTAGTAGAAAAACAACAACAAGCAACAAAATATAAAATTTAAAATTCAAAAAACATCAAGTTCATGCATTTATGTAAATCACACCCAATTTGGTCAATAAGATATTGAAAGTTTCAAAAGCTAGTTGTTTAGTAAAGATGTCAACCAGTTGTTTCTTAGTTGTCATATGGTGTAACTCAATGTCTTCTTTGGTCATATGATCTCTAATAAAGTGATGCCTAATGTTAATGTGTTTGGTCCTTGAATGTTGGATATGATTCTTAGTGATACAAATGGGACTAGTGTTGTCACAAAAGATTAAAATTGTGACTATAGGTAATCCTAAATCCAAATTTTCTTGCTTCAACCAAAAGACTTGGGTCACACAACTCCCTAAGGTAATGTACTCAGCTTCAGCAGTGGAAAGTACAAAAGAGTTTTATTTTCTACTAGACTAGGAGACTAAAGATTGTCCTACGAATTGGTAAGTCTCAAAAGTGCTCTTTCTATCCACCCTACATCCTATAAAATCAGAATTAGAATATCTAATAATCTATAAAGAAGTGTTATGCCAAGGATATCTGATTCCTAAGTTTTAGGTCCCCAAAAGATATATAAGAATTTTCTTAACTGCACTCAGGTGAGACTCTTTAGGATCAGCTTCAAATCTAGCATAAAGACAAACACTAAACATTATATTAGGTCGGCTAGCAGTCAGGTAAAGTAATGATCAATCATCCCTCTATACTTCTTTTGATCAACAAATTTTTCATTTGAGTCCTTATCCAACTAAACATTGGAGGTCATAGGAGTATTTATTGGCTTGGATTTATCTATTTCATTTTTTTAAAGATTTCCTTTATGTACTTTGATTGATTTAGAAAGGTTTCATCATCCAATTGTCTTATTCTAAATCCCAAAAAGTTGGACAACTCTCCGATCATACTTATCTCAAAGTTCTTACTTATTATTTTTGAAAAATCATCATAAAGTTTTTTATTAGAAGATCCAAAAAGTATATCATCTACATAGATCTAAATAATGAGTAACTCATCTCCTACTTTTCTCAAAAAATGGGTGGTGTCTATGCTCCCCTTAATAAACTCCCTCTCTAGTAAGAATGTGCTAAGCCTCTCATAACAAGCTCTGCGTGCCTATTTTAATCCATATAAGGCATTTTTTAATTTTGAAACATGATTTGGAAATTGGAAACTCTCAAAACTTGGGGGTTGCTCTACAAACACATCCTCTTTTATTACCCCATTTAAAAAAGCACTCTTAACATCCATTTGGAAAAGCTTAAATCCTTTATAAAATGCAAAGGATAAAAGCACTATAATAACTTTCAATCTAGCTACAGGGGCATAGGTCTCCTCAAAATCAATTCCTTCTATTTGGTTGTACCCCTTAACAACCAATCTCAGCTTATTCCTAATAATCACACCAGAATCATTCATCTTATTCGTAATGACCCATTTGGTTCCAACTATATTTTGTCATTTTGGTCTTTCTACAACTCCCAAACATCATTCCTAATAAATTGGTTTAATTCCTCTTCCATGGTTAAGATCCAAAACTCATTAGATAAGGCCTAATTGATGTTGGTGGGTTCAGTCATTGAGATAAAGACAGAGTGGTTCACTTCTTTCCTAAGTCCATACTTAGTTCTAACACCTTCACAAGGGTCTCCTAAGATCAGTTCTTTAGGATTGCTCAAAGAATATCTCCAATCTTTAGGCAAGGTGTGTGTAGATTCAACCCTTTCCTTTAGATTTGTATCCTCTACTCCTTGGGTAATCTCACATACTCAATCAGTGTTTTAGGGCTCTACTTTCTTCTCCGATTTTTAAACTCCTTGGGTAATCTCTCCAACTTCATCTTCATCCTCAACTCTAGACTTCTTAGGATCAGATTCATCAAATACGACATGAGTAGTCTCCTCCACCACCATTGTCCTCTTATTAAACACCCTAAAGGATTTTCCCACAGTTGAATTTCCTAAAAACACTCCTTCATAACATTTTTGGTCAAATTTTCCTATATATAACTTCCAATTATTAAGAAGGAAGACCTTTCAGCCAAAGATATGGAGGTGGGAAAGATTGGGTGTCCTACCCTTAAGGATCTCATTAGGTGTCTTATCAAGTTTGGCTTAACATTCGCTATATTCAACACATAAAAAGATATGTTTACCGCCTCAGCCCAAAAGTATTTTGGAAGTGCATACTCAATAAGCATGGTTCTATTTGCTTCTACTAAGGTCTAGGTCTTTCTTTCAGCTACCCCATTCTGATGAGGGGTCCTAGGAGCTGAGAAGTTGTGACTAATCCCCTTATCCTCACAAAAGTCTCCAAATCTCACAATTTCAAACTCCTCCCCACGGTCACTATGGATGGTCAAGATCTCACAACCTAACATTTTCTGAAACTAAGTGGAGAAGGACCTAAACTCAAAAAAGACTCACTCTTATGTGATAAAAATTTAATCCAAGTGGACCTCGAGTAATCACCTACAATCACAAATCCATAGACTTTTCCCCCTAAGATGGTAGTTCTAACAGTTCCAAACAAATCCATGTGAGGACTTCTAAAGGTCTAGAGGTGCTAATGTCCTTAATGGAATGAAAACAGGATTTGACTTGCTTCCCTACTTGGTAGGCATCACACAGGTGTTCTTTGGTGAACTTAAGCTTGGGGAAACCTCTAACTATGTCTTTTTGGGTCACTCTTTGAAGAGTTTTTATTTTGGCATGTTATAACCTCCAATGCCATAACCAAGACTCATCAACAATTATTTTTAAATAAAATGAGGCTACACATTCAATATTATTTAAATCAAGCATGTAAATATTGTTGATCCACTTTCCCTACAAAATAGTATTGTTATTCAAGCTAATAATGCATGTATTTATCAAAAATTTTATGATGAAGCCCTTATCTTATAGCTGACTAATACATAGCAAGTTGTGTTTCATTCCACCCACAAGAAAATCATTTTTAATCAAAATGTTCTTGGAGTTTCCAATTATGTTTACACCCACCATATTCCTGGTGGTGTTGCCTCCAAGAGTGACCTTGCCTCTAGCCCTGGCCTCCAATGAAATGAATTGGTTAGCATGTCCAATCATGTGTCATGTGCATTTGCTAAGGGTCATACTGAAGTACTACCGAATTCTTAATTAAAGCATGGATTGAAATTTGAATTGCTTGAAGTTTGAAATAATTAATATCTAGATTGATTAAAGTTTGGATTGAAGTTGGCTTAAGCCTAGTTTAGATTGAATCTTGGATTGAAGTTTAAATGATTAACATATGGATAATTGTCAATCATCGGATCAATAAGAAGGAGTTTGGATTGGTCCTTATGACCTTATACAAAAATAAGGTCAACAAATGGTAACTAAAAAAAATAATTTAAGAAATGATAAAAATTATTTCCAACTAATATATCCAAATTCTAATTAATAAAGGGCAATAAAAAATAATCCTTCATGGTGGCGTTCTTAAGATTTTTGTAATATATACAAATCCACCAGCCCATTACAATCCTAGATAAACTAAATTCTTTATTTTCTTTAATGTTTATAGTTAAACCTCCATTCATAGGAAGACAATGAATTAGGATTGCCCAATCACTATTAAAAATAGGGTAAGAGATACCCTCATCTAACCATTTTAGAACCACTTTCTCTAGTAATTCCATCATATAATGATTTAACCTTCTTTGAGGGATAGCTTTCGATTGATAAGCTTCATTTAATAGAATCTTATACTTACATACTAATAGACTATTTTTGTGAATATCACAAATACTCAAAATCTTTTTTTTTTTTTTGAAGAAATGTGAATTGCATTAAAAAGAAGAAACAACTATTACAAACTAGAAATCAAAAGCAAACCCTTTAAAACTATCATAATGGATATGCGATCTACTAAATTCCATTTTAGATCCATTGGGGTGATGGGGATACCAAATATTGAAACAACCTAAAAGGTTGGTTAGTATCCCAGAGTTCCCAATAGATAGAAAATGAAACCTAGTAAAAATCACACATTTCATTACAATTGTTTCAAAAAAATAGAAGAAACCTATAAGAAAACCAAGCAAATGACAACTTGCTTCAAGAAAAATAAAAAGAACTGCTAAACCAGCTATCCAAACATCAACCGAACCTCCATATATAATCTTTGGGTCCAACAAGCTCGAATCAAGAGTAGAATCCATTGAAACTTCAATGCAACCAACAACAACCGCCATGAATGAACCAATCTACATTGACAAATCAAAAACAACAACTCCCACCTCAAGAGTCCAAGAGTCATCCTCTTCACAAACAAAGTCATATGAACTGAAAATCACCACCACACACATCATACTGGCAAAAAAAACTATTAATATTCAAATCCTTCAAGTCTCCAACAAATAAGACTTACTCTTTAAAGATCAACTATTAACCATCTTAAGTCTAGATGGGGTAAGCTCACATCTAAAACTAGCTCCAACACTTTTATGATAATCCAAAAAACCAACCAACATTAGAATAATAGCTTCAATAACTCCAGCTTCACCAGAGCATTTACCCGAACTATCTCCCATGGAAGATCCAACCAAAGACATAAAAGATGTATAACCAGTGGTAAAAGCAACATTAACCCCAAGATTCTTTAGGAAAACTAAAATCCTCTCATACAATAAGAAATCACACACCAAGAAAATAAGGAACACTTTAATCATTTCTCCAATATTCTTCAAGAAAAAATAAAAAAAATTGCTCAATAGTTCTCCAAACTGATTAGTCCAATCCTACATCTCATTCCTCAATTAAAGATTCCCAATCCTTAATTGAAAAAGGATCAATATAACCCTCATAACTAAATCTTGAAGATAAAATCGTCCGCATTTATAAGATAAAAAAACCACACCAAAATTTGTTGAATAACAGCTGAATCCTCATCCCAGTTTCAATCGTCAAACACAAGAAAATTCTAGCTCCAAGAACTGACTCAAGGCTATCATAAAATCTATACATAATCAAACAACAATTTTCACAAAAATTCTCAAGTCTTTTCATAGCAGAACATCCATGCCACAAGCCAGCTTTGACCAAATGATTCACCATCAGAATCAAAGCCAAAATCGGCCACCAAACAGAAATTTCATTAAAAAAAAAAACTAAATCCACCATCGAGCAAACAAAAATCCTCCTAAAAAATCACATCCAGATTTGTAGACTTACCAACTTCTATCAAGAAACTAACATCTAAATAATAAACACAGACATTAGCCAATTCTGATTGATGGAGAACCGCAGTCAGGCTTAGTTCCATCAAAATCATCTTAAAATATGTCACCTCTCTTCCCAGATTCTTCCAAGGACCTCCATCAGCCATACTAGGCCGATGGAGAACCACCGATCACCAAGGTTTTGCCAAAATTTCCAAGATCACCTTCTCTGTTGCTTCTTAACTAGGATAGTATCCAATAGATGCGAAATCCTCCTTTTCAAACACTAAAGTCACTTAAACCTATTCAAACACTAATGTCACTTGCTCTTCTCCTTACTTGCACATCACTCCATTGTCCTATTCGATCCCTCATACTAGTCTACCCAAAATCTTTCTTATACGTGCTAAGAACTCCCTATCCAAATTTGAACCTAATGTATAAGTATTTAGAAGCATTTAACAAAAAATAATTGTAGTATAAACTTAATTAACTCCTTAAATACTTATCAATCACTTAAATTAAAATTTTAAACATTGAACACTTCTCCCTGAATCTATAGAGCAATTATTTTTACAAAATGGTTAAGGTTATGATCTATATGAATTATTTGAAGTTCTATCAATTTTAATTTATTTTAATTTTAGTTTAATAGGGTTTGGTGGTGAAGACACTCTAAAGGAAGAACTTCACTTGTGGTGCACAAGTAGTGGGAGGTGTGGATGGTGATGCTCTTCCACTTAACCATGTCAACAAGGATATCAATTGTTTATCTTGCTGAGCATGAGATGGATAGTTGGGATTAGACACAATAGTTTTATAGATTTTAGGTGTTTATATCAAGTAGATGGAAAAAACTAAATCATTGCTATTAGAATCAAATAAAGAAGGTAGAACATTTACGATTTTTTCTTCCTTGATATTACACACAAAACCTTACAAATAAAATTTTCTTTAAACTTAATATAAAATGTTCAAAATTGCTCCAAACTCTTAATGGGGTATCCTAGAGACAATATACATCTATATTTGATGTTTGGAGGCTTTTATGCAATATGTATACAAAACTTTTTAAAATCCTAAATAAAAGCCTAAGGTTCAAATTTTAACTTGATATAGGCCATCTCAAAGGGCTTTTTATAGCTAGTTCTCTTTCATTGCTCCTTAGCAAGAAGTTTTTAAAAGCACTGAAAGTTAGAGGAGAAATAGCCAAGAAGTGTGGAAGATTGGGAAGAAAAACTTTTCTTAACCACCTCTATTCCTTGTCAATAGCAAGCTCTAAGCAGTGTGAAAATATGTTGGAAATGTAGATAAGACTCTCGGAAGAAAAAACAAAGAAAGGAAACACTTGTAAGGACATTTTTTTACAAGTCAACTCTATCTCAAGGGTTAAGGTGGTTTACCTAAATTAGGACTATAGAGCCTCCATTGTGACTAAGATTGATAAGGAATATTTCCTTGATGCATGCCATCTGTCTTAGGTTATTAGGGAGTATAATTATGCTCTAGTTCAAGTGAAAACTAACTTGATGTCATTTTTAATGAAGGGCCACTAGGGTTAGGTTCAGATGTCCCATGCCTTCAGTTTGGCTCAAGGCTAATCTATAAACATTTAAGAGCCATTTAGAGTGGTTCAAATAAGCTAGCAAGGAGGGATTGCACAAGCATTAATGGGTATGATCATTTAAGTGTTTTAAGAGGATTATACTACTTTGACTAGTCAAAGCTGGTCAAGTTGACTAAATAACACTTATAACAGCTTTGACTAAGTGTTATTTAGGTTAGATCTAAGGAGCTTGAAGCAATACATCTAATGTTTTCCTGAAGTAGTTGTACATGAATGGGTATGACCACATTGGGTGAGTTTTCCAAGTCAACTTACAATGGGTTATCCCATCCATGCTTTAAGTTCATTTAGTCCATCAATTTGATTATGTTTGAATTCTTGGTAAAGTTTACATGTTTGTTTGCAATAAAATGACTCAAATAAGACTAGCTTAACTAGTTCTATCTTGATTGACCAAGTAAAATTAGATTGATATATGTTGAGAAAACATGTTTAGACCATAGGGAACTACATTTAGAATGATTTGGTGATGTTTAATAGAGAAATGAAATTTGAAATGATTAAATAAAGCAGTTTGACCAATTAGGCTAAGTTGAGCTAGCTCATATGCATCAATTAGGCCAACACTAGCATAGGAAGCCAGTGTTAATGAACCTAATGTATGAAGCTTCTAATGATGATGTTAGAACATGGTTTGAAGCCAATGGTCCAATATGCTACAATGCAGTGCACTAGGTATATTGATTATAAATCAGGGTTATGAATTTATTAATTGATGTTTTCTCTAGTTTAAGGTGGTTTAGGTTTAATGGTTACGTCTAGGATATTTAGACTAGTCTCTAAAAATTAAAGCAAATAACATTTTTTGAGGTTTAGACTTTGAATTGACTAAACTAAAAATTAGGTCAATAATAATATATATGAATAGATCAAGATTTATGTTGAGGTTCAATGTGGGGTGGAATTAATGTGAGAATATAAATGATAAGCTATGTTACAGTGTTCTATCTAAGTTACCAACCAATGCCTGCACTTCGTAAATATATTTGGTAGTCATTGATCCACTTTGGTGATGCAGATCCTTTATAAAGTTTTCCATTTTCACCACAACTATTAAATAATTTGCATGTAATTGGATAAGTTTATTTCTCACCATAATATCATGACCTACTTTTTTGAACTTCATCACCACTTGATATGTAGAGTTGATTGCCATAGTTGTGTTCAAGATTGGCCACCAAAATATTAAATTATAAATGGCCAGTGCACTCAAAATAATTTACTTATCATGGCTATTTAATTGTACTCAACATCACCCCTACTGAAGGGTAGGTAAATCATGCCATCAAATTTATTTTACTCACTTGAGAAGTAATATATAAAACATTTAGTGTAGTAAGCTAGGAACTGAGTGAATTCTTTTTTATTCAAATTAATTTAATGAATATGTTTACAATGCTCCCCTTATATATAAAGAAGTTTGGTAGTTAATGACATGTACAGTAACCACCATGACATCATTATAATGGTTCCTACCCACACATCTATTTGTCCTAGTGTAAGTGATTAAGACAAATTAGGTCACAAGATCATATAATATGACAATCAAGTTATCCTATTCCATATGTGGTCTTTTGGAGCTTTCCACTTACATTATGTTAGCATGATCTCAACACATAATCTTGGGTTGTGCTCCAATAATGTGGATGGTGGGTGGTGGCCTGAGCTATTTGTCAAGCTTCTCCTTATGGCCATAACTAGGGAGTGTACTAGGACTAGTGAAGTTGAATTTTTTAAAATTTTCTAACCTTGAAGATCTTCAATCAACCAATAGTAATGTATGTATTTATCATTTTCAAACCCATGGCCCTTTTGGAAAGCATAATATTTAAACTTCTCTCTAGTGGGAAATCACCTTCATTGGTAGATGATGCTTGAATAATTTTTTATTTTTTAATGGCATTAAAAAGTTTTGTTAGGGATACATATAAGGGTTTTAATGTAGGATAATGGTGGGTAATGGTCAAAACTTCATCATGGTACAAGTAGGTGATTTGTGATGCTTCATTATAGCATTGAGTGGGTAGTCCAATGATCCTTAGAAACCTAGCTTCTTGAGGCATTCACAGTTGCCCAAGGTGGAGATGAGCATTTAGGAAATTTAGCTTCAATCAACCAAATGGTTCCTCAAGCATCTCTTATTGCTTTCTTACTATTTATATTGATCGAGTCTCGTGACTATTTCTTAAGAACAAGTTGTTGAGGGCTCCTCAATCACATACTCCTTTATATTAAGAAAGCTATTTACCATGGCTTTACTTCCTATGATTAAAAGATTCATAATAAAAAAGTGCGTAGAGTAAATAATTAATAAAGTAAATGGGAGAGAAAGATAGATATTTTAAAGATTTTACTTTTAATCCAAGTTCTCCTAAATATCTTCCTCCTACTCTAAAATTGCGCCACAACATTTTATTTATAGGATTATAGGGCCATTGATAAGGCTATATATTGGAATAAATTTATTTATATTAGGCATGTTCCCTAATAGACATATGGGCTCTCATTAGTCAAGGAGGTCCCCATGAGTGGGCCTATAAACTGATGAATGATGGTGGGCTAACTAAGTGACAAGAATGGCGAGTGACCCTGTCGAATGCAAGTTGGCTTATTGAATGCTGAGTGGTGAGTAAGATTATTAGTATGGTGAGTTCACTATGAACTGTTGAGTTCATAAAAAATTTGGAGAGTCTGTGGGAAGTTTCTAGAATGTCCTCAAATAATATTCGGAGTGTACATTAACCTTCAATAATTATATCCTTAACCTTTCATGTGTCAAGGTAGATTTAACTTGATCGAACCATACTATTTGTATACACGAATAAACATTTGTCCTGTGGTAATTTAAATTGCCTAAAAAACTTGAAGAAATTAAGAACCATAAATAAATCTATGCCCATTGAGCACTCTACATAGGCTACATTTCCTTCAAATGTAGATAGTGACATTTATAGTCATACAAGAAGAGCCTATAATATAAAAAAACTAGTGAATATCACTGAGATGGGATTAATAGTTTTTATCAATGCTTTAATGCTCAAATTCAATTTTGTTTTAATTTCAATATTACCAATAATATTTCAGTTTTTTTTTCTAAAATTTTGGTTTCAATTATTTCACTTGTTTTTACTTTTATATTGCTTTAAATTGTTATATTGTATAAATATTAATATTTGGATGAAAAAATATAAATTTATAAAAATTATATCATATATATGTAAATTTCTTCATATTTTTTATATAAACATATTATATAATTGAAAAACAAGTCCTCATATTATACATAATGAAATTAATGAATATGACTTTTGTTTAGATAGCCACACAATATGATGTACACAAATAAATTCTAAATAAGAGGAAAAATTCTATACTAGCGAAACCTGACTACAATAAGTCCAACACTCACTTATAAATTAACAATCTAACATCAATGTGAAAATATTGGCCACCAAAAAAGTTCAAAAATTAACTTTTCTCAAATCCACCAGAATAGTTCTACCTATATGTGTAATAGTAAAGATTACTATATATGTAATCATGATGTTGATATTTCTTCAAACATTTCAACAACTCATTGATGTGAACTTGTCAACAAGCAATGTCGATTAATTACTATGTCTATGCATAATTCTTAGATCAAATAAACTATTCACAAATTAATCCAAACCATCGCAGCTAACCATTATGCTTATGAAATTAAGACTAGTCCATGCAAACAGGTCAATAGATAAATTGGTTATAAATCTTAAATTTATTTATTTAAAAAACCATCATCATTTTTTTTTTGTACAAACATCAAAATTTATAATAAAATTTCAGCATGTTTTTTTTCCATTTTTGTCTAATTTTCAACAATTTAAATTCAACATGTGAAAAAAAAATTATTTAGTCAATTCAAAACATATTATAATTTTAATTTTATAAATACTGATAAAACATCACAAAATTATATTGATTAAGCATGAATCACGAGACAGAATTAAGTTGGAAACTTTCGAAATGTTTCTATCCTCTCCAAATTATGGTCCTTCTATCCTCTCTCTCCAAACTATGTTGTTTTCGATCTCTTTCACCCACAGACTGCTCCTTTCGACCTCTATTACTAGACAAAGGTCTTTTCAACCTTCATCACCTACCAACTATAGTCCTTCCAACCACCATCAAGATACTATGGCCTTTCTGACCTCATTGCTTGTTGATTATGATCATTCTGACCGCGTCAGTATTCTATAATCTTTCTAACCATCACCGCCTAGCGACTATGGTCCTGCCAATCAAATGAATGTAACAATACCGATTCTTACAAATCCCTCGATGTAATGATATCTATGTGATGTATATTTATTGAATTATGTCAAGGAATCCCCCTAATCCTTATTTGTAATTATCTACAAACACTAGTGGATTCCTTCAAACTAGGCCAGGCCCTGTGGGTTTCACCCCTTTTTAAGGGTTTCCACCTAGAAACTCTTGGATCTCTTATGAACGTTATACCCTCTCTTTTATCTGATTTTTTCCAAAATTTTCATTGAAATCTAAGACATTAAACTTTATATCTCTCTGCCACCATGAATATTACAGGTCATAATAATTAGGTGTTGTCTATAGGAAGTATTTGAGTTAAAAGGTTTGTGCTTTGAAAGGGTTAATTTTCTTTGGGAAAAGTTAATTTATGGAATTTTATTTTTTAATTTGAACATGTCATTATGAATGATATATTACCTCAGGAGGTTAACATATCATTACCTAATGAGTTCAATTTACAAAACTACAAGTTCATCTTGATTATCATTTTTAAACTCAAGAAAGAACAACATACGATCTTAGAGGATCAAAGTGATATTTGATCGAGTGTTCAACTATAATAATATTGATAAGAGATTATTAATTTCCAAATTAAAATCATGATAATAGAATGATAAATCTACTTGAAGGAAGAAGATATCCTTTACCATCAATTATTTGAATATGACGATAACTATCGCTAATTTTGATTTTTGCTAAGATAATTAATTGAGGTATTGAAATTTTGATTTTAAAAATTTGATATGGGTTTCTAAATCTCTTATGAGTACAAGCCCTCATAGTTAATTAGATTATATGAAACATAAGTTTCCTTTGAATACTCTCGATTAAAATAAGTGTAAAAATTTCATTTGGAATATTCAAAGATTGATATCAAATGAGTGAAGATAGAAATTTTTAATTGTGATTAGATCAAATTTGAACACTTATTTCAGAGGTAATTAGAAAAGAAGTAAAAGGTGTTTTATATTTTAATACACTTTAGAAACTCCTCGTATATTTAAGTGTCGAGCTTAAATTTTTTATTGAAACAGATTTAATTTGATATGTCAATTTTATTAGAATGTTGAGATTCAATTCCCAAAGTTTGAGGTGTTATAATCTTAATCTGCCTCAGAACCTAAGTCTAAATTGGCAACTAAAAAATCATTAGCCCAAACGTAGTTAATGCAATATAAAATCTAGATTGACCCCAGGCTTGATTGGGGAGCAAGCTAACCACACAGTCGCTTAAAATCCATGTGTATGGTCTTTAATGAAAGTGTTAAAAGCTATTGATTAAGTTTGAAGAGTTAAGGCCGATGTCTAGAGAATGTCCTACGTGGCCCCTTGACTTATGAAGGGTGAAATGAAGCATAAAGTAAATGCAATTAAATTTAAATTTTTTTTTTGAAATAAAGCAAATAATGCATTAATCAACAAAAACTGCAAAACTACAAAGTAGATTCCTCCTTCAAAAGATTAACAAAAGATGGAGGAATCTCATTGAAGCTAATGTCTTCCCAAGCAAAGTTTGAAATGAGAGAAAAGCTAGCACACATGCCAGCTAGCTTGTTATTGTTTCTATCTATACATTTGAATAGAACAAAGTTAAAATCATTGAGAAAATGTAAGTCTTCCTCACCTTTGAAACCGTCAGTCATGGCTTGTTGAAGAAAAGTAATAACATTTGAGTTATCACTCTCAATAATAATGCCTTTGAATTTGAACATCTAGTCTTTAATGGATTCTTTAAGGATTTCGATAGCTAGCAACTCCAATTGGTAGATATCCCAATGAATACAAAATTTCCCATAAGCCATAAAAAATCTGCCTCTATAGTCACGTATGACACCTCCCATTCCCGCTCTATAATCAGAATTTAGAGATGCATCCACATTAATTTTGAGCCAATTGGGTGGAGGAGGATGCCAAGATTTAGACAGTCTAGAAGACTGATGAGCATCACACCTGTCCGAGCTTGAAATGCAAACCAATTTGGAAATAGATGAGTAGCTTACTACATTAGCAGCAATAATGCTTGAACTTTCTTCCAGCTTATCATGAATAAGTTTGTTTCTAGCTTTCCAAGAAAGAAAAATCACATTGCAAAATAGATTACTTAGCAACCCATTATTATGAGCAATGATCTCCATCCAAGCACAGCATCTTTCCAAACTATCAAATAATGGAATATTAAATTCCCATTTGTTTAATAAAGAGAAGACTTCTCTTACTTTGATGCATTTGATAGTAATATTCTCTATATCTTCAATAACAGCTCCACATCTCGAACAGATAACAGAAGTTTGAAACTTTCTTCTAGCAAGGAATTGAAAAGAGGGAATTGCATCTTTAAGTAATCTCCACCAAAAAATTTCAACACGAGGAGATAATTTGGCTCTTTTGATCCACTTAACATATTGCGATTCAATTTGGCCATACTGCATTTTATCAAATGATAAAGCTGATAGAGATTTTCCTGAGTTCTGGGAAATGAGCTCACAAAAATCTTCATGAGCTTGTTGATCAATACTAATTTGGATTATCAGCTGAACCAAATCCTTCCCAAAAAATTTCAATAGTTCTTCCACATCCCATGCTCTGTTATTAATGAATTTATCCAACAAGATAATTTCATCTTCTTGAGGAACTACAAAAGTAGGCCATTTGTTTAAACTTTTGTCCAAGATCCAAGTATCCCTGTAAACATCAATAGAAGATCCATTTGCAATCTTCCATCTAATCAAGGATAACAGCACATTGTTACCATCACAAATCAATTTCCATGCAACTGAACAATTAGTTTTGTTATCCCTTGCTTCAAGTTTCTTCCCATATTTCGACACTAGAGTTTTATGAAGCAGAGATTCATTATTTTGTAAATAACACCAAGCAATTCTAGATCTAAGAGGAGCTGAGTTATTACTGGAAGAGCATATTCCACGACCTCCCCATTTAATTGGTTTGCAAAGCTCATTCCAATTAACATAATGTAAGCCCAATCTTCCATCAGGTTTATTCAACAAAAAGCTTATACAAAGCTTTTCTATTTGATGTAAAATACTTAGGAGAACTAGAGAATGCATACAATGAAATAACTGGAATGAAAGTAATACCGTTTTGACCAAGGTGATCTTTCCCGCAAGAGAGATGAATTTGGTTCCCCATACATTAAGCATTTTCAAGGCCTTTTCCACTATAAACTAAAAATCAGCAGCAACCAGTCTTCTGAGAGTGATCTTAATGCCAAGATACACAAGTTCTTTGACCACTTTAAAGCCCATAATACGGGAGATCAACTTCTTTCTTCTACTTAACAGATTTGCCAAACAAGATTACAGATTTGTTGAAATTGATTCTTTGACTTGTCCACTTACAGAATTCAGTAAGAACCACCTTGATCTTCTTTGCCGATGTCTTGGTAGAATCAGAGAATACTATTACATCATCAGCATAAAGTAAGTGTGAAATCCTTGGGCTGATTTAACGCCAATGTTAATATGATTGAGAGCATTTGTAAGAAGTTGGGAACAAAGAATGTATAAAATAGGAGAAAGTGGACAACCTTGACGGAAGCCATATCTAGCTCTTATCCATTCTAAAAAATTTCCATTAATGATCAAAGAAAACCTTGGGTCTATCACACATTCCAAAATAAGACTCAAGAATTTTGGAGGAAATTTAAAGTAAATCAAAACATTCATAAGTGTTTCCCAACTCATGGAATCATAAGCTTGTTCCATATCGATTTTAAATGAAACAAGACCTTTTGAAGCTTTGGAATACCTAAAATTATGGAAGATTTCTTGAGAAATCAACACATGTTCCGAAATAGATCTCCCCTTGATGAAAGCCGCCTGTTCCATAGAGATAACTTTGGGGATCACCATAGAAAGTCTGTTGAAGTTCACCTTGGCTGCCACCTTATAGACTGCATTGCATAAGCTAATAAGTCTGTAATTAGTAGGAATTAGAGTGTTGCTAACCTTGGGAATAAGGACTATAAGCGTGTCTTTCTAGCTTTTTTCCATTACAACATTTTGCAAGAAAAACATTATAGCATTCAAAAATCCAGTTTTGATAATGTTCCAGTAAGCTTTAATGAATGAGTAGGAAATTCAATCAACTCTAGGTGCTATATTGCCTTTTGTATGCTCTATGGCCTTCTCAATTTGTGTAACTGAAAATTCACTTTCAAACATATTCTAGTCTTCATTATCCAGAGTGGCTTGCGGTAAAGGCCACCTGTGTGATTTAGAAGTTTTGTATCTCCATTTTTGGGTGGAAATTTGAGTTAAGATACCCTAAATTTGCATTTGTTCCTCCACCATATTATTATTGTCATCTTTGATTTTGAAAATAGTATTAGAATTTCTTCTAGCACTACCATAGGAGTGGAAGAAATTTGTATTGATGTCATCGTCAACCCAACATTTAACTTTTTCTATTTACTTCCACCAATCATTTAAGCAAGCCATGACATAATTCAATTCATTGGTCTTATTCTTCAGCTTCCAGCATTCTTCTTCTGATAGGAAACCGGAAATAGCTTCCTTAGTTTGAAGTTCCATAACTTCTTCAAATAATTGATTTTTTAGCATGTTTAAATCTTTATTTTTCTTCTTGCTCCATAAAAATAATGCTCTAAGTATTTTCCTAAATTTAGAATTCAGTATTTGAGCATAATTGCGATGAAAATTCTTCCCCCATTCCTTTTTCACCAAAGAGAAACCTACAGGTTTTGAAATCCAAACATCTTCAAACCGGATAATCTTCTTTGTGACAGGGATGGAATTCAAAAAATTTAGGAGAATGGGACTATGATCTGAGGAAATCCTTGCAAGGTGTCTTACAACCAATTGTTGAGAAGAGTTAATAGCGAATGAGTTAAGAAAACACCTATCCAATCTCTCAAGAATTCGACCACCACCAACATTATTATTACACCATGTAAACCTTGGACCTATGAAACCAATTTCATGGTAGTCATTATTTAAAAAAAATGCACTCATCTCCTTAGGTCATTGAGAGAATTGAAACTTTCTTCCACCTCTTTTATCTTCTTTAGAAGTAAGACAATTGAAGTCTCCTCCTACCACCATAGGAGAGTTGGCCATTGAGTGCATTTCCAGAATTTCCCATAGCTCTCTTCTTTTATACAAATCATTATGCCCATAAACGGTAGCAATCCTCCAAGTGCCCTTATTGTTGATTATAAAATCTCCAATGATGCATTGAGAAGAAAAATGAACAATATGGAATTCATAAATCAAAGAATTCCAAAGAATAATAATGCCTCCCGATAACCCTTCTGAAGGCATAATATGAAAATTCCAACCATCACCAATGAGTAATTTGATCTCAAAAGAATCTATAGCCGATAGTTTAGTTTCAACCAGCCCCAAAAAGAAAACTCCAAAAGAATTAACAAATTCTTTGATATATAGAGAAGCACCTTTCTTTCTTGCTCCTCTATAGTTCCAAAATGCTATTGAATTCATTGATGAGAGGGTGGGGATGATGCCCCCACATTCCCTTTAGATTCCAAATCCAAATCTTCTAATTCATGAATGAGAGCTGATAGGACTGAGATCCTTTAGTTGTTTTGATTTTTTCTTCTTAGTCATAGTCTTCCCAGTTGATTCAATACCATTCTCTAAAATCTGTATCGGATCAGGTTGTGCAGAATCTACAGGTAAAGCAGTTTTCCCACCAATATCAACTTCTTCATGAAAATCTTGTATGATTTCTCCTTCTTCAATATGGTCTGAAAGCACACTGAACTTGTTGTTAGAAGAGTGTATGCTATAATTTCTTCTTTGCTCTTGTTCTTTAGAAAGAAAAGTGTTATTCACTTCAACAACAGATGGAATTTCTTCAATTATTTCCTGGGCTGAATTAGGAATATCACTGACTTTACTCAAAATTGGTAAAGATTTTTTCCCTTCTACTTTTTTCCAGGTAGAAGATACTCTTGGTTTGGGAAGATTATTCCTTGAATTACTGGTAGTATTTCTTTTATTATTGACAATTAACCAAGGTCCAAAACCCACATCATTTTTGCTGTGGGTCTCTTTGGTCTTGTTCTGAAATACCTCTTCTGAGTTAGAAGAATTTGAATTTAAATTCTTCTTACAGCTGTTAACTATATTGGCAGAGTTTACATTTACTTCATTACAGTCTTCTTTGCAATGCCCGATCATTCCACAGCTGAAACTAAATATAGGAATTCTCTCATATTCTGTACTTTGGAAGAATTTTCCTAAAGATCCCTCCACCCACACACCAAGAGAAAGCTTGCAATCAAGCTTGATTCTAACATAGACTCTGTCGAATTAGGCTTCCCCACCATAGAAGCAATCCTGCATATGTTAATTTCATCCCAACAATGAAGAGGGAGATTAGGCAATCGAATCCAAATAGGAGCCGTCAGCCCTTTATGAGAGGTAGGTGAGAAATCTTGTGACCATCTATCAACTCCTATAATTTGGCCTTTAACAAACCATGGTCCATTAGATAAAACAGCTTCCAAGTGTTCTTGTTTAAAGTAGAAACAAAGAACCCAGCCCTTTCCGAGCATTGTAAGATGAAACTTACCAAATTGGGACCATTGTCTTCTAAGCTCCGAACTGATAACAGGAATAGGAACTTCTCCATAGAAAACTTTCACTCCAGAGAGTTGGGAAGTTTTTTTGAATTTTCCAATTTGTTTTGAATATGAAGTTTAACAGTATTACCATCTTCAGACATAAAGTTTCCCAGATCTAAATCTGAGGCTTTGATGTTTTCTTTTTTCTTCCAAGCATTTGTTGTTGGCACAACATCTGATTTAGTTGGAAATAAAGAAATTTCCACACTATCATTCAAAGCAGCATAATCACATATACGAACTTTTTCCAGATCAGACGACATAATGTTATTCTCAACAACTTGAGCATTGCAGCATAGAATTGGTTCATTTCCTGTCATCATTTCACCTTTTGAAACGTTATCTACAATTATTTCTTTGTAGAAGGCGAAGAGATAAAATTTCCATTTTGAAGCTTAAAACTTTTGTTTCTAGGAATATGCTCTTCTTCCAATAGAATTCCTTTACCTTTACCAGGTACTTTAGTCTTCTTCTTCATTAAAATCCTCCCTCTTTGATGATAAGAGGCATTCTTGATTTCAAACATGGCTTTGGCAAATGAGCAAATGACTTGTCATCACCAAAAGCTAGGGGAGACGATGAGAATGATTGAACTGGAACAGTCGTAATCCTTACGGAAGGACGACGATCATCGAGAAGTCTTCCGGCAATAGCTGGTCGGCGAGCTTCCACCATCATAAAGCGTGGAAGAACTGCATAGAATAGAAATTTGAAATTCCAACAGAACATTTTTTCTCAGAGCTTCTCTCTCTACTTTCTCTCTCTTCTAGAATCCTCTTACTTAGTTTATTTCAAATGTAATGCATTTTAGTTAACTCAATGAATAATTAAATAAAATATGATGGAGTTTTAAAATTAGGCTTAAAAATATATTTTATCCTAAGGAATACAAAACTTCCTCTTGACAAGACTGCACCCTAATAGGTCAGGTGGACTTTAAGATCCTGCAGGTAGGGAGGTGCCAAATGAAAGTTCCTTAAGGATCTTAAGCCCTTAAGAACTAGCCCGAGGCTAACCAAGAGGGGGGGGGGGTGATTTGGTATTTAAAAAAAATTTGTTTAGGTAATGCACAAAATTAAAACTAAAAACACCACAGAAATTATAGTGCAAAAATAAATAAATGTGGAAGCAAAACAAGGAAAGATCACATTGGATTTATAGTGCTTCGATCAAACTTTGACCTACGTCCACTCCTCAGAGGCAGCCTCCGAGTATTGCACAAACTAAGTGTCTCTCCTTTAGCTCCCACAGTTAGGCGGAGAAGCCTTTATAACAGACTCCTTTTAACCAACTCTGGTGCGGCAGAGAACCAGCTCCTTTTGCTTCCTCCTGAAGCGTGAAGAGAATCCAGACCTTTTGCTGAAGTAGACCTCCCAAGAACCTCCAAAAGATGAAGGACGAAGAATGGAGATGATGGCTTGGAACCTTACTTGGAGCAACCTTTGTGAACCCTCTCACAAACTCCCCCTCACAAGTTCCTTTCTCTCTCTCTCTCCCTCTCCTAAGGCTCTCTCAAGTCAAGACAGCAGCAATCAAGTTCTTAAGCATGAGAAAATTTGGGTCCTTTAAATAAAATTTAAAGAACTGACATTATCGTCCAAGATGATAGGAATATCATCCTAGTCGATCAGTACAAATTAAGCTTAATCAGCTAGGGCATTTTGGGACGATCAGAAGAAAATTGGTTAAATTGTCCAGGCCGATACAATATCGTCCTGGCCGATTAGTTCAAATCTAAGTACAATCATCCTAAAATAGCCCTAAATATAGTCTGACCGATGTTAATCGTCCAGGACATCGTCTCTGTTGATTCTCCAATCGGCCCAACCAATGTTATTGTATCAATCAGCTTTAATTGCTTTCCATAATTGCCAAATTAATTTAGGCAAAATTATGCTGCATCATCCAGGCCAATGTTAAGTTCATCCTGGCTGATATTTTAAAATAAAGAATACCTAAATTGATCATGGCGGCTGATTCTTTCTGATTTGAGCCTATCTTCCCGGCCTATATAAGGATCGTCTAGGATGATTTACTTAATGACGGCTGCTTAACCAGGATGCCCTAATTAGGATTTTTATTTTTTAGTTGGGTCAGCTTTGCCGATATAAACATCATCCAGGCCGATGTACTCAAAAAGAAAAACTCAGAAAACCCCTCAAGTGTGTGTGTGTGCAAGGTTACTTAGCATCAGGAACCACTATTATAATTGACTCAAGAAAGGAAAAAATACAGACTTGACTCAACCTAAATGTACCTGATCTTTAGCTGGCTTGAGTGCATTCAATCTTGTGGTCCTGAAAAATTAGTAGGCAAGGCAGTCGTAGAAAAACATGAATATTTGTTATCATCAAAAGTCTAATCCATAATCTCAGTTTCACAACAATCTCCTCATTTTTGATGATGGCAAACACAAACAAAGAATTCCAATCAGTTATGGAAGTTCAAAAAAAATTGTGTGACAAAAAAGCAGTTCACTAAGATCCAGAATTCAAAGTATAAGATACATCAAACTACTCCCCCTTTTGACATCATAAAAAGGAGGGGGAAACTAAAAGTAAACTAAAGGAAATAAAACTAAATGAGAAACAAAATATAGAAAAAACAAACTAGAGAAAAAAAATATAAAGAAAATCTGAGAAATGAGGGCCCCTGATCATCAGACAGTGGTGATGGTGGTGGTGGCTGTTGAAAGTAACTGGAGAGCGTAGCAAACTGTGCCCCAAACCAGGCAATATCCTGGTCGTGCTGCTGTTGTTGGTGTGCAATATAGGCATCAAAATGGGTCTCCCACTGATAAAATCTCTCCACTAACTGATCCAGCTGAGAGTGCTGACAGAGAGGAACAGGTTCAGGAATAGGAGCAGGAGTGGAAGCCTCCTCCTCCTCAGTCCCCTGAGCTTCCCCATCCCTTAGGTGGAGATGAGTACTATGAAGGGCATTGAAGGAACTATTTGAGTAGAAGGGTGGCGGATGGTTGGGAGGAGCAGAATACTGAAGGTTATATTTGGATTTTAGAACATATGCAATGATGTCTCCTAGAGCAAGATTGGGCTTTCTCCTATGACCTGGATCTCGAATGGTAGTCAAATGCTTGATGTAGTGAAAGATCAGGTTCATGGGATTGAATTCTCTATGGGCCAGAATGTAGAAGGTAGTAAGTGAAAGAAGTGAAGTGATGTGGACTCAGTCGCCGACTTTGGGAATCATAGAGGTGCGAAGGATGTGCTGGATCGTCCTAGCATCTTTAAGTAAAGAGCTAGTCTCTCCAACATGAAAGAGTGTGTTGGTGTGGCGAAAAAAGTGATTTGCAGTGGACCAGTCAAAGTCATAATCAAAGACAAGGGTATGCAGCTTATCCCTACTGGTGGATAGTTGCAACAATTCAGCACAATCCTGATATGTGATCTCGATAGGACGTCAATTCACATAAGTGGTGAGAGCAGTGTAGGAAGAATTAATGTGGAGGTTTGCATAAAATTTAAAAAGAAGTTCATAACTAAAAGGGATTATGAGGGTGAGAATAAAGCAAAGAGAGGTGTGAGTGAAAAGATCCAGTACCGGATAGGAGAGAAAGGCTGGATTGATTGTTCGGGAGAGAGTAATGACGCACTCTTTGTAATAATGGTAGGCAGCCTGATCGTTTACCTCCAAAAAAAAAGGGTCCAGCATTCCCCTTGAGGAGCTGTCAGACGTCTGACGAGCACGCTTTTCGCCAACCATTAACAAGCAAACAAGAAGTAAACATTAACAAGCAAACAAGAAGTAAACAAGATAGGAGAAGAAGATTGAAGTGAGAAACATTGGCTGGAAGGCTTAGAATTTAAAGGATCAGCCGGATCGTCCAGGCTGATCGCAAGATCGTCCAGGATAATCCGGTACAATTATTGTGAATAGGTCGATTGGTCAAAAAGGTGATCCGATTGTCCAGGATGATTAGACATCATCCAGGACGATTAGACATTGTCTAGGATGATTAGATACAGGCAATCATCCCGAGGAGTCACGCCGGACGACCATTGAAAAAGCAGATCGTCTAGGCCGATTAGGTGGATCATCCAAGATGATGCTCAATAATGGATCATACCGACTGAATTTAAAATGTTTTAAATCATGCACCATGTGTATCATCCAGGATGAACAGTGGATCGTTCAGGATGATTGTCCAAAAATGGATCTTCCCGAGCAATTTTAATGTTTTTAAGCGTACTGACACGTGTATCATCCAGGACGAATTGGTGTATCGAATGGGATGATAACCAATAAATGCATCATCCAGGAAGAAAAAAGGTATCGGCCAGGATGATCAAGATGATTGCAGTAGAGGTTGATCATATTGTCCAGGACAATAAAGGATCATCGAGGACAGTGAGAGCAGAAAAATCAGAATATTCAGTAGATGGAGTTCTTGAAGCACAAAAAATCGATGATCCATAATGATATAAATATCCGACAGGATGATGTGATAAAGAATTTCAAATCAAAGGAGGGATGGAGATGATAAGAGAAGGCCCAAAAATAATAAGATCAACAAAAAATAACAACGATAAAACAAAAAAACAAAATCTTTTTATTCAAGGCATTGATATATTCTCCATATGATTGATTTTAAAAATTTGTAAGTTAATGAGTTAACAACTTCAAAAATCCAAAAAACGGTAAAATATCTGATCATGTTAACCCTAAGCTCGGACAACTTTTAGGGCAAAATCTTCTTTTGAAATTAAAAGGCCTAACTAAAAAAAAACATTTGGATAAGAAAAAGAGTTCCTATTAAGACTTGGTTTCAGAAAAAAAATTTTATAAAATAATATATTAAAGTAGTTTATTAAATCGCAAAATTTGAAATCAAGTCCTTGAAAATCTTAAGTTATATATGAAATCTTCCAAATTTTAAGAGTTGGAAGAAAGGAAGATAGCTTAATTTTTGATGGGTTCATTTTATACCTCTAGTCTATTGAATGGCGCACTTTGCGCATCTTTTGAATTTTTGATACACTTTGAGTAAATTTTTTTTTTCAATTTGGCGTCATTGCGCATCTTTTCTGTTTGGCATTATTGGCCACTTTTTTTTCATTATTTTTGCAAGCTAGATTCTTTTCCAAAAAACTATTAAATATTATTAGTTGTGAGTACATCTTCAAGATATTAGAGAAGAAAAACTCACTCTCTAATATAGGGAAGAACAGTCCACAAAATAGAATCAAAAATCATGTGAGAGATGCATTAACAGGATAACGAGAAATCTTGATGTAACAAAAAAACTTTGACTATTATAGTATAACCTAGATTACTGTAGAAAGATAGAAAACATCTCAATTGCAAAGTCCAGTTGTTAGTTTGAGATAGATTTTTGGTTAGAAAAGAAATTTTTAACACCAAAATAGGTTAGAGAAACGGACACAATCAACGGTGTTTTTACCCTTTAGTAGATTAAGAGATGTAAAATATTAACTCCAAATTTTCAAAATAAAAAATAAGGTATAAGATATCAACTTAGTGAAGATTTGGAAAGAAAAAACAAAGCAAGGCATATAAAAAAATAAAGTACCAAAAACTAAACAAAAAAACAACTAAAAAAAATAAGCAAAAAAAACTAGAAAAATATAGCAAAGTAATCAGCAGATGAAACAAATCAGAAAAATGAAGTTCATGCATTAATGTCAATCACACCCAATCTGGTCCTTAAAGTACTGAAAGTATAGAAGGCCCGTGGTTTAGTAAAAATGTCAGCCAGTTAATTCTCAGTCGCCACATGATGTAACTCAATGTCTCCCTTAATCACATGATCTCTAATAAAATGATGCATAATGTCAATGTGCTTAGTCCTTGAATGTTGGATAGGAATCTTAGAAATGTAGATGGCACTAATATTGTCACAAAGAATTGAGATAGTGCCTACAAGTAATCCTAAATCCAGTACTTACTATTTTTGCCAAAGGACTTGGGCCACACAATTTCCTAAAGCACTATACTCAACTTCAGCAGTGGAAAGAGCAACAGATTTTTGCTTTTTACTAGATCAGGAGACTAAAGACTATCCTATGAATTGGCAAGTTCCTAAAGTACTTTTTCTATCCACCTTACATCCTATAAAATTAGAATAAAAAAATCTAATAATCTCAAAAGAAGTGTCGTTCCTAGGGTACCAAATTCCTAGGTTTTGGGTCCCTAAAAGGTATCTAAGAATTTTCTTAATTGCAGAAAGGTGGGATTCCTTAGGGTCACCTTAAAATCTAGCACAAAGACAAATGATAAACATTATATCTGGTTGGCTAGCAGTCAGGTAAAGTAAAGATCCAATCATCCCTCTATACTTCTTCTGATCAACTGATTTTCCATTTGGGTCATTGTCTAATTGAGTTCTTGAAGTCATGGGAGTATTAATTGGCCTGGCTTTGTCCATTTCATATTTCTTCAAGATGTCCTTTATGTACTTTATTTGGCTAAAAAAAGTTCCATCATCTAATTATTTAATGCTAAACCCCAAAAAGTAAGAAAATTCTCCCATTATATTCATCTCAAACTCCTTACTCATTATTTTAGAAAAATCATCACATAGCCTTTTATCAGAAGATCCAAAAACTATGTCATCGACATAGATCTGAACAATGAGTAAATCATCTCCTACTTTCCTCAGGAAAAGGGTGGTGTCTACACTCCCCTTAACAAACTCCCTTTCCAGTAAGAATGTGCTAAGCCTCTCAATCCAAGCTCTAGGTGTCTGCTTTAATCCATAGAAGGCCTATTTTAATTTGAAAACATGATTTAGAAATTGGGAACTCTCAAAACCTGGGGTTTGTTCTATAAACACATCCTTTTTTATTTCCCCGTTTAAAAAGGCAATCTTAACATCCATTTGGAAAACCTTAAATCCCTTATAACAGACAAAGGCTAATAGCACTCTATTGGATTACAATCTAGCTATAGGGGCAAAAGTCTCCTCAAAATCTATCTCTTCTATTTGGTTATACCTCTTAGCTACTAATCTTGCCTTATTCCTAACTACCACTCTAGAATCATTCACCTTAATCTTAAAGACCCACTTGGTTCCAACTACATTTTGTCCCATAGGTCTTTCTACAAGCTCCCAAACATCATTCCTATTAAATTGGTTCAACTTCTCCTACATGGCTAAGATCCAAAACTCACCAGAAAGGGCTTGGTTTATGTTGGTGGGTTCAGTCATTGAGATAAAGGCAGAGTGGTTCACTTCCTTCTTAAGTCCATGTTTAGTCCTAACTCCATCAGAAGGGTCTCCTAAGATCAGATCTTTAGGGTGACTCGAAGAGTATCTCTAATCTCTAGGCAACGTGTGTGAAGGTTCAACCCTTTCCTCCAGATCTACATTTTCTACTCCTTGGTTAACCTCTCCTACTCCTTCAGTGTTCTGGTGATCTACCCTCTTCTCTAAATTTTCTACTCCAGTGGTAATCTCTCCAACATCATCATCATTCTCAACTCTAGGCTTTCTTGGATCATACTCATCAAACACTACATGTGTAGTCTCTTCCACCACCAAAGTTCTCTTATTAAACACCCTAAAAGACTTCCCAACACTAGAATATCCTAAGAACACTCCATCAGATTTTGGGTCAAATTTTCCTAAGTGAGACTTCCCATTGTTGTAAATGAAAACCATGCAACCAAAGACATAAAGGTGGGAAAGATTAGGTGTCCTACTCTTAAGGATCTCATAGGGTGTCTTATCTAATTTGGATTTAACATTTACCCTATTCAACACATAACAAGCTGTGTTAACTGCTTTAGCCCAAAAGTATTTTGGAAGTTAATACTCAGCAAGCATGGCTCTAGAAGCTTCAACTAAGGTTCAGTTCTTCCTTTCAGCTACACTGTTCTGCTGAGGGGTCCTAGGAGCTAAGAAGTTGTGCTTAATCCCCTTGTCCTCACAAAAAACTCCAAACCTCATATTTTCAAACTCTCCCCTGTGGTTACTATGGATGATTAAGATCTCACAACCTAGATTTTTTTGAATCCAAGTGAAGAAGGCTCTAAACTCATCAAAGGACTCATTTTTGTGTGATAAAAATCTATTCGAAGTAAATCTCAAGTTGTCATCGATAATCACAAAACCATAGATTTTCCCTCCCAAGCTGGCAGTGTTTACAGGTCCAAACAAATGCATGTGAAAGACTTCTAAAGGTCTAGAGGTGCTGATGTCCTTAATAGAGTGAAAAGTGGAGTATATTTGTTTTCCTAATTGGCAGGCATCACAAAGGTGGTCTTTTGAAAACTTAAGCTTAGGGACACCTCTAACTAGGTCTTTTTGGGTCATTTTCCTAATGGTTTTCACTCTGGCATGACATAATCTCCTGTTCCACAACCATGAATCATCAACAGCAGTTTTTAAGCAAAATAAAGCAGCACATTCAATGTTATTTAAATCAAGCATGTAAATGTTATTGATCCACTTTCCCTGAAAAACAGTGTTATTATTTATGCTCATAATACATGAATTTGCCAAAAAATTTATGATGAAGCCCTTGTCGCAAAGCTAACTGATGCTAAGCAAGTTGTCTTTCAGTCCATCTACAAGAAAAACATTTTCAATCAAAAGGTTCTTGGAATTACCAATTATACCTGAGCCTACCACCTTCCTGGTGGTGTTATCTCCAAGAGTTAACTTGCCTCCTGTCCTGATCTCCAACAATATAAATTGATTGGCATCGCCAGTCATATGTTAAGAGCATCCACTATCTAGGTACCACATGCTCTCATGAGGCCTTTTGTGAGAGCTTGCCTACAAAATTATCAAATGTTAGATTTAGGAACCAAAACATATTTGAGTTCCTTCTTATGGAAAGTAGAATGCAATGCAAGCTGTAGATCATGTAACTTGGGTCTCCAGACCCAATGTGAGCTATGGTGAATGGTGCAAGTGTGTGATATATATTCTAGCATGCCACATTAAAAACATCTAACTCCAAAAAAAGGATGCACTAATCTACTCCTATGGTGATGCTTCCTTTTAAAAGCATGTAATGTTTTATTTTCAAAATCTTTAAGATTTGTTAATTCTTTTTCTAACATAGCATGGGATGATTTTAAAGAATCATGTGTATTAGATAATTCATTGTGCTTTTTGTTTAATGCATCAAACTCATCAAGAAGCCATGTGGTTGCTATCAATTTGAGAATTTTTTTTAAAAATTTTTCATGCTATTTTTGCAAATTTAAAAAATCTAATTTCAAACTAGAATGAGATTTTTTTTTAGTTTTTTATATGATGCATGCATGTGCTCACAAATTTCTAATAATTTATCATATGATGGTTCACATACCTCTTCTTGGTTGCTTTGACCAAGATTATTGTCTTCCATTAAGCACAAGTTTATTATCTCCTCCTCAGGTTCTATTTCAGAGGAATCTAATGCAGAATCCGCACAAAACACCTTTTGGAATTGCTTCTTACTCTTGTCATTTTGAAGTTTAGTTTCTCCTCACCCTTCTCCTTACTTGGGTGTGCCTTTAGCGTAGGACAATCAGCTTTAACGTGCCCAGGCTTCTTACATTCAAAGCAAATTGTATCATTAGAATTTTTAAAATTTTTGCTACCCTTACCTTTATTCCACTTTTGATGATTCTTATGCTTCTTCATTACAAAGCTCTTAAATTGCCTTGTGATTAAAGCAACATCATCTCTTTCAAACCCGAAAAAGTCAGTGTTGAAATCGTTCGCCTTAAGTGCCACCGTTTTATCCATCTTTCTTTCACCTCCATCAAGATTTCTTTGGTTCACCCCATGCTAGTAAGCAATGAGTGAAACAAAGTAAGTTATCAATTAAATATGTATTTAAATCTTTAGATTTAGATATTGCAGCAATTTTTGCATCAAAAGAGGAAGGCAAACATCTTAAAATTTTGTTTACATTTTCATAGTTAGAAAGTTCTCTTCCTAATGCATGAACGAAGTAATAATTTGAGTAAACCATGTATACATTTCAGAAATTGATTTAGAAGGTTTCATACAAAAAAGTTCATAATCATGCAAGAGAATATTTAAACGGGATTGCTTGACTTTATTAGTACCTTCATAGGTGATACACAATTTATCCCAAATTTCTTTACCATTAGTGCAAGTGGAAACACACATGTAATCTTTTGATTTCAAAGCACAGAAAAAATAGTTCAAATATTTTGCACTTAATTGTGCTAAATCCCTATCATCTAGAGTCCATTCAGTAAAGGAAGTGGAACAGTAATGCCATTCAATTTTCCAGTTGGAGGTGTATAACCATCCTTAACAAGCATCCACATGCGATAATCAATTAATTTTAAAAATGTAGACATACGAGTTTTCCAAAAGTCAAAATGAATATTATCAAACAATGGTGGTCGGGTAACTGAATACCCTTCCGCAGTATTACGATTTTCATTGTTAGCCATGTATCAAAATTCAAAAAGTTTTCAAACTTAATTTTTATGAATCCCGTTCTGATATCACTTGAAAGTTTGTTAGGGATTTTAAGCCCGTAAGAACTAGCACGAGGCTAACTAAGAGGGGGGCGAATTGGAATTTAAAAAAAAAATTCTTTAGGTAAAGCACAAAATTAAAACCAAAAACACCACAGAAATTAGAGTGCAAAAATAAATAAATGCAGAAGCAAAATAAGGAAATATCACACCGAATTTGTAGTGGTTCGGTTAAACATTGACATACTTCCACTCCTCGGAGGCACCCTCTGAGTATTGCACTAACTAAGTGTCTCTCCTTTAGCTCCCACAGCTAGGCAGAGAAGCCTTTACAATAGACTCCTTTTTACCAACCCCGGTGCGACAGAGAACCGACTCCTTTTGCTTCCTCCTGAAGCAGGCATAGAACCCAGACCTTTTGCTGAAGTAGACCTCCCAAGAACCTCCAAAGGATGAATGTTGAAGAATGAAGATGAAGACCTGGAGCCTTGCTTGGAGAAACCTTTGTGAACCCTCTTACAAACTCCCCCTCACAAGTTCCTCTTTCTCTCTCTCTCTCTCTCCCTCTCCCAAGGCTCTCTCAGGTTAAGATAGCAGCACTCAAGGTCTTAAGCATGAGAAAATTTATGTCTTTTAAATAGAATTTTAAGAATTGATATTATCATCCAGGACGATAGGAATATCATCCTGGCCGATCAATACAAATTAAGCTAAATCAGCCGGGGCGATTTGGGATGATCAGAAAAAAATTGGTTAAATCGTCCAGGCCGATATAATATTTTTCTGGCCGATTAGTTCAAATACGAGACAATCATACTGAACATCTCCCTGAATAGAGTCTGGCCAATGTCAATCGTCCAGGCCATCATCCCGGTTGATTGTGTGATTAGCCCAACTGATGCGGTCGTATCAATCAGCCTTAATTGCTTTCAATAATTGCTAGATTAATTTAGGCATAATTATATTGCATCATCCAGGCTGATGTTAAGTTCGTCCTGGTCGATATTTTAAAATAAAGAATACCTAAATTGATCATGGCGGCTGATTTTTTTGATTTTATCCTTTCGTCCATGGTGATAAAAGGATCGTCCAGGACGATTTGCTTAATGACGCCTGCTTAACCAAGATGCCCTAATTAGGGTTTCTATTTTTTAGTTGGATCGGCCCGACCAATATGAACATCGTCTAGGCCGATGTACTCGAAATAGAAAAACTTAGAAAACCCTTTAACTGTGTGTGTGCAAGGTTACTTAGCATCACAAACCACTTTTATAATTAACTTAAGAAAGGAAAAAATACTGACTTGACTCAGCCTAAATCTACCCGAGTTTGAGCTGGCTTGAGTTGCATTCGATCTTGTGGTCCTAAAAAATTAGTAGGTAAGACAGTCGTAGAAAAACATGAATGTTTGCTATCATCAAATGTCTAATACATAATCTTCGATTCGCAACACCTAATAAGGAAGAAAAACTTCAAGATGATGAATGCGACCCTTGATGATCTAAGCTTACTTCATAAAATAATTATAATTTCTTAAAATCTTAAAATTTTTTATTTAATTAATAAAATCATACACTCATGAGCCTCCGATCAGGTTCTACGCTAAATCAAAATTTCCATGTAAATAAAAAAGCTAGAAAAGATATGCAAGTTCTATTGCACAATCAATGTAATTTAATCAATTAATTTAAATACCCAATTGAATGTCCATGTAGCAAGTGCCACTTAATATTATATTTAAGAGTCTGTAGAAAAAGTAAAGTGGATGTGTACCACTAATAATAACCTATATTCTATTCAAAAGACTCAAGTGACTCTGAGAATGGGATTCTTCTTGATCTTATTTTTTTATCCTTCTGCAAGCATCTTGGATTTATCAGGTCTGGATATCAAAATGTAAAGAAACTCCCTCAACCCCAAAAGGGGTATTTTCTTTTCTTTTTGGATTATCAAAGTATCCTAATCTGGATATCCAAATAAAAAGGGACTCTCCCCTATGGGATTTTTCCCTTTTCTTTGGATTCTAGGTTGGACATTTAATATCCCATCTCAAAATATGTTTATAACTCAAATACAACCAAATTACTTTTGAATGAAAATTAAAATGTAGACACAAACAATATATAAGGTTATCCTAGGTAATTACATTTAAAACATCCCAGATAATTATATATATAAAAATTAAAATTGTCAAACTAGTGACACTTGGCCATGCTCTTTTAATTTTAAAGGAGAGCTTTACATTTTGCACAACACTTGTAGAAAACATCATTAATTTAAAGCTTTATTTTTTATTAGCGCCCTTTTTAAGAGTTGTATACAAACATATCCAACATCTTAAGATTATATTAGAATTTAAATCATCCCTAACTTAAGGGTAATCTAAAACCCATCAAATCATTATACAAATTGCTTTGAATTAAAATAAATAATCACATCAATTAGTTATATTTAAGAACTAACATATAGTCAAAGTTCAAAAAACCCAACACGCAACAATAAGAAAATAAAACACCAGCCAAGCCTAACACTAGAGTTAGTTTTGCTAACAAACCATCTAAAGCATATAAGGTAAGTTTTATGATTTGAATATGTCCTTTATAGGATAGTTAGTTAATGTTGTTTGATATTCTAGTTGGTTAAAAGACTTAAGAGAAAATTTAATTAAATTTTAAATATTAATAATTTTAAATTAATTTAAAAATAAAATTTAAATATTAATTTTTTGCCACCTTTATTTCTCATCGGCGCCGTTAAGTTTATTTCATCTTCCTTAGGGCTAAGCTAATAGTCTCGTAGGCCTGAATTATCTAGTGTTAACAAATATATTTAAGTGAATTTAATTGTTTAAATCTTAATGGGTTGATAAATTTTAATGAAACTATTGGTTACTAATTTTTAATTTGTATTAATGTTTTAATGATTTTTGAATTAAATATTGAAACTTTTTGGAATTATTTGAATTATTTAAATGCATTAATTAAAAGGGTCAAAAATTGACTTTTTGATTAAGGTTAGTTTTTGGAGTCTTAATATTTTTCTTAATTATCAGACCTTAAGATGAGTAATTAGACTATAATTTAGTTATGGACTAAGGTTAGATTTTGATATTTTGTTTTAATTGAATTTTTAGAAATTTTAAGGCTTATTTTATACATTAATTTTAAATTAATTAATTAAATATCTTAATGAATTTTAAAATGAGTGAGAAATCTTCTTTAGGCTGGAAATGTCACTAAGTTTAAAGAGTCCAAATCTTATGCCTATTACTTGGGATTTTTTAATTTATAAAATTTTTCTAAATTTTCTTACACACATTCCTTAATTTTTTTCCTTAATTATCTCTAGGTTAGATAGGCTTCCAAATAGATGTCACTAACCCTCGGATAAATACATATAAACATACAAATAATCACAATTAAGTCCATGAAACTACGAGAGCCTAGAGCTAAGTATGTGTAAGTATCCTATATAAGCAAATAATAAGAATAACTTGAACACTTAAAATTTTATAAATGAATAATTAGGATATAATTGTTCACTAGTCATCACCATCAAATCTCTTCATCAAAATTAACCTTTCCTTAAAATTTCAAAGACTAACTCAAACCACTAAAACATTTCACAAACATAATTTAAATTTTAAATTTTATAGATGAAAATAAAAAAAAAATTTAAAATTTAAAAAAATTAATAAAATTTTAAAATATTTTTTGAGAATATTTGAAAATATTTTAGACAATAATTAATGAAAAATAAATTAAATTACAAATATTTAATAATTTAAAAATTTTTAAACTATATTTTTATTTTTAAATTAAAATATCTAAAAATTTTTTTGATTATCTAAAATATTTTAAACTAAAATTTTGATTTCTCAAAATATTTATTATAATATTTAATTAAATATTAACTAAATATTTAAATTACTAAACATTTCAAATCATTTAAGGTGTGCTAAGTATTTTGAATTAATTTTAACTCTAAAATATTTAAATTTTATTTTGTTTAATTAATAATATTTCAAAATAAAATTTTAAATTTTTGAAAAATATTTATTTTATTTTTAGTTTAAATTTTTTTAAATAATTAAATAGTTAAATAATAAGACTTATTTAAACTATATTAAATGTTTAATTTTAAAATAATTTTAAATTAATGCATTTAAAATTAAAAATTTTAAATTTATTATATAATATTTCCTAATTTAAATTAAATTTCTATTGAATTTTTTCAATTAATAGTAAATAGATATTTTTAAAACATTTAACAAAATTAATTTTTAAGAACAAATTTAAATTCATGTTAAAATAAATATTACATATTATTTAATTTTCAAAATGTTCAAAAATATGAAATTTTAATTTTTAAAAATACTTAATTTTAGTCAAATATTTAAATAGTTAATAAAATAAAAATTATTTCAAATTTATTTGACAATTTAAGGTAACCTTAAATTTGAGAATATTTAAAATATCTTTTTATTATATTTAAATAAAATATTTTAAATTCAATTAAATATAAATTATAAAATAAAATATGTTAAACTACTTTTTTGAATTTTTAAAATAATTTATGATAAAGTTTTAAAATTTTGAAAATATTTAAGTATTTAAATAATTAAAACATTTAAAATAGATTAAATATTTTAAATGTAGTTTTTATTTTGAGTTAAAGTTTCTAAGTTTTTTAATAATATGATAAAAAATATTAAATTTTATTTGATTAAATTTATATTCTTTATGATATTTTGAATATTCTAAAAAATTAAATATTTTTAAAATAGTTAAAATTAAATAATATTAAAAAATAGTATAAAGTAATATTAAAATAATTTGAAAAATAATCTAAAATTCACTAAAACATTTGAAAATAAATTTTGATAAAATTAAAAAAATAATTTAATTATTTTTAATTAAATATTAATTAAATATATGAAATATTAAATGTTTGAAATTAATTAAAATATGTTAATTTTTTTAACGTAATTTTAATTTAAAATTAAAGAGTTTAGAAAATTAAACAATTTGATATATTACATGTTAATTTTGGATTAGTACTTAATTTTTAAATTTTTTTAATTTTTTGGTTATTTTAAAGCATTTTAGAACAATTTAAATTAATTACATAGGATGGGCGGCTCCACTAGCGGCAGGAGGCTACATTGTACATTCCAATTAGCTAGACAAAATCGTAGCAAATTATTGGCAATTACTCTATTAAGTAGGCCTGGAACATGTTTAGGTAAGCTTACCCTAAAGACTCTCTTTATTTGGCTATTTGACAAGCTAATACTCCTATGATTTATTCATTTCTATTATGGAGAATTTCACATAATTTTTTTGCCTCTAGAATATATTTTAATTAGAAAAGGCTTTGCATAGCCTCCAAATGCCAAAGTTTTTATCATATTGAGAACTTGAACCATATTTTTATTCATTGGCCCAATTGCTATGAATGTGTGGCTTTATTTTGACAGTACATTTAACGTGCTTTCCTCTTGTTGCTATAATTATATCTCATATTAGTAACATCTTAACTATTATTATTTTCTTGTTTTTATGTAGAAGTGAAAAATGAGTCTATAAATGAGAATATTAAGATGAATGTTATTAGTATTAACTCTAAAGTTAAGGATTAAATTTTTTAGCTTTTTTGGCTGATTTACTTTAGGCTGACTTTTTAAAAGGTTGTTATCATGTTGCTAATTGTTAAGAGAGTTGCTATTTACATGTTTTACATTCTTGGAACTTGTATTATTTTGATTATTTCAAATATTATTGTTTTATGTATAGATATCTCCTAACACTTTTTGGAAGATTTATTTTTTCTCTAGTGTGTACTAACATTTCAGGAAAATCAACTCCAAACTATGAAGACTCAAATCAAATTTAGCATCAAAACATTTGTAAATTAAAAGCTTTAAAAATGTTTTTGAATTGATAGGGAGTGATTGTAATTGAGTGAATATTCACAACACACACATATGGGGAAATAATTTTTGTGAACTAATCGTACGGGACGAACATAGTTTGTACGGGATGATCATGTCAATTAACCCCTCAGAAGAGCAATGGATCGAACAGGCAGTGAGAAAATTTTTCTAAGTCCTAATCGTCCGGATGAATTTAATATTTGTCCCGGGACGAACTCCTCCGGATTCTCACATTGCACTGTTTGTCCAGACAAAATGCATGGTTCATCTCTGGATGAAACTCTCTATTTAAAATCATACAGGACAAAATTACCCTTCGTCTCTAGATGAAACTCTCTATTTAAAATCGTACAGGACGAAATTACCCTTCGTCTCTGGACGAAACTCTCTATTTAAAATCGTACAGGACGAAATTACCCTTCGTCCCTGGATGGAACTCTGTTAAAAATCATCCAGGACGAAACTTGTTCGTCCCAGGATGAAACTTGTTCGTCCCAGGACGAACCGAACCGACATACGTCAGTTGGTTACGTCCTATAGGGATTTGGAAACCGACCTATGGAATAACCATTTCATACCAAACGAACCTAGTTCGTATAGGACGATAATCGTGTACGAACATAGTTCGTACCAATATACATTAGGATCATTTTGGACACTTTAAGTAAAATCATCCTGGACGATCCACTGCGCACAAAATTGAAAATTTGCAGTTTTTGGGCAGTTTTTCTTGTCTTTCCTATATATAGTCCAAATTAGACTGCCACCAAATCTTTTTGGTCATTGATCTTCATGCCAATTGAAAGAAGACTCAAGCAGAGAGTGAGTGAGAGCATTCAAAGAAGGATTTCTACCACTGGAGCATGAAGGCTTTACTTAATGTTCAAAGGTAAGATTTCCTACTTGTGATTTGAGATTACTTCACATTTTTCTTTCTTCTTTCTAGATTTCTTGTGAGGAGATTTGTCAAGGAGATCAGGTTCTCTGCCCACACTAGGAGAGTGTAAAAGGATGAATGGTTCTCTGTCCACACTAGGAGAGTGTGAAAGGACGAACGATTCTCTGCCAACACTGGGGATAGTGTAAAAGGACGACGGTACTCTATCGAATCGGGTTGTGGTAGAAAGAGTGTTTATAAAGGCTTCTCCACCTTGCTGTGGGTGCAAAAGGAAAGACACTATTTGTATTAGTGTAACACTCAGAGGGTGCCTCTAGGGAGTGGACGTAGGTCTAGTTTAGACCAAACCACTATAAATCTTGTGTCGTATATTTTTTTTTCCGCATTTTACTGTTTAAAAAGTTGTGGTTGAAAAACTTTTTTTATAAAAATTCACTAAAGTTATTTTTGGATCAACTCATCCAAAAAGAGGGATAATTTTTAACTACCAATTCACCCCCCTTCTTGATAGCCGTGGGACATTAACTTAGGTTTAACAACCTATTCACTAGACTCAACAAGTGGTATCAGAGCTTTATTTCAAATTCATAAATTTAAACTACTTTTTGATTAACGTAGATGGCTACATTTGGAAACAAAAACACACAGAAGGGTTACTTTATTACTAGACCTCCACTGTTTTACAATATACCTTTTGATTTTTGGAAAACATGCATGTCTGCCTTCTTACAATCACTTGATTATCTTATGTGGATCTTAGTCCATGAAGGATATACAAAACCAACTAGATTAGTTGATGGATTTAGAGTTGAAACACCTTTTGCAGACTGGACTATATAAGAACGTGACTTAGCATAACTAAATGCTAAATGTTTGAATAGTTTCTTTTGTACTTTAAAATCTGAAGACTACATGTGGGTTTTCACTTGCAAAAGTGGAAAGAATATATGGGATAGACTTTGTATAACATATGAGGGGACTAATGAGGTTAAACAATCTAGACTTAATATCTTGTTGCATGATTATGAACTATTTCGCATGAAACCTAATGAATTCATTTCTGATATGTACAGAAGATTTACTCAAATAGTCACCTCTTTGCATGCACTTGGTATGGAACTAATGAATGCTGAAATGGTTAATAAGATTCTTCGTTGTTTACCTACTACTTATGATATTAAAATTACTGCAATTATAGAGTCTAAAGATCTAAACATTTATTCAATTGATAATCTTCTTGGTTCATTTATTGCTTATGAGCAAGGAGTTAGCCAAAGAAAGATTAATGTTGGTGAACCACGAAAGGAAAAGAACATAACACTAAAAGTGGAAGAGTCTGAGAGTGAACACTCACAACCTGAGGATGAAGACGATATTGTATTATTGACTAGATAGTTTAGAAGCTTTCTAAAAAGGAAACAAAAGAGACGCCAGTAATAGAATAGAGGTAAATTTAATAAAAATGGCCAGGTTTCTAATGAAGTAATTTTTTATGAATGCAGGAAACCTGGTCATATTAAAATTGATTGCCCAAAACTCAAAGCCACTCCTAACAAGGAGAAGGTAGAGGAGAAACCAATTGTAAAGAAGGGAAAGAAGAAGTTTCAAAAAGCTTTCTAGGTGAACTCAGCTTCAGATTCATAAGAGACTAAAAAGGAAGAAGAAGTCACCAATCTTTGCTTGATGACAGATAGTCTTGATTAGTCAGAACAAGAAGAGGTAAGTGATTTAACTTATGATGAATTATTTGAAGTTTCTAAACACATGCATGATGCATATAAGAAAATGAAGAAAATGCATGCTAGTCTAAGTTTAAAATTTGAAGAACTTCAAAAAGAATATGAAATCCTTAGGAAAGATCTTGCCTTAATAGATGACAACCACATGAAATTACTCGATGAATTTGATGACTTGAATAAAAATCATGAGAATTTAAAATCATCCTATGCTGATCTTGAAAAAGAATTTTAAAAATTTAAGAATGAATTAGAGAGCAAAACATATCGAATCAATTATACAAATTGAATCTTGGAAGATATGAATTCATTTTATAAGTTGAAAATAAAAGCTCTAGCGGATAAAAGGATTCCCCCAAACTTGAAGATTTTACAAATCCTAAATTTTATCCTAAATATATGGAATCCCTTAGAATACAAACAAATGGTAAAAGACTTAGGAATCCTTTTCCTAATATTAAATGTAATAATTATTGATTGCTTTGACATATAGCTCACACTTGTACCTTGAAGATGAAAACTAATTTGGTGTGGAGACCTAAGATACATAAACCTAGACATATCATACATGCATCTGATTATAAATTGTCAAAAGGAGAACCCAAACTTGTTTGGGTTCCCAGGTCTAATATTTGATATTTTTGTAGGGTCGCTCTCAAACAAGACCTCGTGAGAGCATATGGTACCTGAACAGCGGATGTTCAAAGCATATGACTGGAGATACTGCTCAATTCATAATGCTGGAAGCCAGGAGTGGAGGCAAGGTTACAGTTGGAGATAATATCACAAAGAAGGTGGTTGGATCAGGTATGATTTGAAATCTTTAAAACATTTTTATAGACAATGTGTTATTGGTTGAAGGCTTAAAGCATAATTTGTTAAGTATAAGTCAGCTATGTGATAAGGGTTATTGTGTAAAATTTTTTCCTACTAGCTGCATATTAAGCCTAAATAGTAAAGATGTTTTAAATGGTAAAAGGGTAAACAATGTTTATATGCTAGATTTAAATTGCATTCAGACTCCTACTGCTTTTTATTTGAAAACTGTTTCTGATGAGTCATGGCTTTGGCATAGTAGACTTTATCATTCTAGCATGAAAAATCTTAGGAGGATTATCCAAAAGAATTTATTAAGAGGTATACCAAAACTAGATTTACTAAGGACCACCTTTGTGATGCATGTCAATTAGGAAAGCAGGTGAAGTCATCTTTTCAGTCAAATAAGGATCTTAGGACTAGTAAACCATTAGAAATTTTACACATGAATCTTTTTGGACCAGTTGGAATTGTGAGTGTAGGAGGGAAGGTATACGGATTTGTTATTGTGAATGATTACTCAAGATTCACTTGGGTTAGATTTATTATTTCATAAGAGTGAATTATTTGAGGAATTTAAAAAATTTTCGACTTGGATTCAAAGAAAATTAGGGTGTGAAATTATTTCTATACAAAGTAATCATGGAGGAGAATTTGAGAATGAGAGATTTGAAGATTTTTATAAGGAGAAAGGAATTGATCAAAACTTTTCTGCACCTAGATCCCCTCAGCAGAATGGGGTAGTCGAACAGAAAAAAAAAAATATTAATAGAAGCCGCACGAGCAATGTTGGCAGAATACTTACTACATAGATATTTTTTGGCTGAGGTGGTTAGCACTGTATGTTATGTTATGAATAGGGTGAATGTAAGATCTAAATTAAATAAAACACCCTATGAGTTGCTAAAAGGTAGAATATCTAATTTGTCTCATTTGCATATTTTTGGTTGCAAGGTGTTCATTCATAATAGTGGAAAATCTGCCTTAGGAAAATTTGATCCAAAATCAGATGAAGGAATTTTTATTGGATACTCAAGTGTTGGAAAATCTTATAGGGTATTCAATAAAAGAACTTTGGTAATTGAAGATACCACACATATTATATTTGATGAATCTAGAAATTTGGAAGAGCCAAATGTTATTGAAGATGAGATTGAGGATAACTCCCAAAAGATTGATAGAATAAACTTGGACGAAAATGTGGAAGAGAATTTGGAGAGAGAAAACCCTTTATTCAGAGATTTGAGATTTTCTAAAAACCACTCGAGGGAATTGATTATAGGTGAGCCTAGTGAGGGTGTTAGAACTAGGTATGGATTAAACAAGGAAGTCAATCATTCTGCCTTTATTTCAACTATGGAACCCACTAATATTGATCAAGCATTTTCTCATGAATTTTGAATATTGGCCATGCAAGAAGAGTTGAATCAATTTGTAAGAAATAAAATTTGGGAATTAACTTTAAGGGCAAAAGATCAGAGTGTTGTTGGAACTAAGTGTGTATTCAAAAATAAAATGAATAACTCAGGTGTAGTCATTAGAAATAAGACTAGATTAGTTGCTAAGGGGTATAATCAGATTGAAGGGATTGATTTTGAAGAGACTTTTGCCCCTGTAGCCAGACTTGAAGCAATTAGGATTTTGTTAGCCTTTGCCTATTTTAAAGGATTCAAATTATATCAAATGGATGTGAAAAGTGTCTTCTTAAATGAGATAATTGAATAAGATGTTTTTGTAGAACAACCACCAGGTTTTGCAAATTCAAAATATCCAAATCATGTTTTTAAGTTAAAAAAAACATTATATAGATTAAAACAGGCACTTAAGGCTTAGTATGAGAGGTTGAGCACCTTTTTACTTGAAAAATATTTTGAAAAAGGAAGTGTGGATACAACTCTCTTTTTAAAGAAATTTTGAAAGTATATACTCATTGTTCAAATTTATGTGGATGATATTATTTTTGGATCTTCAAATAAAAATCTTTGTGATGATTTTTTTCTAAAACAATGAGTTTTGAATTTGAAATGAGTCTAATAGGAGACTTAAATTACTTTCTAGGCTTTAGCATTAAGCAACTTGAGGAAGGTACATTTCTTAGCCAATCTAAATATGTTAAGGACATCCTCAAAAAATATAAAATAGACAATGCTAAACCTGTTAGTACACCAATGAGTTCCTCAGTTCAGTTGGATAAGGACCTTAAGGGAAAATCTGTTGATCAAAAGAAATTTAGAGGGATTATTGGATCTTTACTTTACTTGACTGCTAGCCGACCCGATATCATGTTTAGTGTTTGCTTGTGTGCTAGATTTCAATCAGATCCAAAAGAGTCACATTTGACAGCAATGAAAAGGATTTTAAGATATTTGCTAGGAACTCAGAACCTAGGAATTTGGTATCCTAGGTTTAGCTCTTCATTTAAAATTATTGGTTATTCAGATTCTGACTTTGTAGGATGTAGGATGGATAGGAAAAGCACTTCTCAAACATGTCAATTCATTGGAAATTCATTAGTTTCATGGTCTAGTAGAAAACAAAATTTAGTGGCCCTATCTACTGCTGAAGCTAAATACATTGACTTAGGAAGTTGTGTGGCACAAGTACTTTGGTTAAAACAACAGTTGATTGATTTAGAATTAACTATAGGCACTATGCCAATTTATTATGATAATACTAATGCTATCTGCATTTCTAAAAATCCTATTCAACATTCAAGAACCAAACACATTGACATAAGGCATCATTTCATAAGGGATCATGTATCCAAGGGAGAAATTGAACTTACCCATATTTCAACTGAAAATCAACTTGCAGACATTTTTACAAAACCATTAGCCTTTGATACTTTCAGTACATTAAGAATAAGGCTTGGAGTGATTGATTTAAATACTTAGATAAAAATGTTCTGCAACATTGATATTTTTTGTTTTGTGTTCAATGTGTTTTTTAGTTTGTTTATGTGATATTTTCTTCTTAAAAAGTCTGTGTTTAAGTATTATCTTGTTTGTTTTTATTTGTTTTTGTTTTCACTGTGAAAATGTAAACTTGTCGTCATCATCGTCCGGGACGAAAATGTTTCGTACGGGATGATTTGTGTAGTATGACAAACTGTGTGATTTTGAACCAATTTAAAAGCAGTTTTAATGTAATTCGTCTGTATGATCGTCACGATAATCCGGGATGAAATATTTTTCAAATGACAGGACAAGTGAATGCAGCAGTTGAATGGATAAGACAGTTTTTAATATAAACTTCGTCCGTACGAACCTTTGGTTCTTCCAGACGAGCACATGTCGGTTCATAGCGGGGGACGGTTTTCAACTGCCATTAAAACGAATTGAATTCGGATCGTCCGGACGAACACGTGTTCGTCTGTACGATCATTTTCATCAAAAGCCTATACGAAAGGACGCTTCGTAAGTTGTGTGTTTATGGAAAGCCATTTACTTTTTGACTCATTCATTTGTCCATACAAAATTTGTTCATACAGGACGAATCGAATTTGTACGGGATGAACGAAAATTTTGTCTGGTACGAACAGTTATTTTTCCATAAATTGACGGCAATTCTTTTACTGAACAGTCACTTTCACACATCTCTTTCAAACCTTTCTTCTCTTGAGATCTTTCAATGACTAGTTCTAGCAAGAGTTAAAAGTCTTTAACAAAGGGTCCACCAAGAAACACTTCTGAAAATTTCCTTTCTAAAGCCAAAGAAGAATCCTATGCTAGGTTTGTCTCCGTGAAAATTACCCCATCTAGAGTACTCCTATAGGAAGAATTAACTTTTAAGGTAATGCACTTGTTTACCTCTACTCAATTTGGCTTAATCCTCGCCGTAGTATACTTCTACAACAAAGAAACCTTTCATTATTTGTTGGCGAACATGTCTTTCAACTCCGACCATTCTGTTATCAGTTCCTTTGTTTTTAAAAAGAAAATTGAAATCACCAATGCTGACCTTGGTATCTTCCTAAACTTAAGGACTGAAAGATTAAGAGCACACACCTTAACCTCCACAAATTTTTATTGGACTGAAGTAAATCGAGTGATTAGAGGGGTAAACTTTAAGGATCATTTACCTAAGGTAGCAACTTTTGTTCGTGATGCCCGTATCATCCAGCACACACTTAGAACTTCCATTATACCTAAAGCTGGTGATAGAGTCAATATCACACCTCTTCTTTCTATTGTTACCTTCTTGATAATGAACAGACAACCTATAGATGAGGCCCAACTCCTAATTGACTACATTTATGGCCTTTCTGAAATTGGTCATGTTGATCATAAAAGAAAGAAGAACATAGCCATAGGACATCTGATTGCCTATATTTTGGAAAAGAAATATAATTTGATTCATCCAGAACAAGATTTTGAAGAACCACTCTACTACAAAGATGCATCCTTTAGAGCTATCTTCAATAAGGAAGAGCTTAGAAAAACTCTTGTTGTTCTGAGTGAAACAGAAGAAGAAGCTGAACCTACATATGCTACTGAACCAAATTAACAGAATTTGGTTCAAAGATTTGACAATTTAGATGCTCATTTTGATCAAAGGTTTGTTAAGATAGTTGCTATTTGCATGCTTTTCATTTTTGCAACTTAAAAAGTTTTGATGATTTCAAACATTATTGTTCAAATGTGTAGTTATCTCCTAACAATTTTGGAAGAATTGTATTTGCTCTTGTGTGTACTGACATTTCAGGAGAAAACGAACTCCAGACTACGAAGACTTCAAATTAAATTCAGCATGAGATACTTTGTAAAATTTGAAGCTTGCACTTTTCTTAGAAATCAAATTGAAAGGGAGTGATTGTATGTTGAGAAAATAAAAACATTCATACATAAGGAGATCATGTAGAATTTATACTGATCGTACAGGACGATCTTCTGTTCGTACTGGACGATGAGACAGTTATCTCCTATAGAGCATTTGGAACGAATAGGAACTTGCTTGAAATTTTTTCTAAGTCCTATTCGTCCAGGACGAAATAAAATTATCGTCCAGTACGATTGGCTCTCTGGAAAATTCTCGTCCAGACGAAATAAATTATCGTCCAAGGCGATTGGGTCTCTGGAAAATTTTTGTCCAGACGGAAATAAATTATGTCCAGGACGATCAGTCCTCGGGAAAATTTTCGTCCAGACGAAAATAAATTATCGTCCAGGACGATCAGTCCTCTGTAAAAATTTTGTCCAGACGAATCTATTTTCGTCCAAACGATTAACCGACTTAGGACAGTTTTCAGCAGTTTCTAGAATCGACCTTGTAATAACCGTTCGTACTGAACGAACCTAGTTTGTACAGGACGATCAGCTGTACGAAGACATTTCGTACACATATTCAAATAGGGTCATTTCAGATCGTTTAAGTAAAATCATCCAAGACGATCCACGATCGTACAGGACGATCCACTGCGTACAGAATTGAATACTTGCAGTTTTTGGGCGGTTTTTCTTGTCTTTTGTATAAATAGTTCAAATTAGACTGCCACCCAATATCTCTTTGTCATTTGATCTTCGTGCCTATTGAGAGAATAGCCAAGGAGAGAGTTGAAGAGAGCATTCAAGGGAGGATTTCTACCACTGAAGTGAGAAGGCTTCACTTGGATTTCAAAGGAAAGAGTCTCTACTTGTGAATTGAGATTACTTCACTCTTTTCTTTCTTCCTTCTAGATTCTTGTGAGAAGATCTGACAAGGAGATCCGGTTCTCTGCCGACACTTGGAGAGTGTGAACAGCCGAAGGGTTCTCTGCCCACACTAGGAGAGTGTGAAAGGATGAAGGGTTCTCTGCCGACACTTGGAGAGTGTGAACAGCCGAAGGGTTCTCTGCCCACACTAGGAGAGTGTGAAAGTTTGAAGGGTTCTTTGCCCACACTAGGAGAGTGTGAAAGGACAAAGGGTTCTCTGCCCACACTAGGAGAGTGTGAAAGGACGAAGGGTTCTCTGCCCACACTGGGGATAGTGTGAAGGATGGACGGTTCTCTGCCAACACTGGGTTTTGTGTAAAAGGATGGACGGTTCTCTGCCGCACCGGGGAGTGGTGAAAAGAGTGTGTTGTAAAGGCTTCTCCGCCTTGCTGTGGGTGCAAAAGGAGAGTCACTATTGGTATTAGTGCAATACTCAGAGGGTGCCTCTGGGGAGTGGATGTAGGTCTGGTTATAGACCGAACCACTGTAAATCTGGTGTCATTTACTTTACTGTTTTTACGTTTCCGCACTTTTTATTTCAGTTTAAAAAACTCTATGGTTGAAAAACCTTTTTCTACAAAATTTAAAAGAGATTTTATTTCGGTTCAATAATATTTAAAAAAAGGGGTCTTAAATTTTAACTTTGTTTTTTAAAACTACCAATTCACCCCCCTCTTGGTAGCCGTGGGACATTCACTTAGGCTTAACAACCTAATTACTAGACTCAACAAGTGGTATCAGAGCTTCGTTTCAATATCATAAGTTTGAACTACTTTTTGATTAACGTAGATGGCTATTTTCGGAAACCGGAACACACCTGAGTGTTACTCTATTACTAGACCTCCACTGTTTGACAATATTCCTTTTAATTTTTGGAAAACACGCATGTCTACTTTCTTACAGTCACTTGATTATCGCATGTGGATATTAGTCCAGGATGGCTACACAAAACCAACTAGATTAGTTGATGGAGTAATGGTAGAAATACCTTTTACTGATTGGATTGTAGAAGAGCGTGACTTAGCACAATTAAATGCCAAATATTTAAACAGTTTCTTTTGTGCTTTAAAATCTGAAGACTACATGCGGGTTTCCACTTGCAAAAGCGGAAAGGACATATGGGATAGACTTTGTATAACTTATGAAGGGACAAATGAGGTTAAACAATCAAGGCTCAATATCTTGTTACATGACTTTGAATTGTTTCGCATGAAACCTAATGAATCTATTTCCGACATGTACACAAGATTTACACAAATTGTCACTTCTTTGCATGCACTTGGTAGGGAATTAACTAATGCTGAAATGGTCAATAAGATTCTTCATTGTTTACCTACTGCTTATGATGCAAAAATTACTGCAATTACAGAGTCTAAAGATTTAAACATTTATTCTATTGACAATCGTCTTGGTTCACTCATTGCTTATGAGCAAGGAGTAAGTCAAAGGAAGATTGATGCAGGTGAACCACGAAAGGAGAAGAATATAGCACTAAAAGTGGAAGAGTCAGAGAGTGAACACTCACAACTTGAGGATGAAGATGATGTTGCACTAATGACTAGACAATTCAGAAGCTTTTTAAAGAGGAAGCAGAAGAAACGCCAGCTATGGAATAGAGGTAAGTTTAACAGAAATGGCAAGGTTTCTAATGAAGTGATTTGTTATGAATGCAGGAAACCAGGTCATATCAAGACTGAATGCCCAAAACTCAAAGCCACTCCTGCTAAGGAGAAGGTGGAGGAGAAACCTATGGTAAAGAAGGGCAAGAAGAAGTTTCAAAGAGCTTTCTGGGCGGACTCAGCTTCAGACTCATCTGAGACAGAAAAAGAAGAAGAAGTCACTAATCTTTGCTTGATGGAAGACAAAGTGGATCACTCAGATCAAGAAGAGGTATGTGACTTATCCTATGATGAATTATTTGAAGTTTCTGAACACATGCATGATGCATATAGGAAAATGAAAAAGATGCATGCTAGTTTAAGTTTAAAATTTGAAGAGCTCAAGAAGGAAAATGAAATCCTTAGAAAAGACCATGCTTTAATAGATGACAACCACATGAAACTACTTGATGAATATGATAACTTGAATAAGAATTTTGAAAATCTAAAGTCATCCTATACTGATCTTCAAAAGGAATTTAAAAATTTTAAGGATGAATCTGAGAGCAAAGCATATAGAATCAATTATACCAATCGAATCTTGGAAGATATGAATTCATTTTACAAACTAACAATAAGAGCTCTCGAGGATAATAGGAAACCCCCCAGACTTGAAGATTTTACAAATCCTAAATATTATCCTAAATTCATGAAATCCCTTAGAAGACAATCACATGGAAGAAAACTTAGGAATATTTTTCCTAATGTTAAATGTAATAATTGTGGATTTTTTGGACATATATCTCACACCTGTACCTTGATGATGAAATCTAATTTGGTGTGGAGACCTAAGATGCATAAACCTAGACATATCATACATGCATCTGATTATAAATTGCTAAAAGGTGAACCCAAACTTGTTTGGGTTCCCAGGTCTAACATTTGATATTTTTGCAGGATTGCTCTCACACAAGACCTCGTGGGAGCATATGGTACCTGGATAGTAGATGTTCAAAGCATATGACTGGAGACACTACACAATTCATATCGCTAGAAGCCAGGAATGGAGGCAAGGTTACACTTGGAGATAATACCACAAAGAAAGTGGTTGGATCAGGTATGATTGGTAATTTCAAAAACTTTTTTATAGACAACGTGCTATTGGTTGAAGGCTTAAAGCATAATTTGTTAAGTATAAGTCAGCCATGTGATAAGGGTTATAATGTGAATTTTTTACCTACTAGCTGCATATTAAGCCTAAATGGGAAAGAAGTTTTAAATGGAAAAAGGGTAAACAATGTTTACATGCTAGATTTGAATTCATTTTATACTCCTATTGCTTTCTGTTTGAAAACTGTTTCTGATGAATCTTGGCTTTGGAATAGGAGACTTTGTCATTCTAGTATGAAAAATCTTAGGAGAATTACCCAAAAGAATTTAGTAAGAGGTATACCAAAACTAGACTTTACTAAGGACCATCTTTGTGATGCATGTCAATTAGGAAAATAAGTGAAGTCCTCTTTTAAATCCAATAATGATCTTAGAACTAGTAAACCATTAGAAATTCTTCACATGGATCTTTTTGGACCAGTAGGAACTGTAAGTCTAGGAGGGAAGGTATACGGATTTGTTATTGTGGATGATTTCTCTAGGTTCACTTGGGTTAGATTTCTTTTTCATAAAAGTGAATCATTTGAGGAATTTAGAAATTTTTCAACTTGGATTCAGAGAAAATTAGGATGTGAAATAATGTCTATACAAAGTGACCATGGAGGAGAATTTGAAAATGATAGATTTGAAAATTTTTGTAAAGAAAAAGGGATTGATCACAACTTTTCTGCTCCTAGAACCCCTCAACAAAATGGGGTAGTTGAAAGGAAAAATAGAACATTAATAGAAGCCGCCAGAGCAATGTTGGCAGAATACTCTCTTCCTAAATATTTTTGGGCTGAGGCGGTTAGCACTGCATGTTATGTTCTGAATAGGGTGAATGTGAGATCAAATTTAAATAAAACACCCTATGAGTTACTAAAAGGTAGAACACCAAATTTGTCTCATTTGCATGTTTTTGGTTGCAAGGTGTTCATTCATAACAATGGAAAATCTGCCTTAGGAAAATTTGATCCAAAATCAGATGAAGGAATTTTTGTTGGATATTCAAGTGTTGGAAAATCTTATAGGGTATTCAACAAAAGAACTTTAGTTATTGAAGAAACCACACATGTTGTATTTGATGAATCTGGAAATTTAGAAGAGCCAAATATTATTGAAGAAGAAATTGAGGAAAACTCCCAAAAGATTGATAGATTAAATTTGGAAGAAAATGTGGAAGAAAACTTTGAAAGAGAAAACCCTTTGCCTAGAGATTTGAGATTTTCTAAAAACCACCCAAGAGAATTGATTATAGGAGAACCTAGTGAGGGTGTTAGAACTAGGCGTGGATTAAATAAGAAAGTCAATCATTCAGCCTTTATTTCAACCATAGAACCCACTAATATTGATCAGGCACTTTCTGATGAATTTTGGATATTGGCCATGCAAGAAGAGTTAAATCAATTTGTAAGAAACAAAGTTTGGGAATTAACTACAAGGCCAAAAGATCAAAGTGTTGTTGGAACAAAGTGGGTGTTCAAAAATAAAATGAATGACTCAGGAGTAGTCATTAGAAATAAGGCTAGATTAGTTGCTAAGGGGTATAATCAAATTGAAGGAATTGATTTTGAGGAGACCTTTGCCCCTGTAGCAAGACTTGAAGCAATTAGGGTTTTACTTGCCTTTGCTTATTTTAAAAGTTTTAAATTGTTTCAAATGGATGTCAAAAGTGCCTTTTTGAATAGTGTTATTGAAGAAGATGTTTATGTAGAACAACCTCCAGGATTTGAAAATTCAAAATACCCAAATCATGTTTTTAAGTTAAAAAAGGCATTATATGGATTGAAACAGGCACCTAGGGCTTGGTATGAGAGATTGAGCACTTTCCTACTTGAAAGATCTTTTGAAAAAGGAAGTGTGGATACAACTCTCTTCTTAAAGAAATTTGGAAAGGAAATACTCATTGTTCAGATTTATGTGGATGATATCATCTTTGGATCTTCAAATAAAAATTTTTGTGATGATTTTTCTAATACAATGAGTAGTAAATTTGAAATGAGTCTAATGGGAGATTTAAATTACTTTCTAGGTTTTAGCATCAAGCAACTTGAGGAAGGGACATTTCTTAGTCAAACCAAATATATTAAGGACATCCTCAAGAAATATGAAATGGACAATGCTAAACCTGTTAGTACACCAATGAGTTCCTCAGTTCAGTTAGATAAGGACCTTAAGGGAAAATCTGTTGATCAAAAGAAATATAGAGGGATCATTGGATCTTTGCTTTACTTGACTGCTAGCCGACCAGATATTATGTTCAGTGTTTGCTTATGTGCTAGATTTCAATCAGATCCAAAAGAATCACATTTGACAGCAGTGAAAAGGATCTTAAGATACTTACTAGAAACTCAAAACTTAGGAATTTGGTATCCTATGTTTAGCTCTTCATTTGAAATTATTGGTTATTCAGATTCTGACTTTGCAGGCTGTAGAGTGGATAGGAAAAGCACTTCTAGAACATGTCAATTCATTGGAAATTCATTAGTTTCTTGGTCCAGTAGAAAACAAAATTCAGTAGCCCTATCTACTGCAGAAGCAGAATACATTGCATTAGGAAGTTGTGTGGCACAAGTACTTTGGTTAAAACAATAGTTGATTGATTTAGGATTATCTGTAGGCACTATTCCAATTTATTGTGATAATACTAGTGCTATTTGCATTTCCAAAAATCCCATTCAACATTCTAGAACCAAACACATAGATATAAGACATCATTTCATAAGGGATCATGTATCCAAAGGAGAAATTGAACTCACACATGTTTCAACTGAAAATCAACTTGCAGACATTTTTACAAAACCTTTAGCCCTTGATATCTTCAGTACTTTAAGAACAAGGTTAGGTGTTATTGATTTAAATGCCTAAACAAAATGTCTTTGCAACATTGATGTTTATGTTTTTGTTTTGTTTTTGATTATGTGAATTTTTGTGTGTTTTGAATGAATTTGTTTTTGAGTGTAAATTTTTTTTTTGTATATTTTCTGTGTTTCTTTTAAAGTTTGGTTTGATTTTCTTAAATTAAAATTTAAAAATTCAAAAATTGGAGGAAATCGTCCGGGACGACTTTTGGTTCGTACTGGACGATGTGAGAAAAATTGGTTTGCGTGCATTTTACCAATTTTGAGAGCAGTTTTTAATTAAATCGTCTGTACGATCTGAATATCGTCCAGGACGAACTTTTTTCCTTTTCTCAAACGTCGGGATGATTGAATGCAGCGGTTGAGTGGATAAGATAGATTTTAATATGGATTTCGTCTGTACGAAATTTTGGTTCGTCCAGACAAACATATGTCGTTTCAGTGTAGGGGACGGTTTTCAAAAGACATTTAAACGAGTTATTTCTAGATCGTCTGTACGAACTTTTGTTCGTATGTACGATCGGTCAAGTCAAAGGTCTGTACGAAGGGACGCATCGTAAGTTGTGTTGATTACGAAAAGCCGTTACATTTTGGACAAATTTGATCGTCTGTACGAAATAATTTTCGTCCAGACGAATGATGATTTTCGTCCAGGACGAACCTTTTTCGTCCAGGACGAACGTATCGTTTTCTTTAAATATGAAGGCTTTCTAACTCAACAATAACAATTTCAAACTTTTCTTTCAATCCCTTTCTACTTCAAATTGTCAATGGCCTCCTCAAGCAAAAGACAAAAGGTGTTAGCGAAGAAGCCGAATAGGAATGCCTCGGAAAACTTCCTTTCTAAGGCAAATGAGGAATCATTTTCTCGTTTTGCTTCCGCAAAAATAACTCCATCTCGCATCTTAATCCAAAGCGAGATAAATTTTAAGGTAATACACCTTTTTGCCTCAACCCAATTCCATTTCATACTTTCTCTCGTCCATTTCTACAACAAGCAAACATTTCTCTACTTTCTAGCCAACATGAGTTTTAACTCCGACCACTCTTCCATTAGTTCCTATGTATTCAAGCAAAAAGTAGAAATCACCAAGTATGACATTGGTGCATTTCTAAACCTAAGGACTAAAGGATATAGAGCTCACACCCTTATGACCGAAAACACAATCAGATGGGAAGATGTCAATATGGTAATTAGAAAAAGTGGCGTAACCTATCATATTGCTAGAGTATCTGGGATGACCCAAAATGCCCGTATCATCCAGCATATCCTTAGATCTTCAATCATTCCTAAAGCTGGTGATAGCATAAACATTACTCCTCTCCTTTCTGTTCTAACTTTTTTGATTATAGATCGTCGCCCTATCGACGAAGCCCAACTTATCATAGATCATCTCTATAGGCTTTCAGAAATAGGACATGCTGAACAGAAGAGGAAAAAGAATATTTCTTTGGGACATTTAATTACCTACATTTTGGAGAAGAAATATGATTTGGTGCATCCTGATGAAGAATATGAAGAGCCAGTTTACTATAATGATGCATCCTTCAGATTGCTCTTCAGGGAGGAAAAAGAAAAAGAAAAAGTGCATGCCAGTGCTTCGGAAGAAGAAGAAGAAGAAGGAGTGCAAACCTCTGCACCTCAGTCAGATTATCAGAATCTGATTGAGAAATTTGATAGATTAGAGACTCATATTGATCAAAGGTTTGATCAATTTGATGCTCAACTTGTGCAGCAACAACATGACATTGGTATAATTAGAAATGAAGTACATGATATCAATACCAATGTAATGTTGATGGCCTCCTACTTTAACCTTTTTGGTGGCTTTCCTCCTCCTCCTCCTCCAGAACAGTAGAGATGAATTTCTGTGTCTTTGTTGTACTCGTGTTGTAGTTGTTGTTTTAGTGTTTTTGTTAAGTGTTTGTTTGTCTTTTCTTTTAAGTTGTGTTTAGATATTGTGAAATGTGTAATCCTTTCATAAATATCAATGCATTTCGTACTTGTTTCAATGTTGATTTGTTATTAAAATGTGGTTAATTTTTATGAATTTCATTAGTATTATTTAATCTTCATAGTGCTTAAATTAGATTGTAATTTGAGATTATCTACATTAGAAAATCTAGTCTTTCTAAATTTAAAAGTTGTTTATAACTTGTTGTAATTAAAACTTTTAAATTCATGTCTATTCATTTAGACTTCATAAAAGTTAATATTATTATTGCAATTTAGATGTTGTCTTATTTTGTATTTCCTAGCTCAATTAATATTTATGCACTTAGAAAAATTTGAGATTCTAGATTATTGTCTTTGGAAAGAATTTAATTACTCTTGAAAATTGTACAAATGTACAAAATCAAAAGGAATGCGCAACAAAGTTGCAAATGTGAAAAAGAGGCACAAAATAAGCCCAATAAAGAAAGATGCACAAAAATGTGCCACCTATATGAAAAAGATGTACAAAAATGTGCCACCTATATGAAAAAGATGCGCAAAGCGCCACTTGTGGTAATTCTCTTCTTTCTAAATTCTTTCAATCTCTTAATTCAAATTGATCTTATGTTCATTTATATTCTTTTGAACTTTGAAATATCGAATTTTTCTTCATCTCTCTAGTAATGATTTTCTATATTGGAATGTCTAAATTGAATCATGTCTTTGCTAAATTCTTCTTACTTACAATGTTATATCACTTTTTAAATTTCATGAATTTCTATGATTGACCTAATGTTTTAGTTTAAAATTGCATACCTTGTATCAATCACCATTTAGATTAAATGTTCAAATGAATTTCATACAATTACTTACATTTCTTGTCTATTTCTTCTTCACTTTTTGTTGTTGTCAAAAAGGGGGAGAAATCATTATGTTTGTTTGCTTTGTTTGTTCATATGTTTATATGTTTGAGTTTCTAGTTTATTTTAGTTTTTTTTTTTTGAAAAATAAAATTTTTTTTATGCTTCAAATTGCCTCCTTATTTTCATGTATTCATAAATTCAGGGGGAGTTTAGGAGATAGAAAGATTTGTTTAAATTGAATACATACAAACAATAATTGTTTTGCCATCATCAAAAAGGGGGAGATTGTTAAGATAGTTGCTATTTGCATGCTTTTCATTTTTGCAACTTATAAAGTTTTGATGATTTCAAACATTATTGTTCAAATGTGTTGTTATCTCCTAACAATTTTGGAAGAATTGTATTTGCTCTTGTGTGTACTGACTTTTCAGGAAAAAACGAACTCCAGACTACGAAAACTTCAAATTAAATTCAGCATGAGATACTTTGTAAAATTTGAAGCTTGCACTTTTCTTAGAAATCAAATTGAAAGGGAGTGATTGTATATTGAGAAAATAAAAACATTCACACATAAGGAGATCATGTAGAATTTATACTGATCGTACAGGACGATCTTCTGTTCGTACTGGACGATCAGACAGTTATCTCCTATAGAGCATTTGGAACGAATAGGAACTTGCTTGAAATTTTTTCTAAGTCCTATTCGTCCATAACGAAATAAAATTATCGTCCAGTACGATTGGCTCTCTGGAAAATTCTCGTCCAGACGAAATAAATTATCGTCCAGGACGATTGGGTCTCTGGAAAATTTTCGTCCAGACGGAAATAAATTATCGTCCAGGACGATCAGTCCTCGGGAAAATTTTCGTCCAGACGGAAATAAATTATCGTCCAGGACGATCAGTCCTCGGGAAATTTTTCATCCAGACGAAATAATTTATCGTACAAGACGATTAGTCCTCTGTAAAAATTTCGTCCAGACGAATCTATTTTCGTCCAAACGATTAACCGACTTAGGACAGTTTTCAGCAGTTTCTAGAATCGACCTTGTAATAACCGTTCGTACTGGACGAACCTAGTTCGTACAGGACGATCAGCTGTACGAAGACATTTCATACACATATTCAAATAGGGTCGTTTCAGATCGTTTAAGTAAAATCGTCCAGGATGATCCAAGATCGTACAGGACGATCCACTGCGTACAGAATTGAATACTTGCAGTTTTTGGGCGGTTTTTCTTGTCTTTTGTATAAATAGTTCAAATTAGACTGCCACCCAATATCTCTTTGTCATTTGATCTTCGTGCCTATTGAGAGAATAGCCAAGGAGAGAGTTGAAGAGAGCATTCAAGGGAGGATTTCTACCACTGAAGCGAGAAGGCTTCACTTGGATTTCAAAGGTAAGAGTCTCTACTTGTGAATTGAGATTACTTCACTCTTTTCTTTCTTCCTTCTAGATTCTTGTGAGAAGATCTGTCAAGGAGATCTGGTTCTCTGCCGATACTTGGAGAGTGTGAACAGCCGAAGGGTTCTCTGCCCACACTAGGAGAGTGTGAAAGGACGAAGGGTTCTCTGCCGACACTTGGAGAGTGTGAACAGCCGAAGGGTTCTCTGCCCACACTAGGAGAGTGTGAAAGGACGAAGGGTTCTCTGCCCACACTAGGAGAGTGTGAAAGGACGAAGGGTTCTCTGCCCACACTAGGAGAGTGTGAAAGGACGAAGGGTTCTCTGCCCACACTGGGGATAGTGTGAAAGGACGGACGGTTCTCTGCCAACACTGGGTATTGTGTAAAAGGACGGAAGGTTCTCTGCCGCACCGGGGAGTGGTGAAAAGAGTGTGTTGTAAAGGCTTCTCCGCCTTGCTGTGGGTGCAAAAGGAGAGTCACTATTGGTATTAGTGCAATACTCAGAGGGTGCCTCTGGGGAGTGGATGTAGGTCTGGTTATAGACTGAACCACTATAAATCTGGTGTCATTTACTTTACTGTTTTTACGTTTCCGCACTTTTTATTTCAGTTTAAAAAACTCTGTGGTTGAAAAACCTTTTTCTACAAAATTTAAAAGAGATTTTATTTCGGTTCAATAATATTTAAAAAAAGGGGTCTTAAATTTAACTTTGTTTTTTAAAACTACCAATTCACCCCCCTCTTGGTAGCCGTGGGACATTCACTTAAGCTTAACAACCTAATTACTAGACTCAACAAGGTTTGGTCAAATAGAAACTCATTTACAGCAGCAGGATATTCAATACAATCAAGATATGGGATTTATGCGTGATCAGATAAATAACATAAATACCAACATGCTTATGAAAAGTAGTTACTTCAACTTCTTTGGTGCAGCACCACCACCTCCTCCTCCAGATCAGGGTCCATCTGATTGATTGTTGTGTTTGTTCTGTGTTTCTTTGTAGTTCGTGTGTTAAGTGATATTTTTTAGATTGTTGTATTTTCCTTGTTTTGGTCATGTTATTATTCATATCTAGGACTTTAAATTGTAATATCTTCATTTGATATCAATATATGTTCCAATGTTTTGTTGTTTAGTTATTTTTTAAATGTGTGTTAGACTTTATGACATTCATTTTTTTTTAATCTTGATAGTGTTTTAACCTAAATTGTAAATTAAGATTAATTTCATTAGAAAATCTAATTATTCTAAATTTAAGTTATTTTTATAACTTGATATTATTAGAATTTTCAATTTCATGCTCTTATTTAGACTACATTATCTTTAATATTATTATTGCAATTTTGATATTTTCTTATTTTGTATTTCTCTTTTCAATAGTATTTATGCACTTAAAAAAATTTGAAATTTTAGATTATTGATTTCGGAAAGAATTCAATTACTCTTGAAAATTGTACAAATGTACAAAAATTAAAAGAATTGCACAAAAGTTTGCAATAAGAAAAAGAGGTAAAAACATAAGCCCAAAGTAAAAAGATGTACAAAAGTGTGCCTTAAAATTGAAAAAGATGCATAAAAATGTACCATAAAATTGAAAAAGATGCGCAAAGCGCCACATGTGGTAGTTACTTCTTTCCGGACTCTTTTAATCTCTTAATTTAAATTGATCTTATGTTCATTTATAATTGACATTGAAATTTGAAATATAAAATTTTTTATTCATCCTTAGTGCAATGATTTTCTTTATCTTAATGTCTAAATTGACTCATGTCTTTGATAAATTCTTTTTATTATCTATGTTAAATCACTTCTTAAATTAAATTAAATTCTATGATTTCTCTAATGTTTTAATTTTATTTGCGTACCTTATTTCAATCACTTTCAAGATTAAATTATCAAATGAATTTCATACTTCTGCTTACATTTCAAGACTTCTTTTCTTTTTCACTTTTTGCTGTTGTCAAAAAGGGGGAGAAATTATTTATTTGTATTATTTATTTTTGATAGTCCTTTTTATGTTTGTCATTATTGTAGTTGTGTGTATTATATGTTTCTTGTTTTGTATAAAATTTTTTTAATTTATGCCTCCTTATTTTTCATGTATTCATTATATCAAGAGGAGTTTAGGAGTTTCTTAGAATTTAAAATCCTACAAACAATAATTGTTTTGCCATCATCAAAAAGGGGGAGATTGTTAAGAGATTTGCTATTTGCATGTTTTACATTCTTACAACTTGTATTATTTTGATGATTTCAAATATTATTGTTTTATGTATAGATATCTCCTAACACTTTTTGGAAGATTTGTTTTTGCTCTAGTGTGTACTAACATTTCAGAAAAATCAAGTCCAAACTATGAATACTTCAAATCAAATTCAGCATCGAATTATTTGTAAATTAAAAGCTTTAAAAATGTTTTTGAATTGAGAGGGAGTGATTGTAATTGAGTGAATATTCACAAAACACACATATGGTGGAATAATTTTTGTGAATTGATCGTACGGGACGAACATAATTCGTATGGGATGATCTTGTCAATTAACCCCCTCAGAAGAGGAATGGATCGAACAGGCAGTGAGAAAATTTTTCTAAGTCCTAATCGTCCGGACAAATTTAATATTCATCCCGAGACGAACTCCTCTGGATTCTCACGTTGAACTGTTCATCGAGATGGAATGCATGGTTTTTCTCTGGACGAAACTCTCTATTTAAAATCGTATAGGACGAAATTACCCTTCGTCTCTGGACGAAACTCTTTGTTTAAAATTGTACATGATGAAATTACCCTTCGTCTCTGGACGAAACTCTCTGTTTAAAATTATACAGGACTAAATTACCCTTCGTCCCTGGATGAAACTCTCTGTTTAAAATCGTCGAGGATGAAACTTGTTCATCCCAGGACGAACCGAATCGACTTACCTCAGTTGGTTATGTCCTGCAGAGATTTGGAAACCGACCTATGGAATAACCGTTTCATACCGGACGAAACTAGTTTGTATGGGATGATAATCGTGTACGAACATAGTTCGTACCAATATATATTAGGATCATTTTCGACACTTTAAGTAAAATCGTCCGGGACGTTCCACGATCGTACGAGACGATCCACTGAGTACAGAATTAAAAATTTGCAGTTTTTGAGCAATTTTTCTTATCTTTCCTATATATAGTCCAAATTAGACTGCCACCAAATCTTTTTGGTCATTGATCTTCATGCCTATTGAAAGAAGACTCAAGCAGAGAGTGAGTGAGAGCATTCAAAGAAGGATTTCGACCATTAGAGCGTGAAGGCTTTACTTGGTGTTCAAAGGTAAGATTTCCTATTTGTGATTTGAGATTACTTCACTGTTTTCTTTCTTCTTTCTAGATTTCTTGTAAGGAGATCTGTCAAGGAGATCGGGTTCTCTGCCCACACTAGGAGAGTGTAAAAGGACGAAGGGTTCTCTTCTCACACTAGGAGAGTGTGAAAGGATGGACGGTTCTCTGCCAACACTGGGGATAGTGTAAAAGGATGACGGTTCTCTGTCACACCGGGTAGTGGTGGAAAGAGTGTTTGTAATGGCTTCTCCGCCTTGCTGTGGGTGCAAAAGGAGATACGCTATTGGTATTAGTGCAATACTCAGAGGGTGCCTATAGGGAGTGGATGTAGGTCTTGTTTAGACCGAACCACTATAAATCTTGTGTCGTTTATTTTTATTTTTTTCCCGCATTTTACTATTTAAAAAGTTGTGGTTAAAAAACTTTTTTTTATAAAAATTCACTAAAGTTATTTCCAGTTCAACTCATCCAAAAAGAGGGATAATTTTTAACTACAAATTCACCCCCCCCCCCCCCCCCCCTCTTGATAGCTGTGGGACATTAACTTAAGTTTAACAACCTATTCACTAGACTCAACACTAATGAGTTTGGTGTGGTTTTCCACTCCTCTTCCTTCATTGTTAAAGATAGAATTATTATTTGGAAGAAGACTTTTAAGGATTGATTTAAGCTCAATACTGATGATTTTATGAATAATTTACATGTTGGTTGGGTTGGTATTATTAGAGACTCTAATGGGTTTATTATTGCTGCTTTTGCTAGTCCTTGCTCGTGCAATACTGATATTAAAGCTAAAATTTAGGGTCTTTTTAATGTCCTTCAATTATGTATTTCTTTAGGCATCACTAATGTTTGGATTTTAGTGGATGTTATATTTTTGATTAATTATATTAAAGGGAATTCTATTTCTAATCCTACAAATTTTTACATGTTAAAAGATATTAAACACTAGCTCTCTTTTTTAATTTTTTTTATATCTAATACTTTGTGTGAAGGGAATGCTTTTACTAATTCCCTTGATAAAGTACAGTGTAATTTAGATGGATTTATTAATTTTATAGAACATTCTTTACCCAGGGGGATTAAAGGTTTGGCTAGACAAGATCATTATGGTCTTCCTTACGTTCATTTGTCCTAGTCTTTTTTTTTTCTTTTACTTTTTCTTATGCTTATGGTTTGGCTTTGGCCTATTTTAATTTTCTTGTTCATTGATGGTTTTTACTTTATTTGCTACACAGATCCTTTGGGGCATTATTATTTTATTGTGCGCAAGAGAAATTTCTATCATGCTTTTGAAGTGGAGCTTGGATATTTGGTTGATTGATACTGATATTACCCACTTATTGTAATGGATTTTTTTTGTTTTTTGGTTTTAATATAAACTTTCTTTTTTACTATTATTTCTTAACTATAGCGGACTGTTGGATTTTGGCAATGATTAGAACTTTTACATTACTGATTTAACCCCTAATTATGGTTCTCTTTTCTCTTCGTAGAGTTTTCCAAAAAACATTTCTCTGATCTTTTTTTGTCCTTTCGGGGCTACTGCTTATGATAAAAACTTAAAAAATTTTTTATGTGTGTTGTTTTCAGTAATTTCATCTTGGTTTATCTTGGGGGTGCTTGGTTCTGGATTTCAGTTGTGTCTTCATCATGAGTTCTACTTCCTCTTACTTATCAGTCTATTCCTTTATGGAGTTTTTGTGCTGGTTAATCTCGGGTGGGTCTAGGATTAGATTTGAGTGGCATTTGGGGTTACTTCATTATGGTGCTGCTCATACTAAACTCATGAGCTTTGCTCCACCTAATCACTTTAGTGTTTTGGTTTTCAAATTAACCTCGCTACCGTTGAAATCTTTTGGTTTATCCTTGAGTGTGATGCTTCCAATTTTGGATTAATGTCTAACTATTTTTGGTTATTGGAAAATAATTTTTTGGGAAATTACTACAAATCCAAAGGTTGGATCTATTTTGTTATGAGACTTACCAGTTGTGTTGGTTGGTTGTTTGTTTCCTTCGTGGGGGCTATTTTTTCTTATTTTGTTGTGGTAATTATTGGGGGTTGTCTTTTGGGTGGCCCCATCCATTTCTCCTCCTCACGAATATTATTGGTCCTTCTTATTTGTGATGGCTGGTTTCTTTTTTACTTCAGGGTGGAACTGTCTTGTGCCATTGTACTAATTAATCATGTGGGATCTTTTTACGTAATTATTGTTACTTATTTACTCTTCTATTTAAGGTGGCTTTTCTCCTTATTTCTCCACACTTCTGCCCACTCTAATAGCAAGCTTGGTTGGAATTAGAATGCTATAGATGGCGGTTATCTTTCTAGGATAGGGCATGCCCGAAATTTACACTATGTTTCCTTTTTTCTGAGTTTACTCCCCAACCCCCATTACATATATAATTGAAATTCATTTTTAGGTCAACCTAGGTTGACTTGGTTAACCAAGCTTTACTAAGGTTTAGCTTTAGGTTCAATCCACTTGAAAGTACATATTAAATTTGTTGGTAGTGCTTGGGTCATGGAAAGACTTCACCAAGAAAGGTTTAATAAAATGGTATGTTTTAGGATTTTTAGGTGTTATGGGTTTCTTTGTCAACCATTTTCAACTAAAGGTTCAACAAAATTTAAATCAATATGATTATGATTATGAACATGCTTAATAAGTTTGTAAAGTTTTCTAAAGCAGTTTGTAACAACATGTTATGTCTAGTGGCATGGGCTATAAATATTTGAAGGTTTTGTTTGCTTAAAGTATTCTTTATGTTTTAGGATTTAGAATGTAATAAAAGCAATGAAAAATGTTAGGTAGGCCCAAAGGATAAGCGCAATTAAGATTCAAATTTTCAAACACCATTCTAGAACATTCACCCATGGTATTGAATTAGTAAAAAATTCCCATAAAATAGGAAACATTAAAAGGCTTTATTCTTTAAATTTGAACACTAAAATTTAAGGGGTTTGGAGTTTTAAGCTAGATTTGGATTTAGATTTTATTTAGGATTGAGGCTTATGGTTAATATAATGGTTTAGTACTAAAAATACTTAGTTTTTTTACTATCATTAGGTAATTGTCAGTGATTGAGTAGAAGATCAAGTGGACATCAAGGGTGATTATTAAATAACATATTTAGAATTTGATGATTAAATCATAATGTCAAAGCATACTGGGGAATTATAGTTAAACTTTGAAGTGGAGTTTAACGAATTGAAAACCAAGATTTAATATTTTATTTAGAGTTTTTACCTAAGATAAAAATGAGGTTAGCAAATGGACCACCCATAGGTGTAATAAAATTTTAAAGTAAATTATATGTGTTTGCATTAACCGAAGCGATTAGTAAAATCCAAAGTAATTTAATGGAAAAGCATATAATAATGAATAATATTAAATAGAAAATATAATTAGGATGGACAACTAATAGATAAATCATCTCTATCAGATAGATTTAAGTTGAAAGAGAACTTGGGAAGGAGATATATCTGAAATAAGTTAGATTCAGTTGGATTTATAAAGGGTATCCTATCTTTACTAAACTATAACAAAAAAGTAAATAATGATAACTCAATATTCACTTTACCATATCAAACAGTGAATAATAATATTTTGAAAGATTATTTATCTTTTTGACCATATCAAAATAGCAAGACATAAAGATTTACAAGGTCAAACTTTAACTAGACCAAATCAAAATAGCAAAGAAGGAAGATTTAGATACACACCTGACCAAATCAATATAATAAGTAGGATTAATACTTAAATGAAAGGTAACTTTGAAATAAGTAAATTTGGGATGTTAAAATAAGAGGTGACTCTCAAATGAAAGAATTCAATGATTAGATTTAGAAAATACCAGGGATCATATTACTTAATAAATCAAAATTTAATAGGAGGAATGACATAAAAGTATAATTATACCCAAATTTAATAAATAGCCATAAATGTGGACTTAAACCTAATAATATATTTAAGTCAGATGGCTAACCTAATAGCAAACTTATACCAGAAGCTTGTAAAATATCAAAAAAGTTGGCATTGAACCAAAAGTTAAATTTAAACTTGAATGAGAGATCTATCTCAATAAAGAAAAATTTAGGAATATGAATGAGAACTGACTCTCACATGAGCACATTCAATGGTAAGATTGAGAAAATACTAGGGATCTTATTACCCCATCAATTTAAATTTAAAAGGATGTTATGCTGTAAAAGTGGACTTATACCCGAACCATATGAAAAATGTTAAATTTTATTGGGAGATCTATCTCAAAAAAATATGTTTAAGAATATATATTGAGAAAGAATTTTCAAATCAATTGATTTAAGTAGTCAGATCAAGACAATATCTTGGATTGTATCACCTAATAGACCAAAGTCTATGATAAAAGATGCTACTAAGGAAGCTTATACCATTTTTTAGGACAAATTTAATGAAGAAATGTAATTTTTAAAATTTAAAAACTTTAATATACCATTTTGGAACTAGTTCTATCATCTAGGCTTAGTTCAATATAAATACTACCCATCAAAGTATATTTTAAGTTATCTTCCATCTTTATGCAGCAAGGGATGATCTCCATTATAATCAATAGTTTGGTAGGAACATCTTTTGTAGTCCTTTTCCACTATGAACGTACCTTCCAAGGTTTGCTTGAGTTTATGACCCATCATTTGATGGACCAAGACAGTTCTTCTAAAAATAAGGGAAAAATCTCATACTTGGTAAGTTCTCGATGAACCATCTTATCATGTGCTTGAATCATTTTAGTTTTATATAACTAGAGGTTCTATTGATATTGCAAAAACTTCTCTTCAAAACATTCAAGTTCTTCTACTCAGAGTTATTCATTTTATTCTTCTCTAATTGTATAATTCATTATTATAAGTAATGAAGGTAAATATACCTTTATAGGGATAATAGCCTCTACTTCAAAGGCTAAAGAAAATGATATAGACTGAGTATGCATTCTATATGTAGTTTGATATGACCAAAAATATTCTCTTAAATTTTCATGCCATTAACATTTATTATAATATTAAATATTCTTTAAAATTTTCACAAAAAACTTATTGAAGGGCTTAGTTAATCCAATTTCTTGAGGGTAATATATAGTAGAGTATCAGCAATCTTTTTTATGATGTTTAGAAAAACTATTTATTTTGGTGTTTCTATAGGTTGGACCATGTTCATATATGATTCGGCAAGAAACTTCATTTTAAATTAATATATAATGTTCCCTTTGAAGAAGTTTAACATCGAATGAGCTTTGACTTCTCTCAAGAAAACAACTTCTTCACTTTTTTAGAAATAGTTTGTAACTCTTAATATGAACCTGTAACACTAAGAAGATGGCAAATCAATTGGACCAATAATATCTATGCCCCAACTTTTAAATGGCCATGAAGAAACTATAAAATGCATGAGATTTGGTAGTTGATATAGAACTACACCGTGCACCTAACACTAATGGAAATGATGTGTAATATTTAAGCATTCATTTATTATTGATGGCTAATAGTATCCAATCATGTTTATCTTCATTTTCATTTTAGAACTAGACTAGTGAGCACCACATAATCCAGTAGGAACTTCTTTACCAGACATCATGACCATATCTGATCTTTTGATCCTATGTAGAAGGTTATATTAAATAGGGTATTACACAAAGATCTTCTTTTAATCTGATCCTAAATTGAGCTATATGAAAGGAGCATATTTTATTTTAAATAATTATTTAATGGTTTTCACCAATCTATCTCTTCATCTTCTATAGTTAAAATAACTATCACCTTAGCTGAGGGTTTTCTATTTATATATTCCGTATCAAATAGTGAATAGATAATGTGACCCTATACCTCTATTAGAAAAAAATCCACAAAAGAACAAATTATGTCTTTAGTGAGCTTTACTATGGAATATGCTATGGCATTTAATCAAAGTGGTATTCTATACAAAGCAATTATAATAACTTTCTCTAATAATTTCAATGTTTACTGGTGATATGGAACCAAGTTTAGCTTTAATACTTTATATATTCCTAAAACCTGATTGACACTAAGATGTGAATCCCCATATACCTTTTTTTCTTTGATGTCATTTAAGATTGTCAGCTCTAAACTAATTATTAGTGCCTCGTACTCATCTTCATTATTTTTGCAGGGCTTTGTCAAAAGATATGAGTAGTATGTCAAACCTTTTTCTGGGGTGATGAAGACAATTCTAATTATAGCTTTCCCTAGAGATATATCTTATGGTCCTTTATCTTTTTGATAAGATGTAACACCATCAAAATAAAATTCTCAGGTGAAACATTTATTGACTTCTAAATTCATAAGCTACTCAACTCATCATCTTCTAGAAGAGTATCCTTAATATGATATAGTATAAGAAACTTTCATAATACAAATCAGATTGAATAATATATCAAATTGTAGCTAAATAATTTACCATATAGCTAATCTTCCTAATAATATTAGGCGAGTGATTAAATATTGCATTAGATTTACTCTAGTAATCAGGTTTATTTTATAAGAAAGGATATAGTGCCTCAACTTCTAAGAAAAAAATGTCAAGACTATATAATGCTTCTAAATTGGTCGGTAGTTCATTTTTGCTTATAGGAACCATCTACACTAGTAATAATGCACATTCTCCTTACCATCTAAGAGATTCACTTAAAATAGTTTTATATAGGATCAATGGAAGGCCCAGGATATGAGCAGCCAATACTAGAGATTTCATCAATTATTTTTAAAAATTCTTGAAACTTTTTAACAACCTTCATCAAATTGGAATCGAACATATTTTTAGCTTAGAGATTCAAATATTTGAGATCTACCTGATAAATTTATTATAAACCATCTTAGATACGCTATCTGAACTTGAAGTGATCTCAACTTACTGAGACTTTTAGCTGGTGTCATCTCTTATATTGCTTTAATTTTAGGAGGAGCTGTCAAAATAAGAAACCCAAAAAGTTATGTAATGTAACACCAAAGACACACATTAAGGAATCAATTTTTAGAGTTATCAGAGGTATAACATTCTACTTATTGGTGGATGAATTCTACGAAGATTTTCATCATTATTTGGTGATATGTTGCATTAACAGTCTTTAGTATAAAGAGTTGTTACTTATAATAATAAATTCCCATCAGTCTTCTGAATGATATAAACTTCTCATCTTTAAGAGAAATCATTATTTGATTGTACCTATATGAAACATCTATAAATGATAATATTGCATGTGATGAAGCAATATCAACCATGAGAATGGTTATAGAGAACAAAAATGTGTCTTTAGGACATGCATTATAAAAATCTCTGAATCCAATGTAAACAAGGACTTGATCATTTTTCTTATTCATTAAAATAAAATTGGATGACTAAGTGGGATATTTTTATCGTTGATAAAACAAACCTCTATAAGTTTCTTTACTTCAAAAATGACTTTTTGTTTAATTTCAAGTAATATGCACGAGGTGCATATTTTATAGGAATCACATCAGGTCGTATCTCTAGTTTATGAATTGTAATGTCTAGAGATAATCTATGAATTTCTTCATAACACCAAGAAAAGCATTCATTAAAATATGAGATCAAATCAATCATTTTATTTTCCCATCCTTGATCATTTCTTAAAGGATTCATATCATTATTGTTCGACAAGATTTACACTGACTGTCGACTACCTAACGCAACCCTCCACTTTTCTCATCCAGGACCAGGTTTGATGGTGAAATATAGAGAAAATAAGGAGGATCTACATATGATATTTATTGATTTAGAAAAAGCATATGATAAAGTTCCAAGAGAAGTTCTATGGAGAGTTCTTGAAAAGAAAGGAGTCAATAATGCTTATATTCAAATCATTAAAGATATGTATGCAGGAGCTATTACTTGTGTTCAAACACAAGGTGGATTGATCAAATATTGTCCTATTTTGGTTGGGTTACATCAAGGATCAGCCTTAAGCCCATATCTTTTTGCTTTAGTTATGGATGTTCTCACTAGACATTTGCAAGAGGATGTACCTTGGTGTATGCTTTTTGCTGATGATATTCTTCTTGTTGATAAGACTAATGAGGGAGTTGAAGGTAAACTTGAATTATGGAGGTCAACCTTAGAGTCTAAAGGTTTTTTCTTAAGTAGATCTAAAACAAAATATATGGAGTGTAATTTTAGTAGTAATAGACCTAGTGAGGGGATTGTGACTTTGGGCGATCAAGTCATTAATAAAAGTACACATTTTAGAAATCTTAGATCTGTTGTTCAGAGTGATGGTGAAATAGATGGAGATATTATCAATAGAATTCAAGTTGGATTGTTGAAGTGGAGGAATGCATCGGGCTTGTTATGTGATAGAAATGTACCCCTCAAACTTAAGGGAAAATTTTATAAGATGGTAGTGAGGCCTGCAATGCTTTATGGTGCCGAATGTTGGCCATTAAAAGTGAAGCATAATACTAAGTTAAGTGTGGCAGAGATGAGGATGCTCAGGTGGATGAGTGACTTTACCCTTAGAGATAGGATACAAAATGAGCATATACATGAAAAGGTTGGAGTAGCTCCAGTAGAAGATAAAATTAGAGAGAATCGCCTTAGATGGTTTGGTCACATAAAACGGTGGCCTTCCGATGGCCCGGTTAGGAGAGTAGAGGTATTAGATTTGACTTATGTTAAGAAAGGTAGGGGTAGAAAATATTAGGAATGACCTTTCTTTATTAGATTTAAATGAGAATTTGACTTTTAATAGGACATAATGGAGAAAAAGGATTCATGTAACCGACCCCACGTAGTGGGATAAAGGCTTGATGTTGTTGTTGTTGTTGTTGTATCCTCGAACATTCAATTATGAGATAATGAAAAAAGTATGAGGTTATTTCTATAAGATTATTTATTATTGATTTAATCTCCTCTTTGAACTCAAGATATGCATCCTCAATTTGAGAGTAATACATATAATATAAAGTCTCTAATTAAAATATAATAAAATATTATTTGACATCACCTAAAGAGACTATTGGAGTCTAAATTATTAGTTATACCTAAATAGTATTCATCATAATCAAAGGATAAAGAGTACTAAATCTAACTCCTATTTTATATTTATATTTTTGAAATTTGGTATTATATAGGTTTTCAAACTGTTGGTTTTCACCTATAGTCTAAGTTGATGGTGCAAAACCATATTAGTAAATCTATTAACACACTTAGATTACACTAAAAATAGTTTTATAGTTTCATCGACAAAAAGATCATTAAGGGTTAAATATGCATTTACACTTTTCTTTATAGAATGTATAAAGGCAATTGTTTCATACTCTAGATTGAGAGTAGGAGAGACCTTAAATTCATACATAGCTATATCATTTTGAGATAATGGGGTTAGAGTCACATTCATACTTAGCTATATCATTTTGAAATTTTGAACTTTGATTAAAGTTTCAATGGTATGTTCAAATTTAGAATTAAAATTCAAAAATCAAATTTCAAATTTTCCAAAGAAATTAAAATTTCACCTACTTCACATCTTTCCAAATTGAACCAAAAACCAAATGTGGAGACTCCGTTGGGGAGAATATCCCTCTATCTTCAATAATGATAGAAATTTTATTATAATGGTAGTTTTGACTACACTCCTTCCATTGGTCCCTCTACCCTTTTCTTCCTTGGGTGAATGTGTCCAACTCCAAAAGGGAAAGAAAATTAATAAGAGACGGGAGTGAGGAAACCTTTAAAGAAATTAAGGCTTTAACATTTTACCCCAAGATAATTGGTGGAATGAAAGAGTCAAGCCCAATTTTGGGTATTTTTATGTCAATTTTGTAAACCCTCATGTTGAGTGAAAATCAACATGTTATGTTTCAAAATTTAACGATATCCATTAAGTTCAATTTTCCAAAGTTCCCATTGAAAAATGAATAACATAATGTGGGATATCTTCATCATATGTTATGCTACAATATCTCCTTTTAGCTTATCATATTTAATAAGAGTCCAAATTTACATAATTAATATGTTATCTTCGCATCGTATCATCATATGTTGGGTTGTATTTCCTATAATTCAACAAATTTGATACGAGATAAAATCATCCATGACTTTTCAAATTCCACTTCAAATCAACTAATTCAAATATCATTTTCAATTTCAAAAATCACACACTAGTGTTTACACAAATGAAGAACCAAGGTTTTCAGTTCTAAGAGAGAGAAGCTCCCGATTTTTCTAAAGAGAGAAAATCTTGCTTTTTTGAATCTCTTTTTTTGCAGGCCTTGCACGTGCGGGTTTTTTGTTATCAACAGATCATTGGACGGATAATCGGCGGTTCTCCTCCACTTGGATCATGGAAAAGATTTGTTCATCTGGTGCAAATTGAGGTATTGGCATGGTTAGCAGTGGCATTATAATCAAGGAGGGTGTGAAACCTCTGGTTCGCCAAGATTTGGTTGAAGGTAAAGGAAAGTGGGTTTTGGAAGATCGTGATTCTGGTGATGTTAATGATCCTGCAAATGTGAAGATTGTCCTTGATAACATTCCTGATGCGTCTTCATCTACTGGAGTGATCTTGAAAGTTAATAAGTTTGTGTTGAATCTTGAAGATTTAGGTGGCCATGCTTTAGCTTCTGAGATCGATGCCTTCAACAGGGAAGTGGTTGATGATATTCTTCTGAAGAATTTTTTTTTGGATGAGAACCATGATTCTACTGTTCAGAGGGATTCTGCTTTAAATAATATGAAGGAGAATTTTAAGGAAGCCTGGAAAAAAATGCAACATATCAAGATTTCTGTCGACAAGGTCATAACAGAACTGTATGATGATGGGATGGCGATTAAGCTTAATGCTGAGAAGGAAGTTTTAAATTTGGAAAGTCTGAGACATTTTCTAGTTGTGAAGGTTTTGGGAGACAAAGTTTCTTTTCCATTGTGTAGCATGGAATTGAGGAAGCAGTGGAACAATTTCGGCAGTTTTCATATGACATCCATATGAATGAATTGGATTTTATGCTCATTCAAATCTTTGGAAGAGATGGAGGATGTTCTGAATGGTGGCCGTTGGTTTGTGAGAGGACACATTATTAGGATGGATAAGTGGTCCCCTCTTTCAATCCCAATTCCTTCATGGTAATTACTGCACCAGTTTGGATTCGTCTCCCCTACTTGCCGTTGCATTGCTGGGATGAGGAGAATATCACTAGGATTGCTTCGAGAATAAATGTACCTATGCTGTTGGATGGTAATTCTTTTAAATGGGGGAAACGTGAATTTGCTCAGATATGTGAGAGACTGAATTTAGAAAATAGACTCCCAAATGGTGTTTGGGTGGATGGAATTGCTGGTCATTTCTTCCAAAAGATAGAATACGAGAAGATTGACTTGATCTATTATCAATGTGGTAAGGTTGGTCATGATAGAAAGGATTGTTCTGACGGTGAGATGAAGGTTCCTTGTGTTCAACTGATAATGAAAATTGATGCTGATAAAGATGTAGGAGGGTTGGTTGGTACTAAAGGTGCTGAAAGTGAATATGGCCCGTGGATCCATGTGCAGTTTAAAAATAGAAGATTTAGGAAAGGAAAAGTGGCGGCAGTTGGTAGACCTGTTAGAAATACAGCTGGAGTTGATGTTCAGGCTCGTGTTCATCATCCTGATACAGGGCAAAATCTGATTCAACACAAAAAGGGTGAGGAGGAACCTAATTAAAATAGATTGATCAGACTATTTTGGATACAGTTAATGCTGTTAGTAAAGATAAAGGTGATAAGGAGATTGCAATGGGGGTATCAGTTTTTAATAAATTTGTTGCTCTATTTGAGGAGATTGAAGAAGGGGAAGTGATGGATAGTCCTAGTGTGGATCAACAGAAGGAGACAGATGTTGCTGTTGATTTACCTGAGAGAGTTGAAGCAGCTGTTTCACAGAATAACAGTTTGGTTAAGACAAAGCTGGCTAAGGAGTTGAAATCGCTGGGGCCCTTAAAGTCTGATCATAGGAAAAAGAGAAAGGAGGGTAAAGGAAGTATGCCAGGTGGGGATGGCTCTCCAATGGTTAGTAAATGAATTCATTAGTTTTCTAGAATTGCAGGGGGGACAAAAAAAAGGAGGCTTCCTTGTACCTCAAGGAGATAGTAAGGGATCATGATGTTTGCTTTGTTTGGTTGATGGAAACTAAATTATTTAGTATTGATTGAACTGATGTTGATTTCCTTATTGGGAAGGATTAGGACTATTTCCATTTCCCAGCCGTGGGTACTTCTGGAGGCATTCTGTTCTTATGGAATATAAAGATGGTTTTTTTTTTTAATGTAGAGGATAGCTCTTCTCAGTTGGTGGTTGGTTCTCTCCATACACCTTCTTTGGGTGTTTGGAAGGTGGCGATGGTGTATGGTAGTCGGTGTCATAATAAAAGAAGGAGTTTGTGGAACTTGCTTGAGAATTGTATGAAGGATTCGGGTCTGTCCATTATGGAGGTGTAGGGGGGGACTTTAACTACATTTTAAATAAGGAAGAGAAATAGGGTGGCAAGAGATTCTTATTCTCTAGAGGGCCTAGAGAAATGAAAGAATTTATGACTAACTCTGATTTTCATGTTGCAGGATTTGTTGGACCAAGTTTTACTTGGTGTAACAATAAGGAGGGTACCTCTAGGATTTGGGAAAGACTTGATAAGTGCTTGCTCAATTGCTCTACTTTACACTTGGTGCCGTTTGGAAAGGTTAAGCATCTTGCTCGAGTGGCTTGTGATCACAGCCCAATTGTGTTCAATTTGGATGTTCAGAAGATTAACAGGAGCAAGGCTATTAGATTTGAAGATACTTGGAGGTCTTACCCGGCTGCTTGGAGTATTGTCCATAATTCATGGAAGAAGGCTGATTTTGGTGAAGAGGTGGAGGTGCTTCATAGAAAGCTCAGGAGGATGTTTAGAGCATTATTTTTCTGGAATAAAAATAAATACCGAGATCTTTGTAAGATGAAGGAGGATTTAAAGAGAGAGATTCTGGAATTGCAAATTAAGGAGGCTTCGGGTTCTGGTTTTTCTTGTGATGACTTGCTCAATCTTAGAAGAAAGGTTCATGAGCTCAATGTAACTCTTAGAAGACAATCTATTTGGTGGAACCAAAGAGCTAAAACTAATTCAAAGTTTTTTCATAACTTTGCATTAGCCCGAAGGAATGCAAAGTGGATAAGGTAAGTTAAGGATGTTAATAACACTCTGATGGAGGAAGATGATCAAATTGTGCAAGTCTTTTTACAATTTTTTGAGAGAAAATGGAAGTATAGAACTTGTGACTTTAATGGGTGGCCTTATCCATCAGAAAAATAAACAATGAATGCCTTTATTGCAGCTGCTTTAGATGTAGATTTTACCATGGAGGAGTGCATAATCTATATTTTTCAGCAAGGAAACAATAAGTCTCCAGGACTTGATGGTGTGACATCTTCCTTTTTCAAGTGCTATTGGAACTTAGTGAGTGAGACTACTCGGAGTGCAATCAAGAAATTCCTAAATTTTGGAGTAATGCATAAGGAATGGAAAGATATTCTTATTGTATTAATTCTTAAAATTAAGAACCCGGTTGTGCCAGCTAGTTACAAACCTATCAGTCTCTGCCAAAGTACCTATAAGATTGTGGCCACTATGTTGGTTAATAGATTGAAGATCTGTATGCCCAAAAATGACCTATCTGAGATGGAGGTGATTGTGGATATTAGAGATTTTATAAAAAGTTGGAAGCGTGAAAGTAAAGGTATTATCATTGAAAGTAATAATACTAATGTGATTACATTCTTACAAGATTCTTTGAAGAAAGCTGATTGGCACTTGGATAATTGGCCAACCAATGAGCTTTACTTCCTTAATGACTTTAATAAGGTCATTTTTCATCATGTTAATAGGGAATGTAATAAAGTAGCTGATTTTTGTGCTACTTTGGCTTTAGATGGTAGCTTTATTTTTAATAGTTTTTCCTTTCGTAGCATTTTGGTCCCCTTGATTGATTTAATCAAGGATGAGATGTTACCACTATAGTTTGTATCTAGGTTTGTTCCCTTTCTTATTTTTTTAAATGAATATCTTTTGCACGGTTTCAAAAAAAAAAAAAAAAATCACACACTGAAATGGTTGGCAAGTTATTATTTTCCTTGGACCGGGACATGCATGTCGAGAAACTATTTTATAACAATTCAATTTAGTTCGGGATGGAGTTTCAATCCCTTAAATTGACTATGAATGAGGGTGTGGTAGTAGAATTAGCTGCCAAGAATAAAAAGGGATTCCCTTAGTTGAGATTATTGTTGGGTCAGGGATCGACTCCCTCATTTCCAAAATAGAGGTTGTGGTCGCCCTCGTACTAACTGTATACTCAACTGGGGAAGAAAAGAAGAGGATATCTATAGCTAATACTTAATAAACTTACATGTTTAAGATTGGGAATGGTTCATGGATCCCCTTTACAAGTAAGAATTCAAGGAATAATTACATACAAAGAGCTAGAAAGAAAATTACCATGTCTAAGAAGATTATTTAGTTGAAAGCCCTAAGTCAAGTAGAGCATGCGGCTATGGAGGAGATATCATTTCCTTCCACTTCTTCCCTTCTAAAAGGGATCCTTTTCTACACACTTACTATTGCAGTATTTGAGGACAGAGTCACTAGGATAGTGTGATCTCCACCAAGCCTGCTGAACTACACTATTAAGAAAATTCCTAAGGAGAATCAAATCCAAAGTAGTAGGATGTTCAAAAACATAATGTACACCTATACTGTTTAAGAAGGTGAAATTAAAGAATAATACATGAAACGTATAAAGTGGTGATTTCACATAAGTTTGATAAAGATATTTGAAAAGAGGAGAAAACTAAAGCAAGGATTTTGACGCCTCAACTTGTTAGAATGAAAAGAAATATATAAGGTAGCCAACAACGTCTAAACTATTGGACGTCTACCATTGGGTGCCTCGCCTCCCATATATAATGGAAGCCTCAATATCAGTGAAGATTACTCTCATTGGGTCCGAAAAAGGCCACCATCATAATGGTAGGACACTGGTCCCTCTTATGAAAACTTCAAAGTTGACCTCAATTATAGTTAAGCCTTGGGAAGAGGTAAAAAAAAAAGAAATTGATAGAAGTTAAGGAAAGATGCTCAAGTCAAAAAAAAATGCTATGTACTTAAGAAAATTAATAAGAATAGGGACTTTCAATCACCTGCTGATATCTCTAGGCTCCTAGTTCAAGGATTTGAGGGCTCTATCCCACTAGATGTCGGAGAGTCAACCCTTCAAGAACCTCCATCACCTTTTAAGGAGGATCCTACTCAACCTATTTTTGATGTCATCCTTGTGACTACTATCCATGGGAAAATCAGATGGGAAGGGATAGCGGCTAATACAAATGATGAAATGATTAATCATCTAGTGGAAGTTTCCCTTGATTATGTAGAAGATCTTTAGCTAAAGGACATTTTTGTCTGAGCTAGTTGATCAAGAATTTAATGATATGATGGATTATAATGGATACCTACCCATCGACCTTAAGTCTTTGGAGGGGAAACTAGTTGAAAAGGTGGTTTAAGAGATAAAAGATATCATAAAATTAAAGAGGCTATAAAAACCTTTAAGCCAAATCTTGATGACCTTTTAATTAAGTAAGAGGTTTCTATTATCAGTGGTATTTAGATGGTTAAAAGAAGATCATTAGTCAAGGTTGTTGAACCTAGTAGACCTAAGTCAGGAAGATTCAATAGCAGTTATATCTAGTTTAAATGTGTCAGTTAGGTTAAAGGACCATGATGAGAACATAAGGCACCTTGAAAATAATGTTGACGAAATACCTTAAAGGGTAGAGGAAAAGTAGAATAAACTTTCTAATTTATGGATTTCTACTTTTATACAAGTATAGATTTGAAAATGATTGTTTAGGATGATGAATCTTCTATAATATTCAAAAAAATAATGATCTTTAAAAGAAGAATCATTTTTTTTGCTAATTAAAAAAAAATTCTTTTAGAACCTCTCCCTCTCTCTCTCTCTCTCTCTCTCTCTCTCTCTCTCTCTCTCTCTCTCACTTTATATATATATATATATATATATATATATATATATATATATATATTATGAACCTAAGCAGTCACAACTTATAGTACACACAGTGGGTGATCAGAGCAGAAAGCTATATTCAAAATAAGAAATTCCAGAGTGAACCCAGTAGTTCTCCTTGCACCATTAATAGTCGCTTCAGTCCCTATAGTGCTAGCAGATAAAGGCATTAAACACATGATTGAGACCTAGGTAAGGGAGGCTTTAGCCTATTCCCAAAGGGCCATATCTATTGCAAAGGGGATTCCTCATCCTGAAGAGTATGACTTAGAACCTTATCTGAAGGGTTTCATTAAACCTTCCTTTAAAGTGTTTTTTAGTGTTGGAAATTTAAATAGTATCTGGCCCACTTATGTGAAAGATATTAAAGTACAGGAGGTTCAGATACTCAAATGTTTGGTAAATTTATTAGCAATCTCTCTTGAATCGCTTTTAAGTTGTATGCCAATATGCCAAATAGTGTGCTGATAACCTTTGTTTAGTTAAAGGGTTTATTTTTAAAGAGATTCTTTGAAGCTTCGTATCATATAACCACTGGTAATCTAGTCTTTTGAGAAGTAGAAGTTAGGAGAGTCTATAGTTGATTACATCTTGATATGGTGAGTTCTCTCTGAAGTGTGAACCACGGCTGTAAGAACAACATGTAGTGGAAATTCTTATGATGAATATCTATAAAAATTTTATTTTTCTTCTAAAAAGGTCCACAATCAAATTAAATGGTTTTTTAATAAATATTTTCTTTTTTCTCAGAAGTTTTTTGATGAGAGACTGGGCCCAATCTTGAGGTTGAGCTAGAGGCATCACATTAGGATGTTAAGATGATTTCTTCTTTAATAGTTATAGGAAATACTATAAACAATAAAACGAAAAAGAGCAAAATTTTTATAGAGAGGAAACGTGTTGATGAGATATGTATACAAGCGGTGGATGGTAAAGTAAAACCCTTGTCCCCACTGATGTTATCTGACTTTTACTTTGCCCCATCAAAGTTAAGGGGTCAAAAATAAATGGGAAAAGGTTCCTTCTATTCACATTTTCATGATCAACATTGAGAATGAAATACAAATTAAACTTCCATAGAGGAAAATTAAAACATAGTAGTGAATGATCAAGATACTCAAAAAGATGATTCTTTATATGTGACCTTTTAAAGGGAAAAAATTGATATCTTATTAGATGGATACACCATCAAAATGAACTTTTAAGGGAGTCCTATAATGATAGATTATTTAGATTTGGATCCCTCTTTAAAAAATGATGTTGCAACACCTAAGGTGAGAGTGGACCCCTATATAATTTGTACTCCCGAAGGAATGGTAGAGGTAAAACTTTATTGTTGCAATGTATTACCCCGTAGTATTCCTCGAAAGAAAAAATGAAAAAAGTCGTATCTAACGATCCAATTCCAACTCTATATAAACAACTAAATCTTCCTTCTAATCCATCAGTTTTCGATCTTAATGCTACCAAGGTCGATTATTACATCTTACCTCATCATAGAAAGTTGCTGGCTAAGTTGAGTACCTCATTCTCTTGAAAGAGATGAGGAAATATTTAATCAAAGTAATTCTCGACCCAGAGATTTTCTTAGCTCAATTAGTTGCTTAATTTAAACTTCACAAGAAGAAGCTCTCAACTTCAAAGAAGTACCTATGGTAACCTTTTTGGATGTGGAACTACTTATGGAACTGCTGATTATAATCACCAAACTTACATTATTTTAAATGTTAAAAATTTTAGATTATCCATAATACTTGTTAACCTGGGTTCATCGTTCAACATGATGAACATAAACACACATGTAAACCTTAACATGGAGAAATGCAAGTACAACACCGACAAAATGGTATTATGTTGGTTAAATGAGAAGGGTGAGAAGGCTTTAGGTTCAAACACACTCTTTTAAGAGATAGGAGAGATGAAAATAGAAGCCAATTTCACATAATTAATTATGTAACATCCTTCAACGCACTTCTAGATATAGCTTGGATTTCTGAGTATAGGATAGTTCTATCTAACTTACACCCATGCATCAAGTACCAACAAGATTGTAATAAATATGTGATTAAGGGTGATTTGAAACCATTCTCAACTCACAAGATTAGGATTTACAAAGATGATGTAAACTACGATCCTAAAGGGTTCACAAACTATACTAAAAGCAAGATCCTAATTAAGGAGGAGAAAGCAGATGAGTGATGCTCAAAAGAAAATGAAAAATCAAAAGGAGGAGAAAAACTCATAAGAATAGAATGAAAATAATCATATAGTGAAGACAACTTCAAAGGCATGATCTTTAAGCCTCCAAAGTTTTTCCCTTAAAGAGTTGGGATGTTGGCCTAAAGAGCACATGGTCGAGGTCATGCTTCCCTTGAAAGTAGAATACCCCCAAAGTATATTGATTTAGAGTTAGGTTCAGATGATGACTCAAAAGTACTTGATGCAATAATTCCTTATGCTTACAAAAAGTTAAAGAATCCTTCAAAATTTGATCTCACTTTAGAACAAGATAGTGTCCTATTGGGTATTGCTTTAAAAATTTATAGTGATTATCCTAAATTAACAATGTATGAAAAGCACAATAGGTGAATTGAAGCCTTAACCATAACCCCATTGTCTGCTGGAATAGTTATTGGGTTAGTAATTAAGGACTCTCTTAATTTAAAAAATGAATTAAGGAAAGTCTAAAAAGTTTTTCCTTGCCACTTTACCTCAAGGAAGGAAGATGTAATCCTTGATGTGAAAAATTTTAATGAATTAATGGAATGATTCCTTGACTACTTTCCAGTATGCATAAGAAATTATCTTTAGAGGTCTCACACCAAGTTAATGGACCAAGGGTCAGGCTAGATACCATGAGAGCCTATAACATTCAAAAAATAAGAAAATTTTGAGTAGTGTACCAGCTTTGGTTCCATTAGTTTATTTGATGACAATGAGTATTATCTTGTGATAACAAATCATAATTAATATGAGAAGGTCCCAATGAAAATCATCGATACCCTTGATGAGCTTTATTGCCTCTTAGCATTTCATTTTCTCATTTATGGATGGCTCACCTTATTATAACCAAATCATAACGGCCCTATAAGTTGAGTGGAATGCTAAATTTTCTCATTTAGAAATCTTTTATAAGGTGATGTCATTTTGTCTCAAAAATAATGGTGCAACCTACCAGTACGTCATGAACCAAAATTTTGGTAAATTTATCAGTAATCTGGTGGAATGCTACATCAATAATTTGCTTATCATTAGAAAAATTAAAGATGCTCTCTTGTATGTTTTAAGAATCATATTCGAGTGGTTGCACAGCTACAACCTCAAAATTAACCCCTTGAATGAGCTTTTGGCATTACTTCAAGAAAATTTTTGGGCTTTATAAAAAGGCACCACAAAGTTGAGATTTATCATGCTAATATAGAAGCCATCATAAACATACGGACTCTTATAATCTTTACTTAGCTAAGGCCAATTTAAGGTAGATTGACATATAAAATGAAGTTTTTTCAGATCTATCTGGAAGATGTCATCCTATCTCTATCCTAGTTAAAAAAGTTGCCAAATTCATATGGGACAAGAATTGTTAAATTGCCTTTGACAATATAAAATAATATTTACATGTCTGCTAATATTGGTAGACCCTTTTCTAAGAAAACTACTTTTTCTCCATACCGCAGATTTGGATGAGTTGGTTGGTGCACTGTTGGCTTAAGTTAATGAAAAGGAAAAATAAAATGTCCTCTACTATTTTATTTAATGACTTCTTGCTAAAGAAATATGGTATCCTTCCATTAAAAATCATTATCTTGCTTTAGTTTTCGATGCCTAAAAGCTAAGAGTCAATCCATTTTAGTATCAGATGACCCAATTACTTTGTGAGGATGTCTAGAATGGTGGCCTATGATATTGCTTCAATTCGAATAAGCATTCATTCCATTATGTGCTTTGAAAGGATAGGTTGTTGCTGACTTCCTCGCAATACACCCACTGCCAGCAGAATATCCTATAAGTGATAATTTACATGATGAATAAATCATAAGTTTTGAGGAATTTAATGATAGTGCAACTTACTCCCAATGTGGGAATCTATGTGCTTTGAAATCTATTATTTTCAAAAAAGTTAAAATTGGACTAATTTTCATAACACCGGATGAGGGAATAATGCATTTATCTTATCATTTATGTGAGCCTTGAACAAACAATGAGGGTTAGAATAAAGCTCTAATAAGTGGTTTTAATATTTAAATTGTGATAGACAAAAAAATAAAATTTATTGGGGATTCTCAGCTTGTATCAACTAGATTATAGGAACTTATAAGTTTTTTAATCCAAAACACCTGAAGTACTATCAGTACATAAATATCTTACTCGAGCTAAAAATTTTATCTCAACTATGTATAGGATTCTCCATGGAATAAATTATGTAATGGGTGCCTAAGAAAAGCTTGTAAAGGAAACTGTCGTTCCAGAAGATGGCTCATTTTCCATAAAAATTCAGGGTCTTCAATTCATAGCTCCAATAGATTTGGAGCATATTCATAAGAAATATTCTCAAGTATTGTTAGGCTATGCAACAACCAATGAATAAGTTGATTATATATAACTACTAATTGATTACCTTCAATAAGGAAAGCTTTCTTATGAAAGGTTCCTTGCCAATCAAATCAAGAAACATTCCCTCTCATATGCACTTGTGAACAACAGTATATACCATTAACTATTTGATCATATGTAGCTATATTGTCTAGACAAATAAAAGGTTCTAAAGATCATGAATGAGGTCCATTTTGGACTATGTGTTGTCCTAAGATGAAAATGAAAGTTAAAAGACTGGGATATTATTAGCTCATGATGATTAATGATTGTATGAATCTTGTAAAACATTATAATCATTGCCATGATCATGGTGTGGTTTTTCATCAAGTCTGTTGACCCTCATTCTAGAAGGGGTTATCACTTCATTTTAGCCATGATTGATTACTTCTCTAATTGGGCAAAAGCATATTCTTTATACCATGTATCATCACACTGGTTTTGAAATTCATTCACGACCATATCATATATCAGTTTGGCATACCCCACGGGATAATATCTAATAATGTGTCCAAATTCAAGTCTAGAAAAATAAATAACTATAAAAAATGTTTTGGTATTAACAACAAATACTCATCAATTAATCACCCATAGGCTAATGGATAGGTTGATGCCTTTAACAAAACCATGGTGCAATCATCAAAAAGACCGTTGATGACAAAAGAGATCTAGTGGGGTGAAGGTTTTTTTTGAATATCTATGGCCCTATTAAACCACTAATAGGACCACGCCCTAATCCTCTCCATTCGTGTTTGTGTATATGTCTGAGGTTGTAATCCCTCTAAAGGTATAAGTTCTATCACCGAGGATCATGATACATAACCAAATCACAACTATACAAAATTAACAACTCCAATTAAAAAAGCTTGAATGTCTTGAAAAGTATCTCCTTCAAGCTAAACAAAACTTTGACTTATATAAAGCCCGAATGGTTCAAGTTGATGATAATTTAGTGTGCCCTAGAACCTTCCAATAGGAGACTTAGTCCTGGTTCTTTGGAGACTTATCATATCCCATCTAAAGATAGGTGGGAAATTTAAACCAACATAGGAAGGACTTTTGGTTGTAGAGATAATCTACTAAGGAGGCTCGTATCAGCTAGTTTATTGTAAAGAAAATCACCCAATGCTTCCAAACAATTGGTGTTTCTATAAGAAATACTATGCTCGATGTAGCTCAAATTTTAAATCAATAAAATATCTTCAACTTTTATTCAAATTAAATTAAATTTATCCAAATCTCAAAGTTAAAGGTTAGATGTGAAGCATCATGCTTTCTCCCATTATGGTGCACTATTATATTAATTTTATTTTAATTCATTATGGTTAAGTGTAATTCCCCACCTCAGCTTCTATTCCATATAATCGTCTTCTTGTAGTGGAGCACACCCTTTAAGGCACCACTCTAGCCCTCTTCCTGGCTAGGTTAGATGCGAGTCATCGTATTTTATTTCCTTAGAATTAGATTAACTAGTGCAGGAGCAAGCCACTCATGTCACCATCCTAATGTTAATTTGACATTTAATCCTTTGTTGTTAGGTGTGACTCCCCACTTTAAGCCTCCTTTCTATATGATCATCTAGTAGTAATAGAGCACAACCCAGGTGGCACCACTCTAGTTTTCCTCTCCTCAAAGTAAGATGTGAGACATTGTGCTTTCTTTCATTAAGATTAGATCCACTAATCATGGACTACACCCTTTGTTGCACAACCCTAGAATTAATTTAATTTTCATTCTCTATGTTTAGGTGTTCCCCTTCCTTTGAATCAAAATCCTAGATTTGACCTTTTTATTTGATCAAAGCGAATATCTACAGTACAACTTCATTCTACTGCATATATTGGTTGACCATTTATTGACCTCATTTTTTTATAATCTAATTCTAAATAACCATCTAGTAATCAATCAGCAAGAACTCTATCTACACTTCAAACATCCGTTGTACTATTTGTAATTACATAGTCTCTATTCAAACATAAAATATCTAGTTTTAAAATAAACCTCAATCACATATGGATTTAACTTTAATTATCAAACCCATATCAACCTAAAATCTCTTGAAGTTGTAGCTTTACACTATATACATGTTATTTAATACACTGTGTATAATAATGCACTACAACAAGTCACAACCACATTACTTTTCCTTGATCTAATCATTAACATTCACCTAATTAATTATCATTGATGTGGATGATTCTGTTGCAAATCTAAGAAATTTTTTAAATTACCAATTCACCCCCCCCCCCCCCTCTTGGTTAGCCTCGAGCTAGTTCTTAAAGGCTTAACAACCCTAACTAACTTTCAAGTGATATCAGAGAGGGATTCATAAAAACTAATTTTAAAAACTTTTTGAATTTTTGATCCATGGCTAACTCTAGTAATCCTAATACTGTAGAAGGGTATTCTATTACCCGACCACCTTTGTTTGATAATATTCCTTTTGATTTTTGGAAAACTCGAATGTCTATATTTTTATAATCAATTGATTATCGCATGTGGATGCTTGTTAAGGATGGTTATACACCTCCAACTAGAAAATTGAATGGTGTTACTGTTCGATTTCCTTTTACTTAATGAACTCTATATGATAGGGATCTTACGCAACTTAATGCAAAATGTCTGAACTGCTTTTCTTTACTTTAAAATTCGAAGATTACATGCGTGTTTCAACTTGCACAACTGGTAATGAGATTTAGGGTAAATTGTGTATCACTTATGAAGGAATTAAAGAAGTTAAGCAATCTCATTTGAATATTTTATTGCATGATTACAAACTTTTTTTTATGAACCCAAATAAAATAATTTCTGAAATGTATACAAGGTTTACCAGATTGTCACTTCATTGCATGCATTAGGAAGAGAACTTACTAACTATGAAAAAGTGAACATAATTTTAAGATGTTTGCCTTCCTCTTTTGATGCTAAAATCATTACAATTTTTGAATCTAAAGATTTAAATACCTATTCGATCGCTAACTTACTTGGTTCACTCATTTCTTACGAGTAAGGGGTGAACCAAAGAAATCTTGATGCAGGTGAGAGGAATAAGAAGAAAATGATGACACTTAAGGCGAATGACTCGGACGTTGACTCCTTCGGGTCTGAAAGGGATGATATTGCCTTAATCACGAGGCAATTTAAGAGCTTTCTAAGGAAGAAGCACAAGAATCATCAGAAGTGGAATAAAGGTAAGGGTAACAAAAATTTCAAGAATTCTAATGATATATTTTACTTTGAATGCAGGAAGCCAGGACATAATAAAGCTGATTGCCCTACACTCAAGTCTCACCCAAGCAAGGAAAAGGGTGAGGAGAAACCCAAGTCCAAGAAGGATAAGAAGAGATTCCAAAGGCATTCTAGGTGGATTCTGCATCAGACTCCTATGAGACTAAACCTGAAGATGATACAACAAACTTGTGCTTAATGGAAGACAATAATCTTGGTCAAAGTGACCAAGAAGATGTATGTGTACTAACTTATGATCAATTATTAGAAATTTGTGAGCACTGCCTACATCATATAAAAAACTTAAAAAATCTCATGCCAGTCTAAAAGTGGAATTTTTAAATTTACAAAAGGAGCATAAAAATATTTTAAAATATCACTCACAAATTGATAGCAATCACATGACTTTACTTGATGAATTTGATGCATTAAACAACAAGCACAATGAATTAACCAATGCACATGATTCTTTAAAAATATCTCATGCTGAGTTAGAATAAGAATTAAAAAATCTTAAAATTTTTAAAAATAAACCATTACATGCTTTTCAAAACTTTAAAAGGAAGCATCACCATAGGAGTAGATTAGTGCATCCTTTTCTTAGAGTTAGATGTTTTTCATGTGGCATGCTAGGACACATAGCACATACTTGCACCATTCACCATAGTTCACATTGGGTCTGGAGACCCAAGTTACAAGATTCACAGCATGCATTGCATTCTACTTTCCATAAGAAAGAACTCAAACTTATTTGGATTCCTACACCAGAAATTTGATAATTTTGTAGGCAAGCTCTCACAAAAGGTCTCGTGAGAGCGTGTGGTACATGGACAGTAGATGCTCTCGACATATGACTGGCGATGCCAATCAATTCATTTTGCTGGAGACCAGGAAGCTGACTCTTGGAGACAACACCACCAGGAAGGTGGTAGGCTCAGGTATAATTGGTAATTCTAATAACCTTTTGATTGAACATGTTTTTCTTGTAGATGGATTGAAACACAACTTGCTATGCATCAGTCAACTTTGTGAAAAGGGTTTCATCATAAATTTTTTATCAAATTTATACATTATCAGCTTAAATAATAACACTATTTTGTAAGAAAAGCGGATCAACAATGTTTACATGCTTGATTTAAATAACATTGAATATTCTACTTCATTTTGCTTAAAAACTATTGTTGATGATTCATGATTGTGGCATAGAAGATTATGTCATGCCAGTATAAAAGATCTTAGGAAAGTAACCCAAAAAGACCTAGTTAGAGGCTTCCCCAAGCTTAAGTTTTCAAAAGACCACCTTTGTGATGCCTGCCAATTAGGAAAGCAAGTTCACTCCACTTTTCACTCCATTAAGGATATTAGCACCTCTAGACCTTTAGAAGTCCTTCATATGGATTTGTTTGGACCCATTAGCACTGCCAGCTTGGGAGGGAAAGTCTATGATTTTGTAATTGTAGATGACTACTCGAGGTTTACTTGGATTAGATTTCTGTAAAATAAAAATGAGTCTTTTGATGAGTTTAGAGCCTTCTTCAGTTGGATTCAAAAAAGTTAGGTTGTGAGATCTTGACCATCCATAGTGACCATGGGGGAGAGTTTGAAAATGAGAGATTTGGAGATTTTTGTGAGGACAAGGGGATTAGCCACAACTTCTAAGCTCCTAGGACCCCTCAGCAGAATAAGATAGCTGAAAGAAAGAACTGGATCTTATTGGAAGCCACTAGAGCAATGCTTGCTCAGTATTCACTTCTAAAATACTTTTGGGCTGAAGCGGTTAACACAGCTTGTTATGTGTTGAATTGGGTGAATGTTAGAGCCAAATTAGATAAGACATCCTATGAGATCCTTAAGGGTAGGACACCCAATCTTTCCTACCTTCATGTCTTTGATTGTAAGGTTTTCATTAACAACAATGGAAAGTCTCACTTAAGAAAATTTGACCCAAAATATGATGGAGTGTTCTTAGCATATTCTAGTGTTGGGAAGTTTTTTAGGGTGTTTAATAAGAGGACTTTGGTGGTGGAGTAAACTACTCATGTAGTATTTGATGAGTCTGATCCTAGAAAGCCTAGAGTTGAGGATGATAATGATGTTGGAGAGATTACCACTGGAGTAGAAAATTTAGAGAAGAAGGTAGAGCACAAAAACACTGAATGAGTAGGAGAGATTACCCAAGGAGTTGAAAATGTTGATTTGGAGGAAAGGGTTAAACCTTCACACACTTTGCCAAGAGATTGGAGATACTCTTCGAGTCATCCTAAAGATTTGATCTTAGGAAACCCTTTTGATAGAGTTAGGACTAGACATGGACTTAGGAAGGAAGTGAACCACTCTGCCTTTATCTCAATGACTGAAATCCACCAATATAAACCAAGCCCTTCCTGATGAATTTTATATCTTAGCCATGCAGAAGGAGTTAAACCAATTTATTACGAATGATGTTTGGGAGCTTATAAAAAGACCTAAGAGACAAAGTGTAGTTGGAACTAAGTGGGTCTTTAAGAATAAGGTGAATGATTCTGGAGTGGTGGTTAGGAATAAGGTAAGATTAGTGGCTAAGAGGTATAACCAAATAGAATGGATAGATTTTAAGGAAATTTTTTCTCTGTAGCTAGATTGGAAGCCATTAGAGTGCTATTGGCCTTTGTCTGTTATTAGAGATTTAAGCTTTTCCAAATGGATGTTAAGAGTACTTTTTTAAATGGAGAAATAAAAGAGGATGTGTTTGTAGAACAACCCCCAGGTTTTGAGAGTTCCCAATTTCCAAATCATATTTTCAAATTAAAAAAGGTCTTATATGGGTTAAAGCAAGCACCCAGAGCTTGGTATGACAGGCTTAGCACATTCTTACTAGAAAGGGTGTTTGTTAAGGGGAGCGTAGACACCACCCTTTTTCTTAGGAAAGTAGGAGATGATTTACTCATTGTTCATATCTATGTCGATTGTTGCGGATCTGTTTTCATAATTTATGATTTTCATGATAGCAAACACTTCTATTTCTCTACGACGGCCTTATTTACTAATATTTTAGGTCCACACGATCAGTCTGAAATTTGGAACCAGCTCAAGATTGGGTAGACTAGCTCTAAGTCAGTTTGTACACTTTTTCCTTTCTTGAGTCTATTGTATTTGGTGTGGCTCTTGATGCTTTGTAACTTGGATGATTTTTTGACTGTTCCCTAAAGTTTACTATTTTTGGCAACATCGTCCGGGACGATATTTATATCGGCCTGGACGATCTGTTCAAAAGCAGAAATCCTAATTAGGGCATCCTCATTAAAGCAGTCGTAGTTATACAAAACACATCGTCCTGGACGATTCTGTATCGGCCAGGATGATAGGCTCAAAACAGAGAGAATCTACCGCCAGATCTATTTAGGAATTAATTATTTTTGGACATCGTCTAGGTGGATCGTCCAAGACTATAAAATATCATCCAGGACGATCCAGGAAAATTTTTCCAAAATTTTTATGGAATTTAAGGAAAGCAATTATGACTTGATTACATGATTTTGAATTTCGATCCATGGCTAATTTTTCAAATTATAATTTTGCTAAAGGTTATTCAATCACTAGACCACCTTTGTTTGAAAATATTATATTTGATTTTTGGAAAATTTGCATGTCTATTTTTTTGCAATCAATTGATTTTGGCATGTGGCATATGATTTTAACTGGTTACTCATTACCGTCACGTGTTTTAGATGGAATTAAAACTGACATTCCTTTTTGTCTACTTGATAAGTTTGATGCTAAAGTAATTGCTATTTGTGAATCAAAAGATTTGAATGAATATTCTATTGATAATTTAATTGGCTCACTCATTTCCTACGAGCAAAGTTTGGGTCAAAAACTTGTGGATATAGGTGAAACGATTATTCTAAGAGCTGAAGATACGGAAAAAGATAGCTTAGTTGGTGACAAATGCAATGACTTGTCAAGCAAATCAAAAAGCTCACCAAAGCATAAGCATCAACAAAAGAGGAATAAAGGTAAAAATGGTAAGGATGTTAGTATTTCTTCTAACATTATTTGCTTTCGATGTAGGAAGCCTGGACATTGAAAAATCACTGTCCTAATTTAAGAATTCTTCCTACGAAAAAAAAGGGTAAAGCAAAGCAAATTTTAAACTGGGAAATAATGAAAAACAAAAAATCTCCTGGGCAGACCTGGTTTCTAAAGCATCAGACCAGGAGCAAGATGGTGCTTAAACCTTTGTTTGTATTTTTTTTTTTTGCTTTTTGTTTGCATGTTTTGTTTGATCTTTTATTTAAATTTTTTTTTATCTTTTTCTTTTTTTTCTTTTTCTGTTAATTTTTTTTTTGTTTCTCTCTGATCAACACACACGATCACTTTTCTAAAAAATGAAAAATCTACTTCCTATATTTTTCTTGAATTCTTATGAAAGTTATGATTGATTTCTCTAAAAAAAGTTAGAGGAAGGGAACTCTTGATTTTGTTTCTATTTTTTTTCTTAAAGAGGTTATTTTACTTTTGATTCAAAATCTTCATCATATTTTAAATTGGATTTTGAAACTGATTGTTTTTCATCTCCCTCTATTTTTTCTATCGCATAGAAATATTTTACAAGATTGTTGAATTCACCTTAAAATTTTCTTAATCAAGTTGCTCGTGTTGTCAATATTTTGGGTTTACTTCAGTTTTGAAAATAGAAGAAAGAATGCATATTTAAAAAAAAAAGTGGCCAATGATGCCAAACCAGTAGATGCGCAATGACGCCAAATTGGAAAAAAAATATACACAAAGTGTATTAAAAATCAAAAGATGCCCAAAGGGCCATTCAAGTGATAAAGGGCATAAAATGAGCACACAAAAAAAAATAAGCTTATTTTTTCTTATACTAATAAAATCCTAAGAAAATCCTTGATATGTTTGAAACTTATGCTAAAAAATCTTGGTTCATGATTCAGCAATTCATGCATTGATCTTCTATTAGATATGTTTTATGAAAGGAGTTTTGAAAAATTAATGTTTCTTTTACCCTTTTATTCCTTAATTTGGATATTGGATTAAAAAGTTTTTGAGCCTTTAAAAAAACTTGAGTTGGGATTATCAAACTCTGAATTTCTAACCTTTTATAGGCTATGCGTTGTCAATATAATTCTACTAAGTTTTTGATTAAAACCAAGATGTAACTTTCTCATTTTAAGAAAATATTTGTTTTTCGCTAAATCAGGGAACGTTTTTGTCTTTTAGTCATTTTGTTTTTTGTTTGTGCCTCTTCTCTTTTTGATAATGTCAAAAGGGGAGAACGTATTGTTGAATTTTTGTACTATTATCATATTTGTATCTTTTGTTCAAAAATTTAAATAAACAATAAAAATATTTTTATCTCCTCTATTTTTAAAGTGTTATTCTAGTGAGGAGGAGATTAGGAGAAAATATTCCTTTTTGAAAATTCCAATTGCAGTGCTTGCCATCATTAAAAAATAGGAGATTGTTGCGGATCTGTTTTCATGATTTATGATTTTCATGATAACAAACAAATCTATTTCTCTACGACGGCCTTATTTACTAACATTTCAGGTCCACATGATCAAACTGCAATTTGGAACCAGCTCAAGATTGGGTAGACTAGATCTGAGTCAATTTGTACACTTTTTTCTTTCTTGAGTCTATTATATTTGGTGTGGCTCCTGATGCTTTGTAACTTGGAAGATTTTCTGGTTGTTCCCTAGAGTTTACTGTTTTTGGTAACATCGTCCGGGATGATATTTATATCGGCCTGTACGATCTGTTCAAAAGCAGAAATCCTAATTAGAGCATCCTCATTAAAGCAGCCGTCATTATGCAAAACACATCATCCTGGATGATTTTGTATCGGCAAGGACGATGGGCTCAAAACAGAGAGAATCTGCCGCCAGATCTACTTAGGAATTACTTATTTTTGGACATCATCCAGGTGGATTATCCAGGATTATAAAATATCATCCAGGATGATCAAGGACAATTTTTCCGAAATTTCTCTAGAATTTAAGAAAAGCAATTATGACTTGATTACATGTTCAAATCATTCTAGACGATCGTAAAATTGGCCAGGACGATCTACTGGACAATTGGATATTGGATAGCTATTTTTTAGGGCGATGTTCAGGATGATATTCTATGATTTGTTCTGATCATCCAGGACGATATATTATCATCCTGGACGATATATTATCGTCCTAGATGATATGAACAGACTTCTTCTGATCGTCTCAAATCGTCCTGGCTTATTGAGCTTAAATTATACTTATCGTCCTGGATGATATACTTATCGTCCTGGGCGATAATGTCGGCAACTTGCACTAATGAGCTCATTTTGAGATCTTTTACTTAAGCTATGACATGATACTTGCTAAGTGTCTTTGGCAGCCATTGTAGCTTCGTTCGTATGGGGGAAACTTAAAGAGAGAGCTTAAAAGGGAGTGAGGAAAGGGTGGAGTTTGAGAGAGGGAGAAGATCCTATGAGGGAGGACTCAAGGGAGTGTGGAGGGGGTTCCACACGGCTGCTTCGGCAAGCTCGCACCTGAATACCGTCAGATTCAAGGCCTGTCTCGAGGGAAGTTCACCAAGGAAGAAGATCTCTTTGATGTCAAAGGACCCGGTGACTCCGCCCCACCGGGGAAGGTGAAAGTGATTTTGTAAGGGCTTCTCCGCCTAGTTGTTGGGGCTAAAGAAGAGACACTTAGTTTAGTGCAATACTTGGAGGGTGCCTCCAAGGAGTGGACGTATGTCAAGGTTTGACCGAACTACTATAAATCCGGTGTGTTCTTTCTTTATTACTTTCGTATTTAATTTCCGCACTTTAGTTTTTATTGTGGTAATATTGGTTTTGATTTGTGTTTTGATTGAAAGATATTTTTTACCAATTCACCTCCATCTCTTAATTAGCTTTGGGCCAGTTCATAGGGCCTAACATCCCTAACAAACTTTCTAGTACTGTCAGAGCACTTTCTAGTGCTATCAGAGCACTTTCAAGTTGTATCAGAGCCGTTTTCAAAAAAAAAGTTTTTAAAAGCTTTTGAATTTCGAACCATGGCTAATTTTTCAAATCATAATTTTGCGGAAGGTTATTCATTCACCAGACCACCATTGTTTGAAAATATTACATTTGATTTTTGGAAAATTTGCATGTCTATTTTTTTGAAATCAATTATTTTTGCATCTAACATATGGTTATTCATTACCGTCACGTAATTTAGATGGAATGAAAACTGACATTCCTTTTAGTCAATGGAATAGAGATGAACGAATCGATGCTTAATTGAATGTAAAATCTTGAAATTGCTTTTTCTATGCTTTAAATTTTGAAGATTTTATGTTAGTATCCACGTGCACTACTGGTAAGGAAATTTGGGATAAACTACACACCAAATATGAAGGCACTAGTGAAATCAAGAAATCCAAGTTGAATATGTTAATGCATGATTTTGAAATATTTTTCATGAAACCTTATGAGACGATCTTAGACATGTATACTAAGTTTATTCAAATTGTGACATCATTGCATGCTTTAGGAAAAGAATTTTCAAATTTTAAAAAAGTTAATAAAATTTTTTGTTGTCTACTGGATAAGTTTGATGCTAAAGTAATTGCTATTTGTGAATCAAAAGATTTGAATGAATATTCTATTGATAATTTAATTGGATCACTCATTGCCTACGAGCAAAGTTTGGGTCAAAAACTTATGGATGTAGGTGAAACGATTATTCTAAGAGCTGAAGATACAAAAAAAGATAGCTTAGTTGGTGACGAATGCAATGACTTGTCAAAAAAAATCAAAAAGCTCACTAAAGCATAAGCATCAACAAAAGAGGAATAAAGGTAAAAATAGTAAGGATGTTAATATTTCTTCCAACGTTATTTGCTTTCGATGTAGGAAGCCTGGACATATGAAAAATCACTGCCCTAAATTAAGAATTCTTCCTAAGAAAGAAAAGGGTAAAGCGAAGCAAATTTTAAACTGGGAAAATAATGAAACGCAAAAAATCTCTTGGGCAGACCTGGTTTCTAAAGCATCAGACCATGAGCAAGATGGTCCTTAAACCTTTGTTTATATTTTTTTTTTTTTTGCTTTTTGTTTGCATGTTTTGTTTGAGTTTTTATTTTTTTTATATATTTTTCTTTCTTTTCTTTTATCATTAAATTTTTTTTTTGTTTCTCTCTGATCAACACATACGATCACTTTTCTAAAAAATAAAAAATATACCTCCTATATTTTTCTTGAATTCTTATGAAAGTTGTGGTTGATTTCTCTAAAAAAAGTCAGAGGAAGGGAACTCATAATTTTTTTTTTCTTTTTCTTTTCTTAAAGAGGTTATTTTACTTTTGATTCAAAATCTTCATCATATTTTATATTGATTTTCAAACTAATTTTTTTCATCTCCATATATTTTTTCTATCGCATAAAAATCTTTTGGAAGATTGTTAAATGCACCTTAAAATTTTCTTAATCAAGTTGTTCATGTTGTCAATAATTTGAGTTTACTTTAGTTTTGAAAATATAAGAAAGAAAGCATATTTAAAATAAAAAAAGCGGCCAATCATGCCAAACTAAAAGATGCGTAATGATGCCAAATTAAAAAAAATATACACAATGTGTATTAAATATCAAAAGATGCTCAAAGATCCATTCAAGTGATAAAGGGCATAAATTGAGCCCACAAAAATAATATGCTTATTTTTTCTTATACTACTAAAAGCCTAAGAAAATCTTTGATATGTTCAAAACTTGGGCTTGAAAATCTTGGTTCCTGATTCAGCAATTCATGTATTGATCTTCTATTAGATATATTTTATGAAAGGAGTTTTGAAAAATTAATATTTCTTTTTTCCATTCATTCTTCGATTTGGATATTAGAATAAAAAGTTTTTGAGCCTTTGAAAGAACTTGAGTTGGGATTATCAAACTCTGAATTTCTAATATTTTCTGGGCTATGCGTTGTCAATACAATTCTACTATGTTTTTGATTAAAACAAAGATGTAACTTTCTCATTTTAAGAATATTTGTTTTTCACTAGATCAAGGAACATTTTTGTCTTTTGGTCATTTTGTTTTTTGTTTGTGCCTCCTCTCTTTTTGATAATGTCAAAGGGGAAGAACGTATTGTTGAATTTTTGTACTATTGTCGTATTTGTATCTTTTGTTCAGAAATTTAAAAAAACAATAAAAATATTTTTATCTCCCCAATTTTTAAAGTGTTATTCTAGTGAGGGGGAGATTAGGAGAAAATATTCCTTTTTGAAAATTCAAATTGTAGTGCTTGTCATCATCAAAAAAGGGGAGATTGTTGCGGATCTGTTTTCATGATTTAAGATTTTTATGATAGCAAACACTTCTATTTCTCTACGACGGACTTATTTACTAAGATTTTAGGTCCACACAATCAGATTGTAATTTAGAACCAGCTCAAGATTGGGTAGACTAGGTCTGAGTAAGTTTGTAGACTTTTTCCTTTCTTGAGTCTATTGTATTTGGTGTGGCTCCTGATGCTTTGTAACTTGGAAGATTTTCTGACAGTTCCCTAGACTTTACTATTTTTGGTAACATCGTCCGGGATAATATTTATATCGGCCTGGATGATCTGTTCAAAAGCAGAAACCCTAATAAGGGCATCCTCATTAAAGCAGCCATCGTTATGCAAAACACATCATCCTGGACGATTTTCTATCAGCGAGGATGATAGGCTCAAAACAGAGAGAATCTGCCGCCAGATCTATTTAGGAATTACTTATTTTTGGACATCATCCACGTGAATCGTCCAGGACTATAAAATATCGTCTAGGATGATCCATGACAATTTTTTCAAAATTTCTCTGGAATTTAAGGAAAGCAATTATGACTTGATTACATGATCGAATCGTTCTAGACGATCGCAGAATCGGCTAGGACGATTGCTGGACGATTGGACACCGGATAGCTGTTTTTCAGGACGATAATCCATGATTTGTTTTTTTCATCTAGGATTATATATTATCATCCTGGACTATATAAACAAACTTCTTCAGATTGTCTCAAATCATCCCGGCTGATTGGGCTTAAATTGTATTGATCGTACAAGACGATATACTTATCGTCCTGGATGTTAATGTCGACAACTTGTACTAATGAGCTCTTTTTGAGATCTTCTATTTAAGCTATGACATGACACTTGGTAAGTGTCTTTGGAAGCCATTGTAGCTTCATTTTTTTGGGGGAAACTTGAAGAGAGAGCTTGAAAGGGAGTGAGGAAAGAGTGGAGTTTGAGAGAGGGAGAAGATCTTATGAGGGGGGACTTAAGGGAGTGTGGAGGGGGTTCCACACGGTTGCTCCGGTAAGCTCACTCTTGAATACCATTGGATTCAAGGCTTGTCTCAAGGAAAGTTGACCAAAGAAGAAGATCTCTTTGGTGTCAAAGGACCCGACGACTCCGCCGCACTGGGGAAGGTGAAAGTGATTTTGTAAGGGCTTCACCGCCTAGCTGTGGGGGCTAAAGGAGAGACACTTAGTTTAGTGCAATACTTGAAGGGTGCCTCCAAGGAATGGACGTAGGTCAAGGTTTGTCCGAACCATTATAAATCTGGTGTGTTCTTTCTTTATTACTTCTGCATTTAATTTTCGCACTTTTGTTTTTGTTGTGGTGATATTGGTTTTAATTTGTGTTTTGATTGAAAGATATTTTTTATGAATTCACCTCTATCTCTTAATTAGCTTTGGGCCAGTTCATAGAGCCTAACATCCTTAATGAACTTTCTAGTGCTATCAGATCACTTTCATCGATGATATACTTTTTGGATCTTCTGATAAGAGTCTATGTGATGACTTTTCGAAAATAATGAGTAGAGAGTTTGAGATGAGTTTGATAGGAGAGTTATCCTACTGTTTGGGATTTAGCTTAAGACAATTAGATGATGGAACCTTTCTAAATCAATCAAAATACATAAAGAACATTATGAAGAACTATGAGATGGATAAAGACAAGCCAATTAATACTCCTATGACCTCTAGTGTTCAGTTGGATAAGGACCCAAGTGGGAAGTCTATTGATCAAAAGAAGTACAAAGGGATGATTGGATCTTTACTTTACCTGACTGCTAGCAGACCTAATATAATATTTAGCATTTATCTTTGTGCTAGATTTCAAGCTGACCCTAAGGAATCCCACCTGACTGCAGTTAAGAGAATTCCTAGATACCTTTTAAGGACCCGAAATATAGGAATCTGGTACCCTAGGCACAACACTTCTTTTGAGATTATTCGATATTCTGATTTTGATTTTGTAGGATGTAAGGTGGATAGAAAAAGCACTTCTGGAAGTTGTCAATTCATAAGATAGTCTTTAGTCTCCTAGTCTAGTAGAAAGCAAAATTCTGTTGTACTTTTCACTACTAAAGCCGAGTATATTTCTTTAGGAAGTGTGTGGCCCAAGTCCTTTGGTTAAAATAGCAAGTACTGGATTTAGGATTACCTGTCGGCACCATTTCAGCTCTTTGTGATAATATTAGTGTCATCTGCATTTCTAAGAATCCTATCCAACATTCAAGGACTAAGCACATTTACATAAGGTATCACATTATTAGAGACAATGCGACTAAGGGAGACATTTAGTTACACCATGTGATGACTGAGAATCAACTGGCTGACATATTTACTAAACCACTGGCCTTCGACACTTTCAGCACTTTAAAGACCAGATTGGGCATGATTGATATTAATGCATGAACTAGATTTCTACTTATTTTTTATCGGTTGATTACTTTGCTATATTTTTTGGTAGTTTTTTTGTTGTTAATTTTTTTTGTGTAGTTATTTTTCTTGCTTTTGGTACTTTAGTTTTTATATGCCTTAATTTATTTTTCTAATCATCGATGAATTGATATCTTATGCCATACTTTTGTCTTTGTCAAAATTTATAATTAATATTTTACATCTCTTTATACTAAAGGGCAAAAACACCGTTGATTGTGTCTCTTTCTTTAACCTATTTTGGTGTTAAAATTTTCTTTTCTAAATAAAAGTCTACCTTAAATTAAAAACTGGATTTTGCAATTGAGGTCTTTTCTACCTTGCTACAGTAATCTAGCTTATATTTATAATAATCAAAGTTTTTTTACTTTAAGATTTCTCATTATCCTGTCAATACATCTCTCATTTGATTTTTTATTCTATCTTGTGGTTTGTTCTTCTCTATATTAAAGAGTGAGTTTTTCTTCTCTAATATCTAAAAGATATACTCATAACTAAGAATATTTAAGAGTTTTTGGAAAAGAATCTAGCTTGCAAAAAATAATAAAAAAAAGTGACCAATGATGCAAAAGATGCGTAATAATGCCAAATTGAATATATATATATATACACACACCCAAAGTGTATCAAAAATCAAAAGATGTGCAAAGTGTGCCATTCAATGAAGAGGCATAAAATGAGCCCATTAAAAAGAAAGCTATCTTCCTTTCTTCCAACTCTTAAAACTTAGATGATTTCATGTATCACTTGAGATTTTCAAGGACTTGATTTCGAATTTTGCAATTATAACAAACTATTTTGATACATTATTCTAAAAGATATTTTTCTGAAACCAAGTCTTGATCGGATCACTTTTTCTTATCCAATTGATATTTTTAAGTTAGGCCTTTTGATCTCAAAAGATGATTTTACCCTAAAAGAAGTCCGAGCTTAGGGTTAACATGATCGGATATTTTATGTTTTTTTGGCTTTTTGATGTTGTTAACTCATTAACATACAAATTTTTAAAATCAATCACATGGAGACTATATCAGGTTCACGCCTTGATTTAAAAAAAAAATTCTTTGTTTCTTTGCTAGTTTTTATGCCTTTTTCGTGTTTTATCATTGTTATTTTTAGTTGATTTTATTGTTTTTAGGCCTTCTCTGACCATCTCCATCCTTCCTTTGATTTCAAATTTTTTGTTACATCGTCCTGGATATTATTTATATCGTCCTGGATGATCTGCTCATCTTTCTTTAAAAACTCCATCTGCTGAATATTTTGACTTTTCTGCTCTTCATCATCCTGGACAGTCCATTATCATCCTAGACGATATGATCGTCCTCTACTACAATCATCTTGAACGTCCTAGCCGATACCTTTTCATCATGGCCGATGTGTTTGTTGGTAATCATCCCATTTGATACACCTATTCATCCTGGATGATACATATGTCAGCACGTTTAAAATCTATAAATTCGCCTGGGATGATCCATTTTTGGACAATCATCCTGAACAATCCACTATTCGTCATGGATGATATATGTGGCATATGAATTTAAATGGTTTAAATTTGGTCGGTACGATCCATTATTGACCAACGTCTTGGATGATCCACATTATCGGCCTAGACAATATGCTTTTTCAAAGGTCATCCGGTCTAACTCCTCGGGACAATCGCCTGTGTCTAATCATCCTGAACGATATCTGATCATCCCAGACAATCGGACCGCCTTTTTGACCAATCGGCCAGCCATAATAATTACACCGAATCGTCTAGAATGATCTTGCGATCAGCATGGACGATCTGATTGATCCTTCAAATTTTGAGTCTTCCAGCCATTTATTTTCACACCAATCTCTATCTTTGGCTTTATACATCCTGTTCCTTGCTTTTTTCTACTAATGGCTGGTGGCAAGCATTCTTGTCACACGTCTGAAAAGTCGTCGAGGGCCACATTAGTCCCTCGATTTTGGGAGGCAGATAGTCGGGCTGCCTACCATTAATACAAAGATTGTAGAATTACTGAGGACATCATCCACATGCTGCACCAGCACGACCAGGACATGGCCTGGTTTGGATCTCAGTTTGCCACATTGATCAGTTACTTTTCACCACCACCACCACCTCCTCCTCCGTCTGATGATCAGGATCCCTCATTTTTCTAATTTTTTGTTTATTATGTTGTTTTTATGTAGTTTGTTTTTCTTATGGTTATTTTAATTTTTGTTCTATTTTTTAGTTTCCTCTTCTTTTTTGTGATGTCAAAAGGGGGAGTAGTCTGCTATACCTTGTACTTTGATTCTGGAATTTAGTAAACTGCATTTTATTACACTGTTTCCATTAGACTGTCAAAACATTTTTGATATTGTTTACCATCATAAAAAAGGGGAAGACTGTTGCAAATATAAGTTTATGAATTAGACTTTTGATGATAGCAAACATTCATAATTGTCTGCGACTGCCTTGCCTACTAACATTTTAGGTCCACAAGATCGAGTGCGACTCAATCCAGCTCAAGATTGGGTAGATTTAGTTTGGGTCAGTTTGTAATTTTTCCTTTCTTAAGCCCATTATAAAAGTGGTTCCTGATGCTAAGTAACCTTGCACACACACTTGAGGGTTTTTTTTGTTATTTTTTGTTTTGAGTACATCGTCCTAGAGGATGTTCATGTTGGCCAGGATGATCCGTCTAAAAACATAAAGCCTAATTAGGGCATCCTGGTTAAGTCAGCTGTCATTAAGAACATCATTTTAGATGATCCTTGTATCAGCCAATACTATAAGCTCAAATCAGAAAGAATCAGCTGCCAGATCTATTTAGGTAAAATTTATTTTAGGACATCGGCCAGCACTATCCATTACATCATCCAGGACGATTCAACACAATTATGCCTAAATTAATCTGGTAATTAAAGAAATCAATTAAGGCTTGATTAATACAATCACATTGTCCTGAACGATCGCAGGATCATCCGGGATGATCAGCTCAAAAACCCTTATTTTCTTCTAGACAATCAACATCGATCTGCTCTTATTCAGAGCGATGTTCTAGATGATTTTCCTCAGTTTTGAACTAATCATCCGGGATGATCGTGAAATCGGCCTAGGTAATCAAGCTAATTTTGGATTGTCCATACCTCTTTTCCGAGCTATTGTCTAGCCGATAATCTGTGATTTGAATTAATCGTATAGGATGATAGTTTATCATCCTCGATGATGTGAACAAAATTTCTTCTGATCATCCCATGTCGTCCAAGATGATTAAGCTTAATTTATACTGATCATACAGCATGATAGAAATATCATCCTGTATGATAATGTTGGTTCTTGAAATTCTATTTAAAGGACCCAAATTTTCTCATGCTTAAGACCTTGAGTGCTGCTGTCTTGACCTGAGAGAGCCTAGGGAGAGGGAGAGAGAGAGAGACGAACATGTGAGGGGTAGTTTATGAGAGGGTTTACAGAGGTTGCTCCAATCAAGGTTCCAAGTCATCTTCTCCATTCTTCATCCTTCGTCCTTGGGAGGTTCTTGGGAGGTCTACTTCAACAGATAGTTCGGGTTCTCTTCCCGCTTCAGGAGGAAGCAAAAGGAGACGGTTCTGTTGCAAATTCAGGTCCATGAACTATGTTTTGATGATTGGCAAACACTCTTACTTATCTTGGACTGCCTTTTACTATTGACTTTTCAGGAATCAAAGATCAGACGAAAAAATGGAGCCAGTTCAAGAATGGGTAGATTAGGGTTGAGTCAATCTGTAAATTTATTTTTCTCTTCTTGAGTCAATTGTAATCTTGAAGTGACTAATGCAAAGTAACCCTACACCCACAGACACTTTAGAGACTTAGAATTTCTATTTTTACTCATATCGGCCAGGACGATATTTACATTGTCCTGGATGATCGGGCATAAAAAAGAAAAATTTAATCAGGGGTTCTTAATTAAGGCAGCCATCATTAGCCAATCGGCCGGGATAATAGGCTCAAAATAGAAAAAAATTTCTGCCATAAATAATTAAGGTATTCTGTGTTTTTGGTAATCGGCTAGGACGATCTTGGATCGGCCTGGATGATATTAACAATTATGCCTTAATTGATTAAACAATCAAGGAAGTAATTAAGGATGATTGATATGATCATATCATCCTGGATGATCACAAGATTAGCCAGGATGATCGATTCTAAAATCCTTAGTCGCTCGTGCACGATAAATATCGGCCAGCATAAATTCAGGGCGATGTGCTGAATGATCTGGATAGGATAGCCTAAATTCATGGCGATGCTCTAGATGATTTTCCACTGATTCGAACTGATTGGCCGGGATGATCGTGAGATCATCCTGGATGATCAAGCCAATTTTTAGTCATCCAGTTTACATTTAGGGCGATGCTCTGGCCGATCTTCTAAGATTTATACTGGTCGGCCAGGATGATTTCCATATTGTCATGAACAATATAGTCGGCAACTTGCAATTAATGAGCTCCTTTGAAGCTCTTCTTTATAAGAGCTCTTGTTCAGTTTTTTTGAACATCCTTGGCTGATATCTTGACCTGATTAAACCTAAAGGAGAGAGAGAGAGGGAGAGAGAGAGAGAGGATCTTGTGATGGGGAGCTTATGAGGGGATTCACAAGGGGTTGCTCCAAGCATTATTCCACTTCTTGTTCCCTAGAGTCTCTTATCCTTGGAAGGGTTGGGAGAGGTAAGTTTCAGCAAGTGATCGAGATTCTCTGCCTACTTCAGGAGGAAACAAAAAGAGGAAGGTTCTCTGCCTTGCCGGGTGTGGCAAAAAGAGGTATTTGTAAAGGCTTCTCCGCCTAGCTGTGGGGGATAAAGGAGAGTCACGATTTTAGTGCAATACTCGAAGGGTGCCTCCGAGGAGTGGACGTAGGTCGAGTTGATCGAACCACTATAAACCTTTGTGTTCCTATTTTTACTGCTTCCGCACTTAAATTTCCGCATTGTTTGTTTTGTGGTGATTTGGTTTGTGAAATTTGTTGAGCTTTGCTTTAAGTTTTTAAAATACCAATTCACCCCCCCCCCCTCTTGGTTAGTCTTGGGCTAGTTCTATAGGGCTTAACATCCCTAACGAACTTTCAAGTTCTCTACCGCACTGGGATTTGTGAAAAAGAGTCTGTTGTAAGGCTTCTCCGCTTAGCTATTGGAGCTAAAGGAGAGACACTTAGTTAGTGCAATACTCAGAGGGTGTCTCCGAGTAGTGGACGTAGGTCATGATTTGACCAAACCACAAAAAATTTGGTGTGATCATTCTTTGTTTTATTTTTGCATTTATTTTTCCGCACGTTGATTTCTTTGTGGTGATATTGGTTCAATTTGTATTTGTGCTTTGCTTAAAATTTTTTTTTAAATACCAATTCACTCCCCCTCTTGGTTAGCCTCAGGCTAGTTCTTATGGGTTTAACATCCCTAACAAACTTTAAGAATAAATTTTAATAAATCAAATTTAAAACTATATTCAAATTAATAATTCCATACTATGATTAATATTTATAAGCCCATGTCATAGAGCTCTTCATGGGTGATTTTATAATCACATTAAAATTTTGTCAAATTACCCTTGATTCATGATATATTAATTTCATAATGCTTATGCATGTCCCTCGGATCAACACTTCAAATTTATGTCCAATCTGACACCTCTAACCCTAGAAATTTGATTTAAATCCAAAGGCCACATAACCTTTAAATGTTTATAGCCTACCTTACTTAATTTGACCTTTAGACCTTACCCAAAACCATTACCATATTCATAACCCTTGTTATGAAATGTTGAACCCAAAACTGTACTTTGACGGACCTATGTTTTGTTGCAAATCCAATTTCATGATTAAAATTTTGATGATAGCAAACATTCATAATTTTCTACGACTGCCTTGCCTACTAACTTTTCAGGTCCACAAGATTGAGTGCAACTCAAGCAAGTATAAGATCAGGTAGATTAGCTCTGAGTTAGTTTGTAATTTTTCCTTTCTTAAGTCTATTATAAATGGAGTGGTTCCTGATGCTAAGTAACATTGCACACACACATATGGGGGAAAAGTTTTATCTATTGATTATAGTTCTCTATTTTGATCACATCATCCTGAATGATCCTAAAATTATCCTAGACGATCAGCTAAAAATAAAATCCCTAATTACGGCATCTTGGTTAAGGCATCCATCATTAAGAAAAACATTCAGGACGATATTTATATCAGATGGGATGATAGGCTCAAATTAGAAAGAATCAGCCACTAAATCTATTTAGGTATTCTATATTTTTAAACATCATCTTGGATGATGCAGCTCAATTATGCCTAAATTAATCTTATAATTAAGGAAATGAATTAAGGTTTGATTTCTCGATCACATCATCTGGGATGATCGTAGGATCATCTGGGATTATCTCTTAGATGACTAACATCGGTTAGCTTCTATACAGGGCGATGTTCTGAATGATTTTTCTTGGATTTGTACTAATCATCCAGGAAGATATTGTATCGGTCTGGAGGAAATGACTTAAAATCTTCTGACCATCCCAAACTAATTAGGCTTATCGAGCGAAATTTATGCTGATAGGCCAAGATGATATCCTCATCGTCCTGGATGATAATGTCAATTTATATAAAATAAGAGCTATTTCGAAGCTCATCTATTTAAGAGCTCTTCTTCTACCCAAGAGCTCATCTTTTACTACTGCTTTGACCTGAGAGAGCCAAGAGGAGAGGGAGAGTAATGGAGAGAGAGAGGATCTTATGAAGGGGAGTTTGTGAGCGAGTTCACAAAATTGCTCCAAGTAAGGATTCATCGTCATCTTCTCTAGTCATCGTCCTTTGATCCTTGGGGGTTCTAGGGAGGTAAACTTCAACATCTATTGAAATTTCTCTGCATGCTTTCGGAGGAAGCAAAATGAGTTGGGTTCTCTTCCTACTTCAGGAGGAAGCAAAAGAAATTGGGTTCTCAGCCTGCTTCAGGAGGAAGCAAAAGGAGTTAGGTTCTTTGCTTGCCTATGGAGGAAGAAAAAGGGGTTGGGTTCCTTACCTCACCTAGGTTGGTGGAAAGTAGGTTTATATAGGCTTCTCTGCCTTACTGTGAGGGGAAAAAGGAGAGACATTAAGTTTAGTGCTCGAAGGGTGCATTTGGGGAGTGGACGCAGGTCGTCTTAATCGAACCATTATAAATTTTTGTGTTCTTTATTACTGCTTCTGTATTTATTTTTGGCTCTTTGATTTCTTTTATGAATCTTGGTTTTTATGTTAAGATTGTGTTTTGATCAAAATTTTTTTTAAAATATCAATTCACCCCCCCCCCCCCCCCCCCCCCCACTTGATTAGCCTTGGAACTAGTTCATAAGGGCTTAATATCCCTAACAAACTTTCAAATGCCATCAGTGCACTTTCAAGTGGTATCAGTGCGGGATTCATAAAATTAAGTTTAAAAACTTTTTGAATTTTGATTCATGGTTAACTTTGGTAATCGTAATTTAACTAAAGGATATTCTATTACACGTCCACATTTGTTAGATAATATTCCTTTTGATTTTTGGAAAACTCGCTTGTCGACATTTTTACAATCGCTTGATTATCATATGTGGATGCTTGTTAAAGAAAGTTATTCATCACCTTCTCATGAACTTAATGGCATTAAAATTGAAATTCCTTTTACTAAATGGACTTTTAATGAAAGAGAATTAGCAGAACTTAATGCAAAATTTTTGAACTATTTTTTCTGTGCTTTGAAATCTGAAGATTATATGCGTGTTTCAACTTATGCTTCTGGTAAAAAAAATTGGGATAGATTATGTGAAACTTATGAAGGAACTAATAAAGTTAAAAAATCTCGATAAAATATTTTATTGCATAACTATGAACTTTTTCATAAGAAACCTTCTGAATTAATTAATTTTATGTATACAAGGTTTACTCAAATTATCACCTCATTGCATGTTTTAGGAAGAGAGTTAACTAATTATGAAATGTTCAATAAAATTTTGAGATATTTTTCTTCTCCTTCTGATGCTAAGAATACTGCAATTACTAAATCTAAAGATTTCAATACTTATTCAATTGATAATTTACTTGGATCACTCATTGCTTATGAGTAAGGGGTGAATAAAAGAAATCTTGATGAAGGTGAGAAAAAGAAAGAGAAAACTACAGCACTAAAAGCTAACAACATAGATATTGATTCTTCTAGATCTAAAAATGATGATGTTTCCTTCATCACTAGGTAATTCAAAAGCTTTCTAAGGAAGAAGCATAAAAACCATCAGAAGTGGAAAACAAGTAAGGATAGCAAAAATTATAAAAGTTCTTATGATGTTGTTTGCTTTGAATACAGAAAGCTTGGATATGTTAAAGCTGATTGTCCTACACTTGCACCCAAGCAAGGAGAAGGGTGAATTGAAACCAAAATATAGAAAGGACAAGAAGCGATTCTAAAAAACATTTTGGGCAGATTCTACATCTAACTTCTCTGAAATTGAAGCAGAGTAGGAAACCACAAACTTATATTTAATGGACGATAATCAACTTGAACAATCTGATCAAGAAGAGATATGTGAACCAACTTATGATCAATTAGTTGAAATTTATGAGAAAATTCATGCATCATATAAGAAACTTAAGAAAAAGCATGCTAGGTTGAAATTAGAGTTTTTAAATTTACAAAAAAAGCATGAAATTCTTCTTAAATATCATTTTACAATTGATAGTAATCACATATCATTACTTGATGAGTTTGATGCTTTAAAAAAGAGCATACTGAATTATCTGATGGACATGATTCCTTGAAGTTATCCCTGCTAAGTTAGAAAAGGAGTTTAAAAAATTATCAAATCTCAATGTTTTTGAAAATAACAAATCATCATTGTATCAACGCATAAAGGGAAGCCTCACCACCTAAGTAGATTAGTACATCCTTTTCATGGTGTTAGATGTTTTTCACGTGGCATGTTAGGAAATATTGCACACACTTGCATCATTCACCATAGTACACACTGGGTGTGGAGACCCAAATTACATGATTCACAGCATAACACACATGCATTGCATTCTTCTTTTCATAAGAAAGGACCCAAACTTATTTGGGTTCCTAAATTTGACATTTGATGGTTTTGCAGGCTTGCTCTCATAAAAGGCCTCATGAGAGCATATGGTACCTGGACAAGGATGCTCATGACACATGACTGGAGATGCTAATCAATTCATTTTGCTAGAGACCAGGACAGGAGGCAAGGTTACTCTTGGAGACAACACCACCAAGAAGGTAGTGGGCACTGGTATAAATGGAAACTCCAAAAACCTTTTGATTGAAAATGTTTTGCTTATAGATGAACTAAAACATAACTTGCTCAGCATCAGTCAGCTTTGTGATAAGGGCTTCATCATAAATTTTTTTGCTAATACTTGCATTATAAGCTTAAATAATAACACTATTTTGAAGGGAATACAGATCAATAATGTTTACATGCTTGATTTAAACGATATCAAAAATGCTGCTTCATTTTGCTTAAAAACTATTACTGATGATTCATAGTTCTGGCATAGGAGATTATGTCATGCCAACATAAAAATCCTTAGGAGAGTAACCTAGAAAGACCTAGTTAGTGGTGTCCCCAAACTTAAATTCTCAAAGTACCACCTTTGTGATGCCCGCCAATTAGGAAAACAAGTTCATTCCTCTTTTCACTCTATTGAGGATATTAGCACCTCTAGACCCTTAGAAGTCCTTCAAATGGATTTGTTTAGACCCATTAGCACTGCCAGTTTAGGACGAAAATTCTATGGTTTTGTGATTGTCGATGACTACTCAAGATTTACTTGGATTAGATTTCTATCTCGTAAGAATGAGTATTTTGATGAGTTTAGATCCTTCTTCACTTGGATTCAAAAAAAGTTAGGTTGTGAGATGTTGACCATTCATAGTGACTAAGGGGGAGAGTTTAAAAATGAGAGATTTAAAAATTTCTATGAGGATAAGAGGATTATTCACAACTTCTCAGCTCCTAGGACCCCTCAGCAAAATAGGGTAGCTGACAGGAAGATTCGGAATGTAGTTAAAGCCGCTAGAGCCATGCTGGCTGAATATTCACATCAAAAATACTTTTGGGCTGAAGCGGTAAACACAACTTATTATGTGTTGAATTGGGTGAATGTTAGAGCAAAACTTGATAAGACACCCTATGAGATCCTTAATGATAGGACACCCAATTTTTCCCATCTCCATGTCTTTAGTTGTATGGTTTTCATTCATAATAATAGGAAGTCACACTTAGAGAAATTTGACCAAAAATCTAATGAAGGAGTGTTCTTAGGTTATTCAAGTGTGGGGAAATTCTTTAAGGTGTTTAATAAGAGGAAATTAGTGGTGGAGGAGATAACTCATGTTGTGTTTTGATGAATCTGATCCTAAGAAGTCTAGAGTTGAAAAGGAAGATAAAGTTAGAGAGAATACCTCTGGAGTTGAAAATTTAGAGAAGAGGCTAGAGCTCCAAAACACTGAAGGAGTAGGTGAGATTACTCAAGGAGTACAAAATATAGATCTGGAGGAAAGGGTGAAACCTACACACACCTTGCATAGAGATTGGAGATATTCTTTGAGTCATCCTAAAGAACTGATCTTAGGAGACCCTTCTGAAAGTTTTATGATTAGGCATGGACTTAGAAAGGAAGTGAACCACTCTATCTTTGTCTCAATGACTGAACCCATCAGCATCAATCAAGCCCTTTTTGATAAGTTGGGATCTTGGCCATGTAAGAGGAGTTAAACTAAATTTTTAGGAATGATGTTTGGGAGCTTGTAGGATGGCCAATGGGATAAAGTATAGTTGGAACCAAATGGGTCTTTAAGAATAAAATGAATGATTCTGGTGTGGTGGTTAGGAATAAGGCAAGATTAGTGACTAAGGTGTACAACCAAATAATAGGGTTTGACTTTGAGGAAACCTTTGCCTCTGTAACTAAATTTGAAGACATTAAAGTGCTAAAAGCCTTTACCTGTTATAAGGGATTTAAGCTTTTCCAAATGGATGTTAAGAGTTCCTTTTTAAACGGGGTAATAAAAAAGGATGTGTTTGTAGAGAAACCACCAGATTTGGAGAGTTCCTAATTTCCAAATCATGTTTTAAAATTAAAAAAGGCCTTATATGGATTAAAGTAGGCACACAGAGCTTGGTATGAGAGGCTTAGCACTTTCTTACTAGAGAGGGAGATTGTTAAGGGGAGTGTAGACATCACCCTTTTTCTGAGGAAAGTAGGAGATGATTTACTCATTGTTCAGATCTATGTTGATGATATATTATTTAGATCTCCTGATAAAAGGCTGTGTGATGATTTTTCTAAAATAATGAGTAAAGAGTTTGAGATAAGTTTGATGGGAGAGTTATCCTACTTTTGGGATTTAGCATAAGGAAATTAGATGATGAAACCTTTCTAAATCAATCAAAGTATATAAAGTACATCTTAAAGAATTATGAAATGGATAAAGTCCAAACTAATTAATACTCCCTTGACCTCTAGTGTTCAGTTGGATAAGGACCCAAATAAAAGTCTGTTGATCAAAAGAAGTACAAAGGGATGATTGGATCTTTACTTTACCCGACTACTAGCCAACCTTATATAATGTTTAGTTTTTATCTCTATACTAGATTTCAAGTTTATCTTAAAGAATCCCACCTGACTACAGTTAAGAGAATTTTTAGATACCACTTAAGAACCCAAAACTTAGGAATCTGGTATCCTAGGCACAACACTTCTTTTGAGATTATTGGATATTCTAATTCTAATTTTGCAGGTTATAAGGTGGATAGAAAGAGCACTTCTGGGACTTGCTAATTCATAGGATAGTCTTTAGTGTCTTGGTCTAGTAGGAAGCAAAAATCTGTTGCACTTTCCACTGCTGAAGCTGAGTACATTACCTTAGGAAGTTATCTGGCCCAGGTCATTTGGTTGAAGCAGCAAGTTCTGAATTTAGGATTACCTTCAGGCACAATCTCAATCCTTTGTGATAAAACTAGTGCCATCTACATTTTTAAGAATTCTATCCAATATTCAAGGATTAAGCACATTGACATAAGGCATCACTTTATTAGAGACCATATGACCAAGGGAGACATTGAGTTATACGATGTGGCAACTGAGAATCAACTGGCTGACATCTTTACAAAACCACTAGCCTTTGACACTTTCAGCACTTTAAGGATCAGATTGGGTGTGATTGACATAAATGCATGAACTTGATTTCTACTATTTTCTGATATGTTATCTGTTGTTTATTTTTCACTTCTATTATTTAATTTTTATAGTTTTTTCTTTGCTTGTCTTTGTTTTTTTTTTTTGCTTTATTTTTCGTATGGTTTAATTTTTTTTTAAATATCATCATTGAATTGATATTTTAGGCTTTATTTTTATTTTTGAAATTTTGTAGTCAATGTTTTACATCTCTTAATCTGTTAAAGGGTGAAAACACCGTTGATTGTGTCTCTTTCTCTAACTTATTTTAGTGGTGTAATTTTCTTTTGTAAACAAAAGTCTATCTCAAATTAACAACTAGACTTTACAATTGAGATCTTTTCTACCTTGCTATAATAATCTAGCTTATATTTATAATGATCAAAATCTTTATGTTTCTTCAAGATTTCTCATTATCTTGTCATTACACTTCTCATATGATTTTTTATTATGTTTTTTGGTTTGTTCTTCCCTATATTAGAGAGTGAGTTTTTTTTTCTCTAATATCTAGAAGATCTACTCACAACTAAGAATATTTAAGAGTATTTAAAAGAGAATCTAGCTTTCAAAAATAAAAAGAATAAAAAAGTGGCCTATCATGCCAAAAACAAAAGATGTGAAATGATGCCAAATTAAAAAATTCACAAAGTATATCAAAAGTTAAAAGATGCACAAAGTGCGCCATTCAATGGACATAAGGCATAAAATGAGCCCATCAAAAGCAAGCTCTCTTCTCTTTTCCAACTTTTAAATCTTAGAAGAATTCATGTATCACTTGAGAATTTCAAATGCTTAATTTCAAATTTTATGATTGTAACAAATTACTTTGATACATTATTCTATAAGATATTTTTCTAAAACTAATTCTTGAACGGATATCCTTTTCTTATCCAATTAGTTTTTATGAGTTAGTTTTTTGGATTTCAAAATATACTTTTTTCCCTCAGAGAAGTTCAAGCTAAGAGTTAACATGATCGGATGATTTACCACTTTTTTGGATTTTTGATATGGTTAACTCATTGACTTATAAGTCTTTAAAATCAATCACATGGAGACTATGTCATATTCATCGCTTGATAAAAAAGCTTTCTTTTTCTTTTGTTCCTTTTTCGTTAGTTTGTTTATGTTTTTAGTCTCTGCCTTGTTTCTATTTTATTTTCCTCCTCCTTTTTGTAATGTCAAAAGGGGGAGTAGGTTGTGTTAGTTTGATTCTGCTATTGGATAGTTAAAACTATGTTTTGTTTCTCACTTTTTTTAACTATTCTTAAACTACTTAGATTATTTTTTGGTTTGCCATCATCAATAAAGTGGGATACTGTTGCAAATATGATTTCGTGGATTAGAATTTTCATGATAGCAAACATTCATGATTTTCTACGACTGCCTTGCCTACTAACTTTTCAGGTCCGTAAGATCGAGTGCAACTTAAGCCAGCTCAAGATCAGGTAGATTAAGTCTGAGTCAGTTTATAATTTTTCCTTTCTTGAGCCTATTATAAACGGAGTGGTTCCTTATGCTAAGTAACCTTGCACACACACACATCAGGAAAAAAATTTTGTCTATTGATTAGAGTTCTATGTTTTGATCACATCGCTCGGGACATTCCTAAAATTATCCTAGATGACCAGCTAAAAATAGAAACCCTAATTAGGACACCCTAGTTAAGGCAGCCGCCATTAAGCACATCATCTTATATGATGTTTGTATCGCCCGGGATGATAGGCTCAAATTAGAAAAAATCAGCCGCCAGATCTATTTAGGTATTCTTTATTTTTTGACATCATTCAAGACATCGTTCTGGACAATGCAACTCAATTATACCTAAATTAATCTGGTAATTAAGGAAAACAAATAATGTTTGATTGCTCGATCACATCATCTAGGATAATTATAGGATTGTCCGAGATAATCTCTTGGATGATTGACATCGGCCAGCTCCTATTCAGGGCGATGTTTAGGATGATTTTCCTCAAATTTGTACTAAAGGTCTAGGACGATATTTTATCAGCCTGGATAAATTCACTAAAAATCTTCTAATCGTCCCAAACAAACTAGGCTAATTAGGCAAAATTTACGCTGATCAGCCAGAATGATATCCTCATCATCCTAGAAGAAAATGTCAGTCTATACAAAATAAGAGCTATTCTGAAGCTCATTTATTTAAGAGCTTTTATTCTACCCAAGAGCTCATCTATTGCTGCTGCTTTGACCTGAGAGAGCCAAGGGAAGAGGGAGAGCAAGGGAGAGAGAGAGAGAGAGGATCTTGTGAGGGGGCATTTATGAAAGAGTTCACAAAGTTACTACAAGAAAATATCTGTCATCATCTTCTCCAGTCATCATCCTTAGATCCTTAGGAGTTCTAGAGAGGTAAACTTCAGCATCTGATCAAGGTTCTCTGCTTGCTTTAGGATGAAGTAAAAGGAGTTGGATTCTCTGCTTGCTTCAGGAAGAAGCAAAAGGAGTTGAATTCTCTTCCTGCTTTAGGAGGAAGCAAAAGGAGTTGGGTTCTCTGCCTGCTTCTGGAAGAAGAAAATGGATTTGGGTTCTCTGCCTCATCTGGGTTGGTCGAAAGGAGGTTTGTATAGGCTTCTCTATCTTGTTGTGGGGGAAAAGGAGAGACACTGAGTTTAGTGCAATACTCGGAGGGTACTTCCGGGGAGTGGACGTAGGTCGTGTTGACTGAACCACAATAAATTTCTGTGTTCTTTATTACTGCTTCCATATTTATTTTAAGCTCTTTGATTTCTATAGTGAATCTTAGTTTTTATTTTAAGATTGTGTTTTGATCAAAAGATTTTTTTAAATACCAATTCATACCCCCTCTTGGTTAGCCTTGGGACTAGTTCATAAGGGCTTAACATCCCTAATAAACTTTCAAGTGCCATCAGTGCACTTTCATGTTTGACTAGTGGCCCAAATAACCAAAATTCCCATTAAGGGAAAAATTAGAATTTTCTCCAAACTCCACATTGCCAATCCACATAAGCTTTGAAACCTTCCCCAATATATCCTAAAAACTCATCGGAATGCATAGGACTAAAATCTAAGTCTAAGACATATATGGTTGACCAATTCAACTGATGTTGACCATTTGACCACTTAAGGACCCAATTGGTCACTTCAAACTAAGTGGTCATTTTCATGGACTAAGTCCACATCCACTAATTTGAATATGTTGGATCCAACTCAAACTCTTCATTTGACATGGTTTACCAGTAAACCATGGTTGACAATGAAAGTTTGTTAGGGATGTTAAGCCCTTAAGAACTTGCCCAAGGCTAACCAAGAGGGGTGAATTGGTATTTTAAAAAATCTTTTTTATAATCAAAGAATAAAACTTAAAACAAAAATCACCACAGAAATCAATGTGCGAAAATAAATGCGGAAATCAAAACAAAGAAAGATCACACCACATTTATATTGGTTCGGTAAACTTTACCTATGTTCACTCCTCGGAGACGCCCTATAAGTATTACACTTCAAAACTTACTCTCCTTTTCCTCCCACAGCAAGGCGGAGAAGCTCTCACAAAAACCCTTTCCACCAACCTCGACGAGGCAGATAACCTAACTCCTTTTGCTTCCTCCTGAAGCAGGTAGAGAACCTAACTTCTTTTACTTCCTCCTGAAGCAGGCAGAGAACCTCGACTCCTTTTGCTTCCTCCTGAAGCAGGTAGAGAACCCAACTCCTTTTGCTTCCTCCTAAAGCAAGCAGAGAACCTCGAGTCCTTTTGCTTCCTCCTGAAGTAGGCAGAGAACCTCGACTCCTTTTGCTTCCTCTTGAAGCAGGTAGAGAACCTCGACCAATTGCTGAAGCTTACCTCCCTTGAACCCCCAATGATGAAGGACGAAGACTGGAGAAGACACCTTGGAACCTTGCTTGGAGCAACCTTTACGAATCCCTCTCATAATCTTCCCCTCACAAGTTTCTGCCTCTCTCTCCCTCTCTCTCCCTCTCTCTCTCTCTCTCCTCTTATCTCTCTCAGGTCAAAACAACAACTAAAGGTCTCATTGCATGAGAAAATTCGGGTCCTTTAAATAGAATTTCAAGAACCAAAAATATTATCCAGGATGATAGGCCAATCTATACAAAATAAGCTCAATCAGCCGGGATGATTTGGGATAATCAAAAGAAAATGGGTTATATCATCCAGGCCGATATAATATCATCTTGTCCGATTAGTCCAAATTCAAGTACAATCATCCTGAACATCGCCCGAAATAGATGCTAGCCGATGTCAATCATCCAGGACATCGTTCAGGATGATCCTATGATCGGCCCGGCTGATGTGATCGTATCAATCAGCCTTAATTGCTTTCCATAATTACTAGATTAATTTAGGCATAATTATGCTGCATCGTTCAGGCCGATGTATAGATTGTACTAGCCGATGTCCTGAAATAAAGAATATGTAAATTGATCATGGCGACTGATTCTTTTTTATTTAAGCCAATCGTCTAGGTTGATATAAGGATCGTTCAGGCCGATCGGTTTAATGACGGCTGCTTAACCAGTATGATGATACCCTAATAAGGGTTTCTATTTTTAGTTGAATCGTCCTAGATAATTTGAACATCGTCAAGGCCGATGTACTCATATAGAAAAATAAAGAAAATCCCTTAAGTGTGTGTGTGCAAGGTTACTTAGCATCAGGATCCACTTTTATAATTGACTCAAGAAAAAAAAAACATTACAGACTGACTCAACCTAAATCTACCCAATATTTAGCTGGTTTGAGTGGCATTCGATCATGTGGTCCTGAAAAGTTATTAGGCAATGCAGTCATAAAAAATCATGAATATTTGCTATCATCAAAAGTCTAATCTATAAACTCAGATTTGCAAAAATCTCCCCCTTTTTGATGATGGAAAATACACCCAAAAAATTTTCAAGTAGTTATGACAGTTTTAAAAAAATTTCAAGTAGTTATGGCAGTTTAATAAAATAGTTTGATGAAAAGTAGTTCACTAAGTTCCAGAATCAAATTATAAGATATATCAGACTACTCCCCCTTTTGACATCACAAAAAGAAGGGAAAACAAAAATAAAACAAAAACAAAAAATAGAACATAAACTAAGCTACATAAAAACTATCAAAGAAATAAAGTTTTTTTTTTAATCAAGGCATGAACATGATATAGTCTTCCATGTGATTGATTTTAAAAACTTGTAAGTTAATAAGTTAACAACATTAAAAATCCAAAAAACAGTAAAATATTCTATCATATTAACCCTAAGCTCGGACTTCTTTTAGGGTAAAATCGTCTTTTGAAATCAAAAGGCCTAACTAAGAGAAACTCAACTGAATAAGAAAAAGAGATCCGATCAACACTTGGTTTCAAAAAAATATCTTATAGAATAGTATATCAAAGTAGTTTGTTATAATCATGAAATTTTGAATCAGGTCCTTGAATATCTCAAGTGATACATGAAATCTTCTAAGTTTTTAGAGTTGAAAGAAAGGAAGAGAGCTTGCTTTTTGATTGGGCTCATTTTATGCCACTTGTCCATTTAATGGTGCACTTTGCGCATCTTTTATTTTTTGATACACTTTGTGTGTGTGTGTTTGTGTGTATATATATATATATATATATATATATATATATATATATATATATATATATAAATTCGAGTCATTGAGCATCTTTTGCTTTTGGTATTATTGGCCACTTTTTTCATTATTTTTTGCAAGCTAGATTCTTTTCCAAAAACTTTTAAATATTCTTAGTTGTGAGTATATTTTTCAGATATTAGAGAAAAGAAAACTCACTCTCTAATATAGGGAAGAACAAACCACAAAACAGAATAAAAAATCATATGAGATATGCATTAACAAGATAACAAAAAAATATTGAAGTAATATAAAGAATTTTACTATTATAATATAAGATAGATTACTGTAGCAAGTTAGAAAAGATCTCAATTGCAAAATCCAGTTCTTAATTTGAGATAGATTTTTTGTTTAGAAAAAAAAATTTCACCACCAAAATAGGTTAGAGGAAGAGACATAATCAATAGTGTTTTTACCCTTTAGTAAATTAAGAGATGTAAAACATTGACTATAAAATTCCAAAAAGATAAAAACAAGTCATACGATATCAATTCAGTGATGATTAAAAAAAATTAAGGCATATGAAAAAGTAAAGTACCAAAAAAAATAAGGAGAACATTAAAAATAAACAGCACAAAAAAAAATCTAACAAAAGATAAAGCAAAGTAATCAGCAGATAATAAAAAAAATCAGTAGAGATCAAGTTCATGCATTAATGTCAATCACACCCAATCTGGTCTTTAAAGTGCTAGAAGTGTTGAAGGCCAGTAGCTTAGTAAATATATAAACTAGTTGATTCTCAATCGCCACATGGTGTAACTCAATGTCTCCCTTAGTCACATGATCTCTAATAAAGTGATACCTTATGACAATGTGCTTAGTCCTTGAATGTTGAATAAGATTCTTAGAAATGCATATAGCACTAGTGTTGTCAAAAAGAACTTAAATGGTGCCTACAGGTAATCCTAAATCCAGTGCTTGCTGTTTTAACCAAAGGTCTTGGGCCACACAACTTCCTAAAGCAATGTACTCGGCTTTAGCAGTGGAAAGAGCAACAAAGTTTTTCTTTCTACTAGACTAGGAGACTAAAGATTGTCCTATGAATTGACAAGTTCCAGAAGTGCTTTTTCTATCCACCTTATATCCTACAAAATCAGAATCAGAATATCTAATAATCTCAAAAAAAGTGCTGTGCCTGGGGTACAAGATTCCTAAGTTTTGTGTCCCTAAAAGGTATCTATGAATTCTCTTAACTGTAGTCAGATGGGATTCTTTAGGATCTGCTTGAAATCTAGCACAAAGACAAACACTGAACATTATATTAGGTTGGCTTGCAGTTAGGTAAAGTAGAGATCCAATCATCCCAATGTACTTCTTTTGATCAACTGATTTTCTATTTGGGTCTTTGTCTAACAGAATTCTTGAGGACATGAGAGTATTAATTGGTTTGGCTTTGTTCATTTTATACTTCTTCAAGATGTCCTTTATATATTTTGATTGATTCAAAAAGGTTCCATACTTAATTTATTTTATATTAAACCCCAAAAAGTAGGACAACTCTCCCATCAAACTCATCTCAAACTCCTTACTCATTATTTTAGAAAAATTATCACATAGCCTTTTATTAGAAGATCCAAAAAGTATATCATCGAAATAGATCTGAACAATGAGTAAATCATCTCCAACTTTCCTCAGGAATAGGGTGGTGTCTACATTCCCCTTAACAAACTCCTTTTTAGTATGAATGTACTAAACATCTCATACCAAGCTTTAGTGCCTGCTTTAATCCATATAAGGCCTTTTTTAATTTGAAAATATGATTTGAAAATTAGAAACTCTCAAAACGTTGGGGTTGTTCTACAAACACATTCTATTTTTTTCCCCATTCAAAAAGGCACTCGTAACATCCATTTGGAAAAGCTTAAATCCCTTATAACAGGCAAAGGATAATAGTACTCTAATGGCTTCCAATCTAACTATACGGGAAAAAGTCTCCTCAAAATCTATCCCTTCTATTTGGTTATACCCCTTAGCCACTAATCTTGCCTTATTCCTAATCACCACTCTAGAATCATTCACCTTATTCTTAAAGACCCACTTGGTTCCAACTACACTTTATTCCTTAGGTCTTTCTACATGCTCCCAAACATCATTCTTAACAAATTGGTTTAACTCCTTCTGCATGGCTAAGATCCAAAATTCATCAGGAAGGGCTTGGTTTATATTGGTGGGTTCAGTCATTGAGATAAAGGCAGAGTGGTTTACTTCCTTCCTAAGTCCATGTCTAATCCTAACTCCATCAGAAGGGTCTCTTAAGATTAGATCTTTAGGGTGACTCGAAGAGTATCTCTAATCTCTAGGCAAAGTGTGTGAAGGTTCAACCCTTTCCTCTAGATTTACATTTTCTACTCCTTGGATAACCTCTCCTACTCCTTCAGTGTTCTGGTGCTCTACCCTCTTCTCTAAATTTTCTACTCCAGTGGTAATCTCTGTAAAATCATCATCATCCTCAACTCTAGGCTATCTAGGATCAGACTCATCAAACACTACATGAGTAGTTTCTTCCACCATCAAAGTTCTCTTATTAAACACCCTAAAGGACTTCCCAACACTAAAATATCCTAAGAACTCTGTATCAGATTTTGGGTCAAATTTTCCTAAGTGAGACTTCCCATTGTTATGAATAAAAACCTTACAATAAAAGACATGATGGTGGAAAATATTGGGTATCCTACTCTTAAGGATCTCATAGGGTGTCTTATCTAATTTGGCTCTAACATTTACCCTATTCAACACATAACAAGATGTGTTAACCGCTTTAGCTCAAAAGTATTTTGGAAGTGAATACTCAGCAAGCATGGCTCTAGCGGCTTCCACTAAGGTCTGATTCTTTCTTTTAGCTACCCCATCTGCTGAGGGGTCCTAGGAGCTGAGAAGTTATGTCTAATCCCCTAGTCCTCACAAAAAACTTCAAATCTCTCATTTTCAAACTCTCCTCCATGGTCACTATGGATGGTCAAGATCTCACAGCCTAGATTTTTCTGAATCCAAGTGAAGAAGGCTCTCAACTAATCAAAAGAATCATTTTTGTGTGACAGAAATCTTGTCTAAGTGAACCTTGAGTAGTCATCGACAATTACAAAATCATAGACTTTTCCTCCCAAGCTGGCAGTGCTAATGGGTCCAAACAAATCTATGTGAAGGACTTCTAAAGGTTTAGAGGGGCTAATGTCCTTAATAGAGTAAAATGTGGAGTGGACTTGCTTTCCTATTTGGCAGGCATCATAAAGGTGGTCTTTTAAAAACTTAAGCTTGGGGACACCTCTAACTAGGTCTTTTTGGGTCACTTTCCTAAGGGATTTCATACTAGCATGATATAACCCCCTATGCCACAATCATGAAATATCAACAGCAATTTTTAAGCAAAATGAAGTAGAACTTTCAATGTTATTTAAATCAAGCATGTAACCATTGTTGATCCGCTTTCCCTACAAAATAGTGTTATTATTTAAGTTGATAATGCATGAATTTGCCAAGAACTTTATGATGAAGCCCTTGTCGCAAAGCTGATTGATTTTGAGCAAGTTGTGTTTCAGTCCATCTACAAGCAAAATACTTTTAATAAGAAGATTCTTGAGATTCCCAATTATACTTACTTCTACCACCTTTCAGATGGTGTTTTCTCCAAGAGTCACCTTGGGTATTGTCCTGGTCTCCAGCAAAATGAATTAATTGGCATCGTCAGTCATATGTCGATAGCATCCACTATCCAGGTACCACATGCTCTCACGAGGCCTTTTATGAGAGCTTGCCTCTTCTTGGTCACTTTATCCAAGATTATTGTCTTTCATTAAGTACAAGTTTTTTGTCTCCTCTTTCGGTTCAGTCTTAGAGGAGTTTGATGCAGAATCCGCCAAGAACACATTTTGGAATCTCTTCTTATCCTTTTTGGACTTGATTTTCTCCTCACCCTTTTCCTTGCTTAAGTGAGACTTGAGTGTAAGGCAATCATTTTTAACATGTCCTGACTTCCTACATTCAAAACAAATTGTATCATTAGAATATTTAAAATTTTTGTTACCCTTACCTTTATTCCACTTATGATGATTCTTGTGATTCTTCCTTAGAAAGCTCTTAAATTGCCTCGTGATTAAGGCAATATCTTTATTTCTAGACCCAGATGAGTTAGTGTCCGAGTCGTTCGCCTTAAGTGCCAGCATTTTCTCCTTCTTCCTCTCACCTTCATCAAGATTTCTTTGGTTCACGCCTTACTCGTAAGCAATGAGTGAACCAAGTAAGTTATTGATCGAATAGGTATTTAAACCTTTAGATCGAATTGCAGTGATTTTAGCATAAAAAGAGGAAGGTAAATATCTTAAAATTTGTTTACTTTTTCATAGTTAGAAAGTTCTCTTCCTAAAGCATGCAATAAAGTAATAATCTGAGTAAATCTCATATACATATCAGAAATCATTTCATTAGGTTTCATACGAAAAAGTTCATAATCATGCAATAAAATATTCAAACGAGACTGCTTAACTTCATCAATGACTTCAAAGGTGATACACAATTTATCCCAAATTTCTTTTCTGGTAGAGCAAGTAAAAACACGTAGGTAATCTTCAGATTTTATAGCACAGAAAAAGTAGTTCAAACACTTTGCAGTAAGTTGTACTAAATCACTTTCATCAAAAGTCCATTTAGTAAAAGGTACTTCAATTTTAATTCCATTAAGTTCACGAGAAGGTGGAGAATATCCTTCTTTAATAAGCATCCACATATGGTAGTCAATCAATTATAAAAAAGTAGACATGCAAGTTTTTCAAAAATTGAAAGGAAGATTATAAAGAAAAGGTGGTCATGTTATAGAGTATCCTTCCATTGCATTACGATTACCATTGTTAGCCACGGATCAAAATTCAAAAAGTTTTCAAACTTATTTCTCGCTCTAATACCACTTGAAAGTTTGTTAGGGATGTTAAGCCCTTAAGAACTAGCCCAAGGCTAACCTAGAGGGGGGTTGAATTGGTATTTTAAAGAATCTTTCTTATAATCAAAGAACAAAACTTAAAACCAAAATCACCACAAAAATTAAAGTAAGGAAAATAAATACGAAAATCAAAACAAAGAAAGATCACACTAGATTTATAATGGTTTGGTCAACTTGACCAATGTCCCCTCCCTAGAGGCGCCCTTCAAGTATTGCACTACAAAAGTGACTCTCCTTTTGCTCCCACAGCAAAGTGGAGAAGCCCTCACAAAACTTCTTTCTGCCAATCCAAGCGAGGCAGAGAACCCAACTCCTTTTGCTTCCTCCTGAAGCAGGCAGAGAACCCCGACTCTTTTTGCTTCCTCCTGAAGCATGTAGAGAACCTCGACTCATTTTACTTCCTCCTGAAGCAGGTAGAGAACCCAACTCCTTTTGCTTCCGCTTCAAGTTGGCAGAGAACCTCGACTCCTTTTGCTTCCTCCTGAAGCAGGCAGAGAATCTCGATTCCTTTTGCTTCCTCCTGAAGCAGGCAAAGAACCTCGGCCAATTGCGAAAGCTTACCTCCCTTGAACCCCCAAGGACGAAAGATATACTGGAGAAGACTCCTTGGAATCTTGCTTGGAGCAACCTTTATGAATCACTCTCACAAATTCCCCCTCACAAGTTCCTCCCTCTTTCTCTCTCTCCTCTTGGCTCTCTTAGGCTAAGAAAGCAGCTAAAGGTCTCATTGCATGAGAAAATTCAGGTCCTTTAAATAGAATTTCAAGAACCTACATTATCATCCAGAATGATAGTAATATCATCTTGGCCGATCCGTATAAAATACGCTCAATTAACTGGGACGAGTTGGGATGATCAGAAGAAAATTGGTTACATCGTTCAGGCCGATACAATATCATCATGGCTGATTAGTTTAAATTTGAGTACAATCATCCAGAACATTGCCAAGAATAGATGCTAGCCGATGTTAATCGTCCAGGACATCATCCCGATTGATCCTGTGATAGGCCTAGCCGATGTGATCATATCAATTAGCCTTCATTGCTTTCCATAATTATCATATTAATTTAGGCATAATTATACTGCATCATCCAGGCTGATGTATAGATCATCCTGGCCGATGTACTGAAATAAAGAATACCTAAATTGATCATACTGGCTGATTCTTTCTGATTTGAGCCTATCTTCCTGGCCGATGCAAGGATCGTCCAGGCCGATCGGCTTAATGATGGCTGTTTAACCAGTATGATGCCCTAATTAAGGTTTTTATTTTTAGTCAAATCACCCTGGCAGATATGACCATCGTCCAGGCCGATGTACTCAAAATAAAAAAATATAGAAAATCCCTCAAGTGTGTGTGTGTGCAAGGTTACTTAGCATCAGAATCCACTTTTACAATTGACTCAAGAAAAAGAAAAATATTACATACTGACTCAACCTAAATCTACCCAATCTTGAGCTGGTTTGAGTTGCATTTGATCATATGATCCTAAAAAGTTAGTAGGCAATGTAGCCGTAGAAAATCATGAATATTTGCTATCATCAAAAGTCTAATCCATAAACTCATATTTGTAATAGACAAACTTAGACTTAATAAATAACCCTCAGATTTAGTGCACTGCATAGAACTTTACACAAACCATTTTATCTCAGTCATAACCAAACCCTTGATAAGGTAATTCATGTATCATTGGCCACTTCGGCTAGTGGTTGACCCAATTTGATCTAGTTGTGTTTGCTAAAGTAAGCTCAACTGGTCACTTACTATGGTTAGTTCCATTTGACCTCAAAATAAGTTCTAATCTTCATCAAGCTCATTAGAAAGTCTCCCTTAGTGAATTAAGTTGGATGTATTACTCTAGTCCAATCATTAGTTATCTTTGTCAACCAAGTAAATGTTTGGTGAAATCAGCCCCATTTGAGTCATCCTACTGCATGTAATAAAATTAACCCACAAAAACCTCCTATTTTATTCCATTTAGATTTGAATGCACTCAACTTCACCATGAGTGAACCCAGGAGTAGTTTGTTAGAGTCAACTCAAGAAATTTGGACAAACTCCACACTACATGCATTCATTCACTTTCACCTTGGACTTAACACTCTTGATTTCTCCCACACTAGCTAATGAACACAAAAATTTTGTTAAGTCCACCTCAATAGTTAACTTTGTTGAGATAGTTGCTTCTTAGTTTTGCATGTTTGATATTCTTGCAACTTATATGTTTTTTATGATTCCAAATATTTTTGAAATTATTATTTCTCCTAACATATTTTGAAAGGGTTATTTTGCTCTTATGTGTACTAACATTTTAGGGAAATCATACTCCAGATAGTTGAAGACTTTAAATTAAGATCATCTTAAAGTTTATTGTAATTGAAGTCTATATTTTTAATTTTATTGAGTATGAGAGAGTGTGATTGTAATTGAGTAACTTAGCACACACACACTGGAGAAGAGTTTAAAATTCATATTTTAAATTGATCGTACTGTACGATAGCCCTTTGTATGATGATCTGGTCAGTTATTTTTTTCCCAACGAACAGTTCAACAAATAGAAATAAAAATAATTTTTTCTAAGTATGGATCATATGCGATGATCTCAACTTTTATACAGGGACGAATGTCTATGTTTTATTCTCGCATGAAGATCATACGGGAAATTCTCAATCTTTGTACAAGGATGAACGTCTATATATTGTTCTTGAACGAAGATCGTACGGGACAACCTCATCTTCCAACAGGGATGAACGCCTTTATTTTGCTCTCGCACAAAGATCGTACGGGATGATCACAGTCTTCATATAGGGATGAACGCCTCTATTTTATTCTTGCATGAAGATCGTACGGAATGATGTTATCTCCGTATAGGGATGATTGCCTCTATTTTATTCTCGCACGAAGATCATACGGGACGATCCCAATTTTTGTATAGGGATGAATGCCTCTATTTTTTTCTTGAACAAAATTTTTTTTTTAAGAATGAATTGTACAGGATGATACCCATTTTGTATAAGGACGAACATCTTGGGTCTGTTCTAGCTCATTTCGTCCTGAATTTTATACAGAAGAAATTTAAAATTTTCTAACTGTTCATCTAGGATGAACTTAGTTCGTACCAGATGAAGATTGCATATGAAATGATTTTGTACCGATTCACAACAGATTCGTACACAACAGTATTTGAACTATTCATATGTATGAATATACGATCATACTGTACAATCGTGCATGCTCAAAATTGAAAATTTTAGTTTTCTAAATGGTTTTTCATGTCTTTTGTATAAAATGTCCATTAAAGATTGACGTTAAAAAATCATCTTCTATCTTTGCTTTCTGAATTTTGAAGGGCAATTGAAGGAGAGAGTGTGAGACAGTGTTTGAGAGAGATTTCTTACTAGTTGAGTGTAAAGGGTTCACAAGGTTACTCGAAGGTAAGGATCTCTGTATGTGATTGAGTTTTTCACTCTTCCTCTTATCTTTCAAGATTGATCGTGAGAAGATCTTTTGAGAAGATCTTATTTTCTACTGACACTTGGAGAGTGTAAATACCTGACGGTTCTCTGTCGACAACTTGGAGAGTGTGAAATGATGAAGGTACTCTGCCTATACTTGGAGGATGTGAAAGGACAAAGGTCCTATATCGACACTTAGTGGGTGTGAAATGATGACGGTTCTCTGTTGTACTGGGGATTGGTGGAAGAGAGTTCTGTAAATGCTTCTCCAACTTACTATAGGGGCAAAAGGAGAGTCACTTTGATAATAATACAAAACCTAAAGAGGGAATCTTCAGGGAGTGGATGTAGGTCGTGTTTGATCAAACCACTATAAATCTTAGTGTCATTTTAATTTTTCGCTGCTTACTTATTACAAGTTTTAAATTTTGTGGTTAAAAATTTTACTTTCAATATTTCAATTAACTTGCTATGAATCATTAGCCGGTTTCAAATTTTTAATCCAAGAAGTAATTTTTTAAAATTACTAATTCCCCCCTTCTTAGTTAGCCTTGGGACATAAGCTTAGGTTTAACAACCTATTCTAGATTCAATAAGAATCAACAAGTGGTATCAGAGCTTTATTTCAGAAACATTAGTTTAAACTACTTTTTAATAAACGAGCATGGCTATTTTCAGAAACTGGAATACACCTAAAGGGCATTCGATCACTAGACCACCTTTATTTGATAACATTCCTTTCAATTTTTAGAAAACGCGCATGTCTACATTTTTATAGTCACTAGATTATCGTATGTGGATCTTCGTACAAGAGGGGTATACAAAATAAACTAGATTAGTTGATGGCGTTCGAGTTGAAATATTCTTTGCAAATTGGATTGTAGAAGAATATAACTTAGCACAACTAAATGCAAAATATTTAAATAGTTTCTTTTGTGCACTTAAGTTAGAAGATTATATGCAGGTTTCCACTTACAAAAATGGAAATGACATATGGGATAGACTTTGTATTACTTATGTAGAGACAAATGAAGTAAAGTAATATGTACTAAATATCTTATTACATGATTATGAATTATTTTCCATGAAACCAAATGAATCTATTTTTGAAATCTATATAAGATTTACTCAAATTATCACTTCGTTACATGCTTTAGGTAAAAAACTAACGAACACTGAAATGGTTAATAAGATTCTTCATTATTTGCATACTATATATGATGCTGAAATAATTATAATTATAGAGTCTAAAGATTTGAATATTTACTCTATTCATAATCTTCTTGGTTCAATAAATGCCTACAAGTAGGGAGTGAGTCAAAAGAAGATTGATGCAGGTGAACAACGAAAGAAGAAGAACATTGTATTGAAAGTGGAGGAGTTGGAGAGTGATCTATCGCAACCTGAGGATGAAGATGATATTGCTTTAATGACTAGAAAATTTAGAAGCTTTCTAAATAGCAATCAAAAGAGACGCCAACAGTGGAATAGAAGTAAATTTAATAAGAATGCTAAGTTTTTAAATGATGAAATCTATTATAAATGCAGTAAACCTAGATATATAAAATTGATTTGCCCAATCCTAAAAGACACTCCCAACAAGGAGAAGATAGAGGAAAAACCAAATGTGAAGAAGGGCAAGAAAAGATTCCAAAGAGATTTTTTTACGGACTCGGCTTTGAATTCATCAAAAACTAGAAAGGAAGAGGAAGTACCAATTTTTGCTTAGTGGTCGATAATCTTGATCAGTCAGAACAAGAAGAGATATGTGCCTTAGCTTATGCTGAATTGTTAAAAGTTTCTGAAAGAATTCATGATGCTTATAGGAAGCTAAAAAAATGCATGCTAGTCTGAATTTAGAATTACAAGAATTACAAAGATAATATGAAATCCTTAGGAAAGATCATGCATTGATAGATAATAACCACATGAGCTTACTTGATGAATTTGATGACTTGAATAAGAAGAAGGAAATTTTAAAATCATCCTATGCTCAATTGGAAAAGGATTTTAAAAAATTTAAGGATAAATCAGAGAATAGAGAGCATTATATAAATTTTGATAAATATGTACTAGAAGATTTGAACATATTTTAGAAATTGAATGTGCAAGCTGTTGAGGAAAATAGGAAACCATCAAAACTTAAAGATTTAACTAATCCTATTTTGTATCCAAAATTTTTAAAACTTAAGAAGAGAAAAATTTATTATAGAAAATTAAGAAACTCAATTCCTGGAGTTAAATGTTATTCTTGTGGCATGTTTGGACATATAACACACACTAGTTCTTTGGATAGAAAAACTTATTTAGTGTGGAAACCAAAGATGCATAAATCTAGACATATCAATCATGCATTTAGTTTTATTTTGTGAAAAGGCGAACCCAAACATATTTGGGTTCCCAGGTCTATCATTAAACGTCTGGTTTGAATTCTAGAGAGAGAATCTTCTTCCTGGTCTTCGAAATCGGATTTCACGGGCTTTTCCGCGATCGATGGTGACTGTGCCGGTGGATCATCGGCATCTTCGGCCGGTATCCATGATTGTTCCGCGATCATCTGGTTCTCTTCGGTCCAGCGATAGGAAATCTAATGGAATAGTGATTCGGGAAGGAGGCAAGCCGGTAAGCCGTCAAGAACCTGTTGAAGGTAAAGGAAAGAATGTGATGATGGATGAATTGGATGCATGAGTAGATACGATTGTTCAAGATCTACCTGGTTTGATGAATGTTGAATCTTCGGCCTCTCAGAATTTGGTTTTACGGGTGAGAAATTTCTCTGAGGTTCTTGATGCAAAAAAAGTGCGTAACTTGGGGGATGGAGATGCTTCTCTGGAAACCCGGAAGGAAGATAATGTGAAAAATATGGGTGAAGTTATTGAGGCTTGGTCGAAACCGAAAGCAATCAAGATTGCTTTTGACAAAGATCTGTTGCAGTTCTCTGAGGATGGTGTGGCTGTAAAACTGAATGCGGAAAGGGAAGCTGAGAATGTTAGAGTTTTGAAGAATTCTATTGTTCTCAAAGTTCTGGGGAATGGAATTCCATTCTCTGTTTGCAGCTCGAAGCTAAGAAGATAATGGAACCAATATGGCAAATTTCATTTGACCTCAATTGGAATGGAATGGATACTCTGTTCGTTTAATTCGTGTGAGGTGGTTGATGAAGTTTTGAATGGAGGCCCATGGTATGTTATTGGATTAATTGTTGGAATGGATAGGTGGACTCCTGCTTTTGATCCAAATTCGTTCAAGGGTATATCGGCACCTATGTGGATCCGTTTACCTTGCCTACCTCTATATTGCTAGGATGAAGATAGCATAGCTAGAATTGCTTCTTGCTTTGGATCTCCGATGTATGTAGACGGGAATACATTCCGTTGGAGTAAACGTGAATTTGCACGTGTTTGTGTGAGAATTGATTTAGAGAAAAAACTTTTGAATGGTACATGGGTTGAAGGTTCGGCTTGGAGATTTTTCCAAAGGGTGGAATATGAAAAAATTGATCTTATGTGCTACCAATGCGGAAGGGTAGGCCATGATCTGAAGACTTGTCCAGAGAATGTCAAGATAGTGACTAAAGATCAGTCATTGAAGAACATGGGATAAGATAATGGGCAGGAAAATTGTGTGAAACATGATAATGAGCATTCGGTGGAGAGCACTGAATATGGTCCTTGGATTCAAGTCCAATTCAAGAACAGAAGAGGTAGAAGAAGTAATGCAGTTAAAAATTATGAGCAGAATATTGGAAGGAAGACAGAACTGAAAAATTCCGCTGGTCAGATGGATATTCGGTTTGAAGAAGTCCAGGAGAAAGTTCAGGATGAATGCAATAGTAACAAGGCGGCTGAAGTCCCTGGAAAAACTGCTGTAACTGGTATGTTCAAACAATCAACGAATCGGTTTGCAGTTTTGGTTGAGGAGAATGATAATGAATCTTTGGTTAAAGATGTTAGTAATGACAAGGTGGTTGACAAAGGCATGGAAATTATGGAACCAAAGGTAAACTTTGATATGAATTATGGTAGTGAAGATGTCAAGGTTAAACTAGCCAAAGAATTGAAGTCATTGGGACCTGTGAATAGTGAGAAGAAGAAGAGGAAGGGAAGGTTGAACCCCAATAGTGGGGGAAGATCTTCTATACCTTGTTAATTATGTCTACAATTCTATTTTGGAATTGTAGGGGAGCGAGAAAGAAAGAGGCTTCCCTGTATCTTATGGAAATGGTTAGAGATGAGAATGTTTTCTTTATTGGGCTTATGGAGACAAAGATGTCTAACATTGGTAGAATGGAGGTGGATTGCCTTTTGGGCAATGAGTGGGATTACTTTCACCAACCTGCTGTTGGGACTTCTGGTGGTATTTTGGTTTTGTGGAAAATAATGTTGGTGTCTTTTGAGGTTTGTGAAGCCTCTTCTCAATTGATTATTGGTAATCTTTCGATTCCTTGCTTAGGAATGTGGAAGATTGCTACGGTTTATGGAAGCCGTTGCAACAAGGAGAGAGTGATCTTTGGAGTCAATTGGAGAGGAGCATGGAGAATTCTAGTCCTTCCATTATTGGGGGAGACTTTAATTGTATTCTAAACAAAGAGGAGAAGAGAGGTGGTAAGAGGTTCCTTTTTTCCAAGGGACCGAGAGATATGAAGAGCTTCATGGTAAATTCAGACTTCCATGACATTGGAATTATTGAGCCAAGATACACATGGTGTAACAACAAAGAAGGTAACTCTCAGATATGGGAGAGGTTAGACAGATGTATTTTAAACGCCTTGGCTATGCAGAAGCTTCTTTGGCAGTAAACAGGCATTTGGCGAGGATGGCGTCTGATCACTGTCCAATTATGCTCAAGAAGGATGATAGAATACGATTTAAGCCGAGAACAATAAAGTTTGAAGATACATGGAGATCCTACCCGGCGGCTAAAAGCATAGCTTATCATTCCTGGAAGAAGCATGATGAAGGTAATGAGTATGAAGTCTTAAGGAAAAAACTTAATCGTACTCTAAAATCCTTGCTTTTTCTGGAGTAGAAATAAGTGCAAGGATTTGAATGCTTTAAAGGAAAATTTGAAGAAAGAGATCCTTGAATTGCAAAACAAAGAAGCTTTGAGTAATAATTGGTCTACTGAAGACTTGTTTGTACTTAGAAACAAGGTTCATCAACTCAATATCACTATGAGAAGACTTTCTACATGGTGGAATCAAAGGGCCAAGGCTAGGTGGCATGAGGAAGGCAATACAAATTCTAAGTTGTTTCATAATTTTGTGACATCCAGAAGAAATGGGAACCGTATTTTCCAGGTCAAAGATGAAGCTAATAAGGTGCATGTGGATGAGGATCAAATTGAGAAAGTCTTCACCAAATTCTTTGAGAAGAAGTGGGAATATAGGGAATGTGAAGTCACGGGTTGGCCTCATATTATGGAAAATCAGAAGTTGAATGCTGAAGACATGGAATTATTAAATGCTGAGTTTACTGAAAATGAGCTGTAGACTGCGGTATTCCAGCAAGGGAACAACAAGTCGCCTGGTGCAGATGGTGTGACTTCTTCATTCTACAAAAGCTATTGGAATATCATATGGGATACTCTTTGGAAGGCTGTTAGAAATTTTTTCAATTCAAGCCATATGAATATGGAATGGAAGGACACGTTGATTGTCCTAATCCTAAAATAAGGAACTCGTTGTTTCCTTCCAATTATAGGCCCATTAGCCTTTGTCAAACCAATTATAAAATTGTGGCTACTATGATTGTTAATAGATTGAAAAAGGGAATGGCTATAATGATCTCTGAAGAACAAGTTGCCTTCATACATGGCAGATCTATTGCTGAACATTGTTTGCTTGCTCAGGAGATTTTCCACAAGTTTAAGATTTCAAAAAATAAGAAGGGAATGATGGCCGTTAAGCTTGATCTGGAACAAGCTTACGATAGCATGGGGTGGACTACTCTTCGTCATATTTTGAGATGGTATGGATTTCCTATTGCTTTCTCTAATCTTATCTTGGAATGTGTTGTAGATGTGAGATTCTCCATCATTATTAATGGGAAGAACTCGGAATGGATCAATTCTCAGAGTGGATTTCGTCAGGGATGTCCACTCTCACCTTATTTTTTCATCATGTGTTTCCAATTGATTACTAATTCTTTGGAGCTAAAAGGGAAAAGCCTTGGCATTCAAATTTCAAGCGGTGAGCCAAAGATTACGCATTTATTCTATACAGATGACGCTCTTATCTTTTCTCAAGCATCGATTGAGTTGGCTAGAAATATGAAGACTATTGTGAAGAAGTTTTGTAAGTGGACTGGGCAGAGGATTAATATCGGAAAATCTCAATTGCTGTTTGGGAAGGTTGTTAACCATCGGATGAGGAGGAAGATTGGCAGGCTTCTTGGGTTTAAGATTGTAAGGGAAATGAGATACTTAGGAGTTAAAATCTCACTTGAAAGAATTAAGATGGCTGATTATCAAGATGTTCTTAGTAATGCCAAGGAAAGACTTAATGCTTGGAGTAGGAAATCCTTATCTTTGGGAGGAAAATTGATTCTTGTTGAAAGCTCTTTGTTTTCTATGGAAAACTTTCTTATTACTCATTCCTTGGTACCTAAGAAGCTTTTACATGAATTGGAGAAGCTTTGTAGAAGTTTTATTTGGAATAATAAAGATGGCACTAGGGGGACGCATTACATTGCTTGGAATGATATTTGCAAGCCTAGTAGTATGGGAGGTTTGGGCTTACACTCGACTTTACAGAGAATCGGATCTTTAAGATCCAAAGTGACATGGAATTTTATTCAAAAGCCTGGTTCTTTATTTCACCGTGTCATGGAGAGTAAGTATAGGAATAATGTAATGAGTGGAGTTCATAGGAATAACAGCTCAAATGCTTGGAGAATCCTACTGGATAGCGGCAAGAATTTGAAGATGGTTGTTCGTTGGAAGGTGGGGAAAGGAGATAAAATCAGCATCCTAAATGACACTTGGGTGCTTGATAGATGTTTAAGTTGTTGGCCTACTTTTGTGGACAGCGATTTTCTGGAAGGTATGAATGTGCAGCAATTGATTCTAGATAATGGTAGGTGGAATTATGATTTGTTACAAAGAGCTTTTCACTCTCATTTAGTCTCTGTAATCACTCAAATTCCTATTTAATATAATGAGGAGGATCGCATGGAGCTGCTGAAGTTTGGTTCGGGGAAAACAATATCTGCCATGGTTTATGAACAAATGTGGCTCAACAGTTGCAATATGGAGGACGTGGACTATTTCAGCTGGGTGAAGAAATTGAAGCTGAGCAAGAATATTGAATTGTTTTGGTGGAGACTTGGTAAATCAGCCATACCAACCAATATATTCCTTGTGAATCGTAAAATTTCAGATTATGGCCTTTGTCCTAGAGGCTGTCAAGTTGATGAAACGTATGAACACATTATGGTGAAATGCAAATATTTGGTTGATATAATTCTGAAGTTGAGGGAATGGGGAATTTCTATTCCCAATTATCATTCACTGGACTGTTGCTTGGAGAACTTAAGGAAGCTGTCTGTTAAGAATCCTGGGATTGTTCGGTTGTATTGCTCTGTGGTTTACTATTCTTGGAGAAGTCGTAATGATATTAAACATGGTAAGAATGCTATGCCGTGTTCTGTTATTGCTGCTAATGCCCTGTTTTATGCTATCTCCAAATCTAGTCCATTTCTTTCTTGCTGGGGTACTAATCTCCCTAGGGAGTCCCAAAGAACTTGGTACCCTCCACCGAAAGAATGGATCAAGGTAAATGTAGATGAATCCTTGACAAGTTCTAATTTGGCTGGCATTGGAGGAATCTTTCGGGACTACAAAGGAAGATTTATTAGTGCTTTTGGAAAAAATGGAATGCATTGGGATATTGGTCATCTTGAACTAAAAGCAGTCCTCACGGTTAGAGAATTTTTGAAGAACTGGATGCTAGAATGTAAAGGGCTGATCATAGAAATTGATAATGTGAATATCATCAAATTCATTCAGAATTCTTTGAAGGATAATAAGGAGAATGTGGGTAAGTAGCCGCATCAGAATTTCTGTTTTTTACATGATTTTAATAAGGTTGTCTTTCTCCATGCTTCTAGGAATTGTAATAGAGTAGCAAATTGTTGTACTACTATGGCTTTGGAGAATAGTTTTTTCTTTGATAGTTCTTCTTTTGATCATATTCCTTCCTTGTTGCTAGACTTAATCAAGGAAGAATGTGATCCCCTTATTACTTGTACTTAGCTTCTTTTTTGGTTTTAATGCTAATTGATGCATTTCTTTCAAAAAAAAAATAATTTTGTAGGGACGCTCTCATATAAGACCTCATGAGAGCATTTGGTACCTAGATAGGAGTTGCTCAAAGCATATGACTGGAGAAACTAAGCAATTTATATTGTGGAAGCTAGAAGTGGATGTAGGGTTATAATTGAAGATAACACCGTTAGAAAAGTGGTATAATTAGGTATGATTGGTAACTTACAAATTTTTTTCATTGAAAATGTGCTACTTTTAGAAAGCTTAAAGCATAATATTTTGAGTACTAGCCAGCTATGTGATAAAGGATACATTATAAAATTTTTTCCTTCTAGCTACATATTAAGCCTAAATGGCAATGATATTTTACATGAATTAAGGATAAATAATATTTATATGCTAGATTTAAATTATATAAATATTTCTAATACTTTATATTTGAAAACTATTTCTAATGAATCATCAGTATGGCATAGGAGATTTTATCATTCTAGCATGAAAAACCTTAGGAAAATTACCCAAAAGGATTTGGTTAGAGGTGTACCAAAATGAGACTTTACTAAGGATCACCTTTGCGATGCATGCCAATTAAGAAAATAAGTGAAGTCCTCTTTTTAGTCCAATAAGGATCTTAGAACTAGTAAATCTTTGGAGATTTTACAAATGAATCTTTTTGGACCTATTGGAACTATAAGTCTAGGAGGGAAGGTATACGATTTTGTGATTATTGGTGATTTTTTTAGATTCACTTAAGTTAAATTATTATATCATAAGAGTGAATCATTTGAAGAGTTTAGAGATTTTTTGACTTGGATTCAGAGGAAACTACGATGTGAGATTCTAATAATCCAAAGACATCATGGTGGATAATTTGAAAATGAGAGATTTGAAGAATTTTGTAAAAAAAGGAATTGATCATAATTTTTCTGCACCTAAACTCCCTCAATAGAATGGGGTAGTCAAAAGAAAGAATAGAACATTAATAGAAGCCGCTCGAGCCATGTTGGCAGAATATTCACTTCCTAAATATTTTTGGGCTGAAGCGATTAGCACTGCATGTTATGTTCTGAATAAGGTGAATATTATATCAAAATTAAATAAAACACCCTATGAGCTTCTTAAGGGGAGAACACCTAATCACATTTGCATGTTTTTGGATGTAAGGTGTTCATTCATAATAATGAAAAATCTACCTTAGGAGGACTTGATCCAAAATCAGATGAAGGAATTTTTCAAGGATACTCTAGTGTTGAAAAATCTTATAGAGTATTTAAGAAATGAACTTTGATAATTGATGAGACCACACATTTTGTATTTGATGAATCTAAAATTTTGGAAGAGCCAATTTTGGAAGATGATGAAATAAAAAATAACTTCCAAAGGATTGAGAAAGTTAATTTGGAAAAAAATTTAGAGTTAGAAAACCCGATACCTAGATATTTGAGATTTTCTAAAAACTATCCTAAGAAATTGATTTTAGGTGAACCTAGTGAGGGTGTTAGGACTAGGCATGGACTAAGCAAGGAAGTCAATCATTCTTCTTTTATATTAATGATAGAACCCATAAACGTAAATCAAGCACTTTCGGATGAATTTTGAATTTTGGCAATAAAAGAAGGATTAAATCAATTTATGAGAAAAGATGTTTGGGAATTAATTGCAAGGCCAAAGAATCAAAGTATAGTTAAAAATAAGTGGTTATTCAAAAACAAAATGAACAACTCAGGTGTTGTTACTAGAAATAAGGCTAGATTGATGGCTAAGTGGTATAATCAGATTGAAGGGATTAATTTTTAGGAGACTTTTGCCTCTATTGCGAGACTTGAGGCAATTAGGGTTTTGTTAACCTTTGTCTATTTTAGAGGATTCAAATTATTTCAAATGGATATTAAAAATGTCTTTTTAAATGGGGTGATTCAAGAGGATGTTTTTGTTGAACAGCCTTCAGGTTTTGAAAATTCAAAATATCTAAATCATATTTTTAAATTGAAAAAGTCATTATATGAATTAAAACAGACACCTAGGGCTTGGTATGAGAGATTGAACACTTTCCTACTTGAGAGATCTTTTGAAAAAGGAAGTATGAATGCAACTCTCTTTTTGAAGAAATTGGGAGATGATATACTATTATACAAATTTATATTAATGATATCATCTTTGGATCTACAAATAAAAATATTTGTGATTATTTTTCTAAATTAATGAGTAGTGAATTTGAGATGAGTCTAATGAGAGATTTGAATAACTTTTTAAGTTTTAGCATTAAGTAAACTAAGGAAGGAAAATTTTTTAGTCAGTCAAAGTATATTAAGGACATCCTCAAAAAGTTTGAAATGAACATTGCTAAACCTATTAGTACACCTATGAGTTTCTCAGTTCAATTGGATAAGATCTGAAAGGGAAAATATGTTAATCAAAAGAAATTTAGGGAAATAATTAGATCTTTGCTTTACTTGACTGCTAGTAGACCCGATATTATATTCAGTATTTGTTTGTGTGCTAGATTTCAATCAGATCCAAAGGAATCACATTTGATAGTAGTAAAAAGGATTTTGAGATATCTTTTGAGAACTCAAAACTTAGGTATTTGGTATCCTAAATTTAGCTCTTCATTTAAAATAATTAAATGCTCAGATTCTGACTTTACATGTTATAGGGTTGATAAAAAGAGTACTTCTATTCTTTAGTTTTTCGATCCAGAAGAAAATAGAAATTTCTAGCCCTATCTACTGTCGAAGCTGAATACATTGCCTTAGGAAGTTATGTGGCACAAGTTTTTTGGTTGAAATAACAGTTGATTGACTTAGGATTAATAATAGGGACAGTTCCAATTTATTATGATAACACTAGTGCCATTTACATTTTAAAGAATCTTATTCAATATTCTATAACCAAATATATAGACATAATGCATCATTTCATAAGGGATCATGTGTCCAAATGAGAAATTGAATTGAATCATGTTTCCATTGAAACTTAACTTGCAGATATTTTTTTACAAAACCACTAGCTTTTGATACCTTTAGCACATTAAGAACAAGGTTAGGTGTTATTGATCTTAAAGCTTAATTAAAATTTTATGCAAACTTGATATGTGTCTTTGTGTATTTTCTATTTTTGTATTTTATGAGCTTATTTATGTTTGTGATTTTATATTTTTGTTTTATATTTTGTGTGATTTTGAAATTTTTGCACATTGAAATTCTTATTTTTGATCAATCATGCAAATTTTTCTAAGTATTCTATTCGTACTAGACAATATTATTTTCATCCTGTACAAATTCTGTAGCCTTTCAATCATTACTTTTAAACTGTTTGCTTATCATTTTATTTTTCCAATACATTTTATATTGTATGATCTCTATATCACATCCCGGACGATGTGTATTCTTTCATATGTACGCAGCTAGATGGTTATTCGGGAAGAATCAGTTATTATAATTGATCGTATGTATGAACTGCTAGTTTGTATATACAAACCATGTGTCATTCAATATGGGAGATGAATCTAACTGTCATTAAAATGATCTTAAATAATCAATCATCCTAGACGAACACCTGTTTGTCTGTATGATTATATGGTCAAAAAGCTTATACGAAAGGATGCCTCGTAACATGTGTGATTATGAAAAGTTATTTTATTTCAATCACATTCGGTCATACATACAAAATTTATTTTTGTACTTATGAACCCATGAATCGTACCGTAAGAACCTCTTTTCGTATGTATGAAAGATCAATTTTCCTTAAATAGGAGGGCTTTGGAATTCATTTTCATTCACTTCAATAGCCTTTTCCAATCCTTCAAATCTTAGTAATGGCCAGTTCTAGCAAGAGGGGTAGACTCATTAAGTGTTCATCTTCTAGGGGTAGAGACGACAACTTTCTATCCAGGGCTAACGAGGAATCTTTTATTAGGTTTGTTTATGAAATAATTACACCTTTTAGAATCCTACTTCAAGATAGTATCTATTTTCAAGTGATGCCCCTTTTCGGTACCACCCAATTTACATTTATTCTGACCCTGATTCATGCCTATAACAAAGAGGCCTTCCACTACTTTCTAGCAAACATGTCTTTTAGTGAGATGAGAGTAGGATTAGTTCTTATGTACTGAAAAAGAGGGTAAAAATAACTAAGGAAGATTTTGGAACCATTTTGCACTTAAGGACTCAGGGAGTTAGAGCCCACACTTTGACTTCTATATTTGATTTTGATTGGACTGAAATAAATAAAGTTAGTAGAGGGATTGAATAAGTATGTAATTTGCCTAGGGTCTCTACTTTGAACCAAAATACAAGGATCATCCAGCATTTCCTCAGAACCTCCATAATTCCTAAAGCTGGTAACCATATTATTATTACTCCTTTTTTATCCACTGTCATATATCTTATCATGACTGGACAAATAATTGATGAAGCCCAACTTATTATTGATTATATTCACAGACTTTTTGATATTAGATATGTCTCACATATGAGAAAGAAGAACATTGCTTTAGGATACCTAGTGACCTATTTCCTTGAGAAGAAGTATAGTCTTGTTCATCCTGACCCTCAATTTGAAATGCCTTACTTCACTGATTCTTCATTTCAAGCACTTTTTTGGAGAGATGATATAAGTAAGGATTCTGAGGGAGAAGAGGGAGCACCTGCACCTGCACTTGCGCCTGCTCATGGACCTAACTTTTAGGAGATTGTCCGACATGTTGACCGACTAGAGAGTCATTTTTATCAGTGCTTTGATCAAATTCAGACTCACCTACACCAGCATGCTGCACAATACCAGTAGGACATGGGTTGGATTTGAGGTCAGTTTGACTCAATGAATGCCAACATGGCTATGATGAATAGTTATTTTTCTATCTTCAACTAGCCACCTCCTCCAGACCAAGGAACCTTATATTTATAGATATACTTCTTATTTGTTATCTTTGCTAGTCCTTAGTGATGTGATGTGATAATTTCAGTGTTTTCTATATTTGTGTTTGTTATTTGTGCTTGTTATTTCTTTTATGGTCAAATATATTTATTTGATAACAAATGTGTTTTGTTGTATCACTTATTTTATTTGATATCAATAAAAAATGTCTTATTTGTTTTAGTTGATTTTGTTCTCTGTTTGAAATGTTAGTTAGCCTATATGATAATCCTGACTTAATTGATCTAAAAATTGTTAGAATATGAACATCAATATAAAAATTAATTTCATTAAGAAATCTATTTTTTCAAAAAAATATAAGTTAAGCTATAACTCGATCAAGTTAAGGCTATCAATCTCATATTTTTTTAGGCATACATAATTTTAATATTATTATTGCAAATTTGATATCTTATTATTTTTTATTTCTCTTTTAAATGTAATTACCTTTGTACTTAGAAAAAAGTTTAAGTTTTTAGATTATTGATTTTAGAAAGATCAATTAAAAAATGGAGAAATGTACAAATGTAAAAAAATTAAAAAAATTGCGTAGTGGTTCACAAATTGAAAAGAGGCACAAAATTAGCCCAAACATAAAAAGATGCATAATGTATGCCATAAATAATTGAAAAGATGAACAATGTCGCCAAACAATTTTATTAAAAATGTTTTTTCCTATATCATTTAATCTTCAATTTCAAATCAATCTAATGTTCAATTATATTTTGTATTGGAATTAGACTTTAATTAATCTTCATTTCATCACTTTTGCCATGATAAAAAAGGGGGAGATTGTTGAGATAGTTGGTTCATAGTTTTGCATGTTTGATATTCCTGCAACTTGTATATTTTTTATGATTCCGAATATTATTGATTTGATTATTATTTCTCCTAACATATTTTGGAAGAATTATTTTGCTCTTGTGTGTACTAATATTTTAGGGAAATCATGCTCCGAATTATTGAAAACTTTAAATCAATATCAGTTTAAAGTTTATTGTAATTAAAGCTTGTATTTTCCATTTTATTGAGTTTGAGAGAGTGCGATTGTAATTAAGTAATTGAGAACACAGAGATCAGGGGAGAGTTTAAAATTTATATTTTTAAAATAATCGTACAATACGATATCCCTTTGTACGGGATGATCTGGTCAGTTATTTTTTCCTAATGAGCAGTTAAACGAATAGAATTGAAAATATTTTTTCTAAGTATAGATCATACAAGAAGATCTCAATTTTCATACAGGGATGAACGCCTCTGTTATGTTCTCGCATGAAGATCATACAGGATGAACTCAGTCTTTGTAAAGTGATGAATGTCTCTATTTTGTTCTCACATGAAGATCGTATGGGATGATCACATCTTTGTACTGGAACGAACGCCTCTATTTTATTCTTACATAAAGATAATAAGGTATGATCTCAGTCTTCGTACATTGATGAACGCCACTATTTTGTTCTCACATGAAGATCGTACGGGATGATCTCATCTTCATACAGGGATGAACACCTCTATTTTGTTCTTACACGAAGATTGTATGGGACGATCCCAGTCTTCGTACAGGAAAGAATGCCACTATTTTGTTCACAAAAAGTTTTATTTTCTAAGTATGGATCATACGAGATGATCCCTGTTTCATACAAGGACAAACATCTCAGGTCTATTCTTGCTCATTTCATCCTGATGTTTCGTACAGACAAAATTTAAAAATTTTCTAACTATTTATCGCGGACAAACTTAGTTTGTGCCGGATAATGATCACATATGAAATGATTTTGTATCGATTCACAATAGGTTCATATGCAACAGTAGTTGAACTGTTGGTACGTATGAACATACGATCATACTTTATGATCGTATACGCTCAAAATTTAAAAATTCAATTTTCTAGACAGTTTTTCATGTCTTTTGCATAAAAGGACCATTAAAGACTAACGTTAAAAGATCATCTTCTATCTTGGCTTCATGAATTTTGAAGGGTAATTGAAGAAGTGATTGTGAGAGAGTGTTTGAGAGAGATTCTTTGCCAGTGGAGTGTAAAGGGTTCACAAGGTTACTAAAAGGTAAGGATCTCTGTGTGTGATTTGAGTTTTTTACTCTTCCTCTTATCTTTCTAGAATGCTCATTAGAAAATCTTTAAAGAAGATCCAATTCTCTGCCGACATATAGAGAGTGTAAAAAACCGATGTTTCTCTGCCGACACTTGAAGGGTGTGAAAGGATGAAGGTACTCTTCTTATACTTGGAGGGTGTGAAAGGACAAAGGTACTCTGCCTACACTTGGAGGGTGTGAAAGGATGAAGTTTCTTTGCCTACACTTGGAGGGTGTGAAAGGATGACGGTACTCTACCGTACTGGGGATTTTTGGAAGGGAGTTATGTAAAGGCTTATTCGCCTTACTATGGGGGCAAAAGGAGAGTCACTTTGGTAATAGTGCAATATCTGAAGAGGGAATCGTCAGAAAGTGGATGTAGGTCATGTTTGACCAAACCACTATAAATCTTTTTGTCATTTTATTTTTTTGCTGCTTACTTATTACAAGTTTTAAATTTTATGGTGAAATATTTACTTTCAATATTTCAATTAACTTGCTACGAAACATTAACTGATTTCAAAGTTTTAATCCAAGAAGTAATTTTTTAAAATTACCAATTCACACCCCCTTTTGGTTATCCTTGGAACATAAGCTTAGGTTTAACAACCTATTCTAGATTCAACAAGAATCAACAAACTTCATTAGGTTATTTGTCAAACCAATCAACTCAATGATTAAAATATTCCATAGTGGTCAACACTTCTCTTAAACCCATTCCCTCCAAAGCTCTTTGCATAATCTACCTAAGCCAACTCTAATAGACTCTTTAGCCTTCCTTAAAAAAGGCCCAAGCTATGCTTGGCTAGAAATGACAAAAAATGGTCCAACTCTCATGTGGAGCCACCCAATAGCAATGAGGCTTAACCAGCCTTTAGTTTTCACAATTATTCCTTAATTAATCAGACAAAATCAAGAAAGTAATTAAGGATGATTGATACGATCACATCGTCCCGGATGATTGCAGGATTGGCCAGGACGATCTATTCAAAAACCCTTAGTTACTCCTTGACGATTACCATCAGCCAGCACAAATTCAGGGCGATGCTCTAGATGATTTTCCTCTGATTTGAACTGATCGGACTGGACGGTCATGATATCATCCAGGATGATCAAGCTAATTTTCAATCATCCAGTTTGCATTCAGGGCGATGCCCTGGCTGATCTCATGGGATTTGTACTGATCGGCCTGGATGATTTCCATATCGTCCTGGACGATATTATCGGCAACTTACAATTAATGAGCTCCTTTGAAGCTGTTCTATTTAAGAGCTCTTGTCCAAACATTTTTATGATCCTTGGCTGCTGTCTTGACCTGAGAAAACCTAAAGGAGAGAGAGAGAGGGAGAGAGAGAGAGAGAGGATCTTATGAGGGGAGCTTGTGAGGGGATTCACAAGGGTTGCTCCAAGCATTGTTCAACTTCTTCTTCCCTAGAGTCTCTTGTCCTTGGAAGGGTTGGGAGAGGTAAGTTCCAGCAAGCGATCGAGGTTCTCTGCCTACTTCAGGAGGAAGCAAAAGGAGGAAGGTTCTCTACCTTGTCGGGTGTGGCAAAAAGAGGTGTTTGTAAAGGCTTCTCCACCTAGCTGTGTGGGCTAAAGGAGAGTCACGATTGTAGTACAATACTCGGAGGGCTCCTCCGGGGAGTGGACGTAGGTCGGGTTGACCTAACCACTATAAACCCTAGTGTTCTTGTTTTTACTGCTTCCGCATTTATTTCTTCCGTACGTTATTTCTTTGTGGTGATTTAGTTTGTATTTGTGCTTTGCCTAAAGATTTTGTTTTTAAATACCAATTCACCCCCCCTCTTGGTTAGCCTTGGGCCAGTTCTCTAGGGCTTAACATCCCTAACAAACTTTCAGTGGAGTTAGAAGGATTAACAAGGTTACTCAAAGGTAAGGATCTCTATGTATGATATGACTTTTTCACTCATCCTTTTGTCTTTCTAGATTACTCGTGAGAAGATTTTTAAAGAAGATCTAGTTCTCTATCGACACTTGGAGAGCATAAATAGCCGAAGGTACTCTGCCTACACTTGGAGGGTATGAAAGGATGAAGGTACTCTGCCTATACTTGGAGGGTGTGAAAGGATGAAGGTACTCTACCTGCACTTGGAGGGTGTGAAAGGATGAAGGTACTCTACCTGCACTTGGAGGGTGTGAAAGGATGAAGGTTGTTTGCCTACACTTGGAGGGTGTTAAAGGATGATGGTACTCTATCACACCGGGGGTTGGTGGAAGAGAGTTTTATAAAGGCTTCTCTGCCTTGTTGTGGTGGCAAAAGGAGAGTCATTTTAGTAATAGTGCAATACCTAAAGTTGGAGGCTTCAAGGAATGGATGTAGGTCGTGTTTGACCGAACCACTATAAATCATTTTGAAATTTTATTTTCTGTTGCTTACTTACTGCAAATTTATTTTTGTGGTTGAACAATTTTCTTTCAAATTATTTCAATTAAATTGCTACAAATTGTTAACTTGTTTTGAATTTTTAAAATCCAAGAAGTAATTTTTAAAATTACCAATTCATCCACCCTCTTGGTTAGCTTTGGGACATTAGTTTAGGTTTAACAACCTATTTTAGATTCAATAAGAATCAACAATTTGTATCTGAGCTTTGTTTCAAAACTATAAGTTTAGACTACTTTTTGATAAACGAGCATCGCTACTTTTTGAAATCAAAACACACCTAAAGTGTATTCGATCACTAAACCTCCTTTATTTTATAACAGCCATTTCAATATTTGGAAAACATGCATATCTAAATTTTAACAGTCATTAGATTATCGTTTGTGGATTTTAGTTCAAAAAGGGTATACAAAACCAACTAGACTAGTTGATCGTATTAGAGTTGGAACACCCTTTGCAAATTGGACTGTAGAAGAATGTGACTTAGCACAACTTAATGCCAAATATTTAAACATTTTCTTTTTTGCACTTAAGTTAGAAGACTACGTGCAATTTTCCACTTGCAAAAGTGGAAAGGATATATGGCATAGACTTTGTATCACTTATGAAGGGACTAATGAAGTAAAGCAATCTAGATTAAACATTTTATTACATGATTATGAATTATTTCATATGAAATCCGATGAATCTATTTCTGGCATGTACCTAAGATTCACTCAGATAGTCAATTCTTTGCATGCATTAGCTAGGAAACTAATGAATGTTAAAATGGTTCATAAAATTCTTTGTTGTTTGCCCACTATTTATAATGCAAAAATAATTGCTACTACAGAGTCTAAAGATCTAAATATTTACTCTATGGATAATCTTCTTGGATCACTAATTGCTTACGAGCAAGGAGTGAGTCAAAGAAAGGTTGATGTAGGAGAACAACAAAAGGAGAAGAACATTGCATTGAAAGTGGAGGAGTCAGAGAGTGATTTATCACAACTTTTGGATGTGGATGAAAATGCCTTGATGACTAGGCAAATTAGGAGCTTTCTTAAAAGGAAGCAGAGGAGACGCCAATAGTGGAACATAGGTAAATTCAATAAGAATTTTAAGGTTTCAAATTATGTGATTTGCTATGAATGTAGGAAACCTTGACATATAAAATTAGACTGCCCAAACCTAAAAGCCACTCTTAGCAAGGAGATGGTAAAGGAGAAATAAAATGTGAAGAAGGGGAAGAAGTGATTTCAAAGAGCTTTTTGGGTGGACTTGACTTCAGATTTGTTAGAAATTAAAAAGGAGGAGGAAGACACCAACTTGTGCTTAATGGCTAATAACCTTGTTCAGTCATATCAAGAAGAGGTATGTGACTTAATTTATGCTGAACTATTAAAAGTTTCTAAACGGATTCATGACGTATATAGGAAGTTAAAGAAAATGCATGCTAGTCTGAATTTAGAATTACAAGAATTGCAACGAGAATAAAAAATCCTTAGGAAAGATCATGCATTGATAGATAATAACCACATGAGCTTACTTAACGAATTGATGACTTGAATAAGAAGAATGGGATCTTAAAATCATCCTATAGATTTTTAGTTTGAACTGTTCGTTCACACGAATAGTCCCATTCGTCTCTGAACGATCTCCTCTAGATTTTTAGTTTCAACTATTCATCCAGAAGAATAGTCCCATCCATCTCTAGACGAACTCCTCTGGATTTTAGTTTATTCTATTCATCCAGACGAATCGACACCTTTGTCCTTGGGCGATGTTCTCCATTCTTTGAACTTGTGATTCATTCTATTTTTTCATCCCAATGAACCTTTGAAATAATTGTTCGTACGGGACGATGATCAGGTATAAAAGAATTTCATACCAATGCACATTGAGTTCATAGGCAATAGTTTTTACACTATTTGTACGTACGAAATTCGATCTTACGGGATGATCGAGTACGCACAGATTTCAAAAATCGTAGTTTTTGGATGATTTTTTGTTTCTTTCATATAAAAGGTCTACTTTAGACTGTCATGAAATCTTTTTGTCTACTGGTCTTCATGCAAACTAAAGAGAGATTGAAGGAGAGAGTGTGAGAGAGTGTTTGAAGGAGATTTCTTACTACTAGAGCGTGAAGGGTTCACTTGGTACTCAAAGTTAAGGTTCTTCATTGGTGAATTGTTATTACCTAACTCTTTTCTCTTATCCTTCCAGATTTCTCATGAGAAGATCTTTTCAAGGAGATCTGATTCTCTACTGACACTCGAGGAGTGCGAATAGCGGGAGGTTCTCTGCCTACACTTGGAGAAGTGTGAAAGGATGAAGGGTTCTCTACCTACACTTAGAGAGTGTGAACAGTGGGAAGGTTCTCTGGCTACACTTGGAGAGTGTGAACAGCAGGAAGGTTCTCTGCCTACACCTGGAGAATGTGAACAGCGGGAGGTACTCTGCCTACACTTGGAAGGTGTAAAAAGATGACGGTTCTCTGCTGCACCGGGTAGTGGTGGAAGAGAGTTTTTTATGAAGGCTTCTCCGCCTTGCTGTTGGGGCAAAAGGAGAGACACAAAGTGGTAATAGTTTAATACCTGAAGTGGGAGACTTCAGGGAGTGGATATAGGTCGTGTTTGACCGAACCACTATAAATCTTATGTCTTTCTTATTTTCTGCTGCTTTTTTACTTTATTATTTTTTGTTGATCTATGGTAGAAAAATCTTTTCCAGAAAATTTCACTATAAGATTTTTATCGGTTTAAATTATAAGAGGGAAATTTTTAAATATCAATTCACCCCCCCCCCCCCCCCCCCCCCTCTTGGTAAGCTTCTGGGATATAAGCTTAGGTCTAACAACCTAATTCATAATTAACAAGTTTCAACACCCATTATTATAGAATAGTTACTATAAGATGAATTTTCTATCTTTATGATGTAAGAAGAATTAAAATAATTTATTAAGAAATATATATATTAGAATTAGTGACAAGACCCACTAGTTAGAGTGTTGTTGGAATGAAATGGTTTTTAAAAATAAATTAAATAACTTTGGGTCAGCCAATAAAAATAAGGTTAGATTGATTCCAAAGGGTACAACTAAATAAAATAGATATATTATGAGGAGAACTTTACCCAAGTAGCTTGATTTGAAGACATAGGGGTACTATTGGCATTTGTAAGTTTTAAGGGTTTAAATTTAAACTAATTGAAATTGAAGAGTTCCTTTTTAAATAGAAAGATGTAGAAATACAACATGTACAACAATAACATCAAGCCTTTTCCCCACTACGTAGGGTTGGCTACATGAATCCTTTTTCTTCATTATGTCCTATTAAAAGTCACATTCTCATTTAATACTAATAAAGAAAGATTATTTCTAATATTTTTTAACCAATTCTTTTTAGGTCTACCTCTACCTTTCTTAACATAAGTGAAATCTAATTCCTCTACTTTCATAATTGGGACATTAGAAGGCCATCTTTTTTTGTGACCAAACCATCTAAGGATACTCTCACTAATCTTATCTTCCAAGGGCGCTACTCCAACCTTCCACATATATGCTCCTTTTGTAACCGATCTATAAGGGTAAAGCCACTCATCCACCTGAGCATTCTTATCTCTGCAACACATAACTTAGTATTATGCTTCTTATTTAATGGCCAATATTCGACACTATAAAGCATTGCAGGTCTCACCACCATCTTATAGAATTTTCACTTAAGTTTGTGGGGGACTTCCTATTACATAAGAAGCCTAATGTATTCCTCCACTTCATATATCCAACTTGAATTCTACTAACAATATCCTTATCTATTTCACTATCACTCTAAAAAAATAGATCCAAGACATCTAAAATGGGTGCTCTTGTTATTGACTTGATCTCCTAAATTCACAATCCCCTTACTAGGTCTATTACTACTAAAATTATACTTCATTTATTAAGTTTTAGATCTACTCAGGTGAAAACCTTTAGACTCTAAGGTTCACCTCCATTATTACCTTCAACTCTCTCGAGTCTTATAAACAAGAAGAATATCATTAGAAAAAAGAATGCACCAAGGTACATCCGCAAGTGAACACTAAAAATCAATTAGTAAACATTTTTATCGAACTCCTAATTTTGAAATAATCAACAAGATTAGGACTATATTAGGTGTTAAAGATATAAGTGATTAGGAAGTTGGAGTCACCGCATGATACGATTGTTATTATGTCGTTATATTTTTTATTCTAACTTATGCGTTTGTATTTGTTTTATTTTTTTGTATGTTTATTGGTTTTAGTATTTCTTCTTGCATTTTATGTTTGCATCTTATATCTTTTATTTTCTATTTTCATTGTGTTTTATTATTTGTATCAAAGTTTTTTTTTTTTTTTCGTGAACTTGTAACTTTAAAATGTATAGACAAATAAATTGGACATTGATTTGCTTTATATTTTTTAGTCAAATCACCATATCCAAACATTTTACTATCCTAAAAAATAAACTTATATTTTATTATCAATTTTAAAAGGGAAAAAAGTTTACTTTCCTTATAAAAAAAAACCTAAGGAATGTGAACTCATTTTAATTGATTAAAGAAAGATTCACCTATCATTTTGAAATTGAAATAAAGAAATGAAGCTTTGTCTATGTCCATAAGATTTTCCCCTGATTTGGAGAACTTAACTAGGATTTATTTTTTTCTAGGTTCTAGACTCCCTATAGAGGCAATCCTCTATAATTAATTACATCTCAAGATAAGTATTAAGAAAGTTCAAAATTAAAGTGGAGATTATTAGCAAAATTCAAGTTGGATGGTTGAAGTGGAGGAGTGCATCAGGCTTTTTGTGCGATAGAAAAGCCCCACTCAAACTTAAGGAAAAATTTAATAAGATGGTGGTGAGAACTACAATGCTTTATGGTGTTTATGGTGTTGAATGTTGGCCATTAAAAGAGAAGCATAATACTAAGTTAAGTGTTACAGAGATGAGGATGCTTAGGTGGATGAGTGGATTTACCCTTAAAGATAGGATACAAAATAAGCATATATATGAAAAGGTTGGAGTAGAACTAGTTGAAGATAAAATTAGAGAGAGTCGCCTTAGATGGTTTGGTCATATTATACGGAGGCCTTCCTATAACCCAGTTAGAAAAGCTGAGGAATGAGATTTGACTTATCTTAAGAAAGGTAGGGGTAGACCTAAAAATACTTGGTTAGAAAATATTAGAAATAATCTTTTTCTATTAGATTTAAATGAGAATTTGACATTTAACAAGACACAATAGCAAATAGGATTCATGTAGCCGACCTCACATAGTGGGACAAAGGCTTGATGTTGTTGTTGTTGTAAAATGGAGAATTGACTTTTTAAATTTACAAAAAAATAACCAATGTTTTAGTATCTTATTCTACTAAAGGGGATGAAAAAAACTTGAAGGTTATTTATTTATGGATTTACTAATTTAAGAAAAGCATCTAGATTTAGATTTGAGCTTGATTTTAGAATTTATTTTGAATTGGAAAACCCTCCCAGGTTGGAGAAGTTAAGACTATGTAATATCAAAACTTATACCTATATAAGTTGATCTACTAGCTAATATCCTAAGTACAAATCAATGCTTAATGAATACAAGATAAGTAGGTAGCTTATTTAACTAGAATCAAGAAGATTTTGTTTAGAAATTAATCTAGACTTATTTAATATAAAGATGCACCTAAATAACTATATAAAATGCACTATATATGTATGATTTATGAAGCAATTTATAAATAAAACATTTATTCAATTATAATGGAAAGTAACATACATCCCATGGTTTATTTAAAAGTAAAGGTGGCCAAGCTCCACCATAATGACTTAAATTTATTCTCTTATATAATATAGTTTTAAATATGATTGCTTAATTTGGTCTTCAAATCTTCTGGCTATTGGATCTTCTATAGAATTTTAAAAGAGAATGCCTCTCAAAGGAAGAGAAAATGATTCCTTTTTAGCACTGTAAGTGTCAATAAGTAACCAACATAAATATTTTACATCTTTTGACACTTTACAACTCAATTTAAATAAATAAGAGATTAAAACTTTCCTTTTACATTTACAATTTACACTTTACATTACTCTTAGATACATTTTAATTTTTGTAGAAAAATAAATACTACCACAAACTCTATAAATGAAAATGCTTGATACTAAAAATTTAGGTGCTCTACTAATAATGTAACTGTTTAGTGCTAATATATATCTATGTAATGATTATATGTATAACATCTATAGTACAAAAAATAAACACTTAATTGAAGTAGATATCATGCAAGCAAGGCATCTCAAACAACAAAAAAAAACCAAATTATTGAACATGCCTAAGTTTGGTTTGGTTGTTCTAACAAACCATCTAAAGTGTGTGTAAAGCAATGTGGCTTATATAGGTCCTAGGTTTATTTTTATTTGAAGTTGGTATCATTTATTTTATTTTTTTAAGTTCAAGTGGAACTTAATTTAAATTTATTCTTTAATGTTTTAATGTTTTATTATTTATCTTTTAGAATATTTTATTTTTTTATGTTAATTTATTTTAAATTTTAAAGAGCCAAGTTAGTTAATGACTTGAAGTGCTTGAAGTCACAATATAGCAAGTCTTAAGGCTCATAATTGCAATGTAATTGTTCCCTTCCAAAGAGATTGAGAAATTACATATAGTCCTCACTTTTATTAACAATTAATGATTTATTTTGATTTAAAAACCTAGTAAATTAATAACCACAAAAAACATTGAAGTTATCAATTCTCAATCGTAGGCTTTCATAAACAAGTTCAGTTGCTCCCTCTTAAGAGATAAAAAAACACATAAATCCTTAATTTATTAAAATAACTATTTAAATTAATTCATTTTAACAAAAGAAAGAGCTATACCAAAACAAAATATTAGTTAATTAAAGGCAAAAAAGAGAATAGGTGCTAGGGGAAAAGGAACAAAAAACAAAACTGTTCCAATTAAAGTCAGTATTAGAATTAAGACTAAAAGAGCTCAGAATACACCCAACATTACTAGCCACATTAGGAAAATTCACAAGCCACTCAATCCTACCAGGAGAGCCATCAAAAACCACTACAGATAAGCCCCAACAGCACAGCCTAAGAACCCCAATAGCATAACACTGTTTATCCATAAACTAAAAAGGAATAACCAAAGAAAACCACAACACCCAGCTAAAAGCAGTGAACCAATAACCAACAGAACCAGAAGTGTAAGATTGAAAAGCACAGTTTCCCAAATAACCCAGCTGAGACATAGGGGCAGAAAAAAACTTGGGTTAACCAGAATACCAGAATACATAACAGCACCATAATACAACAATCATCTGCACTTAACAATCCAACTAATAGTAGCCCCAGCCAACAAAAAACAACCCAGTCATAACCCCACCATTACCCCCAGCACCCCAAAAGTTAGGAGAGAAATAATGGGATGGACCTTCAACAAAAAACTAAAAAAATCATTGCTCAAGTCAAAATCCAAAAAGACTTCAGCTAAACAATGATACACAGCATAATACCAGCCACCAATAACCCAAAATTTAGAATACCAGATGGAACAGCAGCAGCATGCAATACCCCAAAAACTAGAAAGAGGCATATCCATCAGAGAATAAAAACAAGTCCAGAAGATCACCCCAATAGCATTGAGGAGACAAAACATCTAGTAATAACCACAAAAGATAAGATGGCTACAAAAGTTCCAGCCAACATAACAAACACACCAAGGAGAAACATGAAAAAACAAAAGACCATCCAGGGAGAAGACCATCTGGGGAGACCAAGAGTGCTAGAAAAAAAAAAGCCAAACTAACATAGAGTTCCAGAAACCAACCAGAATAGAAAAAAACAAAAAAATACAATTAAGGACTAAGATAAGGAATCCCACATGCATCCAGTTTAAGCAAACAATAAAGAGGGCCAGGAATAGTATAAGGAATAACATCAGTAAAGCAACCAAGATAATACCCCTATTTAGCGATCCAAGAGGCACAAGAATTACCATCCTTACTAACATGGCAAAATGAAGAGTTCAAAAACAACAACAGGCTTTTAATTTCCCTAATATGATAGAAGATATTTGGGTTGCAACACACATCCTCGACCTCCTAGAAAGGTAGAAGGTTAATACCATAATTAACTTCAATATATAAATTAGTTAAGTTAAGAGGGAAGAACTATTGAATACCATAAAGAATGACCTAATAAGAGGTAAAAAAGCATTACCATTATGAACCAGGCTTGCAATAGCAACAAAAAGAATACCATTACTATCCCTAATAATACCACAATAGTCAGCCACATAATTAGAGATAATACCATCAATGTTAAATTTAAAGAAATTAGGAGGGGGCCTATTCTAGTAGATAACATTAAGATCAGAAGGAGCTCCCTCCCAATTAATCCCTAAAGAAGTACCAACACCATAACAATTTTTAAAACTATTAACAGTATTCAAGTTAACAGCTACAAGAGCTAAAATCTAATCCTTCACCCTTTGAATAACATTATGATGATTCATTCTCACACCACTGAAAATGGAGTTATTCCTCTCCAACCAAAGAAACCAAAGAATGAGTGAACGAATAACAATGCAAATGTGTCCTTTAGTTTTAAAAAACCAAGACTTAAGTAAGGAATAAAAATGTGAGCATTAAAGCAGTTTAATTGAAACATAACATCAAAATAAACCTAAGTTCAAATAGCAACAGGGCCAGAAACAAAAACATGATGCATATTCTCCATGTGAAAACAACATTGATACTTGGAAACCAAACTGAAACCTTTTTGAGTATGCTATATAGATTTCATGTGAAAAAAACATGATGCATATTCTCCATGTGAAAACCATGTGTACATCAGCTTGTTGGTTGAGTAGGCTTAATTTAGAGAGAGACCGTCCGAGTTTGAGAGAGAGAATGTCCAAGATAATAGGAGGGATTTTGGAGGATTTCGATTGCTTTTGTTGAAGATGGTAGAGGGTGGTCGGTCATCCTTAGATAACCAGAACACCTTCTCCTTATTATCTACCGTGTGTACAATTTCGTTGGATTCAAAAGGTAGATTTTTGTTCAATCATAGCACTCCCGCAATTCGTGTCTTTTGAACTCTTCTCTTGTGATCAGAGAGGGAGGTTTGGCCTCTAAGAAAATGGTTTTGCCAGATTCAGGTAACGGAAAAGGAGTTATTCCAGATTTGAAAAGTAAGTCAGTTTCATATATGTCGGTCTTTATTCCTCTAACTAATGATTTGGAGGCTTCTTCATCTAATCCTCCTTCAGAATTGGTTAATGCTAATGTGTGGATTAAAAAACCACATATTAGCATTAATTTGAATGAACTTCATGATGATAATGAAGATGCAAATGTTGTAAAGCTTGATTTGGAAAAAGAAAAAGCCAATGTTAAAATTTTGAGGAATTCATTAGTGGTGAAAACATTATGTAAGAAATTGCCTTTTTCAAACTGTTCGATTGAGTTAAGAAAGCAATGGAGTAAATTTGGTGGATTTCATATAACCTTGCTTGGGTTAGATTGGCTTCTGTGTTCTTTTCAGTCGCATGAAGCGTTGGAGGAAGTTCTTAATGGAGGTCCTTGGTTTATTGGGGGTTTTGTCATAGGTGTTGATTGATGGCCACCTAACTTCAATCCTATTTTAATGGATGGGATTTCTTCTCCCATTTGGGTTCGTTTACCTCATTTTCCTCTGCATTGCTGGGATGAAACCAATATTTCTAGAATTGTTTCTAGAATTGGAACCCCATTATTATTGGATAGCAATTTATTTAAATGGGGAAGGAGGGAATTTGCAAGAGCTTGCATTCAAATTAAGTTGAATTCTAAACTCCCTTGTGGTATTTGGATTGAAGGTCTTAATGGTAGATTTTATTAAAAATTTGAATATGAAAATCTATCATCTATATGTTTCAAATGTGGAAGAATTGGATATAAAGATTTTGTTTGTCCAAATACTTATAATCCTATTATGGTTGATAAAGAAGTTCCTAAAAGTGTTTCTCAAAATGATGAGAACTTCTATGGGCTTTGGATGCAGGTGAAGTTCAAGAACAAAAAAAGTCAAAAGATCTGTTCTAATAATTTGGTTTCCAAAGATTATCCAGCTAATAAGATTTCAGGTAGAAAACCTGTGGTAGATCACAACTCGGATCTTGGTTTTTCCAATAATCATAATTCTGATAAATGTGATTATATGGCAGCTGAATTAATCAAGGATGTGATTGTCATATTGTTCAGGTTCAAGATATTAATTCGAATTGTCAAATTAATTCAGTTAGATCAATTTTAGATCAGCCCGTTCAGAATTCAAATTTTGAATTCCCCATTTTGTTTGTTGATCTGTTGGGAGCTGTTTGTACTGAACCTATTTTGGATGCTGATCCGTTGGGATCCATGAATCAGTAATTGGATTCATAGATTCAATAAGTTTAACTATTGATCAGCAAATTCAAAATTCAAATTCCGAATTCAAAGTTGCTAAAATTATGGATAAGCCATTTGTAATGAAGCTGATCTGTCGGAAGCAGTTTGTACTGAACCCATTTTGGCTGCTGATATGTTGGGAGCTCATAAATCAGATATTGAAATCAAAATATCAGATATTCAGGAGGAAGAAAATGATGTTATTAATTCTGAAATAGAATTGGTTATTGTACAGCCTTCAACTATTTTCGTGGCTGAGTTAAAGGTTGTTGATGAGCAGAATTTGTTTTCACCTTTAACGAATGCAACGAGATTTTTTGAAATGGAAGATATTATTGATGGTACGAAAGGTGTTTGTGATGAAATTTTTTCTCCTCCTTCTACGATTAGTTTGAACTTTAAAAAAACTATTTTAAAGAAGGAAAAAAAATTTCTACTAAGGAGAATGGTTATTCTGGTTCTAAGAATAAATTATTCAAAGAACTTCAAGCCTTACGACCGATGAAAGATCTACCTAGAAGAAGGTTGGTTGATCTCAAAATGAAGAATGTGATGAGAGGTTCTTCTCAATTATCTCGCTAATATGCAAGCTGGTTTTCTTTTTGCAATCAACAAAGTTGAAAGATACTTGAGTATGGAGCAATTAATCAAAGTGTTTTTCATAATACTAGTTTTGGATTACGACTTTGGAAAAGGCATTTGAAATGCCTTTCGTTAATATTCTTATGTGTTTTGTGGATGTCATTGATAAATTATATTTTCCTTTTTGTTAGCTTTTGTAGCTTCTTTTATCTTTTTGTTTTTTATTTGTTTTTTAAACTTATTCTAATTGCTTATGGGATCGATACTAAGCCCTAATTTTTAAACGGTTGGGAACTCTGGGATACTAACCAACCCTCGGGTTGATTACTACTTTCGTATCCCCTGCATCTCAAGGGTATTAAAATGGAAAATAGTGGGTTTCATTTCTATTATAATAAGTTTATTTCTACAAATATGCTTTCAATAAGGTTCCTTTTTCATTTTGATCAAGGAACCATTACTTTCTTCTTTCTAGTTTGTATTAGGTTGTTATTTCTTTCATTTTAATGCATTAATTGCATTTCTTCAAAAAAAAAAAATTGAAACTTTTTTTAATGAGATTATCCTCTGTAGGAATAAATCTATATAAAACTCTCCACACCTAAACCAAAACAATGGAAGTAGTATTAATAGGCATATTTAAAATACAATGAATAATACAGTCAACAATTCTCATTAAAGAAAGAATTAACTTTAACCGACGTAGTAGAATTAGAATTCAGGATAGAGTCAATAAAATCTTTACCTAACCATTTATCTTGCCAGAAAAAAATATTACCTTCACCAGGCCCCCAAGAATAAAGGGTTCCACCTCCCATTTTACCTTACAAAGCCTTTTCCAAAATTTAGAGTCCCTAAGTTTAGGAAAGACATTAGTCGGATGATTGCCCACACAATATTTAGAAATCATAAAATTAGCCCTCAGATTCTCTTTAGAGCATAAATTATACCAAAGTTTAAAGGAGAAGGCCTTAGCAAGGTCATGTAAATTCTTGCAGCCAAGACCACCTTCAGCTAGAATGCCACAACACTTCTCCCATGCAGCCCAAGTAATTTTAGAAGAAGAGGAAGTACCTTTCCAAAAGAACTTGTTAATAAGCTTGTGGATCCTACCGCAAACATCATGAGTAGGAAAAATAGTTTGGAATATATAAACTGGTAAAGCACAAAGAACACTTTTGATCAGAGTCACTCTACCACCAAATCTAAGAAAATTAGAGTCCCAAGATAAGAGCATATTCCGAATAGGATTAATAAGATCATCAAACAAAAAGGTCTACCTACCTTTAAATAGAGGAACACCAAGGTACTTAATAGGAAAGTTAGAATGAGTAAAAAACAGTAGCATCTTTAATAGATAAAATATGATCATTAGAGATCCTCTTAGAAGCAATAAAACGGCATTTTTTCGCTTAAAGAAAAGCCACTAACCATTTCAAAAAGATTGAAAAACTCCATAATTTTATGAATTTTATTAATAGTTGCATTAGTAAAAACAATAAAGTCATCTGCAAAGCATAAATGGGATATATGGAAGCCTCAAAAAGTTCTAAAGTAGAGACCAAGATTATTCTCAAATAAATTTGAGAGACCCCTAGACATAAATGCAGCCTCAATAATAAAAAGAGCAGGGGAGATAGGATCATTCTGCCTTAAGCCATGAGAAGATTTGAAGAAACCATGATTAGAACCATTAATTATGATGGAAAAATAAATAGTTTCAATATAATTCTTAATAAGATTAATAAACACAGAGTTAAAACCAAAAAGCTCAAGGATAAAGTAATTGAAATTCCAATTAATATTGTCATAAGCCTTAACAATATCAAGTTTCAAAATCACATTTCCCCCTCAAACATGGGCATCCAAATCTAGACATAATTCTTGAGCCAAAAGAATATTTTCTTTGATAGCCCTACGTTTCACAAAACCCATCGGATAAGGAGAAATAATTTAAGGTAAAATAGAAGAAAGACGATTTGTAATAATTTTAGAAACCAATTTTTTGAAGAAGGTACAGAGGCTAACAGGACAAAAATCATTCAATGTTTGAACAAAATTATATTTAGGAATAAGCACTAAAGAGGTTAAAGTAAAAAACTTAGGGATAGGATTACCAGCAAAAAAATCTGAAATAGCAGAAAAATGTCATTATGAATAATATGTCAACATTTTTGAAAAGAAAAGAGTCGTGAAACCATCAGGACCTGCCATAAAATCACTATTCATTCCCAACAAAGTTTCTTTAACCTCCTCAAAAGAGGGAGGCCTAGAAAGAGAAGCATTATCCTCAAGGGATAGGAGGCTGGGAATAAAAGAGTGATCCATAATCTGAATAGGATTGAAAACTTTATTGAAATGAGTTTGAAAATGAAGCACAGCTAAATTAGCAATTTCAACAAGGTTCTCAGAATACGAACCATCCTCCCTTTGGATGTTGTTGATACTATTCTTAATCCTTTTTCTCTTAGTTAAGGCATGGAAATATTTAGTATTATTATCACCCTCAACCAAATGCTTAGCAGCAGCTTTTTGCTTCTAAAAGGCCTCTTCTTGAGCTTGAAAATTAAAAAGATCTAGTTTAGAATAATTTTACAAAGAAAAATTAGCATCCGTAGGGTCGTTCTAACATAAAGTCTCATTAGAATTCTCATATTGTTCAGCTTGTAAAATATTAGAAAAGATATTTTTGAAAACATGGTGATTCCACCGATTTAGAACTTGCTTTAACCTCTTAAGCTTGAACCAAAGTTTATTCATACCAAAAATAGAGTTATCCGGGTGTTAAGGAGCTAGCAGTTAAATTGAACAACATCAAAAAAGGAATCATTAAGTAACCACATATTTTGGAATCAAAAGTGAGAAGAGGCATCAAAATGTCTCTTCTTAATGGTAATAAGAAGAGGAGAATGGTCAGACAAAGTTCTACTAAGATACCGCACATTAGTGAAATTAATAGAATTAATCCAAGAATCATTAAAGAGAACTTGGTTAAGCCTTTGCCATAAATGACCCCTATTCTAGGTAAAGTTATTACCAAAAAACCTAATATCAATCAAATTATAAGAAAAACATATTAGTAAAATTAGTCATAGAAACAAAAAGAAGGGGATGAACCACCAATCCTTTCAAAAGGGGAAGTGATAGCATTAAAGTCACCACCAACTAACCAAGGAAAATTACATATACTATGAAAATCCATAAGTTGATCTCATAACATCTTTCTAATGAAAAGAAAAGAGACAGCATACACAAAAGAAGCACAACAATGAAAATTAAATGCCTTAATTTTACAATGCATAACTTGATTAAAATCTCCAATAACATTAATTTAATTGAATTTTTCTAGAAAAATATAACTTTTGTTAGCCACATTCTAAGTCACATAGTTAAAACCAAAAAACTGAGAGGTACTTAACAACCTAGAAGCAGGGATAAGAGGTTCAAGTAAGACAAGAATAGAAATATTGTGCACACGACATAAATTTTTAACACAAATCTGAGAAGATGGACAACCAATGCCCCTCACATTCCAAATAATGGTATTAAACATAAAGAAAGATTAATGAGAAGTATTCGAGTGAGTATTTATATTAGTGTTTCTAGGAGGTTGCAAAGAGATATGCTTTGGCTTCTGCCCTCTTTTACTATGAAATTTAATAAAACTAGTATCATTATCATCCTTGGCAAAACACTTACTAGAAATATGCATCTCCTCAGTATCAGTAAGAGCATCACTTTTATAATTAGAAGTTGAAGGAGTCTTACTATCATTAGAATGAACCTTATGGATATTAGGACATTCATCCTCCATAAACATACCATCATCTTCAAAATTATCAGTAGCCTTCATAACAGGTTCCTTAATGCAGTTAGAAGGTAGAATACAATGATCCATAGAAACAAATTCTCCATCCTCTAAAGCCATGTCATTCTTATCACCTTCAATAACAACCAATTGATCATCAACATTAGTTTCCTTCACAAATTCCTGAACATTTAAAGGATTAGAAATCATAATATAAATAGAGTCAGACATATTGTGATTAATAATACAAGAAAGAGATGTTTCGATATTAAGCAAAGCATGGTCCATAATCTTCTCATAATTAGTAGAAGGAATATTTAAAAGAATAACCCCTGGATCATGAGGCACATTACCATGATTAGAAAAAGCATTTAAACTAATTGGAAGAGGATCTTTCTTAATTCCCACCAACGGTTCCTCACTCACAAGAGAGTGGCTAGAGGTAATATCCACCAAAGGTACAAGAATAAGTTGTGGATCTTCCATAGGTTTAGTATGAACCATCTCAGTACCTAGAACCCCATTAGATTATTTCAAAGAGTTCTTATCAGAATGCAGGTGAGGGTGTTTCCGAAAACATTCATTCAAAGCATGCCCTTGCATTTTATAGAAAGAACAAAATATAGGTAAATTCTCAAACTCAATTTTTTTGGAAATAACCCTTGATTTTGAACCCAATCCATATTTCATTTAGATGTTTCTTAGAAACATCCAACTCAACCAACACCCTAGTGACTGACGGCCTCAAAATCGAAGCTGTAGCTTGGTCAATTTATAATGGATGTCCAAAGATAGAAGCCATAATAAATAAAATTTGATGGTTAAAAAAATGTAATCTCAAATTATGAAATGATATCCAAACCAGAGCAATAGGAGATTCCTCCCTAATGTTAAAATCTAGAGTCCATTTTAGTGAACGCATTTGACACACTTGAATATAATACGACCTTCTAGCAAAAATCTGATTATAGATAATATCATTGGCCAGCTGAATGGTGACATGCCTTTGATCAAGTAAACCCACATGAAATGATACAGAGAGCTTTAGATTAATGAAGAACTTATGTATGACATAAAGATTAGGCCTTCTTAAAAAAAATTTACCAACCAAAGTTAAGGCATAAGGAGCTACGATGTTTTCCACAACAAAATCCTCAAAAAAGATGAGCCAAACAACCCTTAAAAGACAAACGAATAAACTTAAATTTTAGAGAGGATGAGGAAGTCCCAATGAGAGCCTCTTTGAAAGATTGAGTTTTCCCCTCAAAACTACAGGAAGAAATAGGGTTCAATGAGAATAGGGTCGTCATCCCCCCTCTCATAAAAGCAAAAAGAAAATAAAATCAATGCTCGAGAAAGAATGAATATAGAAAAGCACCATAAAATAATTGGAACAACAGAAAAATTCAAGCCAGGAGGGTAAGAATCGCATGAAGAAGAGCCCTAAAATCGCATAGGAATCGCCTCAGAGTAGAACTTTATAGGTCAATAATGTCAAAAATATGGAGGCTGTTTATATGATGACACATATATACATCGATGATGATGATGATTATGATGATGATGAAGATGATGATCATTGGAAACCACCACCTAGGCAAGTATACTGGCATCGTCACAGAGTGGGGTCCACCACTGGCAGAGATGGCCATTCCCAAGGAGAAGAGGAAGTGGAGGAAGTAGAGGAGAATCCTTTTGATGCTGAAGATGTCACACTCACTGAAATGCGATGATAGATGAGATGACAAATGAGGCCAAAGGATAGAGAAATCTTTTAGTTAAATGAGAAGATGACTGAGATGATGGCTCAGATGGGAGAAATGATGCAAATGATGCAAAGAAATGTTGAAGTTGACCCTATGCCCAATCCTCCTCCAGATCCTCCAAACTCTCAAATGCCTCAAATCTTAGGAGTATGGGGTACTCCTGTAGGTGGTCACGACGTCCATATTATCATCCACCAACCCACTTTGCAGAACATTGTGAGTACTTTTGAACCTGTGACTACTACAAAATTGGAAGGAATTATTACCGAAAAGGTCAAGGCTATCATAGCCATTGATCAAGCAGAGAAGTTGGTGGGCAAGGGTCTCCAATATCCTGTTGAGTATAATCAGATGCCATATTCGAAAGGATATTCTGTACCAAAATTTAATACATTCGATGGCAATAAAAATCCTTGGCAACACCTAGCACAGTTTAAAGCCACCTATGTGAATACAGGGGGAAATAATGCCTACTCTTCTGATAGTTTGTTAGTAGTTTGATAGAAGCTACTTTTGAATGATATACTGAACTATAGAATGATTCCTTGAAGACTTTCACAAAATTGGAAAATATGTTCATAAAGAGATTCACTAGTTCAACTAAGAAGATAATGATCGCTGGCCTCGCTTTGGAGAAGAGGAGAAGGGATGAGTCAGAGATGAAGTATATCACTCGCTGGAAATAATTGAGCATGAAATATGAACAAAAACTTAAAGAAGAATATGCCATACAGCTATTAATGTGAAACATTGATGACAAGATACAAGCCTTCCTGTGCATGGCTACAATTACCACATTTTAAGACCTACTGGATAAGGTGGCCAAGTTTGAGAAACTAAACTATTCTATATCATAAAGTCACTTTGATAAGCCCAAGAAGGCTAAAGCTTCAAGTGCTAGAAGAGGTGAGGCTAACTCTCTGCTCTTCTCTAGTGTTGATAGAGAAAAACAGGTGATTTACAACATAGACAAAGGCAAATAGCCAATGCAATACGAATAAAAGTCAAAACAATCTTACAATCCTAACCTTCAATCTAAGATGATACTTGGGGGGAATTATAAGTCACTAACTTATCTGGGTGGTGGAGATCACCTGAGATAGATAATGGGAATTGGTGATAGAACATTCCCATCCCTCAAAGAAAAGATGAATATGGAGTATTCATTCAAGAGGGAGAGTGTCACTAAATTATTTTGAAAAGTACTAAAAGTGGGTTTAGAACTGCCTGAGAATAAGAGGACTAAAGAGTCAAAATACTCTGGCGACCCAAATTATTGCCCATACTATCAGGTAGTCAGCCATCCTATTGAAGATTATTATATCTTTAAGGATTGAATTAAAAAAATATATTGAAAGGGAGAGCTCACATTATCGGATAATGTGTTGACTTGTCCTAGAAAAGAATTAACTTAGGTGATTATGTCCTCTTCCGTATCCCCAATTAAAGAAAGAAGAAATGAAAAGAAGCCAGCTCAAGAAGAGCAGTGGGAGACTGTAATCTTCAAGAAGACAGTGAAGATGTTGAAGCAGCTTGAAGTAGTTCCTGGTGTAAAGTAGAAGTCTCCTATTGAACCAATGATAAATTCGAAGGCTTTACCTATGACACGAGCTTCTACTTCTAAACATATTTGTAATCAAGATGGCACTTTCAATTCTAGAAAGGTGAAGCCCTCCAAGAAGAAGACCAAGCTGAAGAAGTTCAAGGAGAAAATGATTGCCACTAAAAGGATTATAGATAGTTTAGATGAATACTACCAGACTGTGAGGAGACATATTAAGCTCGCTGACTTTATGTCAGGGCTTAAAATAGATGAAGCTAAAGAAGGTAATGAAAAATCCTTTCCCGTAGAAATATGTTGGGTTATGTCAATGGTGTTAAATACGTCGGTAAAAAAATAATACACTGATGAAGTACCCTCTGAATTTTGTATGATGATGTTGCCAATGGATTATAGTTCGAAGGAGGATATGTATTTTCTAAAGACATATGAGTCGGATCCCTACATAGCATCGCAGATGGGATATATTAACCTGGTTGGAGACTCTGAATCAACAGATAAATCTTTGAATGCAATAATGGCTGGCTTCGAAGAAAATGTCCTATTAAATGAGTTTAAGCCACAGGAGGTAAATCAAGTGCAGCTAAGGTGTGGTAAGATATTACCACCTCCACCGAAGAAAGGGATCTCTAATAAAGATAAGGGGGCATAGATTGTTATAAATAAGATATCATCCTTGAAGACTCTTAGAAGAAAGATACTTCAGCCAAGGAGGTAGATTACAAGGTCTTATCCCATATAAGAAAAATTCTGATGCAACTTAGCATATACGTTGCTTTAGTGGTGTGTAAAGAACCTCAAGAGACTTTAATTCAGGCTCTCAAAGACCCTAAAAGGTACGAGGCATATTTTACTAAGCATAATATGACGGAGGTCTTACAAGCTCGAAATGAGCTATTCATCACTTTCACTGAAGAAGATATGATACTCGAAATAGAGGATCATAATCACCATCTGTATGTGACTGCAAAAAGTGATGCGACGATGATTAGTTGATCCTAATTAATCCAGGGTCATCCATAAATCTAATGAGCATGAAAGCACTATGATCATTATGCTTCGATGTGGAGCATCTTTGGTTAGATAAGTTGATAGTACATGGCTTTAATGAGAAGGGGTAGAAGACCCTAGGATCATTTATACTCTCCATTGCATTTGGAGAACATCATACAGATATAAACACTGCATTTAAGGCGCTACTTAGTCATCCTTGGCTACATGAGTATGGCATCATCCCGTCAACACTACATTAATGTTTGAAGTACCTTAGGGATGGAGAAGAATTCAGAATGTCTGGTGACATCCAACCTTTTATAGTTCATGAAATAAAGATATATGAAGATGTCAAATACTTCATTTTAAATAAGTTGAAGTAATCGAGCTCTCTTGAGGCCCATGTGTCGGACTCAAAAATTGTAAAGCAACCTAAACAATAAAATAAAAAGAAGCAGGTGGGGATAAAGAAGGCAACACTGACTCTCCCCAAGACACCTTTCATTCCTAAAGAAAGGAAATACATAGCTCACACAGGGAGTGACACGAATGAAGATGATGTCACACCTACAAAATCCTAAAGAGTATGCTAGTCAATGGCCAATTGGAGTAGGGAAGTTGAATACTCAAATGATGATTATGACTATGATTCTATCTATATAAAGATGGTGCAAGATGTGTTCTTCAAAAGAATAGATAGCCTATTAATTTCAAATAGTGTACTCATAGTCACACGCATTCCCCTGCAACACTTCAAAAAAGTTATTCCTTGAGAGGTGCATAATGTTGAAGAGCTCATGACATTCTATGTACCTCCCACAAAAGAAAAGGGTGGACAAGCTAGTCTATTTTATTTAGTCGAAAAACTTGAAGAAGATAAAAAGCTATAATTCTGGGAGATGTACTTCAACGGTGCATCGTCGATTAAACCTGCCCGACCTCTAAATGTTACAAGAGCCTGAGCCAGTATCGGTCTTATTCTCATACCACCTGAAAGAGGCATAATGAGATTTTCATCATTTTGACTGAACCTCAGACTAACAATGAAGTCGAGTATGAAGCTCTAATAATTGGATTAGAGATTGAAATTGATGTCAAAATTTGATATCTTTAAATCTTTGGTGATTCTCAACTTGAGATAAATCAAGTCTTGAGCATTTACAAAATTTGAAGGATTGAGTTGGCTCATTAACACCGATAGACCCTTGAGCTCCAGAAGCATGTTACCAAATGTTAAAATAATTCAAATTACTCGAGGATAGAATGCAAAAGTAGATTTCTTAGCTAAAGAGGCCAAAGAGATGGCAAACACCAATGGGGAGAGCCTATACTCATCAGCTTTACAACCGTCGGATCTTGGAGTTTGCTCTATTACAATTATTAAAGGAAGAGGGATTTCTAGATTCAAGTCAGTAAGATGAAACCCTCAACCTCTCTATCAAATCATTATGAAAAATTATCCTGGAGGATATCATGTGGCCAAGAGACATAAACCTAGTCAAGCTTCAGAGTCATGGCTGCATTGCTCGGATATTTAAGAAGGGGATAATTAGGCAACCCTTTATTGACTATTTCAAGGAAAGTAAGCTCCTGATAGACAAATCTCTTGTCACACAAATTCGAAAAAGGGCATTATGACATGTGTTTGTGAATGACATGTTATATCAACGAGCTTTCGATCAAATATAGCTAAGGTGCCCAGGGACCAAGATAACTGATAAAATAGTAGTTGAAGTCAATGAAGGACTTTATGGATCACATAAGTCAGGTCCTAAGATGGCCACTAAAATTAAGAGAATGGGTTACTATTGGCCCACTATAGTCAAAGAATATATTGTCCAAACTTAGAAGTGCCATGGATGTCAGATTCACGATGATGTTATACATCAACTGTCAAATCCTCTACACCCAACAGTAGCGTCCTGGCCATCCGAATGTTGGGGCACTGGTATAATTAGGCCAATAAACTCGTTGTCATTAGCAAGACACTGCTTTATTTTTGCAGTAACATATTACTTCTTAAAGTGGGTAGAATCAGCTCCATTCAGAGAGGTCACATCCGAGCATGTGATCAATTTCTTTACCCATAATATTGTCTGCAGATTTGGTGTACCATGTCGTATAATCTCAGATAATGGTACCACATTCAAGAGTACAAAATTTACAAGTTTGTTTATTGGCACAAAATTGATTGGCAGTATTCATCTATATAAGAGCTAAGAGCAAATAGCCTAGCAGAAACCTTCAATAAGACATTGGTGAAATTGTTGAAGAAGATCCACACTAAAATTCAAAGAGAGTGGCATACGAAGATGGTAGAAGTGCTATGGGCATATCGTACAATCTATAAGACTTCAACCAAAGCCACTCCTTATTCACTAGTGCTCAAAGTTGAAGCCGTATAACCACTGGAAGTTGAACCACCGTCACTTCAGGATGCAATCCATAATGATCTAACTCAAGATTAGAATGCTCGCTTGAGGATGGAAGAGCTTGATGATATTAGACTGCATGATCAATAAAATTTGGAAATTTATCGAGGAAGATTGGAAAAATCCTTCGGTCGTATGGTTCACCCTTGGGCATTTCAAGAAGGGGAATTGGTCCTGGTGCTGAGAAGACCAATCATCCCATACCAAAAAATTGGTGGAAAATTTATATCTTACTGGGAAGGCCCCTTTATTATCAAGAAGGTGTTTCAAAGAGGAGCTTATCAACTTATCGACCTAGAAGGTCAGAGACTCATGCTGCCGATCAATAGCCGATACCAAAAGAAATACTATGCATAAAATTGCACAAGAAAATGCTATGTTCAATGTATTACATATTTGGTACATATTTATTACAAAATATATATTTCATATATTAAAATTCTCTTGTATTACAAGAATGCATTTCAAAATCCTCCCATAAAACTAGGGGCATTTTAAATATTTATTCAAGTCGACATCGCGCAGCATGCCGAAGTCCTTGAATAAATATTTAAAATATTAAAATATAAAGCTTATCTGAATTCTCCTTGTAGGGTAGAGGACATTTTGAATATTCATTTGGGTTGACATCATGCTATACTCCGAGATCTATAAATGAATATTTAAAAATCTCAAAATCTCAAATTGATTCTACTTCAGAATGTCCTTGTGAGATAGGGACATTTATTTATTTATTTAGCTCAAAATCACGCTGCATGCCGAGATCCCTGAATAAATATTTAATGTTACCAATTTAAATATTCTTTTATGTTGAGGAATATAATGAATTCTTTTTCAAAGTATATGCAGATAATCTTCAGAAAGTTTGAGATACCACCTTTTCCAACGTACAAATATTAAAAAGTCAGGAAAGAGAATTTTGTAACTACACAATTTAATAAATTGAGCCAGAAAAGCTTAAAGTCTTTTAACTGCCTAAAGCTTAAGGTTCGAATGGGTGTCAGAAGTCAAATCCAACAAGCTCAAATATGGATGGAATGCTGGCAGCTTCGTCTACTCAACAAACTATAAGAAAGGCCGTAGTAGCGAAACCCCCACTTCATTTACCCATTAGTAGGCATTATAAGAAGAATGAAGGCCAATTTGACTCGACAAGTTATAGAAGTCGTAGTCCACTAAATTCTTCTAAATGACTAGAGAATCAAAGTTCTAATGGAAAGGAAGAGTCACGAACAACTATCAAATGTATGTAGTCTCTAAATCTTCAACCACAAAGGCGAACTCCAAATCGAATAATTTCAATAAAATCATCTTTAGAAGCACAATTCCCATAGCTTAAGTCTGAAGCCTAAATTGTAAGAGGTTAGATCCAATAAGCTAGTTTTCGTATTTTATCCTTTATGAATTTAAGTGTAAGATTGAAATTAGATTCTAAGCTTTTAATAGATATAAATTCACACATGCTTTCATATTAATGAGAAAAGGCCTATAAAACATGTGAAAATGTAATATTTATAATAAAACATAGGTTAAAAGATAACTAGTGCTCTAAAAACTATAGAAAACATATCAAGTTGGTTACCTCTCATAAGCAATAAATCATGCACACATATATACTCCAATTACTCACCTACCTATTTACTCTTCCAATGATAAGAAATAAAATAAAGATACACATACACATCCTTTCCTAGAAAAACAATTTCCTTGATCATCTACTTAAAAACAAATATGGCCGAATCACTGGTAGCTCCTTCTATTCAACACACCATAAGAAAGGTCATAGTAGAGGAACCATTTCAGCAACTAGAGGATGAAGAGCTATCAAATCTTAGCTCGCCCGATCTGATGAACTCAAGTGACTCATATTAAAATCTCCTGAAGTGGTTAAGAATCAAGATACTACCTATATTTGGTACTATTAACCGCATACAAAACTTGCAAATCCTTCAACAAATCCATAAAGCACAAAGTGAGGATCGAAGGAATTCATCTTCAATAAGTTCACTAAAGCACAAAACAAAGGACCAAAGAAAATATCCTAAAATTCACACAAAGCTTAAGACTGAACTAAAAGGATTCAGTCAACAATAAGTCCATTATGCACAAAGCTCTAGATCGATGACTCTTCTCCATCGACTTAATATAAACATAAAGGGTTAAGGTCACCGACATCTACCCCTTCATCAAGCCCGCCAAATCAAGAAGCATAGGGACAAAGGAACACAAATCTCTTGATAAATTACTATTGATAAATTAAGTAATCATTAATCAATGTCCGTAGCACAAACATAGGGTAGAATAAATCAAAATCTCAGGACTCAAGCTAAAGCCACAGAAAGAGTACCCTGGATGGCATCTACATAAGTCCCTAAAGATTGGGGACATTTTAAATATTTATTTGGGTTGACATCATACCGTTTACCCAGATCCCCAAATAAATATTTAAAATTTTGCCAAGATATAATTAAATGATGAAAAAATGTTGAGTGACAGTGGTGCCAAAAGAAGAATAAAAAATGGCTGTGTTATATGCTATTGTTAATCTATGGAGTAACACTCTAAGGATCTGACTACGTAGTGCTCTATCAGTACTCCATGGATCTCTACTTGACCAAGAGAAAATTTATCAACTATACTGAAGATTATAAGTGCATCTAAAGATCCATGAAGACATAGAGATGGACTCTCAGAGATCCACTAAATGAAAATCTTAGTGTGACATCAAATAAGTTCTTGGAGATCCACTAAACGAAAATCTTAGGTGACATCCAAACAAAATTTTGGAGATCCACTACATGAAAATCTCTTATATGACATCTAGAGCAGATATCTAGAGATCCACAGGGTCCATCAGCATACAACAAACATGGTTCTCTCTAGACGCACACCATATTTATTGGGAGCATTTATTGACCTATATAGTAGATAAAAAAATTAAATATACACTCATACCTGCTAAAATCTAAAGCCCATCCTAAATCTCTTCTCACATCATGTCCGCCACTTGCTACAGTACTCATTTCCTATGTAAGATGGCGTAGAAGCCAAACTTTCTTTCACGTTTGCTCGAATGGGATCCTCTTCTCCTGGCATCGTAAAAGGGGAGAGCATACAAAGCCTTTGATCTTCTTCTGCACATGAGCTCTTCTCGCTCTTCCCACTCTTACGCATTGGCAAGGCCAAATCTAATTCTCCCTTTGATTCCACGACTAATAGCTCTGACCTCCTTCCCTATGTTTAACTCTACCCCATTAATGTCCTACTTTCCTTCTCAAATCGAAGCACTATCTTTGTTTGAACCCCACCAAGCTGATGGATACTCCCATCTGACCTCAATCACACCTCACTCGACCCCTCTCTACTAGCTGCAACCTCTGTTATTCCCTCTTCTTCTCGATCCTCACAATGAGAGAGAGGGATAGGGAGAGATAGAGATAGGGAGAGGGAGGGAGGGAGGGAGAGAGAGAGAGAGAGAGAGAGAGAGAGAAAGAGAGAGAGAGAGAAAGAAAGAGAGAGGGAATGGGAGGAGAAACTAACCTACCTCCCTTATTGCCGCTCAGCTTTGCTCCATCTCCAACTTTCCCTTCCTTAGGATCAGAGGTCATGACATTTTAATCGAAAGCAATAGTGGAAGCTCACTGGTTGTGAATGTAACCTTCCCCTTTCATGCATTTCTTCGGCCAAATCCCGTAAGAATGCTGAGCAAGAGAGAGGAAAGGGAGAGTTTAACTCCATGAGAGGTTTAAACATGATTTAGAATAAATCATGCATAAATCCTATTCTAATCCTGTATAAATTCTATTTTAATTATTTTTTAAGTAAACTTTAATTAATTCAATTTTAATTTTGGTTAATTAATTTTAATATAATTATTTATTATTTATTATAAGTTAATTATAATTAATTAAGTTTAATTATTACTAAATATTTTTAGTTATATTTAATTAGTAATTAATCATGAATTAAACATAATTAATTAAATTATGATTAATGAATTTTTTAATTATAATTAATGAATAATTAATTATATATTAGTTAGAATTAAATAAATTTAATTATAATTAATTCTCCATAAATAATATTTAATGAGCATTAATCATAATTAATGATAATTTAAAAAAAATTGTTTCCTCAATATGTGTGCCAACACCATCGTCATTAACCATCGTGAACGTATTATGCTCTCTAAACTAGGAGAATCCACCCTCAGCACTTGCAACAGGATGAATGACCACCCAGGTGTACTTTTCTTAGCACGGTGGGAGGAAGCTTGTCGTAGTGCTTGTGGTGAGGCGGGTAATCCCCTAAATTCCTTTTTCAATGTTCACGGTGCGCCAAGGGATCACCTATGTATGCTTTTCTTAGCGTGGTGGGAAGAAACTTGGTGCGATGCTTTCAATGAAAGAGGCAATCCCCGTGCATTCTTATCTTAGTGCGGTGATGAAAAAATATATATACCCGTACATAGGGAAAGAAGTACTTTTTCAAAAAAAAAAACTTTTAATAACCCATGCACGCCTTTCTTGGCATGGTGGATAATAAAAAAAATCTTATGCAATATATTTAAAGGACTTCAAGGTTTATTATTTGATAGTCCAAATAAACTCTAAATTGTTTAAAATTTAAACCCTTTATCAATTTAGACCCTTTGGATAAAACTAATGAAATTAAGAATCATCAATCCTTCTAGAGTTTAAAATCAATTTCTTAAGTAAATGCATATATACTTATGAAATTAAATTTTAGGCTATCTAGACCTTAGACTGGATTCAAACAAGTAGCCATCTAACCCTTTCACTAATTAAATAACTCCACTAAATCAAAGCCTAATTTTTTATTGATTTGCATCTAGGTTAATTTAAATGCATAGGTAAATTTCTAACCTATGAATTTGAATTGCCAAATTGATGCCCTAAATGATTACGAATAGAGTTGAGTAATTTTGGACATGTGACAAACATGTCCAAGATTTACCCATATATATTTTGGGTCAAATAATTATTAATCTAAAAAGCACTCCATAAGTAATTTTAAAATAACTTTTAATCCCTTAAAATTTTAGTTTCAAAACATAGGCCTTTTATTCTATTCCATAAGAGAAATCCATAGAGCCTATATATGCCTAAGCTGGACATATGTATGATTATTTATGATTTTTCAAAAGATTAGATGAATTTCTCTGAATAATATTTAACCATTTGCATAGTTATCTTACAGACTGTGCCTCTCTTTCCAGATGATGCCTATTAATTGGCTAATTAATTTTTTGTGTTAACTAGGGATAAAGCACTTTAATTTAAAACCATCTGATCTGAGATTGGACAGTTTTGATTTGAAGCTCAAATCCATAACAGTGTTGAATAGATTTTGATCCAACTAATTCAAAGCTATTGATTGAAACCAGCCGTCCAGCAATCTTTCTCATTCATAAATGTTTTTTAACAAGATCTAAGATATCATCTCCATGAATTTGAAAGTTTGATATAGGATGTTAAGCCTATGTGAAGGATCCCTAGGAACACCAAGAGGGGGGTGAATTTGTAGTTTTAAAAATCTTAATGTAATACACAAAATGATGTTTTAATTTTGAGATTTTTAATCACTTAAAAATAACAAAATTTACCCCAACAAAAAAGAAAATTTTTTAAACAAGCTTTTAATTATGATGATGAGTGATAGATTAAATCAATATATCATTATACATATAATTTCTTTCATGCAATATCTAGCAAATTTAAAATACAGAAAAATAAATTATAGAAAATTGAAAGAAAGAAAGAACACACTAAAAATTTTATAGTGGTTTGGTCAAATAATGACCTAAGTTCACTCCCCAGAGTCCTCCTCTCCAAGTATTATCTTAAACTTTAGTCACTCCTTTAGCACCTAAAACTAGGTGGAGAAGCCTTTACAATCTTTTTACTAATATGGGGTGGCAGAGAATTAGGACCTCCTTTATCAAGATTCTTGTGATGGTAGAGAACCTCGATCTCCTTTTTCACCCACCTGATAAAGGCAGAGAACCTCGACCTCTTTTTTCACCCTCCTAGTGATGGAAGAGAACTTCAATGGTCTTCAGGTTGATAGTCTCCTTTGTAGAGCCACCCAAGAAATCTAGCAAGACATCTAAAGGAAATAAGGCAAGACACTTACTTGTGGAGCAACCGTGTGAGCCCCTCACACTACTTCTCCCTCACATATAAGCTCTCCCTTTCTTCTTCCCAAATCTCTCCATGATTTCTTCTCCAAGATCTCTATCTTTAACACATAGGTGCCAAATACTTGAACAAGAAAATTAGGAGAGATTAAAAAAAAGGCTTCATAGAAGCCCTAAAATTCAATTCTATCAACAATGATTATAAAGTATGATCCAAGATTGAACAGTACTTTTAGTTCAAATAACATTATTAGTACATCATAGAGTGTAAGGCATTGTATAATCAATTTAATTGATTAAGCTGATCGTCTAGTACAATTTGATGCATCACCTAGTATAAATAGTTCAAACGACTTGTATTATCATCTCGTAAAAATTTGTGATGAATAAATATTATCCCATACAAAGATTATATTGTACAATACCATTGGCTCCAATCATCTTGTAGATTTGAATGAATTAATTAATCCAAAATTATTCCTTAATTAAAGATTATTTTAGGCAAGATTTAATTATATCATACAGTATGATACCCATCATACTATACGATTAGCATAATTTTTTAATTTTATAATATTACCTAAATTTTTCTTAGTAGTTGAGATCTTTATTTCAAGTGATCCTCATGTATGATCTACATTTTACAATACAATTAGTTCAAATGGATTAAATTATCATATATAGTCATTTTAATAATTTTTTAATAACTAATCGTACAGTACAATATTAAAAATACAATTTGATTAGTTCAAAAATTTATACTCCTATTTTACTTACTATCTCACTCCCTTGAGTGTGCTTATACATAATCAATTAGTTTAGCAACCACCAAATTCATGACATGACAAAAAAAATATAGAAATAAATAAAAGCAAAAAAATGAAAACTCTTCAAGTCACTTAACCTTATTCAACCTAGTCTTGAGATGATAAATATGCATACTATACGGTGGACTTGTAATGTTTGGGTATAAGAAAATTTGTATGCAATAAATAATAATAGGAGATAAAATATTAGCAAATCCAATAATGTTTATTATCTTCAAAATCAGAAGGCTCGAATCCAGATTTGCAATAATATCCCCCATTTTTATGAGGACAAATACTTTTGGTTTTGATTTCAAATTAAATTTTGCTATCTCCTAAGCTCTTCCTTACTAGTTGAATTTTTAAAATAAGGAGAGTTTTTTTTTTTAATTTTAAAATGAGAAATAAAGAGAACACATAAAAGAATGAACAAGAAAATAAAGGCAAAATAGTGAACAAAGCAAGAAGTACAAATTATATATAATAGGCTACTCACTCTTTTAACATCACCGAAAAGGAGACAACTAAATATAACACCAAAAACAAAATAAACATCATAATGAAAATAGAAAATAATACAGACATAGAAACTAAAACAATACACACTAAAAATAAGGTCTTTTATCAAGTGGAGGTTTAGGTGGTGGTGGTTTAAAATATCAATGAATGTAAATGAATTTCTCTCTAAACCAAAGCCATATCATTTTCATGTTACTGGAGATGCTCTACTATGTTGGTGTCAAAGTGAATCTACCACTGATCAAATCTCTGAACTAGGGCATCGCATTGAGAGTTCTGGTGAATAGGTGTAAGTGTTGGATCTGGTGCTTAACCTTCCTTAGCCTCTTCTAGCTCAGGGTCAACCTAGTGAACATTTCAGTGGCGAGTGATATGAAGGACGTGGAAAGATCTATTTGAGTAGAAAATTGGAAGAAGGTCTAGCGGTCTAGGGAATTGGAAATTGTATTTTGCTTTCAGAATAAAATTAATGTTGTGACCTAATGCAAGATTTGGCTTCCATTTATTTTTGGGATCTCTAATATAGGTAAGGTTTCAAGATATTGAACATTAAGATCAACTACATTGAAATCAAATTTAACCATAATAAAATATGTAGTGAGTGATAGAAGAGGTGTAAGGTTTATTCTATTATTATTTTTTGGAATGACAGAACTGTGAAGAACATGTTAATTGATTCTAGCATCTTCAAATAAGGTGTTAAAATGAGTATTGTGGTAGTTTACTAAAATCTCTTTAAGACTAGTGTTGATAAGAGTACTAACATAGTCTTGGAGAAAGGATAAAGTGTGAACTTTTTCCAGTGGTAGAATTGTGTAGGAATTAGTTAAAGCCTTGATCAGTGATTTCAATTAGCCTTCTATTGACATAAGATTGGAGGGAAGTACCCTCACTCTTTATTTGAAGGCTTGAAAAAAATTCAAAGAGGATCTCAGAGTTAAATGGGTAGGAAAGAGTAAGGATGAATTGAAGGGGGGTGTAAGCAATGAGAGTGAGTACCTGGATGTTTGGAACTTCCTAATTTATGATTTTAGAGGTTGTGATCCAAGAAGCTATGTAATGATTATAAGCTTCTTTTTCACTACTTCAAAGAAACAAGGATCCATCGGACATTACAAGAAGCTTCCTATAAGAGCCCTTGAGTGCTTCCCACCGGCCATAGCAACTAGTAAGAACTTGGGGAGAAAGGAAGCATGTTTGAAAGGATTTGAGTGAAGAAAATCTTATTTAATCCCTCCCTTTAAATAAAAATCTACCATATCATATAGTACAATAATGTATCGCACAATATGATTTAGTTCATTTAATTCATCTTGTCTAATTAGTCAAAAGAGGTGGTCTTGTCATATAGTAAGATCAGAATCATACAAGATGAAAAGTTTGACGATGGCCTTCCCATAGAGTTAGCTTGGATGATCACTGACTTGTTAGATCATATATTATAAACATGTTTTTGTATAGTATAATACTATATTAAATATGATACCGATGTAATTCAATTTCTCCAACACCTAGTGCCATGTGTATCATATCGTATGATGTGAGAAATTTTTAGTTTTTGGTTGATGATCAGAAAAACTTTATAAGAAGATAAGAAAAAAAAATTCACACAAATGATAGATAACAAACACTAATAATAATGTTACAGCCTGTGGACCCTAGTCAGAGATTTTGATGAAAATAAATAATGTTGATTGACTTATTTTATTAATTCATTAAATATTTTGAATGTTATTCTTGTAAGTACTAACATTTCAAGGAGTTCACATACTGTTCAAGAAATAGAAGACTCGAGACTAGGTAGAATAGGATGTAAAGAAGACTGTAAATTTCTATTTTTTATTTATTATTTCTTCTTTATTTTTTGAGTCTGACAACAAAAGTGTATGAAAACTGAGTAACCATGCACACATATAGGGGGAGAATTTCTTTTTAAAAGAAAAAAAATTATTTTTTTTGTTGGTTGTATTATAAAATTTTTAATCATACAATACAAAACATTCTGGTTCATTGGTTATCTATTGTGAACTAATCATACTATACGATCTCCATTGCATTGTACGATTCATTTTTAATCCAAAACCCTAGCCACCATATTAATTTAAGCAAGTTTTTAAATTTTTAAATTTTGAACTAATCATACTATACAATAACATCGTGCTATATAAATATTTGAATACTTGCTAAAATTAACTATCATGATTAGTAAATTAAATCAAGGATTAATTAATGATTGGTGATCATACTGTACGATCAAGTTCATATCATATGATGAACCGAGGCTATTTTTGGTCATTCCGAAGATCATACTGGATGATCCCTTGATTTTTAAACAAATCATATTGGATAATGTATACATTATACTAGACAACCTGATGATTTTAACTAGTCGTATTGTATGAGTAGGATCATATAGGACGATGAAAAGAGATGAATTTTGGTCATCCCAACTTTTATCTTGTACTAATAGAAGAAGTTTACCACATTATATTGGACAATATTTTTATCATACTGTACAATGTAGTTCAGAATAGTTGCATGTTCGTACTTCTTTCTACCATGATGAAAATTATTTTGAATTGATCATTCTGTACGATCTGTGATCATACTGTACAAACAAAATTGGCTAAATTTTAAAAATTAGAGTTTCTTGGAGCCTGGTATTTAAGTAATTCTTTTATTATTTTGTAAAAAGAGAGAGGAATGTGACAAATCAAGAGAAATCTTGAGTGGGAGCTTATTAAAAGGATTTAGGGCTTGTGAGAGGAAGGAGAAGGTGTGTTTGTTAGGGAGAAGGTGTGTAAGGGGATCACACATTTACTCCAAGCCTACTGCATGCTTGCTCTTCCTATGGCCAAGGTAAATCTTGTGGGAGCTCTTTAGGGGGAGAGCCTTCAAGGTCATTGTCCTCAATGGTCCTCTACCTTCTCCTGGAGGGAGTAAAATTAGAAGGTCTACTGCCATCACCGGGAGGGTGACATAGCGCACATTGAGGAAGTTGAAAGCAAGTTGGTGTAAAGGCTTCTCCGCTTTGCAGTGGGGGCACAAGGAGAATACTTTTGAGTAGTGAAATTCCTGGAGTGGAGGACTCCTGGGAGTGGATGTAGGTCAAATGAAAGAACTAATATAAATATTTTGGAGTGCTTTTTCCATTGACCACTTTTTTGTTTTCTTTTTTCATCTTATAATTACTATAACTTCTTGGCGAGAATGTTATTTTAGAACTTTATTATGTGATTTAAAATTTCAACTGAAGTGACAGCGCTGTTGTAATCTTATTTTAGTTACTAGCTTCCACTTTAAATTAGTAAAGTTATTTTGAAAATTACAAAAAAAAGTTCAAACTCCTGTTTAGGCTTTGTTCTTTATTTCAAAAAATTCTAGTTTATGCCATTCCATTTTATTTTTAAAAAATTTGAATGTCTATATTTTTATAGTCTATATACTATTTTACGTGGATGTTGGTACAAGAAGGTTACACTTCATATTCTAAACTTTGAATGGCATTAAAACTCAAATAGTATTTAGTGAAAGCAATGAGGATAGAGATCTAGCACAATAAAATGCAAAGTGCATGAATTATTTCTTTTGTGAAATAAAATTAGAAGACTATATAAGAGTGGATATAGGTCAAATGACAGAACTACTATAAATATTTTGGAGTGCTTTTTCCATTGACAACTTTTTTATTTTCTTTTTTCATCTTATAATTACTATAACTGCTTGGCAAGAATCTTATTTTAGATCTTTATTATGTGATTTAAAATTTCAACTGAAGTGACACCGCTGTTGTAATCTTATTTTAGTTACTAGCTTCCACTTTAAATTAGTTAAGTTATTTTTGAAAATTACAAAAAAAAAGTTAAAACTCCTATTTAGGCTTTGTTCTTTATTTCAAAAAATGCTAGTTTATGCCATTCCATTTGATTTTTAGAAAATCTGAATGTCTACATTTTTATAGTCTATATACTATTATACATGGATGTTGGTACAAGAAGGTTACACTTCATATTCTAAACTTTGAATGGCATTAAAACTCAAATAGTATTTTTTGAAAGCAATGAGGATAGAGATCTAGCACAATTAAATGCAAAGTGCTTGAATTATTTCTTTTGTGAAATAAAATCAGAAGACTACATGAGAGTGTCCACCTGTGCTACTATTAAGAAACTCTTGGAAAGAATGTGCATCACATATGAAGAAACAAGTGAGGTTAAATAGTCTAGGTTAAATATTTTATTACATGATTATGATTTCTTCCGCATGAAACCTAATGAAACTATATCTGATATATACACTAGGTTCACTCAGATAGTGGCATCCTTGCATGCACTTGGTAGAAAGATTTCTAATTCTGAAAAATTCTATAAAATTTTGAGATTCTTACCTAGTTCTTATGATGCTAAAATCACTGCAATCATTAAGTCCAAAGATTTAAACATTTATTCAATTGGCAATTTGCTTGGGTCACTTATTACTTACGAGCAAAGAGTGAGTCAAAAGGCAAAATGATGCAGGAGAGAAGAAGGAGTAAATGGTGGCTCTAAAAGCAAACAACTTAGAAAGTGAAAGTTCTGTAGCAGAGGAAGATGACGATATAGCCTTGATGACATTTCAATAATTTTCTAAAAAGAAAACAAAGGTGTCATCAAAGCAACTGGAATAAAGGTAAAAGTTCAAAGAATACTAAAGTTTCATCTGACATGATTTGCTTTGAGTGTAGAAAACCAGGTTGCCTCGGAGCTAATTGCCCCAATATAAATATCCATCCAACTAAGGAGAAGGACAAGGGGAAGCAAAAAAATAAGAAAGGGAAGCTGAAGATACATAAGGCATTTTGGGCCGACTCTACCTCAGAATCGTCAAAATAAGAAGCAGAGGAGGAGATAACAAATTTTTGTCTAATGGCTAACAATAATCTGGATCAATCGAATCAAGATAAGGTATGCCAACTTTCATATGAATATTTGTTTGTTATTTCTGAAAAAATCCATGATTCATATAGAAAGTGATAGAATATGCATGCTAATCTTAATGTTGAATTTAGTTCTTTATAAACTTAGTATTCTAATTTAGTTAAAGCATATTCTGATTTAGATAGAGATCACATGTCCCTGCTTGATGAGTTTGATGCATTAAATAAGAGCATTTATAATTATATGATGCACATGATTCTTTGAAGACATGCAGATTGAATTAGAAAAAGAGTTTAAGGAATTAGATAAACTTGCATGGAAATACATAATAATGAACATCAGTTATAAGTGGAAGTGGTAGCTTATGAATTTGAAAATAAAGCATTGAAAGCAAAACTCATGGTATTTGAAAATGACAAACTATCATCCTCATTAACCCAAATGAGCCAACACCTGGCATTGCATGTATCACGTAACTTTAAGAAGAGCCATCACCACCCACACAAGTTAGTGAACCCATTTCCCAATGTTAGGTGCTTCTCTTGTGGAATGCTATGTCATATAGCTCGCACTTGCACGATTCAACATAGGACACACCTAGAGTGGAGACCTAAATTATATTCATCACAGCATAGTATGTATATATCTCGTTCATGCAAGAATAAGGAAGAACCCAAACTCACTTGGGTTCCCAAATATAACCATTGAATGACATTATAGGGGTGCTCCACAAAAGTCCTACTGAGAGCATGTGGTACTTGGACAGTGGCTGCTCGAGACATATGACTGGAGGCATGAAAAAATTCATTACGTTGGAGACTCAGACTAGAGGCAAGGTGACTTAAGGAGACAACACCACTAACAAGTGGTAGATTCAGGTATTATCAAAAATTCTAAGAGTTTTTTAATTGAAAAGGTTTTATTAGTTCATAGTTTAAAGCATAAGTTATTAAGCATTAGTCAATTATATGATAAAGGATTCGACATAAAATTTCTCTCTAAAAAATGATTGATTAGTTTAAATGATAAACTTATATTAGAAGAAAAATGAATAAATAATATATACATGTTAGATCTTAATTGTATTGAAAATGCAAATTCATTGTGTTTAAAAATAATAATGGATGACTCTTGGCTATCACATAGGAGACTATGTTTTGCTAGCATGAAAACATTTAGGAATATCACTCAGAAAAAACTTTATTAGAGGTGTACCTAAGTTAAACTTCACTAAAGATCATCTATGTAATCCCTGTTAACTAGGAAAATAAATAAAATCATCATTTCATTTAATCAAGGATGTGAATAAATCTAGGCCACTAGAAATCCTCCATATTGACTTATTTGATCCTGTTGGTAAAACTAGCCTATGTGGGAAAAATTATGAATTTGTGATTGTAGATGACTCCTCTAGATTAACTTGGGTAGGATTCCTAGCACCTAAGATTGGGTCATTTGAGGAATTTAGAACTTTCTCTACTTGGATTCAATAGAAATTAGGATATAAAATCTCAACAATCTATATTAATCATGAAGGAGAGTTTCAAAATGAAAGATTTTTATCCTTCTATTAAGAGATAGGAATAGAGCATAGTTCTCTGCCACTAGAACCCCTCAGTAAAATAAGATAGCTGAGAGACTTGAAACCAATGCTAGGATGCTAGGGCGATGTTAATTGAGTACACGCTTCATAGATATTTTTGGGCAGAAGCGATGAACATTGCATGTTATGTCATAAATAGAGTGAACATTAAGTCTAAGTTGAATAAAACACCCTAGGAACTCCTTAAGGGCCAGACACCCAATCTTTTGCACTTACATGTCTTTGGTTGTACATGTTTTATCTTAATCAATGGAAAATCTCCCTTAGAAAAATTTGATTCCAAAGCTAACGAGGGTGTCTTCTTAGGTTATTCATCTGTAGGTAAGGCCTATAGAATCTTTAATACGAGAACCCTAATAATTCAAATTTCCACCCATATAGTATTTAACGAATAAGGTAAGTCCTCTAAACCTAAATTTGCAGAAGATAAGGTAGAGGCTTTTTAGGGAGTAGAAATTTTGACCATAAGAGAAAGGGGATAACCTCAGGAAGACCTACTTAGAGATTGGAGATATTCTTCTAGTCATCTTAAAGAATTAATCTTAGAAGACCCATTAGAAGGTTTGAGAACTATGCACGAACTTAGGAAGGAGGTTAGTTTTTATACATTTATCTCTATGATATACTGGTCGATCATAGAATAGAAATTTTGATTCATTGAGATCAAGCTTACTTCATATTCATCTGGAAATTCTTTTTAGATATAAGGAAATGATTTAGTTCAAGGGCCAAAGTTCGTAGTTCTCGAATGAGCAATCAAAAAGATTTTGGTGCACCCTCTTGGTTAGATATTGTTGATCCAATAATTGTAGCACCAAGTACTTCTTGACGAGCTCTAATATGATTAGATTTATAAGTAATCAACTCTTATAAAATATGAGCAACACCAAATCCCTCTAGAGCCCAAACTTCCATTTCCCCCTTATTTAGACCTCACTCTAAGGGGTTGTTGTTTAAAAAGTGTGTAATGCGCACTGGAACATCCATGGATTTTATCATAAACTTGAAGAATTAATTTTAGGATATAGGACTTTCCTATTAGAACATGTTGTTCAAAAAGATCTCCTGTTCGTCCATCAAAGATTCTACTTTTCCCTGGATATTCGGGTTCAAATACCCATGGATTTTTTTTTTTTTTGCTTACTGGCTTCATATAATTCAGAAAACACTAGTTTTCTTGAGGTATCCTTCTCATATCTTTCATCAAATGGCCATTTTCTATAATGTTTCTTTAGCAGATCCCCCGCTAACCCAAGCGAACATTCAAATATCTATCCCACATTCATTCGTGAGGGGACTCATAATGGATTGAATACCATATCAACGGGCGTTCCATCTTGCAAATAGGGGATATCGTTTCTAGACAAAATCATAGAAACTATACCCTTATTCCCATGCCTTCCAGCTACTTTATCACCTACTTTGATTTCACATTTCTGTGAAATATATACACGAATCTATTCTGGATTATAATTGGAAACCCCATTTCTATGGATCCATCTCACATTAATAACTCGACCCCTTCCCCCTATAGGTAGTCTTAGAGAAGTTTCTTTTGAAGTGGATACCTGAATGCCAATTATAGCTTGTAATAATCTATCGTCCCGGGCATATGAAGATTTTCTTGCTGTCTGAGGTGTTAATTTACCTACTAAGATATCACCTGTTTCTATCCAAGATCCCATCATCACAATTCCATTTCTCTCTAAATTTTGGAGTAAACGAGCCTCTAAATGCGGAATATCCTTAGTGATTCTTTCAAGACCTTGGCTTTTTAAATGAGTCTGAATTTCAAATTTTCGGATGTGAAAATAAGTATAAATATCTTCATAGACCAGACATTCGCTAACTAGAACTTCTCTTCAAAATTGTAACCTTCCCATGTCATATAAGCTACAATTGCATTTTTTCCTAAAGCGAGTTCCCCACCAGCTGTAACCGCACCACCCGCTAGAATTTGTCCCTTTTTAATGTATTTACCCCACTTAACCTGAGTTTTTTTATGCATACAAGTATTTTTGTTGGAACGTTGATACATAAAAAATGGAATGCATAGAGTATCCCAATTACATGAGAAAATGATCTTTTGAGTATCAGTATAAATGATTTTTCCCTTGCGTTCGGCTATAGCTGAAATCCCCAAATCTAGAGCCGTTTGGCCTTCCAACCTAGCTCCAACAATGCACTTCAAGGACTGAGAAAGGGGAACTGCTTGGTGCTACATATTAGAACTCATTAAAGCTCGATTCGCATCATTATGCTCGATAAAAAGAATGTGGGAAGCTCCAATTGAAAAATATTAGAAGGGAAAAATGCTTCTAAGATGAATCTCTTCCCATGCAATAGTCAGGAATTCTTGACGATATCGAGCATGAAAAACCTGTTGTTCTTGAATACCCCGATTCAGGGCCAAAGAATTTCTTGCTGCTACCATATAATATTCATCTCTATTTGGTGATAAATAAACCATCCGTGCTTCTTTTGATCTCTCAAATAATTTATAAAATAGACTCTCTATAGATCCTCAATAACCAACCTTCACATGAATAGCTAATGATCTGATAAGTCCAACATTGATTCCTTCGAACGTGTTAATAGGACAAAAACATCCATAGTGACTCGGGTGGCTATCTCGTATCTGAAAACTAGATGTTCGCCCCGTCAATCCTCCATGACCCAAATAACTCCATTTTTGCCCATGAACAATTTGTGTCAACGGATTAGTTTGATCCAAAACTTGCGATAAAGGGTGTAGGCCAAAAAATGATTCATAAGTAGTTGTTAATGAAGTTGAAGTTACCAAATTTTGAGGAATAAGTATCAATTTATGCCTGATTGCTCCACATATAGTTCCTCGAACCGTATTTTCTAAATGATCAAGAGCAAATCTGAATTGATCCTATAATAGATCTGGTACAGAATGAATATGTTTACTTTCAAGTGATTCATACCATCAAGTACCCATTCCCAATTTCATTCCAATCAAATGATCCACAGCAGCCAATAGATCTTGTGGTAACAAAAAAGTATTGGTTTGGGGTATATCAAGATTCAGTCTCCGTTTCATATTTTGTCAACCAATCATTCCTAATTCACATATTTGTTGAAAATTTTTCTTTTATAATTCCTTGCATAAGGACTCGGAAAATACCGGATCCCCCCCTACATAGGCAAATTGTTGATAAAACTCTAAAATAGCACTTTCCAATATTTTTTTTCTCTTTATCATTCGAGAAAGACAAGAAAATCTCAGGGTAATAAACATTATCTAGAATTTCTATAATATTCAAACCCATAGCTGATGATAGAACTATAATAGATATTTTTTGTTTTCTACTTACACGGGCCCATATCCTTGCTTTTCTGTCAATTTATAATTCCGACCTTCCCCCCCAATATGATATTATAGTACTGGTATAGATAGAAATTTCATTATGTTCCAATTTTGAACTGTAGTAAATACTGGGACTTTGTAATATTTGGTTGATCACAATTCGGTATATTCCATTGACTATAGAGGTTCCAAAAGAATTCATTATAGGGATGTTTCCAATAAAAATGGTTTGTTCTTGCATATTTCTACCAATTTTCCAAATTAATACCACGGGTACATATAATTCAGAAGAATATGTGAGTGATTCATACACAGCATCTCTTTCTTTTATCAAAGGCTCTACCAATTGATATGTTTCCACAAATAATTGAAATTCAATTTCTTGATCTCTATCTTCAATTTTTTTAAACTTATGAAATTCTTCCATTAAGCCCTGATTAATGAACCTACAGAATCCCTCAAATTGTATCTGACTAAATCCAGTTATTTTGGACATTCCCTCGTTTCCATTCTGGAGCATCTTAACTTAAAGTTTCCTCTTTATTGAAAAAATCTCATTATTGGCTTGGCTCATTCATGAAACCCTACCTATTGATCTAGCAATGATGAAATGGATATTCTGTTTACTGGATCACATAAAATTTTAGTCAACTCCATCCATATTTATCATACATATGAACGAAAGAAAGTTAGAGAAATTGAGGGCATTTTTGTTGCAACTTTGAGTTTGAGCTTGAGCTAGGTATAAATAGAAAGAAATGAAAATTGATAAAGCATTCCTCGGATAGATTCTGTCACTTAGGCTGATGGAGTCTTTTATCAGATATCTAAATTAATCCAATTTATACCTAATTCTTTTATTATGATATTATGATCAGGGTACAAAAATAGAAAAAAAATCAATGAATTCAGGATTGAATCTGTTCTCTATGAATAAGATAAAATAAAAACAGAAGAAAATAGCATAGAGTTTCTCTTTTTTTAGCACACGCAATTGAATGTTAAAAATGTTAAAAAAGGAATTTGCAAATCTTTTTTTTTGTTTGGTAGTAGAATTTCTAAAATATAGTTGAATTGCGTACGTATATAGTCATAGGAGTCATCTGTAGGAAGTACATGCCAATATAGCTATCTAGCTATCCGTATATCACATCTTTTATCATAATTGAACTTGGTGCAACATAGGTTTAGTCGCACTCTATCATAATGTCTCATAATGTCTATCTTCTATTCATATTCAATGAAATATTCGAGCACGATGATCCTATATAGGGATAAGATATGTGCATAAGAAATAGACCCGATCTAAGTATCCACGTATGAAAATATCTGTTCTGGAGTTCACACTGTTCTTTTTTTTTTTTTTGAAAAAAAAAGATGCAATTGCATTAAACTGGAAATCAAAAAAACTTACAAAGGTCTATCATTCCTGAATAAGTCAACAAAACTTGCAGGAAGGTTGGATTCAATAAAAGAATCCCAAAAAAAATCTCCTAACAACGCATACTTGGCACAAAAATCTGCCGATCTATTACATTCTCTATGAGCAAAAAGAAAAATGACATTATTGAAAACTTGTAAGAAAGAAAGGTCTGGTTTGGTACCTTCGCTGGTCTTCAAATTTATAGAATCTTGAATCATCTTCATGATATTTACATTGTCTCCTTCAATGATTATTCCATTGTAATTACAAAACCAATTTTGAATGTAGTTTCCAAAAGACATAATAGCTTTGAGTTCCAAATAAGCAATATCCCAATGAGTAGCTTTCTACCATAAGCACATAACATTCTCCCATTGCAGTCCCTAAGAACACCGGCAATACCCACCATGTAGTTATCCGAAAGAGCAGCATCAACATTCAGTTTAATCCAACCGTGAGGAGGGGGACACCAAGATTTGGACAGCATATGCTGGTTGGTGTACCAGTTCTTTTCAATTGGATTTGACTAGAGGTGAGAAGAATGGGAGATAATTTCTGCTACAGCATAAGCTAAAGGAATTTCAGCATTACCGTGCTTTGTCAAATTCCTAGATTTCTAGCTATAGAAAACAGCCACAGCATAAATCTTTACAAGACCCTTTCCAGAATTCTGCTCTAAAGCCTTAGTGCACTCCTACAGATTTTGAAATTCAAGAACATTGAACCCACACCTTCTCCATTCCTGTAATAAAGATTTCATCTTCTTACATTTTATAATGACATGTTCTGCATTTTCATTCTCATGACAATCTCTTGGACATTCTTTCAAATTAGCTAATCTTCTGTAACAAAGCCACTTCATCGTTGGTAAAGCTCCGTTCAGTGCTCTCCACCAGAACAAATACACCTTCTGATCCAATTTTAACTTCTTCAACAAAATGTACTTGGTATACTTGCTTTCCTTCTGAAACCAGATAGCCTCAGTGCTTAACGCCAAAACCGTTTTTCCTGTATTTGAATGAATGAGCTCTATTTTATCTTCAATAATATTTGTACCCTTCTCCATCTGCCGTATTTTATTTTCCATATCCTCAGAAAACAATTCAGTTAATTTTCCTGAATTCCAACTCCCATCATCATTCATAAGAAAAGAAACTTTCTTATAATTAATATCCATTATATTGCACAATGCCGGCCATTTGTTAAGACTTCTATCAAGTATCCAATTATCAGCATTTATATTGATACTTTGACCATTACTAATCTGCCATCTAACAATTGGTTTAAGATGTTCAATGCCATCTTTTATTAATTTCCAAGCAGTAGAAGCACCTCTTTTCACTTTATCTTCCCATCTAATTGCTTCAAACTTTTTTAATAGAAATTTGTGGAGGAGAGATTTCTCGTTCTGTAGGAACGTCCATGCCATTCTCGACCTTAATGGTCCCTGACTTGCTGCGGCTCCATGAATGCCGAAACCCCCTAAGCTTGTAGGTAAGCAGAGAGTTTCCCAAGCAATATAATGCACCCCTTATTTCCCATTTTCTTTGTGCCACAAGAAGCTCCTACAGATTTTGTCAACCTTTAATAAAATACTCTTAGGAATAAGGGAGTGTGCCACCTGATAGTTAATCATACTCGAATATGCAGTTTTAATTAGGAGGATTCTTCCAGCCAGAGATAACCATCTAGCGCCCCAAGAATTAAGCTTACTCATTGCTTTCTCAATGGTGCTATTATAATCTTCAGCTTTCAATCTTCTGAGAACCAGTTTAATACCCAAGTAGTGTAACTCTTTGATTTCCTTATATTCCAAAATTTTGTTTATCTTTCTTCTTCTATTTTTGGACACAACATTACCAAAAAGAACCATGGATTTTTGTGAATTGATTGCCTGACCCGTCCATCTGTAGTAATTTTTGAAAATTCTCTTCAAAATCTTTGCATTCCTACTGAAAGCCTTTTCCATCACAAGAACGTCGTCAGCATACAGTAAGTGAGTGATCTTCTCAATATTCGAAGCTAGTTTCATGCCCAACTGTTCCTTGTACTCATTAAAAGCTTTAGAGAGGAGATCTGAACATAAAATAAAAAGGCTTGGTGATAACGGACACTCCTGCCTGAAACCACATTGAGCCTTAATCCATTCGGTTCGTTTACCATTAATAATAATGGAGAATTTCGGGTTTGAAATACATTAAAGAATAAGCAGAATTAATTTATCAGGAAATCCAGTCAATTTCAAAACTTTTTCAAGAGTTTCCCAGCACATACAATCGTATGCCTGTGTCATATCGATTTTAAGAAGAAAAAAACCTGGCTTAGCAATAGATGATCTCATCTTACCAACCATCTCTTGTGCAATAATGCAGTGGTCTGAAATGCTCCTCCCCTGTATAAAAGCTCCCTAGAACTCTGAGATGACATCCGGTAGACAAATTTTAAATCTATTCAAAATCATACCAGCAACCATCTTGTAAATTGTTTGACATAGGCATATTGGTCTGAATTTAGAACACTCTTTGGCATTTTGAATTTTCGGGATTAACACCACCACCGTTTCCTTCCATTGTTCTGGCATCTCCCCTATTTTGAAGAAGTTGTTCACGGCATTCAAAGTTTCCTGTTCTATAATTCTCCACTAATTTTTGAAAAAATAAGCATTAGCCTCATTAGCACCAGGAGATTTATTATTACCCATATTATTGAGTGTGAACTTCAATTCTTCCATAGTGAACTCATCTTCTAAAATATTCCTCAAATTTTCCTGAATGCACTTAGAGCTTTTGAAAATCGGCCAGTTATTCAATTCACAGTTTCTTTTGCGCCATTTCTATTTGAAAAAAATTTCCATGATACAATGGATATCTTCCTGATTTGAAACCAACGAACCATCCTCTTTAGCAATTTGAAGAATCTGATTGCTCTTCTTCTTGGCTGATGCGTAAGTATGAAAATAACTTATGTTCTTCTCACCTTCCTCCATCCATTGACATTTAGACCTTTGTCTCCACAGGTTATGATTCTAGCCAGGTTAGCATTAAATTCTGCCACCATGCTTCTCAGTAGCAAAATATCACCCTGACTCAAGCCTCCTTCCGCTGCTTCTCTGTTCTGAAACTCCAAAATATCCTGCTTTAGCACCTTGTTCCTCAAATTTAACTCCTTTAATTTGTTCTTACTCCAGTAAAAAAGATTCATAAGCGATCTTTTTATTTTTCTTTGAAGAATATCATTAGCAGTACCATAATGTTTCTTCCTCCAAGCCTTGTTGATAATACCTTTGGCTGCATCATACGAGCACCATAAATTCTCAAATCTGAATTCTTTTTTAAAATTCCTTTCTTTATCTTCAAGTTGAATGAGAACAGGACAATGGTCCGAAAATATCCTTGAAAGATGATTGATAACTGCATTAGGAAATTCCATGATTGCTTTGGAATTAAACCACATTCTATCTAACCTGTCCCATATTCTAGCAAGTCCATCTTTTTGTTGCACCAAGTATAATTGGGTCCAACAAAACCGATATCATGGTAGTCATTGTTGATCATAAACTCCTTCATTTCTTGTGGGCCTTGGGAGAAAACAAAACTTTTTCCCCTCAATTTCTCATTACTGCTAACAAGGCAGTTGAAATCTCCACCAACTAAACATGGGATTTCACAATTTAAATGATTCTCAATCATTTCCCAAAGGTTCCTTCTATCATGCCAGCTTTTGCTACCATAGACAATGCAAACAATAACAGTTTTGCATTTGGGTGTAGTCAGCTCACCGATAATACATTATTTTGAAGTCACAGTAACTTTAAAAGATGCAGTTCTATGCTTCCAAAGAACAAGATGCCTCCAGATTTTCCAGCCGCTGCAATATGGTGGAAATCCCACTCACTACCCACCATCCTTTTAACATCAATACAGCTCAAATTCTCCATTTTTGTTTCTAGTAAGTCAATGAAAAAAATACCATTTTCATTAATCATGTTTCTAAGGTAGTGGGAGGCTGCCTTCTTCTTGCCTCCCCTACAATTCCATACTAAAATGGAAGTCATTAAAAAAGTTTCGGGTTTAAGGCCCCAGCCTTTACATCTCCTCCCTCACCTCTTCTAGTTTTATGCTTCCCTTTTATAGGTCCAAACATTTTCATCTCTTTAGCAAGTTTTTGTTTTACCACTAGACATCTTAGTGGTTACTTGATAATTTTCCCCCTGCTTATCCTGAATTTTATTTTCCAAAACTTCTAATTTGTTTTCAACAAAAGATATTTCCTTCTCTATCAAAAAGTTAACATTTTCTTCTTCTTCAATTTCTCCCGAAATATCAAAAGGATTAGCAATTTTCTTCACCTCCAAAACAGCCCTATTTTCCGTAAACCCTTCTGAAATTTCTTGAACACTATCTTCCATATCAAACTTTTCCTTGTTTTCCAGATCAAATTTTCCTTCTTCAAATACCTTCACATTATCTTCAATTATTTCACCTTCTTCAATAAGATGCTTAGCCTAAGATTGAATTGTATTACACAATTCATTATGGAGATTGTTTGCATCTTTTATTTCTTCCACATTTGTTTTCTTTGACTTGATATTCCAAGCCTTAACTCTCTGGGTCTTTTTCTCAATAGCTTCCCTATCCGTGGCTTTGTTGAAAGCTGCCTTAAATTTTCTCCTCTTATTGTTCACCAGCACCCAAGGACCGTAGTTGTCCCTTCTTTCCTCTGCATTTATCTGATATGATTCCTGCATAATATCTTTAGAAGATACCTTATTTTCTATAGCATTAACTTTCAAACACTCCTCCCTCATATGGCCAATTTTTCCACATTCAAAGCAGAAATTCAAAATTCTTTCAAACTAAAATTTCTAAAAAAATCTCTCTCCCAGGCTTTCAACCCAAACTCCAGCTGGTAGCTTCTATTCCAGCTTGATTCGAACGCAGATTCTGGCGAATTCCCTTCTGCCCAACCTGAACATGTTGCCATCTAACATCATTGGTTTGCCAACTGCAGCTGCTATCCTTGCTATGTTTTTTTCAACCCAGCATTGTAGTGGTAACTGCGGCATTCGCATCCAAATCAGAGAGGTAAGACCTTCCATAGATAATGGGGAGAACTTCGGTGTCCATTTCTCCATACCAATTATATGCTCCTTCACAAACCATGGTCCTCCCATTAGAACTCCTTCCAAGGCTTCAACTTTTTTGAAAGAGCACAGGAACAACCCTTTCCCAAGAGTCGTGAAATGGAATCTGTCAAAACGAGCCCACTGTCTTCTAAGTTCCAAAGAAACTTCTTGCAGCTTGATGTCTTTTCCAAAAACCTTGCAAACCAGTGATTTTTCCAATAGGTTTGCATTCTTTATTTCATCTTCTTTTATTAATTGAATCGCCTCACCATCTTCCATAAAAATAGCTTCTTCTTCTCGGAAATTTAAATTGATGTATGATTTTCTACTCCATACATTACCACTAATCAACTTTTCCATTTTCTTTTCAAGCAAATGATTAGCCATCTGGTTTACATTAATCTCCTTGACATGTTCTGCATTCATCTCTGTTTGTATTACTTCCTTGAAGCTTTTCGGGCATCCAAGATTTTTGTCAGATAACTGATGATTTTCAACAATCACACTACTATTCTGGTTAGCATTAGTTTTACCAAAACCTTGAACAAAAATATTCATCCCAGAAGAAGACATTCCCCGATCAATGCCTACCTCATTAACATCAATTTTTCTCAGTTTTTACGGAGTCTTCAAATCCGAAATCACCTCAATCGATTTGCCTTTCCCCTCAATATAATGAACATTATGAGATACATTGCTAACCTCATCATTAATAACCAAGAAACCTTTCGCACGTCTTCTTCGTGCCTCCTCCAAATTCATAGCAGATCTTGATACAAATCTCCCTGCACTCGATTTCTTATTCTCCAACTTCTCAATTGGAACTACACAATCATCATTCCGACTCAAGTTATCCATCGAACAACGACAAACATCCGCCTCCATGTGTATCCGGCGAACCAATCACCGGCAGTAACACCCGCGAAAACCAGAATTCGAAACTTTCTTGAAAGTTTGTTAGGGATGTTAAGCCCTATGAACTTAGTCCCAAAGCTAATTAAGAAGAGTGGTGAATTGGTTAAAGAAGAAAATTTAAGCAAAGTACAAACCAAAATCACCACAAATAAAAACCAATGCGGAAATTAAATGCAGAAGCAATAATAAGAAAAGAACACACCGAATTTATAGTGGTTCGGTCAAACCTTGACCTACGACCACTCCTTGGAGGCACCCTCCAAGTATTGCACTAAACTAAGTGTCTATCCTTTAGCCCCCACAGCTAGGAGGAGAAGCCCTTACAAAATCACTTCCACCTTCCCCGGTGCGGCGGAGTCGCCGGGTCCTTTGACACCAAAGGGATCTTCTTCTTTGGTGAACTTACCTCGAGACAAGCCTTGAATCTGATGGTACTAAGGTGCGAGTTCACTGGAGCAACCGTGTGGAATCCTCTCCACACTCCCTTGAGTTCCCCCCCCCCCCTCACAGGATTTTCTCCCTCTTAAACTCCACCCTTTCCTCTCTCCCTTTTAAGCTCTCTCTTCAAGTTTCCCCCACAAGAACGAAGCTACAATGGCTGCCAAAGACACTTACAAAGTGCCATGCCATAGCTTAAATAGAAGCTCTCAAAACGAGCTCATTAATACAAGTTGCCAATATTATCGTCCAAGACAATATGCATATCGTCCTGGACGATTTGGGACAATCAGAAGAAAATTGGTTACATCGTCATGACCGATATCACGATCGTCCAGGCCGATTAGTTTAAAACTGATTTCAATCATCCTGATCATCGCCCTGAATTCGAGCTGTCCGATGTAGATCGTCCAGGACATCGTCCTGGCCGATCAGGAGATCGTCCCGGATGATATGATCGTATCAATCAACCATTAATGCTTTCCAAAGATACCAGATCAATTTAGGCATAATTGAGTTAGATCGTCCTGGACGATAATAATATCATCCTGGCCAATTTCCTAAAACAAAGAATTCCTAAACTGATTATGGCGGTTGATTCTTTCTGAATTGAGATTATCGTCCTGGCCGATACAGGTATCGTCCAGGCCAATCTGTTAATGACGGCTACCTTAATAAGGATGCCCTAATTAGGGTTTCTGATTTTGGTCATATCGTCCCGATCGATATTACCAAAAATAGAAATCTTATAGGGAACAACTGGAAATCTTCCAAGTTACAAATCAATAGATCCCACACCAAATACAACAGACTCAAGAAAGCAAAACGATTAGAAACTGACTCAGACCTAGTCTACCTAATCTTGAGCTGATTCCAAATTGCAGTCCGATTGTGTGAACCTAAAACGTTAGTACATAAGGTAGTTGTAGAGAAATAAAAATGTTTGCTATCATCAAAATCATAAACTATTGATCCGCAACATTTCTCTCTCTACTCCTTGTAGCTTCTCTCTCTACCAGAAGGAGTATGATTGTTGCATTGATTAGTTTGTAATAGTTTTTTTTTTACTTCAAGTTCACATGTTCTGGGGTTTACATATACACATATATTTTCTTATAATTAGAATTCATAATGATTAGTCATAAATCAATTGGATTTTGCATCCATTAAGACAATACAAATGGAGATACAAAATTAAGAGCTGTTCACTAATTCAAAGAAAGAAAAGTGAGTAAGAGTAAAAAGAGTAATAAGTAAAAAAGTTAATGAAATAAAGAGTGAATTATTATAAATTGCCCTGCATTTTATAATCTGTGTTGTGACCGGGGCTGGGAATCTTTTCAAATTTCTATCAAATCTAGAGAAAAGTGAAAAGAGAAGGTAAGTTTTTAAGCGATGTGTGTTTTGAGATAAAATCAATCGAATAAAAGCATAGAAACAGGATCCAATAAAAAGGAGGAATTCTTTTTTGGAGAAAGAAAAGATAAGTAAAATGGGATTCAAGATCCAAAAAGAAAAGGAATTCAAAAAGTAAAAAATTTGAATCAAAACAAAATGAAGAAATAGAATAATAATAAAGAAATAATAAATAGGATTCTAGAAATTCTAGAAAGATAAGAATATATAATTTCTTTATTTCTTTATCCATTTTTGATGGAATTTGGCGGCATTGCAAAGTGGTAAGGCGGGGGACTTTAAATCCTTTATCCCCAATTCGAATTTAGGTGTTGCCTGATCAACAAAAAAAAACTTGGAATTTCTTAATCCTGTTGATCATACTTAATGACTCCTTATCCCGCAAAAGCATAGGCAAGGGCTAGGTCTGTCGACACTTTATTTTGAGAATCCGCAGGGCCTATAAAAAAAAAGACAGTCATCTTTTTCTCAAAACCTAGGTTCTAAGTGTGGTTCAAACAGGTACAAATAAATCTGAAGCAACCCAATCTTCATAATGATTGGTTTGGGCTATTCTGAATAGAATCAAATAAAATAAATAGTGAGAATTATTCTGGGCATCAGAACTATGAAAGTAAGAATAAAGTCAGAAGTCAGAAATCTTTGTATATAAAGGTTCCTAAGAGACGCTCCATTTTGGTAAGAAATGTTTATAAAAAATACAATAAAGACTCCCTAATTATTTTACACTATAACTTCACTTAATATTGAAATATTCAGGTAGTGTCTACTAACTCTGACTGCGATGAGATTAGATTGGATAGGCTGATAGTAAATTCATTTAATAATTGTGGAAAAAACTTTTTTGTATGCAAACTCACTAGAGGCTCTGAGTGCTGCTCATAAATTGAATCAAAATGGTTGAACGGCTCTTCTTCTTTTTTTTTATATCTTATATTTTCTATTTTTTTCAGTTCTTTCTATTTCAATAGAATTCTATTGAATAAGAAATCTAGCAAATTTTTTGCGTGGATTTATGAAATTGTTTTATAATGAGCCATAAGTAAGAATCCTATTTTTACTCTGCACCATTCATTCCACTATGATTATGAATCAATAATGGAATAACTCCTTCAATAGGGGACATCATTCACATGGATATAGTAAGTCTCGCTTGGGCTGCTTTAATGTTAGTGTTTACATTCTCTTTCATTTGTAGGATGGAGGAGTGGGCTTTAGAGCTAGGAATATTACTAATTTAGTACTTTACTAAAAAATCTACTTGTATCAATTGTGATCATTTTGTGAAAGCTTAAAAAAAACTTGACTTGCTTTAGTTTATCTATATCTATATATTATTTATTAGTAGTATTAGATTCTTCTATTTAATCCTCTATTAAAGCCTCTATTAAAGATTTTTCATTTATTATTCTATTTTATTCTATTTATAGAATATATGATATGATATGGTATTTATAGGGTATATTATGTATATTATATCTGTACAATTCTTCCTACATTAATTCTTTTGAAGGGCCCCTGGATCCATATCCATAAGCATAAGAAGAGATAGAAAACATCATGAATTCAAGCAGTTTGGCTTGCAATTCTTTTGGGCCGATCGAAATGCATACAAATGGGTATAGAGAAATGGAAACTTCCAAGCTGGAGTATGGTAGGGGTAGAGGGAATTTTTTGTGGAGCGGTGTAATCGGTAGAGATCAAAAAGAACACCAACGGTGAAAAGCACTCTACGAGGCCGACACTAACACTGAGAAACAAAAGCTAGGGGAGAAAATGGATTGGATACCCCAGTAGTCCATCCGTAAATAATGGATACTAGGTGCTGTGAGTATCGACCCGTGCAGTGCTATAGCTAATGCGTTAAGTATCCTGCCTAGGGAGTACATTAGCAATAATGAAACTCAAAGGAATTGACGGGGGCCTGCACAAGTGGAGGAGCATGTGGTTTAATTTGATGCAAAGTGAAGAACCTTACCAAGGCTTGACATGCCGTGAATCCTCTTGAAAGAGAGGGGTGCCTTCAGGAATACAGACATAGGTGGTGCATGGGTGTCGTCAGCTCGTGCCGTAAGGTGTTGGGTTAAGCCCTGTAATGAGTGCAACCCTGGTGTTTAGTTTCCACCATTGAGTTTGGAACCCTGAACAGACTGCCAGTGATAAGCCAGAGGAAGGTAAGGATGACGTCAAGTCATCATGCCCCTTATGCCCTGGGTGACACACATTCTACAGTGGCCGAGATAAAGGGTCGCGATCTCGTGAGGGTGAGCTAACTCCAAAACCCATCCTCAGTTCAGATGGCAGGCTGCAACTTGCCTGCATAAAGTCAGAATCTCTAGTAATCGTCGGTCAGCCATATGGCGATGAATTCATTCCCGGGCCTTATGCACACCTATTGCAACCCATGACCTCGAGTTTGAGATTTTGATGATGCCAAATAATGATTGTTTTGAAACAACTTTTCATTGAATATTAGTTTATTTGCTATTATCCTTGAGTACTAACATTTCAGGAAAATCACAAGTGACTCAGGTTGAAAGGAAGACTCAAGAACGGGTAGAATAGGAGTATGAGTCAAATATTGTATTTCTCTATTTATTGTATTTTTATTTTTTTGAGTCTGGCCATAAAATGCATAAGAGTAAGAGCAACCATGCATACACACAGGGGGAGAGTTTGTTTTTAAAGGCAAAATGTAATAGAATTTCTTCTCTGGAGATCGTACTGTACGATTTTAATTTGTACCATATGATCTGAGCTATGTGGACGATTCAATGAATAGATCATACTGTATGAATATATTCGTACTGTACGATATGTTCAGATCAAAAACCCTAGCCATAGTTTAGTTTGAGTAAGTGATTTTGCGCCGTTCGTACTGTACGAACATTTTCGTACTGTACGATCTATTTTAAATACTTACTTAAATTAACACGTGATTAGTGCATGAAATCCAGGCCTAATTATATTTTGAACATCGTACTGTATGAACCAGATCATACCATACGATGAACAGAGACGAAGTATGATCGTCCCGGATATCTTCCTGGATGATCTCTTGGTTTTTTGTCTCATCATACTGTACGATGGTAATCGTGCCATACGATGAATAGAGACTACATCAGATTTTCCAAACCATCGTCCTGTATAAATAGTACTTTTTGGATCGTACCGTACAATATTATATCATACAGTACAAATTGTTTTTAACTATTCGTACATCTTCGTACCAGGATGAAGTCTGTTTATGAAGATCGTACTGTATGATGTCTAATCGTACTGTACGAATAGTAACGGCTACTTTTGAAATCAGAGGGTTTTTGGAGCCCGTTTAAGGTGTTAATCTCATCCTTTTTCAAAAAGAATTATAGAGAGGGAGAATGTGGTTAGAGAGGGATTCCAAGGGAGAGAGCTCTAGAGAAGTTCTTTAGGGTTGAGGGAGGAAGGAGAAGGTGAGCGTTGTGAGGGAGAAGAGGTGTGAGGGAGATCACATGGTTGCTCCGAACTTGCTGCATCTTGCTCCTCCTATGGCCCTAGAAGAATTTGAGGGAGGATCTCCAAGGGAAAGGCTCGTCTACATCCGTGACCTCGAGGTTCTCTGCCTTCTCCAGGAGGGAGAAAAACGAGAAGGTTATCTACCATCGCTAGGAGGGCGAAAACAGAGTTTGGCACTCCGCCATGCCGGGTTGGTGAAAGGAAGGTTTGTAAAGGCTTCTCCGCCTTGCCGAGGGGGGCAAAAGGAGAACTATTTTTGGTAGTGAAAATCCCGGAGCGGAGGACTCCTGGGAGTGGACGTAGGTCATATTTTGACCGAACCACTATAAAAATCCTTGGTGTGTTTGTTCCTTATCGTCATTTACTTTTACTTACACTTAATTTTTCATAATTATTGCGTGGTGAAATTTGTGGAAGAAAATTTGTTTAAGTTTTTATTGTAAAATTTCAAAAATAACAAAAATATTAGAACTCCTGTTTAGGGTTACATTTTATTGAGAAAACATTTTTCACAATTCACCCCCCCCCTCTTGTCATTTAGTAATTTCAATTGGTATTAGAGCCTATTTTTCAAAAATAGTGTTTTAGAAAACCTTGAAAAAAAATGATCTTGTCGAATTTTGGAAATCGTAACACTGCGGAGGGTTATTCAATAACTCTTCCACCACTTTTTGATAACATTCCGTTTGATTTCTGGAAAATTAGAATGTCTACATTTTTGCAATCTATAGATTATCGCATGTGGATGTTAGTAAATGATGGATATGTTGCACCGTTTAAAACTGTTAATGGTTTGAAAACTCATGTACCTTTTAATGAATGGAGCAATAAGGATAGGGAGTTAGCCTAACTGAATGCTAAGTGCTTAAACTGCTTTTTTTGTGCATTGAAATCTGAGGACTATATGAGAGTATCTACCTGTGTTTCTAGTTAGGAGATTTGGGATAGACTGTGCATTACATACGAAGGAATAAATGAAGTAAAACAGTCTAGGCTTAACATTCTACTGCATGATTATGAATTATTCCGTATGAAACCTAGCGAAACAATTTCTGACATGTACACTAGGTTCACCCAAATCGTGACATCCTTGCATGCATTAGGTAGAGAAATTTTAAATTCCGAGAAAGTGAATAAAATTTTTAGATGTCTACCTAGTTCTTATGATGCTAAGATAACTGCTATCACTGAATCCAAAGACCTTAATGTTTATTCTATTGATAACCTCCTTGGGTCACTCTTTGCATACGAGCAAGGAGTGAGCCAAAGGTAAAGTGATGCAGGTGAAAAGAAAAGGAGCGGATGGTAGCATTAAAAGCTAGCAACTCAGAAAGTGAAAGCTCTGCAGGGAAGGAAGAGGATGAGATAGCACTGATGACCTGACACTTCAAAAATTTTCTGAAAAGAAAATAGAAGTGTCAACAGAACAGCTGGAACAAAGGTAAGAGCTCAAGGTCCAATAAGGTTTAATCTGATACAATCTGTTTTGAATGCAGGAAGCCAGGCCACCTTCGAGCCGATTTCCCCAATCTGAAGAGTCATCCAGCAAAGGAGAAAGGAGACGACAAAGCAAAATACAAGAAAGGAAAGACAAAGACACAGAAAGCTTTTTGGGCCGACTCTGCCTCAGAATCATCAGAAGAAGAAGCAGAGGAGGAGGTAACTAATTTGTGTCTTATGGCTAATGATAACCTTGATCCATCAGATCAATATGAGGTATGTCAACTTTCATATGAAAAATTATTGCTTATTTCTGAGAATATTCATGACTCGTATAGGAAATTAAAAAAGATGCTTGCTAAGCTTAATTTTGAATTTAGTTCTTTACAAACCGAGCATGCTAACTTGTTTAAAGAAAATGCTGATTTAGATAGAGATCATATGTTACTTCTTGATGAGTATGATGCATTAAATAAGAAGCATATTGAACTAACTGAAGAGCATGAAACCTTGAAAACCACTCATGTTGAACTAGAAGAAGCTTTTCATAGACTAGACAAACTTGCATTAGAAGTAGATCATAGTGAGCACTTGGTATTAATAGAAGTTGATGGATTGACAGCTCAAAATAAAAGTTTTAGTTAGAGAATAAAAGAACTAGAAAATGAAATTGCATCACTCACATTAGGCCATCCTAGCAAACCCCCAACACAGCATGCATCACACAACTTTAGGAAGAGGCACTATCACCCACATAGATTAGTAAACCCATTTCCTGGTGTTAGGTGTTTCTCTTGTGGCATGCTAGGTCACATAGCCCGCATATGCACAATTCACCATAGGACACACTTAGTGTGGAGACCTAAACTGCATCCATCACAGCATAACATGCATACATCTCATTCATACAAGCATAAAGAGGAACCCAAACTCACTTGGGTTCCCAAAACTAATTTTTTAATGAAATTGTAGGGATGCTCTCACAAAAGACCTATTGAGAGCATGTGGTACCTGGATAGTGGCTGCTCGCGACACATGACTAGAGATATGAAGAAGTTCATCCTACTGGAGACCAAAACTGGAGGCAAAGTAACATTGGGAGACAACACTACCAGGAAGATGATAGGCTCAGGTATTATTGGTAATGCTAAAAAAATTTTAATTTAGAATGTCTTACTAGTTGATGGATTGAAACATAATTTACTAGCATTAGTCAACTGTGTGACAAAGGTTTTGATGTTAAATTTCTATCTGATAAATGCCTGATTAGTTTATTTGATAAACTAGTTTTGGAAGGAAAATGAATGAACAATGTTTACATGTTAGACCTTGATTGCATTGATAGCTCAAATTCATTTTGTTTGAAAATAATAGTTTATGACTCGTGGCTATGGCATAGGAGACTATGCCATGCTAGTATGAAAACTCTTAGAAACATCACTTAGAAAAACCTAATTAGAGGTGTACCTAAGTTAGACTTTACCAAGGATCACTTATGTGATGCTTGCCAACTAGGAAACCATGTGATGAACAGAGATGAAGTATGATCATCCCGGATATCGTCCTGGATGATCTCTTGGTTTTTTGTCTCATCGTACTGTACGATAGTAATCGTACCATACGATGAACAGAGACGACATCTGATCGTCTAGACCATCGTCCTATACAAATAGTATTTTGTGGATCATACCGTATGATATTATATCGTACAGTACAAATTATTTTTAATTATTCGTACATCTTCATACCAGGACAAAGTCTGTTTATGAAGATTGTACTATACGATGTCTAATCATACTGTACAAACATTAACGGCTACTTTTGAAATCATAGGGTTTTTGGAGCCCATTTTAGGTGTTAATCTTGTCCTTTTTCAAAAAGAATTATAGAGAGGGAGAATGTGGTTAGAGAGGGATTCCAAGGAAGAGAGCTCTAGAGAAGTTCTTTAGGGTTGAGAGAGGAAGGAGAAGGTGAGCGTTGTGAGGGAGAAGAGGTGTGAGGGAGATCACACGGCTGCTCCGAACTTGCTACATCTTGCTCCTCCTATGGCCCTAGAAGATTTTGAGGGAGGATCTCCAAGGGAAAGGCTCATCTACATCCGTGACCTTGAGGTTCTCTGCCTTCTCCAGGAGGGAGAAAAACGAGAAGGTTCTCTACCATCGCCAGGAGGGCGAAAATAGAGTTTGGCACTCCGCCACGCCGGGTTGGTGAAAGGGAGGTTTGTAAAGGCTTCTCCGCCTTGCCGAGGGGGGCAAAAGGAGAACTATTTTTGGCAGTGAAAATCCAGGAGCAGAGGACTCCGGGGAGTGGACGTAGGTCATATTTTGACCGAACCACTATAAAAATCCTTGGTGTGTTTTTTCCTTATCGTCATTTACTTTTACTTGCAATTAATTTTTAATAATTATTGCGTGGTGAAATTTATGGAAGAAAATTTGTTTAAGTTTTTGTTGTAAAATTTCAAAAATAACAAAAATATTAGGACTCCTGTTTAGGGTTACTTTTTATTGAGAAAAAGTTTTTCACAATTCAGCCCCCCCCCCCCCCCTCTTGTCATTTAGTAATTTCAACACCGCCTATCACACTATGGGAGATGGCCATGCTCGAAGTCATTACCTTAATCGCAAGGAGGGGGATGCTAAAGGCAGGCTAGTGATTGGAGTGAAGTCATAACAAGGTAGCCGTACTGGAAGGTGCGGCTAGATCACCTTCTTTCCAGGGAGAGCTAATGCTTATGCTTGTCAGGTATTTTGGTTTGACACTGCTTAACACCCAAAAAGAAGCGAGCTATGTTTGAGCTAAGCTTGGATATGGAAATCTTCTTTTGTTTCTCGATGGTGAAGTAAGAACAGGCCCATGAGCTTATTATCCTAGGTCATAACAAGTTCATAGGATCTCTTTTGTACGTCCCCATGTCCCTCCTGTATGGCGACATTAGGACATATAAAAGGAGAGAGAGGTATGGGGTTTATCTCACTTTTTTCATAGCAGGCCTCCCCTAGGGAGGCCCACATGATGGGCTATTAGCTCAGTGGTAGAGCGTGCCCCTGATAATTACGTCATTGTGTCTAGGTTATGATGGCTCTCAGCTACATGGATAGTTCAATATTCTCATCGGCGCCTAACCCTGAGATGTGGATCATCCAAGGCACATTAGCATTGCGTATTCCTCTTGTTTGAATCGGAGTTTGAAACCAAGCTTCTCCTCAGGAGGATAGATGGAGCAATTCGGGTGAGATCCAATGGAGATCAAACTTTCTATTCACTCGTGGGATCTGAGCAGTCCGAGGGGGAGGGGGGACCCCCACGGCTCTTCTCTTCTCAAGAATCCATAAACCCCTTATCAGTGTATGGACAGCTATCTCTCGAGCACAGGTTGACGTTCGGCCTCAATGGGAAAAAGGAGCACCTAAAAATGCATATTCACAGACCAAGAACTACGAGATCGCCCCTTTCATTCTGGGGAGATGGAAGGATCATACCATTCGAGCCTTTTTTCATACTGGAGGTCTGGAACTCTGTGCAAAGTTCCCTTCTGTGATATGAGTTACTACTCCTTGATCACTTATAGTACCCCAAACATCCGACTGCATTTTCTAAATGAAATAGAAAATGACTACCGAGATTGCATTGTACATCCAGAATAGACCTAAGAATACATGATCCCGCACAGATACTTGACATGTCCCCCCTACCAGATCCATCACAAGGGAAATGAAAACCAAGATTTGCTTTATCAGGTATCAAACGGGAACTGCGAGCAAATAGAACACCCTTTAGTAATATCAATACAATCACATGAATTGTAAATGCATGAATGTAATGAACCAAAAAATTTGCAATTCTTAATGGGATAGGTAACCAAGCAACTTTGTGGCCCACTGCTACTAACTCACCACCTCCCCAAGTTAAGCTGGTACTTATTATTGCACTAGGAGCTATTACGCTAGGTGCTAAAGCATAGGTATTTTGTACCCATTGAGCAAAGATGGGTTGTAATTATATAGCGGTATCTAAAAACATATCTTGGGGATGCCCTAAAGCGCTCATAGTATCATTATGAATATACAAGCCAAAACTGTGAAAACTTAGAAATATCCTTGCCCAGTTTATATGTGATATGATTGCATCACGGTGTCTAAGGACATGATCTAATAGATTGTTGTATCAATGAAAAATCAATTATGGCTTCAAAAGGAACTCTTATTCTGATGAAAAATGGGAATTTCATCTTGTTAATTTTTGCCAATCTTATTTTCACTTTTGGTTTCAACCTTATAGGATCCAAATAAGTAATATTTAATGAAGTTGAAGTTACCAAATTTTGAGTAGGTATCAATTTAGGCCTGATTGCTCCACATATAGTTCCTCGAACCATATTTTCTAAACGAACAAGAGGCAATCTGAATTGATCCTATAATAGATCTGCTACAGAACGAATACATTTATTTTTTAAGTGATTCATATCGTCAAGTGTACACATTCCCAATTTCATTCCAATCAAATGATCCACAACAACCAATAGATCTCGTGGTAACAAAAAAGTATTGTTTTGGGGTATATCAACATTCAGTCTCCAATTCATATTTCGTCAACCAATCTTTCCTAATTCACATCTTTGTTGAAAAAAAATCTTTTGTAATTCCTTACATAAGGACATAGAAAATACCGGATCCCCCAGGTGTATATATTTATTATTCTGTTTCTTTTTCTGTAATATATTTTAATTTGAATCTAAAATATATTCAAATATCAAATAAATAATAAATATATTATATATTAATAAATCTAAATATATATAATATACATACAAATCACAAATATATATATATAATATAAATAGAATATGAATATTAAGATATAATATTAATAGAATATAAGGTATAATATTAATATTAGTGTCATATATACAATATTGTAAATATTCATATTTAATATTCAGAATAGTAATAAAAAATCTCTTTTCTTTTTTATATTTTTAAGTTAATTAATAACTAAACAATAAACTTGATTAATTCTTTGAGATTTGACCAATCAATTGCAACTTTTCTTTCAAATATTTGATAAAACAAAAAGTCATAATTCAAATATTCTGTATTTTTGTATTTGATCTAATTCATATTTTTTTCTTTTTGTTTTGTTCTTTTCAAAAGAGATCAGAATTGGTGAATCAGAAACAATTATAAGAAATAAAGAAAAATTTATTTTCTTACGGAATATATATATATATATATATATATATATATGGATAATACCCCTCTTTTCGCTCCAGTTACTATGTCAATAGGATTTGGATTTCTACTTATTCCGACAGCAACAAAAGATCTTCCTCGTATGTGGGCTTTCCCTAAGTGTTTTAACCCATGAGTATAGATCAATTTTTAGGAGATGAATTTTGGATCCTAGCAATGCAGGAAGAATTGAACCAATAAAATGAGTATTAGATTAGTTAGAGACCTAAAGGGAACAAAGTGGGTCTTTAAAAATAAGGTGAATGACTGAGGAACCCCAGTAAGAAATAAGGCTAGACTAGTAGCTAAGGGGTATAACCAGATTGTGGGCATAGACTTTAAAGGATCCTTTGCCCCAAAAGCTAGACTTGAAACCATAAGGGTTCTCTTAGCCTTTTCTTGCTTCAAGGGTTTTAAATTATTTCAAGTGGATATTAAGAGTGCTTTTCTAAATGTGATAATCAAAGAGAATATTTATGTTGCGCAATGACATGGATTTGAAAACTCATAATTTTTAAATCATGCATTCAAGTTAAAAAAGGCCCTATATGGTTTTAAGCAAGCGCCAAGAACCTGGTATGAAAGACTTAGCTCATTCTTACTAGTTAGAGGATTTGTTAAGGGTAGTGTAGACACAACCCTCTTCCTATAAAGTGTAAAAGATAAAATTCTCATTATTCAGATTTATGAAGATGACATTCTATTTGGTTCTTTAGATAAAACCTATTGTGATGAATTCTTAAAAATAATGAGTAATAAGTTTGAAATGAGCATGATGGGATAGCTTAATTATGTTCGTAGGTTTAGTGTAAAAGAAATGGAAGATGGAGCGTTTCTTAGCCAAACTAAATATATCAAGGATATTCTAAAAAAAGTATGAAATGGATAGTGCTAAGGCTATGAACACTTCCATGAGTTTTATTATTTAACTAGACAAAGTCCCGAATGGAAAATCAATAGGGCAAAATAAATATAGAGGAATAATTGGATCTCTATTCTATTTAACTGCCAGCAGACATCGCTCACTATATTAGTCCTTCTACTGAAGGACTTCGAGCCCACTCTTTCACAACAAATGAATTTGACTGGAATTCCATTGATTTGGTTCTTAGAAATGTTGCTTTGAACCAACACCAACCTCTTTTCTAATCCTTAACCAAAAATACGTACATCATCCAACATGTTCTTAGGATATCCAAAATACCCAAAGCTAGAGATAGGATATGTATTACCCCAATCCTACCAATTGTCACCTATCTAATCATGTCCATACTATATTTGATGAAATTGATTTGATTATTGACTATATCTAGAACATGACCCAAATTCATCTTCCTAGCACCCGCAGAAAACTCAATCTATCCCTCGGCCATCTCGTAGGATACATTCTTAACAATAAATACTAGTTAACCTATTATGGAGAACTTGACAATGTCCCTATTTTCTATACAAATGCCTCTTTTCATATCTTGTTTTATCGGGGCCAAGCATATGATGAGCCATATTTTAATGAAGAAGGGGAGGCTGGTTCAATAGAAGAACTTACTCTACTAAGAAGACCTACTCCATAAAGCGAACATGCACCTTCTTATCCTCATGACGACATAATTCAATGATTCGACCAACTAGAAACATGGCTTGACCCTAATATACAGGAACAACACCAACAACATGAGAAGGACATGCGATAGTTTTGGGAAAGATTTAGTTCAATTGATCAACAATTTGCATCCATCCATCACTTCTTTTAGCCACCTCCAACACCAACTGATCAGGATCCTCCTTTTTTACTATGTCACTATCTGATATGTTCTAAGTTTTTTTCTCTAGTACTCCTCCTTTTGGTGATGTTAAAAGGGGAAGAAGTTTGTCTACCTTAGTATACAGATCATATTTTTTATTTTAGTTCCTAACTTGAAATGAAAAGCATGTTTTTTTTTTTATTCATATTTCTTTTCATGTGTTTATTCATGTTTATTTAAAAAAAAATTTATGTACTATCTTGATAGTTCGTTCGGGATGTTAAGCCCCCTTGAACTTAGTCCCAAAGCTAATTAATAGAGAGGTGAATCGGTACTTTAAAACAAACACACTCCAAAACCAATATTCACCACAACGAAAACCAATGCGGAAGAAAATAATGCGGAAGAAATAAAAAGAAAAGAACACACCGGATTTATAGTGGTTCGGTCAAACCTTGACCTACGTCCACTCCTTGGAGGCATCCCCCAAGTATTGCACTAACACAAGTGTCTCTCCTTTAACCCCCACAGCTAGGCGGAGAAGCCCTTACAAAATCACTTCCACCTTCCCCGGTGCGGCGGAGTTGCCTGGTCCTTTGACACCAAGGAGATCTTCTTCTTTGGTGAAGTTACCTCGAGACAAGCCTTGAATCCGATGGTACTAAGATGCGAGTTCGCCGGAGCAACCGTGTGGATCCCCCACCACACTCCCTTGAGTTCCTCCCCCTCACAGGATCTTCTCCCTCTCAAACTCCACCCTTTCCTCTCTCCCTTTCAAGCTCTCTCTTCAAGTCTCCCCCACAAGAACGAAGCTCCAATGGCTGCCAAAGACAGTTACAAAGTGCCATGCCATAGCTTAAATAGAAGCTCTCAAAACGAGCTCATTAATGCAAGTTGCCGACATTATCGTCCAGGACGATAGGTATATCGTCCTGGCAGATTAGTACAAATTCAGCTCATCAGCCTGGGACGATTTGGGATGATCAGAAGAAAATTGGTTACATCGTCCTGGCCGATATCACGATTGTCCAGGCCGATTAGTTTAAAACCTATTTCAATCGTCCTGATCATCGCCCTGAATACAAGCTGTCCGATGTAGATCGTCCAGGACATCGTCCTGGCCGATCATTCGATCGTCCCGGACGATGTGATCGTGTTAATCAACCATTAATGCTTTCCAAAGATACCAGATCAATTTAGGCATGATTGAGTTAGATCGTCCTGGACGACAATAATATCGTCCTAGCCGATTTCCTAAAACAAAGACTTCCTAAACTGATTATGGCGGTTGATTCTTTCTGAATTGAGATTATCGTCCTGGCCGATACAAGTATCATCCAGGCCGATCTGTTGACGGCTGCCTTAATGAGGATGCCCTAATTAGGGTTTCTGATTTTGGACATATCGTCCTGGACGATATAAATATCGTCCCGGCCGATATTACCAAAAATAGAAATCATATAGGGAACAACAGGAGATCTTCCAAATTACAATCTAACTGGTCCCACACCAAAAACAATAGACTCAAGAAAGGAAAAATATTACAAACTGACACAGGCCTAGTCTACCCAATCTTGAGTTGGTTCCAGATTGCAGTCTGATAGTGTGGACCTGAAATGTTAGTAGAAAGCAGTCATAGAGAAAAAGAATGTTTGCTATCATCAAAATCATAAGTCATAGATCCGCAACATATCTTGCCTATCAAAAATATTATTTGATATCATCAAAAAGGGAGAGATTATTGTAGTTTATGACCCCTAGTCTGAGATTTTGATGATGACAAATAAAGTTGATTGAATTATCTTAATGATTCATTAAATATTTTAAATGTTATTCTTATTTGTGAGTACTAATCTTTTAGGAAGATCACATACTACTCAAGACAATAGAAGACTCGAGATTGGGTAGAATAGGATGTGAATGACTCTATAACTTTATACTTTTAATTTTTTATTTCTTCTTTATTTTTTGAGCTTGGCCACAAAAGTGTATGCAAACTGAAAAATCAAGCACTCACAAAGTGGGAGACTTTCTTTAAAAAAAAAAATTATTATTTTTTATGGACGTCATACTATACGATTTTAAATCATACTGTATGAAACATTGTGGCTTAATGGCTATCTACTGTGAACTAATCGTACTATATGATCTCCATCATATTATACAATTCATTTTCAATCCAAAATTCTAGTGGCCAGACTAATTTAAGTAAATTTTTAAATCATTGAATTTTGAACTAATCATATTATACGATAACATCGTACTGCACAAATATTATGGTAGCTCTCTAGGGGGAGAGCCTTTAAGGTCAATGTCGTCAAAGGTCCTCTGCCTTCTCTAGGTGGGAGAAAAATGAGAAGGTCTACTGCCATCCCCGGGAGGAAGACATAGCGTTTAGTACTTCACCACACTGAGGAAGGTGAAAGTGAGTTTTTATAAAGGCTTCTCCGCTTTCCAGTGAGGGCACAAGGATAATTACTTTTGAGTAGTGAAATTCTCAGAGTGGAGGACTCCGGGGAGTAGATGTAGGTTAAGTGACCAAACCACTATAAATCTTCTAGAGTGTTTTTTTCATTTATTACTTTTTTAATTTTCTTTTTGCATCTTACAATTGCTATAACTACTTGGTGAGAATGTTATTTTAAAACTTTGTTGTGTGATTTAAAATTTCATCACCATTGTCGTAATCTTAATTTAATCACTAGCTTCTGCTTTAAATTACCAAAAAGTTAGAACTTCTATTTAGGCTTTATTCTTTATTTCAAAAAATACTAATTCAACCACCCCTCTTAGCACATCTCATACTTACAAACAATACATGAACAAAAGGGAATTATAGAAAAATGTTTATGTTTTTAGTTTTAAAATTATCATGATTCAAATATGAATATCAATGACACTTAGTCTAGTTCTCAAGATTTCATAGATAAGGGGAATTATAAAGATATCTACTAATTGGTTTTCAATAGCTAAATGATGTAACTCTATTTCCTCATTGGTTATAACATCTATTATTAAATGATACCTAATGTCTATGTGTTTTATTTGGGTGTGTTAAATTGGATTTTAGAAAATACAAATAGAAATAGTGTTGTTACACATAATAGGAATGTTGCCTATAGGTAGCCTAAGATCTAAGATTTGCTACAGTCCAAGGGCAAGGTTACTCAAATTATTTTTTATTTTTGATCATATCGTACAAGATGATTTATATCATCTTGGATGATCAATTAAAAATGGAAACCCTAATTAGGACATCTAGGTCATCTAAACCTGCTTAAGTTAATTGTCCTGGACGATACTTCCAACTTCCTGAATGATATGTTCAAATCAAAAATACTCAGCCACCAAACTCATTTAGGCAAGATTTTATTTTTGGTATTTTTTCTAATTATATAGGATGATCCCATCCAGGCCAATTCATTATAATCATGCCTAAATTAGTCAGGTGATTAAAAAAAGTAATTAAGGTTAGATTGATCGTTCATATCATCCTGGACAATTTATATGAAAAACCTTAGTTCTCTCTTAAATCTCCTAAACATCCCAAACTATCTATTAAAAGATAAACACTTATTTTGAACTAATAGTACAAGATGATCCAAGCATCATCTTAGACGATCAATTATATTTTTATATCATCCTGATTTATCTCTTTGATGTATTGAACCATCTTTGGGATGACATAGAATGATTTTGAACTAATCATAAGGGATGATGAATAAATCATCCTAGATGATAATAAAAAACTGTGTTCTAATCATTTAGTAAACCCAGATTATCCTGGCTGGAAGGATTGATTTAAACTAATTCTACTGTCGATCATCCTGGTTGATCTTTGATAGCAAATTAAAAATTAGGTTATTTTTTAAAGCCTTTTATTTAAGCTCTCTTAATTGCTTATGATAAAATCTTTTGATGTTGTCTTGACCTGAGAGAGCTTGGAGAAGGAGAAGGAGATCTTGGGAGGAGAGAGAAACAATCTTGTGAGGAGGAGTTTATGAGGTGTTCACAAAGGTTGCTCCAATCAAGGATTCAGGTTGCCTTCTCCAATCATCATCTTTAACTCCTTGGTGGCTGTTGGGAGGTCTTCATTAGCACTAGATTAAGGTTTTCTGCTTGCTTTAGGAGGAAATAAAAGGAGTCAAGGTTCTCTAACTCATTGGGGTCGGTGGAAAGGATTTTATATGGGCTTCTCCACCTTACCGTGCGAGTAAAAGAAGATGCACTATAGTTATTAATGAAATACTTGTAGGGTGCCTCCAAGGAGTGGACATAGGTTAGGTTGACCAAAATACTATAAAATCTTGTGCATTCTTTCTTATTACTTTCCTGCTTTTTAATTTCCACATTTTAAATTTTTGTGATTGATTGCATGGTTAAAAACATTAATTTGTTTTGTTATTCGCTTCCACATAAAAGGTTAATCGTGTTTATTTTAAAATATTCAAAAAGATTTCAAAAAAATTTAGCCTTTTGTTTATAAATTTTTTAAAACTACCAATTCACACTCCCACCCCCTCTTGGTTAGCCTCGTGCTAATTCATAAGGGCTTAATTATTGAAACTTGATTAGGTTGTTAAGCCTAAGCTATTTTCCCAAGGCTAACAAAGAGGGGGGTGAATTTGTAATTTTAAAAATTTTCTTTGATTTAAAATTTGAAAACTTTTGATTAAGTTAGCAAGTTAATTAAGATTTTAAAAATAAGTTTTCAACCACAGAATATAACTTGCAGTAAATAAAATGTGGAAATTTAAAAGATACAAAGATTTATAGTTGTTCAGTCAAATACGACTTACATCTACTCCCTGAAGACTCTCTCTTCAGGTATTGCACTATTACCAAAGTGAATCTCCTTTTGCCCCCACAGCAAGGTGGAGAAACCTTTACAAAAACCTATCTTCCACCAATCCCCGGTGCTGCAGAGAACCGTCATCCTTTCACACTCTCCAAATGTCGGCAGAGAACCATCGTACTTTTACACCCTCCAAGTGTAGGCAGTGTACATTCATCCATTCATACCCTCCAAGTGTAGATAGAGAACCTTTGTCCTTTCACACCCTCCAAGTTTCAGCAGAGTACTGGATCTTTTTTAAAGATCTTCACACGAGCAATCTAGAAAGACATGAGGAAGAGTGATAACTAAAATTACAAAAAGACCCTTATCTTTGAGTAACCTTGTGAACCATGCACACTCCACTTACAAGAAATCTCTCTCAAACACTCTCTCACACTCTCTCTATCAATTACCCTTGAAAAATCATGAAGATAAGACTTTTTCACGATAGTTTTTACTGAACCTTTGTTGACCTCATTTTTGTATGAGGTAACTTGGACCAATCTTAACTCTAAATCAATTTAACCTCCAAACCAATATAAACTCTAGGATTCTCCTAGATCCAGACCTTAGGATCTACCCAGATCTTAAAAATCCAAACCAAAATTCAGGGCTAAAAGGCCAAGTCCTAAGGGCCTTTTTCAACAAATTTTCAAACACTTCAAAAATCAATCAAATGACCTCCGATTCAGAGTCTGTCAGTTGCATACTGATGGGACATGTATCTGGAGGCAACCCTCCAAATTTGAGCCCATTCTGAGGTCTTTAACCCCAAAAACTAAATCAAATTCCAAAGGCTGTAAAACCTTTAAATATTTATAGCCCATGCCACTGGACCTGCCCTTCACCAGATCCTGACCATACAGACCTCTCCAAAGCCTGCAATCACTTCCAGACCATTAATCCTAATATATTGATCAATAAACTGCATTTTTTTTTCTGGACTCATTTCACCCCCCAGTGGTCATGAGCCCAAAATGACCAAAATACCCCTATGGGGCTCAAATAGTGATTTTAAACCTAATGACCTCCAAATTGAATGAAAACACCTTCAACAAATTTCAAATGTCATTTCAAACCTGTTGGACCATTTTCCAACCCTTGGGTCAACCTGGTTGACCAAGTCAACAAGTTTGACCCAAGAGGCCCTTTAAGGGTCTAAATAGGTGTTTTGACTCAAATGGCCTCTTTTAGCCATGAAATCACTTCTATGGGCTTTCAAATGTCATTTCAAACTTCCTAAGCCTAATTCCAAACCCTGGGTCAACCTGTTCGACCAGATCAAATAAAATTGACCTAAATGACCTTAATGGGCCCAATAAGCCCATTTGATCAAATCTAACTCTTCAGACTCTGGAGCCACATCCAGTAGACCCAAAATTAGAATCTGGTGAACCTATTTCCCGACCCTGGACCCATTTGGTTGACTAAGTTAACTAGTTTTGGCTTAATGGCCCATTAAGGGCCCATTAAGCCCTCTTAACCCAAATCACATACATGAGCTTGGGAATGACCCTCACCAACATCCATAACAGCTCCCTAAGTCTCTCCATCTGCCACCTCAGCAGTATTTGACTTGTTGACTAGTCAAAGTAGTCAACAAATGGTTAAAAGACCTTCCAAAATCAAAATTTTGATTATATACAACTTAAACCCCAATACCTAACCCTCATATTACCATTCCAGCACCCAAGACATTCCCACACGCCAACCCACCTGCCCATGTGGCATGTTGACCAGTCAACACATGGTCAACATTTTTTTTTAAGTAGCCAAATCTCTTGGTTTAGGCTAACCCAACTTATTTAATCCCTCTCCAGCTGTTAGAATATTCTCTAGAAGCTTCCTAGAGTAACCCTCAGCCCTTAGATCAACATCTAATGGCTCATATTTGATTCCACATGGACAAAAGGCCAAAATAGACTTTCCACCTAGGATGTACCTTTGTCCTTTGATACCCCTGCTCCCAACCACTCATGGGACAGATGTCACTCATCTGGAAGCTCACTCAAATGATCCCAGCCCTCCATTCAATCTGGAGGTGATTGAATAGGGCAAAAGGCTCAAAATGAGCCTCATTGAAAAACTTAGCCTCTCTCTCCACTCAAGCTCTCCCAGAACCCAGTCTCCTGTTCCATTGAGCTCCCTAGAGGTCCCTCCACGCATCCTCACTCAAATCCCGCCGGTTAAAACCCTCTCCGGCGAGCTTCCCGGCGAACCAAGCTTGAATCCATTCAAGCTTCTTTTGCATTCGATCCAGACGTTACGAGCTCGGGAGGTCTTCTGGAAAAAGGAGCGTGGACAGCCTACAAGTGCAACAAATCATTAAGCGGTTCAATCCGTCCTAAATCGAGGTAAAAAATTCAAACCCTAGCTTAGGACACATAGAGTTAATTAGAATTTTATTAAACACATATTTAATATTTTGAGCATGCCCCCAAAATTTCTGTTCATATTTTCAATCTAAGTTCAAAATTTCATTGTGTTTAATCAACCATATCAAGCAAACGAGTCAAAAATCAATTCAAGGGTGCCATTCACGGTCTGGCTCAGGCGTGCGAATCCAGGACCGTTGATCGCTCAATCAACGGCCCAGATCGAGCTGTTTCGCGGTCTGTTCCGACCGTGTATTCCAATCAGGGCCCAGCTTTTCGTGCGGCGGCTTCTAGACCGTTGATTTGAAACCGCGGGATTGATATCCCGCTGTCTGATCCTTCTCTGTGAGATCAGACCGTGTGATATCATCTGAGCCGTTGTTTCGTTTCCACGGGAGATCGAGCGGCCACCGCATCGTGCTGACGTGGTTAAGTGTCGCGGTTTTTGAAACCGCGTGGGCCCACTTGACCGCCGCCACCGCGTTTTGGCTGGCCGAACCAGAACGCGCCATCTGTCCCGGTGATAGCCGCCGATTTAATTAAAGGTTTTAATCTAATTTAAAACCATTTGATTAGAGAAATTTCGAAAAATCATAAAAAATAAAATATAAAACCAAAAAATATGTATAATACCTCTTTCTATCAGTTTTTAATCATCTATTTTCTAAAACTATTTTTAAATAAAAATATTATATATTTTAAAAATAATTTCACTTATACATTTTTCTGTATTTACTTTATATTTAAATAAATAAAAATTATTTTACCCTAAAATTTTGAATGAATATTCTTGAGTACATACCTGACTTCCAGTAATTTTTATATATTTGTTGGAGTTATGTTTGGACAGTTATTAAATTTCTAACCAAGATATAGTTAGTATTCTAAATAACTTCTAATTAATTAATAATTTAAATAGTCATTTAATAATTGATTTATAAGATTATTTTGACAGTTGAAAATTTCAGAAAATATTCAGTACTTAATTTAACTTGACTTTATAAATATTTTAATCATCGATTAGTATTAAGTTAATTTAAAATACCTTAACTAACTTAAAACTTTGAAAATTTAAAATAAATTCAATTTAAATCATAAGAATTCAATAATATATATTAATCTTCAGAAAATTAAAAGCTTTAATTTAAAACTATTTTCAAAATTTAAAACTTAATATACTTTGATTAGTTCAAATTATTTGAATAGCTATATTATTTAACTAATATTTAATTAAATATTATATTAATTATTTTAAAATTAAAAATATATTTTCAAATGATTTTGAAAAATCAGTGGATCTCACAAGTTTAAAATGTTTATTTTAATCATATTTTTAATTATCTTATTTTAAAATCTATATCCTTATGTATATGGGTTTGTATTTATAAATACATATATTTTGAAATCTATTTTAAAATTATACATATTAAATCTTTAATATACTTGAGAGATCCTTTTGAAATCTTAAACATAGATTAGGCTTGATTGAATAGAAATTTTTGGGGAATTTATGATTATATTCTAACTATTCACTAATCAAAATTTTGTTATCTTAATAATTATCAATCTTTGCATGTTTAGGTTGTGCACACACCACTTAGTATAGGATCTCCTAGACCTAAGGACTTGTTTGATTGTGTGTGTTTTCTTATATGTTAAGTTTGAGGGTTAGTTAAAACCTTGATTTGGACCCATTAAACTTAGTGTCATTAAGGACAATAATTAAGGACATGTATTTAGAAAACTTAGAATATTTCCAATAGTTAGGATACATTCCTTTTTCACTTGAAATTTTGGACATATGAACTTAGTGACATGTACAGCCACTAGGAAAAGTTTCACTGGATTTAGAAGTCATTAAGACCCCTAATCAATTTCCTAGGTTTAAGCCTTAATTAAGCCTTTAAAGCTTCCGAAAAATATAATAAATCAAATTTAAACCCTAAAATTATGTTTAAGCCCTCTGATTGACCATAATTAAACCCTTAACCAATGAAAATTAAAACCTAAATTATTTGACAGCAAATTAAACCTTAACTTAATTTTAAGCAAAATTGAATATTTAATTAACATAATTAATTAATAATTATTAAAAATTCCAAAAATTTCCCAAACACTTGGGAATCCTTCCTTAGGTCATTTCTGACCTTTGGAGCTGATTTCAAGGAGTTGGGATCTCATTTAGAGCAAAATCACAAAGAGGGGCCTTTAATTAAGAATTTTCAATAATTTAACAAATAGTCAAAACTTCAAATATTCATAACTAATTCCAAAAAAATCCAAA